>OU744809.1:27003273-28360791 GCA_916614155.1 Mesoligia furuncula
TCACTTCTATAACATCAGGGAACTAAACTAGATCAAACAAATGACAAACGTTTAGTGTCCCTGTCCCTGTGATATTTTCAAGAGCTGACGGCCGCAACCGACCTTGACTGACTCGCATTGACATTCCGGGACACATAGCATTGATAGTTGGCAGTGGTCGCGGCTTTCAAAGATGTTTTCTTTTCGATTGCAATTAACTCTTTGGCGCCAGCATCTTCCGGATAATTAGCATTACTATCAGAACTCTTTCCATCTTCATTCCTATGTTCCATTTTCTGGTCCTTTGAGTCTTGGGAGTTATGATCTCGAGGACCTACTTACAGGAGCCAAAAGCTTGATCTTTGATCAATAATAATTCATGTTCTATTTATAATAGTAATAGGCGAACTTTTAACTCTCGTACGTTTAAAAACAGTTTGATTATGTGCCAAGCAATTGTTTAACTGTGCGATGACATGACATTGTTTCCTCTTCAAGAGACATAGTCCATACCTCAAAGTCCGTTCAGATTAATCGTCTTTTAATCCTTTCGGAGTTGGCCTAAGATGGCAAATTGTATATTGTGGGTATCAACATGCTTTAGACCATCCAACAATTTCACACGCATGAAGCTATTTTGGCTCAGGCTGATAAAATAGCTCCATCATAATTTTAATTAGTCTAATAATATTAAAGTGTATTCGCTAGATGATGGTGTTACCAACACGTGTGCCGCCAGAAGCCATAGGCACCGAAAATAATGACGATGACATCATACGCGTGAGTTTACTTGCAGTCGTTCTATCCGTAATAGCCGTTTAATAAATTAACGATAGGCGGATTTAGAGCAGTGGTGGCCCAGTAGTAACAGCCGCGATTTACGAGTTGTTGGTCGTAGGTTTGAACCCAGATAGGCGCTTTACTTTGTGTAAATTATCTCATCACCACTGCTCTCTAAACGGTGAAGGAAAACATCGTCACAGACTAGCTGATTTTTTTTCCTAAGCAACATGAGTAAATAGCACAAATGGATACGAAAAAGTAACCCGAGGAGGAGGAGGGGCCCGTGGCTAAATAATAACAGCCGCAAAGGTCGATCGATCTGGTTGAGCTACGCTTGCCGTGGTTAGTCTGTGGATGGGTGACCATCTTTACATACCGAGACCCCTCCGTGTCTCGGAAAGCACGTTAAGCCGTTGGTCCCGGCTGTCATTTGGAGCTTTGACCGTCGTTACGGGTAGTCAGAAGCACGAAAGTCTGACAACCAGTCTTACCAAGGGGTACCTATCGTATTACCCAGTAACTGGGTTGTGGAGATCAGATAGGCAGTCGCTCCATGTAAAATACTGGTATACAGCTGCATCCGGTTAGGCTGGAAGCCGACCCCAACATAGTTGGGAAAAGGCTAGGCAGATGATGAGAAAAAATTAACATTTCAATTTTCAGTACCGAAAACGATTAGTAAAATTAGATCTAACGATAGTGCCACTGTGAAACTTGTACCAAACATCAAAGAAACCTACGAGTGAACACAAATTAATAATAAACTAGGACAACAAACGTTTAATCTTGTTTACTTTTATATTCGTTCCATGGCGTTTGTTTGCACCTTCGTTAAGAAACATGAAATGAATTTAAGCCAGCCCTTTGGTAACATTAGGAGGGTTTAGATATTTTTTGTGTGCCTGTACTCTTTCCAAGGGTTTCATTTTAAAAAAATCCTGATATCGATGATGAAAGTGATCTTTTTATATTTTTGGGGCTTGTGTTCTTTCTCGCCGTCGTGTTCACCGCTAATAAAAGTATTTCCTTCATTTCTTTCTTTTCTTTTATCATCACATCAGCCAATACTGTAATAGCTAGACTTCGTCCCCTAACCTTCGCCCAAATAAATCGAAATCTTTGACAGAAAATAGTTTGAGTTTGCATTATCTGCTTCTATTTTTTTTCGACATCCTCTCGAATGTGAACAATAACGCCACCAACGCCCGCATGTTCTTGTTTATAAGGATCTTCAGCCTCCGAACATATCTAACAGATACAATCTTAAGAATAATTAACTGTGCTATGAAGCTCATAAAGCTTACATATTGTTATGGCGTTAATCTAGGCATACTCACCAGTATTAGATGTGCCGAACACAGGCGAAGCTTGCTCTTGTATTAGTACATGTAACGACAGTTCCCGGTGATTTCATAATGTCTATGTTGCTTTTCCAAAGTAAAGTTTTGTATTGTTCTCTATTTAAGATTCGTCCATAAGTTTCTTACAGGTAAAAATCTTTCTAATTAATTCGTACTCGCAATAGCAAGCAGAAATTGCTGAGGATATGTAAGTTACTGTTGGACTGTCATGTGTTTCTAGCCTCTTTAGTAAAAAAATAAATAAAAAATACTTGTTTCAAAGAAAGGGGGCTTGTCTAGTGACAGGGGCGTGACTCATGAACAACACCGACAAATTGATGATTGAGAATTGACAACTGTCTTCAAAGACCTTTGGTCCAGCAACAAACCACCAGGAACTACCGACCTACCTTGCAAAGCCTCACAAGCATTCTCCCCCCTCAACTGACCTTGATCTCCAGTTCATAGTACCAGGATAGCGGGGAGGTTCGTACCCTGACGTGGGGTGGCATGGCCACGGTGTTCTTCGTAGGAGTAGGAGCGACTCCAGGAGGTATCGCTCGTCCTCTCTCGCGGAGGGCGGGGTGTGGTCCTGCGCCGCGGACCGTAGGACGCTCTTGTTTGATAGCTGGGGAATAACGACCTGATTAGTACTGTGCTAAGTTTTGAGTGCAGGTTAGTTTACAACAGAATTATTAGAGATATTGCTATCTTTACTTACAGCCAAATTGAACTGTTTGAAGAAATACTGTCGTTAAATTTTTTCTTGTTTATGGGCTAAATTTTCTGGGGTGCAAGAACAAGATAGCAATATTATTATTTTATTGAATACCCAACGCATTCAGTATCATTCAGTTAGATTACAATGAAAGCGCTCCATAGATGACACACAAGGTAGACATGTTGCGGCAACCGTGATGTGCCGTAGTCACGTCTGATTGGCTAATACAGACCGGTAATGGTCGTCGGATTGGTCAACAGTTGATTTCACAAGATGGGTGCACGCATACTTAGTGCACCATCTGCTTAATAATATGCAACGGTATTTGACAAGCAGGTGAAAATTGGTCCTTTCACCCTGAAATTGTTCAAGTAATCAAGTATCACCGTTCTTTCGGTATCATATGGAAGTTTTTGGCATTTACGATATCGCCTTTTATTAAGATTTACGGCCAGGATTTTCTCAGGCCATAGAGCTTTGTGACCAACCAGTTTCAAAGGTATTTTAGTGTCCGGAACTGAATTTAAATAAGTAGTACTACCTTCACTTTGAATGCGTAGGTAGGGTAGGTATTCAATATTAACGCCTGGTGGATATTTTAAGTGCTAAACACCGGTCACGACTGTGACACTTGATTTAAATTTCTCTACTTATGAGAGAAAACGTAATGTCATTGTGATACTTAACTCAATGAAGGTATCATTGAGAGATTGAATCAACAGGTAGGTTTTATTTTAAGTGTCCTCCTAATTAGTGTGCAAGATTTAGAGGTGAGTATAGTTACCGGCACGTAACTTGGCAAGAGATTTTCGTAGTGGGGGAAGTTCGCGCATATAAAAATGTATGAAATTGTGCGTGCGCAAACTTCCCCCACTACAAAAACTCTTGCCAACTTACGGGTAAAATAAATGAAGACATTGACAAGGCGACATGTTTGTTTAGTAACTATTCAATATTATCACTCGAAACACACTGAAAGGTAAGTAAACTAAAGTTAATAATTATACAAGGTCAAATTAAATTAGCTAGAGAAACTCCGCATATGATGATGATGATGTGATGGGTATCAATAATTTAATTGACCATGCATTGTATAATTGAGAGTTATTGGTCATTTAATACAATAAAACACACAACACATAAAGCTTTCTGCACATAATGCATGATTGCCTGGCGTTTTCTGTGGTAACCAAACAGCCTTCCAAGAAGCATTAACAATTTAAGCAGATCTAGTTTATCTATGTCAAGCTTTAAAACAATCATGTTGTCACCACCAGCAGCACGTGCATTATGTACAGAACTCTTAACAAGTTAATACAGCAGATCAATTAAAACTGTTACAAATAAATCAATAATTTATTAACGTCATTTACATAAACCACAAGCCATGCGGTGATTCAGAGCTAACCACTCGATACATTAATGATAGATGACTAAAACATTGCCTTAGTGCAAAATAGATCCATAATTTAATCTGTGACACATAGAATGTTTAGAATTTATGAATTACTAGCTGTGCCCCGCGGTTTGCACCCGCGTAATTGTCGATCCTGTGGGAATATCGGGATAAAAAGTAGCCTATATGTTAATCCAGGGTGTCAGCTACCTCCATACAAAATTTTATCAAAATTGGTCCAGCCGTTTGAGCGTGAAGAAGTAACAAACATATAAACACACACACACACACACTCACAAACTTTCGCCTTTATAATATTAGTGTGACTAGCTTTTGCCCGCGGCTTCGTCCGCGTGTTTCTTGTTCCCCCGACCTAACCCGACGTATCGCATCACCCGTCCGTGGTATTACTTCGTTTTCGTCAGCTTTTCTAGATTTTTACTCGGCTCCTAGAGTCGTAGCGTAAAATATCCTAGATCTCAAGAATTCGGCTATCAAATGCCAAAATATTTTTTTTCATATCCGACTTGTACTTAATTCCAGAGATTAGCGCATTCAAATAATAAAACAAAAAAACAAACTCTTCAGCTTTATTATTAGTATAGAAGATAGATAGATTATTTAATTGTGAGTGGTTGACCAGGAGAGATTGGAAACCGTTATTTTTTTAATTTTTGAATCTGCGGTCTTTTAGCTTTCTTTTGGTCTAACCAGAATATTTTTAGGTGCCGTAGTTCCCTTGAGGTCCCTTTTTGGTCAACCACTCACAATTTGGAAAGCATCAGGGATTTTTCAGTAGCAGCCTGGAGTCTGCATTCGTGCATGGTTGATGGCAATAAGCTCGTCCCTTTTATATATAAATTGGACTTAAACGTAACTGGCGAAATGCGGGTTTACTATTATAGGTCAGGGATGGCGAACCAATGGCACAATATGGCAAAATAATTTAGGCACTCCATCAATTTTTCGATTTCGGGTGCGTAACACACTATCAGTAGCAATGGGTTTCATTTTGACAGTTCAACAACATTCATTGCGGTATTTACGTTGTTGAGCAGACACATTTTTCGAACTTAGGAAGCAATGGATTAGCAATTTGCTTCAAAATGATTCAGATTCCGATTGATAATGTGTTACGCAATTAGGGTGCTGGTATAAATTGTTTGGCATCTTTCATTCAAATAAATATAAAATGGTAAATGTTACTGTTTGCAAATAAGGAGTATTATTCTGACACTAGTGCGTAATTTTTCCACTTATCAAGAAGTCAAGATTGTTTGTTGGCACGTCAAGGCCACATTAAATATTTATTTGGAAAAATGGCACGTAGATCTATAGAGGTTCGCCATCCCTGCTATAGGTGCACCTCTGCCTAACGCTTTGACGAATACAGGCTTGAAGTTACGTTAAATGATAAATGACTTATTTTCTGTAAGTAGGTTTGTACAAACACTTTTACACGTCATCATATTTTTTTAAACTTAGATGTGGTCGGTGTTTCCTATCGGACTATTCTGAGAAGAAAGGCCGAAACAAACTCAGAGGTCACAGTCTCTTTTAAAGTCCAGACAAAACCTTGGTCAGATCGTGTGAAGACCATGTAGATTGGTGTCTGGAATGGTCTTTTGAGGAAAGATCCACACAGATTGAGCTAATTATGGAATGTATTTTAGAATCCTCTTAGGGATGGACTCCTTTATTCGGACTCAATCAAATGCTCGTGAAGTCGTGACAATGGCTTAGTGTAATTTTGATAGAAGCTCTTACGAACAAAATTGCGAATGAGTGTAGGGCCAAATTGTTCACTACTTAAATAATACTTTAGTAAATGGGGACTACATGACCTAAAGCGCGGTCACTGTCAGACTGTATAAAAAAGAAAGAGAAGCTCGATGACACAACGCTGGTACTACAAAATATGAAGCATGATATGATACATTTACAAAAAATCTATTGTTTGGACTAAGTAAATAATTAAAACACTAGGTAGTGCTTTAGTATGTTGCTTGTAGAATAATCTGACAAAAAATCATGAAGGTAGATGTTTTATTAGAGGTATCTTCATGATTTTTTTATATCGTATCAAATTAGTTGTATTTCATTTTCAACATACTATCTAACTAGCATATATCCTGAAGAATAAATCATATATTTTTCTGATTTTGTTTAATGTAGTCGATCTTATAAGTACTTTTAGATATTATAAAACTTGCGTTTTTTGCGTGCCCGCGCAAAATAAGCCTGCGCGCGGCCGAAATCGGAAATAATCGTTTGCCGCTATCTGGACGTTTATTTCAGGTGTCAAGAGTGTGCTGTGTTCCGTGTTTTCTAAAGTAAATAATCGCCATCATTACGCCGAAAGTGATTAAAAAGTGCTGGCAGGGATATAATCTTGAAGTCAAACGTCACGCGCAGGCTTATCTTACGCGCACTCTATATCAGATATTCCGAACTCGTCCTTCAAGCAACAGATTTTTCACTAATTTGTTTAACCTCCCACTATATCGTATTCTGTCTGCACGCACAAAACGCGAGATTAATTATAGCCCATTTGTAGTAACCAGGAACTTCCTAATTCATCACATAGGGTGCGCGTGAGTCACTATGTTGACGCGTGATTGACAGCATTAGGTCAGTGGTTTTATTAGGTGGCTATTTTTTAAGAATATGGAACTATTCTTTAGTTTGATTTTCAGTTACAATTTATGTTTCACAATATTGTGAAACCCACCGCCATTGGTAGCCAATAGAATTGTCTTTTCTCTGTCAAATCAAAGGGAAACTTCTTTGGATTATGAAAAATTTGGTCCTTCAGGCCCGAAGACACAAGTTTCACAATCCGAGGAGGAATGTCAAAAACTACATTGTTTCACAATAAATCCTCTGAGACAAAACTAGAGGATGTAGGCGTGTAGATACTTAATGTTGGCAGAAATAACTGGTCCTTTCAAAGTTTTCAAACTTTATCAAACTACATATTTTGCATTTCGGACAGTTAGGTACTGTTGGAGTTTGGGAAGTCATAGGGAAACGAATTAAAACATGTGGTGTGTTTAACAAAACAATTTGGAAATACCTTTTATTTCGGTTTCAAATAAAAAAAAAACAATTTAAAATTATTTTAATCGATGGCCTCAACCTTCGTTGCAAAAAAAATACCTATTTTTGAATTAAGAATTTGAGATAGTTTTCAAATTATGGAACAACAAACTCCATTACAACCAAAAACTTATTAGGACCATTTTGTAACAAATGGTCACTCAAATATAAACTTAGAATACATGTCAATAAAGTAGATAACTGATTAAGTGGCGATGGAATGTAAATTATCTGAGATTATGAACACTGTTATAAAAATTTATAACCCAACAACAATCTACGATAAAATTCACATGCGTCAACATACGCACATGTATCAATTTGACCCGGATTGTCAATAGGCGCATTACCTAATTTGTTTAAAAAAAAAAACATATGGGACTCCAAGGTTCCGCGGCGCTAACCAGATCGTCATGCTAGCGCCATATTATGTAACTTGAACAAACATTTGATCGTGCACATGTCATGATAGGCATATGGTTGAAACTGCGAAGGATCTAACATCATCTTGGCTGTAAAAAAAAAATTCTCATATTCATTTTAGGACTGATTTTCCGATAGGTAGTCGGCTAATTTCTGGACTGGTGTCTGTGATACAATGATTTTCATTCATTAGTACAGGCACCAACAATTTTTTTTTTTCTGTAATGTTCATTTTTTTGTTGGAAATTTGTTTTTGTGAACCTTTAAATGAGTTTTAATGAAAATTAAAAAAAAATATTTTAATTTATTATTAGCTGAGGAATAAATATTGCGGTTGGACAGCTTTCGTATAGAAAATATGTCAAGAATAGATATGGCATATCTATTCTTCAGACATAAGTTATCTATTTAAAAAAAAAATCAGCCCTTACTGTCCTAGTCCTAGGAATAAATTACAAGAATGTAAGTCGTGTGCTAGCAGCTTTATTATCTACCTGTCGAACCCGACTAAGGGTGAATTTCACCAATGTAACTGAACGCGACCAGCTCATGTATTCCGCGTTCAAGAGCTGTCAGTGTCAATATTCCACAACAATGACGACAGTGCTTGATATATTTCATGTTCATACCATCTTTTTGTATTGTACCTATATTTTATTTCGTTGTTTTTATTTATATGTACCTAATCGTATGCTGCACTGGCTGACGTCATCACGTCAACGCCGGCTGTCGCTGAAAACTAGCGCTGGAACTCTGTCTCGTATAGGGTCTTAGCATTATGCTGAGCGATGGCCGTTTTGCGTAGATGTGATGCATACTTTCTCCCAAACTGTTATTTTGTTTTTTTTTTTTTGTTTGTGTTTTTATGCGTCATGTTTGCCACAAACAAACGTACATATTTTCTTTCTTTCTTTCTTGAACGCAGTTTAGATGTGCTGATCGCGTTCAGATTCATTGGCGAAATTAGGCCTAAGAAAACTCACTTTTAGTCTGAAACTCGCATACAGAAACAAACAGGACTTTTGAAATCGAGCGTACGTTACTATGGATTGCCCCGGTCTTTACATGTCATGGCGGAATCGTAGTCATGCGCAATGATAGGTTTCAGACATCAACTATCGTGCGAGAAGGTGCGTCGACGCATAATTACACGCAACATCTACAAAGTAAATTAGTTGCCGGATTTAATCTGCCAAAACTTGTGGTTCGAACTTCTCTGCAAGTCTGATTGATGATGATGACACACATGAAACCGTTTTAAATGAATGTTTTAACATTGATATTTCAGGAGAAAAGTGTTCGTCACGACATAATCGTACATACATTTTCACAAAATAAATGACAAACAAAATGGCTGCCTAAATGCCCTTAATGGTAACCTGTAAAAAATCATACCCGAACATAAAGCATGCATCATGCATGACTCATCTCTACAACGCACATTTTTGGTGATCTGCAACTCTGGTCTATCAACGTTCCTTGTGTCCTTCTTAATACATCCTTATGAACAAAAGTTTCTTTTTTTTGTTAGAACACCGTCTACATAATTACTCTGAAACCTATACCCAACACTACACAGTATGCCAAGCTAAATATTAATAAAATAGAGCACAAAAATATTTTCAACAAACTCTTCCTAATATGCTATTTCCGGTGATTTCATTGTTAACTAAGCCAACAGTGTAATTTTTTGGCTCTGTCCAAAACTGGCCGGAATGGGAGCATTGCACCGATTTTAACGCTGAATACGTGATATAGCAATATGAGCGGCGTATTATCGATCAACTTTTGTTCAGGTTTAAATCATACAAAAGAAAATATTCGTTAAAAGCAGGTTTATAATTTGAACTTTTGCTGATAGTTCAAGACAACATGCTATAAGGACCAATACGCTTATGTTGGAGAAATGCAAATGATTACTCATTTAGTTCAAGAGGCGAAAAGACTAATATTTAATCAAAAAGAAAGACCAACTTTGAGGCCAACAGGTACATACGATGTCCCCAAAGACCAATACCGAGGCGTCAAATCGGAATGGTTCTAATTTACTATTCTAACACGAAGCCACGACTGCCACACCGTTACTCATATGACCTTAGTAATGTGACAATGTGACGTTAAAACTTTTGTTCTTGTCGTAGAGGCCACTAAACAAGTATTACTTGAAATGCCGCTCCATACCACATTGTGAAAGCTAACGTCTTGTATTTACATTTGTGAGCGAAATGATTGTTGAAATCTTCATGCGGAGTCGATAACTCTACGTGTTGATGTCCCATTTTCGAGGTTAGTATATAGAAAATTTTGTGTAAAATATGAATTGTATTCAGCTGCTGCGGAACTAGGCGAGGAATAGGTGTTGTGGCGCATCTTAGGATTAAATTTCAGCACACAATGTGATGGGCTTAGTTGAAAATCTAGTACAAGCTATCTTCAATATAGATGAAATATAGTTTCTTGAACAACACATCAAAAGCCACCTGTTTAAAGAGCACATTGGTTGGGAACATATACTGGAGTCAAAGTGCTAAAAAAACTAGACAAAGTACTTTGCTGGTCCTTCGGTACACGAGAAACTATAGACGATCAATTTCAGCTAATAGGACCACGTTACCGTAACACTATCAAATTAACCTTGACACGCGGCCTCATCATGATAACCCAAATATAATCAGGTTTCCTGCAATTCAAACATAACGGCTATTTCAACAGCTTCCTCAAGGAAAATGTATGAAGCAACAAAATAATGTAAACTCTGTAGTGAGAAGCATGAATGGCTGAAATAAACGGCAATTGTACCGACGAAGCGCGACGGCCGAAGCAACGTGCAACGTGGGAAGAAAAACGCTTCTTTAAACAACCATAAAACGCACCATGTGGTGCTGAATTCTGGGTACCGTCGTTAAACTTTTGATATAGTGGCAAATCTTGATAATTTTAATGTTAAACAATTATTTTCAAGTTTACACTGACAATTTTAATGCTCTAGGTCAGGATTTCAGATGGCATCTCAAGAATTTGATGGTTGTGTTGAAAGATCTGTGTGAAATTTTAATTAGTGACTATTCACATCCATACTATGCGAAAGTGTCTGTCTGTTACCTGTTCACGCTTAAACCGCTGAACCGATTTAGATGAAATTTGGTATAGAGATAGCTTAAGTCCCGAGAAAGGACATAGGATAGTTTTTATCCCGATATTACCACAGGATCGACACTTATGCGGGTGAAACCGCGGGGCGCTGCTAGTTTAGAATATATTTGGTTGAAATTAAAAGCGACAGTAACTGAAAGGCCAGCATTGGAAGTAATACAGTACTAGATGCCACCTTCTGCCAGCAAAAGATCGTCTATGACTAAGATTTAGTTAGCACATCTCAGCCCTCTTAACCTAACCTTCGGTGTAGAAAATGAATTATTACTTCGAATTGAAGTGAAACTATGTATCATAACTATTATTTATTTATCCAATAAATAAATATTTTTTATTTTTTTTATTTATTATTATTTTATATATTTTTTTTATTATTTATTATAAGCCTCGGATCTCTAACAGCACGATTTCGAACCTGCAGGGTAATAGCTTAACACACTATCATTACTCATTACCAATGGGTTTCAACATTCATTGCGTTATTTGCGTTGTTGAGCAGACACATTTTTCGAACATATGTAGCAATGGATTAGAAATATGCTTCAAAATTATTAAAATTGAGAGTAATAGTGTGTTCCGCAATTAGGGTGCTGTTCGTTTGTTTGCACCTGATACAACCCTCGAATTTAAATCTACCTATCTTTCGCCCAGAAAATGTATGGTAAAACTGTGACTTTGATTCTGAGTTTCGCTTTTAAGAACTAAGAAGGATTCATTATTTTTCTTACACCTCCGGCTATCACAGCCATGACGTATGTTTACACTAGGCTTGCATAATCCGGTGTGTGAAGATGCATAACAACGGTTTGGTATCAACAGGGGCTATATTTAGTTCTGCTACGTAAACTGCTCCATCGTAATGCACATGTGACTGGTAACCCCGATAGGTTTCCGTTCTTTGATGGTAGTGTGTTTACTTAAATGTATTTTATTAATGGGTCTTTAAGTTTAGATAGTCTGGTGGTCCTTGAATACGGAAAACAGCTAACAAAGTGGGTCCTAATGATCAACCAGAAAGCTGGGGTGCAGTAACGTAAGGTGCGGACCGAGGGTAGTAAGATTTGGTAGAACACTTGGAGGACACGAGTCGTGGCATTTGGAGGTAGGTGCAAAAACTCCTGGAACCACAAGTCCTCATTCATCTTACATAGATATCAGACCCCGAAGAGTATGCACAATACGTACTCTGCTAAATAACTTGCATTGAGAAACACGTTCGTGTGAAACGACTTCGAGTCGCCAATGCTCTGGCACTTGTTTGAAGGGGTGCAAACGAGCATACATGAGGACCGGTTGCTATTTGTCCACCGCTGATAACTCCAAGGTTGGAAATCGTCCTACACTGACGTCACTAGCGCGCAGCACAGTACAACGTAGGTATGTAGTGTTCTGTGGGCGTAGGATTATGAGTCTACTCCTAACGTTTCTACTAGTGAATAGTCCCGGGAAATCCCGGAACCGAAAGTACCGGGAAATCCCGGAAATTTGCGACATTTTTGGAACCGGGATTTTTTAAACCAAATCCCGGTTCTTTCGGTACTTTCGGGAAAAGATACTTCGCGTTTCGAATATTTCTAATTTTATAGCATAAAGCCCGACCGCTTAAAGCGTGGAATACACTTGCTACCTAGCATGCACAAGAAGCATGCATGCTACAAGAGCATGCTGCACGAGGGTGCGGGAGGGGCTGGTAGCGGCAAACGACCCAAGAGCTAGATTGATCCGACACTATACCGAAGACATCCCGGACGTCAGCCTGTACGAGATTAGGATGGCTCTGAAGAAGCTCAAAAATAACAAGGCGTCAACAACAAGGCATAACAAGGTCATGACGGAATTACGGCCGAGCTCCTGAAGGCCGGCGGAAAATCCGTTCTGAAGGCCCTTCAGAAGCTGTTTGGTTCCGTCATACTCGAGGGCAAAACACCACAGGCATGTGGTGATACTTTTCTTTAAGAAGGGCGACAATGCCCTTCTTAAGAATTATAGGCCCATCTCACTTCTGAGCCATGTCTACAAGCTGTTTTCGAGAGTAATCACGAACCGTCTCGCGCGCAGGTTTGACGCCTCCCGAACAAGCCGGATTCCGTAAAGGCTTTAGCACCGTAGACCACATACATACGCTGCGACAGGTTATACAGAAGACCGAAGAATATAACCTGCCTCTCTGCTTAGCGTTTGTGGACTACGAGAAAGCCTTTGAATCGATTGAGACATGGGCTGTGCTGCAGTCTCTTCAACGATGCCAGATCGACTATCAGTACATCGAGGTGCTGAAGTGTCGGTACGAAAACGGCACTATGTCAGTCCGACTCCAGGATCAGACCTCGAAACCTATCCTTTTGCAGCGAGGTGTGAGACAGGGCTGAGACTATGGAGGACCTCAGTACAATGCTCGATGACCTCAGAAAAGGTCCGAAAGAGTGGGTCTTAAAATGAACATGGACAAAACGAAGGTCATGTCAAATGCCCATGTAACACCCACTCTCATAAAGATCGGAGACACTAAACTCGAAGTCGTGGACGAGTATGTTTACCTAGGATAAACTGTCCAGTTAGGTAGGTCTAACTTCGAAAAAGAGGTCGATCGTCGAATCTGACTCGGCTGGGCAGCGTTCAGGAAGCTACGCAATATCTTATCGTCCCACATACCTCAGTGTCTCAAGACGAAAGTCTTTGACCAGTGCGTGTTGCCAGTGATGACTTATGGCACTGAAACGTGGTCACTCACAATGGGCCTTATAAGAAGGCTGAAAATCACCCAAAGGGCAATGGAGAGAGCTATGGAGTTTCCCTGCGTTATCGAATCAGGAATGAGGAGATCCGCAGGAGGACCAAGGTAACCAACATAGCCCGAAGAATTGACAAACTTAAGTGGCAGTGGGCAGGGCACATTGCTCGCAGAACAGATGGCCGATGGGGCGGAAATGTTCTGGAGTATCGACCGCGTACCGGAAGACGTAGCGTTGGAAGGCCTCCCACAAGGTCGTCCGACGACCTTGTGAAGGCCGCGGGAACCCGATGGATGCGAGAAGCACAGACCCGATCGAAGTGGAGGTGCTTGGGGGAGGCCTATGTCCAGCAGTGGACGTCTTTCGGCTGAAATGATGATGATGAATTATGTTAATAAGTAACAATTTAAAAAATGTCGTGTAAGCTTATCTAGATTAATGCTACGCTGAAACTCCACTGTACCTTTTTTTTTTTATAGTTAATACGCAAGTTTTAAATTATAATTTGGTTATGCAGAATTGCAATAGGAGTCATGTTGATTTAATTTTTTTTGGAGAAGATGTTTAATAAATGTTTCTGATAAATAGTATCTAGGATTAGGTACAAAAATGTTTTAATGTTAATAAAGATGTTGCTGGTAGAATATGCGTACCAATAAAACAAGAAATAAAACGTTTTATTTGATTTGATTTAAATGTTTTTATTTTACCCTGTCATTTCGTCTTTCTTTTACTTTCTCCGTTTCAACTCTTCATCTTTTAAAAGCTTACTTAAAGTATCGAAAGTACCGGGAATCCCGGTTCTTTAGCCAGAAGGTCCCGAAAATCCCGGTTCTTTAAAACAGAACCGGTTCTGCATTCCCTAGTTTCTACCAACGCCAGCAGTGCGCTTCTTTAGGTTAAGGTTAAAGAAACTCAACTGCATAGGCGGCTCATGAATACACGCGCGTTTACGAACACGAATTTAAGTTCCCTAGTTAGTTAGTTACTTGATGAATCAGACACGATAACGAAATTACGAACGCGTGGGCTTATTCCACCTAATAAATAGACGAAAATAATACTATAGGAAGGTAGATGTTTAGCTGTCCGTAATTAGACTGCAACAACAATGTCTAGGATTTAAAATAGTATTGCAACTTGTGCCCCCAAGATACAGGCACTGCCTAGTTTGGGGACCACTGTTCAAATAACAATGTTAGTTAATCTTGTTACAGTAAGCATACATTATATTTTTTACAAATTTCGGGACTATGAATCCCGGACCTTTGGAAAGCGTACGAAGGGCCAAAGCTAACTCGCAGAGGTCCTTTAGACAAATGGAATGAAGCACCAACCCACGGTTATCCCCGTACGCACTACGTAACGCGTACCCAAGAACAACCCCCCGGTTTGTGCAAGGCTATTGCACAACATGAAAACAAAACATATTTCGGCTATGGTTTAGGTGGCTACAGTGCACTGGTTACCATTATTATTAAAGATACCCATATTTTGTAACAATGGACCAATCAATTATTCTTATAAACAACAAAAAAAAGCGACGGAAAGCAACGGGGCGAATTAATTCGAAAATATATGTCCATGTGAGTTGTTAAAGAAACCGATGGACTTTGGTGTAAATGCTTCCTTACAATTCGATATATAAGCTGATCACAACACCTGTAAACGAAGTTCAAGTGGACCTAAAAACATGTTTTACAAGATATAGTAACATACATAAGTACAAATATCTATAATCTTAAAAGTATGACTTGAAATATCAGATTGTTCATGAAAAATACCAATACAGGTTGTTTTTACTCCTACCTAAACTTAAATACAAACATTTTAGTATTCATTCACAAAACAGCTCCATGCTTGTTAGTGTATGTTAGAACACATTTTAACACTATTTGCTTGGCACCAGTTCAGAACACAGAATTCCTATGACCTATCAATTGATAGACAATATCATCATGAAATGGCTATGGCAATTATGTAGCCAGGATATTCAATTTTCTAATGCCAAAATTTCTTTACATGTAGTCATCAAGAAACAAAACTTATGATTCAACACCTTATTACAGTTAAACCATATATTTTGTCAAACCAACGCATTTTGGCGTGCGGCGCCATTCATTTATCATTCTAGTACAAACTAAAGGCCAAGCAAATATGGAACACTCTGGAAAAATCTAGAATATTCCACTAACTGTCTTGCTGATTCCAGGAATTCTGTGAAAAGTGGACTCCAATACTCCAGACGGGCACACCAAAGTGTTCTTTGATGCAGGAGCTGTTGCTACTCTTTATTGTCTCCGCCAACATCTTAGAAGTCTTCCCAACATTCTCATTACGTTTCAAGAATGCTGCTAAGTCAACCCCACAGGTCTCATTGACTGCTTTTCGACATTCAGCTGCAGCATAAGGGTTGAGCTTGCCGTCAGCTTGGACCGCTGAGCTGCAGACTTCGTTGATCAGTTCCAGGACAGCCATGTCGGTTTCGAATAGGACCTCGCAGCATCCTGTTGGGTATTATTAGTGGGAACATATTGTTGGCAACATTCTTAGAAGAACATTGTTATATTAGAAAAATAACTAGCAAAAATACAACTACAAAAAATATTTAGAGATTGTAATGATTTGTCTGCATACATCTGGAACTTTACTGAACATTTTTTAAGTAATTACAGACAATTAAGAGTTAAATATTATGGTGCATGTTTTTAAAGAAAAAGATATGGACTTAAAAATGCATTAGGCCAATCAGGATGTCTGCAGTTTCATGTCAAAGTTCAAACACATAAGGAAAAACTGCAATTCAATTACTAAAACATTTTTAAACAAAAAACAATTAATGGATTTTGTAGAATTATGATGACACAACTCATATAAATCAATCAGTCAGACTCTTGCACAGTTTTTTACAATGAACTAAATAAAGTCCTGCAATTTATCATTATTGCATCGAATAATTTACTGATGTATGAACATAAACGAGGCAAAAAGAGTACGTAAGGATTGTAGCAGGTGGCATTTTGTAGTTTCTGCCTACCCCCTAATCTACTGATGAAGTTTTAAGATTCGAAGTTTGCTCTATTATCTCCATGGTAACAAATAATTATTGCTACAATATTTTAACAAATAGCCCTTTATTACCCGACTGCGGCGAAGCCCAAAAGGCGGGTTATTTGTGTTTGATTTTAAATTAAATTCTTTAGTAGTGCTGATATCAAAATTAATATTTTTATCCAATTACACTAATTGCAGTATTGTTATCCTGTTTTATTGTTGAAAAGTTAAAACAATTATTTACTGTTAGGTACTAATTAATTCCTGGTATTTTAATAAGTAGGTTTAGTATAAAATACAGTAGTCACATATTTTTTCTGAACTTCCACATTTAAATTGCAAATAAGGTAATATTTTATCTGAATGTTTATAATATTTCTTTATCTTCTTTTTATTTTGTTTATATAAAGGTGTTCAAGGTTGTGTAATACTACTCTTAGAAAAAATACCTATTTACACAGGCCTTTTTTTGCCAGTAGAAATAAATAATTAGGAATGAAGAAAGTTGAAAATTATCTTTTAAGTTTAAGTTCTTATCAAGTATTATCTGTTACTTAGTAGCTTTAACTCCTTATCATAAGAATGTTTAAAATAGTGTTACCACTAAAAGAAAAATAATATATTACCGGCATTCTTCATTCTTTACCAAACTAAATAAACACTTATGACTTGAGGTTTTAGGCAATAAACCTGTACTGAGAACGATCATAACTATTTT
Source organism: Mesoligia furuncula (assembly GCA_916614155.1). Classification (NCBI taxonomy): domain Eukaryota; kingdom Metazoa; phylum Arthropoda; class Insecta; order Lepidoptera; family Noctuidae; genus Mesoligia; species Mesoligia furuncula. Next base: position 27,020,672 of record OU744809.1, read on the forward strand.
GTTACTCAAATAATGAACTATTTATATCCATTGTAATGGAAAATTATGCCTCTAAATAATTGAATATGCAATCTTTTATATAACTATTCTTGTGTACATGCCGTACCGCATTCCAATCAGATCTTTCGTAAATAATGCGCAGAGTCAACAGCTGGACCGCGATGTATTTGCACACCAATACCTCGTTCTCGTGAACTGCAAATATACCCATTTTATCGCACGATTTCAACCGCCTAAAATGTATTTAAAAATTTTATATAACCCGATATATGACATCAGCTGTAACCAAACGTGTTACAGTGATAATTTAATGGTCGTAACCGGCGTATAATTAGATTATAATCATCATAAAGTGAGCTAAAACGCTCGCTTTCGTCACAGTGTCCAGCGATATTGACATTGAGCTTGTGTTAAAAATACCGACATTACCTGCCTCCCGGTCGAACTTGTTCGGCTTCAGCTGCTGCTCCCGACTGGGGCCCATGACCAGCGGCGACAGGATCCTAGGCCACAACACAGCGAAACATCCAACAACAATCACAAGTACGAACATCGTCTTCCGCGGACCCAACACCTCCTCGTTCGCCATTCTGTCGTCGTGTTTTCGTATCGTTTCGTCACTCAAGTACACAGCCGGTCACACTCTACGGGAACATCGTCGTGTGTGATATAAATAAAGATTTTCGTCCCACGTCCCGCCCGTGAAGAAAGCGCGCAATGACAGCTGTCAGAGACGCGCCCTCTCCCGGCGAAAACGTTACGGGAGCGATCCGAATTTTCTTCTCTTCGTTACGGGAGCGTCCGCAATTCTCCAATCTTCATTCGCAGAAATCGCAGAACGCCGGTGGATTGAGCTGGCTCGAAGTGACACAGCCGTATACCAACATCAAACAGCTATGCCGACTTCTTGCCTTCCCAGCCACCGGCTCGGCTTCCTCTGGCCTCCAAATCGACTGTACAGCATTGCAGTTCAAATATTGACAGAGTGAATTAACGTTGCCGGGCGAGCGCGGCGCTCGGTGGGCAGAACTCGGAACAATATGCCTGGGCGCGGAGGCGGCGCCGGCTAATAACCCGTCCCCACCGCGATGAGGACTACACGCGCCCAGATGAATACTAATTAGACACTTTGTGTAGGTACTTGTCGTTAGACGAACATGCCTGAGGAAAAAGTTTGTATATTCAAAGGGCTGTAACGTTTCTGATGTTCGCCACGTGTGAACCTGAATTTTAAATATTTTTTTAACTGAGCGCGTCGCCTACGCAGCAGCCGGTGTTAAATCGGGTCAAAGTATGACAAGTCTTAGTGTAATGAACATTTTATCTGCTTTGAGGAAAACAAGGAAGATTTACAAAATGCACCATGTTGAGTAGGTATACATTCATAAATTAATATGAATGAATACCTTGCAGGTATATGAGGAACTCCAACCATCACACAAACTCATAATTATACCTATTCATCAAATTCCACGTTAAATATTGTTTAACCAGTTACGAGATTGTAATCAATCACCAACCGTTTTCTTGTGATTAATTGGAAATTGAAATATTCTAAGTCTGACACGTTCATGAAAACAGCTTTGGAAGAGTTCGTAGTGCTAATGTAGTAGTGATAATGCTGCCTACTGTTTAGCCAATTACAAAAAATGCGCCAAAATATATTTACCTAGTTACCTTTGCAATGACTCACAGCGTAGAGATAAGCTAAGGATCTCGTTATGCAAACACAATTTTATCTCTAAACCTGCAGGTGGATAGTCAGCAAACAATGTTTATTTTGTTATTTATTCGGTAGCTTTGGGTTTTATCGTTTTATACAAAGTTCTATTAGGTGCAGGAAGACCTATTTTTTTTTGTAACAATGTCTGATAACGTTTCACGATAACAGGGTTTACGTCGTTTTCAGTAGGTTTATCAATAAGCGTTCTAAATTATTCTTTATTTCAAAATCTGAGTTCATACGCCATGATGTGCATACCTACATACTGTGAGACTCAGAATTTAAGCCCTTTGTCAAATCTGGTGATTTATATTCCGCGTTGAGCAACTGAGCGATAAGACTACAGCATAACATAACGCCTGCAGTCCTTCCTTGCAAGGTTTAACAGCGGGATGGATAGGTACAGTTTGCAGAGAAGTCTCATAATATGCGATAGGGGGCGAGCCTATTGCCATCAACCTCAACCAGGCAGAACTCTAGAATTCCGAGCTGCTATCTAATGAAACTCAACCAGACAAATAATACTAAAGAGTAGTTATTCTAAATCTAAACACTACACGATCTAAATCACTGGCTGGTTAGAATAACGAGATAATAAATGTCAAAACCTCCTTCAAAGAGGTTTTCTTCGTACTCGGGTGGTACTCGGTTTAAGTAAGGCGCTGTGCGCTGGCACTTTCATCGTTAGTTGGATTAAATACATATTGTGTTCTGAGGATCTAACAATAGGTACTTGTTCAGTATAGGTTCCTAAATCTATAATTATCTTTGGAACCAACAACACAACGACAACTCACAATATCCCACTTGGATGTTTTAGGTGTAGCAGTCTGCCTACCTAGTACTGGTCAAAGCAAAGACTTCTGCCAAGTGGTTGGTCATTGTTGCTTGGCATGTCTACGTCTTCTTGAAATTTACCTGCTTGTGTAAAAAAGTGAACAAAAGCACCTAACAAGCGACATCGTTTTGTCACCTTTCACACGGAAGGAAGAACAACAAAACTTAAATGTGAATCACGCGCAGGATACGCGTTAAGAAATATAAACTATCAAACGGAAACCAGCCAGGATATCCTTTTTTATTTATGGTATGCTGTCTCCTTAGCATCCAGACGCACTTATAACGCCTTACCTGGGCGGTGTTCGAAGGTACCAGCGGCCATTTTGAAAAACTTGCGCGTACGTCGTTTCCTGCGACGAAATGGTACGGCTACCTACCCATTGTTATATGGGAGGGGATGCGTGTGACATGAATACATATTGAAATAATGGTTTAACTGTCGAATTAAAAAAAATATTTAGGCCCTACATGAGTTGGAAGGTTTTTTGTTCAATAGATCTTTATTGGTAAACTAAACACAGACTGACATGGAAGATTTATCTAATGTTTTACAATGAATTATGAATAATTTGAATAGGAACTTTGTTTTGTTCCATTCATTAAGTTTTGGAGCAATGTTCTTGAATAATGATCAACGATTCTTGGCCTATTTTTGGAGTCATCAAGTAATTTTCTGAAGTAGCTAATAGGTACCTAAACTACCTACCTGATGACCTTGTAGTTTTAGCCAAAAAATAAAATAGCCACTTCTTCACTTCCACTTAAATCCGCTCAGGGATCGCAACACCAGATACATCAGCTCAGGATACCTAGTGCCAGCAACTTCTCAATCAGATTATTTCTTATATTTTTGAAGTATTGGGGCAAGAGACTAAGAGATTACGCATAGGGCAAGCAGTATCTACCTGTCTTGAAGACAGTATCTTCCTTTCATTCAAAACATCAAAGTGTTATTACGAATTGGACTGAATATGTACCTACGTCTACCGAGGGTGGTGCCTCCAGCCTCCTGAATACATCACCAATTGGTGATGTGTTCAGGAGGCTGAAATGCTGAACTATAGCTGTAAATTGTAGGTACTAGCGACAGTCATATTAACAGCCTCATTATTTATTTATTTGCACAATTTATTACCTTATGTATACCTACTGTTGACATTACACTAAATAAGGCTGCCAGTATCAATCACAATACCCCCTGTACTAGTTGATACTGTATTACAGTGGGGCATTAATCTGTCGCAGTGTCGCTACTCCGCAGGTCCACAGTTTTTCAAACAAACAGCGCGCCAAACGTTTTAGTTTCTAGTTGTCTCGCATGAATGCAACAATGCAATGAACACTTACTCATTAGAATCGTTTAGAGGGCCTAATTATACGATTAGTGAGTCATGATAGGTTACATCATTGGCCCATTCATCATCCGCCTACAGTTGTGGCTGTGACCGCTTTCATCTTGACGTGGGGTGTACGCAGTGTAGTCTGGGGTCACGGCTTTGTTTAATTACGAGAGGATTGGCAGTAGTTTTGGTTTGCTCAAGCTTTAATTGGTGTTTGAATGTGTTTCCTCGATCGTGGGAATAGTAGGATGGTGTTGGAGTTTCACTGAACCAAGGCATGTAGACTATAGGTACTTCTGATGATCATTTTCAGCGCGTAAGTAGCTCAGTGCGTACTGCGTAGCAGCTCCAAATATGACACAACAATGAACGATCGTATGGAATAATTTGTCGTTATAGTCATCGCAGTATTTAGTTACCTACGGTGCCTTTTAGAGTGGTTGTTCATCCTCTTAACAAGAACCACAACAATTGCATCATTATCATCATGGGTTTATTACACACTATAGCAGCGCCCCGCCCTTTCACCCGCATAAGTGTCGATACCGTAGGAATATCGGGATAAAAAATATCCTATGTGTTAATCCAGGGTGTCAGCTACCTCCTAATAAATTTTATCAAAATTGGTCCAGCCATTTGTGCGTGAAGAAGTAACAAACATACAAACACACAAACTTTCGCCTTTATAATACTAGTGTGACTATAATAGCTCCAAAGAATATCTACTCTGGTCACTATTAGACCGAGTGTACCTACCAACGCACCGATGTTACTCTCATGTTATAATCAGCTATCTTGTGGATAGCAGCCTATACTGTTACCACTACTGGAACACTTTCTATGAGAGGAGGTGGGCCGTAATCAACCCCGCGGGCCCTGTACGGGTTGGTACTATGTCACATGTCTTCGAATTTTTGTTTCTAGGACATGCAAGTTTCCTCTCGATGTTTTTCTTCACCGTTTTGAGAGCAGTGGCGAAGAAATAATTCACATAAAGTAAAGCGCCTGTCAGGGTTCAAACCTACGACTTACAACGCGTAAGTGGCGGCCGATTCCACTGGGCTGTCATTGCTCCTTCTTGCTTTTAAATGCACCACTGCCTATCCTTTTGCCAGAACTGTAGGTGGCTTTAAGGACACTCTATCATTAAAAAGAAGGTGGAAACTACCGCATGTGCAGACAAATAAATTCGAAGCTACCAAAAACTTCTTAGAATTCGCTAACAGGAAAACGAAACATCGGTCCTGGGAATTGCACCCAGAACGTCACGGTCGACAGCCCCTCTACTCTATCAAACAATAGGCGACATATTGGGGTCTGAATGGTCTGATTTACAAATATTTAACTAAAATGAAATACTTTACAACGTTGAAAAAGTTTTCTAAACTTATGGTTGTTGCTTAGGTACACATGCTGCCTACCAATTACAAAAATCATTTACTAAGCTCAAAAAGTTACCTTCTTCAATTGATGCGCTATCAATACATCCTAAAATATCTACTTATATAACTCTTGGAGCATTTTAACAAACAATATTTCGCCACTGTTAAATTATCATGCCCTAACTTCGTCGCGTGCGCATATTTTCGCGTGCCGTCGCCATTGTGGTGGCTGAGAGACGCGATTTGAATGCTCATGCGCATTGGTGTTGAGTGTGGATATACGAGCATGTATTTTGTGGGGGGCCTGTTGACTTTGCATTTTGCAGCCGTATTTTCGAGAGCCGATTTTTTTTTAATTAGCCGCCGTGCTGTCCCATTCCTTGGCAAAGGCCTCCCTCCACGCCTCCCATCTTTCGCGAGACCACACGTCCTCCTTTTGACGAAATCTATCTAGCTAGTCCCGCCATCTCATACGTGGTCTGCCGCGACCCCGCCTCACTGTCTCAGGGCACCACCACCTGTGCTATTTGGATACACAGATCGGCGAAGAGGCTGGACCAAGCCTGAAAGCCTGTAGATTAAGTATGTCAATTGTCTCGAACCGAGTTCCTGAAACGTTACGGTGCATACCGTTGAACCAGTGGGATAATTGCGTAACACACTTTTATTGGCAATGTCATTCATTTTGACGGTTTAACAGCATTCATCGCGTTATTTACGTTGTCGAGCAGTCCAATTTAACAAACGTATGAAGCAATGGATAACGAATTTCATTCACAATCCTTCGGATTGTGATTGAAGTAGATTGCCTGTTCTGTATAAAGTTGTTACAAAAAATTTAGTTTTGGCGGTTTTGTTCACTACTACCGCTCCGTATGTTTTCAACAAAACCCACCCCACGTGAACGCCTTGACAACCAGCTACCGTTGGTTGGTCAACGTTACGAAAACACACCCGAAGCATTTTCATTTAATGCACTCTTCCTTCGTGACATTAAGAAAGAGTTAGGTATTTCGTTTATTTATTCAATATTTAGACATATTATTATTTGTGTAGGTATATTTTTGTTTATAAGTAAAGGTATAAATAAAAGAAAGTCAGATTAGTTACACCATTTGTAACTCAACAACGGCTTCACCGATGTATATTATGATCTTTAATTTGTTGGATTTGTCTCCGCCCCGATTCCGAATAGCAGAATAACTATTAAAACTTGGATAAATTAAAAAAAAAAAAATCTGTGGCGGTACCAAATTGCAAAATAAAATAGGTAAATAATACCGCTTTTTGCTACCGCTAAGTGCTGAAAGATGAAAACTATGAATTATATCATAGCCGTACAGGATTTACCCAAAGGTCTCCGTAAAGGAGGTGGGCTCATCCAAAAATTTCACGGTGTGAGTCGTCGTCACCAAATGTGGACGTTCTCCAGAATGTCCAATGGATGGAACGCACCGTTGCCCGTGCAGTGGTAATGAACGAACTACTGTAATAAAACAGAGAAATGGAAAAGTTGGATGTTCGGGAATGCCAATAACTTTTGTCTACCGAGGTTATCTTCCGATATTAACACCTGTGCAAGAGCCGTTCCACACGGTGCGGTGCAGCGCCGCACCGCTAAGATTTTGCCGAATCAGCGGGCACACAATAGCAGCTCGTACGCCCGCCGATTCGTCGAAATCTTTGCCGTGCGGCGCCGCACCGCACCGTGTGGTTTGGCTCTAACTCAAGTAGGTAGATACCTACACATAACAACAAAATCATAACACCACACCTGTCATCCCGGAAGGGTTAGGCAGAGATGTACCTAGAGTAGGTAGGTACCCACATTTCGCAATTTATAGACCTATGTAAGTACCTATTAATATTCTCCATAGTAAGTATGCTGCTGTTACTAGCTATACCTCTCTGAAAAGAACATTATTCATATCCGTACCCAAAGGACCACACACCACGATATTATTCTGTAAAGTTTATTTTTTTATTGATAGAGGAGACAATACTTTTAGCGCTCATTTTTAATGTACGTGTGTGTTAGTCTGAATTTGTCTGATTCGGCTCGCCCCCTACCTAGCACCCGTATTAAGGCACCTCTCGTTGCGCGACTTGCGGTGCCTTTGTGTCGCACGCGATTATATCGCGTGTCCCGCCTGTTTGTAGGAGCCTATAAATGGAACTTAAAGATAATTTGCGGAATATGGGTGTAGGTACAACTATTCCTTCGAGGATTTCAAACGTGAGTTTATGTCATTTTATTATTTTTCTGTCAAAGGTAGTAGTTAGCTTCCCCTATCAAAATACTAAATAAATAGAATGAATGGAATAATTGAATGGAACGGAACTGAATGGTAACATGGTGACGTTTAAATAGCACAATCTCTAAAGTCCACAAACAATTTACTGTATCACTTTGCTATTCCGTAACGAGAGCCTCAGTTACAAGGTTACAGATTTTAGCAGCGACTCGTCAATGGGACAGAACTCCTGCTAAATGAAAGGTCACGACTGAAGATGGGTTGAGTTTGAATTTTTGAAACATGTATTTTGCTCGACTTGCATTCTATGTATTGTTGAGACTTAGAATGAGGAGTTCAGGTTCCTTTGGAGACACGGAGTCTTGGACAAGACGTGTTTCGGGTTGACTTTTATGTAAGTACTTCATAATCAGGCTTATTTCTGTGAGAGGGAGTAGGTTGTAGCTAATGCAACACGCGGGCCCAGCACGAATTGGTGGATGTCCATATCTTCGAAATTTGAATGACATGCCGTTCTCCACCCCCTATCTTCCTCTAACACCGTTTTGCGAGCACTGGTGATGACTTAATTTATAGCACAAGACTAAAAACTCTTTAGTCAAAGCTGTAACCACTGGGCCGCCACTGCTCCTACTGGGTCAACATGATGGTGTAAAGGTACATTTAATTTTGAGGACTCAAAAAATGATGCCTATCTAATTTGAAAAGTTATTCAAAGGGTTGGACACGGGTAGTTATCTAGCTCGCAAAACATTCCTAGTTGCGAGTTTTCTGAGTATGTATTTATTGCCGGATTTATAGCTTCTACTGGCTCTAATACACATTCAGAATAATATTAACTAAAGGCCCGCCTTATTCAGGTTAATTTTAGCTATCAAGCAGACAATCACGATATTTCCATTACACATTAACGATGGAAGGAAGACAATATTTCTATGAGCGCGCCTATTAAAGTAATGCAACCATGTGTGCTGAATCGAAATTGCATCGCAAGGAATATAACGACACCAAATTTGTAAAGAAACCCATTGTAGCCACAGTGGGCAGTCGATTGACAATTGACATTCGTTTTCCATAATTGAACAACGTCTATTGGTCATCGCACGTCGCCGCCATTTTGATATTAGTATGCGAACCGCGTTTCCCGCCAAAGACATTCGTGCCGCGCCCAACTCCTCAATAGAAAGAATCATGATGAAGGAATTTATGTTCGTTTTGTGTACGCGACAGCGTATGATATACGATGAATAAATAATAAGCGTTTCTAGGTATGACGGCAGATACCTGATCGGGTTTAAAGCAAGTACCTGCGGGCTTTATGTTATGTTATATGCACCGCATTCTTTTATTTTCCAACTGAAGTTGATACCCAATCATCGGAAACTTTTACTATTTTACGACCAAATTAACGTAAACAAGTAATTTGTAGTTCATTCAGCAGTGATCGTTACTTGAAACTGTGTAACAAAACTTATAACGTAACGGTTTCACACGGTTACCCAAGCGGTACAGTCATACGGAACCCTAATGTAATAAGACAGTCTGCCCAGTACCCTTTTGTCCTACGTGTGAAGGTTTTATGAAAAGTCTCGTTCAGGAACTGGTATCCGTCAGATAAAGAATCAGTAATGAACGAACCTGTTATTGTCATTTGGATAAAGCTGTCAAACTTGTCAGAGTCAATGTCAAAAGATTTTTGTTTCATGCCAAGCTCAAAACCATATTCAAAGCGTGTAGTCAAGTGTAGTGTCTCTCTTTTCTCTGTCTTTCACCGGCAATTTCGTATGTCGTTTTTCATTTCATGCTTCACATTACACACCACGAAAATATAAACAAAGACTTCTGTTTCGACGACAGTGTGAGTTTTCGACGATTGATTACGGTTCCATGAAGTCAATCTGTCGATTATTTATTAAATATCCACAATGGGCGAATTCCAAAGTATATTGAATATAATCTTCATAATAAGTGGCGGAGTGTTAACTTTCGTGATTCTGTTCATCTTTGCCAAAAGACAGATAACACGGTTCGCCCTTCGCTCTAGGAGAGGTCCGCACGTCCCCATTGGAACTGATGCGAAAAAAGTAAGTAAAATTGTCACTGTAATCTTTATCAACGGCTTCTAGCTGGTTTAAGTCACCGACAAACCAATGGCGACATCCAAACTGTCTTTTAACGAGATTATAATGTATTCGAATGTAAACTATCTTTGATGTTGCTATTTTAGTTCCCGATTCTTCAGATTGTAATACAGCTGCTGTCATCATGCTACTATTTTTGAGGCCCACTCACTCCCTACCTAGAGAGAAGAACTAATCACTCACGACCTAGAGAGAAGAACTAAAGAATGCCACTGATGCTGCAAATGCTGCAATCAACATGACCACGTACTGGGCCCACACAATATAAAGAAGCCAAATTTAATGAAAGTACCGTCGTCGAAAAGCAAAATCTCATTGCAAGGCCTTTTTTGTATTGACATACCTATTACATTTACTTAAGCTATTGAGCTAGGTATTACTGACCTTGCTATTTTGTTCCAGTGTCTCAAGAAGGAGCTGGAGCGCCGCATCGAAGCGGTGCCGCGTATCATGCACGAACCTCGGCTGCTAAGCACGGAGCCATCTCACTACATCCTAGAGCCACAGCAGCCATACCACTACCGGTTCCGAGCTGTGGATGATGTGAAGACTCTTGGTAAGAGATGTTAGTTTTTCTCATCGAATAAGGAATAAGGAATCCTTTTCATAGCTAGTAACATAAACATAACATCACATATATGTAACCTCCACAGGGTTAGGCAGAGGTGTACAGACACCAGCACATCAAGCTATCCGAAACTGTCAAATGTTCCCAATCAACTTTGAACCTTATACTTTAGAGATAAAGTTGAAAATCTATTAAAGAAATTTGACAGGTTGATGTTCTGGCATCTGCAGGGAGCAGATGACACATGAGCAGTGTGCTCACAGAGAGAAGGCCTGTGTCCCAGGAGTGGGAACATTATAGGCTGATTATTTTGACTCAGTTTGTTGCATACATCAACATTCTGAATGTTATGCCCAATTTCCATTATTTAGAATTCATCTATTAAAATCAATGTTTCCCATTGCCCATAATGTCTCCTTGCAGGCTCATTAACAGGATTGATCAAGATTCACATTAAAGAGTATCTCCACATTTCACATTGAAAGCAATGGTGGCCCAGTGGTAACGGCCCGATTACGTGACGCAGGTCGTGGGTCCGAACCCACGACAGGCACTTCATTTTGTGTAATTTATTTCATCACCTCTGCTCTCAAAATGGTGAAGGGAAGGGTAACATCGTGAGGAAACAGGCATGTCCTAGCACTAAAAAATTCGAAGATATGTCACATTCATTAACCCGCACTGGGTGGTGGATTATGGCCCAGTCCCTCACACTGAGGGCAGTCCCAGCGGTGGGAATGTTGTGGACTAATTGTAAATGTTTATGCTAAAATCATCCCCACTTTTCCAGAGGAAGAGATAGCCCGTCAAGACCCAGGGCTTCGGCGTCACCCCCGGGAATCCTTACGAGCCTTCCTGCTATCCTCCCTGGCAGCCCCCCTCGACGGGCGGGGTCAGAAGCTGGTGCATCAGTTCTGTGATACCTACGAGTTTGCCAGACACCACCCTGGCGAGTTTGGCGAAGATGAATACACGGCTTACAGTCGACTGCTGTTAAAATTGTTAGATGCGTGAGTGGTTTTTTTTTTATTGTTTGGTTTTCTTAAATGCGTATCCATTGATTTGATGTTTCATTTTTTGTAGATATCAAGACTTCTTTCTTTCAGGAAATCTGCTTGTATGATTATTAGCATTATTATCAAAACATGTGCAGCTGTTGAGGTATATGTGGCTCATACATAATGCATCATTCAATAATATGGCATTGAAAATGCAGGGTCTTACTAGTTTCAATTTTACAACTCGTACAATCGTACCTTTTTTATTATTTCAGCTGCAGGTACCCGAATGCAGCACCGCCGTTGCACGATTGCAGCGCAACAGTCACTCAAGAGTAGCGCTACAGTCGCTCAACAGCGGCCCAACTATCGCACAACTTGACAGATCTTGTTATATGACTTCAGAGCTCGTCTTTTGAAGAGTGTGGGTACTTGCGTGGTGGTATCGGGGCGCGGGTCGCCCGTCCGTCGCGCGCGGTTGCTCGACGCCGCCCGGCTGCGTCCCGCCGCACTTGCAGCGTTGCCGAGACACAATAAATTGCCTGCGGCGTTGCATAAGCATTATACGGCGCTTGAGGTTTGTTTAGCTTTGTCGTAGTTCGGAGATGGTGTTGCGCACTTCCCAGGCAAACGATTTTAACTTTTAGTTAGAAACTAACATTTTCAAGAATTTTCCTTTACATCAAAATTGCTGCAAAATGAGGAGTGTGATTTGGCAATTTTGCTTTAAAAATGTTCTACTTTAACAGATGATAATTATGTATTTATTTAAGTATACGTTTATGTATTTTAGTACTATACTTATATCATATTTGTATGTTTATTTGTACTTATTTTCTATTTATAGTATGTACTTAGCTTATTTATGTAATAGTAGTTTTATTTTGGTTTATATTATTTTTTCAGAAAAAATATTTTTATTATTTTGTGTACATAAATAAACAATTATAAATTAATAAATAATTAGTCGAAAGACTGATCAACCTTATGTCTATTCAAAGCCCACTCACCATACAACTTTGTTTGCCCTTTGACTCTTTAAAATAACAAGCTGGAGAGTCATATTCCGATGGTTGAATGTGATTCCAGTGTAAGAGAGAGACGTCATCATCATGACCCATAACACCATCCCTTGTTGGACTGGAATCATGATGACATTAATACTTCGTAATACAGCCCCAGCAGTCCACTTATTATTTTGAAAAACAAGACGATTTGAACAGAATAGAACAAAGTGAACGGGACCGATTACAATTTTGCGGGATTTTTTGACGGATGTTCACTGTTACAAGGATCTTTTGGTGCCCGAATGACGATGAGGGGGGCGCTGTTGGTAAACACTGAAATTAATGTAATGTAAAATCATGATGGCGGCGTTAGTTCAGATTTTGGCCACGCGCCAAAAGAACCTTGTAGCGCTATATTTCTTGCTATGAAACTTATCACTGTTTGTGTCATTTACAGAACATGCCAATAGACTCAAAGCTAGAAGACGAAATTATCCGGATCCCTGTAAAGAGCCCTACTGAGCCGCTCGTGAAGGCGCCGGCCGACGAGACCGCCGTGTGAGCGCGGCTGCAGCGACACCCTGCGCAGACTCTGTAGGGTGAGCGTTGCACAAGAACATGATAGTGATAGAGGAGGGACAATTTCGGATAGTAGGAAGTGAACAATTTGGATAGTAGTGGTGATAACACTATTGTAGAAGATTAGTGTTGTTTAGTAGAAGCGGTCGTCACTGCAGAAGACCGCATAACTTGTGGTAGCGATTCTCAGCATTGAGGGAACGATGAAGAAGAGAAGAGAAGAAGATTAAGAAGATAGTCATACTAAGTGTTGGACGAGCATTCCTGAAGAAGATATTGGTGGAAAACGAACTATTCGGGAAGAAGGTGGTGTTGACACTGCGTGGGCAGTAAATGGTGATGACACTTTTGTAGAAGTTTAATGTTGCATAGAATAATAATAAAGAGATGTTGGACGCTGTTTGGCACCCCACATATACTTTAGTATGGGGTCCCCTACACTTGCATAATTCTGGTAATGGGTGGTGAAAAATTTAAAGTGAGTGGATTTGCTAGAACTATACTATATAAATACTATAATTACCACTTTGGAAATAAACTGTAAAGGCAATCAAAATTATTAGTACAGCAACTTGGAGGACTACTAGAAAGATGGTGATGAGTAGTGATAAAGACATTAGAAGTGATGATGTGGCACTACGGAATGTGGCCCAGAACCTTTGAGGCTTTGTTGAAGATAATGGTGATAATTAAAAAGTGAACAATAGCGAAGTCAGTGGTGATGAGTAGCATACCAATATCTTAATCAGTGACACTCTAAAAAGACAGTGGTTTTTATGAAATACTCTGGCCTTAGTGTGAGTTTTTTCGACTCACGTTCGATTGCGAGCGCGTTAGGATTAGGTATGAGAAATTAGGTTTCTCCTAGTGACCACCAGGTGTCGCGCCTACAAAATTCTAACGCGCTCGCAATCGAACGTGAGTGAAAAAACTCACACTAAGGCCACTGGATTGTTTTCATAAAGACGATTAAATATTCACAACACTGACCTGCGGGGTAATGAGAGGTTTTTCTTTTGAGTATTAAAAAAAAACATAGTTTCCAAGAACCCTGAAGATGGCGTTGAACTGACTACGTTACTAGGTGCCAAAGTCAAAACGCTTGGAAAAAAAACACTGCGTCACGTCATATACGCTCGTTGAGTGACAGTTTCGTTTGCTTTCGTTTTAAGATCTCAAAATTACATCCAAGTGAATTAATAAAAAAAATTTGTGATGTTCGGTTCCTTGCAGTAACTTACCAAGTTCAGCGCCATCTATCCAGCGACTAGGGAAGCGTTAAAAAAAAAGAAAAAGAAAATCCCTCATTGCGTAACACGCTATCAGTAGCAATGGCTGTCATTTTGACAGTTCAACAACATTCATTGCGTTGTGTACATTGTTGAGCGGACAAATTTTTCGAACATTTGAAGCAATGGATTAGCAATATGTTTCAAAATTATTCAGATTGTCGTTGATAGTGTGTTACGCAATGGGTGCTGTTCTAGCACTGGTGAAGAAGGGTATTTCCAATTATTTCTTATATTTAAGACTGTGGTTGTAATGGACATTGGATAATGGGGGAAGGGACCGATATATTGTAGAAGTTGTTTGTTATGTCATGATTTGACTCATATCATAATCTTAATGTACAGACATTATACCCACCTACTTTAATAAATATAGTGTACGTCGTTTATGTATGTTGATGTAAATAATTTGTAATAACTTCGTAAAAAAACAAATAACGAAAGAAGTAGAAAAAGAAGTTCTGGATTTGATACCGCATTAGCGAAGCGAAAAGGACTACTGTATCCGACCGCATTCTGCTGAATGTAAACTCAGTGAAAAAATAATTGTTAAGCAAATTGACTAGGTACCAACTGTATTTTACCGTATATTCCAATCACAAAAGTCATGCTTTGACAGTTGTATGAAATGGCTATAACACAGCAAATTGACGTTACACATTGCCCTGTCTGTATACAACATTATTTTTAGTATATGCGAAACCCGAAACACGTGTCTAATATTTTTATGTAAAGAATCTATGTACAAAATTTCAAAATTGTATCATGAAAAACCACAAAGTTATAGTTCCAAGAGCAGGTTTGTCCGTACAAAAACATGCTCACCCGCGCCGCTCGCGCCGGGCCGTCTTGCGCTCATTGATAATAGTACCTAGGTACCTAACCGTTCGGCGCGGAGATTGGATGACCTACTTAGTGTCGCTCGGTGTCCAACTTTTAACCTTTTTTAAATATTTTTGGGACAAAATATAACACGGGGTAAATATTATTGGAATCGATTCAATTACTTATTCTGAACAAACTATATTCAGGTAATACTAAAAATAACGTTGTATAAACATGCAATTTTGAACTTTAATTATTAAATAGAGAACCCAATTTCCGTTAGCGCACTATAAAATCCGCTCCGTCTGGAATCTTACATAAGATGTGATCTGTAAATAAAAATACCATTCCATATTCTTGATAACCTGTAATCTGAATATCTTGTACTTACTATATCTGCCAAATTGTATTCAAAGTTAGTCTAGTCTAAACACATACAGGCTGGCACGGACATCCATGCTCAACCCAGGGCCTCAAGTCTGCTATTACAATAGTGTCAGAATGGTCTATCATTAATTTCATAATTGTTGATTTTGACAAGTTTGGAATTCTACTAATATAATGGCGTCATTATGACTTACCAAATGGTTAACCACTGACACTCCATTGAAAGAAATTGCATAGAATGATAATCTCGTACATAATGACAAATGAACAAAAAATAAGAATAACACAAAAAAAAAAAACTAAGCAAACATACAATCCATACAGGATCATTAAACTTTGAATGGTAATCTCGTACTTACATAATGACAAATGAATGACTGACAGGCGGTAATGGTATCATGGGTTCAGTACATGATTCTGGAACCCCATGCATTGACATTTTTGGTTGGCTATTAAAAAAAAAATTGCTGCTCCATACATTTTGACGGCGTAGGTATCGCAGTTTTCTATAAAACAGCTGAAGGCCGACTCCAGTAATTAAACACATTCAAAATCTAGTCGCAATCTCATCTCACCGACAATCAATGTAAAAAAAACTTGGGTCTAAAATGTCAAAAATATATGGAAATATTTTTGACAGATCAGACTTAACGTTGGTTCTTAAAAATTTACAAGAATTGCCCCTCTGATTTTTTTTTTTGATAACCGACGAATGTCTACGGTAGAATTTCGAAGAAGTCAAGAATCGTGTGGTGAATTCATGGTTACATTTTGCGCGTCGGTGTCCCTGTCATTCTGTATATTATGTAATGTAATATAGTTTGGGTGTACGATAGGTACAGTTCTGACTAATCCTTTGGGGAATGATCAATACAAGTAAAAGTCGATAAGTAAGCTTAAAGCGTTTTATTTTATCCGAATCTTAACACTATACATAATTATAGAAAAAATATGGAGCATGTGGTTTCCCACATAAATGCAATAAATTATACCACATAATATGTACTTTCTGACGATATATAAAATATGAACGAAAACGGTCGCGAAAAAAAATTACTTGTCGTCTGCACATTGAAAACAAAAACCGGGATAAACTATTTACATACCTACAAAGTACGGATCATTGGTTATATCGTCAGAAAAGTACATAAATTATGTGGTATAATTTATTGCATTTATGTGATTTCCATACTGTATATAAAATTAACGTTTTTGCAATTTAAATACAACATACTTATTTGACTAGATTATAATTATATTATATTTCGTCAATACAAAATGTTAATAATTATTAGTCAGTCTATTTTATGCAGACCTATGTACCGTTAAATGTTTAAGTAATTATTCGTCAATGATAATATCTCGACCGAAGTGGCTCTCTCTGAAACAAGCGAAACAAAAATAGTTAATTAATCATTCAACAAACAAACAAAAAAAAACAAACATTTTATTTATATTTTGCCAAAAACCGAAGTTTCAACAGCGACTTGAAGTACATACGCCAGCACATCAAGCTACTACAATCTGTCAAATTTCTTTAATAGATTTTCAACTTTGTCGCTAACGCATAAGACTCAAATTTGATTGGGAAAATTGTACAGTTTCGGGTAGCTTTATGTGCCAGTCTGTACATGCTACTGTGTTGTTGGTTTATTGAAACTGAGATCAGATTGAACATTCTTAAAAATACGAAAATAGCTCCTCTGTGCGCTGGGGTATAAAACCTAGCGGTCAATAAGTTAAGAAGAAGGTAACAAACTCACAGTCTAGTCCATATGTTATGCGTGGCGAACTGCTGCGCGTGCCTGCTGGCCAGCAGCGCGCGCTGGCACGCGCGGCCCGTGCTGCTGTCGCGCGCGCGTGTGCGTGTGTGGCACAGCCACTCTAGCACCTGTCACATCATTTTACACGGGAAAAATAACACACATTTTGGCTCAATAAATAATAGTTAGTTTTATTTATTGAATGGTGAATCAAGATGAGCTGAAACTCAAATTGTTCAAAAGATACGTGAGCCTTAGGCGCTAAGCAGACGATGGACAATTTGTCCGCGACGTACAACGTAAACATACTCCCAAAACGTTGAAGGAAAAGATCGTGAGGAAACCGACATATTCTAAAATCGTGAAAAAGTTCGTGGATTTCAGCTCACCCCCTCTCACCGAGAGGAGGCCTGTGTCCCAGCAGTGGGAACATTATAGGCTGATTACGATATAAATTATGGAAATCCCAGCAGTCTATTTTTATTGCACAGATTTCCATACGTTCTATCGTCGCGGACAATTTGTCTATCGTCTGCTCAGCGCCTTAATGGGTCGTGTGAGACGTAAAGTGTTTGCACCCTACATGTCTCGTACGACCCAGACATTATGTAGTAAGCCACACTAAAAATATTGCTGTAGTTAGGCAGAATATTACTGTAGTTATATAAATGTAGTATTATAAATATTCCTGTAGTTATATGCCTCTAGAGGTCAAAATAACCTAGCATTTATAACTTACCTGCAGAGTACAGTTGCTCCAACTCTCCCTGCCGACTAGTTCAGCGGCTGCAGCCGGCAGTAGCGCATGCCTGCCATTACGACTGCTAGCTAGCTGGTCAGCTTCAGGCTCTAAGGCCCAGAGGCCGCTGAACACTATGACGCATAGCATGAATACGTCGCAGAGGTAGAGCTTGGCTGATTTGTCTTCCGTTCTGAGGATAAAGAACAAAATAACCTATATTTTGTAGTATAATGATAGAAGTAAGTAAAGTGGACTGAGTTTAACAAAGGAAACTGTATGGTTGAGGAAAATACAAATATCTGGGGGCTTATTACGAACTTTTAAAAAACCAGACAAGTTCCAGGCAGTTCATTTCACTGGCTGGTTTAATTTCGTATTATGACATTCCTAATTCAGAGCGACTTGTCGCTGGGTAGATTGTCTATGGCTGGCCTGTACTTCTCCGCCGTAACGTTCCGAAACACAATTAAATATTTATCGGTAAATTACGGTTACATTTAAGTCACGTATTTTATGATAAAAATAATATTAATATATAATAATCTAGTTGCTCTAGTATAAAAGTTGGTTTTAATGAACGCAATGTATATTGTGCAATATAATTATAATAAAATTGATTTATAATATAATTATCGTGTTTGTAAACTGTAACGCGAGATTAAATTTCCGAACGCACTCCACAAGTTCAGCGGCGATATCCAAATTTCCACTCACACAATTTTCATGAAGGAAGTATTTTTTCATTTTTTTCGGAGTTTATTCAAAAATATGGCGTAAGTGTTATTGAGTGTTTTTAATGAATATTCAGTTTAAGCATGATATAACCATTATTATCATTAACCATTATTGTAATTATTATAGTTCAGTCGATGAGAGTTCTCGTCAGCGTCGGCGTGTAACCTATGTTCAGTTAGAAACATTGTGGGAGTTCTTGTATTCTAACAGAGAAGTGGCGATGGGGTACAACAAATCTGCGCAAGCAAGAGAGATTCAAGGCGGATGTGGGAATCTGTCACCGAGGTCCTCAATTCCTAAGGAGGTGCTTTAAAAAATTGCAAAGGGTTGTCGAACGTAAGTATTTTTTTACAAGCTTTTATGATTATCTATTAGTTATTCATTCTATGCATCTCATTTAGAAAACCTAATGCTGTTGCAGTATTGGGTTGACTATAAAGCAAAATTAAAGAGTAGAGCGGCAGCAGTACGAGCATCCCCAAACCGTACTGGAGGAGGACCTTCGGATTTTCCCCCCCTTAACGATATAGAAAAAAAAATTCTAAGTCTACTCGGAAGTGGTTATAGGACTGGCATGCCTCATACTCAAGTTCCTATACCATTCCTAGCTGTGAGTATTTTTTAAGTATAAATAAACGTATAGATAAATAATGTAGGCATTTATCAAATCAAATCATTTACTACAGATAAATATCCATATAAATCAAATCAAAATAAAATCTCAAACTTATACAATTAAAATCAAAATTTATTTATTATTATTATGACTAATGTATTAAATTGTCTCAGACATCACAGACCTCGAGCACTGGTGAAATTGACGCTGGTATTCTTCCTAGTGGCAGTAAGGCAATAGATCCTCATTTACCAGAGCAACCACCAGTGGTGGATGAGGAACAACAGTCTCATGAAACACAGGAGGCATCGCAGCCACAGGAGGCATCACAGCCACAGGTTTCAAACAGCAACATACGTGAACCTGCTAGTTCACGTCCTACACGTCAACGCCGCCACAGAGAAGGTCACGTCAGTCAAGAGGCGACCCGGCGTGCGACCGCCGCGTACACTGATACAAATCAGCAGGTCCCGATTGGACATAGAAACTAGGAACAGCCAGACTTTGATTAAAATGCTAGATACATTAAATAAAATTGTAGATAAAATTGAAAGGTTTGTATTTACAGAAAAGTTTATTTACTATAAATAAATCCGTGGATTTTGTAGGCCGCGACATGTGAGGTCTCAGCTCCTCACAAAGATTCAGTACCAAGGCTTTGCTTAGTCGATATCTTTGAATAAATTGCACATCATCCATGTCGAACACAGTACATTCATCACGAAGTCGTCTTCTTTTGTTCCTTGATGCACTATTTTCGTAAGAAAAGTCACTTTCCAAGAACTCAAACAGTTCATACTCATCACACATTATATTTAATTTTGATATCTAGATAGCACTCGAACAATTTCGCCAAATAAACACAAAACAATTCAATAAAAGCTCCTCTGACGCAGCGTAAACAGAATGGATTGTGAGGTTACTTTTTGGCAGTTGTAATAGGAAAAGAAATGTCAAACGAACGTTTATAATACGGTTTTGCTCGGCAATATACGGGCAGAAGTCGGCCAGGATGTCATGTGACCGCTGACTGGCTTGTTTGACTAGTTCATATTACGAAATTGCCATGCAGTTCTGTTTACGCCATAAACTGTCTGGAAATAAAAGTTCGTAATAAGGCCCCTGGAGGATTAAGTAGTTTGCCATCAGAAGAGTAGTATACTCACAGAATATTCATGTGCGTGTGGTGTGAGGGCCACTTTGTTAAAACTCTTTGAAAATGTGCTTATGATCTAGTGAACATTCCCAAAGAATAGTGAAAGTTGGTATGAGATTTTGTGAAAGTCTAATAACCGAGTTATAGACTGTAAAGTTGGGCCCTCAGTTCTCACATAGAGGATTGAGGGCCCACCTAAAACTGATAAACTATGGACACTACAGAAAAAGTCTTTATGCTAAAATCTAAGCTAATGCCAAACAAAATTTGTGAAAACAAGATATTATCGCAAAACACTGTCCTACTTTGTATATCTTCGTACAAAATGGGCCCTCAATTCTCATACACGTAAAAGTTTATTACGCAATTATAATGAAATCATTAACTTACAGCTACTGTTTAAAATCCTATATGCTACTAAATAAATTGTGAAAATTTATAAAAGCAAGAACAGGTCACCACTTTTTGTTGTTTTAAAGTTATCCCTCAGTCCTCCATTTCTTTTGTTTTCGATTTATTACGCTTATCGTATGAAAGATAAGAGAAATACAATATTGTCTCTTTTTGTGTCAAAATTGTGCAACAAATTCGATACCAGAAAGAAATTAAAAGACCCTTTATTATATAATAAAATCGAGTTTTATTTTTATCATCTGAATTTGCAAATAGGGTGACCACAATTTCTTTTAGATTGCAGTAAAGATTAGTAAATGTAGAGTATAAGTTTTAATAAACTTTCTCCAATTTTTCGCTTATTATCGTCATAGCATTATTTTGTACTCAACTTTCATGATAAAAAAAAAATACTGTTACCCAAATCATTTTTGCTTGAAATATCGTTCGTTCTGATGACAATAATCAAATAATTTATTTATTATTTTTATAAAGGCTTTTGCCCAGCCATGGGACAATGTAGGCTAAATATAATACTAACTAATATTATAAATAAAACTAATAACTAGCTAATATTATATTAAAAATATTATTACATGTATTATATAATTATTGTTTACATATATGCACAATAGTTGTAATATTTAGTGTAGTTACTAAACAATAGTTTTTGATAGTGCAGCGGAAGTTGTAAGTAATAAAGCATTAAGGCGAGTTTTATGAAACAGTTGTAGTGAAGAATAAAAATAATAATAATTTTTTAATACGCAAACACATCTTCGGTCAAGACACTCAATCATCTTCGGTCAAGATATCAAACATTCAAGATAAGTTTGTTTTGATACCTAGGTACTCATAATTTTACAAGTTCGTAATATTTTACTAAATAGTACTTAGATAGTCACTCTAAGACTTGTTTAGGTAATTCAATTTCACCTATTTATAAATTATAAAATTTTAAAAATAAAATATAATTATTTAATAATCCAGAAAACATCTTTGTTATTGTGCAAGTACCTACCTAGGAATAAAAAAACATCTAGGAACGCACTGCTTTATTAGGTACTAGCTTCTGCCCGCGACTTCGTCCGCGTGAAATTCGAAAGTCATATGGCTCCATCTATTATCATAATAACGTTATTATTGTTTTCCTCGGGAACAGCACTTTTTTCGGGATGAAATGTTAGTGTTTAGGCGTGAAAAGCTAACAAACAAACTTACTTTCGCATTTATAATATTAGTTAGGATTATATTTAGCCTACATTGTCCCATTGCTGGGTAAAAGCCTTTATAAAAATAATAAATAAATTATTTGATTATTGTCATTAGTTTTTTCGGAACAAAGGATATTTCAAGCAAAAATGATTTGGGGAACAGTATTTTTCTGTGATCGTTCAATTTCCGAAATTATTTTTTTTATCACGAAACTTGAGTACAAATGCTATGACGATAATAAGCGAAAGTTCATTAAAACCTATGACTCTACATTTACTAATCTTTACTGCAATCTAAAAGAAATTGTGGTCACCCTATTTCCTAAGACAGAGAATAAAAATAAAACTCGATTTACTTATACAATAAAGGGTCTTTTAATTTCTTTCTGGTATCGCATTTGTTGCACAATTTTTTTCACAAAAAGAGACAATTTTGTATTTGTCTTATCTTTCATACGATAAGCGTAATAAATCGAAAACAAAATAAAATGGAGGACTGAGGGCCCTGAATTTTATTAAGGTCATAACTTTTAAACAACAAAAGGTGGTGACCTGTTCTTGCTTTCATAAATTTTCACAATTTATTTAGTAGCATATAGGATTTCAAACAGTAGCTGTAAGTTAAAGATTTCATTATAATTGCGTGATAAACTTTTACGTGTATGAGAATTGAGGGCCCATTTTGTACGAAGATATACAAAGTAGGACAGTGTTTTGCGATAATATCTTGTTTTCACAAATTTTGTTTGGCATTAGCTTACTTTTTCGGTAGTGTCCATAGTTTATCAGTTTTAGGTGGGCCCTCAATCCTCTATGTGAGAACTGAGGGCCCAACTTTACAGTCTATAACTCGGTTATTAGACTTTCACAAAATCTGATACCAACTTTCACAATTCTTTGGGAATGTTCACTAAATCCTAAGCACATTTTCAAAGAGTTTTAACAAAGTGGCCCTCACACCACACGCACATGAATATTCAAAGAAATGTCTATGAGAAACACTTTACTTGATATTTTTTTTTTACATTTCAAAACTAAGTATTTGCAATAATTAGTCTATCGAATTAGACTAATTATTGCAGATATTTACGTTTTGAAATGTCAAAAATATCTAGGAAAGTGAGAGATTTCCGAGATTACTAATAGAGAAAGTATGGAAGAAAAAGACATGTTGCGTCGAATGTTGTTGCCCAAGTAAAGTGGGATAAGGAGAGGAGAATGAGTGTAATTCGATTTCCATTAAACCTTAAAAAGCACTTTTGAAAGTTAATAAGAATGTTAAAATAAAAGAGAATAGTTTTCGAAAGTAAACAACTGGGACTTAAGTTTTTCAATATTACTTCCACTTTTTTTTTATTGCTGAATGGGCCCGCTCTTGACTTCGATCACGTCTGGTGGAAAGCGATGGATGAGGTCTATGTGTCTATGATGGAACGAGCGTGCCTAGAAGAAGAACTTCTACGCATCTGGACTTTAAAAGAGACTGTGACCTCTGAGTTTGTTTCGGCCTTTCTTCTCAGAGTAGTCAGATAGGAAACGCCGACCTCATCTAGTTTTAAAAAACCATGATTGACGTGTAAAAGTGTTTGTACAAACCTACTTACAAAAATAAAATCATTTATCATTTATCGACGAAACAGCAGGCTGCTTGACGCCGGACTGGGCGCTAAATAGGCGGGCGTTACCCCTACCGCGCGAGGGGAGAGTTGGCTGTCAGATAAGGTGTTGGTGTGACTGTCCAGGATAAGCCGAGCGCGAGCGTTCAGTTGAGTAACTGGCGGAACGAACTGCGCTACACAAGAAGGCTTCTTCATGCATCCCAAAAACTTACTCGTTGAATGCGACTTGTGTGCGTCCCATTAGTTGTAATAACCACTCTCTGGTTGACTCTGCATCCGGCTTGGCCGCCTTCAGAGCTGGCAGCATACAACGTAGAGAGAATTCTTGTTCACTGCAATTAAATTAATTAACTTTCAAACACATTATAATAAAATTTAAAAAAAAACTTTGTATTTGCATATTTTTCGACATTCCTTTTTTGGTTGTTTTTAAGAGAAATTTTGTTTCATGAAAGAAAGAAAATGAAGAAGCTAAGGTCTTTTATTCTACAATACCTTTTGACCACCACACGTCAAAAAATCAAAAACATGCCCTCGGCGTCAAAGTCAGTCATGTAGTCGAACCGTAGCGTGCTGGGCACATTTTGGTTTGTCATCTAACGTGACCATTCGTCCCGCTTTGGGCGGGACAGTCCCACTTTCAGGCTGTCTGTCCCGTTGTCCCCAACCAGAGCAAAAATGTCCCGCTTTTACAAAGGGGCCAAACGAAATTCAATTCAATTTATTCATGAACAATTTACATTGTATTTGAATATGAATACAAAGACAACGACGAATCATGTAATACGCTCCATTCCTACCTACTTAAAAACTAGACCCGACATTTTAAAACGAATTTGTTCCACCGACAAATACAAAACAAACCTCAATGTAATGTTAAAATCAACTAATATACAAATTTTCATGTCCTTTTCCCTTTTTAATAAATACCTAGTAAAATATTTTTTTTTTGTTTAATTCCGAAAGCGTCCCGCTCTGACAAAAAAAATTTTTTTTTTTTTTTTTTTTTTATTAATAAGAACTAAAGTTCTTAGTAATTGATTACAATCTAGCCTAAATAGACTAATAAGCAATTTAACTCTAACTTAATATTTGACGAGACTTATGTTATAACTAAGAATAGTGTCAATTTGCACTTTTACACAGTTTCGTGGCACTTTCTTAGGGTCTGATAAATATATGAAACACTTTGTTCATGTGTTACGTGTATAGCACCATTAGCACCGCACTATTATTCATTCACTATATAAATACTACACTAACTCAAATGGTTTAGTTCTTTTTAGCCTACGCACTATGTCCGTGTTGTCTAGCAGCTGAATTGCCTCTACATTCACATGTCGGTGAAGTCTGTGTTCGTGGGCTTCAGCAAATTTTTGAATGATGGTTGTGACGAGTTCCATTTTAAGGTCACGGTGGAGGTCGTCATTTCTAATGTACCATGGAGCATTTACAGCATCCCTGAGTACTTTATTTTGGAATTGTTGGATTATCTTAACGTTACTTCGTTTAGTACAGCCCCAAAGTTGGATGCCATACGTCCAAATTGGCATAAGAATATGCTTGTATAATATAATTTTATTATGTATTGATAGGCAGGATTTCCTTCCGAGTAACCAATTCATACTTTTATAACGTATGTCGAGTTCCTGTCTTTTCTTTTTGACGTGAGATTTCCAACGCAGTTTGGCGTCAAGAGTTATGCCAAGGTATTTGGCTGTGTTAGCATAAGGCACTTGCATGCCGTTTATGTAGATTGGGTGGTAATCGCAGTGTTTGTTAGTGAAGTCAATATGAATTGATTTTGACTCATTCAGTTTGATCTTCCACTTTTGTGTCCAGTCATAAACTTTATTCACAGCTAGTTGAACTTTTTCTACTGCTTCTTTGTGGCTTGATCCGGTAGCCATAATAGCAGTGTCATCTGCAAAGGTCGCTATGGTGTTGTTTTCCAGCTCTGGAATGTCACATGTGTATAGCAAGTAGAGCAATGGGCCTAACACACTTCCTTGTGGCACCCCAGCTTTTATAGTTTTTAGCTCAGAATATGCATCCTCTTGCCTTATTCTAAACATTCTGTTACTGATATATGATTCTAGAATGTCTGCAAATTCTGGAGGTAGCATGCGTCTGAGTTTAGATACCAGACCCTCATGCCAAACTTTATCAAAAGCTTGCGCGACATCTAGGAATACGGTGGCGCAGACCTGCTTGTTTTCGAGTGTTCTTTCAATGATGTTAGTTATTCTGTGTACCTGGTCTATGTGTGTAGAGTGTTTTTCTCTGAAGCCAAATTGATGGTTTGGTATTAGCTCTTTTTCTTCTATTATTGGTTTTAACCGTTTTAATAGCAGTTTCTCGAAAAGTTTTGATAATACTGGCAACAGGGAAATGGGTCTATATGATGATGCTTCATAGAGCGGTTTCAAAATTCAATTCAATTTATTCATGAACAATTTACATTGTATTTGAATATGAATACAAAGACAACGACGAATCATGTAATACGCTCCATTCCTACCTACTTAAAAACTAGACCCGACATTTTAAAACGAATTTGTTCCACCGACAAATACAAAACAAACCTCAATGTAATGTTAAAATCAACTAATATACAAATTTTCATGTCCTTTTCCCTTTTTAATAAATACCTAGTAAAATTTTTTTTTTTTTGTTTAATTCCGAAAGCGTCCCGCTCTGACAAAAAAAATAATGGTCACGTTCTATACATGACTGTGGCAGTCAAAAGGTTAAAGTAATCATGAGTCGTAATGCGTGAAAATTTTACCGGCCGCGTTTGAGTATGTGGCTGATATGTTTATAACTTATTTTAAAAGTATTCGTGTTAAACTGGATTCCGACCTCAATATAGTTGAGAAAGGGATAACCCAATAGGCTCCAAACTTACGTCAACTGCGTCGCTTGCGCATCAATGATCTCATTGAGCCAGTTGAGCGCGGTGCCACAGTCGCCCAGCGCGCCCACAGCACACCGCACGGCCGCAGACTTGCGCAGCAGCGGGCCCGACAGCTCCCACCAGCCCGACGGTGACGTCATGCGCTCGAGGTACTTGCTGGACAGGCAGCGACAGGCTTGCACGTAGGTGGGCCATGCCTGGGGCAATAACGGTATGATTATAAATCGGCTTCCAGTCTAACCGGATGCACCTGAATACCAGTATCTTACATGGAACGACTGCCCATCTGACCTCCACAACCCAGTTACTGAGTAATACGATACCTCTTGGTAAGACTGGTTGTCAGACTTTCGGGTTTCTGACTATCCGTAACGACTGTCAAAGATCCACGAATGACAGGCGGGACAAACGGCTTAACGTGCTTTCCGAGGCACGGAGGGGTCTCGGTATGTAAAGATGGTCACCCATCCACAGACCAACCGCGGCAAGCGTAGCTGAACCTGATCGATCGACCTCATTTCAGCCGAAAGACGTCCACTGCTGGGCATAGTCTTTCTCGAAGTTAGACCTACCTAACTGGACAGTTTGTCCTAGGTAAACGTACTCGTCCACGACTTCGAGTGTAGCGTCTCCGATTTTTATGAGAGTGGGTGTTACATGGGCATTTGACATGACCTTCGTTTTGTCCATGTTCATTTTAAGACCCACTCTTTCGGAGGCTCTACTGAGGTCATCGAGCATTGTACTGAGGTCCTCCATAGTCTCAGCCATGACTACGATGTCGTCGGCAAACCGAAGGTGAGTTATGTACTCGCCATTGATGTTGATGCCAGCCCCTTTCCAGTCCAGAACCTTGAAGATTTCCTCCAGTGCAGCGGTGAACAGTTTCGGAGAGATAACGTCTCCCTGTCTCATACCTCGCTGCAGAAGGATAGGTCGATCTGGCACCGTTGAAGAGACTGCAGCACAGCCCATGTCTCGATCGAATCAAAGGCTTTCTCGTAGTCCACAAACGCTAAGCAGAGAGGCAGGTTATACTCTTCGGTCTTCTGTATAACCTGTCGCAGCGTATGTATGTGGTCTACGGTGCTAGAGCCTTTACGGAATCCGGCTTGTTCGGGAGGCTGGAAGTCGTCAAACTTGCGCGCGAGACGGTTCGTGATGACTCTCGAAAACAGCTTGTAAACATGGCTCAGGAGTGAGATGGGCCTATAATTCTTAAGGAGGGCATTATCGCCCCTCTTAAAGAAAAGTATCACCACACCTCTGTTCCATGCCTGTGGTGTTTTGCCCTCGAGTATGACGGAACCAAACAGCTTCTGAAGGGCCTTCAGAACGGGTTTTCCGCCGGCCTTCAGCAACTCGGCCGTAATTCCGTCATCACCCGGTGCCTTGTTGTTTTTAAGCTGCTTCAAAGCCATTCTAATCTCGTACAGGCTGACGTCCGGGATGACTTCGGTATAGTGCCGGGTCAATCTAGCTCTTGGGTCGTTTGCCAGATTCATAGCGGGGTTATTTGTTGACGTGTATAACTGTCCATAGAACCTCTCGATCTCTCTCAACAGCTCAGGTTTTTCGGATACGATCCTGCCATCATCGGTCTACAGTCTCGTAAGCTGGCTCTGTCCAATAGACAGATCTCTAGCAAAGACCTTGAAGCCTTTATTTCGCTATATCGCGTTCTTAATACGATCTGTATTAAAGCGGCGAAGATCGCTTTTCAAGGCCTTAGAGATCCGTCTATTGAGTTGCCGGTAATTTAGCGCATCATCCGTAGACTGCAGGATCATATCGCGCCTCTCCTTCATGAGCCGCAAAGGAGGATCAGAGAGCTTCTTTTTTGAATTCGTACGGCGGGTCTTGAAGATCTTAGACCCGACCGTATGGACAGTTTCCACGAACCCATCGTTATAATCGTCCACGGAGCTCCCTAGGCATTAGTAACGATTCTGGAGTTCGAGCTGAAAGCTCTCGTGGTTTTGGATCTGGATCGGTGCTGGACGGAGCGTAGACTTCATCAGTCGAGATCTTTCCAGCTTGATATTTAAGTTCAATGTGCCTCTTACCATACGGTGATCACTTCCGGTTTTCACCGCGTTGATCACAGAGACATCATTGAATACTTGCTTCTTCGTCGACATAATGAAGTCAATCTCATTTTTAGTTGCACCATCCGGGCTCTGCCAGGTCCACTTTCTATGCTCACGTTTTCTGAAGAAGGAATTCATCATAAAGAGGCCTTCTTCTCCATAAAACTGTCCAGTTTGTGGCCCCGGTGGTTCCGGCATCCAACTCCAAATTGCCCCACTCGCAGCTCATCATCGTTACGTTTACCCAGTTTCGCGTTAAAGTCCCCCATGACAACGGTAAAGTGAGTTTTAGAGCCATGCATGGCTCTGGAAATATCCTCATACATGGTCTCTACCTCATCGTCGGGGTGTGACGAGGTCGGGACGTAAACCTGTACGACCCTCAGCGAATACCTTTCGGATATTCTGAGTATAAGGTACGCCACCCTGGTCGACACACTCTCAATCTTCACCACGTTGCTCACAAGGGACTTATGGACGATAAACCCAACACCACCTTGGGACTGCTGGTTGCCCTCCCGGAAATAGAGCAAGTTTCCGGATTTGAGGATTATCGAGTCCTCCCCCTCTCTTCGGACTTCAGATAACCCCACTATACTCCATCGTATCTTGCTCAATTCTTCCTCGAGTTCGGTGATCTTCTCGTCGGTCCGGAGTGTACGCGTGTTGTATGTTGCCAGGTCCAGTTTTCGGTGATTGTGTTAGCCGAATCTCTTCCGGGGATTCTTAGCACCCCTTGCCTCACCGTGGCCTTGGCCGCTACCGTAACCGAGGGTAGGCGGGCCGCCGGGTACTAGGGGCCTAGTGTTTTTTGTGCTTGTCATTATTGGGGGGGGTTTGCCATAATCGCCACGCTTGGCAGGCGGGTTGGCGATCGCAGTATAGTATGGTGGTGGAATGCATAGAGAACGCTGCTGCCCATTCTCCGGTACGACCCTTAGTCGCCTTTTACGACACCCACGGGAAGTATGGGGTGGGGTATTCTTTAAGTCCGACACCACACAGACAACACAGACAGATCGACCTGTGCGGCTGTTATTATTTAGCCACGGGCTCCTCAAGTACAGTTAGTATGTAAGAGTGTTAAAGAAATAGAGCAGTCTACTGCTGGACATAGGTCTCTCCTATTGCACGCCATTCAACTCGATTTTCGGCAACTCTCATCCAGCTGCTACCAGCCACCCTGCTGCAAGATCGTCGCTCCACCTACCCTGAGGGCGTCCTGCCTTACGTTTGCCGATTCCACTGTTTTTTTGTAATTTTTTTGCCGTTCTGATATGATACGCGGATGTTACGGTCACTTTAACCGGGGTGCCCGGGTATGATACGCTGTTGATACGTTCTAGTGAGCATAGTAGTCCGTGTCATATTTCTTTCCTTCCCTGATACGTTCATAGCACGCATACGTACGGCACGTTACGGTACCACAACGTACCGTAAAGCTCTCACCTGTCCACTAGGGGCACTAGGACAATGCTGTAGTAACAGACTTGCTGGTCAACAAAGTTTGTGAAAGGGCTGACTGTCTAGAATTACACCTTTACACCGACGTCCTTTGCAATCTAGAAAACACTCCTACCTTTATAATATCCGATGAAATAAAAAAATAATAAGACATATACCTAATAAAAATAGGACAACTCACCACATTATCATCGCCAACGATCGAGAAGTAATTTTCCACAATCTGAGACAACAACGTCCTGTTAGCGTCATGTATCTTGTCACACTCCAAACACTGCCGGATCCTGTCCATCTGCTGGATGAATAGATGCTCCTTCTCATCTCCCCTGATTCTCAGCTTGACGTGGCTGATTTCTGCGAAGGAGTCGGCGAGGCATCGCTCGAGAGGGGGTCGGAGACAGTTTGGAGGCATCCCGCGGCAGAGGATGGGCAGGATCTCGAAGATAAGAAGAGTGTCTGATTCCTAGAAAGTAGAATATCTATACATAATTATAATAAAATCGTAGGAAAGTCAAAACTGTACATTGAATATTTTTTTATAAGAATACTTGGAGCGTGATCTACAATCGATACCGAAGCCAAAAATATAGTTTTTAGAATTTTTGTCTGTTTGTCTGTATGTATGTCCGGGATAAACTCAAAAAGTACTGCATGGATTTACTTCAAATTTTGCATGAATATTACTAAGAGGTCGGGTCAACATATAGGCTACATATTATCACGCTATCACCTACGGGGGAGGAGCTGTGAATCTTTATTTTTCTTACGCATTCTGTGACAGCGTGTAATCTAACGACGCATATTTAAATGTTGTTTTTGAGTAAGCCATGCTATTATCTAGCTTTACACTATAAAAACTACGCCACTTAAGTAACTTGGACAGAGAAACATAGTTTAATGAATGTTAATAATAGTATAAAGACAATTTTGAAACAGCGCCATCTATGATATTTCATAAAAATCAAATCAAGCTACATGTTAACCCTTTTTGGAAATTAATAATTTAAAGGGAATTGCTCACTTTGTTAGGGTGATCTGGCTAAGCGTGGACAAGATCTTTATTAATAAATAACTTGCATTTCAAAAATTACTTATCTATAGGAAAGTAAATATTATAATAAAGTTGTAGCAAGATGCAAGAATATGCTTCAACTGGCATGTGAAAAATTGGAACCTTGCCGGGTAAAATCTTTGTAATAAGCTTATTCTTTTCTATAATATATTATTTGCCAGTAGTATTTTGATATAATCTGATAAGAAAAACAAACGTTCGAAGCAGCGAGAAAACAAAACAACATCCACAGTGCACGAAAACAAAGCGAATGGTTTTTTCATTGTTATAGTTGTCAGATGTCATTTCACTTGGCGTTAGAGATGTTCGATATGAATCGATACTCAAGTGGGTCGGTAAAACAGAATTTGATTGATTTTCACATCGATTCAACTACGATACGATCCACTACAGTAAATTGATAAAGGTGTGTGAACGTTAAATGAGAAAAAATGAAAATCTCAGGAAAAATACTATTAAGGCGGGCCGTTATTTTCCAAAAACACTCTTCTCAAAAAATAGTTCGGGCAAAATCGGTCTGTCTGTCTGTTTGTAAGAAATTAAATGGAATTAAAGGCGTACATATTAAAAAATATTAATTAAAAGCGATTTTATATCGATACTCAGATCAAAATGAGCCATTGCGAAGCAGAATATCGATACAAAGCAACAGGATCGATCATCTCTAAAAGCGATACAGTAGGAGTTGCCAGGAAAAAAATCTGACAGTAATCGATTTATAGAACCATTATTCTAATCTAAAAAACATATGTCGCAATACTAATAACGTTTTCGATTGTTTTATTTTAAAACAATTTAAATGAGTATAATATTCTCATACAATATTGACCGGTACTCGTTTTGCAGACAAACACTTTTTTTTTGCCATACTTAATTATTGATTATCTAATCGATTACAGACTGAAATTGATGTTTTATTTCCGCGCTGGTAACACTGCGTCAAACAAATGGCTATGCTTTTTAACTGTAGGATACAATTTAAATACTCTTTATTTCGACTTTTTGTTCGTATACCTGGCTACTATGTGATGTGCAAAAATATTTCATTTAGAATAAATAATATTGTTTAGTCAAATTAATTTTTACCGGGCATCTTGTCCACGCTTAGCCGAAACTGGTGATTCCCTTTGATCATGTAGGCGAGGTTAGTAGTTAGTTATTCTTAAAATTCATAGATGGTGATGTGCATTTTCTTCATAAAAGTTGTATCGTATAGTTCGTTTTGACAAATTTAAGTTCCAACAAAACCCTCAAAATCTTGAGAGTTGAGGAAAACAATTAAAAAAAAAGCGGTGTTAAATATTACAAAAAAGTTATGTTCATTGATGATGATCATTTCTTCATCAATTTCATGTTGTTAGTACAAAATAAACATTGACTGTTAATACTTTTGTTCGGTATTTATCTGTGTGATTATTGCTTGGTAATTAATATATTTTCATGTCGTATACCTAACTAGCTGCTGCCCGCGACGTCGTCTGCGTGAAGGCTCTACAACACCACTGTCGCTATAGCTTTATAAGTAAACAACTTTTAAAATAGCATTATAGCACGCCACCTTTTCGACGGTGCGGTGACCAAAATTGGGATGACACCCTCACGGAGGCGAGCGTCAGTGACAGTCCCAGCCGCATGCGTCATCTGTTTGCCGTCATCTTGGTGTATTGTGGAGTCGCGAACCCGGTAGCTTTGTGAGAGAAGTATCGCCATCATCTGTCTGAAGATTTTCTACGAGCTTTGAGGCGTGCTACTGGAGACGAAGTCGAAGTAACTGATGAACGCGTGCTGAACACCTGTCTCAGTTCACTTCAAGATGTGGCCATTTCTATCGGCGGCATTCCACTGATCGAATATGGGTTACCAGCTCCCCAATCATCACCGCATCAAGACCGCGGAAATCGGGAGTATAACGCTGAGACAAATTACGATCCGGGCGAAATGACCACGTCGCTTTGTTCTCTTCAGAGCAAAAACAAATTTATGACACCGTCCTTGAAAGCGTTGGGCAAAACCAGGGTAAAATGTTTTTCTTAGATGCTCCTGGTGGAACAGGAAAAACATTTGTTACCACTGGCATACTTGCAGAGGTCAGGAGGCAAGGCAAAATTGCTATTGCTGTAGCGTCGTCGGGAAGCGCTGCCACACTGCTTTTAAAATTCCCATCGATTTAGAGTGCCGAAACGCCTGTTTGTGGTGTGTCACGTAACAGCGATAAGGGACACGTGCTCAAGGATCGCTCTCTGATCGTATGGGATGAGTGTACGATGGCCAATAGGAAGGCAGTTGAGGCCGTGGACAGAACCCTGCAGGACATCCGCAGGAACGACATTTGATGGGTGGTGTCACAGTTCAGTGGCGATTTCCAGCAAACGCTTCCTGTGGTGACGCGGGCATCGAGGGCTGACGAGGTGAATGCTTCGTTGAAACGATCTCCGTTGTAGTCACGAGTTCGTACGCTGCGCTTGACCATTAATATGAGAGCTCGACTCGGCGGCAATGCACGTGCTAAAGAATTCTTCGATGTCCTTCTAAGTCTTGGCGAAGGCACTCTACCAGAAGGGAGAGATGGACAGGTGGTGCTTCCAGAGACTCTCGGTAGAGTGGTATCCAGCTTAGAAGAACTCATTCACTGTGTGTACGGGGACAACAATCGTATACCGCACCAGCAGAATTCTTGGGTGTGTGAGTGGGCCATTTTGACGCCCAAAAATGATCAGGCTGCAGCAATTAACGAATGCATTCTCTCGGAAATTGAGGGGAACGAAGTGGTCTACACCTCGATAAACACAAGCAAGATGTGTGCTGTTGTCAAGAAAGATGACGCCACACATTATCCCGTGGAATTTCTGAACTCCATGTCAGCAAGTGGACTTCCAGCGCATACCATCAAGCTGAAGGTCGGCGTCCCGATTATGCTTCTTAGGAACCTATCTCCTCAGAAGTTGTGTATCGGGACCCGCCTTAAAGTCATCTCGCTCCACAGACACACCATTGAGGCGGAAATTCTTACGGGTTGTGGCGTCGGCGAGGAAGTATTTATACCACGCATTTCCCTCATATCTCATAACTTCCCGTTCCAGTTCAAGCGCGTAACCCCGTGAGTGTTTGCTTCGCGATGACCATCAATAAGTCGCAGGGGCAGACACTGAGGGCAGCGGATGTCGACCTCAGGGCGAGTTGCTTCTCACACGGGCAACTGTACGTCGCTTGCTCCTGCGTCACCAGTCCTGACTCTCTTAACATTTTGGCTCCTGGCAGCATATCTACCAACGTAGTTTATAGGGAAGTGTTGTAAAGTATGATACCTTTGTACGTATTTTTACTCTTTTGTGTCCTGGAATGTATTCCTGCATTATTTTCTCTATTTCCTTCAGTTACATCTTATGACTGAACTCAGCAGGATTCCCATATAACTCTCTTTACTTGCAGTGCAGAGCAGTGGTGGCCAAGTGGTAACGGCCGCGACTTACGAGTTGTAGGTCGTAGGTTCGAACCCAGACAGGAGCTTTACTTTGTGTAAATTATTTCAACACCACTGCTCTCAAAACGGTGAAGGAAAACATCGTGAGGAAACCGGCATGTCCTAGAACCAAAAATTCTAAGACATGTGACATCTGCCAATCCGCACTGAGCCCGCGTGGTAGATTACGGCCCACTCCCTCTCACCGAGAGGAGGCCCCAGCAGTGGGAATATTAGGCTGATTATGGTCTCTTCACTTGCTTCGCTTGCAAAAAAAAAATATGTTAATGCTATTTTAAAAGATGTTTACTTATAATGCCATAGCGACACTGGCATCTTAGGTATTTTTGGTGCTGTAGAGCCTTCACGCAGACGACGTCGCGGGCAGCAGCTAGTGATAACATAATCATCAAAGTCAAAGCATTTATTTCAAGAAGGCCATTAAAATGCACTTCACTGTTGAAGTTCTTCTTCTTAATGTTGAAGTTCAAAAGAATAGGTGCCCCTTCCAAGAAGTAGTTTTGTATGGAGTAGAATGGAACTGCCGAGCCGCAGAGCTGGCTTCACCTGCAACGACCCTGCACTATCATACCCCACACTGGAGACACCTTCTCCATATCACTAAAATAAAGTTGAAACTTTGAGCTTCAATATCTCTGATCCAGAAGATTAAATTCCCAGGTATGGTCCAGTACAACAAAAAATATCACAATGACGAGGAGCACAATAGTGACTATCGGCTTCTGTAAGTTTTTTTACACCCATTATGTCGCGAAGGGTCCTCACCTCAGCAGTCCCTGCACTGACTCCCTGCAAATAGTTTTCCAGGATCCTCCTGGCTGACTGCGACACCTGCGCCTGCCTCGCAGCCAGGGTCACACACCCGCGCCTCCACTCCGACCCACGGTGGAACACCTCGGGGATGAAGCACAAGTCGAATGGGGGGAGAGGCTTAGGGTACTCTGCTGTGAGGGTCTGGAGGATCGACAGGAGGACCAAGTCGGGGAAGTCGTAGGAGGGGGTTGTGGCCTGAAAAAAAAAATACAAGGTCAAATTAAATTAACTGGCGAAACTTCATAGACGTGATCATACGCCTACCGATATATGTACTGAAAATCATGGGGTGGATTGGGGTCAACTATTACAATGGTCCCATTGTAATATTTGTTCATAATAAGGCCTATTTCACTCGCCACCGTCATAGCCAAGGTCCTTGACAGCGTGCTTAACTCACATCTAAATGAACATGTGCGGCTCTGTGATGCTCAGTTTGGATTCCGGCCTGGGCTGTCAACGGAGACTGCTATTGTTAGTTTGAAGCACGCTGTCAGGTATTACACCGATAGAAATACACCTGTTTATGCGGTTTTCCTCGACCTGTCCAGGGCATTTGACCTTGTCCCGTAAGATCTTCTCTGGCAAAAGCTAGAAGAAACAGCGCTGCCGCCAGAGTTTGTATTACTCCTCAAGCACTGGTACCTGAACCAAGAGACTCAAGTGCGGTGGGCGGGAAAGCTGTCAGAGCCATGCCGGCCGGAGTGCGGGGTGAGGCAGGGGGGCCTGTCCTCGCCTTTGCTCTTCGGTCTGTATATTAATGCTCTGATTGAGCGACTCAGCAGCACACGTGTCGGCTGCTACGTGGATGGAGTTTGTTTTAACAACATTAGCTACGCGGACGACATGGTGCTGCTGGCTCCCTCGATCGGCGCTCTCCGTAAGCTACTCAATGTGTTCGAGTCGTATGCTGCGACTCATGGGTTAGTTTATAATAGCAGTAAGACAGAATTTATAGTCTTCAGGTCTGGCACCAGGTGTCCCACTACGGTTCCTCCTCTCCTAATGAAAAGTCACCCGATTAACAGGGTGTATAAATTTAAATACCTGGGTCACCTGGTTAGTGATGACCTGAAAGATGATATGGATCTAGAGAGGGAGCGCAGAGCATTGTCAGTTAGGGCTAATATGCTGGCCCGCAGGTTTTCTCGATGTACAGACGCAATTAAAATAACCCTTTTTAAGGCATACTGTACAGCACTGTACTCGGGAGCCCTGTGGTTCACATATACCCAAAAGGCTTACAATGCTCTGCGTATCCAATATAATAACGCATTCAGGGTATTGTTGCGATTGCCGCGCTTTTGTAGTGCCTCGGCAATGTTTGCAGACGCACGCACTGACGGATTTGATGCACTGTGGCGTAAGAAATCCGGCTCGCTACTACGGAGGCTGCGTGGCAGTCCCAACACTATCCTGCAATCAATAGCCGCCCGGGCAGATAGCCCGCTAGTGTGGGCGCTTACAACCCGGACCCGTTCTGTTTTAGTTATTAAGTACTAACATAGGCTAAGCTATTTTTGTTACTAACACTATAGACCATTGTAGTCTGATTAAATAAAGATTAATAATAATAATAATGTTACCCTAAAATCGTCGCGAAAAAATATCAGCTGTTCTCTACTTTCTGTCGAGTTAGGGACCATAGTGTATGGAGCAGCTGTTGTTTCGCGATTTCAGGGTTGATCCCGTAGTAAAAGCAATAATACAAAAACCTGTGGTAAACTTTTGCTCTAGTTGTTCGCTACCTGACAGGTCGAGAGACTTCGGTTGTCGGATAAACCTCACCTCTATCTGTGTTGTGCTGCGTACATACATATGGTTTAAAAACATTTTATTGCCTACTGTCTTTACTGTTGTACATACCTGTCTCCTGAAGCACTCGACGAGACCCCTGGCGACGCTGGTGACATGTAGATGTGCCAGACTGCTGGGTTCCTGGCGCGGCTCGTGTTGGTACACTCCGCTGCGGTACGCTCGCACCTCCTTCTCAATCAGCTTCGAACAGAGGCGCTGCACACCCAGTAAGGCGCTTTGGTTCGTGAATTTGAATACTTCTGGCCAGATTTCACCTGGAAAAAGAACAATCTGGTGTTTTACTGTCGAATTTGTAGTAATTTTGCGATAGCAGAATTGTAATGACTTTCGGGATTAACTTGATGATGATGGGACTCCCTACTCCGCACTTAGACTCCTATTGGGTCCATTGTGGGTGGGGTTTTTAGCTAACAGAGCCAGCCTAGCTCCGCCCAAAAGCACAGAAGCTTCCTGGGAGCTTCACAGGCTTCGCGGAGCGACCTCATTGTTCCGAGGATTTCTGCACGTTGAGAAGCCACGGCCTCGCATTCCAGGACGACGTGAGCGGCTGATTCCTCGGGATTAACTTACATGGTACATAATCGAGGACTTCCTCCGGTTTTCTGGCGGCATCTGCTGGGGTTTTACAGAATGACGCTGGCAGTTTTACTGTCTTCCTGTATATCTGTAAGAGACGAAAGAAAATGAGGCGCTGAATTATGTAGCAAAAAAGATGCAGACAACACAGTAGGTACGTCGAAATATATATTATAGTAGTGTTTAGTGACATTTTGTTTTCATTGTTTCCAGCAACCTAATTACGTAACACACTACCAATCACAATCTGAATTATTTTGAAGGATATTGCTAATCAATTGCTTCATAAGTTCGAAAAATTTGTCTGCTGAACAAAATAAATAATGCAATGAATGTTGTTGAACTGTCAAAATGAAACCCAGTGCTACTGACAGCGTATTACGCAATCACCCCGCTGTTACCACACTACTAATTTGGTCTGTTACATAGATATCTGATGAAAATGTAAACAAATGGATCAGAAAACGCATTTATGAATGCCAATTCGTAGTGCTACTTACAAATGGAGTGCTTTGATTTTTTTATCAGAATATTTAAACCCGAAATATTAATTTTAAATCACTAAAGATGATTTTTATTTGACAACTGAGATTAATTTTATAACCTCAATTTTTAGGGCTCCGTACCAAAATGGTAAAACGGAACCCTTATGGTGAGACTCAGTCTGTCTGTCTGTCACAGCTGGATATCTCAAGAATTACTAATGCTATCAACTTCAAATTTGTTATAGTTTTAGATGACGTTTGCCCAACTATTTTGCAAATAAGAAAGAAATAAGCAACAGGGACTGAAAGGGGTCTGAAAAATTCGAAGTTGAGGGCATGTGGGATATCATATGAAAGAGCGCAGTTTGCACATTCTCAATATTTTTTTCTTTATTTTTTAGGCCGCATAGTTATCGACTTTTGATGAAAAATGTAAAAAAAATACCGTTCTCCCCCTTATCTCCGAAGTTTGCAAAGAGAAAAATCTGCAATTATTCTTTGTGATAGAAGTTTATGTAAACATTACAGGAAAAATAAAACGAAGTCTCTAAATAGCACACTTTTTCAGAAATCATCAACAAAAGTTACATTCACAGATATAGATAGACATAGATAACGCAAGTATCACGATCTGTATGAAAACCAAGCGTGCCATTTTTTGACTACCTACTATGACGTCACAAGCACAATTTAGTGATGGGAAAATCAAATCGATTTAAAGATTAGCCGCGTGCGGCACCCGTCTCGCCCCGCCCACCCGCCTAGCGCCAGCGCTCACCCAGCCCAGCAGTACATTGAAAGTGTTCGTAGGGAGAGGATGTGTGCTCGAGCGCTCGCGCTCCGGCAACGTGCTAGTTTTTGGATACTTTTGCCATAATTTCAACTAAGTTAATCAGTATAAACATGTAAAATAATATTCGATTGAAACACCTTATATTCAATTTAATTCTAGTGTTTACAAAAAGCAACGGGATTCTACCCTTTTTCATCTCTTTCTCTCACTCAAAGATTTGCTGGGTGAAAACTCAATTTTGAATAAAGTTCGCCTTTGTATATACCATTTCTCAATTACTGTACGAATACTATTTATTGAGTAATAGTGTACAGTAAAGAATTATTAGAATTGTGTAAATCGATTTATTAATCGATTTTGAGACAGAGTAATGAGATAGACAGAGGAATGAGATATACAGAGGAATGAGATAAACGGAGGAAAATAAAATTCCTAATCTTCTTAGGGATTTATATTTTTGCAAAATTATTAGTATTTTCCTAATTTTCTTGTAATTGTTGTAGACTGTCAAAATTTCAGAAACAAAGAAAAAATCCAGGGAGGAAATTTTAGAAGCAAAAAGAAAAGCAAGTAAAATACGTTATAATAAAATTAAAATGGATCCAAAATTAAATGAGCTACGAAAACAAAAAGATAAAGAAAATTACTTGAAGAAAAAGAAAAACAAATGTGTTGTAGGTATAAAGGACAAAAGCATAGATGAACAGCAAAAACAAAGAGAAAAATGGCGTGAGAATTCGAGAGCATATTACAGACGTAGGCAGAAGCAGAAAACAGCCCTCCACGTGAATGTTAATGAAAATGATCATGTCATGATTACTGACCAAAATTTTGAAAATGACACGGATCCTTTAGAGCTGTCATGTACTGCAAAGTCAAATAGCAGCATAAAAAACAGAAGAGAACCGAAGGTGACAATACTTTCAGATACATACATAATAGATAGATAAATACCAGTGCTTCTTTAGCTTCAGGAACCTCTTCGGTATCTAATACGCCACCAAAATCTACATAACCATGGAATTTGTTTCCGTCCCATTCAATTTTCTTTCTAATTGCCATTTCATCCATCATAAGACAGCAGTATAAAGGATGTTTTGTTTTATTCGCTATCAACTTCAACGCCTCTAAAGATTCAGTGGTAAAACGGACTACCATTAATACATTTATACCACTTATGAATAGTATGAGGATGTGGTAAGCTCAAATTAAAAACCTTTCTGACATAATTGTAAGCTTTTGTTGAATAATAGTGCAACGTCAGATCAAAAGTCCGTAGTGCTGGTGTATACTTCGACGTACTGACTACGTTTCTAAAAGAAAGTTCTTGAGTTGGTTGGTTGTTCGTTGGTTGTTTTAAGTACATTAGCTTGCTCATCACTAATTAATGATTTTTTTTAAGCATTCTATTAACGTTACCATGGCGTGTATTTTTTTGACTTTGCGACGGTTCCGTTCTCTCAGAATTTTTATTTGTTTCCTTTGCTGTAGTATAACTTTTTCATTTGCATGATAATTTTTTTTTAATATCTTTTTTTTCTTTGGAGTGTTTTCGATTGATTTAAGTAATTCGTCGACATCCTGAAACATAAATCATATTATAAACAAAACAGTTACTATTATCACGTCAGCTGTTAAAAACCTTAATTGCTGAACACAGATCTCCCTCAAATGTTTACAGGCCAGCTACAAAAACATACATTTGTACACTACTTTATATTTTGTTATTTTTATTACTGTCCTGTATTGTATGTAATAAAATAAATCACCAATAAAAATATATAACAATAAAGTACCTT
Organism: Mesoligia furuncula; assembly: GCA_916614155.1. Classification (NCBI taxonomy): domain Eukaryota; kingdom Metazoa; phylum Arthropoda; class Insecta; order Lepidoptera; family Noctuidae; genus Mesoligia; species Mesoligia furuncula. The sequence continues at coordinate 27,061,552 of OU744809.1, forward strand.
TTCTATTTTCCTCTTTTTTGGCAATAACGAAGCTTTTTCTGGCGTAAATGGATCTATATTCTGTAATACAAGTACAAGTAAAATTCAACACACTTATAATAAAAACCTCGAAAGTACATAGACTTAACAATTAACTAACTTCATCAGTTATGATACTTGTGATCTTCAGTACATCAATAGTCGGATATGCTTCTTTTGTCAATATTCGTTGCTTTTTCCCTTCAACAAAGCTTGCTTCTTCAAAATGTATTGAACATATAGTGCTATACTTTGTTGGGAACCAATCTTTATTTCCCGTCGCCTCAATCCATTTTTCTTTTAAGTTGGGTTCATGTGGAAAACTAAAATAATCACGAAACATTACGATTATTTATTAAAATTGTCTATATATTAAGTACCTATAAAATACAAAATCATTCCTCTGTTTCCAAAATCGATTCTCGAGAATCGATTGGTGTTGCATAGCATGAACAGCACTAATCGCTAAAATGGACAGAAAAATGATAAAAGCGCCTGTACTACGAAACCGAAGCGATATACGATAGTATCACTTGTTTCGATATCCATCGCCTGTTAAAACTAAACATCGCATCAACCGCTCCAAGTAAAAGCGGCAATGTAATACGAATATGCAGCTTACTTTTGACGACCTACGTTTTTCTCAAATTTAGTATTAACAGGTATTACTGTGCGTATTAGATTCAAAATAATTGATTTTAAAATTAATTACGCATAATATTAATCACAAAATGACTTACCGATGGAAGGAAACGTTTACTTTATTTTTTCTCACCAGATTTGAACTGTTTTTACAATTTATAACAGCGCAATTTACCATTTTAAGTTTTTTAACTGACGTCTGACTACCGCGGCCACACCGATGTGACTGAGCGCGAAAGTGGCGGCTTATGATTCTGCATCACAAGCTGGGCACGCGAAGTAGTTGCTCTTGCGTTATCTATGTCTATCTATATCTGTGGTTACATTAGTTCCACACTATCGGCCAAGAGATGGCCCTGGCATAAAACTGCAATATTCTACACCGCAGTGCACAGTGTTGAAATTCTCTGACGAATATAGGCCTCGCCGATGAAAATTTAAAAACATATGATGGTGCGGAATCCTCGGTGCGCGACTCCGACTCGTTCTTGCCCGGATTTTTTTTGTGGATGATTTTTCAATTATAATTTGATAATGTTATTCAAACAACAATTGTTGGATAAAAGATATAAAGTTGAAACCTTCTAAATACAGATGAATATGTTTGTTATTCCCTTTAGTGAATGATTGCGTCAGAATTTAAGCTGTACACGGTTTGTTTACACTTTCTTCAGACACTTTTGGAACGAGACATTAGGTCATATTTACCTCGGGCACATCGCTGAGCTTATAGTCGTCAATCTTGTAGGTAGCGAGCGCGTCGCACGCCGCCTCCACCACGTCGGGCTGGTTGCCGTCCGCGATCAGGCTCCACAGCTTGCCCACTGCATCTGATACCAGCTTGTCGTATTCTGGGCTTTGTACCCGGAGGGATGGGACCTCGCTTAGGAGCTTGCAGATGCTGGAAAGAATAAGAAATAGGGACTAAAACGTAATATGTAGGTAGATTCTTGTGGAAAATTGGTTATTGAAGCAACCTAACATATTGTTGTTCTTTGCTAAATAGTAAAACAGGGAAGAGAGAAAAGAAGCTAACTATAGTGAAATTGGTTTAATAAAAGATAACGATAAAGATACATTTATTGCATAACTGTGGACATCAGTTTTTATTTTAACTTTTAAAAGTTTTATTTGGTTTGTAAAGGTGTCACACCTCTAAAAAGAAGAAAAGAATCTCTTTAATAACTTAATCTAACTTAGAAGGCGTATTTTTATTCATTCTTTTCCAGTTATTTTTTTTGCAAGTATTTTTTTTATTGGTTTCTGTTTTGGGAAATGCTTTTAAGGAGAACTCAGTGTCCTACAACACAACTGATAGGCATAATTTTTGTTTATAGTATCAAAAATGTGCACTTTGCAGTTTCTTACCTGATCTGCACACTATGCCTGTTATCCCTCGCCAGCTTCGGTTGCAGCGCAGTCCACGTGGTGTGCGGCGCGAGCGCAGCGCCACGCCACAGCAACGCGAGCGACGCCACGCACACACACGTCGCCACGCTGCCTGAGCGGTCACCGCAACGGTTCAGGATTGAGGATATTACTGAGACTAACTCTAGGCCGTGGCTTGTGGGGCTAAAACGGAAAGAATAATGTTACAGTTCAGTACCGCCAATGGAAGGGCCATTGGCGGATTGTATTTAGAAAAAAAAAAGACGTAAACATGTGTCAGTGTAGTAATAGACAGACCATTATTTAAATAGGTTAAAATCTAAAGGTGACGTTCTATATGAAGAATTAAATATATGACAGCTTATATTTCGACTCAGTTTTTACAAAATAAACAATATGAATCTTATCGTTTTTTTTTATTTAAAAAGTACGTCACACATCTATGGGTAAGGAATACAAATTATGATGATGAACACAAAAACAACTTTAAATTAGAACTATGAAAAAGGAGAAATATTTCCCTGGAATACACTGAATACATACCGTATCTCACAGATCCTTCTGACTGCGACCGCTTTAGCGATGTCCAACTCCCACTTCAAATCATCATGTTTGCCTATACCAGGGTCCACTAGCATTTCTTGCAGGTACGGGAAACACCGCACCTGTTATTTTATTATGATTTATAGTTTGAGTAAAAAAATGTTGTTGGGATTTAATCAAGGCTTTTGATAAGGTAGATCATAAAAATATATTGTTAACACAAACTAACGAAATGCACTACCACATTCATAAACTTTAGTGGAGCTTGTGTCCGTCATTTTTTTTTTCAGACACGGAATCACATAGTAGGTAGTTTTGTTTGTTTTAAGTGAATTGGCGGACTGCAAAACGCATTGGTGTTACGCAGGGGACAATACTAGGCCCACTATTACTAAGTATAAAATCAATTAATAAATAGTTGCATACCTGTGTTTCTGCTAAGCTTGTGTATAGCATGATGAGGAACGAAGTCGGTGCTCCTTTGTTGGCTTTTATTTTGTTGAGCACAGATACTATCGTTGGCACATTTTCCTGCAAATAAACAGATATTAAACACGTAAGTAAGAAATAAATCTTTTGTTTACCAACTACAAAACTATTTTTAAAAGGATTTTGTACATTGACATTACGTCGTCTACACTACAAAGTCAAACACCTTGACGACTTCACAAAGAGTGGCTCTCAGAGCAATTCACTTTGTAGAAAGCGAAAGAACCACCGAAGTCAGAGGATTAAACTTAAAAGTTAAACAGTAATGTCCAACTTACCTTAGTCTTCGCCATCAATGGCAGCGCCCTCAAACACTCCAGCCTCACCCCCGGACACTTATCACTAGCAATCTTATACACCAACAGCGGCAATATTTGCACCGACACCTCTTTCTTATAGCCGACCACACCAACCACAATCTTCAACACTTTCACCACTATCTCCTCATACCACGCCTCCTTACGTTTCTCCAAAATCATGCCAAGGAGAAAAGGTAACAATTCGAGTTTGACATCATCATTTACTGTAGCAATAGAATCTAACCAGCTTTTCAATTTATCCGGGTTATCTCTCATTCGTTCCCAGTTTTGGTTTAGCTTGAATATGATAGATAAATGACTGTCTGTGTATAGTAAAGCTTGAAATGTTTTGTTCGCTTTGAGGTTTGGTGTGTGGAGGCGCGTGTCGTCTTTATAATTGTCCTGGTATGTGTCCAGGACTTTTGATGCGACCTTTAGAGCTGATGCTGTGAGGTAAGAGGGTAGGTTCAGCCATTGCAGCGAGAGGGCCACGAGCACGTTGAGGGATATTGCAGAGTACTCGTATTTGCTGATAATGTTGAGACCTGTGAAGAAATGTTTTTTAGTTGATAAAGGCGATTTATTGTCTTGGAGGCTCTAGTTTGTTTTTCACACCGAAAGCTGCTTCACCATTTTATTTGTTTAGTCCTAATATAATTAATTAGGAGGAACGAAATAGTTTACTAAATATAGAAGAAAACCTAGCACCGACTGGACGAGCCCACTCAGTGTGGTTCGATCCTTAAAAGACCATTTCAGACAGCAATCTACATGGACCTCACATGATCTGACCAAGATTATCTTTTGATTTTAAAAGAGACTGTGACCTCTGAGCGTAGTCGGATAGGAAACGCCGACCTCATCTAGTTTTGAAAATATGATTGACGTGTAAAAGTTTTTGTACAAAACTATTAAGGGCTGATTTTTCAATCATCTGATAACTTTATTTGAGGAATAATTTTGAAATTTTAACAGTTATTTGATATAAAAACTGTCAAACGTCAATTTTATTCCTCGAATATGAGTTATCTGGCGATGGAAAAATCAGCCCTTACAGAAATAAAATTTAGGTTGTCAAAAATACTTGTCGTGATCCATTTTGGCAGTGGTTTTTGAAGGTCTATGTGTGCATTTGGCATTTTATCATTTTAAGAGAAAGACTTTTCGCCATAAGTATCAAAAATAAACTCACACAAATTAAACAGCTCATGCAGATACAAAGCCGATGTATCAGTTAAGTTTTCTGCTAACAACATCAGGGTGATGCCGGCGACTGTTCTCAACTCCGGCGCATCGAGCGCAAAGCATCGTTCTATGAGGCTGTAGCAGGATCGGGGATCGCGTCTGGAAGATTTCAAATAAGTATAAGTCTTAATAAACTCGGTCATCAGACGTATTATTATGTCTGATGGCCGAGTTTATTAAGACTCTAGAACCTCTCACTAGGGCACTAGGCTGTTGTGAAAGGTTGCGAAGCAACAGTGCAATAATAATGTAATTAGATGCAGTCGCAACTCTGCTCGCATGGTATGTGTGTGATTTTGGATGATGCATGTTTTTCTCTGGGTACCAAATAACAACTCTATACTCTCTTTGTTTCATTAAGACTTTTGGTGGTGCAGCTGTAAAAATGAGTCACCTCTCTTTCGTGTTTTTTATTTTAGTTAACTGCGTATAACACAGCGCTTTATGCAGGACCCATGACCTGGTGATGGTTGGAAATTCCGTGGTTGTGATGGTGATTACATATACATAATTTTCTGTACTTACTGCAGCTTGATGAGTTGGCTAGATAGTCTGGCGAGCATAGGCAGTAGTGCCATCACGAGGTCGCGCTGCGCCTGGTACACGGCTGCCTCTGTCACAGCGCTGTATGCGGCGTACGACCGTTCTATTAGAGCTGGGTTGCAGATCTGATGGTAAAATGGTACAGTATTAGCATAGCAAATAATGTTTCCACTGCTGGGCCTCAGGCCTCTCTGTCCGAGGATGTAATCCATGTAGGTGTCTGTGGACATTTTATAGAGAAAATAAAAAAAATCATTCTTATGATTATCTACGGATTGTGTCTTTATTGTCCCCAAAGACAATTCTTAATTTGATGAGAAAACTAGATTATACTAGAAGGTTCTTGTGGCTAAGGGCTGAATTTTCCAATGCCAGATAATTTTATCGGAGGAATAATTTTGAATTTTTGACAGTTCTTCTATACAAAAACTGTCAGGCGGCAATTATATTCCAGGAATAAAAAATATCGGTCGATTGAAAAATCAGCCCTAACATTTATAAATTAAAGTGTAGATTATTTTCATACCTGTTGACAACTCAGACAAGCTAGAAGTAGAGACGATTGGGCCGTTGTTGATGGCAGGCTGAGCAACAGTTGCCAGGGTCTGATGCTGCCATCCCTCTGAGGGTGACATGTTAGCCAGAGGAACACAGGCCTCAGCAGCTCCAAGCTGTTTGATGATACACTGAAACAGATGGATGGAGTAATACAAAATATCTTTACATTATTTATGTAACAGATCTATGTTTTTTTTTATATTTGGTCAGGAATGTTTGTTACAAATATGGTAGAAGAGTATGATGCTGAATTATGATATTTCAACAGTTTTCTGAATGTATACAGTTAACTTAAAAGAAGAAAACATAGTTAAATGCATTTTTTGTTGGTAATGTGTTCCAGTTCAAAAATGTAGTCATCTGAGAATTTTAACAGCATCATCAGCAGATAGCTTAGGTACTCAATACTATTTCTTTAAAAACAAAAAATGTACCTGGAACGATTTGAGGGACACCTTTATACAGCAGTGGTACTAATATAACACCCATAGCCTATTAAGTCCATTCGGTAACCAACTTACATGTAATCAGGATGCGTGCAAAGCGCATGCATCTGTGCTAGCACATCATCTTCAGCTCCCTTGTTCTTCTCCAGTACTGTTATGAACGGATGCTGTGGAGACTTGAGAGTGAACTGGCACTTGTACTGGTGGCCTGGTACCAAGCGTGCTTTGAGGTCCAGGATCAGGAGACCAGCCATTGTAGATATTATGGCTGAGTAGTTGCTGTGAAAAAATAACGTACTTACAATCAATAAAATTTTCAGAAAAACTTTTTTTTTGTTTCTATCTCTGTGTGGAGAAGATAGAATAATTTTAACTGTATACCATGAAAATGACAATTATTAGTAGTTTTTAAAAATAACATAGGGTTCATATTGGGCAGTCTTATTACATAAAGTAGGTACTACTTACTTGCCAAAAAAGTTTTACAGACAATGTTTTGTTGGTGTTAGGTACATTTTGTTTGAATACAATGGCATCAGTGGGATTATTTTCATCAAACATACATATATGTATGTCGGAGTTGGTTCTCAATTATTACAATTGTGGGTAGTCCACATAATTTGTTATGATTTGTTGTTCTTATTATGAATTTATGTGATTTTACTATCAATTATTGTCTAATAAATCAGAACATATTTGATTGAGTACTCGGTGTAATTGTAATCGATGGTATTGTTCAAAACAATTGATGACTTGTTACTTTGATTTTAAAATGATTTACTTTGTGATATCACCATTGTTTATTTACGATAATTATTATTGTATTATTTGAATATACTTATAATGTAATGTCTTACTAGATTTAAAACATTTTAGTGTTTTGTATCAACTCAAGTTAACACGTTGACGTACTTCCGTGCGTCATCGGACAGAGTTGTTGTGGGGCGTATGCGTAGTGGGGACAAACCCCTTATAACTGAGCGCATTCATTTGTGCTGGGGGTCAGGATTGGCTAAGTGGTCACACTGCACCAAACCTACCCACGCGTTGTTTTTGTGTGCCTACCCGCGCGGACCGCACTTTTTAACCGTTTCTCTTGTGTTTGCACGGGTTACCTAGCTCACTCGTGCGAACACAGGGGAAGCCACCCGCGCTGCCCGGCGGAGTCCCGCCGCAGCGGTCGCGGCGACCACCACACCAGTGATGCCGAAACCCGGCATGCGCGGCTCCCTGGGCCGCGATGCCGGGTCTCCGGAATCACCCCCGGCGTTGGATCGGGCGGCATCTATGCCAAATATTGGCGAGGTGTCGTCCGGTGCGCCGCCGGGCGTGACAACCCAGAAGACGAGGAAGGAGGGAGGAAGAAGAGGGGGGGAAACGGGAGCCGCTGCAGCTACCGGCCCACCGACGGCATCGGCGCCTGCGCGCGCTGCGCCAACGCCGTCGTCGAGCCGCCAGCACGCGGTGCCCGTCCGCCCAGCCGCGTTCCGCCCGGTGCCCATCCAGGCCCCGGGGCCCGCCGCAAACTCAGGCCGCGCGCCGCTCGCACGCGCCGCCGTACCGCCCGCGCGCGTACCCGCGCCCGCGCGCGCGACCGCGCCCGCAACCCGGGCCGCGGCGCCCGCGCGCACCACCGCGCACACTGCACGTGCCACCGCACCGCAGGCGCAGCCCGCGCTGACCGCGCACACCGCCGCACCGGCCGCGCGTACCCGCGCACCCCCGGCGCGCACCACCGCACCACCACCCAGCTTCGCGTCTCCGCCCGCGCCCCCCGGGGCTGCGGCGGCGGAGGCGCCCACAACCCAAGCCGGCCCAGCTCCGCGCACCGCCGCACCCGGCCCCCGCCTCTCGCTGGCGGGACCGGCGATGGCTGAGCGGGAGCGGTCGGCGCTGAAACCGCCATCGACGCCCGCATCACCGGCGCCCCCCAGGGCCTCCGCCTGCGACTCGCCCGCGATGCTGTCGGCATGCTCCTCACGCGTGGGGTCGAGCATGTCGCTGGTGTCGGAGGGCTCGGCCGCGTCTGGTCGCGATAGCGTGTCGAGAGACACGTCCCCGCGATCCGGACGACGGCCCACCGCGGGTGGGGCGGACTCCTACCTCACGGACATACCGCCGCCGCTTGCTTTCGGGTTCGAGTTTCAACTCGAGCCCAGACCGCAGCGGCGCCGAAGGAGCAGCACGGACGAGACCGAAGAGGAGGCGAAGCGGTACTGCCTTGACCCGCCGCGGCCACAGCGCGAACGCGCGCCGCGGGGTCGGGCCACGCCCGCCTCGCCCACCTTTGCCGACGTGACGCGGCGCACGCCGCCGCCGCTGTCGCAGTCGCCCACACAAATGACAACAGGGGTAAGTGATGTTGAACTACTTGCCCCCCCCCCTGAATTCGATACCCCCGCTGCCGCCCCCGGCGCTCAGACGTCAACGGAGCAGAAGTCGGGCAAGAAAAAACGGAAGCTGCGCTACCCGCCGCTGGTGGTGGAGAGGCTGCCCAACTGGGCCGCCCATTTCCGGGCCATCGCCGCGAAGCTGGGCCGGCCTCCGAACGCGCGTCCTTACGGGGGTGGTGTTCGTTTCACCCCCGACACGGAGGACGAATACAGGCTGGTCCAGCGCTACTTGACTGGCCTGGAAAAGGAGAGCGGCGTTTCATGGTTCGCCTACTCCCTACCAGCGGAGCGGAGCATGAAGATCGCCATCCGGGGGTTGCCAGCGGACACCGACCCCCAGGAGATAGAGGAGGAACTCCGGGCGTTGGGGTACCAGCCGGAGTACGTGCGCCATATCAAGGGCGCACAAGGAAGACCCGGCTGTGTATTTCACGCCATTCTAAAGAAGACTCCCGACGTCCGGACTATCTTCGACACCTCGGTATTCATGTACATGAGAGGTGTCAAGATAGAGGCTTGGCGGGGGAAACGTGGACCCGCACAGTGCCACCGGTGTCAAAAATTTAGACACAGCTCGCACCAGTGTCACCGACCGCTCGCTTGTGTCCGATGCGGAGGTGAGCACGCGGCACGGGACTGTCAGCGCCCACGCGAGGAGCCGGCCACCTGCGTAAACTGCGGTGGCCCGCACCCCGCGTGTAATGCAAAGTGCCCCGTGTTCCAGGCGGAGACCCGGAACAAGCGAGCGGGGACTGCCGCCATCACGGCCACCGCGCGCCGGCCTCAAGCGGCCATCGAGAGGCCGCACATGGTGGAGGGAGAGGCCCATAGCGCAACGCTTATGGCGGCAGCCAACGGGCCCACACAAGCCACCTCCTCAAGGCGGAGGAAGAAGAGACGCGGGGGGAAGGGGAAAGGGAAGAAGCCCAAACCCCCCCCCCAGGCGACCCAGGAGGAAGTTCCTAAGGCCGACCCTGCCGCAAGCGGGGCGCAGGTCGTGGCAAACACTGACGCTACAACTAGCGCCGGCGCAGTGCCGCGGCCGCAAGCGGAACAAAAACAGTTCGCACAGAGAGCGAGCCGCGGCGCCACCGGCGCTAACAATAACGAAACCAAGACCGAGACCAAAAAAGAATTCACGACCTGTGCCATCAAACTATTGATGGACCTGATAAAGGCCATCAGGCAGGGTCACGACATTGAGACGGTCATCCTCGATGGCCTCGCCATGTTACTAACCTTGTACCATGGCTAGGCCACTGAGGGTGATCCACTGGAACGCCCGCGGCCTTAGGGAAAAGGTCGCCCCCCTCCGCCATCTCCTGAGGGAACAGGATATCGACGTGGCGCTAATCAGCGAGACGCTCCTGGGACCCGAAGATAGGGTCAGGGTCCCGGGATACCACGTCTACAGAAAAGACGAAAGGTCGGCTCACGTAAGGTACCGTGGTCTGGTAGTACTAGTGAGGCGAAGAGTCGTACATCAAGAGCTCCCCTTGCCGCCGAACGAGACATTCTACGCGCTGGGTATCCAGCTGCACTTCGCCGGCGAGGATCTAAACATATACGCAGCCTATAAACCGCCCAAGGCTCGCATAGAGCTGAGGGAGCTAAGGGCGGTTCTGGAGCCGTCAAGCGGCAACGCGACCATCCTCGCCGGTGACTTTAATAGTAAACACCCAGCGTGGAATTCAATGACTACGAATACCGAGGGGAGACGGCTCTTCGCGGACGCGGAAGCCTTCGGCTATACGGTGTCCGGCCCAGAGACGCCGACCCACTACCCAGATGCCACACGGCGGATGCCGGACGTGCTGGACATCGTAGTCCACCGAGGGCTACACTGCCAGATCACGCAGCAAGTGTTGGACGACGAGCTACAGTCGGATCATCATCCTGTGCTCGTCGTCCTAGCGGGTATGCCGACCCGACTGAAGCCATTAGCGCCACGTCGATCTATTGATTGGACAATTTTTACAGACAAAGTGGAGACCACCACGCCGACTCGGCCTATTGCCTCATCCGCGGACGTGGACCAGACGGCGGAGGACATCACTGCTTGCGTCCAAGGCGCCTTAGAAGCGGCGACACAGAGCACGCAGCCGCAGGGGAGAGTGCTACTGCCGCCCCTGCCGGCGCGTATCTACTCAATGATCGCCGAGAAGAGGCGCCTACGCAAGCAGTGGCAACAAACAAGATGCCCAACAATGAAGACGCAACTTAACCGTCTCGCGGAAAAGGTAAAGGCCGAGTTACAGGCGCACACCACCGCGGGCTGGGACGAACGAATAGATGCAGCCGCTGACAGCTGGCCGTCTCTGCACAAGTTGTGCCGCCAGCTGACGAATACCCCAGCTCCGGTGCGTCCGCTGCTAAACAGCGACGGGGCGCTTAAATACGTAGCGGAGGACCGGGCGGAGGTCTTCGCCGAACACCTGGAGCGTCAGTTCCGCCCCAACCCGACCGGCGACACCGACCATGTCGCAGCAGTCGAGAAACACCTGGGAGACTACTTCGCAGTGCCGATAGCTCCCGATGAGGACCCCGTCTTCTTCTCGCCGGGCGCAGTCAGACGCGCCATCCTTAGGACGAAGCCAAGGAAGGCCCCCGGTGCCGACGGCATCACCAACGCAGTGCTGCGCCGCCTGCCCTACCGTATGGTAGCAGCGCTGGCGCGCCTGTTTACGGCGGTGCTGCGCACGGGGGCCTTTCCGGCCTCGTGGAAGGAGGGGCGCGTCATAATGCTGCCCAAGGCGGGGAAGAATATTCTGAAGCCGGAGAGCTATCGGCCGATCACTCTGCTGCCGACGGTCTCCAAGGTGTTCGAGGCACTCCTGCTGCGACACCTCCAGCCACATATCTCGCCGCGTCCGGAACAGTTTGGTTTTCGGGCGGAACATAGCACGACGCTCCAGCTGTCAAGGGTACTGCACCACCTTACAGCTGCCCACAACAGGAAGGAGTACGCAGTCGCAGTATTCCTTGACATGGAGAAGGCCTTCGACCGGGTATGGCACGAGGGCCTGATTTATAAATTGGCCACGTCAGGCGCGCCCCGTCGCGTCGTGCAGGTGGTCTCCTCTTTTCTGTCCCACAGGACCTTCAGGGTGGTGGTCGACGGAGCGCTGTCCAGCGCGCGCCCCGTCATGGCGGGTGTGCCGCAGGGTAGCTGCGTCTCGCCGGCGTGTTACTCACGCTACACGGACGACATCCCCACGACACAGGATGCGATGCTCGCGCTGTATGCTGACGACGCCGCGTACATAACCACTTCGCTCAATGCGAAATACGCGGCGGTCAAAATGCAGCGCGCCCTAGAGCTCCTTCCCGACTGGTTGTCCAAGTGGCGGCTGTCGGTGAACGTGGGTAAGACGCAGGCGATGATCACCGGATCAGCGCCCCTCCCGCCTCCCCTGAAGCTTCAAGGAGCCGACGTCGCGTGGTCGCCCCGGGTTAAGTACCTGGGGGTCACCATCGACCGTCGGCTCTCGATGGGGCCTCACGTCCGCTCGGTCGCCGCACGGGGTAGGGTAGCCCGCAACCTGCTCAAACCAGTGCTCTCGTCCCGCCTCCCGGCGCGCGTCAAGTTGGGCGTGTACAAGTTGTACGTGCGCCCAATCTTGACGTACGCCGCTCCGGCATGGTTCGCCCTCACTAGCGAGACGAACCGGAAGCAGCTCCGCGCGCAGCAGAGCCTCGCGCTGCGGACTATAGTTGACGCCCCTCGCTATGTGAGGAACGACGTCATCCAGAGGGACCTCGGGATTGAGAGCCTGGATGAGTTTGTGCGGCACCTCGCGAAAGGAATGTTCGCGCGTGCCGACGCGTCTGCTTGGCCCCATGTCAAGGACATCGCGCCCTGGCACGCGCGCCCCCCTGACGCGAGACCCTTGCCCCGCGACCTGGTAGCGGACGACGACCCCATCGCACCGGATTGACGCCTCGAGTGAGCCGCACCCAGGTTACACGCGGCTCACCCGAAACAATAGCACTCTACATATCATAACACACACTCGTCGCGTAGCGTGTGCTAGGTTAATATAGGCACGTTACGTAACGAACGCAGTCATACACTACTAAACAGACGCCATACTCACACGTGAACGCGCAGTGCGGGCTGCGATCACGTAGACACTGAGCGGTGTCACACAGCACAATACCGCTCACACACACACGACTGCCCCTTAGCCCGGACCGTGACCGGCTAGCTCTGGGAGCGGGGCGGGCGGGGGCAACATACCTATAATCCGTAGGAGCGTCGAGTCGGCACCTTCGTCGCAGGTCGTCTCTCGCCGGGCCTCCCCCAGGTAACTGGGGGTCTCACCTGGCGGGGACAGACCGCCGAGGTGTCGTGAAGAAAGCGGCGCTGCTATACAGCGTCGCGGCGCGCCTACGGATACACTATATGCAACCACTCACATGGACGCGCGTTTTTAAAAACGCGCGTTCAAAAACCGCCAGCCCATGTGGCGCACACGGTGAGAGGCCCGTATTAGCGGGCCGCCGTATGGCTTCCGCGGCCGGGGGGCATAGCCCTGACGCCGCTCGCCACGCCCCCTAACGGGGGCGTCGCGACTTCCAACGGCTGGGGGTCAGTCGGTCTTCGGACTCGACTCCTGACAGAGCACTAGCTCCCGACAAACCTGTCGGTTTACTAAAGTTCAGTCTTATACCTGTATTCTAAATATGCTATATTTGGGTGACTCTGTCACTATACGAACAGTAATCAATCCTACGATTTGTTCGCAATTACTTTGTTACTGTACATAATTATTTTACTGTGTATCTAGTTGTGTCAAGTACCTACAGTGTGTGATCTGCTAGTGTGATTAATTGTTCATGAAATTATAATCTGATTTGAGCTGCAAACCGTTTTTCTATTGCGCAATAACAAACACTTACCACACTACACCCACAGTAGTAATTAAAATATGCCTGCCTGATATCGAGACACACTAAACCTACCTGATCCGATACATACATATAATCTATCTATATTGTAATAATAAAAAAATATAATTTAAGTGAGTGGATGTTATTAAAAAACGTATATTATGAAATGTGATTATTAAATGTGTGTGTTGTACTCCAAATAAATAAACAATAAGTAGAAGTGAAAATTCGGGCGCCAGGAGTACACACCAAACTATGCCAAGGATAGACTAACCTGCGGGAAGTGGAAACTTTTAATCTTCAAGCGGGGAGTATCAATAAAAATCGACACAAAAGTTATTGAACGATTTTATTACCCGAAGGCTGCTGGTCTCAATATACAAGAAAATTCCTTTCTAATATTAAGTTCTAAGGTGTAAAACTAAGATGGAATAGAAATTAATTTTTGTCCTGTCATTATTGCACTTTTGTCAATTTAAGTTAAGTATTATAAACCATACCACATTCCGGCGAATAAACTAACAAACCACGCTCATTTTGGTGATTTTGATCTTCGCGGGGACGTCAAGGCGGTCCATGATATATGTCGGTAGGGGCTAGCGTTAAAAATTTAAGTCTTGAGATAAAAAGAAACGCCTCGTGGCTGAAATGAAACATGAATAACTGTTAGCTGATGTCCAGCGTGGATAAAAATGGCGATCGAGATGTTTACGACCAAATACAAATTAACTTACCGTTTCTTTTCCAAAGAAAGTTTTTACATCAGTAGATGAATTAATCCAAAATATATAAGGTTCAAAAGATCCTGAAACAAATATCGGAAACTATTAACGTCTGCCATCCAAATAACCACGCGACACGTGAGTAGGTATGAAACCACGAAGAATTTTACCAACCTTTTACAAAATATGGGCAATCCCATTATGATGCCGACAAGGGCAAATCAGCCACCACACAATTAGGACTGGATGTAGTCCATTGGAAGTATCAACTTCCAGATTTCAATCGGAGCTCTAAAATTACTCCATTTTATGCAAAGCTTGGGTCGAAAAGTGACCTGTCAAAATCAACTGACAGCATCAAAAGAAAAAATCAGTGTGACCACTACACGATTCCGATTCAAAAAAATGAATTTTTACATGGCAACACCACCATGTTGCCTTCAAATTAAAGCAAAGAACGCGATATCATGTAACAGGCTTAAAAGACTTGTTACAATATCTATACTAATAATAAAGCTGAAGAGTTTGTTTAAACATGTTAATCTCTGGAACTGCCAGTCGGATTTAAAAAAATTGTTTTTGCATTTGATAGCCCAATTCTTGAGGAAGACTTTAGGCTACTTAACATCACACTAGGACTTTAAGGAGCCGAGCAAAAACAAAAAGTCATAATGCTTTCAGGGTGTTGATGGGGTTGCCGCGCTACTGCAGTGTTTCCGGCATGTTTGCGGAGGCGAGAATTGATGGCTTTCCATTATGCGCAGGGTGTGCGCCAGTCCCAACAATATCCTGAAAACTATAGCTGATAGGTGGGACAGCCCCATACTGGGACATTGGATGCGCCTACATGCCACTGTGGCATAGTAATGAATAGTTTGTGTTGTTTTTCTGGTAGATGTAAGTACTAACACTAGTTTATAAGTTGTGTGTATACTAACCAAATTGACATCATACGGGTCCAAATTTTTTTATTTATTATATATTTTTATACTATTGTTTTGATTATTACTTTTTTTTAATTTGATTTGATTTTATTCGAGTTATTTTGATTTATTTTAAGCTAATTTCTTTCGTTTATATTAGTTTGATTTATATTGATTTCATTTTACCTATTTGATTTGATGTGCTCTAATTTGGATTTAATTTAATTTATATAAGTATTATGTTTTCTATGAATTCGTGTTGTGTGATAATGGGTGTTCTTTGCCTGAAATAAATGAATTTATTTATATTATTATTATGCGAAGATGAAGTAATAGCACGGGCAGGCGATGCGATGCGACGGGGTGGGTCGGGGGAATATGATTTTCACGCGGGCAGAAGCTAGTTGTAGATACTTACTGTGTACTTGGCAATAAGGTTACTACAGTGGACATCGTATGGGCAATTTCCAGGACCCCAAGCTCGACCAGCGCCAGGAGACCCTGACATGCCGTCAGGCTCACTTTGGCATCGTTGGAAGAACACTTAGCTCTCAGAAACTTCAGCTCCTCATTCTCATTTACAAATCTTTGACGTTCTATCGGTTTGTATTTTGATTTGATAGTGGATATAAGCTTGTCGATAGCGTTGACTATCAAAACGCTGTTGTTGGTTTTCAGTTTGTATTCAATCTCGTCCATTTTAGAGATATTTTCGTTATAAATTCTTTATTTCTTCGAACTAAATCGCCGGCACTGAACAGAAACAGGAAACCAGGAAACAGCTGGCATTTGGCATTGACAGTGACACTTTTGGCAGGATGAGAAATGGCAGGCAGAAGACGAGAAGAATGACATTTTTATTTGGCTGTCAATCTGTTAATGTGCCTTGGTTTTATTTTTGCTTGCAATCATGCTTGAGAATAAATCAACTAAGAAATAAAGAAATAACGATTTATTAAGCCTTTCCTTTGTCTTTCATTTTCATAAAATCAGGATTATTCTTTGTTTCGGTGACTCGGCCTTGACTTGGATTTTAGGAAGCAGAATAAAACACTACCTCTACTCTAGTCATAGTTATTACCTTCTGGCAACTTTTTACTGTCATTTTACAATTAATGTCAAATAGCACGTTCTATTTCTAAATTGCTGCAATTCTTGGCATAATTTACTATCAAACAGTGCAAATTCTTGGTTTTTATGCTATAAGTACTGATTAAATTGAGGATCTGGAATCGGATCATTGAAAGTGAGTGAAGCATTATTTTGTTGGGCTTGGTTAGTCTGAGTTGTAATTTTATTGAAAATAACAAAAACAGTACTTGAAATACACAAAAGTATTTATAAAAATGTCGACACCCCCCCGAGAGACCATACAGAAACAAATTCAGCAGGATTGGGCGAACAGGGAATACATTGAAGTAATAACAGGCAGCATAAAGAAGATCACAGATTTCCTCAATTCCTTCGGTACGTTATTTAAAAAGACTTAAAGGCTTTGTTAACATATTTGATGAAGTTATCATGCTCTCATTAACCAATTCGATATAGTTTAGTGTCTAGACAAAACTGAAACTGTGTCGCCTGATAATGAAATGATTAATGGATACCTAAAATAAATTTTAGTTCCATATTTTTATAATCATAAAATCAGTGGGTTCCTGTTTTCTAATTGCCACACATAAATACTGTTTTCTCTTCCTACAAGTATCTGAAGGACTTTTTGCTTGCATGTGATTTGTTTGTGAGCAAATTGCTGGACTACCAATTTGTAAAGAAACTATAACAGTCATCAGTGTCACTGCCAATCTATTCTGAAAAATCTCACTGTTAAAACCTAGGTGAAGTGAGGTTGAAGTGGACTGTCAATGGTTTTTTTACAGAATTGATGATCGGATCTTATCATTGTAATAGTAGCAAGTCTATTCAAACATCAAATATTTATATATTTTCAGACATGTCGTGCCGATCCCGCCTTGCCACACTGAATGAAAAACTAACTTCATTGGAAAGGAAGATTGACTACTTGGAGGCTTGTGTGAGTATATGTTAGATTACTTTACCTTTCAATTGTGTGTCCTGATTTCATGAATAATCATCCATTTCTTGTTGTACTAGGATAAAACCTTTGAAATAGGATGTGGAAGTCTACATTTTCTTTGATAATAATAATTTGATAGTTCTATTCCTACTTGTGTTTCTTCGGCTTCGGGATATTAACTTACATTGTAGCACTTTTCCTATTGGACACAATTTCTAAATCAAATATTTTCAGTACTCTTAACAAAAAAATTGAACAAAACAAAATTTTTAACAGAAATGCCAACCTGGAATTCAAACCCAGGAGCTGAAACTAGTGGACGGACCAAAACCAGTAGAACTATAGAATTAGTAAAATTGTAAGCTATTCTAGTGAAATTTTATAATTATTAAGATGTAGTTTTTAAATTTTTTCTTTGGTTACTTACTTATAATTATGATCTCAAAGGGTGGATTTCACCAATGAAACTAAATGCGATCAGCACAAACCACATTCAAGTGCTGTCATTATCATTATTATTGTGAAATATCGACACTGACATCTCTTGAACGCAGCTTAGATGTACTGATCACATTTAGCTTCTTTGGTGAACTTGGCACTAAGTATGAATACAACTACCTATCAGTGTATTTAAAAAGTTTTTAAAAGATTTTTTTATCACAGTAAGCATAGTTTTTATGTATTAATATTCTAATATGTGTAAATTAGTCAAATCCAATTAGACAACAAAACAATGCACCAATTAAAAATCAGCTTTTCTTTCACGCAAGCCGAAATCATCAGACACCTCTAGTTTTTATCACACACACTACACATAAATGTAAAAAAAAAAACATTTCAGTTATTTTTACAATTTTTATTTCTTTTCAGGTAACCAAAGGTGAAACACTGACCTAATCTGAATCTGAAATATCATAAGTTATAAATATTTAGAGTATTTAAATTAGCTCTTTGCGGGACACTAAACGCCCATCGTAATAACAATAAAGATTCAATAGTGTCTCGTTCAGTGTCCTCCAATGGGTTAATATTCCATGAGATTTGTATGATTCCCATTTTTTTATTATTATAATAAATGCTTGTTTAAAGTGTAGATTAGATTAGGTATAAATATCTTTAAGTATACAAAATTCTGATATCTATATTATATTAGTAGAATATCATACAGTTGCTGTAATGTAATAAGTTTTTATGTAAAATTTATTAGCTAATGTAATCATGTGTATGTATAATAGAATGTAATCGCAAATGAGCACTGCCCCGGTTGAGCAGTTAATACAATATGTTTATAATGTGACTGCTTTTACTGTAATTACATTATGTATTTAAAAAAAATGAGATTTTATTTATATTTTAGCTATTACACAATTCAGTCACATTTTTTTTTAAATCATTTTTTTTCTATACTTAGTCAAAATTATGATTTTATTTGACGTAAATAAATCCAGAAATCATTTCTATACCTAGCATAAATAAACCCTCATTATTCAATATTATTGCCCTCTCACTTCATAGGTTTAAAAATAATAAGGACCGGTACATTTTGTTAATTATATTTTCTCCAGTAAAATTGCTACGCCTTGACCGCCACCACAGCTCGAAGCGGCAATTCCTCGTTTTAAATTACGCCGACTAAAATAAAAACAGGGAAAATATAAAAATAAATAAAATATTCATAAGCATCAGTCAACTAAAACAAGATTTTCTCTATTACTCTCTCACTCCATCCACATCAGAATGACAAGGACAGACATAGCATTTATTTATGAAGAGTTAAGTTTTTTTTAAATGTATCTTGTATAAATCGACCTCATGTGTTTTATCACCCTAATGTAAGGTGATAAAACGACAAGGTCTATTTGTCTATGTGACAGTTAGATAATTTTAGTTTTCATGCGTTGCCGCCATTTTGAAAAAATATCGAAGTGGCGGACATAAGACATTTATTTCGGAACAATATCCATTGTGTAGAAATTTTGTAAAATAAAACAGTACCATTCAAATATGTATACTTAACAAACGAAAAGAAAAAAAAAACGTGTCAAAGATAATAAAAATAACAAATTCAAAACGATATTAATCCACATTCATTTTAAAATAAATAACACAGACAATAAAATAAATAATACCTACAATAAAACAAGTAGTCAAATAAAAAGGAAAAGCGAAAATCAAATTAGTTTATAAAGATCAAAATCAGTGATTTATCTGTTTATGACATCCAATTTTCTACGAATATGGTTGTAAAATAAAAAATTGTGTAAAAAAGATTAACAATATGTCATCTAATTTTCTGTGAATAATCAATAATACAAATAGAATGTCAAGTACAGGACAGGACAGGCAGGCATGCCACGAATCTTCAAATCCCTTGACTGGGAATTGTTGTCAAAAGTCTAAAGCAATTACGAGGTCAACTATACCTGCACTCTAATTGCGTAACACACTATTACTCTCAATTTGAACCATTTTGAAGCATATTGCTAATCGATTGCTCCATATCTTCGAAAAATGTGTCTGCTCAACAACTTAAATCACGCAATGAATGTTGTTGAACTGTCAAAATGAAACCCATTGCTACTGATAGTGTGCTACGCAATTACCCTGCTGTAGTAAAACAAAAATGTCCCAAAACTCACCTAAGTTCGTGTACAAGATGTGCGGCCATTCTCGCCCCGGTTGCTGAGATAGGGTCCCCTAAAGCCAGCGCTCCGCCGCTTACGTTTATTTTACTTAGGTGTATCTTCAGTTCTTTGGCTGCGATGACGGCTTGGGAAGCGAAGTTTTCGTTTATCTGCAATACCATATTTCCTTTATAAAAGTCAGTAAATATCCGGCTGAGTCAGTAAATATCTGTTTGTTTGGATTTGCTTAGAATTTATTCTGTTCTCTTAAACCAATCTGGAATTTAGAGATTTTTTTTTCTCACAATCACTCAGGCGGGACTCTTTTTGCTTTATGAAACAGATGCGTTTCTTATCATAGTGTGTATCATAATTTATCAAGTTTTTTTCTAATTTTAATTTACTTAAATAATAATAAATATTTCAATTCTCGAGAAGAGTATGTGTATGTATAAGAGTATGTATGTGGTCATAAAAACCAAATCACATCAATCCGCTTTCATTGTCAAAATAAGTAAGTTTACCGTACCTCAAACAGGTCCACATCATCTACCCTCAGCTTCTGTTCTTCTAGCAGCTTCTTAACAGCATGAACTCCTCCTATACCCGCTTCTTTGGGGTGTACTCCCACACATGTCCATCCTACTACTCTGGCTAGAGGTCGAAGGTCGTGACTCCTTGCTGCTTCTTCATGAGCCACGAGAAGAGCTGCTGCTCCATCTGCTGGCGCCTGCAACGGTCCAAAAGGATCTATAGAACTGAAGCTGGTAGTTAGAACTGGAGTAGGTAGTGAGCATTATGATGGTATTCGGCGGAACCGCAGTCCGCCACACGGAATTTGTAGTCGGTGCCCACTAAAACCAAGACAAGCCTTGTCTACTAAGGCCTGCGGCTTCGCCTGCGCAATCGTTCTTTAATATTCATTAATATAAAGAAAACTTACCGAGGTATTACCAGAAGTCAAAACTTCTCCATTATCTATTAGAGCTGTCAATTTACTTAGATCTTCAGTCTTTATTGACGACTGTGGCAGTTGATCTTTCACCACTACTATTTGCTTCTTTTTGATAGTCGCTGTTATGCTGACCAACTCTTGTTCAAATGCTTTCGATTCTTCAGCTGGAACAGAAATTGTAAGGTTTTTCACCAATTCCGCTTCATCAACTCAATTTATCGCAGTCCGCTGGTGGACATAAGCCTCTCTCAAATTACGCTACAACACCTAGCCCAGTTCTCTGCCTTTCAAATCCAGTCTGCTCTGGCCGTCTTTTAAGCACGTCGGTACTTCGGGCCGGTGCCAATCCAGCTGATGTGGTGATACTGTTCTTTCAGTATTGGAGCTGATAGGTTTAATATAGTTACCTGCTTTCCACTTCAAATGGCTCTGCAAAGCGAACTCATCTACTTCCTCTCTCGTCACGCCATACTTCTTGGCCAAATCCTCTACCATTTTATGCATCGACAGTCCAGTATAACTGTCGGGAATCTGCTTCTGTATATGGTCTTCTAACCGGTATGATGCACCTAACGCTGTTCCGAATCGAACATTCCTTACAAGCATGGGTAGTGAGGACATTAGATCTGTGCCCCCTGCTAGCGTGATCTTTGAATTGCCTGTTATGATGTCCTGAAAAGTGCAATATTCAGTGAGTTTTCAGTACCTATTATAAGTTGAGGTTTTTTGAAAAGTTTAGGTAGTAGTAAGAAGTACCTACATTCCATTCATTAGTACCTATATTCCGGTTCGAAGGTTATTTGGTAGAGGTGAAATTACAACCACAATGCGACTTTTCAGTTTTTTCTCAAGGCTGGTAACGCATCTGCAGTTCCCAGTTCATTTAATAACATTCTACGTTTGCATAAGCCCATGTCCTAAGGAAACTTCAGCTTGTATTACTTAAGTAAATTAGTAGTTAAGTAAGTAGGTCCAGAATGAAATTTACTCGACGTCTGTTTAGTCTCATGTATCAAATCTAGCTGTTCAATATTTTCTCACCACGGCACTGTTGATGATAGTCTGCAGTCCAGTCCCGCAAGCCTTGCTGATGCCCAGTGCTGGGCTGCTGATGGGTACTCCTGAGTAAATGCCGCAGTACCGCGGCGTTTTACCGCCGTCACATTGGCTCAACTGAAAATAATGTAGTTTCGAGTTAGAGTTGGGTTCTCATACTTTTAAAATGTGTAAAATATTGTATTTTATGTAGACTCCAAACAAAATCGAATCAAGACGATAAAAAAAGAATAGAAATATAATAATATAAATTAGTAAGTGGACACACACACGGTGAACCGACGACATTGTAAAGGCCGCAGGAACCCGTTGTATGCGAGAAGCACCGGTCGAAGTGGAGGTGCTTGCGGGAGGTTACAATATTAATACAGTCGAGGCCTATGTCCTGCAGTGGACGTCTTTCGGCTGAAATTATGATGATGATGACTTAGTCAGTAGGTACGTACAAAATTAACATTTCCAACGATGGTATTATCAACAAGCGAAGGGTCTACGTTGGCCGAACTAATAGCTTCCTTAGCCGCGGCCGCAAATACATGTGATGCTGGCAACTCTCTCAGGGGTCCGCCATAACTACAAAATGGCGTCCTTTTCGCGCCAATAATGAAAATCGCTGAAAAATTAAGATTTTTTTAAACTCGAACCTACAAGTGTGTATTAAATAATCATCACATGTTTTTTATCGTCTGTATGTATGTAATTTATTTGGAAATCTCAAAATACCAAAATAATCTTGTATCAGGTACCTACATAAATATTACTTAATAATACTTACTGAATTCTCGACTTTAACCCGAATGTACCAAAAATACCTACTTTACAACAATCGAAAATTCAGTAAACACCTCTGTATTACTAAAAAAACAACTAATAAAACAAAAAAGAATTTTATCTAATCTCGACTTTAAATTCAAACTGTTAAAGTTCAGAATCGTGGTGCAACTTCTCTTCTAAAGCTCCTCTATAAATTAACACCGTATCTATCGATAAAGATATCGCTAATTCCAAACAACGATCGAAAACATCATTTTGAAAAGACTAACCTTTTGTTCCAGTCGCCATCTTGAACTGAGTTCAAAAGAAACAAATTATAAGTACGAAGTACGAATGATATGAAACGTGTTTTGAACGAAACTCGTATTCGTACACTAAAATGTTGATAGGTGTGTTATCAACGCTAGTATATAAATAATGTTGATATAAAGATATTATGTAAGTACAGCGAGGATCAACATCCATTTTATTAAATATCAAGATAGATGTTTTATAAATATCAAGATAGACATATTTTAACACTTTATTACACTGACACAATAACAGCAAAAAAAACTGTCACTAAGAATCTGAACACCACATCCATAATGCTGGGGCCAGCACACATTGGACATAATTTGACCCAAGATGTAGCCTTGGAGCATTGGCTCCAAATTGGTGTATCGGGTCTGGACAGATGGATCCCACAAAAACATTTCATGTTAAATGTTGCCAAGACGAGACCATGTAGCTCGCACTGTCAAAAAGTAATCAGATCTCATGTAGAGCCAAGCTTCTAACTCTACACGCCCTAACTCTACAAGGCCTAACTTCGCAAACTCTACTCCTTAGTCAAAATATATGGCTTGGCCGTTTCGTTACTACAAGAACCATTAACAGTATGAGAGTTTTTCACCTTACGCTCATGTGAATGTACCGAAATGGCCAAGCCATATATTTTGACTAAGGTGTAGAGTTTGCGAAGTTAGGCCTTGTAGAGTTAGGGCGTGTAGAGTTAGAAGCTTGGCTCTACATGAGATCTGATTACTTTTTGACAGTGTGAGCTACATGGTCTCGTCTTGGCAACATTTAACATGAAATGTTTTTGTGGGATTTCATTTCTTTTTGTAAGTTGCTTATGATATTTATACGAATATTTTTTTCTGTTGTTTATTTTTTCTTTCTTTTTTTGGGGTTTATTTATAACAAGGACCCCGTAAATAAATTTTCAGACCTCTAGCATCAAAATTTGCGGAAGTCTCATACAAACTTTCACCCCCTATTTTAAGGGGTTCGGGTAAAAGTTACAAGTTTTAAGATTTTTGTTTGTGTACTATTACTAGCTTACATACCAACATCAGCTTTCTAGGACTTCAGGAAGAACCTTATGAATATTGATGATCATCAGTCAGTGAGTCAGTGAATCAGTGACGAAATCGGGGTATTTTAGATATCAATAAAATCTAAAGTATAAGAGCTATGCAATTGAAACTTATAAGTCAACCACTTACATCATATCCCGAAAATTTTGTTTATCTGGTGTAATCCAAACCCAAGTTAAAAGGGTTCAAAAATACGACGAAGTGCTTCGAGAAAAGGTAGGTAGTGCCCTTGCGCTTCGCTTGGCTCGTCTTGGCGGGGGCACTCCCGTGCCCCCAGATATTGGACAGGATTTTACTGATTTTGCTCAACATTGGATTTGGTGCCAAGTTTGAACCAATGGACAAGGCCAATGTGTAGCGCCGCCGGGTAAACATTAAAACAAACACAAAAACATAAAAAAAAATATATATAAAAAAAAAAAACTTTTACACTAACGTATTAACAAAATAATGTTAAGTATGCTATTTTGGCGATAAGGTTCTTATCGAAAGTTCTAAGCAGCAGTAATAAGATGTATGATGCTGTTCCCAAAAAGTCGGATACTTCCACGCACTTTATCCAGGAAACAGAGAACCTAAAGTGCTCGACTTTACCTACACTACCGCTACTATTAAGTTTCAGGGGAAAAGTCATTTCTTGGGGTATTTTTGCATAGAAATATAAATAAAACGACAAGACTAAACAATAAAAACTTTTTTACAAAAAAAAACAACCGACTTCCAAAAACACTATAAATAAAGAGAAAAATACTTAACTTTAATTTCGGAAGTCGGTGTCTTTGGATTTGTATTTTAGTTTTTGCCACCGACTTCCGAAATTAAAGTTAAGTATTTTTCTCTTTATTTATAGTGTTTTTGGAAGTCGGTTGTTTTTTTTTGTAAAAAAGTTTTTATTTTTTACTTTTTAGCGGGTCAGTTTGTAATTTATCTAAGTTATAATAGCCTAATGTCAACTGCTTTTCACCTTTTACAAAATATTGCTTTTCCCGATGCATGGACGTTAATTGTTGAGGAGTTCTCCTAGTAAGAACCAGGAGAACTGGAGCTGATTGAGAAGTCACCATCAGCTCCACTTCACCATACGCATTGTAATGAGCATAAATTGCTTAGCAGCCATATTAAAGTAATCGAATCGTAGCCCGTGAAATATTTGTCATTGAGTAGTGCCATTCGTGGTCTTCATCATCAGCTCCACTTTACCAAATCATAATTTCCGAGAGCAAATGCTCAAGTTACTTTAAGAATAAAAACAAGGCAAGAAAATTTTTGCTAAGGGCCAAGTTTATGTTACGCTTAGTCGTGTAAAGACGCTGTACGACATTGTATTATGCGACTTGGAACCTACCAAATTGCTAAATAGACCACATGACGAAAAGGCATTGCGTGAAATGCAACGATTGAGGCTTTTATAAATCATCATCAGCCAATTGCAGTTCACTGCTGGACGTAGACTTCCCGAAGTTTGCGCCAACGTTCGCGATCCTCCGCTTCTCTCATCTAGCCACAACCTTTGTTAGGATAATTATACAGAAGAAAAACTCGCAAAAGTATTTCACTTTAAGAAGTATTTATTAGTTTTTAGACTAGATGCTGATAATCCTGGCTGCAGCATCAGGCCAACTTATGTCAACATTGCATTGAACTTAAAATTTAGTCCTGTTTAAAATGAGCCCAAACACGACTACGGTGCTGTAATTTCAAGGTTTGTACTTTTTCTGATGCTCGACTGGCTTCAGCATCAGGTCTCTATGTACTTCGGTGTTCCTCATTAACAGTACGTTTATCCACACATCGAGCTCTTTTTCAATGAGCCTAAACACGATATATCTGCTGTTAGTTGTCGAGGAGTTAGGTACTCTGCAGACTATCCTGACTGAAGCATCAGGTCATAACTTGATGATCATGAGACCAAATGTGGCAAATGCCCTATCAAACATCAAAACAATTTACTAAAACAGTCCTTGCCTGTTCGAGTAACTTCTTACTGTTAAGGAGTTGAACCTTCCATCATCAGCCCAGCTACCTGAGATAGTGACAACCGTACGCAAATACACAAGATACTTCATAAAATATGCGAAAAACAATAAGTGAGCCTATAAAATTTGAGGGTTGCTCTCGATTTCTCTAAGATCCCATCATCAGATCCTAACTTAGTGACAATGGGACCACCTCAGAACTATCTACTTTCGAACAAAAAAAGAATTTTGAAAATCCGTCGACAATTGGCGGAGTAATCGATGAACAAACATACAAAAAAAAAAAAAAAAAAAAAAAAAAACATACAAACAGCCGAACATAGTACCTCCTCCTTTTTGTGAAGTCGGTAAAAATAATAACGTGCTTATATTTTATTTAAGTACTAGCTTCCGCCCGCGACTCCGTCCGCGCGGATGTCGGTCTTCGCGTGGATGGTTTATTTCTCCATTTTGAGTAACTCTGACAATGACATCTTATCTATTGGACCCAAATACGGCTAAGCCTATAATAATTAAGGAGATCCCTCTATTGAGCTACTGTTGTTGAGCTCGCGTTCTGTAGTAAGTATTTTTTCATAGTAATTCCGACCTTGATAAGTAGCATGTAGCAGTAAATTACTGACAGTGACGAAATGTTTGCAATAATAAAAAAGTGATCGTGACAATGCGACAGAAAGTTAATTGAGAGCTTCAGCATACACAACATTGTTAGTGAGCTCGTCCGGAATATGAACATGAAGATTTCTTGGACTGCTCACACGGGAAAGAGCTACGTAAAGTTGCCCGTGTGAAAAACAACTCGCGGTAAGATCTACGCCAGCAACTCCTAGGGTCTGACCTTGAGCCTTATTTATTGTCATGGTGTAACACAAAGCTACAGGAAACTGTATTCTCTTAAATTGAAATGGAAAATTATCCACTGCGGGTAATGCAACGTGTGTTCGCGGTTCTACAGAACAACGTCTATGAATAAAACTGAAAAATAAGAATTTTTTTCTACGTATTTTTCCAGGATAAAAAGTATCCTATTTTATGCCCAGGATAATAAGGTATAATTATACCAAGTTTCATCGAAATCGAACCGTTAGTTTTCACGTGATGCCTGCATATACAGACAGACAGACAGACAGACAAAAATTTTTTTAATCACATATTTGGGTTTGGTATCGATCCAGCAACACCCCCCGCTATTTATTTTTTAAATATTTTCAATGTACAGAATTGACCCTTCTACAGATTTATTATATGTATAGATTTCATTATTTACAATTTTGTTCGGAGATCGATAAAATGCATACAATATGATGGAAATGATAAATATAACGTGTTCTTCATAATAAGTTATACAGTCTCAAGAAGGAGGGCGATTCCTTGTCCACCGCCTATGCATGCTGAACCGATGCCTCTCTTCAATCCGCGACGTCTGAAAAATAAAAGAGCACCGTTTTAATCACAAGTTAGTCACATAGTCATGCCTCCGCCTCGATGAACATTCATAAACTTACGCATGTTCCTCATGAGGGTAAGCTGAAATATCAGAAGTTCGAGACACGCTCCTTAGTAATGCTTACACGCCTACTCGTGCCTCGTGAACGCGCATACATTTGCTACGATTGAAATCAGTGATATTGCCATCGTTCAGGACTCTTGGCGGGAGAAACTCAAACTCAAAACATTTATTTCAACTAAACCATTTACAGGCACTTTTGAATTGTCAAGAGATAAGACATAATCAAAACTCAAAACTCAAACCATTTATTTCAATTAAACCATTTACAGGCACTTTTGAATTGTCAAGAAGTCGGTCAGTCAGAAAATATGAAGCTAGTTGCCCATTCCAAAGCGTAGGTACCTATGGAGAAGAACGGGCAAGAAACTCCATGGACACTCTTTTAAATTGTATTTTTACAAAAATATTAGTTACATCATTAATGTTGAATTTACAATTATATGTGAGAACGATGTAAAAAAATACGTACGCGTTAAGAGCGTCCAAAGTACAGCAAATAGTAAGAAGACAACAATCCAAAAATAAAATAATTAAAAATAAGCCTAGGCAGCTGAGTGATGACCAGCCCCAACTGACGGCGCCCGTTCACGAACATGACGCATGGATCAGCACCATTCAGCTCAACCATTTTGAAGGGAGCTAAATGATCCAATACACACGCCACCGTCAGCGAGACATTTGTGTGAGCATGACATACTATCAGCCGCCATGGCACATTCAAGTCAATGTAAGACATATTACCCGGTAAATGGTAAAGATGGTATACTTACATAGAACTCACATCTGTGCTATGCAGTTATACAATGCAAAGGAAATTGAGTTTATACAATGCAAAGATAATCTTACAATCTTCAGCAGCTCCAACAGTATTTTCAAGTGTTAATCAATTAGTTGTGGTTGTGGAGCAGGACAAGCATTGAGCCAGGCATTTTTATCAGCGATGTAATCCCCTAACTTATAATATGCCTGACTGCATAGTGTGCGTTTTATACAAGACTTGAATTTTGTCTCATTCAGTTGAAGAATGTGGGGAGGTATTTTATTATAACATTTTAAACAGTACCCCATAAAAGATGAGTCTACTTTAGCCAGTCTGAAACCTGGTTGAACTAATAGGTCCCTATTCCTAGTACTATAATTATGTCTTTCACCTCTTTTACCAAAAAGATGTAAGTTTTTTCTTACATACATGATGTTTTCGTAGATATATTGACAAGGTACCGTCATGATGTTAATTTCCTTAAACAGTTCCCTTAGAGAATCACGCCTGCAGAGGTTATATATGGCTCTGATGGCTCTTTTCTGCAGAATAAAAATAGAATCAATGTCTGCAGCCCGTCCCCAAAGCAAAATACCGTAAGACATGATACTATGAAAGTAACTAAAATAGACCAGTCTCGCGGTATCTATATCAGTAAATTGGCGGATTTTTCTGACAGCATAAGCTGCTGAACTTAGCCGTCCTGCAAGAGATGTTAAATGAGGACCCCATTGTAGCCTTGAGTCGAGCGTGATCCCCAGGAAAACCGTTTCATCGACGAATTCTAGTTTCTCTTGATTCAATACTATCTCACAATCACTACTCTTTACATTTGGTAGAGAAAATCTTATGCACTTAGTTTTTTTCCCATTTAATACTAAATTATTAGCAGTGAACCAACTTTGGACCTGCAGTAAGGCGTTATTTACGTCGTCATAATTTGTAGCACGTCTATTTACCTTAAAAATTAAGGAAGTGTCATCAGCAAATAACACTATTTGTGGTTGATTTTTTAATAAATGGAGTAGATCATTAACATACACTAAAAAGAGGAAAGGACCCAATATCGAGCCTTGTGGCACACCCATTTTTACTGTTAAACCATGTGAATTGACACCATTTATTTGAACTTGCTGTTGTCTGTCATTTAAATAAGAACTAACTAAACTGAGCGCAAGTTTTCCAAGCCCATAATGCTCAAGTTTCAAAAGCAAGGTTCCGTGATCGACGCAATCAAATGCCTTAGAGAGGTCACAAAAGATTCCTATGGCGTCTTGGGCCTCTTCCCACGCGTTAAAAATGTGTTTTAATAAGGTTACACCGGCGTCGGTCGTACAACGTCCTTTGGTGAAACCATATTGTTGATCGTGAAGGATTTTATTCGTGTTAAAATGATTGAGCATCTGATTAAGCATTATCTTTTCAAACACCTTACTGAAAACCGGCAACACGGATACGGGTCTATAATTATTGGTGTCTTTACTGTCCCCAGATTTGAAAAGTGGTATTACCTTACTGAATTTCATTAAATCGGGGAAGACTCCTTGATCAACACACGAATTAAATACTAAGGCTAAATAAGGTGCAATAGTCTCAATTATTGAGGCACAGGCTTTAATGGACATTCCCCAAAGATCTTCGGTCAATTTGATCTTAATTTGCTTAAAAGCTTTTATTACTGTTACGGGGTTAATATGTGTAAATTGAAATTCAACCGGGCAGGCTGGAACGTTTGCTCTTAATAAATCAATTGATACGTCGGATGAGGAATTTAAGGCTTCCGTCGTTTTTGATGGTATATTAGTAAAGAAATTTACAAACTCCTGAGCTACTTCTAAGTTAGAGCTTATGGCTCCACGTGAAGTCTCCAATGTGTAATCAGTGTTTCGTTTTTTATTTCTACTAGTTTCGTTATTTATAATTTTCCAAACTGTTTTTATTTTATTTTCAGCTGATTTGATTTTATTGCTAATGTACAGGGCTTTGGCTATTTTGCATGTATTTCTAAAAATTTTGGAATATGTAGCAACATACTTGCTGAAAGTTACAGTATTGATGTAAGGCTTAAGGCCATACAGCTCGAACAGTCTTTCCCTACTTATCCTAATACCTCTAGTTGCCCAGTCACTAAATATAAAATTAGGGCAAATGTTTTTTGTTTTCTTTTCAAAAGTTGTATTGAATTGAGTGTACACTACTGAAAAGAAATCCTCGTACAATTTATTTGCATCATCCCTATCATGGCCCAGATCATTTAACTTATTATTTAGGGTACTATTGAATCTATTTAGTTTACCAGTCGTTATTGGTCTAAATTGTATTTGCACTTTTTGCAAAGGTGTTTTAAACTTAAAAGATACCGTTTGTCCACTATGATCAGACGGCAGATAGTTGACGATGGCTTTATCTAAATAATCACAATCGCAAAAGACATTATCTATACAAGTAGCAGAAGTTGGAGTTATTCTAGTCGGTTCTGTAAAAACATTTAATAAATTGAACGATTTAAAAAGGCTTAATAATCTACTGCTATTAGAATTATTTTCCAAAATATTAATATTAAAATCACCACAAATAATTGCGGCTTTGTTAATGGATGCAAGTTTCGCTAAGACATCTTCCATTATTGACTCAAATACAGAAAAGTTCTGATATTTAGGGGGTCTGTAAACGCACACTACGACATGCTTATCTAGCTCAACACAGGACAGTTCAATGCAATGTTCAATTGATAAACCCACTATGTCATTTCGTTGCTTACATTTTAAACAATTTTTTTATCAAGATTAGGGAACCTCCACGTAGCATAGATTTACGGTTAAAACAACTGCCCACACTATAGTTTTCAAAATTAATTAACATTTGGTAATCCTTTAACCAATGTTCAGTACAACAAACAATGTCAAACTTTGTTTTTTCTAAAAACATTTCAATTTCTAATAATTTGGAAGAAATGCCTTGAATATTTTGATGAAATAATGTCAAGGCATTCTGCTGATCTCCTTTTTGATATTTACTTATTTTAGAGCAAGAAGATACCTTGTTGTTGTTAGGTATAAGAATATTATTACTGGTACCTTCTGTTGTCTTACAAACTAGTTTAAATGATTATCCGGAGTTAATCCCAAGACTTCAATGTCATCACCAGGCAATGAGCTCATAGTGCGTGAGGGAAATGGAACCTCCTTCGTATAATTTGTATAAATATTTATAGCATTTGAGCTACATTCATTCAGGCAAACCACCTTATTATTAGTATTATTACTAACTGTTGTGGTGTTAATAATACAAGACTTCGACATAATACTTATGTCTGAGTTTATATAAAAAGCTAATAGCCTTGCTATTATGTGTCTAAAGCTAACAGGCAGATACACAGTATCCCTAGTCGACTTTAAAGTTTCTACAAAACTGTTGGTGTCAAAATATACAAGCTTGTCACTGTAATTTATTTATTTATTTATTTATTTATTTATTATTATTAATTACAACGGTTATACACCAGTGACAGTAATTAATTACAACGGTTATACAGTTACAACGGTTAAACACCAGTGACAGTAATTACATTCTTATGAGTTATATAAATTAAATTACAATTTCGTCTAGATAGGTAAGTACAGCGTTAATATTAAAAAGAAAAAAAAAATACATTTCGTTAGGTTACAAATTATTAGGACATGCAATTATTCATACACAATGTCTTTCACAAAATCTCGAGCACAATAACATGATTTGGTTGAATCTGTCGGTCAACACGTCACAATCAGGTAGGTCAAAAATAAGGGCATTGATTGCGCTGCTCATGCGACACAGCGGGGAAAGTGCACGGGCCACCGTGCGAGACTGTGCAGTCGCGAATAGTCTGTGCCGGCGGTTAGACCGGTGTCGTAGGTAATTGTCAGGGACATAAAATGTGCATAGTATATTGTGCAATTCTGGGGAGTCAATTATATTCCGTAAAATTTTCAGTGCAGTGATCATCTGCGTTCGAGACCGCCGAACAGCCAAGGAGTTATATCCTAGAATTCCTAGTAAAAAATCCGTGGGGTACATAAATGGATAGTACCCGTGGTTTCTCTTATACAAGTAGCGTAGGAAAGCCTTTTGAACTTTTTCAATTACTAGGGTGTATGTTGATTCATATGGACTCCAAACACAAGATGCAAATTCTAATTTACTTCTGACAAGGGAATTGTACAATATTTTGATTATGCTAGGGTTACGGAAGTCACGCGCATTACGTAAGACAAAGCCCAGTCGTCTGTAAGATTCGGTGGTCACTAAGGAGATGTGCTCGTGAAATGTCAGGCGACAATCAAATGTCACACCAAGATCACGGATGTTAAATACGCGAGTTATCACTGTATCACCCAATGTGTATACGGCTTGACTAGGTCGTGATTTCCGGCTGAACGTCATAACATAACACTTACTAGTGTTAAAATACAATTTATTAGTTAGACTCCACTGTAAGACTCGGTCAATGTCGCTTTGAAGATCATCACGAGTGCAATTCGCGGTAATTTCGAGTACTAACTTTAAGTCGTCCGCATATAGCAGACATTTAGCATGTTGTACCACACTGACGAGATCATTGATCATTATAAGAAAAAGTAATGACTAACTAAAAAGTGCATATGCTTATTAAGCATATGAATATAATTGTTTTGTCTATTTGTTATAAGAGAAGATAAGATAAGAGATGGTAACTGCTACCCAAACTCTTTCAGGCATGTATTTCGCCGCCCAGAGATAATAGCAGATAAAAATTGCCTTCTATTGGTAGCGGCGATAGAATTAAATATCCACTTGCGATAGGAATGCCAGCTTACCTGAGCTCATGAGCAAGATGTGCGGTAATCCTAGCTCCTGAAGCACCGACTGGGTGTCCCATGGCGATGGCTCCACCGTTGACGTTCAGTTTGCTCTGGTCCAGGCCCAGCTCCTTAGCGCATGCCAAAGTCTGAGCTGAGAACGCCTCGTTGATCTGTTGGTTACAAGGAATGGTTGAAACATGACATTTAATAATGCTGGCAATCTCAAATGACATCGTGTAAAGAATAGAATAGAGTACTGTTTACTACAGAGCGTTAAGCGTGAAGTCAGATCAAACTATGAATATGATGTTTCTATTATGGTAACCAAGTAAAGGAAAGCCAGTTTCAAAAGCGGTGTGTTTTTTTGGAAACGTCATTGGCTCCCGAGGTACAAGTTTTTCCGGCCCTTCTCCATAGGAAACGACCAATTGGAACCGTGCTTCCGAGGACAGCCGAACACATCCGAAGCGGGTATTTTTTTAATCGTCATATAAACAAAACACGCGCAGTGTCGCTTACGGTAACAGTGGCGCGAGTTCAATGGTATTTTCCCATCTCAAAAAACGCCCAACGCGCCTAGAGAAGTTTTCACTTCAAAAACTTCAATTTCACGTTTTCTTTCTTTGCTTTTAGAATTTTTCACAGACGTTTCATAAGTGCCCTGTGTGTGTGTATGTAGGTTTATGTGAAACAAAATATTTTTAATTTAATTGTTTGTCTTCTGAGTTCGTGACCTTAGGGCGGGAACTATTCAGATTTTTATCTGAAAAAGTCACTTCGAAGACTTTTATAGCACAGACCCTGATGAAAGAAATAAGCTTCTCTAGGCAGAAGACGTACGTACCTCAACCAAATCGATATCATCAAGCTTCAGTCCTGTGGCAGTCAGCAGGTTCTGTATGGCAGGCACGGGTCCGATGCCCATGATGGAAGGATCCACACCCACTGCGGACCAGGCAAGTAGTCTCACTAGGGGCTTAAAGCCATTCTGCTTGACAGACTCCTCGCTTGCTAGAACCAGTGCTCCAGCACCGTCGTTTACACCCTGTTCATAATAAATGAAGTTTAAGAAAAATATTTTTTGATGTTGGCCGATTGTTAGGATTCCGCCAATAAACGAACGACTATATTCTGATTTAAGCAATGGCATTGGCGAGCATAAAAGAGTCTTCTTTCAAATAGATGGTTAACAAAGGTTTCAACATAATCCTGACTGTGCCTCCACATAATCTTCAGCAGTTTATGGATTTGGACTGTGGGAATCTTAGTTTATCAGTATGTAGATAAGCTCCAAATTTCGTAATTAACTCTTAAACTTACGGAAGAGTTGCCAGCAGTAACAACGCCTCCCTTTCTGAACAGCACGGGCAGTCTGCTAAGCATTTCGGTGGTGGTCTCGGGGCGAGGGTGCTCGTCTACATCCACCACCTTCTCCTGCCGCTTGACCTTCACGGTCACTGGGGTCATCTCCGCTTTGAATACGCCTTGGTCTTGCGCTAAAAGTAAATCAACATAGCATTTAATGGCCTGAAGTACTGACTTGGAAAAAAAGTGTCTACGTTTGAAGCCGACTCTCTGAATTGAAAGTGGAAATCAGTTATTTAGGCTTCCACGCATCGTCATGTACTTCGACCAACCTGTGAAGATTGAGTACTGTAAAGACGACATCTCCAAGGTTTACAAAGAACTAACGTTAGTCACTTTTCCTGAACTGGAACAGGGGATGCAAGATTCTAAGCCGATGAGGTATTGGTAAATGTAGTTGTTATTTACCGGCTTTCCACCTCTGCTGTGACTGCAGAGCATACTGGTCCACCTCCATCCTATGCAAACCATACTTCTCAGCAAGATTCTCAGCCGTCTCCGGCATGGTGGAGTTACAGGATGTATCCAAAGATGACGCAGTCAGGAAATCTTCGAAGGGAATCTTTACTCCTAAACCGGTTCCGAAACGGGTATTCCTGACGACGAAAGGTACCGTTGACATGTTCTCTGTGCCACCTGCTAAGGAGGTTTGGGCAACTCCTGTGATGATATCCTGGGGAACAAAAAATGGTTTTACTAATTGTTTTCGTCTTTGACTTAGTAAGTCTCAAGCCTGGAGGAATACGATAGATAATTAAACAGTTAAAAGTCATTAAGTGCTGTAATTCTATAGCTGAAAATCTAAAGCTTGTTCTGTCTTTTTTACGACTACAACCTCGAGAATCGAAGCTAAGTAAAGCTTCCTCATAGAAAGGAAAATCATACCTGAGCACTGTTAACGACAGCTTGGAAACCAGACCCACAGAGTCGGCTAATTCCAAGAGCTGGCTTGTCTTCCGGAATGCCAGCCTTGAGAGCTGCGTGACGAGGAGATAAACCTCCATCTGACGAGCCACTGATCTGAGGATATAACATTCACATTTAAATCATCATAACTGGTCACTCATAAAATAACTGGCACTTATTGTGACTGGGCTGTTAAAGGTTGAACAGCTCTCCATGATTGTGTATGGGTGGTTTTGGATAGTAAAACAACATCGAGAACAGGATTCAAGTAACGAGGACACAGATATCCAGAGACCGACCCTCTAAATAGTATGTGCCCTCACGAAAAGAACTGCTTATCTAATCCTCTTCACTTGCTGGGCGAGCCTTTTCAGCTCTAGAGCTATCTAACTGGGCATCCATTTGTTGCTAGTTTTAATATTCATTAAGTATCCGAGAAGCATAGGGATACTGACCCCATAAACTTGTCCAATATTGACAGTATCGATGACCTCTGGGGCGACGCTGCCGGCTTTCAGAGCATCCTTAGCTGCAGCAGCCAACAGATCTGCAGGGTACAAATCCTTGAAGGCACCTCCGAACCTGCCGAACGGCGTGCGCTTGGCTGCTACTATGAAGATACCTGGATGTGGAAGATGTATTGTGAGTGGTTAAAAGTGGTTCTTATTCTCTGGTTGAGGATTTATTTTAGCTCAAGATGTTCTTGTTAAATGTTTAATTACTTAATTACAAGTTCGTCAGTAGTTTGGCTAAAAGTATAATAGAATGTTTTTCGCATGATTTTTATCTTTACAGCAAGTATAGCCATAGATAGGAACTTACCAAAAGATAAAAAAAAACTGGCCAAGTGCTAGTCGGACTCGCACACGAAGGGTTCCGTACCACAAGGCAAAAACGCCGAAAAAACACGTTTGTTGTATGGCAGCCCCCCTTAAATACTTATTTTATTCTGTTTTGAGTATTTGTTGTTATAGCGGCAACAGAAATACATCACCTGTGAAAATTTCAACTGTCTAGCTATCACGGTGGTGACAGACGGACAGACGGACAGTGGAGTCTATAAGTGTATAGTCTATGAGTGGAGTCTTAGTAATAGGGTCCCGTGTTTACCCTTTGGTTACGAAACCCTAAAAATCTACAGAAGCTGGTGATTTTAGATTTCTTAAAAAAATATTTCTAGGTAGAATATCTTAGAATGTCACGCTACTCTACTAATGTATTGGGGGAATCTTGTGTGTTGCATAAAAACTAAAAACATACTCACCTACTCATTCAACCAGAATGTTTGCTATAACCTTGCCCCTCATTATTTATATGTGGACATTGACCCCTGCGTGAAAGTCCATACAATGGCGTTTGAACCTTATGATGTAAGAGATAACGCTTAAAATCGCTTCATTACAAATCTTGTCTGGTTAATTTGTAAACAATGATGTGATTTTTAGATGTTTCTGTACCTACTCTATCGTTGAATGATTTTCTACACCTTTTTGCAAGGTGTTCAAAATTAACTTATGTTATGATATGAATCATATTTTAATAAGTAAGTACCAAAACAAGCACAATCAACTTAATCTATATTTTTTAAAATTTAAAAACAACATCATTTAATCATTTTGCCGGGTTTTAACTCAACAGACACGTCCCAATAAATTCATAAGTAGATATATTTCATCGGCAACAAAAGAACTTATCATCAAGTCATGATTGCACAGGTCAATGTACGAATCAATAACACACATAAATAGGTACATAGGACAAGTACCCACCTATAGCAACAATAATAGGTACATAAATAGAAGTGACACCAACCTTTATTGATAACGACGGCCATCTTTGTTTGATCCACTCATACGCACGTCAACACAGCACAAAACCACACCGGTTGTGATATTTTCACATTCGCTATCGTAATTCGTACCTAATCTACTCGCTATATTGAAGGATTACGTTTATACTTATCACGTATTTTTGAAGTGAGTACATAAGCGAATCGTGCGCCCCCAGTAAATGTTGATAACAAACTAATCTTTCAAGTGTAAAGTCCGGTACTCCGGTACGAAAAGCAGTTGTTTGTTGGTATGTAATACTTATGTATGAGCTGGATAATTATGTGAAACGTTGAAAGAAACCTGTTTATGCATGTACTTAAGTGAAGTTAGTTTATCTAAGTATACCTACACAACAAGCAAAATTAAATAATGTTCAGTCACTACGGATAGTAAAAAAACTGGCCAAGTGCGAATCGGACTCGCACACGAAGGGTTCCGTACCACAAGGCAAAAACGCCGAAAAAACATGTTTGTTCTATGGGTGCCCCCCTTAAATATTTATTTTATTTTAATTTTATTATTTATTATTAAAGTTAAATAACAACTGAGTATTTTGTGAATATTTCAAGTGCCTACCTGTTGCCATTTTTGATATCGAGCAAAAAAGGGCAAAAAAATCGCGTTTGTTGTATGGGAGCCCCCCTTAAATATTTATTTTATTTTGTTTTTAGTATTTGTTGTTATAGCGGCAACAGAAATACATAATTTGTGAAAATTTCAACAGTCTAGCTATCGCGGTTCTTGAGATACAGCCTGGTGACAGACAAACAGACAGCGAAGTCTTAGTAATAGGGTTCCGTTTTTACCCTTTGGGTACGGAACCCTAAAAAACACGCCGCCCGACTGTCATGCAATACTTGCCGGTTAGACTACACTAGGTCTAGCGTATGGGGCAATCAGAACTAGACTAAACTGGCCATCAAAATCTTTTCAGCTAGAAAAAGGTATGCTGCCAAAATTAAAGACAAATACGCTAAGTATTTGTCTTTATCTAATTAAGGAACATGAAAAAAAACATCAACAAAAAATTATAATTATGCCATTTGTCAGAATTTTATACATTTATTAATTAATTAACATATCAATTAGACGGTCTCGAGTAACACTGCAATGCCCTGACCACCACCGATGCACGTTGCACCGACACCTCGCTTCAGACCTCGACGTCTGAAAAATAAAAAAATCCTTTCTTCAATTCTTGTATGGAGCCCCGGTAGCTGCCAGAATAAGTAGAATCAGGATAAGATGAGCCATCGGGGTAATTGCGTAAGGCTCCCCGCACACGAGCCACCGGCCACAGCCACAAACGCCGCCACGAGAAGCTAGAACGACGATTGAACGCTGATTTGTAGCGTGTGGCGGCCACCGGCGTCAACCGTGTGCGGCGAAGTCCATATAAAACGTATGAAAATGAGAGGTTTTTCTTTTCAGTATTAAAAAAAAAACATAGTTTCCAAGAACCCTGAAGATGGCGTTGAACTGACTACGTTACTAGGTGCCAAAGTCAAAACGCTTGGAAAAAAAAACATTGCGTCACGTCATATACGCTCGTTGAGTGACAGTTTCGTTTGCTTTCGTTTTAAAATTAATCAAAATTACATCCAAGTGAATTAATAAAAAAATTATGTGACTTCCGTTCCTTGCAGTAACTTACCAAGTTCAGCGCCATCTATCCAGCGACTAGGGAAGCGTTAAAAAAAAAGAAAATCCCTCATTACACGAAATATACCGGAGGCGTCGTTTTGTGGTTGTGGCCGGTGGCCCGTGTGCCCCGACTCTAACATACAGTAACAATGGCTTTCATTTTGACAGTTCATTGCGTTATTTACGTTGTTGAGTAGGCAAATTTTTCAAACATATGCAGCAATGGATTAGCAATATCCTTTTTTATTATTCAGATTGTCATTGAAAGTGTGTTACGCAATTAGCGCGCTTAATGCCTCTTCTCATACAGAGAAGGCACGAGCATTGATCATCACGCTTGCGCAAAACGGGTTAGCGATTTCCCTTCAACATTTTCCTTTAACTACGATGAAAAAATAACCAACAATACCGGAGTTCATGCGTAAGATGGGCAGCGATCCTAGCCCCAGATGCAGCAGCCGGGTGCCCAATCGCGATGGCACCACCGTTGATGTTCAGCTTGTCCTGATCGAGGTCCATCTCTATCACGCTGGCCAAAGCCTGCGCCGCGAACTGCTCGTTTATCTGAAAAATAACAGCCAAATTACATACGTCCTTTACGTCCGTAGTCCCGTACGTATTTTTGGGTGACCACTGAAAATCAGCGCCGTGCTGTGGGTCCTAGCACAGCATCATACTGAGTGGAAGCCTTTTTGCAACGGCTACTTTTTTCAGTGTTTTATTTTAAGTATTCAAGCAGAACTTGTCTTTTTATATGTACGTGTTTCTGAGACGTTTTTTTTTTCTAACTGAGCAATAAAAGGTCCATTGCCTTGAGAATTTGGCTCAGATAAATAACTTGCGCATACTGTCAACACGAGATGACGAATTGGGGTCTTACTATGGAATTGCAAACATTCTATATGCCGTCAAAAACAAAAAGAAAGCAATCAATATTGCTTATTTATGTACCGAATCAAATTGAACTTTGGTCTGACCGCTGAAAATAGTATTATGTAAGCCATGTTTTCCAAAACATAATATTTTCTGCGTTTTTATCTTATCAAGCATTTCGCCGAGTGTAGATATTAAAACGCCTAAATGCAAAAATAAATTCGACACGAATTTAACACTTTTTTTTTTTTGTTTTTACTTTGTTACGACTGCCAATTTCATTCTCATCATTTACTAATTTATCTGTGGGCTCAGCCAAAATCTCTGCCGAGGTTTCTGTTAAAGAAAACCAACAAAGCAATTGCCTATCTTCTACAAACTACAGGGACTCCCTGACTGCTAATCACTGGTCTTGATGGGTCAGGTTAATGCTTGTTGTATTAGTCGCCATGCTAAGCAGACAGTCATATTACCGCAGTGTTCATATGGCAAAACTCGTTATTATTTTATTTATTTTTAGCCTATGTTGTCAATTGTTGTCCCACTGCAGGCCTCCCTTTCTTCTTTCCACTCCTCTCTATCTTGAGCTAGTGTGGACCAATCCTATCTGTAGGCGTCAAGCTCAACCCGCCATCTTCTCCTGGGTCTGCCTCGATGTCGCGGTAGTTTTCTAGGACCCACATGGTGGCAGATTTGGCACATGACTCGTTCGACATGCGGCAAACGTGTCCGGCCCAGTCACGCTTAAGTTTGGCTGCTTTTTTGGTGACGTCGGCAATTTGTGTTTTGGAGCGCAGCACTGTGTTCCTAACACGGTCCGTTAATCTGACTCCAAGAATGCTGACTATGTGAAATGATTGAAGACTAACCTCAATCATGTCCATATCATCAAGCGTGAAACCAGTAGCGTCCAGCAACTGTCTAATAGCTGGCACAGGTCCCAAACCCATGACCTTCGGCTCCACAC
This sequence comes from Mesoligia furuncula, assembly GCA_916614155.1. Taxonomy (NCBI): domain Eukaryota; kingdom Metazoa; phylum Arthropoda; class Insecta; order Lepidoptera; family Noctuidae; genus Mesoligia; species Mesoligia furuncula. The sequence goes on from OU744809.1 coordinate 27,102,116, forward strand.
CAGCATGAGACCAACCCAACAGACGTACCAGAGGAGTCAGATTATGTTGTTTAACTGCCTCTTCGCTTGCAAGGATCAAGACGCCTGCACCGTCGTTTACACCCTTAAAAAGAATAGGTGGCGTCAAAAAAGGACCAGTAGTAGATTCTGGGAATGATTTATTTTACTCCTAATCGCAATTTTTCGTAAAATTATCGGAAAAAAATTATTCAAAATGGTTGAAAACTGCCATGAAGTGCAGTTTAAAAAAAAAACAAAAAAATACTTTCTGTTTAGACAGAATTACCATGGAAGACGCCAAGTCTCAACTCACAGTAGAATTGCCAACAGTCCCCACTCCTCCTTTTCTAAACAACACAGGCAGTTCGCTGAGGGACTCCATCGTGGTGTTAGCACGAGGATGATCGTCTTTGTCCACTACCACTGGTTTTCCATCCACCTCCACTGTCACCGGGGCCATCTCTGCTTCAAAAGCGCCGTTTTCAAAACCTGGAAACATAGGAATTCACATTTTATCGGAATACGCAAGTCAGCTCCATCTAATTAGGATAGGAAAACAGGATAAAAGGTCAGCCAAATTCACATGTATAATATTGGCTGGAACATACATTATGGCTGTGCCTCCAACCTTAGGAGCATGTTTTCCAATTTCCAAGTACAGGGGCCGTATTCTCTACGACACAATGAACGAAACCACGCGAAATAAACTCGAGGTTGGCCTGGTTAGCTAAGGAATTGACGTGGTCTCGAAGTAAGGAATCATTGAGTGATCATAGTGAATTAGGGCCCAGTACAGAAACACTAACTATCAGAACTACAACATCCGTAAAGATGACCATATCATACCAGCTTTCCACTTCATCTGCGACTTTAAAGCGAACTTATCCACTTGCACCCTCTTCAGATCATACATCTCGGCGAGGTTTTCAGCAGTCTGTGCCATAGAGAAGTTACAATAAGAATCCACTGAACCAGCCTTCAGAAAGTCCTCAAAGTCCCTGGCTTGGCCCAGCTGGGTGCCGAAGCGTATGTTTCTGATTAAGAACGGGATTGCTGACATGTTCTCTGTTCCACCTGCTAGGGAGATTTGGGCTGATCCCAGAAGAATATCCTGGGAAGAAAAATATAAAATCAAGCATAATGTAACCTCGTTCTCTGTGACAGGCTGACAGCCCCCTTAAGCGACCGGAACTACTTTTTTTTTTTTTTTGCGGATGGGAAATCATCAAATGACTCCTCCCGCTCTGGGTGGAGCGGAAGGGAGTGTCAGACTCTTACTGACTAAAACCCACCCGTGTTCCTTCCTTAGCCCTTTATGTTCCGGGCCAGCGGTTACCCTTTCGGACAATCCCGCTGACCCGGCAGGCTTCGGCCCTAAGTGGCCCCTCCTCGATGCTGACATCTCTTTGAGGCGCGCGTGGGTCACGTACGCGCCGTCCGGCACGGGCCTGGTCCTGATCGGACGGTGAGCTACCCATTACTCTCCGCCCGCAGGCCCGCGCCTACGGTGGCCGGGAGTCATCACGCGGCTCCCGACGCCCGGAGCGTCTCCCGCGGCGGCTGGGCCGTGAGGCTCTCTCCCTGAGCCGTCCCGCCACCTCCTTCGCTAGCATGACTGCTTCGCAGAAGGAGGTGACTGCCTCCCACTCCCTCTCGCCCCGGACCATGGCTTGCACCAGGGCCGGACGCGAGAGGTCGCCGTCGCTGCCGATCGCCTCTACGAGGACACGGCGGTGCTCCGCCCAAGCGGGGCAGACCTCCACCGTGTGCTCCACCGTGTCCTCTGGGCGATCCTGGCAATGGTGACACCCGGGCGTTTCCTCCCGCCTGATAATGTGCAGGAACCTCCCGAAACTTCCGTGTCCGGTGACGACCTGCGTCAGGCGGTAGGTGAGGGCGCCGTGGCGCCTCTCTAGCCGCTCCTCAAAGAGGGGTCTTATCGCCGCTATCGCGGCGTGCCCTGCGCTGGGTTGCGACAGTCGCTCTTTTTCCATGCCGCCATGAGATCGCGCCGGAGATCCGTCCGCTCTGCAGCGATTTGCCGCGGAAGCGGAACCTCCCCCCGGCGTAGTGCCTCCGCGCGCCACTCATACAGGCGCGCGAGGACTATCGCCTCCAGATCCCATGGCGGACCGGAACTACTTGAGTGCACCCTTCTAGTCTAGTCATGAATGGGTACTTTGGGAATACGGCGGAAATATTGTAGTTAGTCTAAATAAAATAACTTACTTGTGCACTAATAACCATGACTTGAAGGCCGGAACCACATAGTCGGTTGACACCAAGAGCGGGTTTGTCATAAGGAACTCCTGCTTTCAGAGCTGAATGTCGAGGAGTCAGGATACCGTCTGATGACCCGCTAATCTGTAATCATATCCTAAAGAAGATTAATACGTAAATATAGGTTTATTGTGTTTCTTCTTCTTTGTACATCTATATGCCCTATATGCCCCTCGTTAAGTCGTTGGTCCTGCGCCTGATCTCGCTCCGGTCGTGTCGGGTTGCCGTCCCATCGGACAATGAGGGAGTGAGGGAAGAGAGAGTGCACCTGTCTCTGCGCACACACTTGTGCACTATAATATCTCCCGCGCCGAATGCTGGTCTCCGCTGAGATTGCCATGGCCGTAATTCGATCTGAAGGACTTTATTTAAATGCCTCTCTACATTTTTCATCATCAGTATAAAAAGCGGTCGACTCTCATCAGTTCAGCCTTTCCTATCTACATCTAATGAGTTTTTGAATTATTGTTAAACGACACGATCTTCACGTCCTCCTTCATTTGTTTGAGTAATTTTAACATTTTGATAATTAGTGTTAATAAACAAATAACAGTTGTTACCGTAATTACACTTGTCCCACATTAACAGTATCCACCAGATCTGGCGCCAGATGACTCTCTCTAAACGCCTCCCGCGCCGCGACCGCAAATAACTCCGAAGGGTGGACATCTTTAAAAGCTCTGCCCATTTTGGCAAATGGCGTGCGTTTTGCCGCTACAACGTAAATGCCTAGAGAAATAATCATTCATAATTCAACTAATGCAAAAAACTCTATGATATTATAGTCAGTGGAAGTCCAGGAACAGGTAATTTATTCCTTCTCAAGCTTCTCCTGCTACTTGTCAGAGTGGGCCCTATAATACTATTTTTATAAATAGGTACCCTACACATGGTAAACTAGTTTGTAAACAAGTTAAATAAAATCTTTAAAAAACAGCTAATTTTCTAACTCTTAATTTATTTAAAAATAAGCTTTGAAAAGTCTGTCCACCCTAGTCAATAAATGCTCACCCGTTTTCAATGCAACAGCCATTTCCAAAAATGTATGAAACAATTTTCATGCAACTGCAACCAACCCGACGATGATCCTCGAGATTATGAAGCTGGAACGGCTAAATATTTATGCAGTTTATCTAATCTGATCTGTGGCCTCTGTCCACCTAACAGTACTACTTACTGCTAATCCTTACGCGGTTAGACCAAAGATTTATCTACTAAGTATGCTAGAAACTAGGGTACAATACAAATCATGGCGTATAAGGATGGTCATTTGTTTTTAAATAGATATGTGGGATGATGTCTGTGTGGTGCCGGACTTAAAGAATTGCACCACCCCTTACTTCCCGTGGGTGTCGTAAAAGGCGACTAAGGGTCTTACCGGAGAATGGGCAGCAGCGTTCTTTATTTATTCCACCATCATATCATACTGCGATCGCCAACCCGCCTGCCAAGCGTGGCGATTATGGCAAACCCCCCCCCCCCAAAATTGGGGGAGGCCTATGTCCAGCAGTGGACGTCTATCGGCTGAAACGACGATGTGGGATGATACTGATATTATTTTAATTATTGTGAATGTGAACACTATGTGGCTCATTTTATTTTTTAGTTAGTTTTATTCGCGGGATGGCAGTTTGAGTAATTTATACGGCCTACCAAAATGTCCTTTCTGTGGTATTGTCCGTGGAATAGTTAAGCTCCTTAAGTTTTAAGTTGAGCTGCACGATTACTGACAAATGCGTGCACTTATTGGACAGGTCCACTTGATCTGTGTGGTTCTTTCCTCGAAATACCATTTCAAACATCAATCTACATGGTCTTCACATGATCTGACCAAGATTTTATCTGGACTTTATAAGAGACGTCTGAGTTTGTTTCGGCCTTTCTTGTCAGAGTAGTCAGATAGGAAACGCCGAGCTCATCTAGTTTTTAAAATATGATTGACGTGTTAAAGTCTTTGTACAAAGCTACTTACAGAAATAAATGTATTTATCACTAAAAGTTAGTTTATCCTTTAATGTAGTACCTATCGTTCATAAGCATAATCAGCCTATAACATTCCCACTGCTGGTAAGAGTACATACACAGGCCTCTGTTGTTGGGATGTCAGTGGAATGCAGTCTCGCTACGCTCTACGCAGGCCATCCAGAACAAATCACATAATGAGAGAAGCAAATTGTGGGAAGAAAAGCATCCACCACCTTCGTTAAACCCCAGGAACACTTGCCTCTCGGCCGTGATCTGCAGTGGCCTATATTGAAAGCTCTCAATCGATAGCTTACCCAAGTAGAGCGCTGCAGACACAATTTGTCTAAACGAAATGGGGTATTACTAACCCATCCAATACCCAGTGCGAGTGCGGTGGCTCTAATCAGACCATGCCCCACTTGCTGGAGTGCCCTAAGTGCCCGTTCACCTGCACCTTGGATGACTTAATGAACACCACTGATGCCGCAATCAACGTGGCCACCTACTGGGCTCCAACTATATAAAATTTAGAAGAAGGGTTCCATCGACACGAAAAGAAGACGAAGATTTACTGAATATGGGCCTTTCTTATAACACCCGGTTCTCGGACATCCAGTCAGATCTCTTTGAGCTGGTGCCATGCTCTGCATCTGATGTTCTTTAACCGGGCTACTGCTCCTTCAGCTTGCTAACTTTGTACACTATGTCGATGACTCCACTTCTTTTCCTGATAATATAACTTTCATTTTGAACTTTATCCTTCAGCCTTCGAAACTTCGAGAATGGCATATTGATAGAGCCGACTAAAACGAGACACTGGCAAAATTTTATTTTTATTAAAGCAAAAAAGCTCGGTTACAGAAGTTAACAGACATTTGCTTATAGAGATTAAACACGATGTTAGTTTTGTTTTATTTTTGTTTTGCGTACTTCTTCTTCTTCGTAATCTCATTGTTTGACATTATATTATAGGTATCATATAAAATTATTTACCTTACAAATCTAATTTCAACTCTTTAGTGGATTTTGTAAACAAGATTCAGGTTGTAGGTTTTTATTTTTTTAGATTATTTTTATATTTTTTATTTGTGAGAACGTTATGTAGGCCATAATATGTAGACAGTAGATTGGTAGACACATTTATTTTGTTAATAATTGTGGACAGGCCTGCACTGTACTCCATTCAAAACATTGTAAAAGCCACTTATTTTTAAAAGAGTAACCATGGGGTTCCTTGCCGGCTCTTCTCCATAGGAAACGGCCAATTGGAACCGTGCTCCTAGCTTCTGACGTTTCACAAGTGCCCATGTAGGTTATTCATGAAGATAAACGATTCTCTCTTTTAGTTTCCTTACACCTTGCGGATCAAACAGTTTCGATAATCATAGCTACGCCTTGTCCGCCGGCGATACTGGCTGATGCGATGCCTCGTTTAAGGCCACGTCGCCTGAAACAAAAGTAATGGTTCCTGAATAAGTAAACCCTCTTTGATCTGACTGGGCCCTAATTTACTATGTCCACTCAATGACTCCTTACTTGGAAACCACGTCAATTCCTTAGCTCAGTTCGTAGTGATGATAGCACGAATCGCGTCTATCTTAAGTTTGGCAGTCTTATTTGTTTTCTTGTCGTTAGTTTCTATAGCTACTTGGTCTTTCAAAACTGAACGACACTTTCATATTGAAATGAAATATAATGTTTGCACAAATAAAAGTCTTGAAAATTTTAACTTCTAACCGCTATACAAAACAACTTAGGTCTACTGTACTACTATAGGGAATCTTTTTTTTTCTTTATCCAATTCCTATTCTACCTGAGCTCATACGTGAGGTGTGAAATGATTCTGGCCCCAGACGCGCCAGACGGGTGTCCGATGGAGATGGCTCCACCGTTGACATTAAGTTTATCTTCCTTCACTGCGAGCTCTCTGGCACAGACCAGCGTAGTTGCTGCGTAAGTTTCATGAATCTGTAATTATTATGTGTTACAATTGAGTTTCACTATATTAAACATTATTAAACATTTTTTTTGGTATTTTTAGGGATGCCTAAAGAAATTTTTGCAAGAACATCTCTACGAAAATCCAGAATTGATATTCTAATCCTCGCTGGTCTATTGTGTGGGTCCTTATACCTACCTCAACTAAGTCCATGTCAGCGATTGTCAGTCCGGTTGCCTTGAGTAGTGTCTCCACAGCAGGGACTGCTGCAGTTCCCATCAAAGTTGGGTCCACTCCTGAGCATGACCAGCCTACAAGCCGTGTTAATGGCTTCAAGTTATGGTCCTTCAATGCTTGATCGTTGGCAAGAATAATTGCTGCACCACCATCGTTGATACCCTACAAGATAGACAGAAAACTTTCCTATAATATGTTTCAGCTATTGCATGTATTTTAAGCGATTTTCAGTTCAGTTTGGTTGTTCGGTCAAATGCAAAATTATTATACCGAGACCTGCACGATACTTATTTATTTATTTAATACTTCAAGCACATAAATGTACAGAGGCGGACTTAATGCCATTGAATAGATCACCAACTCACAGTAACATTGCCTGAAGTGGTGATTCCACCATGGAACACTGCTGGCAACCTGCTGAGTTTATCTAATGTGGTGTTAGGCTGGGGGTATTCGTCCCTCGTCATCAGCACCTCGCGGTTATTCAGCTTCACTGGAAATGAGATCAACTCCTCATTGAAGAATCCGTTTGCATCTGCTGGAAGTTATTAGTGGTCATACATAATTGTATTTTAGTTTGACACTCCTTAATTATGCTACGAGTATTTACTGTCAAAGGTAGTAAAACAATTGCTTTGGTAAATCTTTGTTATTAATATACGGCATTGCTACTCATTGATATGTATATACAGGGTTATTGGTAAAATATTACCAACGTCTTAAGAGGTCATTGTACCTACTCATCATTATGAACTACTTTTACTATTAGACCAAACCTGAAATCGCGAAAAAAAATCAGCTGTTCCCTACATTCTGACGAGTTATACGAACATAAATCAGATCTAGAAGAACAGCTGATTTTTATTTCGCGATTTCAGGTTTGGTCCCATAGTAAAAGTTGATCATAATGATGAGTACAATGACCTCTTAAGAGGTTGTTAATGTTTTACCAATAACTCTGTATAGTTCGAAGAACAGCAATTCAGATATTGCAAATAAATCGACGTTTTATTCGAAATCTAAGTTAAACCAATTCAAGAACAAGCAGTCGCATCTTACCATGTTTCCACTTCTGCTGTGATTTCAGAGCGTACTCATCGGCCTCTCTCCTGGTAACACCATACTTGGCAGCAACGATATCAGCTGTTTGCAACAGAAACATATTGCAGTAAGAATCAAAGTAAGCCAGGCGGAGGTAGTCTTCCATTTCTGTAGCCTTCCCCAACTCAGTCCCAAAACGCACGTCACGAATGAGAAAAGGGACAGAAGAAAAGACGTCCATCCCACCAGCTAGGGAGATTTGAGATGTTCCTAGAAGAATTTCCTGCAAAAGAAAGGTGATTTTTGATCCAGTCCGTGCCAGCTAGAAATCATGTTTTCAAAAAAGACTATGAATCAAAAGGCCTGTTCTCCTCAGATCAGGACCTCATCCTACTGGGACGTACCTGTGCACTGCAAATGATAGCGTTGAACGCCGACCCAGACAATCTGTTCAAACTGAGAACTGGCCGATCTGCGGGGATTCCAACTTTCAATGACGCGTGTCGAGGAGACAGTCCGGTTGGCGATATAGAACTTGTCTGAGGAGAGGTGACATACTGAATTAATAGAATAATGGCTTCAGTGGTCAAAGAAGTTTCATATTACCTACGGGAAGTCCTCTTGGACATTCATCTTCTGAAATGGCGATTTCAGAACGACAATTTCTACTGCCTATCGATCCAAAAGAATTAAGGTTGCTAACCTGGCCGATATTGACGGTGTCTACAAGTTCAGAAGCCACACCACCTGCCTTTAGGGCAGCTTTAGCTGCTGTAGCAAACAGATCCTCAGGCAAGACATCTCGAAGCATGCCTCCATACTTTCCGAAAGGAGTACGTTTACCGGCTACAACGTAGACTCCTGAAAACAACAGAAGAGGAGGTAATCAACATTAGTGTTGAATTTTATGATATACATTTATACAACCTTTAGCAGACAGATGGTCTGTGATTAATTACTGCCGTTGGTCAACTTCAACATCACAAGGATATGATGTAAAGCGTGGAAGTTGAAAGTTCTCTGTTTTCATAATACCAGATTACCAGCAATTACACCCATAGATTACTGCAATGCTTACTTATCGTACATAATTATCCTATAATATTGCTACTGCTGGGACAGGCACAGGCCTCCTCTCGGTTAGAGGGAGTGGGTCGTAACCACCACGCGGGCCCAGTGCGGGTTGGTGGATGTCACATGTCTTCGAATTTTAGGTTCTAGGACATTCCTTCATCGTTTTGAGAGCAGTGGTGATGAAATAATTTACACCAAGTGCAATGCCTATAAAATATAAAGAGTAATACCTATTGCCCCGGCTCCGGACAGATGGAAATCCTTGCACAAGAGGTCTGGTGACTACCACAAAAAATAATTAAGATAATGTTAGGTACCTACTTACCTTTTTTCACAGCGACTGCCATTGTTGCGTCCAGCAAATGTTCTAAAAAGCAAAATACAATAAAATCTAAAAACGACGTTCAATACGGCGGCGGCCAGTTTGTTGATTCTTTACTTAAAATATTAGTAACTTATGTAAACGTTTGTCTCGTGTGTCACAAGAAGCTATAAATTTTCTAAACACACATTCAGGGGTTCGCAACCTTTGGATCAAATAAAAAACAGTTTTGTAATGATTATTATTTTTAGTGATATAATTGTGTTAACACACAGATATAATTACTGTCGTCAGACGATTCCGAGTATTCTGCATCTGTATTCTGCAGCATTGACAGCGTCAGCGTGAACTTCCTTCAAAATGGCGGCCCAAATGTTTACGTTCTATGAGTCAGATCAGACACCGTTCTAGCTAGCGGGGCGATTGCGTCTAACAGAAGGAATGGCTTTCATTTTGACAGGTAAGCTCTTTATTTACAAAATTTGTAGCTTCTAGTAACGGGAACTTTAGTTGTAAGTACCTACTGGAATTTACTTATAATTTGTTAGAAAATAAATTTGCAATTCAGGTACCTATACTTACATATGAAGATACTTAATGAAGATCCTGCACCCTAATTGCGTAAAACACTATTTATCTCAATCTGAATAATTTTGAAGGATATTGGTAATCCATTGCTTCGTATGTTCGAAAAGTTTGTCTCCTCGACAATATAAATAACGCAATGATGCTAAAGAACTGTCAAAATAAAAGCCATTGCATAATGTGTTACGAAATCATAAGTTGAAGAAGAAGAAGTTGAGTTGAGAGTCGCAGAAGTTGTCCATACAAATCGGTTAAACTATTCTACGAAACTAATGAGATTTTTTAATCGGTGTTCCACAGGGTAGCGTTTTGTCGCCTCTATTGGCTTCAATCTCACTAAGACGTAAGTATTTATGTACGTGGAAACTACATACCTAGTTGATATACATAATACTCAGAATATCGAAATCTACTTACTGTCTCAAATTACAACATGACTCTCCTTCCACATCTGTTGAACACAAGAACAAAGACTACAATGCTTATGCATGAACTTATAAAGTTCAGTTTTTATAAACGTAATTAATGATGAAGAAATCATGAGACCATGACAGTGCCTAAGTATCATTTTTTATTATTAAAATTAAAAATAAAACGCGGGAAAAACGTCCGTTTATGGTCCTACTATATCTATTCTTGAAGGTGATTTTTTTCTCGGATCAGTCGCGTTAAGCTTCATGCATGCTTGCTTCACAAAATATAATTTGGTCTGTGTGTTATTTTTCTAATAACAAGCTCTTTAGTGTACTTTTAGGTAGAGCGGCTGTAACGCGACTGATCCGAGAAAAAATCACCTTCAAGAATACAATAGGGCCATAAACGGACGTTACGCGTAGCGGACGTAATGCGATTCTCTCCGAATTAATGATGCACGACTTTCCTCTGGTTACTATCAGTTTGCCGGAATGAAACAGTTTCATTAATCATAGCTACACTTTGTCCACCGCCGATAATAGTAGTAGCGATGTCGCTCTGGGATACTTCGAAGGCCTTTCACAACTTCACAAGAGGTGTCCACAAAAAAACCTCATGCAAATACTTTTTTTCACTGCGACTGCTATTGTTGCCTCCAGCCAATATAGCAAAGCAATTTATGATAGTATTGAAAACTTGGGTTGGAGTGCCACAAAACGCTACCCGCGTTTTGTGTCCTCTATTGGTTTCAATTTCTCTTGTGAGGTATAAATTAATCATTGAAAATCGAGATCTGCCTACATATCCTAAATACATATTATCATTGTCTCGATTATTTAAAATTGCACTTACACTTCTATTGTGAACTTACTACAAACTGAATACCTACTTCAATGACAAGCCCATGAACCATGAAGTAAAATAACACAAAGGAAGCTCATTTAGTCAGTCATGAATTCATGATACTCGTAATCATACGTCATACATACCATACCTATCATGTCTGCCTCATTATACAGGTATAAATTTTCTTCAAAGAAATTAATTTATTCCGCTTTTAATACTTGAAAAACAACTTTAAATTGCTTGACAGGACGCTAGGGCCGTCAAGGATAAGGAATATAACTTGCACACGTAGCGCAGTTCATTTTTCATTTCATTTTTCAGCCGAAAGACGTCCACTGCTGGACATAGGCCTCCCCCAAAAGGGGGGGGTTTGCCATAATCACCACGCTTGGCAGGCGGGTTGGCGATCGCAGTATAGTATGGTGGTGAAATGCATAGAGAACGCTGCTGCCCATTCTCCGGTACGACCCTTAGTCGCCTTTTACGACACCCACGGGAAGTATGGGGTGGTGCCATTCTTTAAGTCCGGCACCACACAGACAAGCAGCAGTAGCGCAGTTGCCAATCGTTTAACCACTGCACCAACAGTGCCCCTTAGTAATCCCAGGTACACACGCGCGATATGTTGTCACGCACTGGTTTTTCAATTCTCGGTGTAACCAAGCGAGTCCAAAAGAGAGCATCCCAGCACGTCAAAAATTACCGCCGGCCATATTAGCCGTAGAACCGATGACCGTTGGGGTAGACGTGTTCGAGATCGATCGTTCGCACGTTCGTGATCGAGAGTCTAGACAAAATCAAACTGGTTGCTAATTTAATTGTAAAATTGATTCTTTCTTCTTTTTTTGACGTTGATTTATATTCTGTAATTACTTAAACTCACACCCTGACTTATTACTTGTATAGCACGGGTTTTTCTATGGCTTCAGAAGGTACGATGTTGTTGCTACGCAGTGCCATAGAGCGTGCGCCCCCTCCTCCGCCGCCCGCGCACCTTGTTGCTAGCGCAGACGAGGCGACGCGGGCGACAAGGAGAGAGAACACCGATTGCGAGCGGAGACGGACGTGTATCAGCGATCCTCCGCGACTCTCAGTCGCGACGCCATTTTTTTATATTTTTTGTACACGTGTGTTTTATTCATTCCAATAAATGATTAATTATTTAAAGAAAGTGACTTTAAACTGGCGCCCAAACTAGTGGCTCGAACCGTTACGAACTGTGATCTAGTGCCTACGTGACCAAACGTTTACCTATACCTACTCACCTTGTTAGGAATAAACACGGACATTCGACCTTACCGTTGTCATCACTAAGCGTGAAGATGCCGACAACGAGGAGAGGAGAAGCGCTCCGTCAACAACGAGGAGAGGATGAGGATAACGTCACGCTCACTGAAGAGGAGGAGAGCGTCGTGGAGCGCGGCCACGCGGACGAAACCGCGAGCGCCGGCTCAAGATCGACACAGCAACCAGCTCCCCAGTTCCCTGCAGACTTTCTATCCACGCTGATCGAGTCAATCATGCGTGCGCAAGCGGAAGCCAACAGAAGCCTCATAAACTCGCTGATGACTTCCAACGGCGAATTCAGGGCCTCCACCTCAGTCGGGGTCTCTCCAACCACCAACGCGAGCAGCGGAGGTGCCGCTGCTGGTACCGCGTCGCGGGTCGACGCCAACTTCACACGATGCACGGCGAGATTCGACGGGACCTCCCAGGACGCTGAGGTCCTGGAAGCATTCCTGGACGCCGTCGAAGTATATAAGGAGTGCGCTGCCGTAAGTGACGAGCATGCCCTCCGAGGATTGCCGATGCTGCTGGAAGGTGAAGCAGCAGTATGGTGGCGCGGCGTCAAGGCGTCGGCGGCTACGTGGCCAGAAGCGATCGCACGTCTCCGCGCGACCTACGGCGTGGCGCAGCCCGCGTATCAACTCCTGCGGCAGATCTTCGCTGCGGAGCAACAAGAGGAAGAACGCGCGGAAGTGTTTTTGTGTAAAGTGCGGGCATTAATTGCAAAATTACCATACAAACTCGACGAAGTAGTGCAGGTAGACTTTTGCTACGGATTACTGCACCGACGCGTAATGAAACGAGTGCCGCGTGATTGTGTACGTAATTTAGATGATCTGTTGTATAAGGTGAGGATCGCGAAGGATACATATAAAGCGCTTAAGGTAACAAATTCTGTTATAAGTATTAGTAATACGATCCCGCAAACTAAAACATCCGCATCGAATTCGAGTTCGACCACCACGAGCGCGTCTGCACCGCGTAGCAACAACAACAATAGACCCCGTTGTAATCATTGCAAGTTATTCGGGCATGTTAGTGACGAATGTCGTAATCGTGATAAGGCGACTAGTAATAAGAATAATAGCGACTCTACGCCTAAGGAGTTACATTGTTATGGTTGTGGTAAACAGGGCGTCGTGAGATCGAAATGCGATGTTTGCGTGAATACATTGTCGAAACCAGACGAGAAAACATCTTTCAACACTGTTGATGTAGATTTTTATTGTCATGTGACGATAGTAACATTAGTACGAGTGATACCGCTTCGTGCGTTCAAATAACGAATATGAGTGCGCGCGAACATCACCCGATGGTAAATATTAGTGTTATGGGCCGTAACGGCGTGGCGATTGTAGATACCGGCGCTACACATAGTATTGTGAGCCCTCTATTGCACCGACTTTTGGTTTATTTAGGAGCCTGTTTTAGCGAAACTAAACGTTTCGTACGCTTGGCTGATGGTACACGAGGGTGGAGAGACCTGTTGTCAGCCGAGGTATATATTATTATTCAAGGCCGTAAGGTACTTTGTCAGTTTTTAGTATTGCCTGGTAATAATATTAGAACGCTTTTAGGTATAGATTTTTTGGCGCGGGCCGGCATGGTAATAGACGCCGCCCGACGCACTTGGTCATTCTCGGACAGTCCGGAAGATTGTTATGATTTTGTTTCCACATATACGCTTGTCCCTACTGATGCGGAACTCTTGTGCACCGCATCCACTGAGTTATCGTTGCGCTTAGACGAAGGTTCTAAATTGACCCCCGAGCAGCGGCATACACTCAACGCTTTTATGGAAAACCGTGCGCCGCAGTTCGCACGCGACGGACCGGCGACGGAGTTCGCCTCACATCGTATAAAGGTAAGCTCACAACAAGATCCTATTGCTTGTCCACCGCACAGGATGTCGAAAAATAAGAAAGAGGCCTTGCAGAAGGGGCTTGATAAGCTGCTGCAAGATGACGTCATCGAAGAGAGTGAGTCACCTTGGGCCTCCAACGTCTCACCCGGTCGCGCGAACGTGGTTGCAGATACGCTATCGCGACCCGTTTGTTCTGAGGACCAGAACGAGTGTGACCTATGCATGACGGTCATCGATATGCCAAAGAGGAAGAGCAGTGACATCCGCAGCAATCAGGTAATGGACCCAGAAGTCCGGAAAATTATTGAGGATATGGAGTCCAACGAACCCTCTAGGGGGAGACCATGGTCCGACCGCGGGTACACCATTTCCGACGGTATCCTAAACAGGTACAGCTTGGAGTCAGACGATGGAGAGGACTGCTGCTTAGTCGTGCCTGAGCATGAACGCAGGCAGGTCATGGCCGATTTCCACGATGCGCCAACAGCTGGCCATTTCGGCGTGGAGCGCACGTTAAGCCGCGTTCGTGCAAGGTATTATTTGTCTGGCATGCGCACGTTCATCGCGAACTATATAAAAGAATGCGTGCCCTGCCAGAGGTATAAAGCTGACAACCGCAAACCAGCAGGACTGCTGCAGACACCCGCTGTGTCACGACGATTCGAGGTAGTTTCCGTTGACCTGTTTGGTCCGCTCGTAGAAACGCCTAGAAAGAACAGATGGGTACTGATCGTTGAAGATGTCTGCTCGCGCTGGGTGGAACTGTTTCCGTTAGAGAATGCCACCAGCGTCGAATGTGCTCAGACTCTCGCGAATGAGGTGTTCCTCAGGTATGGAGTGCCACGTCGCCTTATCAGTGACAATGGCGTGCAATTTGTAAGCGAGGTTATGCAGCAGGTCTGCCACGTTCTGGGAATAAGCCAGTCGCTCACGCCCTTTTATCATCCCGAGGCCAACCCCATACAAAGAAAGAACCGGGACCTCAAACCTCAATTGGCTATGCTCGTAGGCCACGACCATACCACTTGGGACGTGCATCTCGCAGCAATCAGGTTTGCTATAAACTCTGCGACTACCAGCAGTACAGGGTATTCGCCGGCATTCCTCACCTTCGGGAGAGAGTTACGGGCTCCTTCCGACTCTGCAACAGACATGAGAGCTATCGTAGAACACGACAACTTCGTGCCCAGCATTACGCCGTACCTGAAGAAGATGGCTGCAACCCTGGACGAGGCCAGGGACACTCACGAGAAAGCGCAGGCCGTTCAGAAGGAGAATGCTGACCAAAAGAGGAGGCCGTCACCACAGTACCAGGTAGGCGACCTAGTTTTATTGAAAACGCAGGGATCTAACGACGCTGGCCGCGGGCAGACCGCGAAGTTTATCCCACGTCGTGACGGCCCATACAAAATCGGGAAGGCTATCAGCCCAACCACTTATAGTCTGGAAAACGTACAGACCGGTAGGAACGTAGGGAAATATCACGTTTCGAACCTCACGCCTTTCGCCGGTTGGGTAGAGCCACCCATTCGGGAGAAACGTAGACGCGGTAGGCCGCGTAGGTACTTAGACTAGCCTAACCGCGAGGACACTTAGTTAGGCTAGAGGGGGAGGATATAGCACGGGTTTTTCTATGGCTTCAGAAGGTACGATGTTGTTGCTACGCAGTGCCATAGAGCGTGCGCCCCCTCCTCCGCCGCCCGCGCACCTTGTTGCTAGCGCAGACGAGGCGACGCGGGCGACAAGGAGAGAGAACACCGATTGCGAGCGGAGACGGACGTGTATCAGCGATCCTCCGCGACTCTCAGTCGCGACGCCATTTTTTTATATTTTTTGTACACGTGTGTTTTATTCATTCCAATAAATGATTAATTATTTAAAGAAAGTGACTTTAAACTTGTAATTTTTTATTTAAATTAAAATCGTTTATTTTTACCATGTTTGTAAATATGTGAGGACCATGTATCTATTAGATAATTAATTTATGTCACGTTTTCATTTTTAATTCTTTAACCTATTTTGGTATAGTAATTTTATTTTATTTTAGGTGCATCGTCTTCACATATTATTATACCTATAATTAATTTATACAAAATATTGTACTTAAAACATTTTAAAAGAGTAGCGGTGGAGTTTCTTGCCCATTCTTCTCCATACGAAAACTACCTTTTGGAATGGGCGACTAGAATCAATACAATTTTTTCGTAATTGTTGACGTTCAAAAGTGCCTACTTGAAATAAATGTTTTGACTTTGACTTTGAGTGGAGACCGCGAATTGGCAAACGTAAGTTAGGACAACCTCAGGCTGGTGTGCACGCGGTGGAGTGACGACCTTCGGTTGAATGGTGTGCAATAGGAGAGGCCTATGGCCAGCAGTGGACTGCTGTAGGCTGATGATGATGAGGTCGTTTTAGGAGTCTAGATTGCTCTTGATGCAACGCTCCAAGCGTTGCATCAAGAGCTGGTAAATAAGATGAATCATGAAAATGTTTTAAGTACCTTTTTGGAGGATAGGTACTTTATTTTATAATTCTAATCTAATCTGTAGATTGCTTTTATTGGCGTTATTTACTATTGTTAATATGCCGCTTTTATTTGCTTTTAACTACAATTTATCTTTATTAAATGGACCAAAGGCGGTAAAGTAATTTTAAAAGATTGTACTGAGGTACCAGTACAATCTTTCATAATTATACCTTGTCTTCATACTTATCTAGTTACCTACCTGGTAACTAGATAAGTATGAAGACATAGGTAGTGTCATGTCATGCCTGTCAAGTCTCTATAAGCCGAGTATTTACGATATTCGCTTTATCACTGACATGACACGCAGTTTGCTTTTTCGATAAACTCGGCAAAAATATAAAACAATTGCATATTCTGAGCTATACTTCGCACAAAACCGCGCGTAGATACGGCCCTTCGGAGCCAGATCAGGCAAGAAATCGGAGCGTTCCCAAGCCATTACTGCAGAGTACTACGGGGTACCATCATCACCGTCTACAGTCCAACTTCGTCCATAGCTGGGCATAGACGGCAAAGCCCTTTCTTTTTGGGACACCCTACTACTAAGAAACTGAATTTATAACCTGTTGGGGTTAAATGGGAACACCAAAGGAAAGGCCGTTCTAAGGTGTGTTTTATTTGCAAAAAAAATGAGTTTTTTTTTCTTTTGAGAAAAAAAAAACTCATTTTTTTAAATTGCTGAATTGGCTTTCTCTCGGACCTCGATCACGCCTGATGGAAAACAATGGATGAGATCTATGATGGAAAGAGCGTGCCCAAATGATGCCTCATCACTCTTGCTTTGATGGCATTATTAGATTTGATTAATAAATTGTCTGTGTGGTGCCGGACTTAAAGAATAGCACCACCCCATACTTCCCGTGGGTGTCGTAAAAGGCGACTAAGGATCGTACCGGAGAATGGGCAGCAGCGTACTGCGATCGCCAACCCGCCTGCTGCCAAGCATGGCGATTATGGCAACCCCCCCCCCCCCCCCTGGGGGAGGCCTATGTCCAGTGAAATGATGATGATGAATAAATTGCCTGCATTAAAATGTCTGCATTTGTCCCTACAGTATGTTTTTTACTTGTGCATAAAGTTTTTAGTAATAAATAAATTAATACATAATATAATATGTACATATTAATAATTACTGGAGAACACACAGTAAGCTTAGAATGTACAGTTAAGAAAGTAAATGTTGAGCAGTTGAAACACTACGTCAATTTGTCATAGGTAGGATCACATACTTCATACGCCTGACAAAGAATGACAATATTGATTTGAATTTACAGAAAAGGTACGATCAAATAAAAGAACAGAATATTTTTTATAACATATAATTAAGTAAATAACCTCCAAAAGTTAATACTTCTTAAAATAAACGCTATTAAAATATTATTGACTTAGCATACAGTAACAGTGTCTCATAATTATACTTAGACATGATATTCATATTTATTTACATTCTCGGCAGTAAGTATGGTACGTTGTATCTAATATAGATGAGAAACATTATGCACAGCACAGGGCTTTTAAAAAAGTAGTAATTACAATTTTCAATTAATTTCGATGGTACAAAAAATATCACGTTTTAACAAAGGTTTATCAATTTGAAAATTAGTTTTTATATATATGCTCTTTATAATCATTCCTCTTCGTTCACGTCTCATTCATTCACTCGTTCAATTAAGTTACAGTTGTGTTTAGACGGCCTCAATCATCAGTGCAATGCCCTGGCCTCCTCCGATGCACGCGGATCCAATACCACGCTTCAGGCCACGACGTCTGGGGGAAAGAAGAGTTTTTATTATCATGCCAAATAAAGTTTTTTACCCGTGAAATTAGAAACCATTTATTGGCTAGCAACACTATGGTCAACTAGATGCAGCTTGAGTCTAATTTAAACAATTGAGTGGAATATCTTCAATTGATTTTCTCCTTATTAGGATTGGCATACAGTGCAATCATTAGTTATGTATTTTCAACAAGAAATAACATATACAAGAAATAGCCACAGAATGAAAAGGAAGGATCTTTATTTCAATTTTTACATGCACTGCGCCGCACTTGTGCTGGCTGCGCACTGCCAACATTGTGAATAGAAATTGCACAACCGTTCGTGAATGTGACATTCACATAACACATAAGTAATTATACATCCTTCGTTTCACGAGTGAATATAATTGTTTATTCGGTAAATAGGGATATATCAGAATAAATATTAGGTGTACTAAAAAAAATGTGTAGTCGACATTTCCTATCTGACTAAAGGCTCCTACACACAGTGCCGGCGGCTGAGCCGCCGGCCGGGCCGCCGACGTTGTCGCCGGCAGGCCGGCGCAGCCGGGCTTGCCGCAAAAACGAGCTGCACAACTGAAATGATGCCGGGGGCACTCCCGCGCGGCAAAACCCGCCGGCTGTGCCGCCGGCATGTGTGTAGGAGCCTTAAGAACCCCGAGAAGAAATGGAGTAAAAAATTCAGAGGTTAGTCTCTTCTCAAGTCCAGACATTAAATATCAAAAATATCGTGTAAGAAAATGCAGGGTGCTTACTTGAGCTCATGCACCAAGTGCGCGGTGATGCGGGCTCCAGATGCTCCCAGGGGATGTCCAAGAGCGGTAGCGCCTCCGTTCACGTTCAGTTTCTCCACGTCAAGTTTCAAGGCTTTGGCGCAGGAGAGGGTCTGTGCGCAGAACGCCTCGTTGATCTATTGGGAATGTTACAGATTATTATCATATTTACACGTAACTGTGTTTCTGGCAAGTAGTTTTTAGATTAGCATTATCTTCTTAGTTTCAATGGCAGGGTGTAAAGTTCACTTATCCTTCTTAGAAAAGGGAGGCACTTCCGACCAGACGGGTATTGTGTCTGGTAGGCTACTGCCCGACGATTGATGTCGGTACGTTTTATATATGCTAGTTGCGCGGTTGCGCGGTGAAGGATTTTGCGTAACGTCAGTGTGATGCGAAGTTCGCATGTGGCGATGTAGATGCCGCCACAAGGTTCATCAAGTGCACAAGTAACTGGGCAAATATAAGAGTAGCTTTGAGCCTCCACTTAATAAAGACTCGAGGTACTTGCCTCCAGAGCCCGTTCTATATTTTTTTGCAGGGCAGTTTAAGTTCAGGGCAAGTGAATAGTTGTGTAGCGATATTTACAACGCCACATGAGAACAACGCGTCATAATGACGTCACGCAAAATCTTGCATCTCGCAAGCAGAGTTTACCGCGCAACAACGGCCCGACATGAACTCCTACCGTACTCCTAACCTACTCCTACACTACTCCTACCCTACTCCAACCCTACTCCTACCCTACTCCTACCCTACTTCTAGCCTACTCCCATAGATACATTAAATTTTTCTCCGCGTAAGAACCATCCTCGTACTTCAAGGAATATTCTAAAAAAAGAATTAGCGAAATCGGTTCAGCTGTTCTCGAGATTTGCGCTTAGCAACACATTCAGCGATTCATTTTTATATTACAGATGAGTGAACTCTACACCCTGTTCCTCATACCTCTATAGTTGCACCAGACATGGGACACACTTGCTAAAAGTATATGGTATCCTCCTGGATTGCAACAGAGGCATTGTTTTAAGTTGTACAATTTGCTAACCCCATTATTCGTGACTATTGTAAGCAAGAGAGGGGCAATTCTGGTAATGTTAAGAACGTTCACAGTCTGATCTCAGTGTCAATCTGTCAAAATACCTATAGTTTCCCTATATTTTTGACATTGATTGTCGCTAAGATGAGATTGCGACTAGATTTTGAACGTTTTTATTTACGGGAATTGGCCTTCTGATCCTTTAAAATCTGTTATGTGAAAAGTCATT
The DNA here is from genome assembly GCA_916614155.1 of Mesoligia furuncula. Lineage (NCBI taxonomy): Eukaryota > Metazoa > Arthropoda > Insecta > Lepidoptera > Noctuidae > Mesoligia > Mesoligia furuncula. The sequence goes on from OU744809.1 coordinate 27,122,317, forward strand.
GTACCAGAATACAAAAAAAAAAACAATTGTTCTTAATAAAAACAAGCGCAGTACCGGATTAGCCCATAAGCAAATTGAGCAATTGCTTAGGGGGGCACCATAAGGCAGAAACAGTACCGAAACAGTATTTGCTAGCACATTGAATGGCAAGCCTGTTTATCAGCAAGATATTACAAGACCGGAAAGTCACTCTAGAGATGTGCGCCAAACTTTACAAATACGAGGCGACTAGTGGATAGGAGGGCCTACCGGCGTGGATTGCTTACGGCATCAAGTAGTCTTAATCCGGCACTGAACAAGCGTTGTATTTTGCATTCAAACTAGAGCTCATAAAAATATAGAATATTCACAAAAGAAAAAACTTTATAACGCTGTTTACTTACCTCAATCAGGTCGATATCATTGAGGGTCATCTTGGTGACCTTCAACAGGTTCTCGATAGCAGGCACGGGGCCAACACCCATGATGCTGGGGTCTACGCCCACGTAAGACCATCCCACCAGCCTGGCAAGGGGCTTCAGGCCCTTGGCGGCTTCCTCGCTAGCCAGAACGATGGCGCCAGCGCCGTCGCTAATACCCTGGAGGAAGGAGGTTAGTTGAAGTTGCAGTAGCAAATTTTTATTTTCATCTATTGGAGCGTCATCTACCAAAAATTAAACTAAACTAACTAAACTATTATAGCGTCGGAACAAGGTTCACGATAATAATTATACTAATCTATCTTCTATACTAATAATTAAGCTAAAGAATTTGTTAGTGGAAAAGAATTTGCTAATCTCTGGAGTAGTTCCAGAGATTTAAGCGTTCACATCTCGGATTTAAAAAAATATTTTTGGATTTGATATCCCAATTATTGAGGAAGGTTATAGGCTATTAAAATCACGCTAGAACCCTTAGGAGGCGAGCAAAAACAAAAACTAAAACGAAGTAATAGCGCGAGCAGACGATGCCATACGTCGCCGTCGGCTGGACCAAAAATTTCACGCGGACAAAGTTGCGGGCAGAAGCAATAACTAATACTCAGATCGTGGTAAAAACTTTAGACAGCCAATTAGGTTGAGCGGGGCTGTGTAGGTATATTTTTGCTTTCTCTGTTATTAATGATGATTAGTAAATAATATCGTCGACCGCATCATCGTCGTGTGTGATGGAGTCGAACCACTGACCTCTATAATACAAGTGTATTATAGAGGTCAGTGAGTCAAACGCAAGCCTCCCAATTGTAAAGTTCAAACAAAATATCTGGACAAACAGAGACAAACTGTTACAGGTCTCTTGAATATGAACGACTTAATGGGTCCAAACTTCAAAAAAAAGGTAATCATGATAACTTAAAAAGTAATTAATTGTGTATTGCTACATCGTGCTAAGCCCACGTTCGCATGAACGTAAAAATATCGCGGCGGGATTTTATCGCGCACTGGATTTTGAACTCTCGGTGTTGAGCCGAGCGTTGAGTATCCATCCCAGCGCGTCAAAAAAACCCAGTGTTGGATTTTTAAGTCTCGACGCTAAACTGTTTTTTTTTTGGTTGTTTTATTTATTTATTTTTTTATGTTTTGATGCAAAATATACTTAGCTCAATTACAATATCTATTTGAACTAACGAAATCACATAAACTTAGGTCATAAAAAAAATTTCAATTGTATGCCTAACATGGTGGAGCAGTGCAAACGCACACCAAAACTTAATAACAACTTTGTAACCACTGTCTCACAATAAAGATCTTTGACTTTGGCTAAACAGTGCGTTGAAAATTCAGTGTGCGAAAAATAATCGCCGCGGAAAAAACACGCCCGTGCGAACTTAGGCTAAATCTTATCGATCTTCGAACTTGAATCAATCCTACATTTGAATCAGTCTATAAAATAAAACTGTCACTTACAGAAGCAGTACCAGCGGTGACGAGCCCCTCCTTCTTGAACACGGGAGGAAGCTTCTTTAGACCCTCGATGGTGGTCTGAGGACGAGGGTGCTCGTCCATCTCGACCTTGACCTCTTTCCTCTTGACGGTCAAGGTCACGGGGGCGATCTCAGCCTTGTAGACACCCGCGTCTTGTGCTGGTTGAGAATTAAGTTTTTCCATAGTTTTTTTTCTTTTCAGATATCAAGTATGTATTTTCCAATAAGATTACTTACAAGTCGACTTAAGTCGTTAGTGACTATCGAATAGATTACGTTAGATTTCTTACCTATCGAAATCTATAGTGCTCATGGTACCAATTTTAATTCTTTCTTTTACGGAGACGCTAGCGAGTTTTGGATATGCAAACTCATGGTAGAGCTACTATCTATATTATTTCTTATTTGATTAAAATACCTCAGCAAACTTGAGCATTGAACAATTCTATTGAGTTGTCAAAAATGTTTGTGTGTGTTTTTGGGGTATTTTTTCGGGTCTTTAGCGTCTTTAGCATCCCCTTTTTAAAGACACCGTAAACAGTCTTATACCTTCTACAAATATTGATTTTATTAACGTTACCTTCTACAAATATTGATTTTTATTAGCGTTAATCAGGGTTAATTTTACTTACCGGCTTTCCACCTCTGCTGTGACCTAAGCGCGAAGTTATCAACCTCATCCCTGGTGATACCGAACTTTGCCCCAAGTTTCTCAGCAGTCATGCCCATGGGCAGGCCGCAGAAGGAGTCAGTGAGACCAGCCCACAGGGTGTCTTCGAATGCATAGTTCTGGCCTAGAGCTGTGCCGAACCTAACGTTTCGGACTGCGAAGGGAGCTTGGGACATGTTCTCTACACCACCAGCGAGGGAGATCTTGGCAGCGCCGGTTAAGATGTCCTAAGAGGATACACAAGTAGATTATTTTATACGTGGAAACTGGTTTTAACATCACAGAAACACGGAAAACAGATCACAATATGCACACATATTCGTCATAATTAGACGGCAACTCTTGTTACACTCGCGAGTTTGGTTGTAATTGCCGACAAACACTCAAGCATAACAAAAACCAAAAACTACATTTACTTCGCCCCCAAAGATTTCTACCTGAAAATTTTGCACAGCATGTCATGCTGTCATGAATATTCGATACTCAATACTGGATCATTTATTGCATTCCACAATGTGTACTTAGGGAAGTGGTAACTTAAAATTGAATGAGATTATTATAGACCCTGTCGGGCACAGCAAACTGCTAGAAATAGCCCATTGCCTATTTAAAGCCGAGGACAGCAGAGGTGAACGTCATTCAATGGATTGAATTCGAAAAACACAACTGTTGGCATCGGAGTCGGTTGATTGAATATGGCCTACTATAATATTGTATGCATTTACTACGCTTTGGCAAGTCTCCGAAATCCGAATGCACAGTTATCACCAGCAATATTGGTTGGATCTATTAAGGGTTTACAGACTTTTGGGCATATATGGAAATCATTCTGCAGAATACTCTGACCAATTTCGCCAGAATGTTTTAGCACTAGCCAAATGAGAAATGCTAGATCAAATCAAACCGCTGTGCTGGAAGAGTCGATGACACAGCTAGTAAGTCAGTTGACTTGTTTCTTTGAAATCTTGCTTACCTGTGCGCAGTTGACGACAGACTGGAATCCTGATCCGCAGAGCCTGTTCACTCCGAGGGCAGGCTTGTCCTGAGGGATGCCAGCCTTCAGCATAACATGACGGGGCAGGTAGATGCCGTCCGTTTGAGATGCCTGCATGAAACAAAATATTGTGGTTTTCGTAAATATGCAACGTTGTAACTGTAACGGTATTCCAAAAGGAGTCTGTTACCCGGTAGTGGTTACCCAATGGTGCTTACACACCGCATGTAACCCAACCCAATCTTATTAAATTAAACATGTTAATACGCAAATGGAAACGGAATTCTCTAAGAGCTGAAAAAATAATGGATGACGCTCTAGCCCCTTTCCGACAATACTAGTTCAGAACTCTCTGATACTCACTGTCATGACCTGTCCCACGACGACTGAGTCGACCTTCTCAGGAGCAACTCCTGCCTCTTTGAGAGCGGCCACAGCTGCTACTGTTTGCAGTTCAGTGGCCGATGTGTTGCGGAAGGCTCCGCCGAAGGTACCGAACGCTGTGCGCTTGGCACCCACGATGAAGATACCTGGGCAAAGAAGGATAGATCATAGTATTCTTGCCTAGAACGTAGTATATCGGAAGTGTCTAAGTAAGGAATTAACGCATGAGCAACTCATTGACATGCAAACACACGTAATGGTGTGTCCCAGATTCCAAATGCTGTGTTTTAGTGTCTGTATCCCTGTAGTACGCTTCATATCAAACGGATTAGTCTAGACTACCTGGAAGGAGGGATTTTGATAGGAAACACAAGAAAGTTGCGCGGTAGGACAATTTATAATAAGTACTCTTTTCCTTTCAAAGATGAGAGAGTCAAGCTTAGGAAAATTTGTTTTACCGTGTCTGATTCGTAGTCAGGTCAAGTAATGAGTCTGACAAAACTGTTATGTGTGTTCTTATCTGATGCATTTTGCTTAGGCCGCTCAGGGTAGTCTTCGTATTTGCCCTAGCAATATGTAAGTTTGTTTAGCTTCTGTATGTATTGATAATCCCATAGATCAGCCACGACTGAGCTATGGGATTATCAGAAATAGAGATAGAGATGTAATACCACGGTATTACATCTATGGTCCAGATAAACCAATAAACGAAGTTATTTTGTCATCATAGCGTGCGCCTAGAGAGCAATTAATCCTATCGCCGCGGTGTTTGCATACTTTGCATCAATAACCTTCAAGAATCTCCCTTTTATCGGCTTGTGCATATGCACGGGGGCAATATTCACCTGTTGATCATGCATGATCAAACATTGATATCAACATGGATACTTTTGGAGATAAGTAATCCTTAAAGTCGGTAGATACAATACGTACAATAATAAATACCTAAATATCGTTATCTAAAATTAACACAGCGACTTTGACCTTGAATGTAAACAGTTTTAAACTTGGCATAGAGCAGACTATTGGACTTTGAACCTGATATGACATAACAGTTCAATCGTACATAGGTGTGTGTGTGGTGCCTTTAATGTTATCAATAGATTCTAACTACGACTAGACTTAGGTAGACCAACTAGTACTAGTAACACCTAGTAGTAACCATATTCCAAAAGTATTAAGAGAGCTATCATTTAATTTTTACAAGAAAAAAATAACAAAAAACCTGGCTTCTCCAAAATATTTTTTTTATTACTTATAGGTAAATAAGTAAACATTTGGAAAATCCAAAAGCGCACGACTCATACTCATTTGATCGTATAAAAAACCATAGATATATATTACATTAGTTTGTTTTTTATTAATTAGGTAAGTATAATTAAACTACTTGAAATAAAAGAGCCGTTTTCAATAGGGTTCCTCATAAGGGTGAAACGAATCTATTAAAAAACAATTGACTCAATTAAAACAAGTTTTAAATGGTGGGCCTCTAAATCGAAAACATTGTGCTTTTAATTTATGTTGTGAACACCATAATTTATAAGCATATTTTAGCATGTTTTGTAACACCATTATGAGAGTTAGATCTATATCTACCTAATTATAAGTTATAAGCATATTTTAGCATGTTTTGTAACACCATTATGAGAGTTAGATCTATATCTACCTAATTACGCGCTTTTCACATGACTTGCATTTTGTGACTGTTTGCAAAAAACTTATTTTATTGATTAGTTTTTCGCTATCGCAACGCCTAATCTAGAAGGAATAACATGGTCAAAGGTGCCATAATACTGGGTACTTAGTTACCAATCTGTTGTATTTAGTATCTACCCTACACGATGACATGTGACCATCCAGTAGAGGACTCGACTTTGCTGGCTGTTCACAATGGTGTCCTGCAGGGCTGCGGGGTATTGCTTAACACGCTATCAGTAGCAATGGGTTTCATTTTGACAGTTCAACAACATTCATTGCGGTATTTACGTTTGTTGTTGAGCAGACACATTTTTCGAACATATTTATGAAGCAATGGATCAGCAACATCCTTCAAAATTATACAGATTGATGTGTGTGTAAAGCCTCCTCTACACGTCGTCAGATTCATCACAAGATGGCCATCTGCGAATGCCTCCTGACCTCCTCCGACGTGTAGACGGGGTAATTTGCTAGTCTGTGGTAGGTATTCAGCCTCTGCCGACGTCAAATAACTACCACAGAGTAGCAAATTACCCCGTCTACACGTCGGCGGAGGAAATTGATGTGCTGGGGCCTACGCTTATGTATGGAAGTGAATGTGGGGTGTGGCAAAAGAAGCATGAACGTTGAATAAATGCTGTAGAAATGCGTTCTTTGAAGCATGTGTGGCTGAGGATGATAAGGCAACCGTGCGGTTAAAAGAAGATGTAGTGACAAAAATTGAAAAGAGAGAGAGATGGCTTGGTCATGTTGAGAGTATGAATGAAAGGCGACTAACCAAAGGTATTTACTGAGCAGATGTGAGTGGAAATGCCGGGATGTGACGTCCTAGGAGGTGATATTGGTGATGTTCTTCAGAGAGGTCAGGTGCGTAGTACCTACTAACAACCGGAGTGCGTGTATGACTAGGATTATGAACGTAAACGAAGCAAACGGAGTAGGTATGTTACGATCGTAGCAGGTGGCGTTCTGTAGTTTCTGCCTACCCCCATGGGAAGGCAAAATCAATTACTCCTTCCTTATTTTGCCATTTGGTCTTCTTTCGCATGCATCCTTACAGGTTGCAGGAGGTTCTCGGTAACACTTGTCCACCAGTGACCTTGAACAACCACTTGACTTAAGGTACAAGTTCGTAGCCGACTGCAGACGACAGCAGCAGGCAGTAGGTACCTTGAACTTGACCCGCTGATTTAATTTGGATCCTAATGACCCCCGGTCCGGAAATCCGGTTGGGTTACCTTGAACCAGTTTATTATACATTTACAGCATCCTTCTACATGCATTTACAGCATGCCTCAAATTTATTAAAAGTAGGTAGGCTAGATACCGGTAGCAACACACACAACGGCATAACAGAATGTTGCATCGGACTTTAGCCCACACCACCGCTTCCAGCAGGTCAATTACCCCACAAATATTTAGAAAAATAGTTTCTATGTCTAATAAATGTTTGCATTCATAAATATTAACATTATTGATGTAAATAGCTGATATCAATGTAGTTAAAAAATATTACTATTTGATTGGGACTTGAGACAAAGTTGTTTGTAAAAACTTTGGAGTTTGACCCCGGGGGTAATCTTGTTGTTATTACAACGAATTAACACGTTATTAACTTATCGATAGGGTATTAAATAAAATAGAAAAGATGCATACCTTTAGCTGCTGCGGACATTTTTGTGTTTTATAAGGATTTTTTAATAAAAAAATAAAATATCTCTCCGCAACACGCACGCACAATATTCACTACTAATGAATGAACATCGAACAAATTATTCATATAGTAAGACCGATTGAACGGGCTGATAAGCCCGGAAAATTGAATGATATGTCTGCTGATAAATGAATGAATGGAACCAGTGTTAAAGTGTTACAAGATCAGTAAATTCAATTAACCGTGACAAAATCGTTGTTTGGATTTATTTTACTTTACCATGAATTCTCATTACTAAAATTCATAATGATTATTAATTGCTGCGTCCTTTCAGACTAATAACAAATCTTGTAGTCACGCATGATGAATTAAAATATTGAATGAGATCATTTCATTTACAATCAGTTTTAACTGGCAATATTATATTTGACGGCTGATCTAGTTTCACGACGACACCAGCATCAAAAAAAATATAATTTCTTTATTTATCGCAAGGAATGCTTATGCAATGACCGATGGTAGGTCTGTGAGTGGTCAACTGAAAAAGTTCGTGTTTCGTGGCAAATCATCAACCAACGGCGACACTCGAGGTGAATATTTGGAAATAGTTATACCGGAGCTTCTGACGGCTGGCTACTCGTTCTACACGTGGCCGTCGGCGCCCCTATTAGCCTGGTATTTGTGGACACAAAGGCGGCATTTACGTGGTCTCCGTGTCCTAGAACTCGGTTGCGGAACCGGCCTGCCGGGAATCTTAGCTGCAAAGTGCGGCGCCCGTGTTACGCTCACTGACAGCGTCGCCCTGCCCAGGTCCCTGAGACACCTGTCTGCGTGTTGTGAGTCAAACGGCCTCGTTCCCAATCGCGACGTAAAGATCCTAGGACTCGCCTGGGGCCTATTCCTATCAGAAGTTCACGCACTTAGACCAGTAGATCTGTTACTAGCTTCAGATTGTTTTTACGAACCCTCTCAGTTCGAGGAAGTGTTATCGACTGTCGCTTACCTGCTAGACGGCACTGACGCGCGATTTTTATGTTCTTACCAGGAACGCAGCGCTGACTGGTCCATTGAGGCTTTGCTGAAGAAGTGGGGACTGAAGGGAGCTCTGCTGGACTTGGACTCATTGAGTGAGAGTTCAGGAGTTGACTACCGAGCGTTGGTTGGAGAACGATCTTTGCATTTACTTGAAATTGTTGCAGTTTAAGGTTATGGCCAGCACAGCAAGAGCAGCGCGCCTGTACATAGGCAACTTGCCCTGGACTGTAGGTCATCGACAACTCAAAGAATACTTCGCTCAGTTCGGACCAATACAGAGTGCTAGAGTAGTGTTTGACCGCTCTACTGGTCTTAGCAAAGGATACGGTTTCATAGAGTTTGCAAGTGCTGCCTCTGCTGCAGATGCTACCAACAAGCAAGTACACACTTTAGAAGGACTGAACTTAACTGTTCAAGTTCAAAATAGTTAAACAGACACTATTCAAAATAGTTAGCATTTACAATGGCTGAAGCCCTTCCAGAATACCCTGATTCAGACTTCTCTGATGATGACCTGTCTCCTTTAGACATTTCTTTTAATAAGGCAGCTGATCATGTAAGGAAACTAACAAGCTCATTAACCAACAACCAACTGTTAGAACTGTATGGTCTCTACAAACAAGGACTTGAAGGCAAGTGTGAGGCCCCTAAGCCAGGGTGGCTGGATGGTAGAGGCCGTCGAAAATGGGAGGCCTGGAGGTCTCTCGGCGACATGCCAAATGAAGAGGCTAAACAAAAATACATTGCCTTAGTGCAGAGATATGCCCCAGAGTTGACAGAACTATCTGAATATGACGAGACAGGAATGAAAGAAGCCTGGGTGGCTGTGTCTTCTATGCGCAAGTCACCTGAACCTGAGCTGATACACAATGAGCTGTCTATATTGGATGCGGCACGAGAGAACTGTGCCGATCGTGTCACTGAACTCCTTGCCAAGCTCCCAGAACTTCGTCACGAAAGGGATGAGGATGGTCTCACTGCGTTACACTGGGCTGCTGACCGCAATGCTACAAAAGCTTTACAAGCAGCTCTGGATGGTGGATGCCCAGTAGATGTGGCAGATGAAAGTGGTCAAACTGCCTTACATTATGCTGCATCCTGTGGCCACATTGAGTCAACTAAGATATTGCTAAAAGCTGGAGCATCTCTGCTGAAAGATGAGGATGACTGTACTCCATTGGACTTGGCTGCTGATGACGACATAAGGAAAGTTCTGGAAGGTGCTAAGTAGACTAAGTTAGTGTCAGTTGTACGCATGAATGCTGTGACCATTGTAATCATTTCTATTTAGCCTAAAATGTAAGTTCATAAGCATTCATGCGTCCATCAGGCTATGGCCAGTTTTAGTTAGAATTAATATTGGGTTATTGTAATAAACTCTGAATGTAATATTTTGAATGTTTTATTGCCAACTTACACAACACACTTTAACAGTTAAATAAGAGATATTGAACAATAATTTTATTATAAAGATTGTGTCCAGGAGGCATTTACAGAAATGCCATAAAAAACGTGGCTTCAGCAAAAAGACAATAGTTACTTATAGGTTTATTTATAAATGTTGCTGTTTAATCATATATTTTTCACATTTAGACTTCTCTTAACTTAAAGCAACGCTTATAAATAAACCCCAAATTCTCTTCATTTATCTTTGTGTCCCCAAAATAATCATTATTCCACACTCACACGTCATTCTACTTTCACAGTAATCGGAACAAGTTTGTGTTCACACTTGAATAAATTTTTAAATTAATGTTTACAATCAAACATTAGGTAACACTCGTTCCTACATTCGCCAAGCCATTCAATTCTTTGTTACGTACAAAATATGAAAACCCAAGCAACATTCTAAATTATCTTATAAAAGTTAATATAGTACCTATAATAATAGTTAATCAGTCGTAACTTGAAACAGTTACTATTAATTAATTTCTACATCATTGACGATAGGCAAATAACTCACTGAAAAAAACCTGTATGAAACATGAAAATAGACAAGCAACATAGGTAAGCATATCCATATCCCTCTCATCAAGAGGAGGCCTGTCCCAGCAGTGGGAACATAATAGGCTGATTTTGAGATAAACGGGTTTAGGTAGGTCGTTTCATTTCACGAGCGCGCCCATCATCCTGAATTAAACCTTACGTTAGTGTAAATAAAGTTACATGACGCGTGATCGTGGTTTGCAACGGCTATACCTAGTCTATGCCAACTAATGCCCAACTGTAGGCACCGCCAACGAGGAAGCGACTAGAAATCAACGATTTTCTCGCTCAAGAAACGTACAAAAGATTGTAGGTCTTGTTTAAGTAAAATGGTACCTATATGAAGATGTTCACCCATCCACGGACCAACCGCGGCAAGCGCAGCTTAACCTGAGCGATCGACCCGTAGCCACAAGCAATTCTATATAAAAGAGATACATATATATATATATTATATAGATTAATATGTAGTCGACTGCTGACTGTTCATACCGCCGCCGGTGAAAACTCGTTTGTATCAACAACCAGAGCTATCAAAGAGAGTACTCGCTCAGCGACGCTCGCTTGGCAGGTACAACACTCGCTGAGAGACGCCAGCACATCAAGCTACAACAATCTGTCAAATTTCTTTAATAGATTTTCAACTTTATCAGTAAAGAATAAGGTTCAATGTTGATTGGGGAAATTTGTCAGTTTCGGGTAGTTTGATAAATTTCGGCGTCTGTACCTACATGCACGTACGAACGAATTCGTTTTTAGGTGCTAACTCCATTCTTCTTCTCCCTAATTCGCTGGCGGTGGGTCACGTGCCTTAGGAGCGAGTAAAGACTTCAAGCTTTAGTCATAATTAATCAATTCGGCCCATAGCATCTACTGCTTCACATCTTTCTCAAGTTGCGCCACAACAATCAGCGGGTTAATAAGTGTAACACACTAGAATGGCTTCCATTTTGACAGATTAACAACATTCATTGCGTTATGTAAGTACGTTGTTGAGCAGACAAATTTTTCGAATATAATTATGAAGCAATGGATTAGCGATATCCTTGAAAATGATTCAGATTGTGATTGATAGTCTGTTACACAATTAGGGTGCAGTTCCTCATCTCATAGCGTACCTACTTAAATAATTATGTATGGTGGTTTTTCCCTCGGTTTCGCCCGCGTGGATGTCGGAAAATATCCCACGGGAACGAACTATAGGGATTTAAAGTGTATGTAAAGACGCCAGCACATCAAGGTATTTGTCAAATTTCTTAAATAGATTTTCAACTTTATCGCTACAGCATAAGGTTCAAGGTTGATTGGGAAAATTTGACAGTTTCGGGTAGCTTGATGTGCTGGCATCTGTGATTAATTCAGGCAAATTTCAGCCAAATCCGTTCAGCCGTTTTCTCGTCACTCGGGAACATACATCCTAACAAACCATTTTCATTACAATTTTACTATACTACCTACTAGAGGCCCGCCCCAGCTTCGCACAAGTGCAATTTTTTTTGTCGAATTTTCGAAATTTTCTTTCATACAAACCTAGTGTACCTACTGGCAATACCGAACACAGCAAAAATAATTATCAAATTTGGTGCAGTCATTCGGAAGTTATGCGCGTACAGACATTTTGGCGATAAAGGATGTATACCTAATTATATAGATAGATAGTCCAAAAGTGTAGGTACAGACGCCAGCAAATCAAGCTACCCGAAACAGTAAAATTTTCCCAATTAACTTTGAACCTTATACTTTAGCGATAAAGTTGAAAATCTATTAAAGAAATTTGACAGATTGTAGTAGCTCAATGTGCTGGCGCCTGTACCATACAATAATAGGAATGTATTGTCGAACTCGTGATGAGACGGTACTTTAAACAAAAACTCCCAGTATTGAAATTAAATCGTCACTAAGGTTGAATCTACCTGTCACATTGCATTGGTCTTGATCAAAAATAGACCGTTTATGGGGGCGTCCAGATTATGTTATGTAATACATAAAGTTTTGTTACAAAGCACGTCCACATTATTTGAAATTGCTAATCTCTCTTTAGAAATATGTTACACTAGCTGCGCCCCTAGGTTACACCCGCATAAGTCTCGATCCTGTGAAAATATCGGAATAAAGAGTATCGTCCTAATCCAAATCGTTCAGCCGTTTTAGCGTAAAAGGGTAACAAAGAAAGAAACATACAAACATCTAATATTTTCCCTTATAATATTAGTTTGGACTGGGCGGGTCGTACGTGTAGGATGCATCAAAACAGATGGGCCAGCATCGTCACACAGTGGGTGCCTGAAGACGGTCGTCATCGCCTACGAATCACTGGCGTGACGATTTGGATTCGTTCTTGACCTATTCGACGGAGAATGCACAAGATAAAGAATATCAGGACGGTAACCAATCTGAACACATTTAAAGTGAAAGCTCGAGAACACATACACAAGAACTTGTCAGATTCGTCTCAGAATGAAGTGGTTGCAGGTTTTCTTGTTTATCTCTCATCATAACTTTTTTTTATTTTTTGTTTTATATTGTATGTATTTAGGTAGTATTTATTTTTATATTTTAGTTATAAATATTTTGGTGGACTGTCTCTGCATCACCCTAAGGCAGACGGGTAGACGCCTTTGTACAGTTTTTACTTGTGCATAAAGTTTTAATAAATTTAAAAATAATAAAGAAAATTTGAGAAGTATGGGGAGACTTTTGCCCAGCAGTGGGACAAAATAGCTTTAAAAAAAATAGTGTAGATAAGTATGTTTCATAACGTGTTTTTATACAGTTTGGACGCACCTTAAAGTGACTTAGGGTGATAATACAATTACAAGGTCGACTATACCTATTAGGTTACCTACCTACATTGTCTATGGGAGTATTTCATATTTATTTATTAAAGTTTACATGCACAACATACTTAACAGAATATAATCACATGATGATTTCAGTTATTACGTACTTACAAAAACTAGCAGGTATCACATACTATATAGTAACTATTATAGTTATTAGTAAATATTATAATTTAACAGGTGAGTCAATTACTTTGTGCATTATTCATAGGAGTTTCCTCTATAGTGGAAAAATACATCTACAAAGGACATTGGGAAGAAACATCCCCACCCTCCAATAGACTTGAAACAAGTGTCATCGGAAGCGTCTCGCACGATAGATCATTTCTTATTATGGCTACTTATGTCAAATCTATTTTTATATTTTTTTTTTTATTAGAATATATATTCATTTACTTAGTGTGCAGTATGAGGAATAGAATAGCGACCAATATAGTATTTATATAAGATAATCTTTATCTTTATTTTCATTGTTCGCTACTCATGGTTATCATTATCGACTTGTTTAAGACATACACTAACGGTTAGTGTAAGCAAGGGTTAGTGACTAACCCTTGCTTGTTTACCGTGTGTCGGAGATGTTTTTTTTTGACGTTCGAAAGTGCCTGTTAAGTGCCTATTTGAAATAAATACTTTGACTTCGACTTAAATAAGACATTAGTACAATTACGTCTGTGGTTTGAATTGACACGTTCACGCTCACGCTCATTTCCGCATTTGTACAGACTTATTAGCTCTAGCACATGTGCACTATTAAAGTTTTCATGTGTTATCATTTGCCATTTTGTCCCAATCATTTTCAGTTCAAGTTCCTTCTTTTTTTATACAAAATTATTCTTATTTTATATAAAATATGCGTTCGTTTACAAAGAATATGATGTTTATATAAAATAGACACATTTTTTCTCAAAAAAGATTATTTCTATTATAAAATAAACATTATCGATTTTGCAACTTAAATAGGTATTTTGACTTTTTTTTGGACTCTTATAAATATATTGACACGCATCCCTTGACTGTTGGAGGGTGGGGACGGGGTCCATACAAAATCCCCCATGGTCCTTTATTATGTGATAATTTATAGCTAGAAAACTTCCAGGTTAAAGTTATAATTTGTTTTAATATTGAGAAGTTCCGGCAAGAAACTTCATTTTATTATATAACTTCCTTCCGCCCGCGGCTTCGCCCACGAGGTATGTCGATAAAAACTATCCTTTGTCCTTCCCCGGGATGCAATCTATCTCTCTGCCAAATTTTATCGAAATCCTTTCAGTGGTTTAGGCGTGAAAAGGTAACATAGAGACAGACAGAGTTACTTTCGAATTTATAATATTAGTATGGATGTAAAGTTTGACATATTAAATCCTATGCGTATACAAGGTGGCAGGGAAGTCTACGCGTAAACTAACCATGAATTCAGCACATAATTCTAGACCCTCAAGCTTAGCAATTTTTCTTCGGTTACATAAAAAAAAAACAGCTGTTACATACAAAAGTTAAATACCTACGTGGTCAAAATGTAAGAAACAGATTTTCTTTTTTAATAACCGACGAATTAATTTAGAATCATAGTAGGTACTGAATCTGTGGTAAAGGTTGCGGGTGGATGTTGCCACCCTGTATTTAAAAATGTACAGACGCCAAGCTACCTGAAACTGTCAAATTTCCCCAATCAACTTTGAACGTTATAATTTAGCGGTAAAGTTGAAAATCTATTACAGAAATTTGACAGATTGCAGTAGCTTGATGTGCTGGCGCCTGTACAAACGCTTAAGCCCGGTTTCTACCGCGAGCGGAACGGACCCATTAATGACTTCGTTCGTTCGTTCTAAAATAACGTCCTAGGATTTGATGATTCTAGGATAACCTAAAAACATCCGATCCGTCTGGCGACTGCTCCAGACGGATCGGACGTGTTTAGGTTATCCCGGTATGTACCCTGGCGTAGACTGGATAATAGAACGAACGAACGAAGTCATTAATGGGTCCGTTCCGCTCGTGGTGGAAACCGGGCTTTAGCGTCGAAATATCACTATAGGAAGATAAATTGAGCACGTTTAGCTTATGACCAGACTGGAACATAGTTTAAACTAACATTTAAAATTTTGCTACTGATGTGCCTACTTTTAAAATGTAGATATTATTAGGGCGTTTTTAGTGCCATGCGGATGTCCTTACCCGCACCCGGGATTGGCAGCACGCGTGTGTTTCCTTATGTCATATTCATCATCATCATCTTTAGATAATGTTGCCTCTGCTGGAACACGGGCCGGTGAGAGGGAGTGGGCCGTAATCCACCACGCGAGCCCAGTGCGTGTTGGTAGATGTCACATGTCTCCGAATTTTTGGTTCTAGGACATGCTGGTTTCCTCACGATATTTTCCTTCACCGTTTTGACAGCAGTGGTGATGAGATAATTTACACAAAGTAAAGTGTCTGCTGGAGTTCGAACCCTCGACCTACAACTCGTAAATCGCGTCCAGTTGTGGCCCAGTGGTAACCACTGGGCCACAACTGCTCTTTATCTTATGTTTTATTACGATGCGTGATTTACCTATATTTTAATTCAGAAGTCAGAATCTGAGATAATTATCGAGCTTTGGAACAATAAACTCAATGCCGTGACAAAGTTAAAATTTCATTGCAACCAAACATTGTTAGACATACCTATTTGTATTATAAATTTTCACCCAAAAATCAACTTAGAATAAATAACGTTGAAGTAGATAGTTGAATATACGCATTTATGTATCTTGTAAATTTCATGCATGCGGGAGTGTGAGCAGTAAGCAAATCAAAAGCATCCACATGCTACTAAAAACGTTCTTAGCACGTAAACTTTTAGGTACAGTCGCCAGCATATATAGCTACTACAATCTGGAAAATTTCTGACTTCCAAAGAGCATTCATCGCTCAAAAAAAGTGCATGAGAGCAATTTGTGGACTTAAGCCCGACGACTCATGTCGACCAATATTTAAAAGACTTGGTTTGTTACCGTTACCGTCGCTTTACATTTACGAAATATGTGTGTTTGTTATGAAAAATAAGCAACTATTTAAGACTGCAAATGATATCAATCCTCGGAACCGACGAGATCCATATAAATTAGTATTAAATGATTTGCCTGGGCTGTCTAAATACAATAGCAACTGCTTGGCAATGTGTGTGTGCATTTATAATAAAATACCAAGGCATTTCAAAGCTTTAAATACAAAATTATTTATAATTAAATTTCATAAGTGGTTACTCGAGTGTAGTTCTTATAGTTTAAAAGAATTTATAGATAAAAAATGATGATGTTTAAAAAAAAAACGATTGTTGTTGCTTAACTTGTCTTTTAAATTTTGCATGCTATGTTTTATCCTAGCTAAACATGCTTGTGCCTCAATTTGTATTTAACACCCTTGTATACCATGTTTTACGTAAATAAATATTCTATTCTATTCTTTAATAGATTTTCAACTTTATCACTAAAGCATAAGGTTCAAAATTGGTTGGGAAAATTTTACAATTTCGGGTAGCTTGATGTGCTAGCGTCTGTAGTTAGTTAATAAAATAATAACAGTTATTGCAGGGCATTTCTCGTAATTTTAAGAACGTTCACAGTCTGATCTCAGTCTCAATCTGTCAAAAACACATGTCAATTTCCTACATTTTTGACAAGTTTTTGACATTGATTGTCACTGAGTCACAGATTACTAAATAGTTACTACGCAACAGATACTTCACTCAGTAGAAAATGTCCAATACCTACTGCTATAATAGCCTACTCCGTCGCGTCAGCAACCGCTGCATGCTAAAATGTGCCTAAATGCTCTAGCGTACAGTTGTGATTGCTTCGCACCGCGCGATCCCACAGCAGGCGCAGGGCTATCTCTTCGATAAAATTATTAACATAACTATTTGTGTCTATTTTATTGAGAACTGTGAATATGTTTTGACTTAATAGGTGGTAGTTTAAAATTGTATCGTTTATAAAATATTTTTTTAATAAATTGGTGCTGACCTGTGCAATACATCTAAAACATGACATGACATCTTCATTGACAGGTAAATGGAAAAATGTTAGGTGTTTATCCCTTTTTTTACTTGATTTGCACCCATCTACTGCACATAAAGCACCAAACGGCATCGTAGGTACGCGTACAAACGAATGGAACGATTAAAATTGAACAACGTGCGTGCGCTTCGCTTGCGAAAACCGCACTGCATTTGGTCCGCAAACGGCCCGAGACCGCTCGGCCGGCCGGTAGGTAATTATAACGCGCAAGTACATGGAGTGACGGAGGCCTGGCTGAGTTGAGTTTTACGACTAGATTTTGAACGTTTTAAATTAGGAGAATTGGCCTTCAGATGTTCGGGTACATCATAACTTGATAGACATCATTCGGGACCTGCTACTAATATATTTCTTAAAGAATTATACTATATAATATACTCTGTGAAATAAATTACATAAGGTCTGTCAAATGTTTAACTCTATGCAAGACCACACGCCGCGAACAGCATTTCCTACAACTAGTATAATAAATATTCAAGTTATTACAGATAAAGTTAGGTACTTAATTTTTTACTAAATTTAAAAAAATGGGGAGGCTCGTAGTAATCTTTTTTAAAATGTACTGTTGCTATTCTATTCAAGTTTGAGAATTAAATCTGTATGAAAATATAGGATTTTTGTGATCCTTAAAAAAGCGAGCGCCCTTTTGTATGTTATAACGCGAACCTATTTCGGACCACTTCTGCGGTTCAATTGTAACATTCTTTATGTATTTTAATTCAAAATTTTATCAAAACAATTACCAGTTAACTGCCAATCAATTTGCAACATGAAAAAAAGTTCATTATACACTATTTTATAAACTCATTTCCAAAAATGTAAACAAGATTATTCTTGACTCGTGTAGTTCCTGCTGTACTATAAATATTGCTATTTCTTACGTACATATTATACAAGAAAGAAACGGAAGATTTTTGTTTTACACTGATGCGAGAGGACTTGCTAAAAACTTCGTCCGATCAGAGTATAAAGTGAAGTTATACTTGTAACCAATAAATTAATCTTATTTCTTCCTATTTTATCCCAAAGGACAACCTTCCCAATCTCTCTAAAACCAAACAATGTTCCCGTCTACATTCCCAAAAACTCGATACTTTTATTGTGAAACTCTAAAAACTGACTCTTAGAGTTTTCCATGTTTCACTATTATCACGAAACACCTCTGTCCATATGCCAACAAGTCCAGTAGGCCCACTGCTAGTTCTCCTTAGCGTCCTTGTGCGCTAGTCCGTCGCCCGAGTCCAGTTGTTTGAGCAATCTGAACAGGGCAGCCGCTTCTCTGATGCGGGAGAACTCAACGCAGAAAGCTTCTACTTCGATGAATAGTTCCTGAAATTATTATAGGTGTTGATTAGCGTTTAATTTGATCAGTTTTTGTAAAGTAGTCTCAGACACTCTAAAACATTAACAAGTAGTATACTATATAGACACTCTAAAATATTGCCTGGCAGTCCCAGATACTCTCAAATATTAACCAAGTAGTCCCAGAAATTCTAAACGACTGCCTGATAGTATACCAGGCACTCCTAAAATATTGCCATGTAACAACAGGTACTGTAATATGTCGCCTGGTAATCCCAGACACTCTAAAATATTGCCTGATAGACCAATACATCTTAATACGTTGCCTGATAGTCCCAGTTCCTAGCGAGTTGTCCCTCTAATGATATACAACACAAAGAAAACAAAATGTGACTGGGCGTTTTGCTATAGTCCGCGCGGAACTAGTTGGCCGCGCCTTAGGTATGTGAGCGGTGGGACGGAGCGGCGGGGGCGCTTTGTCATTACTCAGTACGTGCGTTGCGAACAATAGGTAACCCCGCCGCCCTCACCCCCGTCCCCACCTAGGGCGCGGCCAACTAGTTCCGCGTGGACTATAGGTAATGTATTAATGAGTTATTATAGTTATCCCGATCTAATCATGTTTGTGGGGTCAACATGGCCAGAGATCGCTTAAAATAGAGAGGTTTGGAAGGAAGAAGGGGAGGCCTTTGCCCAGCAGTGGTGGGGCACAATCAAGAAGCTTATGGACTGACAAAGAAAACACATATCACTGTCTCGTTCTTATGTGTGTATTTAGAAAGAGAGTGTCCGATCACAGTCGTCTTCATTTAGGGATTTAGAGTGTTGCCTCCACTTTTATCTATAAGCTTCTTACGCACAATGTAGGCTTACAAAACAAACAGTGGCACTCCAGGAGTGCCAAAAGACGTGAACACAAAACACAAACAGAATATTTTGCCATCACTCACGACATACAGGGATATACATTAAAACCGAGTACATCCCGAGAACAGCCGAACACATCCGAAGCGGGTATTTTTTTAGTCGTCTTATTAACAGTGGCGCGAGTTCAATGGTTTTTTCCCCATTAAAAAAAATGCCCAACGCCCTTAAAGAAGTTTTCACTTCAAAAAATAAACATCCTTACCTTAACATTAATAATCTTGTTCCTAATAAGCGACTGTAGAAACACACAGACTAACCGAACCAGCCGGTTCTGCATGTACCTGTCTCTTATCGTCTCGCACGTCGATATGCAGTTACTTATGTATAGGTGGACAAACTCTACTGGCAGGTCTACTGATGTTGTTAGTCTGTGGAAAGAAAATGTAGAGATCAATCTAAATTGAACTTTATTTTCAGGGCATAGAAGATATTATTACAATGCATTTAGGTGGACAAATTCTACTGGCAGTTCTAATGATTTTTTTTCTGTACAAACCGACTAAAAAGCAATGAATATTTTAGTTTATCTCAAGGGCATAGAATATAAATTACATATCGCAGTTCTAGGTCATGGAAAATAATTAATTTCGCACGCGCGACTGCTGGGGTTGAGGTTCTTGGTTCGAAATTTTATAATTATTTGATGTTTATGTAATAACCTACCTGAGCATTTATATTTGTACGCTGCTAAGGCAAAACATGACTGTGATAATTTTTATTGTAACATCTTGCATGTCACATGGCATATTTTTATATTATGGCATATTTGTCCAAAACAAGAGTATCAGCATCATTTCAGCCGAAAGACCTTTGGGGGATGCCTAAGTCCACTGCTGGACTTAGGCCTCCCCCAAAGGGTGGGGGTTGCCATAATCGCCACGCTTGGCAGGCGGGTTGGCGATCGCAGCATAGTATGGTGGCGGAACGCTGCTGTCCATCCTCCGGTACCACCCTTAGTCGCCTTTTACGACACCCACGGGAAGTATGGGGTGGTGCTATTCTTTATATCCGACACCACACAGACAAGAGTATACACACATGTAACTCTTGTTTTGGACAAATAAATAATCTTTATCTTTATCCCCAGGTTGGACTAAGTGTCATTCGTTTTAACTTCATTAGTAAATTCACAGTAGCAGCCTGGGGCCTGGATTGCCGGGTAATAACAATATGATCGCCTTCTACCAGTGACGGATTTACCCAGAAGGCAGAGTAGGCTGGAGCCTAGGGCAGTAGATTTTAGTACCACAACCACAAATGTGCACCAAAAAAAAAAATCACAAGTACCACATTTTGCCCTCATTATCCTCCGCGTGTGTGATACCGACCACATCGCAGCTACGTCGCAATCGCAACCACAGTTGCCGATCTTTACAAATCTCTTCGTAGCTGAACGAGAACATTTTAAGTATTTTAAAGAAAACGCGATGGAATTAAGCGTGCTGAAGCAGTATATAAAAGACAAGGGACATTATTGTAGAGGTCTATAGGGGTCTAGGGGCGGCAAAATTTGAATAGCCTACTGGCGGAAAATGTGTTATTTCGCCACTGCCTTCTACTGAACTTAAACATAACTGGCAAAATTTGGGCAAACTACCAGAACTCTGCCCTCTGTATCGGGCTTATAAGCCCCGCACGTTGATATTGCGATGGAACCTTGTCACAATAACATTTGCGTGACGTCATTTTGACGTCATACACCGCACATAGACGTAAGCGCTGAACGGTACTGACACTTCGACTACGTCACTAAGATGGCCGCCAGTCGCAATATCAACGTGCGAGGCTTATATAGGAGTTATAATATCATTGTGTTACCTGTTAACAACCTCCATAGAATGCAGCGACATTTCCATATTGACTAGCACACTGAAGTATTCCGTGATGTGTTGTGAGTGTATCAGCTTGAGTAGCACTGATATGGCGACCATCGGGTTGTTTTCTACTAACTCTGGTAACTGTGGAAGATGAAAAAATATCAAGCAGTGCCTCGGAAAGCCGTTAGACGCCGCCGCCGCCGCCGCCGCCGTTAGACGTTAGGCCGTTGGTCCCGGCTGTCATTCGTGCATCTTTGACGGTCGTTACGGGTAGTCAAAATCCCGAAAGTCTGACAACCAGTCTTACCAAGGGGTATCGTATTACCCAGTAACTGGGTTGTGGAGGTCAGATAGGCAGTCGCTCCATGTAAAATACTGGTATTCAGCTGCATCCGGTTAGACTGGAAGCCGACCCCAACATAGTTGGGAAAAGGCTAGGCAGATGATGATAATATAATAGACTTTTTTTTTTGCGGAAGGGAAATCATCAAATGACTCCTCCCGCTCTGGGTGGAGCGGAAGGGAGACAAACTCAAACTCAAAGCATTTATTTCAATTAAACCTTGTACAGGCACTTTTGAATTGTCAAAATTAAATAGTCTGTCAGTTAGTCAGAAAGTTGAAGCTAGTTGCCCATTCCAAAACGTAGATCTCTATGGAGAAGAGTGTCAGACTCTTACTGACTAAAACTCACCCGCGTTCCTTGCTTAGCCCTTTATGTTCCGGGCCAGCGGTAACCCTTTCGGACATTCCCGTTGGCCCGGAATATACAGAGCGTTAGGTTAAACGAGGGACATACTTTGAGGGGAGTTAGTACTCATGAAAATGAGCAACTTTTATTATGGGGCCCAACCTGAAAACGCAAAAAAAGAAAATCAGCTATTCAGTACATTTTGACGAGCTATGCGAACATAAATGTAGGAAACGGCTGATTTTTTTTTCGCGATTTCAGGGTTATTCCTATATTAAAAGTTGTTCATTTTCATGAGTACTAACTCCCCTCAAAGTATGTCCCTCGTTTAACCTAACGCTCTGTAATAGACTGTGTTTACAATTTAGTTTCCAAACACGGAAACTGTACACATAAAGATTAGTTTGCACTACAACTTCAACTGTTATGACTTTTTCAATAGTACTAGCCATTATGTAATTAACTTAATTTACAGGGTGAAAGTTAATCAGTCTTATAGATAAAAACGAGTTTTAACTTTAATCCAAGCCTAAACCTGCGAGTCAGTTATTATATTTGTCTGACTGACGTAAAGGTGTATACCAGTTGGAATAAAGTTCAAAATACAATAACTAGCACGAAGGTTAAAGCTTGAGCTAAAGTGAGAACTCATTTTGTAATAAGACATTTTTTTTTTTTGTGTAAATAACATCAATTATTGGAAATAAGGATTTGAAGAGACTTTACCTGGTTAGGTGTGACTCCTATCTCATAGACGACATGTGGTTCCTGATCCAGTAGCGCTAACAGCCGCTGTTGGTGCTGTACGCTCAACGCTCCCTTCAGCGCTAAAGCGCTCAAGTCCTTCGCTTCAGCCACTGCATTCGCTGGGTCTTGGGGCTTCTCTTCAGGTTTCTTTTCTTCAGATTTCTCTTTTTTTTCTTCTTGCTGGTGAAGGAGAATGATTTGATTTTAAATGCCTAATCTGTTCTGCCTCATTTTTGCCTTTATTGGCTGGCTTGAGTGGAGATTCGCAAGAGCAAACGTGTTCGTGTTCGGAGGAAGGAAGTATTCCAGTAAGATGCTGGTAGGGATCTTGACCGTACTTCCGGGATTGTGTGAAGCACGTCAGAACATGTTCCCCTTTTTTCGCTACGTCACTGTGTGCTAGCGACAGTATTCAGGGGTCCATTATTGAGTGTGCAAGTCACCCCCTGCCATTTTATCCTTGTATATTATACTAACAGCGCCCCGCGGTTTCACCCGCATAAGTGTCGATCCCGTGGGAATATCGGGATAATAACTATCCTATATCCTTCCCCGGGATGCAATCTATCTCTCTGCCAAATTTTATCGAAATCCGTTCAGTGGTTTACAGTAGTTTAACATGCAGACAGACAGAGTTACTTTAGAATTAAAAATATTAGTATGGAAGTATGGATAACATTGGTCAGGCAGGAAACAAAGTTCTTCCATAGTTCAAGTTACCCAATCTACTATTGCCAACCAAATCCATCCATCCATTTTTCATATTCTGCAATAGTCCTGCACCAACCGAGGGTTGTCCTTGGGTGCACTTGCATAGTGCATACAGGGATAATCGCTTCGGCCCCTCGTACACCTTCCAAAGATCCGGGACCCCAGGATCCCGAGATATGTCAAACACATTTTTAAAATGATAATAAATGTTTCAATCTTATGAGTGGTGATTTTATCCATCTAGGTTTAAATTTCATTTAAAAGTAAATCTCACCTTAGTAGGTTTATGTGGCTGCGGGTGTGGTCGCTTGTCGAGCTTCTCGGGTCGCAGCCCTATTAGCCCCTCGTAGTCCGTGTCGTACAGCGGGTTGTACGCGCCGCGGTTCACTAGGCACTTCCATACTGCCTGGAAAGGATTTTTTGTTTTATCTCTACATGTTATAAAACAAAGTCCCCCCACCCCCGTCTGTCTGAACGCGCTAATCTCTGGAACTACCTGTCGGATTAAAAATAAAAACTGTGGCACGGAGTGCCGATAGAAGTAAAAACAAAACACAAACAGAATACTTTGCCATCACATCACTCACTGACATATCTATACATATAAAATTCAAAGTTCTGACTGACTGACTGATATTTCAACGCACAGCCTAAACCACTGGTCCTAGAGACATGAAATTTGGAGGGTGTGTTCTTTGTGAAGAGTAGGTATCCACTAAGAAAGGGTTTTCCGAAATTCCACCCCTAAGAGGGTGAATGGGGGGAGGGTGAAATTTCACGCGAACGAAGTCGCGATATACATTAAAACCGAATACATCCCGAGCACAGTCGGACACATGCGAAGTGGGTATTTTTTAAATCGTCTTATAAACACAACACGCGCGGTGTCGCTTACGGTAACAGTGTGGCGCGAGTTCAATGGTTTTTCTCATCTCATAAAATGTCTAACGCGCTTATAGAAGTTTTCACTTCAAAAATATTTTTGCATTTGATACTCCAATTCTTGAGGAAGTTATAGAAGGTCCCATTAAAAAAGGTGGACAAACTTTTAGAAATCTGGTCTGAATAGACCACCAAAATAAGGACGATGGTAAAAAAATATAAAAGAAAAACGCATAGATACTTACAAGAAAAATAAAATCAGTTAACGAAAATACACTAATGTGCCGGCAATTTATTATTTTAGGTCAAAATAAAATCACTTTAATCGGTGTTTTTTTTGCTTGGATATGTTTAGTTAGACGTACTGAGCGCTGTGTTAAAATTTGTCCATCTATTTTACTGGGACCCTGTATAACAGCACTAGCATTAGCGGCTATTTAACAGCACGCTACGGCTATGGCCTTTAGGAGCCGAGCAAAGAGAATCAAATCAGAAAGAACGCTAAGCGAAAACGAAGTAAAAGCGCGGGCGAGCGATGCGCAACGATGAGTATGGACGGCGAATTAGCGAGCTGAATATAGCTAATTTGTTATAGAATCCTAAGTTAATATTATAAACGCGAAAGTTTGTGAGGATGGATGGATGTTTGTGAGGATGGATGAATGTTTGTTACTCTTTCACGTAAAAACTAATAAAACTTTACAGTAATATAGCTTATACTTCAGAATACTTTTATCCCGATATTCCTAAGGGATCGACGTTTATGCGGGTAAAACCGCGGGGCGCTGCTACTTATAAATATAATAGTAATATTGGAAAGGGCAGTAGATTGCTATAAGCTAATGATGGGACCTCATATCTTGGTCGTGTTGGTAAACATTAATATAAACTGTATTCCTAAACAGATTTCATGTGAGGTTTGCCAAAAGCACTGTTTTGATATCTCCTTGATGGTCACTATAAACTCCTTCTGTAATAGTTGTCACAGTGGTTTTGAATTCTCTGAACTGTTAGTAACTAGTTTACTAGGGTTTATCAATTCACAAGTCCGTAATAAGGCCTGTCGTACTCGATGGATCGGGATGCTGGGCCGGGAAGAAGACGGATGAAAAAAGATTGCATGCAGCGGTGATGAAAATATTGAGATGGATGTGTGTGTGTTTGGAGTGACGAAAATGGATAAAGTAAGAAATGAGTATTCAGGGTTCTTGGTAAAACATTAACAACCTTTTGAGAGGTCATTGTACTCATCATTATGAACAACTTTTACTATGGGACCAAACATGAAATCGCGAAAAAAAAATTGTTGTTCCCTACATTTTGACGAGTTATCTATACAGGAAAAGTTTTTAACCAGTGCGCAAATTTTGACATAATAAACTTGAATATATTTTAATAAACACGTATTTTTTGTTTTGATATGTTTCAATAGTAAAAAATTAAGTTAACGCTTACGAGACTTGTTTACTCAGAAATTTATTTTATGGACGTCGCTTGCCAGTCCGTCGACCGGTCGCCCGATTCACGCCGCGCGTCGACCGGTCGCCTGACGCGCCAGCTGCTATCAGAAGTACTCACGCGCGCTCGCGGATTATTGACCCCAGTTTAGCGCTACAATTTTTTAAGTTTAGACTGTGTAAAGTTATTTGTAAACGTAATTTTTCGTAAATTCCAAATTATCCTTCATACTTTCATGGGCTTAGGACCATCAAAATGCAGAAAATAAATCATAATAAGTAAGAAAGTAATACGTTTTAGTCCATTCAAAATAAAACATTTAGGTATGATAGGTACTTAGACATGATACAATTTGCGTCAATGTCTAATCAAAGAGAACCTAAGACACTAAGATTGTTTATAATTTCTTCTTACCTCTACATTTTATTAATCACAATAATTTTAGGTATTGTTCGAAGTGACCTCCTCCCTTTTCAAGGCATAAACGTGCACGTTTAAATAAGTAAGCATTTAGTTTGTTTAGGACACTAACACCACTTTTTACTTCATTGAAAGCGTTAATTATTTTTTCTTTCAAGTCATCTAGGCTCTGAGCCTCTTCTACATACACCTGGGGCGTTTCACTTGTTTCATACACCTTGGTTTGGGCTCGCATACGAGGTACGCTCTCCCTTTCGTATCTTCTTCGTGCTGCTCGTAAATTTTCATTACTTAACAAATACACTCGCACCATTTCATAATACTCGCGGTGAGTAAAATGAGACATTGTCACTACGCTAGTCTAGTACGCGGCACGCGCGCAGAGACGGCGAAGGGACATCCGACCTCCGCTTCCGCAAGTGACGTACTGCATGTGTGCATGCGTTTTGTTTATCAAACGCCGGCGCCGCGCCGCATGCCCCCGCACCCCCGTCTCGTGCGCTGGGCCTTCGCGTTTTCATTCATGCTCATTCATAGTATTACTATTAAATTATATCCATGTCTTGCTTATTTCAAATTGGGACAAAGTGGAAAAATGAAAAAAAAAAAGTCATAAACTAAAAATGGAAATGTGTTCTATTGCTTACACTGAGCCACCAAAAAAAATTTGCGCACTGGTTAAAAACTTTTCCTGTATATATAAAATTCAAAGTCCTGACTGACTGATTGACTGACTGACTGATATATCAACGCACAGCCCAAACCGCTGGACCTAGAGACTTGAAACTTAGAAAGTGTGTTCTATGTGAAGAGTAAGTATCCACTAAGAAAGAATTTTTGGGAATTCAACCCCTAAAGGGTTAAAATAGGGGATGGAAGTTTATATGAAAGTCCGACAGTTTCGAAGTTAGGATCTTCTAATTTTGTATTTAGGCTGACAATTTAAAATTAATTTATACGTATCTCAGCGTTTTTGATAATTCCACCCCCGAAGGGTTAAAAAGGGGGATGAAGTTGTGTATAGAAAATCATTAATTTTCGA
Source organism: Mesoligia furuncula (assembly GCA_916614155.1). NCBI lineage: Eukaryota > Metazoa > Arthropoda > Insecta > Lepidoptera > Noctuidae > Mesoligia > Mesoligia furuncula. Next base: position 27,149,539 of record OU744809.1, read on the forward strand.
CGTAAAAATCACTAAATTTATTATCTAGGCTCATGATTGGAAGCTAACACAACGGTGTTGTTAGAATTTCATCCATTAAGGGGGTGAAAAGGGGAATGAAATTTTGTCCTGACTGACTGATATATCAACGCACAGCCTAAAAAGCTGGTCGGTACCGCTGGGTAGAGAAATTAATTTTGGAGGGTGTGTTCTTTGTAAGAGTAGATATCCACTAAAAAGGGGTTTTTGGAAATTTAACCTTTAAGGGGTGAAAAGAGGGGATTTTGTTTGTATGAAAAATCTTATTCCTTGAGTTAATAACCATGAAACTTGGCACGAATACTTATCTAAATAAATTATGAAGTTTGGCTTTTTTTTCTAAACTACCCCCTGAAGGGTGATTGGGAGGTGTCAAAGTTTGTATGGAAGAATTTTAACGCGTGGTCCGATGAACTCGAAACTCAGTATTTATACTTAAGACCAAAAATAAAGAATAACGTGTATCATCGTTTTTCGAAAATTTATCTCTGACGGGGTGAAAAGTTAATTTTATAGGGAAAGACTTGCTTGACGTGGCTTGATTAACTCGAAAATTGGTATAAACAATCTTTGAGTCGAGTAATGAACACATCCCAAACAGTTTTACGAAATTCCACCCCTGTGGGGGTGAAAAACGGGGATACAGTTTATAAGAAAAATCTTATTCATTTGGTTAATAAACTTGGCAAGATTACTTGCCTAAGCAAGTAATAAAGTTAATCATTATTCGTTTATCAAAACACCCCAACACCCCTTGTGTTGGGGTGTTAAAGTTTGTGTGGAAGAATTTTAACGCGTGGTCCGATTTACTCGAAACTCAGTATTATTACTTTTGACAGAAAATAATCAATAATAACATCCGCACAGATCGATCGATCAGGTTACGCAGGCTACGCTTGCCGCGGTTGGTCCGTGGATAGGTGTCCATCTTTACATACCGTGACCTCTCCGTGCCTCGGAAAGCACGCTAAGCCGTTGGTCCCGGCTGTCATTCGTGGATCTTTGACAGTCGCTAGGGGTGGTCAGAAGCCCGAAAGTTTGACAACCAGTCTTATCAAGGGGTATCGTATTTGGGTTGTGGAGGTCAGATAGGCAGTCGCTCCATGTAAAATACTGGTACTCAGTTGCATCCCGTTGGACTGGAAGCCGACCCCAACATAGTTGGGAAAAGGCTAGGCAGATGAAGAATCAATAGTAAGTGTATGGGGTTTTCGAAAATTATTGACCCCTGACGGGACAAAAAGTGGTAATTCGATTTATAAGGGGATTTTAATGAGGGCCTTGATAAGCTCAAAAAAAAAAATAGTACAAATAAATTTGGACTTGAAACTTGGCACAAATAATTATAAAGTTCGAATTTTTTTGGAATTCTAAACTAACCCAAAGGGGAGATTGGGGGTGTCAAATTTAGTATGGAAAAATTTAAATGCGCGGTCCAATTAACTCGAAACTCAGTACCTATCTAAGACCAAAATAAATAATAAAGTGGTTCAAGGTTTTTCGAAAATCTACCGCTAATGGGGTGAAGAGGGGTAGTCAATTTCACAGGACAGAATTTTATTACGAGGCTTGATTAACTGGAAAATTGGTATAAATCTAGATTAGATTATGTTTCGAAATTCCACCCCTATGGGGATAGAAAGAGGGGATAGAGTTTATATGAAAAATCTTATTCATTTGGTTAATAAATTAGAAACTTGGCAATATTTGGGTCAGTAAATAATAAAGATTGTCACTTTTAGTTAAAAAAATCCCTCACAGAGGATTTGGGGGGTGACAAAGTTGATGGATTAGAAAAATATTTAACCCGCTGTCGAATTAACTCGAAACTCGGTACTACTAAAACAAAAAATACTTAAAAAAAGTGATTTAGGGTTTTTCAAAAATTGACTCCTACGAAGGTGGAATATTCTACTGCTTGCTTCCATTAACTCTAAAATGGGTATGGGTCTTTGAGTCAAGTTATGAACACATCCCAAACGATTTTTCAAAATTACTCTCCTGGGGGGGGTAAAAAGCTGGGATACAGTTTATTTGCCACACGAACGCACAAAGACAGTGCTCGAGTGAAGTGTTTTACTAACATAGTTTTACCACACAATGTACCTATTCTTATAATATATATGTTAGTCTGTAAGGTATTTATCTATGGGCCAAAGTAGCCTGAAAATAAAGGTTTTATTATTATTATTATTATTTGAAAAATCTGATCCCTTTGAGCGATATACTAAAAAATTGGCCCGAATACTTATTTATATCTAAATAAATGATAAAAATCATTTTCGAAATTATAAGAGGAAAGTACGAATTTCACGCGGACGAAGTCGCGGGCAGAAGCTAGTAAGAACATAAATGTAGGAAACAGCTGACTTTTTTTCGCGATTTCAGGTTTGGTCCCATATTAAAAGTTGTTCATAATGATGAGTACAATTACCTCTTAAGAGGTTGTTAATGTTTTACCAATAACCCTGTGCAAGGGGAGCTTTGAAAGTGACACAAAAGTTGAAAGGAAATCGATTGGCATGGTATGGGTATGTGATGTGGAGGGGGAAACGCAAGTGACTAGTAATGAATATAAACAGAGGATGGGGAGGGAGAGGCAGGCCTAAGAAAAGATGGATGGATTCTGTGAGGAATGATCTGAAAGAGAAGGGAGTGAATGATAGCGTGACGATTGACAGGGGGAGAATGGAAGAAGAAAACGTGTAGCGCCGTCCACAAGTGACATGGGACAGGGAGAGGAAGACGATGACTAGGGTTTATCTATTTGAGTCTAGTAGTTCTCTCAAAAAAAATCCTGTTATAAAAAATATGTGTATAATTACCTTATCGGCAGTCAACTCAGTGGTATCCATCAGGAAGGTAGGCAGTGGTATAGGTCCTGAGGCCTTCAGCGTGCGATGTAGAGGCATGTAGTCGTTCGATATCAGAGATTCTAGGAGCTCCTTCATTGCCATGCGGTTCGGTGGGCTACTGGAAATTGTGCAGTGAAACTATTCAGACTATGTAATTTGTACTTATGTTATTGTAAATTGGTCTTACACTACATTACAATTTTTGTTTATTTATTTAAATACGATGTAGGTATCCATACTTCCATACCAATATACAGACAAGAGTTACTTTCGAATTTATAATTCGAAAGTAACTCTGTCTGTCTGTATGTTACCTTTTCACGCCTAAACCACTGAACGCATTTCGACAAAATTTGGCAGAGATCCCGGGGAAGGACATCTAATGATGTGAGATTGAATATTAAGTGCATGTCTTCGTAATGGTAAACTTGTTGGCTGTTGTGGGCTGCCAGCAACACAAATCCAATGGAATAATAATGTTAATTTGCACAGAATGTAGGTATGCAGCTGAGTAACAGTAGCTGGGTTGTGGAGGTCAGATAGGCAGTCTCTTCATGTAATATACTGGTATCCAACTGCAGCTACACTGGAAGCAGATACCAACATAGTTGGAAATGGGCTAGGTAGATTGATTGTAGGTATAGAGCTGTTACAAAATAATGTTTGGTCAGGTACATTCAACCATTTGGCATCCAAAAATTGTAGTTATGGTAAGAAGAAAAAGCAAAATTTATTAACGAACCCATCACTGAGAGGTATGAGTGCAGGTGCAGCAGCCCGCGCCATCGAGCTCATGTCTGCGACCCTCTCCGCTACTATTGTCTGTAGTGCTGAGTAGTCAAACTCCAGGTCTTTTGCTGATACCTCGGTCAGCATCACTTGTTTAGCCGATTTCTTCATTATCTGCAATGGAGATTTTGTATTCAGATTATTTCTTGTCTTTTCATAACTAATATTTCAATGACACACATAATCAAAATCAAAATATTTTATTTCACATAAACCTACATGGGCACTTATGAAACGTCAGAAGCTAGGTGCACGGTTCCAATTGGTTGTTTCCTATGGAGAAGAGTCGGCAAGAAACTCCACGGTTACTCTTTTTATGAAAAACTAGCGGTCGCCCGCGGCTCCGCCCGCGTGGATGTCGGTTTTCGCGACAAAAAGTAGCTTATGTGTTAGTCTGATTTATATAACCTACAGCGGTCCCCCACGGCTCCGCTTACGTGGATGTCGATTACCGCTACAAAAAGCCTAAGTTTGATCCCATGTGTTCAACTACCCAAAAGTAAATTCAGCATTTTAGTCGACAAACAGGCAGATAAACAAACAGACTTTCGCATTTATTTTGGGTGACGCCTTAAATAGTATTATCTTGATTTCACCGTAACTTTCAAACCAAACGTCCAATTTTAATAAATTAAAGACTAAATATTATTTACATAAACAGTACTTTGTGACAAAATAGTTTATTTTGATAAGGAGTAATGACATGTGTAAAATAAATGCGTTTAAATGAGGTCCTAAAAAAATTCAAGATTTTTAAGTAATAAAATGGTTGTTGTGCTTAACTGGAAATAGATAGGTATAGTGTGTCGCGGACTTTTTTGTAGAAATTTTTAAGGTCTTTAATTAATTAGAACATTTTATGATTCTATCTTTTATAATTTAGGCGGCGTACGCCAAATAAGGAACTTTATTGGATGATTTTTTACACCTTGGGTCCGAAAAACCCAAATATCTTACGGACCCCTATTTTTTCTAAAATAAAATATAGCCTATGTTACTCGCAGATAATGTAGCTTTCTAATAGTGAAATAATTTTTAAATCGGCCCAGTAGTTTTTGAGTTTATCCATTACAAACAAACAAACAAAAATACAAAATTTTCCTCTTTATAATATATAAGTGTAGATAAGTGTAGATAATAATAACATATGAACAAAGTGTTTGTATCATCATATCAGACTCTGAAAGTGGGACGAACTTGTGAAAAGTCCAAACAACACTATTCTATTAAAATAACTGTCACATAAAAAATTAAGTTAGATTAAAATTGTTTATTAGTCTTATAGGCTAGATTGTAATTAATTATTAAGAACCTGGTGGTTTTTAATAAAGGATAAAAAAAAATCTATAAATAAAAAGAAAAGTCCTGACTGACTGACTGACTGACTCATCAACGCCCAGCCCAAACCCTAGGACCTAAAGAGCTGAAATTTTGCACAGAGGTCCCCTTTATAATGTAGACAAGGAATAAGGAAGGATTTTTCGAAATTCAACCCCTAAGGGATGAATGGAGAGAGGGTGAAATTTCATGCAGACGAAGTTGGGGGCAGAAGCTAGTTTCCAATGAATCTGTTTTGTACTAGGTCACAAATAATGACTTGTGACAATGGTACTTGAGTTTAAATAATTGAAAGCCTAAATTTATTCATGCCTGCTTAAGTTTGCATAAAATGTAAGCAATCCTGACTCTTGTAAACTAGAATTTTCTACAAGATTTAGCTTTGGAAACTTTAAAATATATTCAATCTAATTAGACTGATGATCAGCACTTTAGAAAGGTCAAGGGCTTCAAAAGACAGCTCTGAAAGCAATCATCCATGAAACAATTTTTATTCTGTACTTATTCAATTATTTTCTTAAAAGTATTGTTTAAAATACTTACATCCTTAATATTAACTGGCAAGAACCCATGCAGCTGGCCAATTAGCAGCCTCTCTTGTGGCGAAAGTGGCAGCAGACCAGCCTTGCCTTCTAGCAGGTGAAGGAATAAGGAGGCAAATGGATTGTCCATCTTGTACACATCAAACAGGATTGCTATGGCCACCACGCGCTGACCAGGCAGGGAGAGATCCCCACCTGTTATTAGTGAAGATAGCAGAAGACATACTGAAAAGCATAAAGTTTTTTTTTAGGATATTGTTATTTTATTAACTCTTTATTTGTTGAGAATATTGTTTTCTTACTGTAAAACAATCTTATAATTAGTAATATTCTTATGAGACGAATAAGCAGAATTCTCATTGCAATTCTTCACCTCCGAAGACAGACTTACTGGATTCATGAAAGTGTACCTTATGGAGATACAAATAAAAGTTTATAAAAGCCTGCTAAACTTACAGTTAAAATGGTCGGATTTAGGAAACTTCTTCTGCACTTGGGTGCATATAGAATCTAATGTTTGTTGGTCTACTGTCTGCTCTGAAAATAAGCTGCAAATAATAACAAACAATTAAAAATATTTGTCACTTGCCCCTAAAAATAAAGAGGTTAGGTTATGACATGATTGTTAACTTACTCTAAAATATATTTACTATTCTCATTGACTAAATGCTGCGACATTTTGGCTAAATATTTAATAAATTACAGCTATTTTATTGATGTTTATAACTGAAAAATTATTTATTTTCAAAACATTTATACGTCAAACATACGTCAAAATTTGACATTAAGATTTAAGGTTTGCCAGGAAATTGAGGAAATCAAAAACGGAAATATAGGCTGCGTTCCGAGTTGAGATATAATCGATTTGAGCGTGCTTAAACCCGTACCGAATTAGCGTGATTGCGGTAACGATGTCCCGTGAATCGTCATAGATAACGTCATGACATGCGCTATCTTGCGATAACGCCGACCATGCCTTAGAATAATATCACCGTAAGCGCTGTCAAAAACGACAGTGTGTATGTGAGGATGTCTCAGTGTGTGTCTTGTTTTGAGTTGCATCATCATCAATTAAACTAACGTGGCATTTTTGAAATTGTGCTTCTGGCTGACAGTCGCCACCTAACCAAAGAAGAAGAAATGTGGTGTTCATACAAATAAATACTGTAATAATATCGTTTTTACATTGAGTAAGCACTGTGAGGGCGTGCACGAGCGTTCCGAGTTGTTAACAGCTCTCAGCTATCATAATCGTAATACACACATCAAAAGTGTCTAGGGATCAACATATATTTTTGCAATAACTTTTCTCCTGATTGATATTAATTAAAATTTTCTTTAAGGATTCATCAAATAAAGTGTTTTCGTTTGTCACAGTAGGTAACGATAAACCAAGTCACCTTTGCATTAATAAAGAAATTTGCCATTTTCCTAATAAAGGGATTTTTGACATTTGAACCACTAACACAAAAGTTCGAAAAAAAGACTGAAATAACATTTCTTTAAAATTTTATTGGGTAACTTAAACAATTAATAATCCGTGTTTCTACCGCGAACACTAATAACACAAGAACATCGGTTTGGCATACTCAAAATGAGTTCATCCAAATCACGCTGTGGAATGGCCGCCCATGTTCGTTGCAACAACAAAAAAAGGTCTTCTTGCGACTGGATACCCTCCATATTCGGCAGAGCTCTTCTCTGTAGCATATCCCATGCATGCTCAATCGGGTTCAAGTCTGGCGACTGAGCAGGCCAGGGCAGGACATTGATGTTAGCTGCGGCGAGAGTCTGTCTTACAACTCTTGCGGTGTGCGGTCGTGCATTATCATACATTAACTGAAATAAGGGACCGATTTGCACTTGTAAAGGAACGATGACGTCTGATACAATCGTCTCAGCATAAATTTGAGCGTTGAGGTTGCCTCTGATCCAAATCAACTCAGTTCTTCCGCCGACCCAAATACCCGCCCATACCATGATGGTTCCACCACTATAAGGATGGACTTCCTGGCAGGATTTTAATCGCTGTTGGCGTCCAGGGGTTCTCCAGTGTCGTATACGTCTTGTATCCGGTCTCATACCAAAACGAGACTCATCAGAAAAGCACACGAAACGCCATTGTTCTTCTGCCCAATTTCTGTGTTCAAGAGCCCATTGATATCGAATCCTACGATTGTGCATTGCTATAGGTGGTACCCGTAGCGGTCTTCGGGAATGAAGTTTCACTTCATGCAAGCGGTTTCTGACTGTTTGGTCGCTAATTAAGTTCCCTGAAGAGTGATGAAGCCTCACGGCTAACATCATGGCGGTTATTGTTGGAGCTCTTCGAGTTAAGATTTGAATGTATCGGTCTTGTCTCCGTGTGGTGCAGCGATACCGTCCTCCATGGCGCTCAGCCACGGTACCAGTGCTTCGGTAACGTGTCCAAAGTCGACTGATAACACTCTGACTTGTATTCAGAGCTAAAGCCACAGTACGTTGCCGGGAACCAGCTTCTATCATTCCCACGGCTCTGAGCATTTCTTCCCTGCTTAAATGACGTCGCCGCTCCATAATAACGTTGGTTTTAATCAGTAGTAGGGAAACAGTAGCACTAATAATGTCTTCAATGCGTTGTATGTTTTTATAGGGAAAATATTGACAGCTGATTTTCATCTTTTACTCGAATTTGATTCACAGTTCCTGATTCAAATTATGAAATGCACCAAAAAGGATCCATATAAATTTATAAAATCATAAATTTATTACAAAGCCACATCTCAATCTCAAGAAATCCGCATAAAAATGCTTGATCCCTAGACACTTTTGATGTGTGTACTTGAATCGGAACGCATGTGAGATGATGTGAGAGCTGTGCGCGATTATAGCTAATTCGGAATGCGGCCATTGTTTACAGATACAAAATTGAAAATACGTTTTTTTATTGGGAATGGTCATAATAAATGGAAATTGATTCTGTTAAAATATTTATTAATTTTTTTCACTGGCTAGTAATCTATGCAAACAATAAACAGTAAGCGTTGCTCGTAGCGGCCGAATGGGCAATGGCCCAACTGGACTGCCTGGACTTGCCTAACTTTAACTAGTGTGAAGTATACTTTACTTCACACTAGTTTATAATCGTATCCTAATCCCCACCTACCACTGACCTCTATCATACAGCGTACTTGTATAATACAGGTCAGTGCCACCTACAGACAAGACAACCTCTAAAGAGAATCATAAAACTAATACCGACGTTTTCTATTTCAATAAAGTAGTTGTAGAGTTGGTGAGCAGAGACTTAAGCGATTCCTTCAGAAACTTCCTCTTATTGGGATATTCGCATTTATCTCAAAAACTAAAATTTCACTCCCTAAGCACCCTAAAAATTTTTCTGAAAGATTCGCTTAGGTCTCTGCTCACCCACTCTATACCCCCTTTTGGGCCAATCGTTGAGTGAACTAATGTATGGGCAGTAAAGGTAAGGCAGGCATACTACGAAACGACAAGGCTGTCTGGTGCATTATCATTAGAATAATGACTGGCATCGCGTCTCCAGAAATTCGCAAGACAATAGCTAGCCGCATCGAGAGGGCGGAGCTACAGGATGATCTACGATTCCACGCCACTCAATGCACAATTGTAATTCAGCCACAGAGGTTTAAATGCCGCAATAATTTTCTTGGGTGCGTGATTCCAGCTAAAGGCAACCCCTCCACGGAAAGATGTGATCTCTGGAAAGAACTACCTAAGCCTTCTGATCTCTTTATTCAACCATCAGAGAGTCTCCCATCCGGGTATACGTTACCATGGCCTACTTGGAAAACCTTAAGTGCTTCGTACCCAAGTAGACCACAACAAGGACAACCTCCACAAGTGGGGGTTTATGGAGGGCTCAGACTTATGCGGCCTTATTACAAAACATGGTTTATCTCTAGACCCATGTTTAAACCATCCAGCCATTTTTAAATTTCGAACTATAATCCAACGAAGCTAATGTTCTTATTACAAAAACTGACGTTAAACCCGAGTCTAAGTTGTCAATTTTGCATTAAGAACTTTACAGTTGTCGGAATAAGGTTCAAAATTTAAAAATGGCTCGATGGTTTACACCTGGGTCTAAAGATAAACCTTGTTTTATAATAAGGCCGCCGGTGTTTATGTGGTGTCCCTCCACAGACAATTGCTCACTTCCCATTTTGCACAGCAAGCCCTGTCACATGCACACGTGAGGACCTAATGGCTGCGTCAGCGAATATATGTTATCCGCGTTGCAGAACTTTCGGTCAAACAAAAAAAAACTATATTTTTGTCATCGACACGCTAATAAGTGGATTAAAATACGATTAAGAGTTATTTGAGTAAGTACCGATAAACAAACAATTAATGCATACTAAATTACCTAGTCAGTTCCGGTACTTGCCCGTGGTCCCCCTTCGCTATCAAAGGTTGCACTTGAGATTTGTTTTGATCGTTGTCTTATCTTGAAGGAAATAAATATTCATCAACAAAGAATAATTTATCATGTTTACTTAAGTATCGTAAATATTTGAAAAGGACTTATTTTTTTATGTCTGGTCTACAAGAAAACAGTTACTATTGGTTCTATGTATGCTTATGTACACCTTCATATCTACATATTTCTTTCAGTGTCTGAATATTGTTAAGGCCTGCCATATGTGTCTATACCAAGCGTGGAAACTTTGCAGTGGGTCTCAAGGACGACGAAGTCACGTTAAGATTTATTAAAAGGAAGCCTTATTTCTCTTATTCAGTTTTGGTCGTCTTTGGGCTACTTACTATGGAGAAAACAAAGGTTGACAACTGATAGTCTGAGTGATATCCACGCCACATAATGACCCGCATATTAATACGCATAGCCTAGTTTTTTTTTCACAGTTTGCTTAAGTAAGAGTGATCTAAATACTTTGATGGTTTTATCTTGCCATTGAGGAGTAGATTGCGATACTTATTTCAATAACCGAATTATTCAAAAGATAGGATTCATCGTGATTGTTTTGTTTTTCACGATTTCTTTAATATTTTACTCGAACATTTTATAAAAGTTCTTGTTGGTTTATTAAAATCTTCTATCTCACTTCTTCTTCGTGTTGCTGGCACGACTGATTTCACATCTTGTTGGCCCAAAACTTCGCCACTTCCACGGCGTCGTCGGTGGTCGCGCAGAGGTCTCTGACTACAGGTTTTGTGATACAGAGGGCAAGAGTTGAGGTGGAGCATGGTTTGCGACATGTCTCACTGCCATTGCGGGATCTAGGATACCGGGAATCAAACACAAAAGAAAGCTTGAGGCTTGAGAGAACCCCGTACTTCCCGCATCCAGAAGATTCTCCGGTCCAACAGGTCGTCGGGTCAACTTGCAAAGGACCCACTTTGCACCTTTCGGTACGTGGTCGCCCCTCCTGAGCTTTTCAGCCACATCTGTCGTCCGTTTTATGAGCAAAGCCTATTGCCAATCTTAAGTGAGGTAAGAAGTCAATTCTTTGGAGCGCATTCTTCTTGCAAGGGTAGTAACAATAGAAATGTAAAAAACTGGTAGTAACCCTTGACATACTTACAAACTAATAATTATTAATATGATGTCATATAATAATCTGCCTGTGAATACCATCCACGATTTGTAGCACTTAGCTGAAAGACAGAAGTCAAACAAATGGGTGACCCCCACATCGATTTGCAAGAGGGCTACATCTGGAACGCCAAGATTTTGTTTGAATTGCAAAAATGATGATTTTTAATGAGATTGGTGCCATGAGTAGACCATGGGTGACCCCATATCACAGACTAAGAAGAGAAGTTACCTTCCCCATATCGATTTGCAAGAGGCCTACATCTGGAACGCAAAAATTATGATTTTTAATGACGTGTCTTGACGTAGGTACTGATACTAAATAGGTAACAGGTAAAGATAATCCAGCCAGGGTGTAACACCGAAATAATTATCAATCTCAAGTTTTAAAATAGGTACATTTTGTCCGAAGCGTAGCATATGTCTCTTTTGACCTACTCTCAGCTATTTAGCACATAGTGGTAGCATACTTTTTCAAAGCAAATACGGAACAAACACATGTTGTAAACAGTTCGTCATTACTGTAACAATAGCCTCGCTGCCGGAGCTGAGAACAAAACCGTTCATTTAGAATAAATGACCGATACCGTTATCAAACAAATAAATGAAAAAACTTCACTAATCGGCTACGTTTCACATGACTTGACCGAATATACTTATCATCGAAACGCTAATTGTAAACGCACACTTTTTTATCATACCAGTTTCTTGTCCTGATAAGATTACAGTGTCATATGGCTCACAACAGCGCCACCTCTACAGCTTTAAGTGAGCGTACCTTGTAAATACTAAACGTTTTTGTGATAATGTAAAGAAATAAACGCTAGGAAGTGATGGTGCAGTGTATTAATGTTTTTAGTGCAAAATGATACAACATCCTTCGGTTTCCGTCATGTCAATTCAAAATACTATGCAAAATCCAAGATCCTTGGAATTTCACAGCGGGGAAGAACATCCTCAAAGGAACAGATCTTCGTCTTGGTCATTGCGGCGCATGCAATATGGCTTATCAAGGCATGAACCAAGATATTCATTACAATATCAGGTATAGTCTTAATATTTGTATTGGATTAAAGATTGCGATAATTGCAAAATATTCATCTTTGACATCAACGAAGGTTATAAATAAGTAAGACCGAAGATGGCTAAGCTCCTGACATTTTATGAGACATAATCACTGATAAATCTAACACTTGCCCTTGATAGGAATATGTGACTATGTGAATGTGTGCATCAATTAGCTAGGTAGGTATTACATTTTTAGGCCACTCTTGAACAAAGGAACTATAGTGATCAGAGGGGTATTAACACTTTAAGTAGAAATCACAAGCTGATTATTTTTCAAAAAGTCATTTATTTTCCAAATAAACAAAACCACAAAAACATACCGCCGTAAACATGTCGCGAATTTTGATATGCTACGTAAAATGAAGCGTTATGCGCAAATGAATCACTTGGAAATTACAGACTCTTCTGTGCTACCGATTTGGATTTATAAGCATTAGTACTAAATGCCTTACCGATAAATCAGTACGAGCGAAAAAGATGACACATATTCACAATGCTCTATAATAATCGGTGGACTGGAATGCGCGACTAACTGTCATGCACAGCCTGTCACAGAAAATAATTATTATCCCCCGTGATATTTTAGTTTTTTTATTTGTGTATCACGTATTTCTAGATAATTGTTGCAGTTTTGGTGTTTAGATTTTTATATTGTCGCCATAAAAAGTGTTACTGATGTTGATAAACTGTAGAAGACTCTGTAATATATTGGCGAACAACAATTAGAGGAACGTGTCACTATTATTTTACAAACAGTTGTTTTCAACCGATACGTCGCTATAGGAATGTGAATCGTGTCTAATTTTATTTAATTATTAGTATATTTTCACATGGGTGATGGCTTGGCAGTCGGACACTCGTGTAAGTTGCTAAAACTGTAATTTCTTTATTGGTTGAAACTTCTAATTCTTGTGAGTTCTTAATATTTATCGATAATACATACATGTCCTTGTGAACGATTAACATTTTAATGCGTTTTATTTTGCGGAACGAGGTGATTTAATTTATTCATTTGCGTTTTTGTATGACATTATTGTGTTAAGAAGTTTGGTCATAGTGTGGTCTCTAAAGTTTGTGCTGGTGGTGCAAGCTAGGCCCACAAAGAAGTTTGCCCTTCAACTTTACTTGCAAAACGCAGCTCATATTAGTGGTATTGATACTACATGCCTTTTGTGAGATGGTGTTTTTCAGGATGTTAGTGTTGTGTAACTTTGTTAGAGAATTAGTCATGTTAGTACATAGAATATGGGTACAACAACCTTTCCATTACCGTGTAATGTCCAGATATGTAAACTTATGTCACCTACATCTGTTTCTTGTTAATTTGACAAAACATTAAAACCCACAACCACCTTTTGTATATTACTTTTTCAACATACTTATCATACTGCAAACTTGAATATCAAATTGTCACACAGTGTCAAAGTTTTTAATGTGTGTGCAAAGATGTTCAAAAAGATAATTGGCATCATTCAGACAGTTCAATGATCTCTTGGTATCATGAACTATGATAGACAATGCTTTGGGTTCTTGCTAAATTGTAACTCACCATTCTTATTGGATTCTAGTTGAAAACATGACTCAATAACAAAATAAAACAGGGCTTGATATTGTCAACAAACAGATTTAGAAACTGTATTATAATACCTACCTATTATAGTCCCACTGCAGGGCAAAAGCTTTTTCCCTTAAAGAGAAGGCGAGCATTTATCCACATGCTTGCTTAAGACGGGTGGCAATTTCAGACATATTAACTATAAGGCCAGGTTTCCTCACTATGTTTGCCTTCACTGTGTCTGTAATGTCCAAGATAAACTCAGAAAGTATGTATACATTAGACAATTTTTCGTAGATTGTTCTAAACCTTTGTCTTTGTGACAAATGTTACATTTCCCTAAAATCCTTTACTGTCTTGTCCCCTTGTGTGACTAAAGCCTAATGCCTATGGCATTAAGTCCGCCTCTGTACATTTATGTGCTTGAAGTATTAAATAAATAAATAAATAAATAAAGTTTCAACATGATAAAATGCGTATACACATGACACATTCTATCATATTATCATGCCTTGTCATACATACATAAACTCATGCCTTCTTACCATGAGGGTAGGCAGAAACTATAGAGCGCAGTAGCAAAGGTTCCATACAACTTGATTCCTACCGGGTTCCCTTTGAAAAATGGCACAGTTAGTATTCTATAGACAAATAATATAATCATATTAGAGAAATCTTCTCCGGCTTACCTCTTACAAAAATTGACCCTTCGCCACCTGCTACGATCCCCACATACTCCTTTTGCCTTGCTTATGTTCATACAGCAGTGGTGGCCAAGTGGTAACGGCCGCGACTTACGAGTTGTAGGTCGTAGGTTCGTACCCAGACAGGCGCTTTACTTTGTGTAAATTATTTCATCACAACTGCTCTCAAAACGGTGAAGGAAAACATCGTGAGGAAACCGGTATGTCCTAGAACCAAAAATTCGAAGACATGTGACATCTGCCGACCCCCACTGGGCTCGCGTGGTGGATAACGGCCCACTCCTTCTCACCAAGAGGAGGCCTGTGTCCCAGCAGTGGGAGCATTATAGGCTGATTATGTATGTTCATACATCTGTCAATTTATTCTAGAACTAGGTGCGCCCCGTGGTTTCACCCGCATAAGTGTCGATCCCGTGGGAATATCGCGATAAAAACGATCCTGTGTCCTTTCCCGAGCCTCAAACTATCTCTATGCCAAATTTCATCTAAATTGGTTCAGCGGTTTAAGCGCGAAGAGGTAACAGACAGACACACTTTCGCATTTATAATATTAGTATGGATTGGTCAGCCAAACTTGATGATTGGGCGTTACCCAATTACCAAGTTTGGCTGACCAATAAATTGAGAAAATGCATTTGTTTGGTCATTGAGATGCTGGGATGATAATGAGCAAGTAGTTATACTGTCAATAAAGAGGGAATGAAATATATCTATCTTTGAAACGCCCATTCCGATTAAGTAGTATTGTACTGCACATGACACACAAACTGACAGCCCATTATTCTAGAACTCCTAGCATAGGGATTTTTCGTCAGTTAACATAAAAAAAATTACTGTTTCATAGTAAACTGAAATACATATGCTGTCAAAATGTATGGCACAGATTTTTTTTTTTTAAATAAATAGTATTAAACATTTTATTGCAGGAAGGTTCAGAATCATGTACTGAATTCATGGCAAAAAGATTGCGCGTCAACATCCTCCACCCTGTATAGTCTGTATAGCGGACACTATGTGAGGGTGCATAATTTTGCACTAATTAATCTATCAATAATTCAGATTTAGCAATAGTATTTTAATGTCCTCATACTCATATAAGAAGCTATAGCATTTTCCTTGTATGCAAAGTTCATAGATTTGCACAAGAAAATCACACTTCACACTAATATTATAAAGGCGAAAGTTTGTGAGTGTGTTTGTATGTTTGTTACTTCTTCACGCAAAATCTACTGAACAGATTTGGATGAAATTTGGCACACATATAGTTTATAACCAGTATTAACACATAGGATACTTTTTATCCCGATATTCCCACGGGATCGAAACTTATGCGGGTGAAACCGCGGGGCGTAGCTAATCACACTAAAATTATAAAGGCAAAAGTTAGTGAGCGTGTGTGTGTTTATATGTTTGTTACTTCTTCATGCTCAAACGGCTGGACCAATATTGATAAAATTTTGTATGGAGGTAGCTGACACCCTTTTTCATTTTTCACTGTGGAGATATGCTCATGCATTCTGCACTAGCATGGGGAGATAGTGCAGTTATGAGGGATTCTAACCCACTAAAACTCCACGGTGTCCTCTGCCGCTTACGGCGGGAACACGGGCACGCGTTAGCACTCATCCGGATCCTCCTGTCCGGCGCACCAGAATACATAGCACGTCGTGACCACCCCAGGGACTAAACCAGCAGCTGGGCGCCAGACTACCCCGTGTCTGGGCACCCTTGGTCCCCCTGCTTTGGGTCAGGTCATTGGCCCCGCCGCCTGACAATTTTCGGCCGCAGAAGATAGGGAGAGCGGCCAACGTCATACCAACATTCCTCCTCCCTTGCGGCCCCACAGTGTCCGCCATTAGACGGTGGCGACCCCGTCAAGGCCGCGGAAGGTAGGGAGAGCGGCGCACCGCAATACCGGCACTCCTCTCTCCCGCTGCCTCCAACCCTCAGCCGCGATGCCTCCCATACGACATCGCGGTCCACCTCAGTTGCGATGTCGCTCAAGCGGCACCGCAACCTACTTGTTGGCCGCTACCTCGCGTCGTCTGTTTACCGGCAAAAGCCCTGGGGCCCAAGTCTGCTATTTTTATAAATTCGTCATTCTAACACGATCCCACCACCATCCCATTGTCATTTTGCTAAAAGTTTGTAATCTGCTAAATTCATAATGGTTGATCATTGGTCGGTCAATGGCACAGAAATTATACGATACTCGTAACGAATTAAAAGCAATGACTGCACAATGACATTCTAATGGTAGGTCACTGATCAAAGGAACTGTTAACATTTTTGCAGATTCCTACCGCATAAGTCAGTAATTCATTTTTCATTATGTACGAGATTACCATTCTACGCCATTTCTTTCAATGGAGTGTCTGGTTGACCATTGGAAAGTCATAATGACGCCATTATATTAGTAGATTACCAAACTTGTCAAAATCAACAATTATGAAATCAATGATAGACCATTCTGACACTATTGTAATAGCAGACTTGAGGCCCTGACGACCGGCCCCTCGGGTTCCTCTTCGCTCCACCGTGGGTGACCAAGCCACGGCTAATGAGCCCCCCCGCCTCGACAATGCGGGAACCCACCAGGGTAGCTGACACCCAGAATTAACGGATTAACATATAGGCTACATTTGTAATTGTATGGATTGATTTTATCTGAAATAAACAGAACTCATTAATAGCCCAATTCTTGAGAAAACTTGTAGGCTATTTAACATCACGCCATACGACCGAGGCCGAGATTCCGAGCAAAAAGACAAAAGTCCGAAAGAACACTAAGCGAAAACGAAGTAAAGGGCACATAGTATTTTATGTTTAAATAAGAAGTTTCACACTTATAGTGTTACATATTATTATGTACAAAAGGGTCAAGGCTAGGTCTTCTTAGATTAGCCAATTTTTAAAGTGCATTTATTTAGATATAAATAACTAATTTATTTCCGGTTAGACTGGAAGCCGACCCCAACATAGTTGGGAAAAGGCTAGGCAGATGATGAACTAATTTATTTATATAATTAAAATAAAACAAGGATAAATAAAATTATTAATTAGTGCAACCGCAAGTTGTATGACCACGTTACTAATTATAAATAAGCAATGATACTGAAGTATCTTCCTTGTTGTTTAAATTATTAATTGTTATTAATTTTTAAATTAATTTAGTTGTAGGAAACGAGTTAAGTACCAAAATTTTTTTTATCAAATATAGTGTTTTCGAAGCCATTGTTTCAAAAATATTTATTTTTTAAATTGATAATTTTTACGACTTTGAGCCTTTCATAATGGGTTTTTATTTTTCATAAATGTCTGATAACTAATAATTATCATATTACATCGCAATTTTGTGTTGTTGGTCCGTGGACGGGTGACCATCTTTACATACCAAAACCCCCTCGGTGCCTCGGAAAGCACGTTAAACCTCTGGTCCCGTATGTCATTCGTGGATTTTTGACAGTCGTTACCGGTCGTTAGACGCCTGAAAGTCTGACAACCAGTCTTATCAAGGGGTTTCGTATTACACAGTAACTGGGTTGTAGGGGTCAGACAGGCAGTCGCTCCATGTAAAATACTCAGCTGCATCCGGTTAGACTGGAAGCCGACCCCACCGTAGTTGGGAAAAGGCAGGCAGATGGTGATGATGAGGTTCCGCTTCGATGTTCCTGTCATCCTGTATTAAGTATATGGATTAGTATCGAAGTATGGATTAGAGTACATATTAGACTATTCTTACAGCCTGACCTTAGCCACTCATTAAAGTTATTGCTCCACAATTAATAGACATAAATAAAAGTTCTTAACTAATTAAATTAGCAACTTGCTTTTCCTCGCCCTAACTCATCACATAATACTTACACCTACGGGAATTAAATACTGGCAGACTGTGTGAAAGTGTTACACAAGGCTGTTTGTTATTATAGGTCACCCTAGTTTCCCCATAAGGCATTAAGAGTATCTATTGGTCATTTTCTAATTTATACTACGGACATAATTTCCAGACCATACTTTGCAAAAGTCAAAGTCAAATAATTTATTTCAAAGAGGCATAAAGTAAAGCCACTTTTGAACGTCAAAAATTTCAGTAAAATTGAATTGATTCTAGTCGCCCCTTCCAAAAGGTAGTGTTCGTATGGAGAAGAATGGGGATGAAACTCCACCATTACTCTTTTAAAATGTTTTACAAGGTTTTGTATACATAATTAAATGTGAAGACGATGCACCTAGAATAAAATTAGTCTACCACAAAAGACAAAAAAAAAATAAAAAATGAAGGAATGACAGGTAAATCAATTATGTGATAGATACATGGTGCTAGCATATTTACAAATTATTTACAAATATTGTAAAAGTAGAATTTTAACAAGTGTGTGAGTTACTGTAGTCACAGATTGTAAAAATCAATGTCATAAAAATTTTAAAAATATAAATTAAATTAGCAACCAGTTTGATTTTGTCTAGAGAATCAGTGTGTAAGCTAGAAAGAAATGAGAGACAAAGTGTGTAAGCTAGAAGAAATGAGAGTATCAGAGGGAGAGAAAGATAATAAGCATAATCCAACAAAGGCGGGTACTGACTATACAGGGTTATTGGTAAAACTTTAACAACCTCTTAAGAGGTCATTGTACTCATCATTATGAACAACTTTTACTATGGAACCAAACTTGAAATAGCGAAAAAAAATCTGCTGTTCCCTACATTTATGTTCGTATAAGTCGTCAAAATGTAGGGAACAGCTGATTTTTTTTCGTGATTTCAGGTTTGGTCCCATAGTAAAAGTTATCCATAGTGATGAGTACAACCTCTTAAGAGGTTGATAATGTTTTACCAATAACCCTGTATAATTTTGAAGGATATTGCTACTGAATCCATTGCTTCAAATCTGTTCAACAACGTAAATAACGCAATAGAGAAACAAGGCGCCTCGTCATCATAAAAGTCACAAAAGTTGAAGTTGTAGTGCAAACAAATCTTTATGTGTACAGTTTACGTGTTTGGAAACTAAATTGTAAACACAGTCTATTATATTCCGGGCCAGCGGGAATGTCCGAAAGGGTTACCGCTGGCCCGGAACATAAAGGGCTAAGGAAGGAACACGGGTTGGTTTTAGTCAGTAAGAGTCTGACACTCCCGCTCCACCCAGAGCGGGAGGAGTCATTTGATGATTTCCCATACAAAAAAAAAAAAAGGCGCCTTGTTTCTCAATTGCATTATTTACGTTGTTGAGCACATTTTTTTTCGAACATAGAGGAATGGATTAAGTAGCAATATTCTTCAAAATTATTCATAGGTATTGTGTGTTATGCCATTACGGTGCTGACATTAAACTTATTAAAAAAAAATCATAATCAGCCTAGAATGTTCCCAACTTCCCACTGCTGGGACAGGCCTCCTCTCTGTGTGAGGGAGAATAAAATTGGTTTCTCAAGTTAAATAAGTACAATTATCTACTAATATTAGTCATCCAAACAGTGCAGACATTATAATAAATGAAATACCTAATTAATTAATTAAATGTTGTTTTCATTTTCAGACTGATGAGAACAGCTTCCTACTTCGCCTGAGGATTGTAGGGGCTTACTCATTGGCTAAAAAGGATATATTTGGTGCTAGGTGAGTTCTCATTTGTTTTTGTTTTGTTTTAAAGGAAAGAAAAAGAAGAAAGAAAGAAAGAAAAAAATATATCTAAAAAAAAGATAGATGAGAGAGATGTCTTTAAAAGATCGCTTTTAGCGATAAGACCGCCCATTGTGTCACCCTTTGTACAGTTTCTATATTTATATGTCTAACTTATATGGTGTACATAATAAGGAGTATTCTATTCTATCTACGTTTATTCGAACTGACTGATCGTTTTCAAATATACTACTTTGTTGGGCTAGTTGTAAGTGCTACTGCCGAGCGTGGGGTCCTGGGTTCGATCCTCAGGACGTCGCCGTCGCAGTGTTTTCGGGTTTTTCCATTAAGAAGTTCTTAAAAGTCTGGGTTTTGCCCGGTTAATGTCAATAGACTTGCCCCATATTACGTGGGACTGATAACATATTATCTTAAGAAATGTGGGTGGTACTAAGCCGACGTACGCACGGACGTAAAAATATCGCGGCGGGATTTTATTGCGCACTGGATTTTTAACTCTCGGTGTTGAGCCGAGCATTGAGAATCCAACAGAGCGCATCCCAGCGGGTCAAAAAAACATACTGTTGTATTTACAACTCTCAGCGCTAAGCAGAGTGTTGAAAATCCAGTGTGCGAAATAAAATCGCCACGGGAAAACGTGCCCACGTGCGGACCAGCGGTGCTATTCTGTAAAAATCTCACCGTGAAAACTTAGGTGAAGTGAGCGTGGAGTGAGCTGTCAATAGTGTCAATTCCTAGCAAAAACAAACTCACTTCACCTAAGTTTTCACGGTGAGATTTTTACAGAATCGACCGGCTGGGCTAATACTGCTGTGTCTACCCCTAGATTTTATGTCATGTAAAAGATCTGGCCATGTTGCGTCTATCGTCATTGAATATGCGATAGATGCGTGAATTCGTGGTTATGGTATCAGAAACGTACGTGGTGAAGGGCAGGCGTTTTGGGGGACTGTCTTTTGTAATTTTGACGTTCAATAAGTGCTGATTCTCAGCCTAGTTTGAATAAATGACTTTTGATTTTGTATATCAATAACCAGTCAGATTATGACACTGCATAACTGAATTCATTTCTCGTATTGTGCTTAAATTTTTCTGAAACTAAACTTTTAACGGGGTATCGTATTACCCAGTAACTGGGTTGTGGAGGTCAGATAGGTAGGATAGTCGCTTCGTGTAAAATACTGGTATTCAGCTGCATCCGGCTAGACTGGAAGCCGACCCCAATGTAGTATATTAATTACATGTTTTGCCACCCGGCAGTCCTGAATCTTGCCGATTCATGCCGACTCGAAAAAGTGTCACGCCATACGCAGTCATTTCACAGTTATGCGCGAAAATTAGACCGAAGTCGGATGTTCTCGGAAAATCAGAAATCTAGTTTCAAAATATTATATCTAATCAAAGAAAGAAAGAAAGAAAAATAATTTATTTGGGACACGTAGGTACTTAAAGAAAATAAAAACACAAAAAAAAATTTTTTTAAGCTAAACGGTTTTAATGAAAATAATGTTGTAGATAATGTACTAAAAGCTAAAATATAATTCGGTAGGTCCTAGGTACCAGTCATCACACCACATTTCTCATCAATCTAGGGCAATGATTAGACAAAAAAATAAAATCGTGGGGCGCGTGATATTTCTATCAACAGTAAACCGCTCATATTATGCTAAATGCTATTTACATATTTACTTAGGTTACGCTTCGCCCCACGATTTTATTTTTTTCTCTGATCAATGCCCTAGAGTGACGAGGAAAGTGGTGTGATGACTGGTACCTAGGACCTGCCGAATAATTTTTTAGCTTTTAGTATATTATCTACAACATTATTTTCGTTAAAACCGTTTTTTTACTTATTTTATTTGAAATTGAAATTCAGGCTTCTAGTTTTATCCACAACGAAGTTATAGGGGGTCGAAAATGGCCTGAACTGCTTCGAGAAAAGGATGGTACGGCCGTGCCGCTTTTTGCTCGTCTTGGCGGGGGCACTACTGTGCCCCCACTGTGCCCCCAGATAATCAGTTCCTTACGAAACGGAAGAGGATCTTATTAGAGAGAGAGGAGAGGGCTTATTAGTCATTGTAAAAGTATTTATAGTTTTGTATGATGATGATGACTAATCGGAGTTCCTGTTACTTATCATTTAATTCTTTCAAGCTTTTTGCATGATTAATTTCTTACGATTGGTTTTTTATTTTATTTGTTTACACTAACAGCTTCTGTGTGTAATATAAACAATAGCTTCGGCCTTACACAGTCGCCAATTATCTTAGAAATAGGCAGATGACACATAATAATAATAAAACTAAAGGCTCTGCAAGGGTCCCGTGCCGGACGGCGCGTACGTGTTCCACGCGCGCCTCAAAGAGATGTCAGCATCGAGGAGGGGCCCCTTGGGGCCGAAGCCTGCCGGGTCAGCGGGATTGTCCGAAAGGGTTACCGCTGGCCCGGAACATAAAGGAGGAAGGAACACGGGTGGGTTTCAGTCAGTAAGAGTCTGACACTCCCTTCCGCTCCACCCAGAGCGGGAGGAGTCATTTGATGATTTCCCATCCACAAAAAAAAAAAAAAAAAAAAAGGCTCTGCAAGAGTGTTACAGTATGTCCGAAAGGGTTACCGCTGGCCCGGAACATAAAGGGCTAAGGAAGGAACACGGGTGGGTTTTAGTCAGTAAGAGTCTGACACTCCCTTCCGCTCCACCCAGAGCGGGAGGAGTCATTTGATGATTTCCCATCCACAAAAAAAAAAAAAAAAAAAGGGTGTTACAGTAAGTGCTTTTAATTCTAAACTTAGGATTGCTTGATTAAATATGGCGTTAGCCAATTCATTATTATAAATGATAAATGATTTTATTTTTGTAAGTATTGCTTCTTGAACAAAATTTTATTGGTAATCATAGGCTAGCTTCCTATTTTATCCATATTTTATAATATTATAAAACTAACTCTGTTTATCTGTCTGTTACCTTTTCACGCCATCGTTATGAAATTTGTCAGATAGGTAGCCTGGGATCTGGAGAAGGACTGGCTAGGTACTTTTCATGCTGGATATTTGTATTAAAAAAAATATGAAATGCAAAATACACGCAAACGAGGTCGCTAGATAATAACATAACGAAATATTGGTGTACTAACTAAATACACTTCTGCTGTACCCTTGGGGAGAACAGGCGTGCTGTTATAGTAAACTAGCAGCGTCTCGCGGTTTCACCCCCGTAAGTTTCAATCCCGTGGGAATATCGGGATAAAAACTAATACATATCTATAAACTATCTCTATACCAAATTTCATCTAAATCGGTTCAGCGGTTTAAGCGTGAAGAGGTAACAGACAGACAGACACACTTTCGCATTTATAATACTATCAGCGCCCCGCGGTTTCACCCGCATAAGTGTCGATCCCGTGGGAATATCGGGACTCAAACTATCTCTATACCAAAATTCATCTAAATCGGTTCAGCGGTTTAAACGTGAAGAGGTAACAGACAGACACACTTTCGCATTTATAATCTTAGTGTGGATTAGTATGGACAGAACTTGCCCTGATTTTGATGGGAAATAAATCTCCACACCATGAACACAATCAGGGCCATATCAATGTCCTCAATGTCCTGTGCTGCCGAGATTGGGCGCGCGTTGCATTCAGCACAAATGTACCCGACTGTTGCCTTGATCGTCAATTGTCACCAAATTGATGGACGCCGGCGATATGGTGACTCATCATTATATTAATATTAACTCCACCGGTCGGTTGATAGGTTTATTAGTCGTGATTTAAATTTTTTCGGAACAGAAAAAGTACCTAGGTATAAAATATATATTTTAATGTGGTTTCAAAATATGGGATTATTGGCGTATCGATATTTCGGTCGCCAAATTATGCTTAGCCAAAGGATTTCAGGCTTATAAGTCCCTTATACAAATATGTGGCATCCGAAGGGCTGATACCATAAGGACCAATTCCTCTTTCGTTGTCTAGCTCTTAATTAAAAAAGACAGAGAATCTGGAAAGTCTGATCATATCTAACCATGGTGAGCAGTGTTGGCCTAGTGGTTCCCCGACTTACGAGCTGAAGGTCGTGAGTTCGAATTCGAACCCAGACAGACTCTGTACTTTGTATGATTAATGTAATCGCCACTGCTCTCAAAACGGTGAAGGAAAACGTGAGGAAACCGGCATGTCCTAGAACCAAAAATTCAAAGACATGTGACATCTACTAACACGCAGTGGCCCCGCTTGGTGGATTATGGCCCACTCCCTCACAGAAAGGAGGCCTGTATCCCAGCAGTGGGAACGTCATAGGCTAATTATGCTTATGCCATAACTAACATGTACCTGTTGTCACAGACGCTAGTATAACAGACCTAATTGTTACGAAACAAAACATGTTTCCACTAGATAGCAGCAAAAGTGTAGGTAATGATTCAAATAGCTGATACTTATCGGTCAGTGTGGCAGACTGGCGTGGCTAACGAGGTGGCGCCGCCGCACAGTGGATCGTCTCCATACAAGAGGTCGGACATAGAATTAAAAATTGAAAAAGTATTTAATTGAAAAAAATGAAATATACAGTTGCATTACTCTAATAAGGAACTACAAAAAATGTTACTACAATTTTTTTATTTGACCAGTACTTTATGAGCAATTCGATGAAAACTGTTATTTTTCTATGGAAATGGTCATAAAAATGTCTGTATCTCATGATTCCCTCCTTGTTTCGATTTGCGGTTTTCACTACTGTTATTTACCCATTTTATGCCACATTTTCTTCAAGGACACATGGTGCCCCCAGCGACCCCCTTCCGAGATATTTTGCTTTTAGTAACTATACTTTTTATTGTATAACTGATGAAATGGAGGTACATTAAGTATATTCATTACTGAGAATTAGTCATCCCTAAGTAGTTCCTTAAATAACAGGTGCATTTGCGATTACTTTAATGACTTATGAACGCTTCTGTTGCCATACAACAAAAGCGTTAATGAGTCCTTAAGTAAAGATTACCAGTACTTGCTTAATCTAATTAGTTATTGTAATTACTATGTTAACAGCCCTTAATCTATGCATTGTGATTGTCTAATGTCATCATTAGCTTATCAAATTCATTGCTAGTTGCCTACTTGCTGCCCTATATATTTGAGTGTGTTTAGCAAATGTAATTCAGTTGTAATTATAACTTCTACCAAGTGTTGTCATTATGGCTTTCCGTGGGTTTTCTACTTATCTAGATCTTTACGTTGCTCTTCGTAATCATAAAGATCTTCGTGACTATGACAATTTATTTAACACATTGAAGTCGAGTACTAACGTCCAGTTAAGTGAAAGTGATGTGACGGATCTCAAGAACTGGTGTCGACGATTTTGCTATAGGGTTTACACCAAAGGGGTGCAATCAAGAAGGACAGTCGACAGGTTCATTGACAAGAACGGAGAGTGGTTAAATTCCGATATCGTTTGGCCAGATTGCTTTAAAGAAAATGTTGTTGACACTGAAGAAGCAAATGAAAATGAGGCAGAAGAGGTAGTCAGTCCATCAAAATCAGATGCATCAACTTCAACATATACATCTCCTCGCAAACGCTTTGAAGATTTATCGACTAGACACAAAAGAAGACGTGTTAATGAAAATGTTGCGAGTTGCAGTCGTCCGGATGAGCTTTTGCATACTGTTGAAAGTATACTTAAGTCTGCCGGAAAAAATGATATGGCCAGAATAATGAAAAATTTGCTGGAAAATCCTGAACACGTCTCAACAGTTTTAAATGTCCTGGAAACTAAGCAGAATCCTTCGCTTCGTGAAGTTCCTACTCACAAAGCACTTGCTCTTTACGTTCACTTGCAGTTATCCAAGTGGCGTTACATCACACTTCGGGACTTTAGTTTAAAAGAAGGTCATGCAAAATACCCAAGCTACTACTTGTTAGTTAAAGAAAAGCTTAAATGCTACCCGGCAAAAGAAGACATAACTGTGACTGAAACTTCCGCAAAGATACGGATCCAAGCCCTCCTTGATCACACAGTTAGGGGGCTGATCGATTCACTTGAATCAAATTTTGATGCTGGTGAACAACTTGTGCTTCACAGTAAATGGGGTTTTGATGGAGCTTCAAGTCAAAGCATTTATCATCAAACGACAACAACAAGTGAACAAGACTTATCCAGTGTATTTATGGCAAGTCTTGTACCGCTTAAGTTAGTGACTTCTAGTGGAAGTATAGTGTGGCAGAATGATCGGCCATCGTCAACCACATATTGTCGCCCGATTTCATTTACATTTATGAAAGAAACGGAAGCGAATGTTAAGGCTGAAATGGAAATATTTGAGACCGAGATTCGTGAACTGAACCCGACTGATTGCGGCAATGCTACTGTTACTCACAATCTATGGCTAACCATGATTGATGGTAAGGTACATTCAATCATATCTGGTACATCGACAGCAGTGTGTGATTTGTGCAAAGCTCGCCCAAGCGAAATGAATAACTTGGAAGAAGTGAGAGCTAAACCCGTGAATACAGAGTTATACAAGCATGGATTTAGTTCATTGCATGCTTGGATTCGGACTATGGAGTGTTTATTACACATTGCTTACAGAATGGACATAAAATCATGGCAAGCAAAAGGTGACGAAAGTAAAAAAAAAGTTAAAGATAAGAAAGAAGCCATTCAAGAAGCTTTCCGAAGAAGCACATGCTTACTTCTAGACGTTGTTAAGCAGGGTAGTGGCAATACAAACACTGGAAATGCTGCAAGAAGGTTTTTTGCAAACCCTGAAACGACTGCGGAAATTACTAAATTAGACGTTAATTTAATTAGAAGACTCGCCGTTATTTTGCATTGCATTTCCTCAGGCGAAAAAATTTAAGTCCAAAAATTTAAATTATATTGTGATGAAACAGCAAATTTATTCGTGGAATTATATCCATGCCAGCAAGTTTACACAAATTGCTGATTCATGGATCACAGATAGTGGACCATTTATCAGTAGTGCCTATAGGTTTTTTGTCTGAAGATGCATCTGAAGCAAGAAACAATGATTTTCGTATATTTAGAGAATGTCATACACGAAAGCATAGTAGCATCGCCACTAATGAAGACATTCTTCATAATCTGCTATTATCTTCCGATCCTCTTCTCACCAGCTTACGACCGAAGATGACAAATAAAGCCAAAAGTCTTCATTTAGAGAACTAGACGATTTACTCATAGTTGATCAGAGTGAATTGGAGTTCATTGACGTTTCAACTGATACACTTGCTGCATGTAGTGACGTTGAAGAAGATGATGACGATAATAATGATCATGATGTCGTTATTGATGAAGATGAAGAAAATATAGTTTAAGTCTTATAGTACCTAATATTATTATTAACAAGCAGTTTCTTTGTTAATTTCTTGTTTTTGTGTATTTTTTTTTATTCTGTTCTTTTTTTGTTTTGTGTTATGCCACCCATCGGCCAATAAATGTTCTTTTTTTCTTTCTTTTCTATTGTTGTTAGTAACTAAATGGTCGTGTTAATTAATTAATTTCCTATTATAATTTAGTTCTTAGTAGTTGTTTAATTTTTTAGTTTGTTTTAGGGTACATAGTTGTTTTATTTTTAAATTATTTTTACAGGGTTATATTATATAAATAAAAAATATTTTTATACCTACATATTTTCTTATTGATCATAAAACTCTATTTCTTTTCGATGTGTTATTGTAAATTCGACTCAGTCATTACTAAGCTAATGATGACATTATCCAATCACAATGCAGAGATTAAGGGCTGTTAACATAGTAATTACAAATTACAATAACTAATTAGATTAAGCAAGTACTGGTAATCTTTACTTAAGGAGTCATTAACGCTTTTGTTGTATGGCAACAGAACCGTTCATAAGTCATTAAAGTAATCGAAAATGCACCTGTTCTTTAAGGAACTACTTAGGGATGACTTATTCTCAGTAATGAATATACCTAATGTACCTCCATTTCATCAGTTATACAATAAAAAGTATAGTTACTAAAAGCAAAATATCTCGGAAGGGGGTCGCTGGGGGCACCATGTGTCCTTGAAGAAAATGTGGCATAAAATGGGTAAATAACAGTATGAAAACCGCAAATCGAAACAAGGAGGGAATCATGAGATACAGACATTTTTGTGACCATTTCCATAGAAAAATAACAGTTTTCATCGGATTGCTCATAAAGTACTGGTCAAATAAAAAAATTGTAGTAACATTTTTTGTAGTTCCTTAATAGAGTAATGCAACTGTATATTTAATTTTTTTCAATTAAATACTTTTTCAATTTTTAATTCTATGTCCGACCTCTTGTATGGGGACGATCCACTGTGCGCCGCCTCGAGTGACAGCCGGTCAAATCCGCCGAATTAATGACGTCACGCATGTTATAGGCGTATTATGTAGGTGGTACCTATGATTACCTACTCACTACAGATTGGTCGGTGTAGTAGACTTGTTGTTGTAATTATTAGAATAACACTGCAGACAGGCCCTTTATCTCTTCCAGATGTGGCGATGCTTGGGGAAGGCCTATGTCCAGCAGTGGACGTCTTTTGGCTGAAATGATGATGATGATGAACGTAGGAAAAATAGCGATAGGGTTTTGTTTGGTCTTTTGTTGCTCGAAGGCTTTGAAATAATTAAGAGACTTGAGGGGGTGATGGCCTTACCTAAAGCTGGTCCTGATATATCTCATAAGCTCGATATTTATAGATGGTGCACATAGAACGTGCAAGCGCATGAGCTACGAAAAGTTTGACTACACCCAAATAATATGTATTTATATAAATATATAAAATGTTATTCATCGCAGCGTGCTGATTGTTGTCAAACAATAAATGATATGTTTATGTAATCGGTCCACTACCGGTCATACTGGAAGTGGATAATTGCTAAAAGTTCCCGTACGGAAACCCCCCGCCCCATGTTTACAGTGAAAACAAAACTAGTGTAGCCCCACCCTTGCAGGGTTCTTGTCCTCTGTTTAATTGACTGAAACCGAAATACATTTCTGTTAATACATTGACAGATACTTGTTGGCGTAGATAAGGCCACTCGTAGAATGCAATCGACTGATATGCTGGGGATTTTCATTGTAATTGCCCCTCCGTAGCTCTTACAACTCTCTTAATCTCGAGTCTCGACTGTAAAATTGTTAAGAGATTTAGTGTAAAGTGTACTTTGTTACTCATAGTCTGGGATTGTTGTCAATAGTTGACTATTGTAGAGTTCCCCGTTGGTGACATGGTCGCAAGCCGAGTGCTGGGCGTGAGGTCTTGGGTTCTGTTCTCAGGTCGGGCAAAGTGCTGTGGGTTTTTCTATTAGGAATTTCTTTGTAGCAGCCCGGAGAAATTTGGCGGTATGATACCCACGTGCCTCGGAAAGCACTTTAAGCTGTTGGTCCTGCGCCTGAGCTCTCTCTTCCCATCGGACTATGAGAGTAAGGGACGAGAGAGTGCACCTGTGTCTGCGCACACACGCCTGCATTATAATATCTCTTGCGCCGAAGGCTAGTCTCCGTTGAGATGGTCGTCATGGCGAAATTCAGTCCGGAATACTATTATTATTATTGTAGAGGTACTTCTTCAGGGAATAGGAATGCTATAATATGCAGATAATTTTTGTTGTGTGTAGCACACTATGTTATCTGAAGCTCTTATTAACATTATTGACCAATTATGTATGGTGGATCGTCTATGAGGAGACGTCATGAGTTTGTCTTTGCTGCCTGACTTACTTCGAAGACTAATTTGAGATTCAGAGGCTTCTTTAATTTATTTATTTATTCATTTTTTTTTCGGTAATAAGTATTTCATTGATAAAAGTTTAAAACAGATTTTTCAGGGTTAAGTTAAATTAAGTCGCTAATTTAACTTAACCCTGAAAAATCTGTTTTAAACTTTTATCAATGAAATACTTATTACCGAAAAAAAAATGAATAAATAAATAAATTAGAACAATTTATACGAGTACAATACACTAGAGCAGTGGTGGCCAAGTGGTAACGGCCACGACTTACGAGTTGTATGTCGTAGGTTCGAATCCAGACAGGCGCTTTACTTTGTGTAAATTATTTCATCACCACTGCTCTCAAAACGGTGAAGGAAAACATCGTGAGGAAACCGGCATTATCCTAAAACCAAAAATTCGAAGACATGTGACATCTAGCAATCCGCACTGGGCCCGCGTGGTGGATTACGGCCCACTCCCTCTCACCGAGCGGAGGCCTGTGTCCCAGCAGTGGGAACGTTATAGGCTGATTACATATACAATACAGGCTGATTATTTATTTATTTATTATCTAAATGCTTTTATAATAGCAATGAATGTATAAATGATAAATTTTAAATTACGTGTTTTATAAAATAAGGACATAAATAATATAGAATTAGGGCTGATTTTATCACTCAGATAAATATTTTATCCGTGGAATAAAATTGATGTCTGACAGTCCTAGTATGGAAAAAAACCGGGCAAGAGCTAGTCGGACTCGCGCACCGAGGGTTCCGTAACATCCGGGTTTAGGCATAAGGTTTATGTTTATGAAATTCAATGTTTTTTTTTATTTTTGAGTTGATTGAATGAATGGTAAATTGCGGTTTACGATTTATGACGTATTCAAAAAAAAAACTACTTACTAGATCTCGTTCAAACCAATTTTCGGTGGTAGTTTACATGGTAATGTAAACTTTTTCATATATTTTTTTTAGTTTTATCATTCTCTTATTTTAGAAGTTACAGGGGGGGAGGGGGACACATTTTACCACTTTGGAAGTGTCTCTCGCGCAAACTATTCAGTTTAGAAAAAAATGATATTAGAAACCTCAATATCATTTTTGAAGACCTACCCATAGATACCCCACACGTATGGGTATGATGAAAAAAATAATTGAGTTTCGGTTCTAAGTATGGGGAACCCTAAAATTTATTGTTTTTTTTTCTATTTTTGTGTGAAAATCTTAATGCGGTTCACAGAATACATTTACTTACCAAGTTTCAACAGTATAGTTCTTATAGTTTCGGAGAAAAGTGGCTGTGACATACGGACTGACAGACAGACAGACGGGCAGACAGACATGACGAATCTATAAGGGTTCCGTTTTTGCCATTTGGCTACGGAACCCTAAAAACTGTCAAAAATTAATAATTTATTCTCAGGATAAGACTTATTCTAGGTAAAAAAGTTTGGTGAAATTTGCCCCTAGTATACCAACAAATTCGACAGGTTAAAGCCCTCTTCCTCTCTCCTACTTTGCTGTTTCCGACAGGGTCCATAATTATCATGTCTTTGTTAAACCTACCGTCTGACTTCACATTGTGGCATGTGTTTCGAGACATACCGTGACACAACATCATGCCTGAGATCATGATTGCAGCTAGGGGGCCAGGAGTGGGCAATGCCTACCATAGAAACTTCTTTGCCCACCCTAGAAAAATCGACAGTATTAAAGAATTACTTACTGTTTAAATGCTTTTTATTGGGGTTTTCATTATAGCCGTTATTTTTTTACCAAGATGTCAGGTTTGTAGAGTTAGGGGCTTGGCTCTACATTAGATCTGATAACTTTTTAACAGTACTTTACATGATATGTTTTTGGTGGGATTATTTATTACGAGGCGTCATTTATCATTTTTTTATTATTTTTTTTTTCATTTATTTATTTATCTCTCATTAGATGACTGTGGTTAGTTCAGCTGGACGTCTGCCCCCCAGATAAAATCCCTAGCTAAGCCATGCAGGCATTGGCCTGGAATATACTATTGCATATCATGGGCATACAATATTATATCCCATGGGACATGTGTGTACAATATTGTAGATCCACATTATGCAAGTTATGTTCGAGTCCCATGTAACATTACGAGACATCTTACAATAAAGCTTCTTCAAGGACAATTCTCTGCAGAATAGGCGGTGCACTTGATAAAAATTACGCACGAACAACTTTTGTAAGTGAAGCGAACGCCGAGGAAACGTTCCGCTACGATAAAAAAGAACAATATAATCTTAAAAAAAATGTTCTCCTGTATTGATATTATGCGTTTTAGGCCATTTTGCTGCTACCACATTTTATTTTACCTTGAGTAATCAAACTTCTATTATTTCATCACCACTGCTCTCAAAACGGAAACCGGCATGTCCTTAGAACCAAAAATTCGAAGACATGTAGACCAACCCCCCCAAAGTGTCTGTGTGGTGCCCGACTTAAAGAATAGCACCACCCCATACTTCCCATGGGTGTCGTAAAAGGCGACTAAGGGTTGTAGGGGGGAGAATGGGCAGCAGCGTTCTCTGTGCATTCCACCACCATACCATACTGCGATCGCCAAACCGCCTGCCAAGCGTGGCGATTATGGCAAACCCCCCCCTATTGGGGGAGGCCTATGTCCAGCAGTGGACGTCTTTCGGCTGAAATGATGATGATGATGATGAGACCAACCCGCACTGGGCCCGCGTGGTGGATTACGGCCCACTCCCTCTCACTGGTAGGAGGCCCATGTCCCAGCAGTGGGAACATTTAGGCTGATTAGGATTGATTGGATATAGTAGTCTAGTAGCAGTAGCACTGTACTAAGCAGTTATTCAAGTCGAAATTAATTCAAGACACGCGCGGCTCTGTTTCCGGGACTAAATCAGGACGACTAACTATTAGTTTGCCGACGTCATGATACAAACACACAGTTATAATAATAATAATAATTTATTTATTTGACAGACAACAAAAGGTCCGCACTGACAAAAACAAAAAATACATAAAATATATTAGTAACAATATATCCTATATTAGTACTTATACTTACACTCGAGAGCAATGAATCCGGGTCACTTAAAGAATGTTAAAAATCTCGGAAACTAAAAATGATAGGTTAATGCAATAAATTGTATTTAATAGACAATGTAATACTCCTTAAATGAAAGTAAAAAAAATATGAGTCACCATACATTTTATTAACACAAAATTACATAAAGAAAAAAACTGCTGATCTCTCCTTAAAACAAAAATAGGAAACATGAAATTTTTGAACTTTATTACGATTTTCTTGAATTTTAATACTTGTATTGCCTCCTCGTGCTTCCATTACTGCGTTTACGCGGTTTGGCATGCTGTACACCAAGTTCCTTATACGATTTTGGGGAATATTCTCCCATTCCTCTGTGAGAGCAATTTTGAGCTCACGAAGCGTGATTGGGGGAGGGTTTCGTTGTTTTACGCATCTGCCTAGCTCGTCCCAAGCATGCTCGATCGGGTTGATATCCGGGCTGCGCGCTGGCCACTCCATACGAGTAATGTTCATCTCTTGAAGGTAGTCATTCACAATCCTACCTGTATGAGGTCGGGCATTGTCATGCATAAATATAGCATCCTCACCTAAATTGACCATAAATGGACCAACGTGATCATTGAGGATTTCTTCCACATATCTTACGCTAGTTAAAGAGCCGTTTTCTATGATCACCAGCTCTGTGCGACTTTCAGAAGAAATTCCGGCCCACACAAGTACAGACCCACCACCGTAGGCTACTTTTTCTTCGATGCATGCTTGCTTGAATCTTTCCCCTGGTCTTCGATACACTCTGTGTCTTCCATCGTGCTTGTAGAGCATAAATTTTGATTCGTCGGAGAACATAACTTTTGACCAATCTTCAATACTCCAATTTACGTGGCTCTGGGCATATCTTAGTCTTGAAATACGATGCCCACGCTCCAGTTTAGGGCCGTTTGCAGGTCTAAGGGGTTTTAAGTTAGATTCAGCAAGCCGACGTCTTACTGTCCATGCACTTGGGTTACTTCCTCCGAGGCGTCGAAACTGATTTGTGAGTTCAGTTCCTGTGAGAAAGCGATTTCGAAGCATGGTGTTCACCAAGTATCGGTCTTCTCGTGCTGTGGTACACCTGGTTCTGCCCGTTCCTGGTCTGCGTAGGTTAGAACCAGTTTCTTCGTAACGTCGGAGAACTCTTTGTACTGTTGACAGCGACACACCGACAGTCCTGGCTGTATCGCGCTGACTCCGGCCGGTTTCCAGCATTGTAAGTATTCTGGTGCATTCTTCAGGCGTAAGCGACATAATTTCAGCTTGAATAATGAACATAGAGCACTATCAACATGGTTTATGTACCCACATAAATGACAGATTACAAACAAAAGCAAAACCAAATGCTGTAATTTCGTAGTTCCATCTTCGAAAGTGGCCCTTTTTCAAATTTGATTTTTTTATGATATAACTTTACAATAACTAAGAAGTTTTAATACCTTCATTTAAGGAGTATTACATTGTCTATTAAATACAATTTATTGCATTAACCTAGCATTTTTAGTTTCCGAGATTTTTAGGATTCTTTAAGTGACCCGGATTCATTGCTCTCGAGTGTATATAGTATGTTAGTAACAATGTGGCTTATGATCTATGTTAATACTTATACACTACGACAGACAGTGTTGTTTTGATGAGATGTCCCATTATGGGGCTCTCATCATGCCTGTCAGCTATCACCTTCAGGAGGCTGTTGCCACTGCCACACAATCTTGCGAGCACAGACGCACTTTTCTCGGGCTATAGTTACAGTTTTGCAAACTCAAACTCAAAATCATTTATTTCAATTAAATTATTTACAGGCACTTTTGAATTGTCATGGATTCGGTCAGTCAGGAAATATGAAGCTAGTTGCCCATTCCAAAGTGTAGGTGACTATGGAGAAGAACAGCCAAGAAACTCCATGGACACTCTTTTATAAATTATATTATTACTAAAATATTAGTTACATCATGTTGAATTTATAATTAACAACACTGCTGACTGCACTGAGATCACCATCTGCCTAGCCTTTTACCAACAATTTTTGCTAACCGGATGAAGCTGAATACCAGTTTTACATGGAGCGACTGCCTATCTGACCTCCACAAACCAGTTACTAAGTAACACGATACCCCTTGGTAAGACTGGTTGTCAGACTTTCGGGTGTCTGACGACCCGTAACGACTGTCAACGATCCACGAATGACAGCTGGGACCAACAGCTTAACGGTGCTTTCCAAGGCACGGAGGGGTCTTGGTATGTAAAGATAGTCACCCATCCTCGGACCGACCGCGGCAAGCGTAGCTTAACCTGACCGATCGACCCGTGTGGCTGTTATTACGTAGCCACGTGCCGACTGCACTGAGATCACGATTTACCATAAGTTTTAGATCCCGAGATGGAGGGTATCCCTGAGGTTCCGTACATAAAAAGCCTCCCTAATGACAGCGTTTTATGTATTTATTGATGAAACCAAGTAACAACACTGTTCCTACATTCCAGCGATCCTTATGTGCGGGTGGAGCTGCAAAAGGTCGATGGTGACGTCACCATTGAGACGTTTCTCACCAAAACCAAGAAAAAGGTACGTAATCATATTTCTATCTCTTTCTAGTCGACTACGGGGGGTTCCCTGTTGATAGCCTCCGTATTTATCTGTCTATATTTGTAATGATGAGTAATTAAATATAAAGGCGAATGATATCATAACAAAATTATCGTACGAAGTTTGAATTTCTAATTTGATGCATGTTTTTTTTATTATTTCAGACACTGAACCCAACATGGAATCAGGAGTTTGTATTTAGGGTAAGTGTTCGTATAAAACTCTAGTGACTAAAACTATCCTATGTCCTTTCCCAGGATGCAATCTATCTCTCTGCCAAATTTTATCGTAGTCCGTTCAGCGGCTTAGGCGTGAAAAGGTAACATACAGACAGACAGACAGAGTTACTTTCGAATTTATAATATTAGTATGGATTAGCGGTCACTGTTCCGAGTTCTGCAATTTTTAATATTAGTACTTATGGATTAGCGGTCACTGTACTGCAACTTTGCTCGTAACCTGTCAAAGTGTAACCATAAAGTATTTTTATTCCCCCAGGTGAAACCCACAGAACACAAGCTTCTCATCCAGGTCTTCGATGAGAACCGCCTCACCCGCGACGACTTCCTGGGCATGGTGGAGGTGCCGCTGAGCTCGGTCCCCACAGAGACGGCCGCGAGCGCGCGCCCCAACGTCGTTAAGTACCCGTTGCGCCCCCGCAGGTCTGTGTAAGTACTGCTCTAAGCATGCTGTGGGCTTCGTATTTAAAGTTTTATTATTTTTTTAGTTGAAGGATGATTTGTGCTGGGTGTTTAGATCCCTGAGGTTGAGGTTTTGATATGATTTAAATTTGTTAAAATTTGATTTAGGATTTTGAAAAAGTATATTTTGTGAGTTGACCTAGAACATTTTGTGAGAATCAAAATAGCAACAGTAACTCGATCGGGTTCTTAGATCCATGCGTTTGAGGTTTTGATACGAGTATGATCGATGTGTAGATACAGGTAAACGTTATCATTTACGAAATTGGATTAAGTTTTTGAAACCAAATTATTTGTTTAGCTGTTGTGACTGTCTGTCACTTGCACCTATTTAATAACAAAATATTATATTTATTTTGAAACCGGCACATGATTCGGGCCACTTAAAAACAAATAAATGATCTATTTCATGGGAAACAAAAGAGCGGCGAACAGTTCGAATGCAATAGTTCAATGAATTCCTAAGAAACTTGTAAAATATCAGATTTCTAATGTTAACAAACAAAACTGGTCACACATGTGGTGGCCCTAACTTGAACCAGTGTGAAACCCAAAACGGACCCTTAAGAGCCTATACTACCTCAAATGGCTTAGCATGATCCTCCGTTATGTCAAAAATACCGCAGCATTAATTTTGAAATAAATATATGGTAAAGTTGAGGATTAATGCTAGGTACTATGTTAGCCGAAAACACGATTCCATAAAATTTTCTCGATGGAAAAAAATTCCAAAGTTACCTCCAAATTGAACAATAAACCGCTGGTATTCAAAAAATACTTCAAATTAGATCATGAAACTTTGCATACTAACTGAACTAACTATAAAGCAGGTCTTATGTTATTTAGTTTTTTTAAATTACCTTTATTTTCACCGTAAAAAGCAAATACCTAAACTATTGGCGCTGCCTTCCGCCCAGCACCGCACTCTGTCTCGCTCTCACACAGTCCGCGAGCAGTATCG
This sequence comes from Mesoligia furuncula, assembly GCA_916614155.1. Lineage (NCBI taxonomy): Eukaryota > Metazoa > Arthropoda > Insecta > Lepidoptera > Noctuidae > Mesoligia > Mesoligia furuncula. The sequence goes on from OU744809.1 coordinate 27,186,695, forward strand.
TGCGAGCGAGATAAAGAGTGAACTTTAGCTGAGGTAGTAGGCTCTTAAAACAATTGAGAAATTGTACAAGGCAATAAACCGCTGCTGCGAAAATATGGGAATTTGGGCTGAGAGTGGTGATTAGCATGTGAGAAATTATAACGAGGACGGAGGGAGTGAGGGACAGTCAGTCAGTTTCGACCCGCTTTAGGAGACGGACTTCCTGGTCCAGGCTATGAGGCTACTTAAGTTAGGAGGTTTAGTGATTATCAAGAGGCCATGTCCGAGTGGGCTGTCGCGAAATAGCGAGTATTAGGTTTTAAGTTAAATATAGTTGGGTTGAAGTCCAGATTAGATCAGATTAATCTAGTAAAAGTGTTAGTGTGACTGGGTGAGTCCTTTATTATAATAATCATCCTAGGCTGATAGAGTTATTAAAGTTATATAACTAATCAGACAGAGGCAGAATTCATCTCCGCAGCCCAAACACTAGGAAGTGATGAAGGGTGGGCCCTTTGGGGCTGTCTATACGACCTTCAAAAGAGTTGATCCACGACTCTCTACTCTATTATCTAGTAAATTCTAGTACCGTATTCCATCCATATTCTTAAACTTTGTATACTTTGCCTCCGGCCAATAATAGCGCCTTAAGAGAGATTATTCAAAGCTCTATTAAATGACGATTCGTGAGTTTCGAATCTCAACATTCTCAACTCTATTATTAGCCATTCTTGAATGTTTATCACCAATAATTCCGTCAGACTGACATGAACACGAGTCTTGCAGATATTATGCTTGTTGTGCAAAGGGTGAACTTCCAGGAATATCCAGTCCAAGGACTGATAGGGATCACGTCTCCTTAAGAGCATGATGCCGACGCGATGCCTCTGGAACTAGCCGCTCCGTAGATAGACAACGACAGTCGCTCGGTTGCCGCAGAAAAATCCGCTTCGTCACGTTATTAGTTCGAGAGAACTGCTAGGGACCGTGTCTCCAAACGAGCATGATGCCGAGGCAATGCCGCTGAAAAGCCGCTTGCGTCACTATATGGAAGTGTTGCTCTGAGTACTCTTAAGTGCAGATGTGAGTTATCGTGTGAGTAATGACTGATCAAATACCTGTTACACTAGCGTAAGGATTACTCATAATTTAATAGAGGGATCCTAAGTATAATAATGATATACTTTGGATCCCTCTATTATTACTAGCTTTCTAAAACCACATTCAATGTATGTTCATAACTATGAATTCCTAAGTTTTATTTAGCATTTCTTTCAATCCTTTCCTTCGACTAATGATAAGACAAGGCATTGGACTTCTTTATATTTGGAATTCATTCAATCTCTATCGGTGGGAGAGTGTCCAGCCTGGAGACGAGCTCTACAGAGTCGTACGGTGGTGGAGTGCGGCTCTTCCCCCTTAGGGGGGAACCGACCTCAACACTAATATTTAACATAATTAGGAAAAATGAAAATTTTATTCAGCCTAGGGTAATTTAGGAACAGTCACACTGTCTTAGATGATTTTGTGAGAATGAAAATAGTGTCAATAACTCAATATACTCGCATAATTTTTTCTCCTATTAATGTTTTCATAGATACTTTTACAAAAGTGGAAACGGTCGAAAAAGTAGCAGTAATAATTGGAAATCATTGATAATTTGTGACCTCAAAATGTATAATACATCGACAAAATTCTGTCAATGTTTATATGGTGCAAATATTTTTACTCAAAACGGATTTGAATTTAAATTCAATTACATAACGATTACAGTTCTCAGTATTTGAAACGAAAAGATAAGATATTAATTGTATTCCTCGTAGCGGTATGAATCATCCTTATTAACGTTAGCTACCCGAGCTAACTGTAAAGGTATATTATTTTCCACTTATTATTTATTTGTGCCTTACTAACAGAAGTTCGTGTGTGAGTGTGTATCGCTGATAATGTTTGTTCTTCTTAATAAGCCCAAATTCGTACGAAAATCCAACTGCGCGCTTTTCAACGCACTAAGGATGCACTAAGTTGGATTTTCAACGCTCAGCTCGACGCTGAAAGTTGAAAATCCAGTGCGTAGTAAAAAAAAAAAAGAAGCGTAGATTAAACGAACATAGAACCTGCGCGGCAATTGCGTAACACATTTAGGCCTACGCCACACTTGACGGAAATTCCGTCGCGGATCTTCCGCGTCGGAACGCCAATACATGTTATTTCATATAAATTACTCTCCGTCGCGGACCGCTCGCCCTCTGCGTCTGTTCCGTCCTCCGCGCACCGACCGATTTTTCGTCGGAATTTCCGTCAAGTGTGACGTAGGCCTATCAATGGGAATCGGTTTCATTTTGACAGTTCAACAACATTCATTGCGTTAGTTACATGTTGAGCAGACAAATGTTTCGAACTTATGAAGCAATGGATTAACAATTTGCTTCAAAATTATTTAGATTCCGATTGATAGTGTGTTACGAAATTAGGAGCTAGAGCATTCTTTTGATAATAATCTTGACATTTTAGTAGGGAGAGACCAACTAAGGTATGTACCGTCTCTGTTTACATAAAAGCATTCGCTCGTTTTGTCGAAATGGATCTTAAGAGTATGTCCTTTGAACTCAATTTTTGGCAGCACAATACGTCTGTTAGACTTGCCACATATTCAATGTTCAGGAGGCTCTTACGACGTTTATGAGACGTGTAAGTAGAAGTACCACCTCTGTGAGTTGCGTGATAGTGTCTTTGAGTGTCTTTGTGTCATATGAATACTCTTTCTGAAGTCATTTGTTTGTGCACAAGCTTGGTGATTTTCTAAACTACTTGATGGATTTTAATGCAAATTTCACCATAATTTAGACTAGAGAATTTCTTCAAAAAGGTTTAGGTGTATAATAAAATTGGAATCATGCAAGTCCCGGGCGGGTCGTAAGTAAATATTAGCTGGGTAATAGTAAAAAAATAAATAATATGTTTAAGGGCTTACATGACCTAAACGCAAAAAACGCAAGTTTCAGAAACAATAAAAGTATATGATCGACTACAGTAATCAAAATAAAAAAAAAAAAATGATATTCTTCAGGATATAATTATGCTAGGTAGATAGTGTGTTGAAAACATAATAGAACTAATTTGAAGCGGTAGAAAAAAACCTCTAAAAACTTTCTTTTTACAATAAAAACCATACTAATAGGTATACATACAATCATTCTGTTTTTCTGTAAGATTATTCTACAAGCAACATCCTAAAATACTAGTGTTTTAGTTTTTATAAAAAAAATAGATTTTTTGTAATTAAATTAAATTGCTTCATATTTTGCAATAAATTACCAGCGTTGTGTCATCGCCCTTCTATTTCTTTTCTATGCACTCCGACAGTGACCGCGCTTTAGGTCATGTAAGCCCCTTAAGTATATTTTTCTATTGACTGGGTGCTTTAATTGGCTAAAAAAATTTGCTTTTCTAACCCACAAAAATAATAATAATTTAAATTTTATGTAAGTAATCCTAGTATGAATTGTGTAGAGCTTGTGACCCTGCTAACCCCTAATTGTGTAACTATTGTGTGCTTGAAGTGTTGTGTTATTTTAGTGTTTAATCAATATTTGTAGTTTAATGTTTTAAAGTTCTGCTGTTATGTAAAGGCAGGAGACAAAACAACTATTTTGTGCTTAATTAAAACTATTCAAATATAAGCATATAATTGCGCTTACTTATAAAATGTATGTATATTATGACTAATCTGAATCTAAGTCCCTTATTACTTCTTCAGTAAGTAAAACTTACTATACACGGTGTATCGCTAATATTGAATGGGTTGGTATATCTGTCAATATTGTTACTGTAGCGCGTCTGTGTTAGGGTATATTTTCTATGTTCAAACACAGGCATTAAGGGGCCGTCTCCACGAGCGAGAGAATCGCGGCGATATTATCGTCGTGCCACATATTTCTATACACACTCTTAGAACGTGTCTCCACACGGCGATATCGTCGCGGCGAAAATTTGACGGCACGGCGAGACTATCGCCGCGATTCTGTCGTTCGTGGAGACGGCCCCTTACATCCGGATGATAAGAGTTTCACATGCTACGTCTGGTTTCGGTGCAGTGCAGCGTGGCGCAGTCAAATTGTTGTCACTGCTCTCAAAACGGTGAAGGAAAATATCTTGAGGAAACCGGCAAGTCCTGGAACCAAAAATTCGAAGATTTGTGACATCTACCAATACGCACTGGGCCCGCGTGGTGGATTACGGCCCACTCTCTCTCACAGAGAGGAGGCCTGTGTCCCAGCAGTGGGAACTTTATAGGCTGAATATATATTTATACAGTCCTATAACAGTTATTTTACCTCTGATAGCAGCCTTATAGTAATGAGAATAAAGGTCACTGTTATGAAAATAACTGACAGGCCTGCTTGGATGGAAAAATCAGACCGCGCTCGAAAATACAAAAGTAAAATGACAACGCCGCGCTGCACTTTACCTAACCTTGCGTAGTGAAACTCCTTAGCTATTCAATTCTTTCTCTTCTAAATCATCTTGCATTCCTAACCCGTATATGATTGTCTCCAATTGATCTATATATCCATGTGCCACAGTGCTCGCTCCCGTGTGCGCGGCTACATAGAAGTGTACCACGCGCTAGTGGGGCGGGTGGGAGAGGCCGGGACTGAGGAGCCGGCGCCCGAGAATGATTGGGAGCTGGTCGAGCCCTCGCCGCAGCAGGGAGTCGTGCAACCGGTGAGGATGTTACCTTGTTTACTTAGATGACAGAGTGCCATGTCCTGAAAGGGGAAACAACACAAAGATTGGCTGACAGATTTTCAGATGTGATGGTTGGTTGTTGTAATTTCATTCAGTCTATCAAAGCAGATAACTTGTATGACATTCTGTCAGAAGATTTTTGTTTTGATTGACCTTTCAGAAACCAAGAGTTACACTATAACAGAACTGTTTGTGGGCCAAGAAGACAACTCTCTCCGTGTAAATACACGGAGAGAGTTTCTCCCCAGTTTTGTGCCGAGAATGTTCAAGGTGATTATCGCACACCTGAATCACGACATGCAAATTGCAAAAAAACGTAAGAAAATTTGAATTTCGCGGGCTACCCTGACGCTTTCACTTTAAATGTAAACAAATGACTGCGATAATCGCCGTGAACATTCTCGGCACAAAACTGGAGAGAAACTCTCTCTTTTATGTTGATTAAAATATGTATGATTCGCGACTGTAACAAATATGTATTTATAGAACAAAAAATCATTCATTGTAAATTTGAATTTCGCCGTCCCCGTGTAAATGAACCAAAAACAAATTACTATCGGACGTGACCTTAGTCTCTGATAGTCCGTACTGTCTGTTCTGTCATGTCAAACGCGATTGATGCGTTCTAGACTGATAGAAAATACTGCCACGCCAGATTTTCGTCAGACGTCTGAGCGCTTAGTAATATTCTTTTGTTTTTTTTATTATGCTTTTTCACTCCCTCCATCCTTGCTTCGTATTGCTTTAGTCGAGTACAACGTTACAAGTTTATTTTGGCGCGTGGCCAAAATCAGAACTAACGTCGCCATCTTGTTTTACCAATGTCAATGTCATCCAGGCCCCAAAATATCCTTGTAGCTGTGTACATTTGTTGAGTGGTTCCTTCGTGGTAGGTCGTGTCCTGCTCGGTTCCATCGTTCACCGGCGATGACTGGCAGCTGGTCGAGGCCACGAGCGTAGATAGTGTATGTGTCTCTTTTTTATATTTACAAGCTTATAAGCTCGCTTCCCACGGCGTGTGATATCACGAGCCTCGATCTCGAGCAGGGTTACCATTTTGAAATCCTTGGCATACCTAATCCGCGCCATTTTGAAAATTGCGGCCACGCATGAGACCTATATAAATCGGTAGCTGACATCAACTCCTTTAAAAAGTCTTGACAAAAAGCCAGACATTTGCAAAAGAGTTTGGAATTATTTTAATACTTTTTAGTCCTAGTCTTTTCAGTTTTCATTGTTTCTTAATTTAAAAACAATCCTTTTTAGTCGAAAAGTGACAGTTGGACAAATGACAAGGACGGACATGTCCGGACGGATGGTAACCTTAATCTCGAGCCGCTTCTACGTTCTTCCCACGGCGCGTAGATTCGAACTTGATTGGCGCCATTCATGATATTTCGCGCCGCGGGAACTCAGCTTAAGGCACTTGTCCCACCGCCGTCGAGGAACCGACTAGCTTTTATTTCCTTGGTCAAGAAACGCACAATAGAGAGAGTACTCCCTACAGTGTGAGCAGTCAACCATCAACTATTAATAAAAGTACAGAGAGTGCCATCCACGAAGACGCGCCCCACTCTTCTTCCTAATCGCTAGTGATTTTCACTTGTTAATTCCGCTAGTGTTTTAGTTTTTTCGATACGCTTAGTGCGTATGGAAAAAACTTAAGAGCGTTAACGCCGTACGGCTTTTCATACAAAATCAGTTCATTAATTTCGAAAAATAAGGGCTTGAAGCCCTTATTTTTCGAAATTAATGAACTGATTTTAATGAAACTTCATACGCATACCCAGGATACAAAAAACTAAAAAGTTAGTAGAGAACATTTTCGAAATATCTTATTTAAAAAAAGATAACTGCAAATCTCTGTTTCTATGGAAAATTAAAAATCGGTCAAATTTGGCTGTAACACTATTTTTCGAAAACGCTTTTAACTCAATACTCAATTCTTTATTGCATTCCATATGTATTACATAGATGGTGTAATAAAGTAAAAGATCAATATGGACCCTGTAGGGCACAACAAAAGTAGGAGAGAAGAAGAGGGCTAATTAGCAATTCAAGCAGTTTAAGTTGCCCACTAATAAGTAACACGTGTGTTAACTAAAACATTAACGGAATGTTGCACACTTGTACTGTAAGCGATTAGGAAGAAAAGTGGGCTCGTCTTCGTGGATGGCACTATCTGTATCTCTTATACTGTCACGGGACCTACAATTATTGTACTGATGCCAGCACATCAAGCTACTACAATCTGTCAAATTTATTTAATAGGTTTTCAACTTTATCACTGGCGCATAAGGTTCAAAGTTGATTGGGAAAATTTGACAGTTTCGGGTAGCTTGATGTGCTGGCGTCTGTACGTTTCTTGATCGAGGAAATAGTCGGTAGCTAGTCGCTTCCTCGTCAGATATTTGAGTTCACACATTTTGAATCTCAAACAAATTTTTAATTTGATTGAAGTACCGTTGATCATACAGAAAAAAAATATAAATACGTGTACATTTATATTTTGACTGTGTAAATGGCACTAAATTCTATGTTTGATTTTGGGAATATGGCTCTGGGAATCGGTTCTGTAGTTGAATGGGTTTAAGGTAGTTCCGTAGCCATTGGCGCTCAGAATGCTTGCTTTCATACCTGTTGTCTTTGTTTTTTTTTTTGCTTGCTTTTGAAACACTTTTTTTTAAACATTTTTCCATTGAAACATTCGCATGACGATGTGTACTCGAGGACTCAACTAGACCTCTCAACCAAAATTTACATTTTGCTGTTTTTAGCTACTTTATCCCTTTTTAGCGCTAAAGACTTTAGTCACAGAATAAATAGTACAAGTACAGTTGAGGCACTTCGCGCAACAATTAATAGAAATAGGGACTCTTGCTACTAAGCAACAAAGTGCAATTCAGCTCGCATAAGCGCTCAGTGCCTAACGCGATATTCACCTAAACGTTGCCGCTCTCTTCTAACGCGTAACTCTGCCGCTGTCTGGCGCGGAGTGACGTGCTAGCTGTGGCGCTAAGGTTGTCAGCTTGCCGCTGCTACTCCATTCATCGTCTATCTACCTACTTGACCACGTAATCTATCTTAAATGACTATTAAATCAAAATCAAAATCAAAATCAAAATGTTTTATTTCACATAAACCAACATGGGCACTTATGAAACGTCAGAAGCTAGGTGCACGGTTCCAATTGGTCGTTTCCTATGGAGAAGAACCGGCAAGAAACTCCACGGTTACTCTTTTTAAAAATAATTGGCTTTTACAATGTTTCCAGATTACAGTAGGTATGGGAGGACAGCGCAGGCCTGTCAACAAGTACCAAGTACTTGATAGAATAAAAAATGGTCTACAGATCTAAAGTGTATAAGGCCTACAAAGTCCTTACATTTACAAAATAAGAATCTATCAAAAGGATAAATAAAAAAAATATTAATAAAAACCTACTTAAACCAAGTGTTATGATTCCCATTAAAACCACTAATAAAGAGGTGAAAATTTGAATTGTCTGTATATAATGTCAAATAGTAAAGAAATTATGTCAAAAAGTATATAATGTCAAATAATAAAGAATAATAAAGAAATTATGTCAAAGAGTATGTAAAAGAAAAATAAAAAAACAAAAATTTAACATCGTAATTTGAGAGCAGTTAATAGACATTTACATAGTTATGCCGTTAATGAGAAGCCAGGGAAGCCACATGTGCAGAAGGAATTATTGCCAGACTACCTTGTCTTCAACGTAGTCTTTAATCTTATAATATGCTTTTTTGATTAGGACACGTTTGATGAGGGTTTTGAACTTTCCATCGCTAAGTTCTGTAACCGGCTTTGGCAACTTATTATAAAAACGGATGCTGTTTACAAGAAATGACTTGCTAGTTTTAGTTAATCTAAATTTAGGTAACACAATTTCATTTTTACTACGTGTATTTATATTATGGAAATCGCTTCTTATTTTGAAGAGTCCTAAGTTTTTGCGAACATACAAAATACTTTCTAAAATATAAAGAGAAGGCAGAGTTAGTATATCAATTTCTTTGAATTTGTTTCTAAGAGACTCGCGAGGACCCATTTTATAGATTGCGCGGATTGCCCTCTTCTGTAAAATGAAAATTGAATCTACGTCAGCTGCCGATCCCCACAGCAGAACACCATAAGACATAATACTGTGGAAATAAGCAAAGTATACTAACCTAGCTGTGGCTATATCTGTCAACTGCCTTATTTTTCTTACTGCATATGCAGCTGAACTTAATCTATTTGAGAGAGCTCTAATGTGTGCGCCCCATTGTAGTTTTGAATCTAAAGTAATTCCTAGAAATACAGTTTCCGTAACAGCATCTAGTCTTTTGCCATCAAGTTCTAAATTCAGACCCACTTGAGGTACATTTGGTAACGAAAACTTAAGACATTTAGTTTTGTTCGCATTAAGTAAAAGATTATTAGCTGCAAACCATTTTGAAAGAACAGCCAGACTATCGTTAACATGTAAGACATCCGTATCTTTTCTATCTATTTTAAAAATAAGGGAAGTGTCATCAGCGAATAAAATGATATCCGACAAGTTAGCCATCATGTAAGGAAGGTCATTAATATAAACTAGAAATAGGAAAGGGCCAAGAATTGAGCCTTGAGGCACGCCCATCTTAACTAGAGACCCCGATGACGTCGCCCCGTTAACGTTTACTTTTTGCTGCCGCTTTGACAGATAGGAAAGAACAAGATCAGCGGCTTGTCCACGAATTCCGTAATGGTATAATTTACAGATCAGTGTATTATGGTCAACGCAGTCAAACGCCTTTGAGAGGTCACAGAAAATGCCAATTGCATCCTGGGACCTCTCCCAGGATTCCAAAATGTGACTGATGAGTTTTACTCCCGCGTCTGTCGTCGACCTACCTTTCGTGAAACCAAACTGGCGACTATGTAAAATCCCATTTGAATTAAAATGTGACAACATCTGGTCCAGCATGATTTTTTCATAGATTTTGCTCAATGCTGGAAGCACAGATATAGGTCTATAATTGGAGGGATCAGACTTACTACCCGATTTGAAAATTGGTACTACTTTACTATGTTTCATTAAGTCAGGAAACGTACCGCTGTCTAAACATTGATTAAATATGCCTGTTAGGGCAGGGGCAATTGTGTCAATAATATCTCCAAGAACCTTAACAGAAATCCCCCATAAGTCTTCAGTGTTTTTTATGTTAAGACTTTTAAATGCTTTTTTAATTGTGTCAACAGAGATGGGTTTGAATGCAAAGCTTGGAATATCCTTATTAAAGTTTTCTTTAAGAAGAGCTTCAGCTAGTATAGGTGATGAGGGGAGAGACTTTGTAACCTCTATTGGGATGTTGGTAAAGAAATTTTCTAGTGTCTCAGCAACTTTTAACTTATCTGAAATGGTTTCATTATCAATTTTTAGGGACAACTCATTCTGATCTCGCTGTTTTGTGTTTCCAGTTTCTTTGTTTATTACCTGCCACACAGCTTTTATTTTATTATTAGACATACTAATTTTTTTACTAATTAATTTAGATTTAGCCTCAGCGCAGACTCTTTTGAATATTTTAGAATAGTTTCTTACATAATTATGAAGGGCTTGATCAGAAGTTAATGATTTCTCGTGATACAGATTATATAAAATATCTCTGCTTTTTCTAATGCCAGCAGTGGCCCATTCACTAAATTTTGGTTTAGTATTGATAGTAACTTTTTTTACAGGACATGCTTTATTGAATTCTTGGCATACTGTAGAAAATAATGTACCAAAGTTTATGTTGGGGTCTTGTGAATCAAAACTAGCTGTGGAAAGATTGCTAATAACATTATTATTAAACATTTTTAATTTATTTTTAGTTAAAGGTCTTAATTGAATGGATTTATCTATGTGTAATCTTTTACCTAAGTCAAATGATACAAGTTGACCAGTATGGTCAGACCTGACGCCAGTAATTAAGGACGAGTCTTTTATTTTACAATTAGTAAATACATTGTCGATGCATGAAGCTGAAGTTGATGTTATTCTAGTCGCTTCATTAAATATACATTTTAAATTAAATGATTTAAACAATGATATTAGCTTACATTTTTCTGGCGAATTAACTAATAGATCAATATTTAGGTCACCACAAACAAAAATAAATTTACTATCTTTAAAAAGTTTACTTAGTATTTCTTCCATTATAATCAAAAATGATGACAAATTTGAGGCTGGTGGTCTATAAACACATAAGAAAGTATGGCCTTCAACTTCTGCACATGCTACCTCACATAAGCGATCAACAGAGCAAGCAGTGATATCCTTTCTTTCTTTGTACCTAAAAGAACTATTACATAATATCAAAGTGCCACCCCCTATTGAGGACCTGTTTTGCGCACTGGCAACTGAAAAATTATTGACATTAAACAACATTCTATCCGGTTTTAACCAGGTTTCACAAAAACATAAGATATCCATATGATATTTATCTATTAACATTTCCACGTCTAGGATTTTGCCAGAAAAGCGATTTATATTTTGGTGATAAAGTAAAATATTCTTATTATGCTTCTCTTTTGTCGATTCTAAAAGTTTAAAGAATGAATTACAATTAAAGTCCGTCATTTGTAATTAACAAATGAAAAGAAACCCTTAATCTTTAGGCTACCTAGATACCTCTTTGTTTAACATACCTCATTAACTGACAATAATAATATTTTAACATTTTGCATTAATTAAAAAGTTCGTAGAACAAATTAAAACATCAAAAATTCTGGTATAGTAGGTCTGGAATTAGTAGGTATATTTTCACTATACCTACTAATTCGTAATTATCTCCTAAACGCGTAGACCGATTTACATGATTCAAACGGATAAAATGGTTTTAGACCTAGACCTTTCATTTGACAAAATCGTTAAGATATCTCAACAAACAAAAAATCACATTTTCAAGTTGCTCTCGTAATTATCCAACATTATCCACATCCGTCAAATGAGCAATGCTTTAAACCAGCCATTCTTGTTGTTCACTATTTGAAACTTATTAAAAAAACACGCACGCGAGAGCTCTGGGCGCGAGCGGTGACAACCGACTGGAGGAGTGGCCACGGCGCCACGCGAAAGTGTAGGCATTTATCGCTGTAAGTACGGCCGAGTGAAGGAGAGGCCTCCTTCCTGCTTTAGTGTTCTTTCTAGCTCTATTATAGGACGTTTTTGAGCGACAGAAAAGGATAGTGATATAGGAATCCGAATGCGAATCCGGGTGGATAGGTCTGGTTCAGTCATCGAAATCTAATTTGCGAGTTTATACAATGTCCTGACCATATAAGCCGTCATTCTTCGATGAGTTCCACTCGTTCCAACGTCAACAGATCATGACCAAATTCATGACGCATTGTACGAATTCACACGTTCCTAGATAAGTAAATGATGGTCTATCTGTTTGTTCCAGGCTATCGGCGGGGACCCTCTACCTCCAGGTTGGGAGGAGCGACAGGATGCTAACGGCAGGACCTACTACGTCAACCATATTGAGAGGTCCACGCAATGGGAGCGGCCTACCTTCACGTAAGTTTACATCACGATAATGGTTCAATAGTACCTAATTTGACACCTTTAGGTGAGTATAGACTAGAGCATTTACTTGTAACAGAACATCGAACATTCGCCGTTTTTAAATTTTTTCGAAGCGCACTTCGAACACGACTCTCAATGTTTTGTTACAACCTGATTTTAAAAAGCAACAAGCGTATTGGTGTAACATTTTATCGAGCAAAGGCACGAGCGGTACTTGTAGGTCCGACATTTCAACAATGAACGCAAGGTACACAGAAATGTTACAGGTAAATGCTCACTCGCCGTGAGCATTACGTCGAACGCAGCGTCGAGCGTTCGCAGAAACGTTACATTACATGAAAATGCTTTTGGGAACTGAGCTTTTGCCTGTATTGTACAATTCGTAGGAACGTTACATTACATGGAAATGCTCCAGAAAATGCTCTAGTGTATACTCGCCTTTTGATAAAAAAAACTGATGTCACCTGTTATACTATCACTTCAAACAGCTTTCCCACACTAATGTGTATACAGATAGTTTTTGTACAGAAAACGTTGCTGAAAAGTCATAAATTCCTTTGGAAAATAGAAAATTGATTGGTTAAAGTTCATTTCAAATAAACTTGCGATAAAGTTTGTTCACCTCCTTCTACTAATGTATCCCAATATTTCCAAACCATACGAAAAAAATGTAAGGGCAGTGTCGGTAACACGATCAAAACATTGACTTACTCCGTGTTTGGTATTATGAAACTCAACCGATGCAATGTTAGCGACAGTTTTGTATGAAGAACGATATCTGTCGTAAGTTATTTGGACTTTTTGGTACAGGGTGGTTGAATGACATTTGTCGCAAGTTTATTTGAAAAACACTTTATCTACATACTTCGTCTCTTCGCATTAAAACTGTACAACCTAAAAAAAAAAATTTAGTTAGGTATACAAAAATGTTTAGTATGGCAAATATTTTCTCAAGTGAAAAAAGAACGTAGTTCGACAAATCGCCGCTAGATGGCGAATTGGTTAGTTTTAAATTGTTGATGGAACTTTATTAGTCTTTAAACCTTTAAAACGTCCTTCTGTAAAATGAGTAAATTCTGAGATTATACTCTTTTAATGCGAGAAGACGACCTGTCTGTTGTCTGTAACGCGATTTACGTTTTTTGATTATGTTTCATAAGCGCAGTAGGCAAACTGCTCTTGTCTGCAGTTTGTTTATTTATTTTAATGTAAAACTGCCAAGGTCAATTACATTAGTTAACGACACAAACACATAAGTTAAGTACAATAACGATAAGTATACAACAACTCGACAGTCAGCTCCTCACGATACTCTAGACATTCGCAAACAAATCACAGTCTGGCTTAGCGTCCAAGAAAGCGTTGAGCGCAGAGTGTTCGAGGGGCAGGAGACTTGGCTCGAGTGACGGTTGTGGAGTGACTCCCAGGCACGGCGAAAAATCTGTGCCTCCTGTTCCCGCTATAGTTTATCGGAGCAAACATATGGGACAGCTAGTCGTGCAGTTCAGTATATACAGTGTCCTCCAAAAGTTAGTTGACCTTTTTCTACTTAAGTTGTGATGCCACATTAAGAAAAAAAAAAACAGGTAGGTACTCGTAAGGGATTACTTGATTATTGTTTATGGTAAGTTAAAGGTAGTTGAATATTCTCAGATAATTTACGTTCGCGTCATGTTCGTGAACGGGCGCCGTCAGTTGGGGCTGGTCATCACTCGGCTTATTTTTAATTATTTTATTTTTGGATTGTTATTTTCTTACTATTTGCTGTTCTCTGGACGCTTTCAACGCGTACCTAGGTCTTTTTTACATCGTTCTCACATATAATTATAAATTCAACATTAATGATGTAACTAATATTTTTGTAAAAATATAATTTAAAAGAGTGTCCATGGAGTTTCTTGCCCGTTCTTCTCCATAGGTACCTACGCTTTGGAATGGGCAACTAACTTCATATTTTCTGACTGACCGACTTCTTGACAATTCAAATGTGCCTGTAAATGGTTTAATTGAAATACATGTTTTGAGTTTGAGTTTGAATAAGGGCTGATTTTCCCAACGCCAGATAATTTAGTCCTAGGAATAATTTTGAATTTTTGACAGTTCATCCATACAAAATCTGTCAGACGACAATTTTATTCGACGAATAGAAATTATCTGTCGATTGAAAAATCAGCCCTTAGTCAATAATAACGTTATAGCAGCTCAAACATTTGGATCACTAGAATTTTAAATCATAATTGGTGTCACAGCTGAAGTGGATAAATATTAACTAACTTTTGAAGGCCATTGTATATATTCATTGTTGCTTGATGATAATAAATATAGGTTATGAGACTAAAAATAAAACTTGAATCAAAGAAAGAAAAAGATGAGTCGATTTTTCTGCACAAAAAAGGCGCACATTATGTATGGTAATCATGTTTTTTTTCTACTTCAGGCGCAACATGAGCACAGAGTCTCAAGCCGAGCGCATGGAGACAGCGGCGACGGAGTTCCAGCGCCGCTTCCACATCTCCGTCGATGACGAGCTCGCCTCCAGCCCGGGAGCCGCGCAGAACCATCACCAGGTAGGACACGCTGTCCAGGTCACTCCTGGGAACATTTTGTTATGGACGTTTGAGGAGAGAATGTTTAGTGTGGATGAGTGCTTTCATAAAGAAGCGGGTTCACAAGCCAGTACGGATCGGTATGGGTGAAATTGTCTCGTGTTAAGACATGAAGAAACAGATCAAACCTGTAACAGTTTCGTTCCGAATATTAACCTGCAATGATAGAATAGAATAGAATACTCTTTATTATGTACACCATATAAATTACAGACATATAAATCTAGAAACTGTACAAAGGGTGACACAATGGGCGGTCTTATCGCTAAAAGCGATCTTTTAAAGACAACCTTTGGATGGATTAAAAATTGGATGGATGATCTGGGGGTTTACTATCTATGTCCGTCAACACAAATACGGGTCCGTCAGAAAGTAATTGTTCTGTCGATATAAGTAGCAAATACAATTTTTCGGACGGACCAATACACAGCGGGTACATTTGACAGATGACAGATTT
Source organism: Mesoligia furuncula (assembly GCA_916614155.1). Classification (NCBI taxonomy): domain Eukaryota; kingdom Metazoa; phylum Arthropoda; class Insecta; order Lepidoptera; family Noctuidae; genus Mesoligia; species Mesoligia furuncula. The sequence continues at coordinate 27,202,050 of OU744809.1, forward strand.
GACAGATGTCCCTCCTGGACATCTGTCAAATCCTGTTGTCATTCATTATTAGTTCGGGTCCCAAACTAATCTTAATAAGTGATAGTGATTAGGAAACGCCCGTAACTTCGGCTGAAACTACGTATTTCGTGCTTAGGGCGTAGACCTTCTGTACCGGGAGTCGGGGCCGAAAACCTGCTTCTTTATACAAGTACCATACAGGTCGTTTTGGGGTAGAACTGTGTAGGTTGGATGTTTGCCGTATTATTGCCGGAATGAACTGATTTAGTTTTAAGGCTTGCTTAAACCACAAACCACTAAAAATCACTAATTTAAGGCATCATTCTATTTCTCTTAATCCTCTGAAGGTGACAGAGACAGAACTATGTGTTAATCTAAGGGCCTGTGCACACCATGTTTTTTAAACGCGCCGTTGACGTGCGTTTTAGAAACGTGCGTCGACGGCGCGCTTTTATCCTACAGAAGGTCTACAGGCTGCATCTGACTCGCGTGCGTATCGCGTCTGTATCGCTACAAACGCGCGTCAAAGGCGCGTTTAAAAAACGTGGTGCGCACAGGCCCTAAATGTGTTCAGTGATTTGTGGTGAAAGCGGGCGTAAGTGTGAAAACGACAACGGAATATTCGTCTCAATCAAAATTTACATCGAGGTCGCAAATTGTGAATGTGGTGGACAACTAGCCGGAATGCGCTGCTTTAATAATTTTCTGAGAGTAGGATTTTTGTGTCTAATATAATTAAAACATTAATCTACCTACCTGATGCTCGCAAAACGGTGAATGAAAACATTGTTAGGAAACCGGCATGCCCTAGAACCAAAAATTCGAAGACATGTGACATCTACCAACCCGCACTGAGTCCGCGTGGTGGATTACGGCCCACTCCCTCTCACAGAGAGGTGGCTTGTGTCCCAGCAGTGGGAACATTATAGGCTAATTATGCTAATCTACCTGATGGAATTAATTGAATATTAAAATAGGATAAAAACAAGAGAGAGGAAAAAGGTTATGATAGTGGGTGGATGAAGGTGGAGTTTAAAGTGCTTATGCATGAAAAATATATTTATTTATGTAAAAAAACAGGATATAATTATATAAAAAACATTTGTACTTATATTTTATTTTATATAGGAAGGTCAATCGGTCCATTACGGCAATATGCGGGGAAATCTATCTTATTCTAAAAGTTTCAAGATCAATTTTTGTTCCAATATCGCTCCTATCTATTTTTTTACACATTTGTCTATTATTTACCTAGTTATTAATACTATCGGGCTAAAACGGCGTAAGAAACTGTGTCTATCTCTTACGCCATGCAAACCTTAAAATAAAAACTATATTTAGCAGCGGTATCGGTAATTACACTATTACGCATGCGTACTATAGACGTATTCATTGATATAAAAGATTTTTTATTATTATGAGGATTTATGTTACCTAGTTACTGATTCTGTTAGTGAATATTTTGTTTCGCAGCATGGGCTTCAGCGATAGACATTATGTACTAACAAGACATCGATACATTATATACTTTTCTACACTGGGAGTTTGAATTACTAAAGAAAACCTCTGTTACTAAAAAACGAAGAATATGGACTCGAAAAAAGACTGCATTCAAGTATAGATCTTATCACAACACAGTACGGTTTACTTTTGAAACTTGACAGACCTGCACATGTAACTATATTCTACGTTTTTTTTGTAAGGAGGTTTACTATGAGCTGGCAAAACACGTGATTAAACTAATATTTAAAAAATAAATTTATATTAAAGTTACTTAGAGCTGATTTCACCAAAGTCAGACATCTTTTATCCGTAGAATAAAATTGATGTCTGACAGTGACAGATGGAAAAAACTGTCAAAAATTCAAAATTTATTCTCAGGATAAGACTTATTCTGGGTTAATAAAAGTTTGGTGAAATTCGCCCAAAGCACACAACACTATCTTCGTATTCAGACTTCCAGTAAATATTCTTTAGCCGTGTACTCATTTTTTATTTGCACTCAGCAGCTAAAACTTTTTAAACTTCATCTCTATTGGGTCTCCAATAAAGCATGTTATCGTTAGCTTCTACTTTATACAATATTATACTTACGGGTAGGCGCCAGGGTAGCCCGCGAAATTCAAACTTTCTTACGTTTCATGCAATTTGCAGGTCAATAACTCTTTCATGAAATAACAATCAATAGGATATATGAACTTGAGGGTTGTGTTGATGATTTTAATGATTATAATTCTGTAAATACATACTTGTTACGGTTTCGAATCATATTTTGTTCACCATACAATCTGACACTGACCTGCAAATTGCATAAAACGAAAGAAAATCTGAATTTCGCGGGCTACCTAGCGCATCCCTCTTAAATAAAACTAAACACACGTTCCGCTTCAAATATTATAATTCTATTATTATTGTTATTTACAAAATTATGTTGCATGATTGGTTAAAAGATGCATGTTCGCTTGCCCAGTTGAACTAACGCCCGTTTTCGCTAACACTAGGAAACACAGAAATTTAGTGCTTAAATAAAAGCGTATTGTTAAATTTTCAACGCTCAGGTCAGCGCAGAGAGTTGCAAATCCAACTGTGCAATAATATTTAGGCACTTAAATGTGTGTCAGTGTTATTAAAACGGGTGTAAGCGAGTCATTGACCTCTCAATAAAGCATTAAAAAAATGTGCCATTTTGTACGGTAAGGGTTTGCCAAATATGTTAAGTTATTGTAAGGACAGTGTCCGACGTTAATTATGCGCTATTATGTGCGCTGTCAGCCATTATTTTTTTAATAAAGGTTTGAGGCTTTGCGCATTTCGCAAATATTTTGCTTCATATTATGTGGCTTTTCTTGCCTTCGTCGAGTGTCTGGCGCTGACCTTATGTAATTGACAATTATTTGTAATAAAGGTATATTCTGTAAAAACAAATTGTTAAGGTTTTACACTGTATTAAAAAAAATTTATAAAAATGAGTACATGGTTTCACATTAGGACATTTTTCTGAAAGGTTTTTTCCAATTGCTATTGTTCTCTATTCTGAATTTTAAATTGTTAATTCGCAAAATAATGAAATGTATCGTAAAATTATAGGAACAAAAATTATGTTTTGTTTTTTATGTGAGATCTTTCAGGAAATTTCAGACAGCCATTCATACATCCAAACACTAATTTATAGTCTGTTCTCATCGGTACGGGTGTTCCATAGACATCCACTGTGTTGTCCTCACTTTCATAGACAATTCTACAGCACATTGATGCTTCACGCTTACAAGCCCAATGTTTATCTGGGAAATAATGAATATGGGCCACAAACTTAAACGTGCAGTTGAGAAAACAAACAAAACGTCATATTATGTACAGAAAAAGATTTGTCGAACTGCACGACTAAGTTTATGCGTCAAGTATTATCCAATATAAATGTCTAACAGGAGGATATAAGCAATAGAAGTGTGGACACTAACTCGACCGACCCCACGCCGTTTTCAACCCCGATCAGATCGCCGGAACCCGTCGCCGTTCCCGACACCGCGGTGACGAACGCGCCAACTAATAGTATAAGTGATGAAACCGACTGTGATAATAATTTAAGAAGCAATACGATACAGGAGGAGGATGACGTTGTGTGCGCTAACGAACACGTTACCGACGCTCAAAGTGACGCCAGTGCTAGTCAAAACACAGCGAGCGAAGCTACTGAGCATGCAGAACAAAACGAGATTACAAATACAAACACAAGTGAAGTTAATGTGAACAGTACTGACGAAGTAGACGATGTAGTCACCGCTACTGATGACCGAGAGAGTGACAGTCGAGGAGTGACGGAGAATGTTACAGAGGGTAATGAAACAGAGACGCTTAATGAGGCAGAAATCAATGAGACAGAAACGCGAAATGATACAGAAACGGGAAATGAGACAGACACTCAAAATGAATCAGAGACGCAAAATGAGACAGTAGTTACTGAAAATGCGACAGAAACGCAAAATGTGACAGAGATAGTCACAGAAAATGCGACAGAAACGCAAAATTCGACAGAAATAGTCACAGAAAATGCGACAGAAACGCAAAATTCGACAGAAATAGTCATAGAAAATGCGACAGAAACGCAAAATTCGACAGAAATAGTCACAGAAAATGCGACAGAAGTAATAGAAAACGAGACTGAACCTCAAACAGCGCTACCTCAAACAGAAGTAGTAGTAGAAGATGCTCTAACATTCGATGAGAATCACTTCAGTACGCCAACGGGGGCCTCGCCCGTGACGTCGCCGGGGGCCCGGCGACGGAGGACCACCACGAGCTCGATGGAGGACTCTGAGGTAAGACACCGGAGGCCGTGTGCGGGCCGCGATGCGATGTAGCCGGGATAGGCTTGTTTGGTACGCAAAAGCAGTGTAGGTGGAAATTGTGTACGTTAAAATGTATTTGGTGCCATCAATTTAGATGCGAATTTAATCTTTATTTGAAAATAAAAGGTAAAACGCCGTCAAAATGGCATTATCAAGTTTTAGAAAAAGCTCGCCTCTGTCACTCATATCTCTTTGACAGACTTTTTCTTAACCTCGATGTACCATATTATGGCTGAGTACTGTAACTACGTTTATTATTTGATTTGTCATCTATTTAGACGCGTCGAATACTTTGGGTTGTAACTTTGAAAACAATATTTTCATAGTGCGAGGTAAATGTATGTGTATGTTATTGGACTTGTTAGTTTTTGGGTATTAGAATTTCAAATCTGTATAGATTCTCATCTTTTGCATTCAAATATAGGCCTTGTCAGAACACAGTACGGTATATAATTGCGTCGCAACCCGCACTAGGCCTGTGGCGGAGTGCTTTGGGAAATTGTCTATGAGTAAGTGTGAGGCACAACATGCTACTGTGATGTCTGCTTACGTCACTAACACTCGAGGCCACGCATCGCGCCCTTGACTCACCGACAAGCGACAATGGTACTTAATACTTAGGTACTTAGGCCGTTTGTAGCACAAGTCTTTGCTAGTTTTGCAATTTGGCTGTCGCACTGCCGTGCTTTGAAATTCGAATCTTCAAGACGCTTGACATTATGATGCGCAATTTGAATGGCCAACATTCTTTTACAGTCTAGCGCACGCTTTTCAAATGTTCTGCTGAAGAGAGAAAGAGAGAGCTTTGGAAAGAACGTAAACTTATCTTGTTCGCTAAATTATAAAATGGAAAGATTTATTGCTTGTGCTACAAACTTTTAAGCTGCTGTGAACAGTAAAATATAAGAACTTAAAATAGTAAAATTATTTCAAACTTTTTCCTAAAGTGTGCTGCAAGAGCTTATAATTTGCAGTTCACAGCAAAAATAGAAAAAAAAAAAATAAACGCGTTCACAATAACACAAATTAACAATAACTAAGCTAATTTGACAACGCTTTTGACATCCTGTTCTAATTTGACATTCTATCTATTTGACATCGTATCTACATACATGTTTGCTTGTGCTGTTTCGCTTGATTAACTTGTAGTTATTAATGTTACTTAATTAGTATTTATTCTGTAGTTTGAGAGTTTGTGTATTTTTGCTTCGATGTAGATTTTTTGGCGGTTTTGAAGTTATTGTAATGGTTTGGTAAGGCTTGAAAAGTTTAAGTTTAAAATGTGTATTGTTTTGAATTCCAGGTGATAAGGGGCTTAAAAAATATTGGATTGTATTATGTGACAATTGGAAGAGAACTTCTTGATCTTTGATCAAAAATATATTTTTTTTTCTACGTTATTAATCAAGAGGTTTTCTTTCATCTGTATCAATGTAAATACGAATGCAGTTCAAATTAGCAGTTATAATGTCAGTTTGGCCTGCTTTATGTCTTCTTAAAACTACACACCCATTATTTTATGGTTCAGGTGACAAAGTTTTGCTACTACGAGTTTATCTAAATTGTACCAAACACTAATTTAACCTGGCTTAGCATAATGTAAAAAATATAAGCTAGAGGGCTATAATATGTATAAAAATGCATATACTGCACACGTTTGTATATTAAGTGGTGTACTGTCAAATGTTTAAATCAATTCATCATTTAATGAGATAACAGACCTAAACAAAAATGTTTGTCAGTTCACATACCACACTCGAAGTAAAGACGACCGTATACCATGCACACAAGGTGTACAATCCAATGTTGTTGTTGCAATGTGATGTGTTCGTAGGACGAGACGGACGGCTCCACGGAGAGTACCAGGAGCAGCAGCGCCAGTAGCACGCAGAGTCAGAACCTGCCGAATAGTGACGGTAAATATATGTGGTTATTATTATTATTTACGCATTTTTGCCCAGCTGTAGAATTTTTGTTCGATTTTTGATTCTCGAAATTTATACTGTGAAGATTCCGGCACGAATATGCTTAAACGTTTTAAGGATTAGGACGCTTATTGCAAAAATATAAATGATGGTCGAAAGCCAAAACACTACTACTGATTTAGAAAACCATTTTGGTGGTTTTGATTTAAGAAATGACATATATGTTGTCAAGCTCAAAATATTTTATTTCACATAGTGCTTAATGGAGGTTTCATTAAGCTCTTGTGGACGTCAGAAGCTAGGTACATGGTTCGAATTGGTTGTTTTCTATGGAGAAGAGCCGGCAAGAAACACCAAGGTTACCCTAAAAAAAAAGCTGTTTAGTCGTTTGGAAGTTACCATGGCGCAGACAGACACACAGATTCACACGTTAAACTTATATCACTCCTCTGTTTTTGTTGAGGGTTAACAATAATGGCCTTTTACAATGTCAAAGTGATAACAATCACAACTATCTATTATATGCCATATTCATATAAATAATGATATTTATTGCTTCTGTCTGACTTTTTTAGGTCTTCCGCCCGGCTGGAGTATGCAGAGAGCGCCAAACGGTAGGATATTCTTCATCGACCACAACGCGAAGACCACTACCTGGATTGACCCAAGAACTGGTAAGTTAATATAATTTGTCATTATGTCATTTAGTGTTCATAATCTCAGGTAATTTATATTGACACTGAGATTTACTTTTTTTTTTAATTGTTATAAAATCATTTTGAAAAGTCTGTACTTATTTTCCTTTATTTTTGTGAACACAGTTTCAAACAATTTTATCTGTATTAATGTAATGGACTATGTCTGAATAATACATGTACTATTATTACTTTGCCATATACCTTACAAGTTCCCCCCCCAGGCTGCGCCTCCAGCCTGCCCACGTCGGCTGCGCCCGCGCCGGCCGAGGCGGACGAGCTGGGCGCGCTGCCCGAGGGCTGGGAGGAGCGGGTGCACACTGATGGCCGGATCTTCTTTATTGATCATAGTGAGTATGAAACACACTGATTGTTCTACATCTAGAATAACTCCAAGCAAAGGCAAAGTCCGTCGATAATCAATTTCAAAATCTTGTAAAAATGTAGGGAAATTAGAGGTTTTTTTGAAGGATTGAGGTTCTGATCTGAGGTTAGAATATGAACGTTCTATAAAATACGGAAAGGACCCCTTGCTTTTGGAACGAAGAACTTTAACGCGGGTTGCGGCAGGAGCAAACTTCCTTTCTAACGGGGCTCCCGCGACCACACATTTTTTATAACTTTTTGTTATTGTATTTGGACTAAAAGCGGTGTTTTTACTTTAGACACCCGTACAACTCAATGGGAAGACCCTCGACTGTCCAACCCTCAGATCGCCGGCCCCGCCGTGCCGTACTCGCGCGACTACAAGCGCAAGTACGAGTACCTCAAGAGTCAGCTGCGCAAACCGGTATGTAACATTTATACGAGTTATCCTAAACTCTATATATACAATTTTAAGAGACCCCAAAAACGGGGCTCGGGGTTGAGACCCACCTACCTAGTACTTAATAGGAGGTACTTGCTCCAGATTTTTGACTGAAGTAAACCTTCTCCGTTTTGGAGATAGTGCGATTAGTAAGTGGTGTATATAACTTTAAATAAAAATATATAAAAATAGACGGAAAAACTCAAATCTCAACGTCAGCTACTGCTGACGTTGAGATGTTTACAGAATAACAGTTCACTTCACCTAGTGGTAAAGTGAACTGTTAGACCCCGTTCCTACTATGTCGTGACGACAGATTATCGTGTCGTTTAAATGGCTTGTGTATTTAAATAGAGGTGTTCACATATAATTAACACATTATCTACACGATTAACGGTCGTCCACGACTTTTTTATGCAGTGACGACAGATTGTCAAGTCAATGGGAACGGCTAGCACGACAGTCGTAAAACGATAAAAAAACGTCACGACTTATCGTGACGACAAATCATGTGTCGTTATAGCGACTTTCTATCGTAGCCACGTACCACACATACGTACACACGTTCATGCCACTACTGATGTTCAAAAGAACGCAGAGGCGACTAATGTGCAAACGACAAGGCGACTGTTGTGTACAGTAAAAATGTCGTCACGATCCAATGGGAACAGCTAAATACGACAGTCGTTCAACGATTAAATATTTCGACGACACGGTGACGATATACAGTCGATATAATGGGGACAGCTAGAGAGGACAGTCGTCCAACGTTAATCGTCGTACATAGTGGGTACGCACCCTTATTCCACCTGATGCTTGGGATTGACACTATTTACTCACTTCAAGCTCACTTCAGCTTAGTTCCCACGATAAAAAAAATCAGGATAGACCGATGCCTTATTTTTCGATGTATTTAAAAAGGCCCATTTAAACCTAATAAAGAAAACACATACCAAGAACACAAATGAAATATGCGAAGTTTCTGCGAAATTATATATTGGGATGTTAACTTAAAATCGTTTTTAGGTGATTTCTCAATAAACCTCATTCAACCTTACCCTATTTGGTATAAGACATTGCAATGTGAACCTCCTCGTATTCCTTGGTTTGCCGATACTAAGCTTAATAAAAAGTTTATAATAATAGCTAATAGACTACGGTCTGGACACGTTCCACTCAACAAGTTTCGACATTTAATGGGGAAAAGAGACAGCCCCAATTGTACACAGTGTCATACGATGGAGGACGTCCATCACTTGTTGGTGGAGTGCGTCAGGACCCGAGCTGCTAGAGAGGCGCTGATGAATACCTTCAAAATAATTTGATAGATGTTGGTTTTGTTCAAAGCATATTATCAGAGCCTGTCTCGAATACTTTATAAGATAGTATTAAGGTTTTGAAATCTGAATAGTGTAAACCTTTTTTGAATTATTTTATGATGGGGCTGGCATGGACGTGTTGTGACCAAAAGCCCCTAAATTTATAATAGATAATAAAAAAAGCGTGGCGATTATGGCAAACCCTCCCAAAATTGGGGGAGGCCTATGTCCAGCAGTGGACGTCTATCGGCTAAAACGAATAAAAAAAACCTTACCCTAATATCCGTCTGTACGTTTCAGAGCAACGTGCCAAACAAGTTCGAGATCAAGGTGCGACGTAACTCAATCCTGGAAGATTCTTACCGCATCATCAGCTCAGTCAGTCGACTGGACCTGCTCAAGACTAAGCTGTGGGTCGAGTTCGAATCGGAAGTGGGACTAGGTAAGCTATCTTATACCTTATCATCTGAGCTGTATTTTACATATCTGATCTCCACAATTCTTGGTGAGACTGGTTGTCAGACTTTCGGACTTTTGACAGTTGTTACAGTTTGTCAGAAAATTGTAACAACTGTCAAAAGTCCTGGAATAACAGGCGGCAGCTTTTTAAGTAACGGAGGGGGTCTCCGATATGAACTAATTTAAAAAGAGCTGTGCATTCTTGCATCTGGTGTATAGGCTTATCTCTGTCTTTTTGTTATTGCAAATCCATACTAATATTATAAATGCGAAGGTGTGTCTGTCTGTCTGTTACCTCTTTACGCCTAAACCGCTGAACCGATTTAGATGAAATTAGGTATAGAGATAGTTTGAGTCCTGGGAAAGGACATAGGATAGTTTTTTACCCGACTGCGCGACGCAAAGGAGTGGTAATATGTTCATCAGCCTATGTATGTATGTTTGTATGTTCCTTTGAAGCACTATACAGACCAAACGCCGGGGCCGATTTTTATGATTTACACGTTAATCGATTCCTCTTAGTCCGGCGAGTGTCACTAAAGGCATGACGTTAGTGAAAATTCAATATGGCGACTACTGGACGCCATATTAAATATTTTTTATAATTTTTTTTTTCAAAACCTATCGAGTGGGGTATCAAAATAAAGGGTTTTAAAAGGTGATTACAAAAATATACACAACATATATACTTAAAAGCAATTCGAAGTGACAAATTGTAAAAAACACCTATCAAGAACTAAATCATCTGCGAAATCTTTCGCATTTGTAAACTAAAAAGCTGGAAATAAAAAGTTATTTAAAAAAAATAAAAAACCCGACTGCGGTAAAAAACTTAAGTTAAAAAAAACTGAAAAGCTAAAAACAAGCCCATTTTAAATTCAATAAAAGTTGGAAGCAGGCGGGACCCATTTGAATTTGAAAATATAATAAAAATTGTATGGGTCCCGCCTGCTTCCAACTTTTATTTAATTTAAAATGGGCTTGTTTTTAGCTTTTCAGTTTTTTTTAACTTAAGTTTTTTACCGCAGTCGGGTTTTTTTCCCGATATTCCCACGGGATCGACACTTATGCGGGTGAAACCGCGGGGCGTTGCCAGTTCATTATAATCTGTCTTAATCTGAGGTCATACGATCGCCTTTTCATCATCATCATTAGTAATATTTATTTCTCCATGCTTTCTTACAGACTACGGCGGTCTCGCCCGCGAATGGTTCTTCCTACTGTCAAAGGAGATGTTCAACCCTTACTACGGGCTGTTCGAATACTCGGCCATGGACAACTACACGCTTCAGATCAACCCTAACAGCGGCGTGTGCAATGAGGAGCATCTGAGCTACTTCAAGTTCATCGGCAGGGTCGCCGGCATGGCCGTGTACCACGGGAAACTGTTGGATGGTGAGCAGAGAGGGATACGTAGCTTTATGAGCCACTTCATACACAGACTTATTTTGAGAATTTTGAATTAGTGTGCATCTGCATACGCGTCGACGACTGAGGGACTGCAGCCGTCGACAAGCCGCTCGTGTACTTGAGCATCGTACTGAAATAGACACGAGCGACACATTGTCGACCGCAGTAGACACGCGTCGACGGTTGCACCTCTGTCGTCGACGCGTAAAGCTCGTGTGTATGTATGTACACTTACGCAAAAAAATATTGTGCAAGATATCATTTAGTACATAATATTGCTTTAGTTTAATAAAACTAATCTGAACAAGACTCACATAAAAAGCATGGCGTATGACGAAGTAAAATCACTAAAAATCGGCTAGCATATAAACTGAAAACTTTTTAGTCACCTAGTTTATAAATCATAGAGGATTCCTAGGAACGGACCTAATATCGAACCCTGTGGCATACCCAGTATAATTTTAGCATTACTACATGTAACAAACACATGAAACAAACTACTACATGAAACAAATTGTAAATTTAGCCAAAAAATATTAATTACGTGCACTTCTTTATACCAAATTGACTGTAAAATATGTTACTTCATAAGCTTGGCTTGGTGAACTGGTATGAGATAATCAAACGATTTAGGGAGATAACGAAACTGAATAGCTTAATAATCTTTTTACAATTATATTTTCGTGTATTTCCAGCGTTCTTCATCCGTCCATTCTACAAGATGATGTTGGGCAAGACGATAGAGTTGCTCGACATGGAATCAGTAGACCTAGAATACTACAACTCACTCATGTGGATTAAGGTATGATTATATTGAGATTTGCGACACCTCCCCACATACTATGCCCAGCTTCCATTCTGTCACCTGTGCACTTGATGATCTTATGACTGTGTCAATGAGTGGAGTTCACACAACTTAATTTTGGACCAAAGATATTTGAACTTTTTGCCATCAATGCAAAATTTGAAGATTGAGATTTTTGCGATTTCTGGACAGCAAATGAGTTATTTATTTTTACAATTTATTATTTAAAGTAGACTCTATTGACTATCGTTACAAGTGAGTTAATTCTTTTAACTAAGGGCTGATTTTTCCAACGCCGGATAATTTTATCAGAAGAATAATTTTGAAATTTAACAGTTCTTGCAAACAAAAGCTGTCAAGACGTCAATTTTATTCCTCGATTAAAAATTATCGGTTGATTGAAAACTCTGCCCTAAAAGATACAAACCTATGATTACAGGAAAATGACCCCTCTGAGCTGTACCTAACATTCTCAGTGGACGAGGAGCAGTTCGGTAAGACGATACAACGGGATCTTAAACCGGGAGGCGCCAATATATCCGTAGATAACGAAAACAAGGACGAGTACATCAAGTACGTAGCGTATTTATTTTATGACTACACATACAGCCTGGCGAGGACATCGGCGCACTACCTGGTGCCGTGGGTTCCGCACATGATCCTGGACCCCCTGAAATTTTAAATCGATTATTAAAAAAAAAATGCAGGTCGATACATTTTAAACGCGTTAACTGCCCTGTAAATCCGAAACATTATATCTCAGAAGATACCTACTTCGTGAAAAGGGCTTTTAAAAATTTTTTGGTCTTTGGTTTGTTTTGGGAAATATATTTATAACTAATACTAGGACCTCGAACATACTATATAATGAAAAAGTAATAATACAGGGCTATGTAACTGCCACCACCCCTTACTTCCCGTGGGTGTCGTAAAAGGCGACTAAGGATCGTACCGGAGAATGGGCAGCAGCGTTCTCTATGTATTCCACCACCATATCATACTGCGATCGCCAACCCGCCTGCCAAGCGTGGCGATTATGGCAAACCCTCCCAAAATTGGGGGAGGCCTGTGTCCAGCAGTGGACGTCTATCGGCTGAAACGACGATGTAACTGCCTCGAAAAAATCAAATGAGCGCTATTAAGGCAAAACACTGTAACTCGAGTAGCAGTGTATTGGATATACACGACAGCGTAGGTATTGCAGTTTTCTATCAAGCAGCAGTTTTTTTTATAACCTATCAAAATTGTCTAAGCTAGGTCTAGAATCATATGCTGAATTCATGGTTAGAGTTTACGCGTCGATGTCCCCTGTATACTTTTTTTTTTTTTTTTTGCGGATGTGAAATCATCAAATGACTCCTCCCGCTCGGAAGGAAGTGTCAGACTCTTACTGACTAAAACCCACCCGTGTTCCTTCCTTAGCCCTTTATGTTCCGGGCCAGCGGTAACCCTTTCGGACAATCCCGCTGACCCGGCAGGCTTCGGCCCTAAGGGGCCCCGCCTCGATGCTGACATCTCTTTGAGGCGCGCGTGGAACACGTACGCGCCGTCCGGCCCCCTGTATACTAAAGCCAAAATATCGTAAATCTTATAATAATACGTAGTTCTTGAGTGCTTCTATTAATTTTAAGAGATTTCTAAAGGATCTTAATTTTACGACAATACGTGGGTGCAATATTAACAACTAGCAGCGCCCCGCGGTTTCACGGGATATCGGGATAAAAAACTATCCTATGTCCTTCCCCGGGATGCAATCTATCTCTGCCAAATTTTATCGAAAGCCGTTCAGTGGTGTAGGCGTGAAAAGGTAACATGCAGACAGACAGAGTTACATTCGAATTTATAATATCAGTCAATGACCCAGTCATTACGCAACATTTCTATTGCATAGTATTGTCGGTAATCTTGCTTTCTACACAGGTACAAACCCTGACAGTAACACAGAAATAAATTAAGCCATAACGCATCGCTCCGCCCGTTAAAATGTCCCTCAATAAACGTTGTTGTTCATTTGTGTATGGGATTTCTAAAAAATAAACTCCGAAATTTAAAACAAGAGCTAATTTTTGTTTATTTCCACTCCTCAGACTAGTAATCCAATGGAGATTCGTCAGTCGAGTTCAAGAGCAGATGTTCGCGTTCCTCGAAGGCCTCGGAGGCTTAGTTCCTCTGCCCCTTTTGAAGATCTTCGATGAGAATGAACTGGAGCTGCTGCTGTGCGGCATCCAGCACATCGATGTCAGGGACTGGAGAGCTAACACGTTGTATAAGGGAGACTACCACGCCAACCATATCGTGGTGCAGTGGTTCTGGAGGGTGAGTACACAGTGGACCGTAATGGTTTAATTATTGAAAGCTTTTAAAGAGGTCTGTGATGTGGAAACGCCATCCTTAGTACAGACGCCAGCACATCAACCTACTACAATCTGTCAAATTTTTTCAACTTTAATCGCTACAGCATAAGGTTCAAAGTTGATTGGGAAAATTTAACAGTTTCGGTTAGGTGGATGTGCTGGCGTCTGTAGATGAAAACGTGCTCTGGATACATTATAATCTGATAAAAATTTAGCTTTTAAAGCTAAATTCCTTAATTCTTTTGCCTGGCTCTTAAAGTGTAGTTTATACATGAGTACCCAATCAGATATATTTTCATGAATAGACACATAATCAACCATCTCCTTTAGCGTTATGTAGTCTAAGTTGATTTTTGAGTGACATTTGTAGTAACAATCATCATCATTTTGATTCTAAATGTTTTAATACTCATTATGCAACCATTTATAGACATAGGCATGTTACACATTTGCTTGGGTCGGCATGATTCAGCACAGTCGATTTGCCTGTCCGGAATCATTCAACAACAATTCAGTCAACATAATTATGTGCGAATGCGGTGCTTCTGATCAGACCCTGCCACACTTGCTGGAGTGTCCTGTGCCTGTTCCCCTGCACCTCGGATGACCTAAAGAATTTCATTTCACTGATGCCCCAATCAACGTGGGCTCTTACTGGGGTCAAACTATATAAAAACTACGAGTAAGAGTACCATCGACACGAAAAGAAGAAGAACATAATTAAGAAGAAGAAAATAATTAACTATTCGCGAGCTCGAACCCACTGGTGGTCATGAAAAAACCACTGCATAAATCAATTACAAATAAAGTTTATTGAACTCTTCGATAACTGAGCTTTGTCGGTACGACTTGGTTTTGAAGATTTCACAATTCTCTTATTACTTATTTACACCTAAAGTTACGTGAAAAAAATAGCAAGAAAAACGAATCTTTGTTGGCTCATAACTTTTTGATGGCTTTTTATTTTACTATTCTGTTTCCGTACAGACAAAAGTAATAATAAGTCAAAACGATATCATGTTTAACTTTGGATGCACAATGTCAAACAGCGGAGTAATACTTTCCCGAAAATGGAAAACATATCGACTAGTGGCACCTTATGAAAACCATCTTAAAAAGAACATCGCTATGTAATCTCTCCCTCTCTCCTACAGGTAGTGCTATCCTTCTCCAACGAGATGCGTTCCCGCCTGCTCCAGTTCGTGACGGGCACGTCCCGCGTGCCCATGAACGGCTTCAAGGAGCTGTACGGCAGCAACGGGCCGCAACTGTTCACTATAGAGAAGTGGGGCTCGCCTGATAACTACCCTAGAGCGCATACGTGGTCAGTCCTCGTTGTATTTTATTATCATATTTCGGTTTTGGCCAAAAGTTTCTAATACCGTTATCAAGATTCCTTTGCCCGGACAAGCGGTTGGCGTCATGTCATCTTGCGATTTTGGCTTAAATAAGATGTGTAGACTTGGTAAAACGATTAGAATCAGCCATATTTCTTGTGCCATAATTTAAAAAAATGCATGTTTTGCCAGATTGATTAAATATCTCGTGTTATGAGGTGCAAGCCTATTGCCCTTAACCAATCATTCCTAATAAAACTACACGATCCGAGGATCAAACCAAAACCCAAAAACGCATGTTCAACTACTGCATTAGCAAACACACAAAAAACAAGGCAGTTCAATTCAAAATCAAAATTAAAACATTTTTTCACATAAACCTACATGGGCAATTATGAAACGTCAGAAGCTAGGTGCACGGTTCCAATTGGTCGTTTCCTATGGAGAAGAACCGGCAAGAAACTCCACGGTTACTCTTTTTAAAAATAATTGGCTTTTACAATGTTTCCAAGTTACAGTAGGTATGGGAGGACAGCGTAGGCCTGTCAACAAGTACCAGGTACTTGATAAAATTATAAATGGTCTACAGATCTAAAGTCTATAAGGCCTAGACCCCTTGAACTTCAACCATCTATGTAATACTTTGATAGCAAATAAATTTCTCCCCCCAGTTTCAACCGCATCGACCTCCCCCCGTACGAGAGCTACCAGCAGCTCCGCGAGAAGCTCATCAAGGCTATCGAGGGCTCGCAGGGCTTCGCCGGCGTCGACTGAGACTTAGCCCTCTCCGAGTGCTGCACTACCTAAGTCGCAGGCTTAGGAGTACCCTGATGGACTGAGGAGATAGGCTGCAATTTAATATTTAAAAGGCCAGGAAAACTAGAGAACTGGGCTTAAAGACTTGTTGAGGGAAACTCAAATTATCGTAAAAAATTACAAATGTAACAGTATTTTCTCGAAAAAAAATTTGCTCTAACAAAAGAAGGGTTGGGCAGAGAGTACCTATAGTTGTACACCCACATTTTTTTTCATTTTTCCTTTAAATTTTTAAAATCGTCGCCTTAAAAGCCACTCTTCTGTGTTCTCGCTTACCGTTTCAGGTCCCGCGCACCGGACATTTATTTACCCTAAATGTTTGTAAATGATCAGTTGTCTATTTTACTTGGTCGGCTAATACAAGGCTTTATTATATAGTCTAGCTAGGGCCTATGAAAAAGTTGGCCATACTTACAACCAATAATGTCAAACGTTTTATCTCATGAACAATTTTCAGGCACTTACTAAATGTCAGAATTTAGGGGCATGCGAGGTTATTGCGTAACACACTATCAGTGGCAATTCATTTTAAGGGGGAAGCGCTAAGGTAGCCCGCGAAATTCAAATTTTCTTACGTTTTTGCAATCTGCTGGTCAGTATTAAGCTGTACCTTGATTAAAATATGATTCGCGGTCGTAACAAATATGTATTTACAGAATTATACTCATTACAATCAGTAATACAACTTGTTAAGCTAGTATAATCCCCAAATGTCAATATTTCATGAAATAGTCATTCTTGGGGATTACTTGGTCTTAGAGAGTTGTGTTGATGACTTTAATGATTATAATTCTGTAAATACATATTTGTTACGGCCGCGAATCATATTTTAATCAACGTACAACTTAATACTGACCAGCAAATTGCATAAAACGTAAAAAAAGTTGTATTTCGCGGGCTACCCTGGCGCTTTAGTTGTGTTATTCACGTTGTTAAACAGGCAAATATTTCGAACACTTAAAGCAATGAATATAGTAATATCCTTCAAAATGATTGAGATTGATAGTGTGATACGCAATTAGGGTGATAGTTACCGTTTATTTTTCATGTCGAATTTTAACGTAATATCCCTTACAATGCTACTAGGTTCTTTTGGCGTGTGGCCAAAATCGGAACTAACGCCGCCATCTTCTTTTGTCAATACAATTTCTTCACAAATGTTTACCAACAGCGCCCCCTGTCAATGTCATTTAGGCGCCAAAAGATCCTTGTAGCAATGTAATGCTACTACAATCTGTCAAATTTCTTTAATAGATTTTCAACTTTATCGCTAAAGCATAAAGTTCAAATTAGATTAAAAATTTTACATTTTCGTGTAGCTTGATCATCTCTTTGTATTGATCTCTACCGCTAGCGCCATCTACCGGATTATTCAAACTCCTGCTCAAACATGGAACAGTTACATACCATCACGCGATACTTATTATTACAGACTGGGCAGAACCTCTGCAAACGAAATTATACTTATAAAATATTTTTTATGCATTTCTTTTGTGATTGTGAAGGATGCCATTGCAAATAATTCGCAATAATTAATAACAACTGAACATTATGTATAAATAAATTAAAGTTCTTTAAAACATAAAACAATTTTTACGGATATTATGCTAAATTGAGATTTGAGATAAAACTGAAATCTTCCAACATTAACATAGAATTAAAATAAATAAATTGAAGAAATAATGTAAATACTAAAATTCTGAAATGTCCGTAAAAATAGTTTTAATTTACCAAAATTTTCGGTAACTTATATTTGGTATTTATTACTCATAATAAAATGCTAATTTAATGTCATCGCATCAGAGAAATAAGGTCGTATGTTGAAATATTTCTGACAGCCTAGTCAAATAAACCTGAAGGCCAATTCTCGTAATTAAAAACTTCCAAAATCTAATCACAATCTCATCTCAGCGACTGTCAATGTCAAAAACTTATCAAAAATGGAGGGAAATTAGAGGTACTTTTTGACAGATTGAAACTGACATTAGACTGTGAACGTTCTTAAAATTCTCAGCCTCATACTCTTCATATTTTTTTCTTTCCTTTTGTAGGATTAGGTAGTTTTTGTTGTTATCTTATTCAAATAATCACAAAACTAAACATGAATTGACCGAAGTTAGTTTGTTCAGCCACGTTCGTTGCGTTATTTGTGTTGTTGAGCAGACGAATTTAGCAAACATATGAAGCAACGGATAGTAATGTTCTTCAAAAGATTGTGATTGAAATTCGTCATCATTCTCCTGCCGTTACCCCAATTTATTTCTTGTCTGCACAACTTTTCTTTTTCTTTCATACTTCTCTATTAGTCGTCATCTCGGCAATCACTCCTTTTCTAACCATATCATCATTCCCACAGACCATCCATCGTTTCTTTGGTCTTCCCCTGCACTTATAGCCATCCTGAATGAAACTGTTACACAATTATGGAGCAGGTTGTTTTTTAACACATTGAAGGACACTGAACGAGTATTAATTATGTCGTCGTCTTCTATTGTTATTACGTCGAGGGGCGTTAAGTATCCCGCAAAGTGTTAAGTATACGCCAATATTTCGGCAAATATAACCAACACATACCAACCAAAGCATACATGATTTGAAAAAGAAAAACTTATATATACGTGTATAGATCGTCGAGATATATCAACATTCGTCTTTATTCGCTGGCGCGATAAAATAGGAGTGAGCAAATAATCTTAGAAAATTATTAATGAGTGTAAGTAATTCGTACGTGTGATTAGTATTCTAAATGAGTGCCTATCTATATTTAATTGGTGTATAATCTGCATTCTTAATTTTTATTCTTCACAACGACAATCATTTCTATGTGATTGTCCTCACTTTGACATTTAAACTATACATTTCCAGTATAAGCTGACTTCTCATTGTACAAAAAGTCTAAACAATGCGACTTCAACTAAAACTGGAAATGTATAGCTTGATATATCGTCGTGTGTGCTTATAACGTCTTATTTGATGATGAGACCTTAAGGCCAATTCTCGTACTTTCAAAATCTAGTCACAATCTCACCTCAGCGACAATCAATGTAAAGAACTTTTCAAAAATGTAGGTAAACTTGAGGAATTTCTAACAGCATGAGACGGATTAGAATGCGAACATTCTTAAAAATATGGGAATTCTCCTTCTGTTGCATGTGGCCGATAACACTTAGCAACATCTATACAAATAACCATTGCTTGATTATGCCTATTGTGAATCGTTTGCTGGTAGTCGCAATTCACTGTTGAAAGTTTTTCTAGCCAATAGAAATGCACCCTGTATAAATAAGTGCGTGCGTGAATAGTAGCAATGCTGGTAGTTCAGATTTCTAAACAAAAATAAATACAACACCAAAATTTGATAAATGTTGCCAAGTGTCCTTGCAAAATGTTTGAGGTCTTCAAAAAAGCCTTTTCCTCCTCTTCGAATGTGACGTTACATGTCACATCAAATCTAATATGGCGTAAGTAACCATTGAAGACGATATAAAATGAACCTTATTGTAATAACTACAGGGTCAAGCACGTGTAGGTACAACCCAAACTTGTCTTTCCGTGGCTGATTAAAATAAGTATGTCTTTTCATGCGTTGGGACAAGATTTCATCTCATATAATTTAGCCAATAACAACAATGCTTTAAAGCCACGTCGAAAGCTCATTGGTTCATCGAAGCTTATGACGTAGACTTGGGCCAATTAGGAGACTGTCATAAGAAGAGTATCGCAGCAATATTATTGTACGGACGCCAGCTCATCAAGCAAATACAATCTGTCAAATTTCTTTAATATATTTTCGACTTTATCGGTAAATTATAAGGTTCAAAGTTGATTGGGAAAATTTTACGTTTCGGGTAGCTTGATGTGCTGGCGTGTGTACCATGAGTTCAATCTACCTTTGAAATAATTAGCTTTACGACTAAGCCATAATAATGTAATGTTGATATAAAGCTTTTTAAAATTAAAATACCTAAAGTGCGCCATTTTAAGGGGCTTGTTGACTACAGGGCTAATTGTAACAACAATACAGTTTTCGGACGAAATTGCAATAAAAATTCTTTAGTTCCAGTTAGTCCTGTGGTAATATACCTATTTTACTTTATGTGGAAATTATTATTAAAAAGGTGAAGTTGATAAAATGTATACTATAAAATTATAATGTACATGGTGTTTCGTTTTCTGCCTGTCAAATCTGACAGCTGTAAATGTCGAACTACGGCAACCAAGGTAGCCTTTGTTAAGTGAGTGACAAAGCCTATGTGCAATGTTGATAATTTATTCCACACATTATTTACGATTTTAAATTCTAAATAACGTGATATACTCGGGCAAGATGGAGAGAACTGTAAAGTTTTATGAGGATTTCAATTATTAGAGATTGGGTAAAGTAGGCCATCTTGTCCGGACTTGTTTAGTGATTAAATAATTATTCATTTTGCGTCCTATACGTTAGATAAATTGCTTTTCGCTTGGATATATAAAAAGATATTTTCATATATAGCACTTGTACATAATATTAGTATAAGGTGTAAAAAATTGCTATTTGAAATATGTATAAATATAAAGTAATTAGATAACCGAACGGCATCCATGAAATGGACAGTTGACATTCTTAAACTATTAAATGATTAAAGATAATATAATATTTATTGATGGAGCAATTATTTACACCCTGTATTTATTTAGTTTTAGTCAAGTTGCGTTTTCGTCTATGATCGTTTACTTAATTTAGATAGTTTTACCAATATATTGTTTGTATGTCTTTATAATTTTAGGCTTTATAGGAAGGTATTCAAACACTACTTTGGCCAATCCGACGTATCTTTGGTCGTCTCTTTTCGTTCGATTGGCCATCGTACTCTTTGTCTAATATTCAATGCCTTATGAATTCTCTGTCTGAATCAAATACAAAACAAACTAGTTACATTTTGTTATCTACATTTTCACATTAGTAAAGCTAAAGTACATCAGTGAAAATATCGTACGTATTTGTTTGCCTAAAATTATAAAGATGATTATCGAAAATAAAATTTGTATAATTCCATATTATTAACGTTTTTGATTGTAACATGTTGACGGAACATCGTGATATTTTATATAGTTTAGGAGACAGCAAACTTTAAACGCGCGTCATCTTTGAGTGAAAACTCTCCTGTCATGCTATCTCGGGAAAAAACTGCTTGTAGGGCCAGCCTCGTAACTTTTGCTAACAAAATAAAGTAAGAAAAGTATGTAAAAATTTAGCATTTAAATAGAAAATAAGATAATGTAATCAAAAAGTACTAAGGTGGATAATAAATTGATTTACTAACCTAGCTTCTAGACTCGTCTACATACATTTAAAGATAACGCGCCACTTAACGTTGCTATCTCTTGTACTACAAAGATCTATGCAATTTCGCGCTATGTGCAAGCGCATAATGGTAAGTGACACAAAGCTGGAAAGAAATCACAATGATTTTGACAGAAGAATTACTGTTTTAATAGCTTCCATAGATTAATATTATGAATAAAGAAACTGCTTACATAATCAGTTAAGGTTTTTTCAGAAGCAGTCTGACCTTTTCAACCTATTCCATGGTTCCAGTCTGAAAAAGGGATGGTGCTATCGGTCATGTATAGGTCCGTCTCTCTCTCGCACTGGAATCATAATGGTAAA
Organism: Mesoligia furuncula; assembly: GCA_916614155.1. Lineage (NCBI taxonomy): Eukaryota > Metazoa > Arthropoda > Insecta > Lepidoptera > Noctuidae > Mesoligia > Mesoligia furuncula. The sequence goes on from OU744809.1 coordinate 27,223,977, forward strand.
ACAAAGTCATATTACCTGTCTTTTAGTTTTCTAAAAGTTGTGACGGTCAGACTGGCAGATTTGAGGTACTGAAGGCTTATATCGCAAATATACATAACTAAGTAGATAGTTTATTAATAAAGGATTTAGATAGCTTTTAAATAATATTATTTTTAGTGAACAGACTAGGGCTGTCACTTCCACTAACTGCTTTAGAATATTTTTAGAAGTGATATTTTTCCAGTTTTGATGTGTCGCTAACAAAATAGGGTTGTCAAACAATGAACAATACGCGGTGTTGTCTAACGTAATCAACGATATTTTTATTTTATGTTTACGATAAGATTATTCATGTAAATATTAATAATACATATTTAAAATTGAAAAAAAAATTCATTAAAAAGTCATTATTTTGATTTGTGCCTTTTATTTTATTTGTTGTCACATTTATATCCCTAAATTAGGGTTCCCCATGTTGTGTTTTATTCAAAAACTTCACAAATACTTCCAAAACGAGATTCAGCCCTTTTGATCTAGTGTTTGCAAACGCGAGTACTGAGCGTGGGTTGGCGGGCGACCCTAGGTTGCGCGCTAATTGTATTTGGTTTAACCATTAGGAAATTGTCAGTAACAGCCTGTTGAGATCATTTTACATGGGATTAAATCATATTACCGGAGCTGTGGTGTACCAGGGGTATAGGAGCTGACTTACGAGTTGTAGGTCGTAAGTTCCAGGGAAGACGGTGGCACAGTCAAGTAGTCACGAGCTGCCGTGCATAGTGAGGCTCAGGGGAGGCCCCTTTACAGTTTTCCTTAGGGATGTGCCTTACAGGCGTTGCCGAGGGGGGTTCCGGAATTGGTCTTTTACGAGGAACCGGGACCACCCCTATGTGCTGATGGTGATCACCGGGGTGGTTTTAGTGAGGTAAAAATCCCATATTCCCCAACCTCCCTCCCCGGAGGTCGGGTGCCTTTTGAAGGTTTCTCCCCGACAAAGAAAACAAAAAAAGGTCGAAGTTCCGGTACTTGTCCATGTTCCCCTAGTCTAGTTCCCCTTGGGGTACCACGAGTAAATATTTTTGCCCGTAGAACCCCCTAGTTCGAACCCAGATAGGAACTTTACTTAATACTTTGTGTATTTCATTTAATCACCACTGCTCTCCAAACGGTGAAGGAAAACATCGTGAAGACATCGGCATGTACAATCAACAAAAGAGATAAGTAAGCAGGATCGTCGGATATAGTTGAAGTTTAGTAAGAAATCGATGAATGTTCTCGAATAAAATTTAATTTTATTAATAGAAAACAAACAGCTCATAATATCAAATTAAATTTCAGTCGACGCCTTCATCGGTTTCTTACTAAACCAACTATATCCGGCAATCCTGCATACCTCTTTTGTGGACTGTACATGTCCTAAAACCACAAAATCGAAGACATGTGAAATCCCCGCACTGCGCCGCACCGAGAGGAGGCCTGTGTCCCAGCAGTGGGAACAATAGACTGATTACAGTAAACCATAACTAAGCTGGTAGAAATGTCAGTTTAGTCTAAACAGGCGTGATACTATGATGAGGTCATGTTGTTTCTTACTATTGATTACAAAAATCAGTAGGTTGCATAGTTTAGGCTCGGTGTTGCAACCGAAACAAGACCTTGACCTGAGGAAGTGGACGTTCACCTCGCGCGTGAGGTAAACCATCAAACTGGTTATTGTATGGAGGAGGGCAGCCGGTAGGGATGTACCTGCTATTAGTTGCATGGTAAAATAACTTTATAAATATGGGTTATTTATGGTTTAAAGTGGGTCAAGTGCGGAGCTATTAAATGAACAAAATTCCAACAAAGTTTTTAACTAGTTGATGTTTCTAACTATGAATTCATCTTGGGCCTTCCAATCTATATATCTATATGCTTGTTATTAGTATAATCTATATTTATACTAATAACAAAGTTGAAGAGTTTGTTTGTTTATTTGAATGCGCTAATCTTTGGAACTACCAGTCGGATTTGACTAATAATAAAGCAGAAGAGTTTTTTTGTTCGGATTTGAAAAATTCTTCTAGCATTTTGACAGCCCAATTCTTGAGGAAGCTTATATTAACATCATGCAACGACCAGTCAGAAAGAATGTGAAGTAATAGCGCGGGCGGGCGATGCGATGCGACGGGGTGGGGCGGGGGAACAACAAATGATTACACGCGGACGAAATCGCGAGCAGAAGATAGTAAATGATAAAGATGTTCTTATTGAAGATGATCTTCTTACTACTTTTGATAGACGGACGGTCATTGCACTTTTTGTTACAAGCAGATCCAGACACAAGCTGGTGCTTATTTTATATTATTATATTATATTTTATTTGTTCAAGGCTTAAACCTATTACATTTTGTACCTTATTAAATTAGACTTTGTAACTCAGTGCCAAGATACAAAACATGATGCAACTGGGCTTAAATTAGGAGGACTCCTGTGCTATAAGCACCAGTTACACACAGCCATTACAAGTGTGGTGCGGTGCAAAGGTAGGAGTATTATTTACAATATTATTATTAATACACCTAGGTGTGTGTGTGTGTGTGTGTGTGTGAGAGGTGTGTAGTTTATTTGTGTGTGTGTGGGTGTGTGTGTGTGTATTTTCTCAACTTACTGGACAGGTGACCTATTTTAGTGGTGGACACCTGCTAACGGCCGCGACTTACGAGTTGTAGGTCGTAGATTCGAGCCCAGTCAAGCGCTTTACTTTGAGTAAATTATTTCATCACCGCTGCTCTCAAAACGGTGAATGAAAACATCGTGAGGAAACCGGCTTGTCCTAGAACCAAAAATTCGAAGACATGTGCACCTCTACCAAACTGCCCTGGGCCCGCGTGGTGGATTACGGCCCACTTCCTCTCGCAGAGAGGAGGTCTATGTTCCAGCAGTGGGAACATTACCTATAGGCTGTTTATGCATGCATGCATAGCATAGGGGGGCCATGCTATTTCTGATATTCAATCCTTCCAATAATAAGGATGGTGCTCCAGCTTTACATTTGACTGGGTGACTGGCTGGATCTCCGTGTTAAATGATTTCAGTGCCAAAAAGTAGAGCTATCCCATTCGCCATTATTTTAAAAAAAAAGTTAGAAGTGCAACTATGCATTTACCTGAATGGTGTAACGGACTAGTAGCCAGCTATGCTGCAAGCAACTTTAATGTTTCATTCCTTCGCAATGATTATCTAGGTGGGTTTATGTTTAAATACAATGCAATATCCCAAAATATTCCAAAATCAATGACATGTTATTGCGCATTCTATAACCAGTCACGTTAAGACATCTCGTACTGTTTAGCAACTCACACTTGACCAGATTGAAAATCCTCGCCGATGTCACATAACAGAGAAACAAAAGGTCGACTCAGTAGGCAATAATGGCACCTGGCCACCCTTACACTACATGGTCATAATCATCCGCCAACCACAAATGTTTAGACGAGCAACATTACTAGTCCGAAGTTATCCTGAAGTATGAATGCCATCAGCTCCTTGGATTCTAATCCTGTTTGGCTAGGCATGTTCTAGGCAACCTATTTTTGAAGTGAAAACTTCTTTAGCGGCGTTGTACACTTTTTTTGTAATGGGTAAAAAATGTTAAACTCGCGTCAGAACACGTGACCCTGATCGTAAGATTCGTAAGATGACACGTGCTATAGATAGGCAATCCACCGGGTTTGAACCCGGTGCTTTTGATAAACACCCGATAAACACCCGTAAACACCCATAAACATCCACAAAATTGGGTGTTTATCAAAGCACCGGGTTTAAACCCAGGTGGATTGCCCATCTATAGACGCGACCCTGATCGTAAGATCACACGTGACCCTGATCGAAAATTCGTAAGATTCCAAAATATCAAAAATTGAAAAAAAGTATACAGGATCAAATTACAGACACACAGAGACCGACAGTTACAGTTACAGTTACGGTTACAGTTACAGTAAACAATGTTAATATTCAAGTTTTCATTTCTGCCGGCACTCCCGGAGTGCAACCCGTCGTTTTTTTTTCTTCTGGGATAGAGGAATGCCTGGATACATAAACACACCTCCAGTCTTAAGTCATCCTTCTCACGGAGGGAGTGACGAACCCTTAACAAGTTAAACAACTCCATAGTTCCCACAACTTTCATGTTTGATATCCTTTCCTGATTTAGGTACACTTTCCTCCAGCACGAGGAGAAAGTCGCTTCCCTTTAGCTGTGTGAAGATGCAAAGCAACAGTTCCGTTCGAGATTGTTCTACTACACAGCATAATCTTTTAGCTGGCTTTTCTGCATCTCCACACACTGTGGCACAATGTAACCGAGATGATCTGTCGTAATGCAGAGAAGGGCGGCGCGCGCGCGTTACTCAAGTGTTCGCGAGTTGGCTCGAGTCTGCGCCCGCGCACGGTGTGTTGATCGATATGTGGCGCCTGTGGTTCGTTGCGTGCTTTTGTTCCGCGCTGGGCAGTGTTATTGATATCAATGGTAAGTTAAGTGGATGTCGTTAGTTAAATAAAAAAAGGAAAATTTATTTAATTATACTTTCATGAGGAAATAATAAAAATGTAGATTACTTTTAAAATAATTATAAAATAAAAATACGCATTTATTTTTAAAACGATTTAACTTAAAAAAAAAGCGAGCAGAAGCATTTTGCCAGTTTTTTTTTTTAAATTGATAACTTAGAAGTTTAAATCCTAAAACACCTAGGTGCATGCAATCATATTGTATTCTAAGGTAACCACAATTTTAACCACAACATTATTTGAATAGTTTGTTGGTCGCGGTGGTGGCTGCCTAGCCTAAGGTCTTGGGTTAAAGTCCCATGACAGAGAAATTGTGTCAGAGAAATTCATTGAATAATACATTGCCGACAGCAAGTTTGATTTATGTAGATATTAGAAAAAAGTCGCAATCCTTTTATCTCATTTAACCCAGATTACCCAGAGGGGTTGGAAATGGGTGACCGCCTTTTATTTGAAGGGATTCCTGTAGATGTAGGTAGGTACCCATTTGCAAACCTAAAAGGTAACCTACAAAAGATATAAAGAGACTAGAAAAGATATGGAGAGAAAGAAACATATTTTATTTGGGACACGCACAGGAAATACAAACGATAAAAACTGACCAAGTGCGAGTCGGACTCGCATACGAAGGGTTCTGTACCAGAAGGCATAGAACGCCGAAAAAAACGTTTCTTTTATACCCCTTTTTCAACTTTATTTTATTTTTATTAATTATTTGTTGTTATAGCGACAACAGAAATACATGATCTGTAAAAATTTCAACTGTATAGCTATCACGGTTCATGAGACACAGCCTGGTAGACATTCGGATAGAAAGTGGAGTCTTAGTAATAGGGTCCCGTTTTTACCCTTTGGGTACAGAACCCTAAAAAGAACATTTAATCGAACAAAGTCATGAAAACAATAAAAAAAAACATTAAAACTTATTAAAAATTTGCGTGTCCTCTTATCAATTAAACAACTATCTACCCACCAATATAGCGGTGAGCTACCTGACCATCAAGTACTCCATTTTAGCGGTCAAGGGTGCAGCTATTAAAAGTATCGGCCTACAGACTGCAAGTAGCTTATTGTTACCAGTGTGGATCTTCGCGCACGTGAGTTGAATATGTGATAGCACTTACGATTACAATCAACAATATTATCATAACTATCTGAGAGCCTATAGAAATACACGTAGGCTAATGCCGAAGTAGGTATCTAATAAGTACCTACTATGCCCGGAACCCGTAACCCTGGTGCACCCCGCACCAGGTGTAGGTATGTATTTGCATGTATAAGGTTTCCAACAGTAAAAATACTACAATAGTTCCTAAGTCCGGTTATACCGGGCGTGGTAGCCTCGACTGTTGACGCTGGCTGGCTAATGAGCTCACAAAATCATTCACTTATTCGCGTATAACTTGTACCAACACAAGCAAAGAACAAGAAGAATATTATGGAAGGAGTTGACCCTCATGAGTATCGAAGCAGTGCCAGTAGCAGTGGCTGAAAAACAAATACTTACAGTTAAAGCCTCATTATTTTCTAGACGCTTCCTCGATATATTCAGAACTCGCCTTACCAGAGGCTGCTATATACCTAACTGTCTCAGCCGCCCTAGGTCTTTTAATCGTCTCGCCTCTTTTTACTGATTTTATAGCGTAAACTTGTTAAGCCAAAAACAACGTTGCGTTCGATTTAACCAGAAAATATTTATTTCTTCGTTCAGAGTTTTATGTTTGTTCACATTACTATTTATTTTTAATTAGCCGTCATCGCTCCATAATGTACTGAGCTGAGATTTGCCAGCCGCTGGCGCAGGTTGATGCAGATCTGATGGAAAATCCACCTCTGCTTCTCATTATCTTCTGTTCCATTCCAGACACGGTGTTCGCGTCCCTCCCGCCGCTGTACGGGCTGGACGACTGGGCCCAGTGCCGGCGTCCTGGGGATGTGTACTGCATCGTGGATGCGGCGCTCTACTCCCGGGAGCCCTCGCCGTCTATGATGCTGTTGCAGGTATGTGCCAGTGGATGTCCTCAAGGATAATCTAGGAGTTGGACAAGCCAAGGAATATGACTGATTTGTGCCAGCTATAGGTAGTTAGTTACTGCTGTCTGGCTGTCTGGAACTCCGGTCGAACGCAACTCTGCCACAGGTACACGTTTAGCAAAACTCTTCCCGGCGAAATAAAGTTTGTTTTAAACTACGTAGTGTATCAAGCGAAAAAATCTTTCAAACAAACGTATGAAGTCGATGTCGACAAATACTAAGCACATCGTCGTCCAAAGAAAGAAAGAAAAGCAAGAAAGAAACATGCGTTTTATATTTGCTCACATGTACAAAACACTGGTTAGTAGGCATGCATTAAAATTACGACCTGAACCGAAGATATGCAACCTGTTAGGGTACTGCAAATGTTGCAGTTTATTGGCGCAATAACATGAGAATCTGTCCTTATGAGAATCAAGGCAAAATAAACACAGTCCACATCGACGTAATCGACATCATGGTGAGATGCTCACTCTCGAAAAAATACAACAAAGGTAAATAAAACGCTACATTTTACATATGTTCTACCATAGATATCCGTGGATTCTACGAATCTTTTTCATAGCATTAACTACTAGTAAATGACAGACTACGGCGTAGACCGTACTTCCGCAAATTACCTTGCTACGACAAAGCATATTTCATAGAAGCTTCGATTTTTTATTATTATTAAAGTGTCATTATTATAGACTTTCTGATACCTAATGATGTTCCGTAATTACAGGCAACGTATAAATAATAAATATTGTATTAGTTTGAATATTATAGCAGTGAATTCATTGTGAAAGATTTCATCCGGGGAAGTATATATACCTAGTAGGTACTGAAGGAGACTAGAGAACTGTCTTCGGAATCGTTGTATGAATGATGACACGTATTTGAAGTTCTCAAATTAAATCAAAAGTTATTCAAACCAGGCTGAGAAATAGCACTTTTAACGTCAAAATTATATATTAAGACAGTGGGGCTTTATCACTTCCTAGTGCTTTAGTTAAGATGGGATAATAATCCTACAAGTAAAGGTAGAAAGAAGTCCCGCGGTAATAAGTTGAACTAATTATTATTATATACACATAGTTAGCTAAGATAACAGACGTTACCCAGACAGACTAAGATAACAAACTAAGATAACAGACGTTACCCAAAAAGCCGCTAAACTTAAGAGCGTTTACGCCGAACGGCATTTCATACAAACTTTCAAGCCCTTATTTTTTTAAATGGATGAACCGATTTTAATGAAACTTCATACGCATAAGCATACAAAGGATACAAAGGTCTAAAAAGTTAGTAGAAAACATTTTCAAAATGTCTTATTTAAAAAAAGATAACTGGAAATCTGTTTCTATGGAAAATTTAAAATCGGTCTAATTTGGCTGTAACACTATTTTTTGAAAATGTTTTCTACTAACTTTTTAGACCTTTGTATCCTGCTTATGCATATGAAGTTTCATTAAAATCGGTTCATTCATTTCGAAAAATAAGGGCTTGAAAGTTTGTATGAAATGCCGTTCGGAGTAAACGCTCATAAGTGGGACTGGGCCGGACATGTTTGTCGCATGTCAGATTTTGTGATGTGCATGTCACATGTTCAGACAATTGGGCTAAGAGAACCACCGATTGGGTCCCACTAAACGCACGACGCCATCGCGGCAGGCCGAGACGAAGATGGCGGGACGAGCTTGACTCCTACCGTAAGGACTGGCCGGCACTAGCAAAAGACAGAATTCTGTGGAAAAGGGAGAGGGAGGCCTTTGCCCTGCAGTGGGACAGTACAGGCTAGTTAGATTAGACATAGTTAGCAACATTCCAACAACAACCCTCCTACCTCACACAACTTGATTGTGCGTTTTATTAACCAGTGCCTGTAAAATCTAAATAATAATAAATATAATTTATGTGTATATAATGAAATAAAGGATAATAATAATATTATATTTACTGCTGGGCAAACGCCTCTCTACTCTCTTTCTACCTCTCTGTATAAATTATATTGAGATAAATAAATATATACCGCATGGCCTGTAGCATCGCGTCTGCGGGACTTCTTTCGTGAAACGGACTGTAGATACTTATTTTTATCAAGTCAGGGGGTCAGCTGTCTGAGCTATCGTATATTTTCCTATTCTTAATCTGAAATAATGCTTATCTCCAAAATATATGCCATTAACTTTTCAAACACTTGAGGAGGTTGTATGAGAAAACCCTCCAGATCAAAACCTCGACAAACTCAAATTCAAATCATTTAGTTCAAATAAACCAAATAGGTACAGGTACTTATGAATTGTCAAGGGATCGGTCAGTCAGAAAGATGAAGCTAGTTGCCCATTCAAAAGTAGTAGGTATATATGGAGAAGAACGGGCAAGAAACTCCAGTACCTAAGCTCACTCCATCGTCGACTTTGTCTGTTTCACCTCTGACCTAGACTAGAGTCAAGAGCAAACCCATTTCAAATAAAAAAAAACCAAAGCTACTACGATACCCCTTCCATAAAGCAGTATTGCCGTTTGGATAGCTTCGGTGCCGGTGAAATTACAATTACCTGATAAATTTCCACTTTATCTTGGTCAGAAACTCGATGTGTTGAAAGTTGTGTTTAGATTATTGATTAGTCTAATTTCACCTTGTGCTAGACTTGCAAAAAGTCCAACTATCCTCAAATAAATAGGTGCTGTGTCTAATGTCTCAAGGCAAGCTAGAATATGATGCCATTCTAAATTAACGCTTATGTTGGCACACAATAATGAGTATTATAAATATAATAAATGGTAAAACAATAATCGTTAAGGTTGCTAGAGACGAGTGTTAAACAATAATGTTGGAATTATACTAAGCACCTAAGCCTTTAAGTGTTCTTGACTCCTGTCATCCTGTGTTTGGAATATAATACGTAGATAAAGCGTTAGTTGACATTTTTCCATTTCAGCTGTGATGCCACGTTATGATTTGAAATTCTAATTCTAGTTAAAGTTCGCGAGCACATTCACACGAAGCTGGCAGTATCATCACAACGGTAATATTTGCTTATTGTTTGTCTTATTTCTTTTTAGTATATTCACGTATTTATGCTTATATTTATATGTAATTAGGTATATATTATGTTTATAGATTTAGTCAATAGATTATGCGTATTTTCATATTTATAAGTAATTTAAAAAAATGATTTTATTTATAATTTATTTAATATTCCTCAATTTTCAAGATTGCACCTACCACTGTTTCTGTGCATCACCCAAAGGTTGACTGGTCGAAAATGCCTATGGCATTAAGTCTGCCTCTGTACATTTATGTGCTTGAAGTATTCAATAAATAAATTCTAGTTTCAAATGTTTGAACACTACGTTTTTATTGACTAAGGGCTGATTTTTCCAACTCCGAATAATTTTTATCGGAGGAATAATTTTGAATTTTTGACATTCTTCAATGCAAAAACTGTCAGACGTCAATTTTATTCCACGAATAAAAATATCTGTCGATTGAAAAATCAGCCTTAGATCAATTACCTTTGACTTTGTCGTAAAAATAATCAGGCAATCCCTTAGGAGTACCTGATTATTTTTGTTTTTTAAATCATAAATGGCACAGCTGAAGTGGAAAAATGTCAACTAATTTTTGTAGGCCACTGCACATAACCACATAGGTATTATTATATTTGCCTTGTGAAGTGAAGAGCTCAGCCGGTCGATTCTGTAAAAATCTCACCGTGATAACTTAGGTGATGTGAGTTTGTTTTTGCTAGGAATTGAGACTATTGACAGCTCACTCCACGCTCACTTCACCTAAGTTTTCACGGTGAGATGGTTACAGAATCGCACTGCTGGTCTGCGAAATAGTATTACAAAATCCTAATAGTTATCTACATATAGGTTTATGCAGTTGTCGTTTTCTGGCAGGTTTCGAGCGTGGGAATTCAATGAACTTCTGTTTGTGTTAATAGATTTATATATACCCCTGCTACCTAATATCTCTTTACCATCCGTTTACATATTGCTGGATTGGTAGCACAACTAAGCTGTCTCTCTCTCTCTGATCTTTACTCCCGCATCGTGCGGCTAGTTGAGAGATAGAAATAGAGAGAAAAAATAAATCTATATTTTTCCAAGTAAAACAATTATACAGGATTACTTGTAATTCGACGTATTTTTGAAGCGTAAAATGAAAATATTGGTAAGATATTATTCTTAAGTCGCTCATCATTTTAATTATTTTGTTGAATTAAGTACTTTTAATAATGTTCACATCTTAATTGAAGTGCCAGCTACAATATGATTTTTAATGGTACCCATTCAATGTGTAGTTTTTTTTTTTTAAATTTGGAATTATATCGTAAAACACTCAAAATTCAAATATCTCAAAAACTATTGAATTTTGGCTATACCTACATATTGGGGGTTCAATTTGTTGCATTTTGGCCCCCCTATCAGCTCCTGACGGATATACGTCGAGTTACAAGTAACCCTGTATACACAGGTACCTACTTGAAATATCAAATAACATTTAACAGTAAAATGATTACCTACAGCTGCACAATTAATATTGACAATGAGTGCCCAACCTAGTCTGTATCATGGGGCTTACAAATATTTCTCACCACTTGCATTAGGTGGGAATGTATTAATTCTGCAAAAAAAAAAAGAATCACCATAAACGCGCCGCTGCACAGCAGTCCATGATTAAGCTACACACGTGCTGTATATAAAAATGTTGGCGGGATCGTCCACTGCGACCCACGGACACGCTACTCACAAATGCGTGGCTGGCAAACAAATGAACCGCGCAGCTAACGTAGGAGACCGCTCCGTGCACGTCCTACGTAGCACTGGACGGACGATCGACTTAAAATGTTCATAGAATTGTATTTAACGATGTGTATTTGCATTCAGCAAAACCGAAGATTTCCACATACCTACGGGAAAATCGGCTTTTAAACACGCCTCTTGCGCCATACTATGCCCTACACAAGTACTACACTAAAAGCCTACCTTTATGTAGGTACCTGTCCCAGTTAATGTTGCCAGCGACTAAGATTAATTATTTAATATTATTGCAAACAATAACCTTTTGATATAACACCTTGGCCTCAACACTTCAATCAGTGGTCCTTTATATTATTATAACTACGTATTGTTTATTTATCTAACTAGCTGAGGGTTATATTTGCGTTAGGAACTTATTTTCTAGCACTTAACCTGAGAATTGTTTATTCAAATAGTACTTTGCGTATACAAGGACCATGAGTAATTTCAATTAGAACTCTAAGTAGACGATAAAACAATAAATTAAAATCGTAGGTTTAAAACAAACTAAATACCCTTTTCACGCATTACGAAATTGTATTAAAAGCTCGTCACGTAATCAAATCAATTTAAACAATAACTTTTTTTTTCGTTAGCCTTTTTTGTGTCCTTAGTGGGCCTCCCTTTTTTCCTTCCAAACCGGGTGTCTTGAGCGATCTCTGGCCATGTTGGCCCTGCAAACCTTGTTAGATCGTCACACCACTTTCGCCGTGGTCTACCTCGACGGCAATGTCCTTCTCCAGGCGTCCAGTGAGTGACGATCTTTGCCCATCTCTCCATGTGCATTTGCGCGACATATCCGGCCCAATAACAATAAATTAAAACTATAAAATAGACGAACAATGACGAAAATAAAAAAAATATTTACGGAAAGATTCAGGGTCGCGCGTTGATGTCTTTTGTTCAGTCAAACGTCAAATCTCTTTTTTGAGCTCTGAATCAAGCAGATAAGGGGCTGATAAGAAAATACAGTAGAAAAAATAATAACAATGTCTGTGACAAGTCTTATTCAGCTTACTATTAACTATTGTTTACGGAAACAGAATTTACCAGTCCATATAAATAGAATAAAACATGCATTATGCTAGATGCATCGTTCGTCTCATAGTCTGAATCTGTCACTACACATCTTTACATATGTATTGACTACAGTAGTCAATGCGGGTTTATAGTCAAGCGATGCTTCCTAGATACATTGCAATATAATTATATAAGGTATTCCCTGCACGCCGACGCGCGAGACTTGCAAGAATTATACAATTTATGTAACACTAACCCATCTTTACAAGCACAGTCTTTGGTGATATAACCTATTGAGGTTCTTGGCTCCAAACAGTGGTTAAACACCCATTAAGTATGGGTAGAAGCATCCTCGGTGTGCCAGTAACCGATGTTATAACATGCGGTCACCAAACTCGTGTGTGAATGTAATTTTCCGAGAAAAATTTGACATGACATGATCTAGTTCAGATTTCGTCATAATAATGTTCTTGGAGAGATTCTTTACCTAAGGATTCATATCACGTAATAAATGAACTAACTATAATTTTAGTTAGGTTAGGATATTATATTTTTATTTTTATTTGTAACAGTTTGTTAGTTTATTTAGTATATGAAGTTAGTCCATTTAATAAATAAAAAATGTCTTTTATTTTGAAATACTGTAGACTAGAATAATTTTTATAATATAAACTAACTAGGTCACTATTCATAAAACTTATGTTAAATATTTCTAAGTTTGTTGTTTTAATAGTAGTCCTAAGAACTCATGCTACCTGCCATGTGATACAGCCATACAGGTTTATCCTAGGACAGGCATCATACTTTGTAATATCTGCATTATTGAGAATTGATTAAGATTTGTACCTACTTTAAAAATTTATTATATTTTTATTTATTTGTTCTGAACTCCAATGTTATTATGTGCATAGACAAATCATCCACAAATGACGACCCTAAAATGCTTTCGGCTCATCCTGTCAGGGCATTTAGCTCCTTTACCATCCCCTTTGACTTATTATTTTTAACTCGACGAAGAGGCTGAAATATTTATTTTATTTGTATTGATCTAACATTTCTATCCAGCGCTGGAATCCCATATCACTGTATCGATATTTGTCGAATTAGCAGCTGACCTATAAAATAAATTTAGCGCTAGATCCTATTTGATGTTGGACTGGGTTGTAAAGTGTTCGCATTCATCAAATATCGTTCCGGTGCTTGAAAATTTAGCTGATCGGCCTTCAGTTACTGTTGTATAGTGATGCACGAGCAAAGTTAATAGTCCTGACAGATATACACATCTCTGCAAACACACGCACGATGCAACCGTGACGAAGTGACGAAGTTATGTTAGAATTAATTGACGAAACGTTTCGCAGCTCGTTTCAACAAATGTATATGTAGTAAAGGTCGTGATTGTGTACACACTGAACCGGCTGTTTTACTGGATAATTCATTCAGTGTATGGTGTAGCAATTAAACCTGATCTATCACAACAAATGCCTTTTGCCAGTTCACAACGTTCTACGAATAGGTCTGGTAATAGTTAAAACGTCCACGCGCACGCGCCACGACTTTTATTCCTTTAATAAGTTAAAGGAATATTCTCAAAAATGTTGCCTACTTTTGTTTCGTTGTTCTAGTGTTCGCAAGCGCGACTGCTCAGCGTGAGGTCCTAGGTTTTAATCCCAATTAGGGCAAAGTGGTTTTGGGTTTTTCCATTAGGAATTTTCCCAGTAGCAGTCTGAGGCCTTGTGCCCGGTTTATGGCAATAGGCTTGCCTGGCGCAATGTGGGTGTTATTATATTATACAGCTCTGCTCACCCCTTTCGGGGAATACAAACGTAATTTTATGTTAAGTATGTTGTTTTTCATAAAAGTATTACAAATGGATTTGAATTAATTTAACTTGACCGTTGACTGTTTTGCCCAACTACTGCAACATCGATTGCCCACTGCAGCAGACTGAATTCTTACCCTAGAAACGGGTGTTAGATTTTATTTCACCAAGCTTGCATTACACCTCATGTAAGGTTGTAAAAGCTACTTAGGGGAAGTAACAAATTCTAGTCTGCTAATAACAAAAATTGCGATCACCCATCCTCCAGAAAAGCATTGTGTCCTTTCGTGAGGTCATTGCCCCATGAAGGTACCTATAGCAGTAGATACCTTCTGAATGTCTTTGATGATAATGATGGATATGCGAGATTGTTTTGTTGAGTTGGATGGCGTGTTTGTATACCTCCCTATTTATAACTTAAATAAAAGGCTTATTAGTCGATACGCACGAATTCAGTTGCCCGAAACGGGCGAATCGTCAATTTTAAATAATATTATTTTTTCTATAGGTGACTCGCACGAAGTTAATTTATTTGTGGGCGAGTCGACAACTCTAGAAATAGTGTATTAGGCAATTGGCACATTTTGAATTTTATGCATAGAAGTTAAGAAAAATGTACACGTTTTATAACATTTAACTCTTATCACTTCTGTGCGCTAGTGTCCTTTTTTCTATATTTTATTGCTTAAAATTCTATATATACCAAATAAATTAACTTCGTGCGGGTCGCCTATGAAAAAAATAATATTATTAAAAAAATAACGATTCGCTCATTTTGGGCGAGTAAATTCGTGCAAATCGACTAATAAGCCAAATAAAATCACTTCGTGCACTCTACAAACTCGTACTGCAGTTCTAAGAGGGTCATATTTTTTGTCAGTTCTTTTACTAAGGGCTGATTTTTTAATCATCTAATAACCTTATTGGAGGAATAATTTTGAAATTTTGACCGTTATTTCTAATAAAAACTGTGAATCGTCAATTTTATTCCTCGAATAAAAGTTATCTGGCGATGGAAAAATCAGCCCTAAGTCTACCTTTAAGTCAATTACCAACGACATAATTACTATTATATAAATAAAGGTTAGGTATCTTATTTCGTAAACATGTCCTTCTTCTTGAGAAAGTAAGTATAAGCTCAAGTTGTTTGGGTTCACCCGGTCTAGTGACGTAACTCTGGTAACTCAAGGTTACAACAAGTTGTGTTGATATGTGTGGAGTTTGTGTAGAATGCGTCTGTGAATAATTTAATTAGATATGTTTGTTGAACTAAGGAGACGGTAGACCAAGGGCTGATTATTCCAACACCAGGTAATTTTATCCGAGGAGTAGTTTGACAGTTCTTCCAGACAACTTCTTCTGTCAGACGACAATTTTATTCCATGAATAAAAATTATCTTTCGATTGAAAAATCAGTAATGAAAAGAGTAATGATAACTGATTTAGGATTGTACCGAAGTCAATTATCTTTTTTTGTATAGAAAAACTGTCAAATATTCAAAATTTGTTCTCAGGATAAGACTTATTCTGGGTATAAAAGTTTGATGGAATTCGCCCTAAGATGCTATACACCACAGAGGAAAAGGTGCGAAAGCTTTGCTATAGGGTAACTTATCCTTTAATATTAAAAAAAAATGAGCGTGAAACATGGATTTTTCGAATTAGCAACTTGCAAGGGAATATTGCCCATAAAATATTATTATATTTAGTCACCGTATGCTTTAGCATTCAATGTGATGATCGCAGTATTTCATTAGATTTTAGAGTGTGACATAGGTAATAGGTAATAGGTAATAGGTACTACGGGCTGGTGTCCGCAACTCCACGTCAATGCGCGTATTTTGCGTATGGGTGGGAAAATCGACTATTCGATCCACCCCAGCTCCTCAAAGAAGGCCAGCAACGCCTTGATGTTACTGACCGTCTCACGTAGGGTACCTGGGTTACCGAAGTACTTTGCCCTGTACGTGGCGATCACCGGGCAGTTTAGAAGCACATGTGCCGCTGTCTCGTCGTCCTCCATGCAGGCCCTGCACAACGGACTGTCCGTTACTCCTATGACAAAGAGGTGTTTATTAAATGACCCGTGGCCAGTTAAAGCTGCGGTAAGTATACGCAGCTTTTGTTTTGTTAGACGAAGAACCTGTTTCGTGAGGCGGCCATCCAATGTGGGAAGTGCTTCCCTCGCCTGCCTGCATTCACCTTGGTCCGTCCATAGTTTATTGTGTTGCTCTCTTGTGCGTTTCCTTACCAGAGTGCGTATATACCCGAAGGGGAGTGGCACGATGGGCTCGGGTCCCACGGGTGCCATACTCGACCCTCTTCTGGCAAGTTCGTCGGCTGCATCGTTGCCTAGCGAACCGCTGTGTCCTTTGATCCATTGAATGGTTATATTATTGAGGTTACCCACCTGGTTGAGGCGCTGGTGACACTCGTATATTAGCCCAGAGTCAGCTGTGTAACTGTTCAGCGCTTGCAGAACAGCCATGCTGTCTGAGAGTATGCGGATTGAGTGTTCCTTAACTTCCCTGGCCATAATGGCTGAAGCGGCTAGTGAGATGCCCATGCATTCTGCCTGGAACACTGTGTTGTGGACCCCCAATGGTGTGGCTATATGTATGTTGAATTCCTCCGAGAAGATTCCAGCTCCTGTGCCACTACCTGTTTTGGATCCATCCGTAAAGATTCGCAGCTCTGTGGGGCACAACCCCTCGCATAGGCGATCCTCGTGAAGCTGGATCTTGTGACATAGGTATAATAAATTACATATTTTTCAGTCGTTTTCACCGACTGATGAGACAGTGGCCAATTTATTTCCGAAAAGCTTTTGCCAAAATGTCTGATCAAAAAGTGTGATCTATGTCAACCATTGGAAACACTAGAGCCATGGGACCCGAGTGCCCACTTAGTATTTCGAGACATCGCTAAGCGGTTGGTCGACTCTTCACGTGACCAGAGGGCTGGCCTAATTTTTGGCCAA
Source organism: Mesoligia furuncula (assembly GCA_916614155.1). Classification (NCBI taxonomy): domain Eukaryota; kingdom Metazoa; phylum Arthropoda; class Insecta; order Lepidoptera; family Noctuidae; genus Mesoligia; species Mesoligia furuncula. The sequence goes on from OU744809.1 coordinate 27,241,157, forward strand.
AGAATCAGCATTGCCATACACAGCCTTTTGGGCACGTTTCCTATTGTCAGCGATGCGGATGATTAAAGAAATTTATTTCCCAATAAGAAATTACAAAGATTTTACTTACTTGAGAACATTTTTAAAACTTACTAATATTATATACTAGCTGTGCCCGCGACTTCGTCCGCGTGGAATAGTGACTTTTCGGGCAGCATATTTTGAATTACATATACCGTCTACAGACCGGGCATTTGCTGTCCGAACCCTCTGAGAACTCAGGTGAATTTCCCCATCAGTGAAAGTCTCAGACTCACGCGATAGTGCTTGAGCTTCACGATCGGCAGTGAGACGTATTTCTCGTTCTTCCTGTGTTTCCTGAGACCGAGCATTTGCTGTCCGAACCCTCTGAGAACTCAGACGAATTCCCCTATCAGTGAAAGTCTCGGACTCACGCGATAGCGCATGAGCTTCACGATCGGCAGTGAGGCGTATTTCCCGTTCGTCCTGTGTCTCTGGGGATCGAGCATTTGTTGTCCGTACTCTCTGGGAGCTCAGGCGGGTTTCCCTGTCAGCAAAAGTCTCAGACTCACGAGATAGCGCGTGAGCTTCGCGATCGACAGATACACTTTCCTTTCGTTGTTTCCCGTTTGCCCTATTTCGAATTGTCATCATTCGAGAAGGACTTGAACTCAGTCGAGATTCTCGCTGAGTCGAAGTTTCTGCAGCACGAAACCTAGCCTGATGTTCCCGAGTTGCAGAGAGCCTTGCCTCACGACCTTCCTCAGATTCCTGTGATCGAACTAATCTCATCCTTTTAGCATTTCTGCTACATTGGGAGAGGTTGGATCTTCTTCGAGGCATTCTTACAATAAAATAGTACTTACTACTTAACACACAGTTATTTAGTAAACACGTACCTACTATCGTAAACAATTAAATTATAAATATTTACAGATTATTATACAGTCTAAAATTATCACAGTTTAAGTAAAAAGTGTTAAGACGTGTGAACCAAACGTACTAACTTTATAAAACAAAAGAATTGCTAGAAAAGTTAATTAATAACCTGAGCTAATGAACTTACACTTAATTAAGAAAATCAAGAAAAGAAATGCCTAACCTATACCAAATATTTATAATATTTATATACAAACCCTAAATACAAATTAAGATAAGTATACCGAAAATCAGGGAAAGAAATGCCTAACCAATAATAAATGCTTACAATATTTATTTACAAAACCCTAAATAAAAATTAAGATAAGTAAATATCCAATAATCAAGGAAAGAACCGCCTAACCTATACCAAATACTTACAAAATTTTAAAGAAAATTAAGAAAAAGAACCTAACCTACAAACCCTAAAATATATAACCCTATATAGTATTCAAGTGAATCGCAATAATCGAATCCAACTATTCGCCTATACTCTCCAGGATACGTGCGTTCGCTAGTTCGCTACGAATAACTGAATCCATAAGGCAGTGGCGCGTTTTTTTTTTTGAAATGGTCATCTCGCAGTTCAACCTGAAGGGTTGTCGACTGCTTAACCGGGCTTTCCTGTGGATGCCGATGTGTATAGATATGTATAGATTTTTTGATGCTCTTTGATTATTTTTTTATATAATTGTATATATTATTATTTTCAGACTGTTAGCTTTTTAAATTCTGAATAACCATTTTAAATACATAAACTTATTGATTTGATATAGTGTGTATTGTAATGTTCTAAAATCTCCTTCCAGGACTACTCCAAGCAGTCGTTAAAGCACTACAACAGAACCCTGATCCACAGAGGGGTGTGTGTGTCCCGCTGTGGCCGACACAACCAGACGGCGGGCTGGCATGATGCTGCACAGGGATGCATCTCCAACAGTGTGGCACAGTATGGACTGCAGGTGAGGACAAGATACTTTACTTCTCTTGTTTCACTACATCCCAATTGGAATGACATTAAGTTGTGCCATCTTTAGGGTTCCGTACCTCAAAAAAAAACGGAACCCTTACAGGATCACTTCGTTGTCCGTCCGTCTGTTTGTCTGACTGTCAAGACCCTTTTTCTCAGGAACGCGAGGATCAAGTTGAAATTAATATCAAAGACGTAGGTCTACGCTCTTTGGAGCCCGGTAGACCTAAAATCATGAAATTTGGCATGAAGCAAGGTCTCACAGCACAAGTAAAGGAAAAGTTCAGTTCCGAAAATCGTTTAATTTGTAGTTTTATCACATTTTTTTTGCGATTACAAACTTTGCATTTGCAGTTGGAGAATTGACCGTGACCGTACATCGATGTATGGGGTGAACATTTTTTGAACGGCAAAGTTAAATTTGTCTTTGGGATAAATACATCCCAATTATAGAAACCATCATTGTGCGTGATCCGACACGCACTTGGCTGCATTTTTTATTAGGCAAAATTAATAATCGTACAGTACATTTACAACAGTCAAAATATTAAAAGCTAAAGAAGGACGGGAGGGGATTCCACGGATAACATAAATGAGGTACAGTGTAGGTACATAAAGAACGCTCTAAGTTACAAAGCTATAATATATGTAAAAAGACAAACATTCATGAAGAAATTGAATTACTTGCTACACAATAATGCCGACACAATTATCAGCATTAATATTGCTTAACTTACAGCAATCAACAGCCATTACAAAATCAAATAAAATACCTATTTGTTTTCGATATGGATAGTCGTGATCTCTCAACAGTTGTTCCAACAAGCCCTGCTTCTACGAGACTTTTGGTTGTAACAGGTTCTCGCGCTAACTATGAAATATTGAAAAGCAGTCTCTCTGAATTAATTTCTCAGCTATTTGTTCTGTTTATTCGTTTCCTTTACTTAGTACTCCAGGTAAAAAAAAACTAAATAATAGAATTTAAATGAGTATATTACTGTATGTTGTTACTACATACCTACTTCATGTATTAAATATTTGCATGCCATCATTACATGGCGGAATGTGTCTTTGCTCTATAATTTTATATAATACTAGCTGCGTCCCGCGGTTTGACCCGCGTAAATGTCAACCCGTGGATATATCGGGATAAAAAGTAGCCTGTGTGTTAATCAATTATGTCAGCTACCTCCATACAAAGTTTTATCAAAATTAGAAGTAACAAACATATAAACACATGCACACACACACTCACACACTCACAAACTATCGCCTATATAATATTAGTGTGATATCGTCTTTTGTACCTACCACATTTTGTGCAAATACCTAAATGATTTTGATAATAAAAATATTTAATTGACTGACAGACAACGCACGCATGAAAGGTTTGCACAAGAGTTTCTTATATAACAAAAGCACTAAGGTAGGATTTTTGAAAATTCATAAAGAGGTTAAATAAGGCATATAAGTTTTGTATGAAAGTTCATCATTCTTGCCGATGGGAAATTCCATCGGGCACACGGCTTGTTAAATTATATTAATTGTATTAAATTATAAATGCAAATATATTCGTCCTTGTAATTCCTCGTTTCTATCTCATTTCAGGCTAAAGTCCTCTCCGTGGACTGGTGCATGTCGGTGGACTCTCCACCTGACAACTCAGGGCCGGCGCGCTCGCTGGCTGTCATCTGCACGATGCTGGTCGCGCTGGCCTGTCTGGCCACTGGCGTGCACGTGCTCGGCGACAGATGCGCTAAGGCTGAGTGTAAAACTTACTGTTGTTGTTGTTGTTGTTGTTATTGTTTTCGTGTCGTTAACAATCTACTGATAACCTATGAGATTCGTCCTTTCTTATCGACATGAATTCTACAAAAACAGCTCATGCCAAAATACAGGACTAGGTTGTCAATGCAGTCGACGCATTCTCCTTATCTTTAATTAAATGTTCGAGTTTGTCTGGAATCTTACTAGCCTGAGGAAATATTGACTGCTATGCATTGAGTTATACAACATATCCGGATATAACCGGATATCCACTATTTACTAGATAAATATTTAAATGGAACAGAATACAACATTATTTTTAGTATATGCGAAACCTGAATATAGTTTGTTCAGAATAAATAACTGAATCGATTCCAATAATTTTTACCCCCATGTTATATTTTGTCCCAAAAATATTTAAAATATTTATAATAACCAGAAGGTTTTTCAATGAAATAAAAGGGTTCACGTACAATATTAAAACAAAAACTGTTTAGTGGTTTTTGTTTGAATATAAAGGTGAATTCATCTTCATTGAAATCTGTTAAAAAGACTATATTGCTAATTAGACCACGAGGAATGGACCCTAATCACCATCTTCCTGTTATTATTGTAGGCAACAGGTACTTGCTGGCATTTTCTTTGAAGCGCAACTTTGACATTCTTACGTACGACCGTAGCAGGCCCAGGACTGATGACCGGATGAAAGATGTGGCGTGTATAGAAGGAATCAGGTAAATCTTCATAATGACAATCGTCTGTCATCATCATCATCACCTCGTCCGAAAGGCGCCCATTGCTCCGATCCAACGCTGTCCTCGTCCAACTGACCAGTTTAAATGTGACAAGCGTCGAACTGACACCAAACGTATAGCTGATACCAAAGGGAATTATTTGTTTATACTTAAGAGATAAGATAAGAGGTGCCCGTGGCTAAATAATAACAGCCACACAGGTCGATCGATCAGGTTAAGCTATGCTTGCCGCGAATGGTCTGTGGATGGGTGATCATCTTTACATACCGTGACCCCTCCGTGCCTCGGAAAGCACGTTAAGCCGTTGGTCCCGGCTGTCATTTGTGGATCTTTGACAGTCGTTACGGATAGTCAGAACCCCGAAAGTCTGACAACCAGTCTTACCAAGGGGTATCGTATTACCCAGTAACTGGGTTGCGGAGGTCAGATAGGCAGTCGCTCCAAGTAAAATACTGGTATTTAGCTGCATCCGGTTAGACTGGAAGCCGACCCCAATATAGTTGGGAAAAGGCTAGGCAGATGATGACTTCAGAGATAACCGCTACCGCTGGTGGTGTTTGTTACTTTGAGCTAATCTGGTATTACCAGTTCAAAATATTGAAAATTTCCAGGTTCTTAGGAATGCAGTGCGTGATTTTCTCTCACGTCATGTTGATCTACATCTACTCGTATATCGATAATCCACAGTTTGTAGAAAAGGTCAGTCATTATTTTTATTTGAAATCCGTTAGTGTTTATTTATTTATGTGTCTGTATTTCCCAAAATTATAAATGTTTTGATCTAGCGAAGCTTGAAGAGGAGTGAAAACGATAATAAAAGCCATATTTTAAAATCTACATAATAATAGGCTCGCGTTTGACGGTTGCCTCACCTGATGACAAGCTCTGCATGATGATTAACTTGCCAATAAAGCACAAAATGATTGACACATGTACAAGTAAATTAACAAAGTCAAAGTCAAATCATTTATTTCAAATAAGCACATTAAAGGCACTTTTGAGCGTCAAAAATCACAACTAAATATAATTGATTCTAGTCGCCCATAACCTCTTTCGTCTTCTAGATGTACGACCACTTCACCTGGCAAGCAGTCCTGAACTCCCCGCTGTGGCTGCAGGCCTTTTTCGCGATGTCGGGCTTCCTCACCGCGTACGCCACCATCATCTCCTCCCCCACCAAGCCCATCACTTTTATAAAGTGCTTGATGTCCATCCTCAATAGGTGGATCAGGTAGGTTGGCAAATAGGTTAATGAATCATTAGGGACCACTGTCTTCGCCGCCAAAATGTGAAATTGCAGGCGTATAACATTACAACCCCTGGCCTTCACATGATGCATAGTGATTATTGCAATTAAAGACATCTGCAAAATCAAAGTAGTTTCTCTGGAATTCATACTCTAGAAATAAAACGGAATATAATAATGCTGCTTGGTACCAGTAATAGGAAGAAGAAAGAAATAAATAAGACCCTTTCAGAGATTTATCTTCTTTTGCTCAAGGTACAATGTTTTGAAGATATGAAAGTGCTTTGACTAACCTAACTTATACAACCAACTTTGAAATTCCAGACTTACTCCAATGGCTGTATTTGCACTGTGGTTCACGGTGGCATGGTTCCCACTGCTGGGCAATGGTCCGCAGTGGTCGTGGCTGGTAGAGCGTGAAGCCCACGACTGCTCCGAGAGGTGGTGGTACCACGTACTGTATGTACACAACCATCTGCCCACCGGCAAGTTCTGTATGGGACATACTTGGTGAGTTTTTATTATCCATACTAATATTATAAATTCGAAAGAACTCTGTCTGTCTGTATGTTACCTTTTCACGTAAACTAAACTTTTTTTTTTTAACGTGGAGAAACGCTCATGCATTCTGCACTACCACGGGGAGATAGTGCAGTTATGTGGGACTCTAACCCACTAAAACTCCACGGTGTCCTCCTCTGCCGCTTACGGCGGGAACACGGGCATGCGTTAGCACTCATCCGTGAACCCGCCGCGGCCGTCCGTCACCGGACCCTCCTCTCCTCATAGCACGCCGTGACTACCCCAGGGACTAAACCAGCACATGGGCGCCAGACGACCCCGTGTCTCGGCACCCTTAGTCCCCCTTCGACGGGTCAGATCGTTGGCCCCGCCACCTGCCAATTTTCGGCCGCAGAGGATAGGGAGAGCGGCCAACGTCATACCAACACTCTTCCTCCCCTGCGGCCCCACCGCGTCCGCCATCAGACGTTGGCGACCCCGTCAAGACCGCGAAAGGTAGGGAGAGCGGCGCACCGCAATACCGGCACTCCTCTCCCGCCGCGGCCTCCAACCCTCAGCCGCGATGCCTCCCATACGACATCGCGGCCCGCCTCAGTTGCGATGTCGCCGAAGCGACACCGCAACCTACTTGTTGGCCGCTACGTCGTCGGCTTACAGGCAAAAGCCTTGACGAGCGGCCCCTCCTCGGGTTCTTCTTCGCTTCACCGTGGGTGTCCAAGCCACGGTTACTGAGCCCCCCCGCCTCGACAATGCGGGAACCCACCGGGCGGGGGCGTAACCTAACCTTTTTTTTTTTTTTTTTTAACGTGGAGAAACGCTCATGCATTCTGCACTACCACGGGAAGATAGTGCTGTTATGTGGGACTCTAACCCACTAAAACTCCACGGTGTCCTCCTCTGCCGCTTACGGCGGGAACACGGGCACGCGTTAGCACTCATCCGTGAACCCGCCGCGGCTGTCCGTCACCGGACCCTCCTCTGGGGAGTACTCCCCATCACCGGCGCAACAGAACACATAGCACGCCGTGACCACCCCAGGGACCAAACCAGCACATGGGCGCCAGACGACCCCGTGTCTGGGCACCCTTGGTCCCCCTGCGACGGGTCAGGTCATTGGCCCCGCCGTACCTCCCGGTATCCTGTGGAAAGACAATAGGTTCCTTTTGTCTCAAAAATAAATCCTATAGGGGGTGATATAGGGGATGATAATTTGTATGGGAAACCCAGCATTTCTTAGGTCAGTTAAATTGTGTTTCTGGTGTTCTTTTCACGCTTTCGGGGAGATATTACTAATAGCTAGGGTTCTTTGAGTTGAAGTTAAGCCTGTGGTTTGACTATCCTCCTGCCCTTATCACAATCCCACCGCAGCATGCCTTCTTTTTACGAAAACTAGTTTTTTATGTTATAACACAACTTTAAATACCCCCACGACCCCTGTACCATAGAATGCACCCATAAGCACAATGTTTTGCGTGCGTTACATTGCGTACTACCGCAAACAGTAAATTTTCACACCAAAACTAAAAGACGTTTCCCAGGAATTATTTTTGTGCAATGTTCTTAGTTCGATGTACAAAATGCGTAGTTGGTGGCTAAGTACTTTCTTTTATAACTAATACCTGGGTCCTGTATAATATACTCACAGGTGAGTCCTCTGGATAATATTAATGCTGGAAACACTTACATTTTAATTTTATACTAAAAACTATTTTTACTTCCATATTTCCAGGTACTTGGCCGCCGACATGCAGCTCCACATCATCGGAGTGTTCCTGCTCCTCGTCCTCATGAGATACAAACGCGCCACCATCCCGTTGCTACTTCTGTTCGTGGTCGCGTCGTCGCTGGCCGCCGGACTCGTCGTCTACTTCTACGATCTGGCACCTATCGTCACGGCTCAGACTCCAGAGTAAGTATTCATGAAGGATACTGGATATAATTTTTATTTAATTTTTTGAGTTTTTCATTTTTTTAAAGTTGACTTAGCATTTACAAGTAAGAATCAGCTGTTTTCTAACTGCAAAAAGTTACATCAAGTACATTAATTTGCCTACGACTTTGAATCAGTAGCATTCTTTAGTTTATCCAAGGTGCTGGTAAATGGGCACTTAGGGCACTTCAGCAAGTAGGGCAGGGTCTGATCAGAAGCACCGCACTCCCGCTTACGACGCGTTGGACGTATCAGTAATCTCCCACTTCGACAAATTGCGTCTGCAATGGCCTACTTGGGTACGCGACCGATTGAGAGCTTTCCATATAGGCCACTGCAGGTCAAGCCCGGGAGGCAGATGCTCAAACTATATATAAAAAAAACAACGAGGAAGAGTACCATCAACACGAAAAGGAGGTCAAGTTTGAGAAAAAGTTTTAGTTTGAAGAGCGTCGCTTCGGCAAAACTGCCTCTTCTGACTGTCTCTTGCACGATATGTTCCACATATTAACTTTGAGCACAGTAGTGTAATGTCCCTCTCTGATATAATGTTGTCCTATTCCCAATCTTCAGGGTTCTCCGCAACATGTTCGCCGGCTCCAAGATCTTATCGCTGGTGTACCTTCCGTTCTGGATGAACCTGCCAGGGTACATCGGAGGCATCGCTACCGCCTTCATTCTGTACCACAACAATATCAAGGGAGAGATCAAACTTAAAGACAGCAAGGTGAGATCAATCTAAGCAGAAACTACAGAACGCCACCTGCTACGATCCTTATATACTCCTATTGTTTGTTTCTTCGTTGCTTCGTCTTCGTTCATACATCGGGTCATACACGCACGCCGGTTGCACGTACCACTTGACCTTTCTGAAGAACATCACCAATAAGATCATTAACCCTTAGTCTGCCGGAACGTAGATCTACGCGAGACACAATGGCTTTTTAATTGTGTCTGTAATTACGGCACACAAGCGGTTAAATGTTCTTCTAGAGCTCTCAGCGTTTCCACTCACATCTGCCTTGTATACTACTATTACTCTGCCACTACCTTACATTGAATGTCGTAAGATTTTCTTTTGAGACGTTTTCAGCGGTCTATGAGTAATCAAATATCAGCAGAAAACCAACAAACGCGATTAATGAACGCTAGTTCGCTTAAATTCTCGTCTTACGAATTTTTAGTCGCGAGAACCAGGATGAATGTCAGGAATTAAGATGCAATAATATTCATCATCAGTGTGTTTGACCGTGCCTTAAGCGACCAGTCGCTTTGTGCCATTGCTTAAAATGTTAATGCCTACCCTCAACATAAAATGATCTCTTCCCTAGTGGTTCAACGTGCTCTTCCACGCCTCCCTGTTCCTGGGCAGTGCGGTGCTGCTGGCGGGCACGGTGTTCCTCCAAGACTCCCCGCTGCCGCTGTGGGCCTCCGCCTTGTACTCCACAATCGACAGACCGCTTGTCGCCGTGTTCTTTAGTATCTTCATGCTGGGCTGCTTCTCCAGATGTTGGTGTGAGTATCAGTATAATTTTTTCGGTTTATGAAGGTTGTAAATTATTTTTGAAATAGTAACCATGGAGTTTCTTGCCGGCTTTTCTCCATTGGAAACGACCAATTGGAACCGTGCACCTAGCTTCCGACGTTTCACAAGTGCCCACGCATTTTGAATTTGAATGAGTTTAAATATAGGGTTGCAACAGTCGTTGGTCAGCTTGTGTTAAGCTGTTGTGTTTATTAGGAGATAATCTGGAATGTGATTGCCTCCTGTCCTCTTTTCTATTGATCTTTCTTTAAGCTTGGGCTTGGATACTCAGCCCCTTGACTAACGACATAATTCTATTATCTCATCACTCGGATTCAATAGATATATGTTTTTGTCGGAGATATTTTTATAAACCGAGAGAAGTCCGACTGACCATGTTGCCAACAGCATTTATTTATTTTATTTTATTTGAACAGGTAATAATGAATATATTATCGTTACAGCTCTCATCCGTGACTCCCTGGAATGGCGTGGCTTCCACGTTCTTGGCAGACTGTCTTACTGCGTTTTCCTAATACACTTTATCGTGCTACGAATCACGTTGGCTGGTAACACGCAGCTAGGACATGCCTCTATTCTGTCTATGGTAAGTTTATTTTTACATTTACCTTTGTCTGAATGGACCTGACTCGTCCAAATCCTCTTAGAATCTCTTGCTCTTTATTGCTATGAGAACCACCTAAGGTAGTATGTAATTGTCTATGCTTTAATTTCATAATTCATTGTTTAATCGCCCGACACTCTGACAAGATGTGAAAGTTGTAGGTAATAACGATTCTGATCACTCTTTTCCTAAGACTAGTTATTTTGGGATTCTCCGATCGGTAAATGACCTTTAACTCTTTCGTTCCAGCTATCCCTCCTAATAACATCATCAGTGCTGAGCTACATCGCATCAGTGCCACTCTGCCTCCTGGTGGAACTGCCTCTCATTCAGCTGTGGAAAGCCGTCACTGACTCCGACGGTCCCGAGAGAAGACCATCGATACCAGAGGAGTCTCCTGGGAAACTCGACCTGGTCTCACAAGTTAGGAGGAGGAATGAGGCTTGAGGCTATGGGTGAAGATTTGATTGTTATGGTTGTTGTAAATAGCAATGGTTGTTGTAGTAGCATTAAGAATGGTTAATTTTTAAGAGAATTTTATTAGACTGGATTTTAAGACATTTCGAGATGAAAGACAGATGCGTCGAGAAATCGAAGCGAGATTTCCCGCTTTGAGAGTAATCCGATAACTTTGGTAAAGTCCGTCTTTCCCGAAGTTATCATCAAACACTTTTAGGATTTTCAAATAGGTTTCAGCAAAGACGATAAATGACGATCTAAAATAGAATCATTTCATGATTAGGTACTATCTTTACTAAGTGATAAAATATTTGAATGTACGAAACTTTTTAGCATGTATAAGACGAGAACTAGTCTTTTGAGTAACAACACTCGCTTTACAGTAGTTAAGGATAAAGCCTTGCCAAATCGCAGAATCAAAAAGACGACTTGTTGCCTACCACAGTGGAAAAAGGCAGGCAAGGCTTCTAGAAGAGTGCTACAAGGATTTTTTGACGCTGGAATGACGTTGACAGCAATATGGCGACGTTAGTTTCAATTTGGCCACATACCGTACAAAAGATCCTTGTACAGCTGTAGGTAATAAAATAAGTAGGCATAAACTAATCATGTAGACTGTATTTTTTTAACCTAGAGGGGTTATGATAACTAACGATTTTACGACAGGTGATACGTATAAAATACTGTCTGATGATAACTGTGGTATTTAAATAGTTACCCTTAATAATAACAGTGTGATAGATAATACTCGTGTTTATACAGGCTGGTAGGGACACCGACAGACTAACTGAAACGACGATTTCAGCACTTAATTCTAGACGGGTAGCGAAATAATTTATCGACGATCATCACCTACTCGGTAAAAATGTCCATACATTTTGACCGTCGGCCATCTGTCGGTCATCGTCGTCATGATTCTGATATCAGGGGGGTTCAGAATCATGTGAGTACCTACTGAATCCATGGTAATGGAGGATTTACACTGGGTCGATTTTCGCCGTGCGGCTGGTCGCTTACCAAATCGCCACCCCATTTATACAAGTCGATAAAGTCGCAGGTGACTAGTTGCATCAAAATGTCGACCTTCATGAGGCGGGTGATCGCCTGCGACTGAGCATTTTCACGGTCGATTTTAGTCACCCGCCACATGCGACCGGTCGTCGCACGACAAAAGTCGAAAGCTGCTCTAGTTTGGAACTTGCGATTTTAACTGCCTTTTAAACAGTCGTCTATAATCACCTGTGTAAAGCCCGCACAGCAGCTTGCGCGGCCATATCCCTGCCAGCCTGTATATCTGCTCGGATATAAGATTAGGTATGTAAGTTGTTAATTCCAAAATGTTTTTATATTAAAAATGTTTATTTGTATTTTAGTAAAGAAATTTTAATTAACGTGAAGTCGTTTTTTTAAGTGTTCCCTGCAATATAAGTGAAGTCAAAGATTGTATTTTTTAATGATGTTTCGTTGCAATATCATCTTTGTATGAAAAGATTCTGTTGCTGCTTGCCATGGACGCTTCTGCTCATTCCCTTGAGTTACTAGAGAGGCATGGTGGAGTAACAAATTGTTTGGCAGTTTTATATTTTGAATTAAAATAACAGAACTTCTGGCACAAAATAATAGTAATTCCTTGGCTAAAAATATTTAAAAAAGGTTAAAAGTTGGACACCGAGCGACACTAAGTAGGTTATCCAATCTTCGCGCCGAACGGTTAGTTACCTAGGTACTATCAATGAGCGCAAGACGGCGCGGCGCGAGTGGCGCGGGTGAGCATGTTTTTGTACGGACAAACAGGTTACTTAACAAGCTTATAACTTTGTGATTTTTCATGATACAATTTTGAAATTTTGTACATAGATTCTTTACATAAAAAATAAAAAATTAAATTAAAAATTTAAAAAACCCCCGACACAAAATGAAAAGTATAAAATAATTTAGAAACCCCCAGTCGGGGGACCTCTTGGAATAGAAGGTGTTCCACAGAACGGTCCCCCGACTTCCATATGAATTTATCTGTTTTAGTCTCGTTACATAAATTCTTTAAGTCGGGGGTTTCTAAATTATTTTATACTTTTCATTTTGTGTCGGGGGTTTTTTAAATTTTTTATTTAATTTTTTATTTTGTCCATTTTGTAAGGACTCCTTAATTTTTGTATTTGATTTCTTTTATTTTCTTCTGTTTTAAGATTCAGGTAATTTGGTGTTTAATCAGGTTTTTTATTTAAAAAAAAACCGTCAAAAAATAATAATTAATTTATAGTTGAAGAATATTTTTTAAGACTAAAAAGATTTTTTTGTTTTATTATATTCTTTTTCTAGTTCTGCCTGTAGTTATTCAACTTTCGTACAAGTATTTCATTGCTATTAGATATCTTAGGTATTTCAGATCTAGTTTATAAAATGGGACTGCGACTGCTGCTTTGTTAAGTAGGATAATTCCATTCGTAAAAATGGTCAAACTCAGTGGTCGTAGGTACCAATCATCACTCCACTTTCCTCATCAATCTAGGGATTTGATCAGATAAAAAAATTATTTACAAATTTTTAGTTTTCATTTCGTTAGCTAATATTCCTCATTCCCTTTCAATATAATATAGAATTTTGTACATTATTCTACTTGTCAAGCCCTTGCATTTGATACCTATATTGAAGGAGTTGTGAAAAATAAATATAATTCGCCATTTTGTGGTAGCGGCCATCTTGGATTTGAAATTTGTAATAGTGTATTGTATTCTACTAATCAAGCCCTTTCATTTGATACCCATATTGAGAGAGTTGTGAAAAAATATGTAATCCGCCATCTTGTGGCGGCGGCCATCTTGGACCGATTTTCATCAAACATAGCTAAGAACACTCCCGACTAATTCACCTTTCAAACAAAAAAATCAAAATCGGTTCATCTGTTCGGGAGCTACGATGCCACAGACAGACACACACACACACACACACACACACACACACAGACACGTCAAACTTATAACAAACCGTCGTTTTTGCGTCGGGGGTTAAAAATACTAGACACGTGTTTCGGGTTTCGCATATACTAAAACTAATGTTATATAATAAAACATTCAAAAAAACTAAAAATAGTAACTTGTATGATTGCAGTCGCCTTAATGTAAAAAATAGTCGATTTTACAACAAGTGCACAATTTTTATCATTTTTATCCTCGACATTACTATCAGCCCTCGCCTCCGGCTCGGGCTGCTAAAAGTCTCGGATAAGAATGGTTTTGTCACAGTATAAAGATCATACAGTATTGTAACTCGGCCGTAACCTTGAAATAAATGCCTACAGCCGCGCGGTACGTGAATATGCGATAGGGCTGCCCGCCTTCAGCATTTTAATTACATTTGCCTACTTTGTGTTTAGTTTTGTTATTGTATTTTACTGTGTGTAGATACATAAATAATAAAATAAATAAATAAATCGTCCCCCGCGGCGGCTGATAAATGATTTTATTTTGTAAGTAGGTTTGTACAAACACTTTTACACGTCAATCATGTTTTTTTTAAAAACTAGATGAAGTCGGCGTTAATAATAAAATAAATAAATAAATATACCTTTTTTATATAAATAAATAAAATACTTTGTGAATTCAATAGGAAGTGTTTAATAAAAATGCGTGTTGTTTTTTGATTGGTAGATTTAATTAAAAATCCATGTTTATGTTTGAAGAACAAATCTTATAAATTTGCGACCGAAAAATATTTGCGCCTCGACTGAGACTGAGACGTACGAAATACTTTATTATTCAATTTTAAAGTATAAAAAATCCGCATTATATTATGTATAAAGCTTAATTAAAAATAGTTGTGGGAAACATGGACAAGGTGGAGAAAAAGGAATATCTTTTACTTGGTTATAGACCTGCAGCTACTTTACAATTTATATGTTTGGTTTTAAATTAAGTTCGGAATATTTCCTCCATTTTTTCTATATATTCCACAAAATCATCGCTGGGTACAATAAAAAAAGGTTGCGAATTAATCTTATTGTAGTCCGTATATCTTAATCATAGTATAATCTTATTGTGGTCTTATTGTAGCACAATATAGCCTACTCGCCATATTAAATATGTACTTGAACTTATTTTTAGTGAAAAAATCGCGCGGTTATTGTTAGAAAAAACAACACACCGTCCGTTCGTCACTGCGGCACAGTCGCGACTGTCTGCATGCCGAGCGCATGCCGAGGTCGAGGCGCGTAGGTATAGCTCGCGTTTCGTCCGTTTGTATGAAGTCGAAATACTGTATGATCTTTATACTGTGGTTTTGTGGACGAGTTATAAACTCTGCTTTTCACTTCGATTGCGAGGAAATAAAGCAGTAGTATAACATAACATTTCTTTGATTAAAATTCAAAGTAAAATAAGAACAGTTTTGAATACTGAAGGAAATTGTTTTTTCATCTCTCATACTCGGAAAGTAGTGTTTGTTTGATCCGTATAGCGGGTGGAAAACGCTGCTTCCCACCCTTGGGCGGGAAATACTCATAGTAATTGCTTCCCTCCCTAGGGCGGGAATGAAATTTGAAAATAGAACTAAATTTAATTAGGTAGTCAGCTCAGTCAGACCATACGACACCCTTAATTGATTATGTAAATATTTATTATGCTACCCATCAAATCTTATGAATGTGCGTTAACTAGGAGAGTTGGATAAAAAGCTCATTATGTTAACGCCATTAAATCTTTCATATTGAGCGCACAAGTTAATAATTTACCTTGAATAAATTCAACATACTTAAGTACGATAATCACCATTTTGATGTCAGTTGTGGTCGGGGCTAAAAAACATAAAAATTGGGGATTTCGAACATCCTGACTTTACCATATGGGGCTGTGAATATACATCATTTAATTATTTGAGTAATTTATCCATAGTTTAAGATAAATAAGTAGTGGTAATGAAGTTTTTTTGATAACTAATGTCGAAGTTTCGCGCCAATCGTGTGTGTTTACATTTATACTTTTCACAAATTTCACACACACAGATGTAGATAAGATTTAAAATGTGACAAATGTTATTGATAATATTAGAAACAACACGAAAATGCCCAGGTTTTAACGTAATATTCAAACACAGGTTCAAATAAGTATTAAAATCATTACCACTTTACCACTACTCAATTTGTGTTCAGAATCGCCGACCATTATTGTTTTTTTTTATTGCAATGATGTGTGAAAGCGATTATTCCAAACAATTTTTTTTTTTAATTTCGATTGACTCGAGTAATTAATATGTCGAATGTAATCGATATTTGAAAATACAATCAAATTATTTTAAGGCGAGGTTGTACCATTTTTAAGTTTTTTGGAGCTATGTATATCTAAATAATGTAAATATTCCGCAAAATAAAAATCATTTTAACAAAATTGAACATATGGTCAAGCGCTGTATAAAGACGGAAACGTAATTACTAATAATTGACTCGATAAAAAAAAATCGCAAAGATGACACTAAATCGATTTTTCAAATGTACTTCTTAGCAAAAAATTATATTACGAAACCATCTAAGTAATGTATCAAAAAATAGGTTTTAATATTTTCTAGCGCTGGGTAAGGTAGATTTTTATATTAGTGACTATTTATTTTTGTAAGAACAAAAATCATACGATATTGAGCTATTCGATTTCGAGCGGGCCGTTTAGTGCCGGCCGAGAGGTCTTCGAGGACGGACGCACGCCAATTTTTTTCCGCGTTTGCGCTTTCCATTATATGAAACGTTACGCTCAGTGTTGCCAACCCTACTGTTTTAACAGTAGATTTACTGTTTTTACCATGACATCCCTGTTTTCTGTTTAAGTACCAATTTCTACAGTTTTCATTATAATTTACTGGAGATTTCGTCTAAAACGATAAAACTCCAGTTAAACTACCTAGCTTCATGTTATGCATGTAAGTATGTATGCGAATAAATTTTTATGTATGTCTAACAAAACAGCAGTAAACAACTTGAAAACTAAACTAAGAAATAAAATGTCCACAACGAAAATCAAAGGCACATTACATAGTAAAACAGAAATAAAGGAATGCTATACCTACATTTCATGCAACTGAAAAACCTACGAAGAAATTCATTTAAAGTAGTAGGTACTTTAAATGAATTTCTTCGTAGGTTTTTCAGTTTAAAGTACCTACCTATGTATAATTTTAATAAAAAAAAAACGAGGCAGAAAATATCGAAGACAGAGAGAAAAAGAAATTGATAAATTATAATTATTTGTAAGAATATTTGCAAGAATTTATCAAACAACAAAAGTTCATACAGGAAATTGACACCTCGGGCATTACGAAAATATCAACTCGAGAAATGGTACTTACCATTTCTCGAGTTATCAATACTACTCATTATCAATACTATAGTAGCACTACAATTTTGCCTAGTAGTTTTATATTATCAGATTACTTGCATACGTAATAATACTTTGCTGAGGAAGACTTTTCCGTTCTTTTGTTTTTTTTTTGTTTTGTTGTGCGCGTAATTTTAATACCTACTGTGATATCTTCTAAAGTATTCATTCTAATGACATGCTGTAAACTGCAGTTTTGATCTAAATTGAATGCTTAATTTTACTAAGATATTTAATGAGATAAGGATTAATACAATGTATGTCAAAATTGCTTCGAAAGTCACTCATTATATTTTATTGATTGTAAAAAGATAAAATTGGTTACTGTAAGTTATCCTTATAATATAGACATATACCACGGCGAACTTTTTTGAGGGCATTTTCAAGATATACAATTCTGTAGTACATTATTTTGAAGTTCCTCGTATGGTTTAGCCAGCGTTAGCAATATAAGCGGCCGAGCGACGAGTTTTTTTCCGACTTCAATTACATTTATTATGATTTCCTATGGAAAATACATCTTTATCAGAATAAAAATAGCGTAGCTCCTTAATAATGTAACTACCTATTGAAAAATTTTTTGTAAAAGAATTTTCTAACTCGGATCAGTAGTTTCAGAGATTACCCTATACATACAAAACTTACAATTTATCTCTTTATAATATAAAAAATAAAAGCTTGTAAAAAAAAATACAATAATATTGTATAACATATTATTAGTGTAAATAAATGATTTTCTTTGACGGAAAAGCACGAAAATGTTACGACCATTGTTTAGACGCGACACTGTACAAAAAAGTACAGTAGGTTTGTTATTAAATTCGTTGAAATGATTATTTTCTTTGCTCAATAAGTTCGAAATATTGCTAAACTTATATAACAATTATAAAATATACTTGTAAAATGTGTAATTTAAACGATTTGAAATGCCACTATAATGTCAACATTTATTTTGCAGCGTTTCAATGAGAAAAAAATATACTCAGGGGTGTTGTTCAGACTCTAGATAACCCTGATACTACTTTCCATAGTCATACGTAAGTAGGTACCTATTTTCTTCAAAACATAAAACTTTAGTCATTACATACTAACAATTATAAAAGTAATATTGATTGTACTCATGATTGTCATGAATATAATCATCATCACCATCTTAATCATGGAGATAATAGTTTTAAGTTATAAATTGAATATAGATTGCGATTCATGACTCAATGTTTATAACACTGTTACAGAACAACCTTAAACACTATTAGTGAACCTCAAAGTACTGTAAGTCAAACAGAAATTAGTACAAGATAGAGACAAGATTTCAGAGAACTTTTTAACTGCCGATAATTCAGAAGTTGAAACAGCAAATAAGTAAGTCGTACTAAACTATATGTTAACAAGTAGAGAAGAAATGAATCTTAAATGTTTTTATACCGATTGCCTAAATACATACGTTAACTTTGTTGATCAGTACTAGTACCGAGTACGATGTATAAAAAATAAAATGATATCAGAGTAAAAAAAAATCGAAAATAAATTAATACACGTGATTATAGTAAGCTATCTCTTAAACGTCGATTGCACACCAGAGGGGCAATTCTCGTAATTTTAAGAACGTTTGCAGTCTGATCTCCGAAAAATTAATGCAATATAATTTCAAGGCCAACTCCATGTTACCGGGAGGCAATACTGCTTGTTTGGTATATGGTCAGGTGAAACAATACCCGTACATGTAATCATGTTTATAACCGACTTCAAAACAGGAGGAGGTTCTCAATTCGGATAGTTATATTTTTTATTGTGTATTATTTTCATTTTCTTAATCTTTTCTGTTTATAACATAAAAATAAAGTTTGCTTAATCGATTTTGTTGTTTTTGTTCCTAACACTACATTATTGACAAGTTGTGAGTGAAGTTGTCCAGAACATATCTTCTCATCTGAAACGCATAGTATATGTATAGTGAAAGGAACGTCGTTCCATCCGGGTGTCCCGCGACACCTCTCGATAAATTTTATTTTGAAAAAAGTCTGATTTGTGAGATTTTTTGACATTTTACTGATGGTATGTGTATTTTAAATATAGGTACAAACTTACCTTAGATTTTTTACATAGTGCGTTCCTTTGCCAAACTAACCTAATTTTTACTAACCGGAAACTGTCATGAGAATTTATCAAGCGTAGATGATAAGTTCCTACATACAAATTTTATTCATTAAAAATAAAATATAACATCAAAGTTGATCTACTGTATTTGTCTGTTTCGTGGCGCGCATTCATTGCACAAAGGTTAGTCGCGGTCACAACGTGTCACGTGGCGCAGTCTCGCTCAGCGCGTCGTAGTTAAATACGCCGCGTTCAACTGGCGGGGGCTGAGGTAGTGTTTTCTATGCCTATCGGTCCGGGAAAACCTCGCCGTTTATAATAATGATTTATGCTTTTCTAATATCATTTCAATCTCTTCTAATATCATGTCAATAACAGACAGGCCAATAGGTACCTCATTTACTGAATTTTGCGCCGAAATGCTTCTTTAATTGAATTTATATTCGGAATGCGATCGCTGTTTAAAATTATTTTAATTTATTGGACGATAATTTATTGTGGATTTTATTTTTGATACTTTCTAATAGCTTACTACAGAATTCCCAGTAAACATTTTTTAGGTAGGCTTACCAGAAGTTTTTTTTGAGAATGATGATAATTAATTAATTCTATAGATTGGTTATTCTGCAAACACTTTACATTTCAATACATTTTGTTAGTTTAAAGAGTTTTTATTCAGTTTCTAAATTTTTTTTTCATTTTTTTATTGCGAGTATCGATTAGGCTGTATGCAAGTTTTGAATCGAAATAAGAAAGTTGGGTCAGCACTAAAAAGTGTCACGTCGCAACACAATTTTTAGTATTTTTTATCAAGATAGATAAGAAAAATGGTAAAAGTAAGAATGCAGACAGAATTTTAATAATACGGGCCCTAGTAAGCGGAACGGCCTGCGGTGGTGACACAGAATTTACTCATGTGGCGGTGACGTGGTGTGTTCCATACTTCAAATTTAAAAAAGACTAATGAATAGGTACCTATTATTCATGTAATTATTATCAATAAATATTTTAGAAAAACTACTATTTTTTACTTTCCTTAAATTCGAAATGAAAAGTAGAGTGTTTAACGCGGGTGAAGTCATCAATTCCCACTCGGACTATAGCCGCCCTCGCTGCGCTCGGGCGTCTAAATGCCTCGTGTGGGTATTGATTCATTCCGACCCTTGTATAACAATTTACTATTCCCGGCATATTAACGGTATTTTTCTGAATTTGTGAAGACGACATATTGTGAGAAGATGGCATATTATGAGAAGATGGCTCTGACAACAACAAGGAATCTCTGGATGTAGAAGGGACGGGCTCGCTTGGGATTAAATTAATGGCTTCTGTTATACGGTCGGTAATCTTCCTTTTGTTATGTACGGATTCTTCAATGTATTCCTCAGCAACCTGATCAGACTTCCACCCGCCATGTCTTTTCAGCATTGTTAAGTTTGCTCCCGAATCTGCTAGAAGGGTCGCTGCATGAGGTCCGGCGGAAGCAATGACCCGTGTAATTTTCGGGATTTTCTAATTTTAGAAAAGTTGCGATCTGTTTGGGAAAGGCTGCAAAATTGCGTCCTATAACTTGCTTAGTGCACTTCCCATTTTGATAATTGAGGAAAAATTTATTAGTCAACACGTTTTGAGGACGTAGAGCTTGGTAATTTTTAACTATTTTTAGGTATTCTCCTTTGACAACAAATGGTCGCTCCCGTTGTGTCGGGTAAGTTTATTGCTTGCAAAAGCGTGTCCGTCTACGTCATTTACGGTAATGTTCGCAAGTTCAATGCCTCGGCCACCACTTATACCAAATATAAGTGCCACCTAAAACAAAATTAATAACTTTTATACACTTTAGAACAAAAGAGCAATAGGTACTTATATGAATAAGAAAAATATGAAAGGAATGTGTATTACGTACTTTTGTGGCCAAATATGTTTTATCTGGAGCGGTATTTAAGAAGGTTTCCACTTGATTAGCTGAAAGGACCTTGCTTTTCTTGTTTTTGTGCCCACTAGAAAGCCTCTTCAACAAAGACGTAAGCTTCGAATAATTTTGTATATTAACATTGTACTTCATTTGTAATGTTGCTTTCAGCATGGAATATATACTCCACAGTGTAGACGGCTGAAGTTTTTTGGATAATTCATCAAAATAACTCAAAAGAACACTTTCCGAGAACGTAGTTACTAGTTTTTCTTTTCTCCAATTTACAAAATTATCGTAAACTTTGAGATATTTTTCCCGGGACTTTGGCGGTAATATCTGTTGCATAACTCTCTGTGCATTCATTTCTATAAGCGTATTAGGAGAGACTGTTAAATCCTCTTCTTCACTGGACCTTTTTTAACAATTTTAGCAAATTGAAAAAATTAATAAATGCACGAAAAAAGAACAAGAGCTGTTTCCCGCCGCTTTATTTTTTTTTAAGTCTTACGACATTGATATTAGGCTGCAGACCTATACAGCCTACTATTAAATTAATTTTGTAATAATAATTTTCTTAAATCAACTAAACTACCGTACTTAAATTAAAATTTTAATATCTATTATATCTTAAAAAAACACATAAGGCAAATAAATTAAAGTAAATATTATATAATAACAAATTCTATCTATGAACTTCTTATTGCATTTGGCTGTATGGCTCATTTTCTTTGTCTTAATATAATACATTTATAAGTAGATACGTTAATGCCCTTGTGCACAAAATTCGATTTTGTGCAGCCTATACCCTGCACAAAGAAGCACTTTCAGAGCATGAGAAGTGAAAAAACTATTGCTTTCATACACACATATACTATGCCATTTTCCCATGCGGGTAGGCAGAAACTACAGAACGCCACCTGCTACAATCGTACACTCCTTTTGCTTCGTTTACAGCTGGATTCTTGTCATACTTCATCATTCAGGTGCGTTGTACTCGCAACCGGCGTGCGTCGGTTGCGAGTACAATGCACCTCACCTTTTTTGAAGAACATTACCAAATAAGGTCTGTGTATGTTCTGCATCGTTCTCACATGCATAATTTTTAACATGAAGGATGTAACCAATACTTTGTAACCATATTATTTTGATTTAAAAGACTGTCCGTGGAGTTTCTTGCCCGTTCTTCTCCATAGATACCTACTACGCTTTCGAATGGGCAACTGCTTCATATTTCTGACTGACCGTTTCCTTGACAATTCAAAAGTGCCTGTGATTGGTTTATCTATACATATAATAAATCTGTAGAAGGGTCAATTCTGTACATTCAAAATATTGAAAAAATAAATAGCGGGGGGTGTTGCTGGATCGATACCAAACCCGAATATGTGATTAAAAAAATTTTTGTCTGTCTGTCTGTCTGTATATGCAGGCATCACGTAAAAACTAACGGTTCGATTTCGATGAAACTTGGTATAATTATACCTTATTATCCTGGGCATAAAATGGGATACTTTTTATCCTGGAAAAATACGTAAAAAAAAAAATCTTATTTTTCAGTTTTATTCATAGACGTTGTTCTGTAGAACCGCGAACACACGTTGCATTACCCGCAGTGGATAATTTTCCATTTCAATTTAAGAGAATACAGTTTCCTGTAGCTTTGTGTTACGCCATGACAATAAATATGGCTCAAGGTCAGACCCTAGGAGTTGCTGGCGTAGATCTTACCGCGAGTTGTTTTTCACACGGGCAACTTTACGTAGCTCTTTCCCGTGTGAGCAGTCCAAGAAATCTTCATGTTCATATTCCGGACGAGCTCACTAACAATGTTGTGTATGCTGAAGCTTTCAATTAACTTTCTGTCGCATTGTCACGATCACTTTTTTATTATTGCAAACTTTTCGTCACTGTCAGTAATTTACTGCTACATGCTACTTATCAAGGTCGGAATTACTATGAAAAAAATACTTACTACAGAACGCGAGCTCAACAGCAGTAGCTCAATAGAGGGATCTCCTTAATTATTATAGGCTTAGCCGTATTTGGGTCCAATAGATATTTATAAGATGTCATTGTCAGAGTTACTCAAAATGGAGAAATAAACAATCCACGCGAAGACCGACATCCGCGCGGACGGAGTCGCGGGCGGAAGCTAGTTTGAAATAAATGCTTTGAGTTTGAGTTTTTGTCCTTCTAGGGCGTCTCTCCTCACATCTTGACTAGTTTTGTTTGTCGTTTTTAGGGATCCGTACCCAAAGGGTAAAAAACGGACCCTATTACTAAGACTCCACTGTCCGGCTGTCTGTCTGTCACCAGGCTGTATCTCATGTGATAGCTAGAGTTGAAATTTTCACAGATGATGTACTTCTGTTGCCGCTATAACAACAAATACTAAAAACAGAATAGAATAAATATTTAATTTGCGCTCCCATACAACAAACGTGTTTTTTTCGGCGTTTTTGCCTTGTGGTAACCCTTGGTCTGCGAGTCCGACTCGCACCTGGCCAGTTTTTTCTACAGCTAGAAGAGTAATGTTGATCATCGGTATTTAAGAATAATTCCACATAAATAGTGTCCATTCTGTAGTCAACATTCTTGCAATTGCAACCGCCCCAGCATCGCATCGCATTTTTATTTAGGCTTGGATGAAAAAGTAAAAGTTGTGTGCGTTGAAGTCTTTTGCAGCGCAGCGGTTAGTTAGACTACAAAAGACGTCAACGAACGACTTGATACGGTGAATATTAGATATCGTGAAGAATATAATAATATGCGTTTCGACATATTGTGTGCGATATACGAACATTTTGAGTTGGTTGTCAATTTGCATAACAATTAATTTATTTTACTTTACTTAATGAACATTTGACAGTTTTTCCATACTAGAACTGTTAGACGTCAATTTAATTCCACGGATAAAAGATATCTGACTTTGATCAGCCCTAAGTGTTCATACACTTTGGAATGGGCAACTAGCTTCATATTTTCTGACCGACCGACTTCTTGACAATTCAAAAGTGCCTGTAAATGGTTTGATTGAAATAAATGCTTTGAGTTTGAGTTTAAATATCAATTTTATCAGTAATATCATGTTTCTTAAAGGTCCTAAACAGATAGATTTTCATGTTAGAGCAGTATTTGTTTTCGTCATTTCGTTTTTACTAACGTGAATATTGTTCCTAGAAAGTATAGTCACTAAACATAATTATTAGCGGGATGCTAATAATGCAGACGTTTCTCGTGATGTCCAGATGATCTGACTGATCTACAACGTGCTGAAAAGTAGAACCTCTTGTGGGCAATGCTGCCGCAATTAATCGGATTGAGGTGGTTGAGGTAACGCCTATTCATAATGTTTATACAATTCATCAGGGCAACAGTCAATATTGTAAAATATACTACACTAGCTTCTTCCCGCGACTTGGTCCGCGTTAAATTTCTTGGTTCCGACCCAACCTTCTTTAAAACATATTATAATTTCCCTTGTGTTTTAGTTAGGGCAGCTACTTGCTTCTGATCTTCTATTTGCCGTTAGGCTTAGGAGCGTAAGATCGGTCGATATGACTAGGTTTGGTACAAGCTGAAGTGGCAATGGGCCGCCTATATTAGCCGTAGAACCGATGGCCGTTGGGGTAAACTTATTCTTGAATGGAAACATCGAATCGTCAAATGTAAGGTAGGACCCCCTCAGGCTAGGTGGAGTGACGATCTTCGCAGGATAGCTGGTAGCAGCTGGATCAGAGTTGCCGAAAATCGATTTGAATGGCGTGCAATAGGAGAGGCCTATGTCCAGCAGTGGACTGCTGTGGGCTGATGATAATGATGGTGGAGGCTTATGTCTTTCGGCTGAACGATGATGACTATTATTATCTGTACTTCCTCTTCTTCATTAATGACTACATTATCATTTCTAGGTGTAGGTACCTATTTTTTTACAACCTGACTTGAAATTGCAAAAAACGTAAGAAAACAATTTCGCGTGTAACCCTTACAGCATCCCCTTTTTCATCCTTTTTTATTTGTCAATAAAACAAGAATAAAAGTGATATCTTTGTTTTATTTACACTTTGGTAGTTTCCCCCTCCCGCCCCTCCCCACCCCCGCCGCCCCCCCGCGCCAGCGCAGCGCGCACGAGGCGCGCGGCGGGCGCCTCCACGCACACGAACAGCACGCCTGCGCACAGGTAGCTCAGGAAGATGCTCGCCGATAGAACTGTAAACTGAACAAGAAAAATGGATATTATGCAAAGCTAAATAAAGTTGAGTCTTGAAAATTTTTACTAGATTTTAGTTACAAAAAAAAAAAAATTTAATCAAATCTCGGATAAAGTTATCAGACGATTGAAAAATCTGTTCTAAGGCATGAGTTAAAGGGTTTCGATAAAAAAGCTTTCAGTGTGTGTAGCTTTGTCTGTGCCCTGTTCAGTCGCCATTTCAACACTCATGTCTCAGTGATCTTGAGCCACCATACTTCTAATTACCATATACTACATACCACGTAATAATCCGTCATGTGTATGGTTTGCGTCATTGCCCCAATGAGTCCTCGCTGGAACAAAGTGTGCAGTAGGAAGGCACTGTACGACACTCGACCCGACCAAGTCCAACCACGCCATTCCACGATGCCGCGGTAGATCGCTGTAATTAGAAAGATGAAGATTAGTTTAGGTCCAAAATGTTATTCAGTATATTATTCAGTCAAGGAGTATAAATGGATGACAAATTTTAAAGATTTTTTTTTTAAATAATTGCTGTTATATCTGTGTTTTTGAAATCTCTTGACATTGTGTATTTTCATGACATTTTCCTTATATTATTACGACAATTTTATAACTTGACATGCCCAATGATATTATAAGTGTGAAAAGGTGGACATGCCTAATAATATGTTTTTTGACATTGTTAATCCGTTTATAACTACTGCATGAATTCTTTTTGTTTTAATTTTTATAAATAAGTTTACTGTACTATAACTTTAACTCGGATTTTGTATGCCTATCCGGCGGAAATGGTTTGTGCACTTGACATTTATATTTAAAAACATCCTGTGATCCCCTATGTTCACAAAATAAATAAATTCAATTCAATTCAATGTTCCTAAAAAAATTGTTTTTTGTTTATTATGTTTTAAAGTGGAGTTTTTTTGCCCGTTCTTCTCCATAGGTTCCTACTACGCTTTGGAATGGGCAACTAGCTTCATCTTTCTGACTGACCGACCCCTTGACAATTCAAAAGTGCCTGTAATTGGTTTAATTAAAATAAATGTTCTGAGTTTGAACATAAGTCATAGGCGATTTAAATTGAATTGAACAGATTCTTAAAACTCTAAAGCTTACTTCAAATTATTTGTATCCATATTTAAATGAACCGAACGATGAGAGTGAAAATTTGGAGAAAATCAAAACAGAGCAGTAACTTTACGTACAAGCACAATCAGCCTATACTGTCCCACTGCTGGGACACAAGCCTCCTCTCAGTGAGATGGAGTGGGCCGTAATTCACCACGCGGACCCAGTGCGAGTTGGTTGATGTCACATGTCTTCGAATTTTGTTCTAGCTAAGACGTGCCGGTTTCCTCACGATGTTTTCTTTCACTGTTTTGACAGCAGCGGTGATAAAATTATTTACACAAAGTAAAGCGCCTGTCTGGGTTCGCACCTACGACCTAAAACTCGTAAGTCGCGGCCGTTATCACTGGACCACCACTGCTCGCTGCACGCACAAAACTAATAACTAATCCAGCACTTGAAGACTTGCTTGACCCAATAGCCGTAAAGATAGATAGAAAAAGAACAACACCAGCTTACTTAATTAAATTACATTACTAACCAACTAACTAGGTATACAAATAATAAAAACTTTTTTACAAAAAAAACAACCGACTTCCAAAAACCACTACAAAGTGAAAAATAACTTTAATTTCGGATGTCAGTGTCTTTGGATCCGTATTTTAGTTTTTTGCCAGTTTGTAGTGTATTTTGGAAGTCGGTTGTTTTTTTTTTTGTAGAAAAGATTTTATTTTTCATTTATTAGTGGGTAATTTTGTAATTTATCTAAGTTACAATAACATAATGTCAACTGCTCACCATCTTTTACAAAATATTGCTTTTCCCGATGCAGGGACGTTCATTGTTGAGGAGTTCTCCTAGAGAACTGGAGCTGATTGAGAAGTCACCATCAGCATCAGCTCCACTTCACCATACGCATTGTAACGAACATAAATTGCTTAGCAACCACATTAAAATATCTACTTAATCGAATGAGTAGTTCCGATGGCCATCTGTGGTCTTCATCATCAGTTCCACTTCACCAAATGGTGCTTTCCGAAAGCAAATGCACGAGTTACTATAAAAAATATCCAAATCGCTATAGGGGTATAAAATATAAAATTAAATTAGCCTATAAAATTTGAGGGTTTCCCTCGATTTCCATGGGATTCCCTCATCAGATTCCGACTTGGTGACAATGGGACCACCTCGAGACCATACCAATTCAAACAAAAAAATAATTTTTGGAATCGGTCCAGCCGTCTTTGAGTATTCGGTGAAAATACATAAAAAAAAAACATATATAAAGTCGAACATATAACCTCCTTTTTGGAAATCGGTTAAAAATATAAAAGCAAAAGGACACATAGGCGTCGAAGTACTCGTCCGCATCGCTGAAACCTGAAGACTGGCAGTATTGCCACGTTGCATGGCCAGTTTTTTACCGACTTCACAAAAAAAAAACATACAAACATCCGAACATAGTACCTCCTCCTTTTTGTGAAGTCGGTAAAAAAGGAGGAGGTACTATGTTCGGATGTTTGTATGTTTTTTTTTGTATGTTTGTTCATCGAATACTCCGCCAATTGTCGTCGGATTTTCAAAATTCTTTTTTTATTCGAAAGTAGATAGTTCTGAGGTGGTTCCACTGTCACCAAGTTAGGATCTGATGATGGGATATTAGAGAAATCGAGGGCAACCCTCAAATTTTATAGGCTCACTTATTGTTTTTCGCATATTTTATGAAGTAAGTATCTTGTATATTTCCGTATGGTTGTCACCATCTCAGGTAGCTGGGCTGATGATGGATAGATACAACTCCTTAACAATAAGAAGTTACTCGAACAGGAAAGGACTGTTTTAGTAAATTGTTTTTGAAACATCAAAACAATGTTTGATAGGGCATTTGCCACATTTGGTCTCATGACCATCAAGTCATGCCCTGATGCTGCAGTCAGGATAGTCTGCAGAGTACTTAACTCCTCGACTACTAACAATAGATATATCGTGTTTAGGCTCATTGAAAAGGGCTCGATGTGTGGATAAACGTACTGTTAATGAGGAACACCGAAGTACATAGAAACCTGATGCTAAAGCCAGGAGCATCAGAAAAAGTACAAACTCATTTTAAATAGGACTAAATTTTAAGTTCAATGCAATGTTGACATAAGTTTGGCCTGATGCTGCAGCCAGGATTATCAGCATCTAGTCTAAAAACTAATAAATACTTCTTAAAGTGAAATACTTTTGCGAGTTTTTCTTCTGTATAATTATCCTAACAAAGGTTGCCAGTAGTGGCTGGATGAGAGAAGCGGAGGACCGTGAACGTTGACGCAAGCTTGGCTCCCCAAGCTTGCGTCAACGTTCACGGTCCTCCAGTCTACGTCCAGTAGTGAACTGCAATAGGCTGATGATGATTTATAAAAGCCTCAATCGTTGCATTTCACGCAATGCCTTTTCGTCATGTGGTCTATTTACAATTTGGTAGGTACCAAGTCGCATAATACAATGCCATCCAACGTCTTTACACGATTAAGCGCAACATAAACTTGGCCCTTAGCAAAATTTTTCTTGCCTAAGTCTATTATTATAGTAACTTGAGCATTTGCTCTCGGAAATTATGATTGGGTAAAGTGGAGCTGATGATGAAGACCACAAATGGCCATCGGAACTACTCAATGACAAATATTTCACGGGTTGCGATTCGATTACTTTAATATGTTAGAGTTTGAATAATATATCAAGGCTCTCAAGGAGTTTGCATAGAAGGTGAAGCTACGGAACCTCCAAAGATAAAAAGGAACACACTATTTAAAATAATAAAAAGAAATGATAGTGTGTCACTTTTGATAGATAATTTTACTCCCGTATGAAAATATTGTTATAATGTAGTCTTAAATATAATTAAACATATATATATTTCTACATTTATGCCTCTTGATTCAATTACTTTAATTAGCTGCTAAGCAATTTATGCTCATTACAATGCGTATGGTGAAGTGGGGCTGGTGGTGACTTCTCAATCAGCTCCAGTTCTCCTGGTTCTTACTAGGAGAACTCCTCAACAATTAACGTCCCTGCATCGGGAAAAGCAATATTTTGTAAAAGGTGATAAGCAGTTGACATTAGGCTATTATAACTTAGATAAATTACAAACTGACCCGCTAAAAAGTGAGTAATTTCGGAAGTCGGTGGCAAAAAACTAAAATACAAATCCAAAAACACCGACTTCCTAAATTAAAGTTATTTTTCACTTTATAGTGTTTTTTGGAAGTCGGTTGTTTTTTTTGTAAAAAAGTTTTTATTATTCTCTTGAAGTGTCGACCAGTCGGCGAGAAATTTCCTTAAAAAGAAGACGCGCACTTACTTTCAATCTTGAAGACGCTGCCCAGTATGATGATGACGATCAGCAGCTGGAACAGCGGCCTGTAGAAGGTCGCGTACAGCAGGCGCAGCGCGGCCGGCACGCGCCCGCCGTCGCTGTAGAACGCGCCGCCCGACAGGATCAGCGCCACGCCCAGCGGGAAGGCCAGCCACATCACCCAGCGGTACTTCTGTACGGCGAGGTGGTGCAGAAATTACTCTCATGCCAACATTTTAGGCATTTCATTTTGAGACAGTTTCAGATGAATTTTATGCAAAAACAAAATTACCGTTGTATAGGATGAATCCGTAGCTGTTGAAACGTGTGGTGTATATTCATAAAATTAAACTCGGCCACAACAATTTCGTAAGAAGTAAAAGTTATCAAGATAAAAATACCAAATAATAAACAATTCAAAATTAAACAATCGTTAATCAGTATAAAAACACTGGCAAAGGCACACGAAGGCAAAAACGCCGAAAAAAACACGTTTGTTGTATGGGAGCCCCCCCCCTTAAATATTTATTTTATTTTTATTTTACTGTTTATTATTAAAGTAAAAATACAACTGAGTATTTTGTGAATATTTTAAGTGCCTGTCTGTTGCCATTATTGATATCGAGCAAAAAAGGTCAAAAAAATCGCGTTTGTTGTATGGGAGCCCCCTTAAATATTTATTTTATTTTGTTTTTAGTAGGTATTTGTTGTTAGGTAGGTATATATTGTTGTCTGTGTGGTGCCGGACTTAAAGAATAGCACCACCCCATAATTCCCGTGGGTGTCGTAAAAGGCGACTAAGGGGCGTACCGGAGAATGGGCAGCAGCGTTCTCTATGCATTCCACCACCATACCATACTGCGATCGCCAACCCGCCTGCCAAGCGTGGCGATTATGGCAAAACCCCCCCTTTTTGGGGGAGGCCTATGTCCAGCAGTGGACGTCTTTCGGCTGAAATGATGATGATGATGAGGATTTGTTGTTATAGATAGCGGCAACAGAAACACATAATTTGTGAAAATTTTAACTGTCTAGCTATCGCGGTTCTTGAGATACAGCCTGGTGACAGACAGACGGACGGATAGACAGACGGACAGACAGCGAAGTCTTAGTAATAGGGTCCCGTTTTTACCCTCTGGGTACGGAACCCTAAAAAGATTCGAGCATTTAAAAAAGAAACCATCTTTGTTGCCATCATTTAGGTAGTCTTTTTGACGTAGATGTACAGGTGGTATGGCCACCAGAAGCAGTGTACCTTGTACTTGCTCAGGTCCTTGCCATCCTGCAGGTGGTAAGCGAGGAAGCCTCCCGCCAGCCCGAGGATGTAGGTGGACATGTTGGTGTGGCCGCGGATGTACAGGAGACGGAAGGTATCGTCGTATGCGTATAGATTGCGATATGATCTGCAAAACCATGATGGGTATATACATAGTTACTTTTATGAATGAACATTTTATTGCTGATTAAAAATATTTTCATGAGAAAATGTGACGTCAATAAGATGGAACGACATCCTCCTGATAATTACATTGTTCTCACGTATAATTATAAATTCAACATGAATGATGTAACTAATTAAAATTTTTGTAAAAATATAATTTAAAAGAGTGTCCATGGAGTTTCTTATTTGCCCGTTGTTCTCCATAGGTACCTACGCTTTGGAATGGGCAATTAGCTTCATATTTTCTGACTGACCGACTTCTTGACAATTCAAAAGTGCCTGTAAATGGTTTAATTGAAATAAATGTTATGAGTTTGAGTTTGAGTGTGAATTGAGCAAAGTCCATTTGCTGAGTGTGGTTATTATGGGTGTTCATAGATTATTCATAAAAAAAACTGCACGACAAATGCACAAGTAGACGACATATCTAAACATGTAGGTCTGGCAATTAAACTCTGGCAAATCTAGTGACACGATTCCCTGTCGCAGGATACACATTGAGTTGTGAGTTAAATAAAGATCTCAAAGTTTAAACAGTATTTTAAACTAATTTATATGGGCAAAAATCTTCAATAACTTACTCGGGTGACTGTAGAACCACTGGATCCAAGTCTTGGAAGTACGTGTGTCCTGCGACGATGACCAGAGAGGCCACAAACAGGACAGAAAGTAGAATGGCGCGGGTCTTACACTTGCGAGCCAACAGGCATACCAGTAGTCCTAGGCAAAAGAGTTGTGTGTCGGCTGCTAGGTACCTGGGGTGTTAGAATTATTGGCGTTATACGAGTACGTAATGGAAGACTTTTCTTTTTATCCCTCGATACAATCACTTATATTAAGCAATAAGAGCAGTCGACGCCAAAGGGAAAATAGTAATTAAAATATGGTTTAAATGGAAAAACAGTTATTTTTAAAACCGATGGCCCTAAGTATGAAAATTCCCAACTAAAACTTTGATTATATCAATATTAGCCCCAAAATAAATAAAACTGTTCGTAAATGAGGTCATCTAGCGATTGTGATATAAGGCAGATAATTGGTCCTGACTGGGGCCCACGGCCAATTAATGTAGCTAATACCCCGTCAAGAGATCGAGATCAAATGTGTAAATAAAATGTTTTTCTGTAGCTGAAAAAGGGCTAGTCAGACGATGATAATGATGAGTATTTTATGAGTAGGTTAGTGATCTCACCAGGTCTGCGGCGTGCACCAGGCGTCGTCATACACGTAGTTATTGATATACAGCAGATGTGCCCACCAGTACTGCCGGCACGCGTCCGCCTCGGTGTTGACTACCAGCTGCCACAGCGGACCGCGGAACGCGTGGCGCATCCATGTTGATATGGAGAATAGGATGAAGGCGTATGTTGGGGTTAGTCTGGAAGAGTTTTAGCTATACTAGTTTTTTTGGAATGAATCCATCCTTAAGTAACACAGATTATCAGATTACAAAGATCGCTTTTAGCGATAAGACCGCCCATTGTGTCACCCTTTGCACAGTTTCTAGATTTATATGTCTGTAATTTATATGGTGTACATAATAAAGAGTATTCTATTCTATTATATTCAGGTTTCACTTCAGTAATGCATATACACCAAGTGGTGTCTCTCTTTTCTCTCAGTTCGATAATTTGACATTGATAGTTATGCAGACAATACCATCGTCCGATCATGTTTTATTTTTACTAGGTAGCTGCAGCCAGTTTAGTTACTCGAAGTAAAACGATGGGGGATTGTGTGACATAAAAGATGGTGAATTTCGAAAAGTACGATTTTGCAATTTTAATTGTAGCTTAAAAAACAGGTGGTATACTAAATGCTGACAAAGGTCAACTGCCAGTCATAGCCACAATCGTGAAATAAATTGAAATGTACTAAACAAAAGAGGAAAATTACCTCAGCCATCTTAGAAGGATCCCTTTTGGTAAGTGCAACCAGCTGACTTTGTGCTTTTCAGTGTAGATCTGGAAGTTGAACGCGAGGAGGAAGCTGGACATCACGAAGAAAGTGTGCGTGACCAGGCTGCCGTTAAACAGAATCTGTTTGATAGGATCTTCGTACGACTGAAACATACACACAAATATTTGGAACTGATTAATTTAAAATAAAACCAATATGTAGGTAAGAAAATGAAAGAGATGTTACAGTAAGAAAAAATGCACAAAAAGACGCAAAGTGTTTTTCTAAAGACCTACTTATCATAATACTGTGCAGAACTTGAAATACAAAGAAATTAAATAGGTATAGAACTTAAACTTTTAGAATGTATTAGAATGCATGTAAGAGGTCAAAGTAGTGCTTAATTAGCTAATCAATTAAATTGTTGAGTAAAAACCAGAAAAACATTTATTTGCATAACAAGATGTTCATAACTACTAATTACATAATATTACGATACAATTATATTAAAATACAAGTGCTACGCAGAAATAGAAAAGAAAAACAATAATAATAACGCTACGAAGTTCGTTAGGTCCAAAGTCCACAATTGTGCTTACATAATTATAGGTTAACAACCTATCTTTATCAATGCACACAATTTTATTATAATATATTTTCCTCTGACTTATATAATTAAATCAGTTTTTACTTCACATGCTCTAAAAGTTCGTCTTTATGTTGTGCATGCGACATAAAGTCGCTTTTTATGCTCTAGTGCATAAAGTATTTTTTTTTCCAAAACTAAGATAATCAGGCCCAACAGCCATACGCATAATGAACGTCGCAGGATAAAGTGGTTATTTTATTTCATTTGCTTTAATTTATATCACTTCCGTGTTTTCTATCGTTAATTTAATAAAACTAGATAAATTAGTTGTCTTTTATTATTTAATAAATACTGTTATTACTTTATGCCTGTTTCATTTTCTCGCAAACGAAGTGAAAAGCAGAGTGCAGAGTGAGTGTATATGTGTGAGCTGAGTACTCGGGCATAAATAAGCCATTTTACCCCTCGACTTTGCTATCCACTCTCGCCCCGTTTTCGGGGTAAAATGGCTTCTTAATGCTCTAGTTGTACAATCACTTCATCGATTAATTTATTAGTATAGTATTTTTTTGTATTTTTGGAAACTTCTTGTAAGCTCTAGGTGGAAGATGAATAATATGATATTTTGAAGAGAAAACTTCTTTAGCGGCGTTGTACCCTTTTTTTGTAATGGGCAAAAAATTTTAAACTCGCGTCAGGACATCGAAATTTCGTAAATTCGTAAGATTCCAAATATCGAAAATTCGTAAGATTCCAAAATTCCAAAATATCAAAAATATCAAAATATCACAACGTTAATATTCAAGTTTTCATTTCTGCCGGCACTCCCGGAGTGTTTAACAAAAAAATGCGAAGAAGATCGCAATGTTTTTGTTTGTTTTTACCATCTCATGATAAGCTCCAGTTAAGTTAAACCTACTGTAGACAATTTCATGTATATCTGCTGTTCCATTTAAATATTTATCTAGTAAATAGTGCCTATCCGGATATTGTGATTAACGATAACGGGCTTTTAATATCAATAAAAAAGTAAATAAAAAATAGAAACAAGATACAACTTACCGATTCGATATAAAGTGGGTTACCCACATAAGAATATGACATTATAAGGGTTGTGTGTGAAAAGATCACACAAAACATCGTCATGGTCCTGAAAACATACAAAAAATCGATGATTAGGTAATACATTTAAGAGCGTTTACGTCGTACGGCATTTCAAACAAACTTTCAAGCCCTTGTTTTTCGAAATGAATGAACCGATTTTAATCAAACTTCATACGCATAAGCAGGATACAAAGGTCTAAAAAGTTACTTAAGAACATTTTCACAACAAATTAGATCGATTTTAAATTTTCCAAGAAACAGAGATTTCCAGTTATCTTTTTAGGGTTCCGTACCCAAAGGGTAAAAACGGGACCCTATTACTAAGACTTCGCTGTCTGTCCGTCTGTCCGTCTGTCCGTCTGTCTGTCTGTCTATCACCAGGCTGTATCTCAAGAACCGCGATAGCTAGACAGTTGAAATTTTCACAGATGATGTATTTCTGTTGCCGCTATAACAACAAATACTAAAAACAAAATAAATAAATATTTAAGGGGGGCTCCCATACAACAAACGCGATTTTTTTGCTCTTTTTTGCTCGATATCAAAAATGGCAACAGGTAGGCACTTGAAATATTCACAATATACTCAATTGTATTTTAACTTTAATAATAAAATTAAAATAAAATAAATATTTAAGGGGGGCTACCATACAACAAACATGTTTTTTTCGGCGTTTTTGCCTTGTGGTACGGAACCCTTCGTGTGCGAGTCCGACTCGCACTTGGCCAGTTTTTTTAAATAAGACATTTCGAAAATATTCTTTAATAACTTTTTAGTCCTTTGTATCCTGCTTATGCGTATGAAGTTTCATTAAAATCGGTTCATTAATTTCGAAAACAAGGGCTTGAAAGTTTGTATGAAATGCCGTAAGTCGTAAACGCTCTTAAGAAGTGTAGAATTCCAATCAAAACGTGACAACACTTTGTAACGCTTCGATCAACAATAGCACTAGATTAAGGATTAGGAACAAAAACACATCACTCAAGTGGCCGCGATTGCAAACTTGATTATTTATAAACCTTAACTTTCAAACATAAAGTTCGTAATATATTTACTAATTTACTTGAAAAGTAAACGTATTTTTAAAATAAGAAAATATTTATGAAATAATAACACATAATTACTAAGCAATAAGTTTGGAAAAACTATGTTGCGAAATTAAGACCACAACATTATTTGTGTTCTTATTTTTTCGGCCATTTTTGATGCGCTCATCGGAAATCTAGTACTATTGTTGATCGAAGCTGTATTATTTTATTTTTAGATACATTTAATTTTAAGAAGAAGACAAACAATCATGCGAAGCCTTATCTGGTACTAGTTACCTTAATCCATAAAATAATTTCAGTCTTTCTAGTCGGGGCTCCTGTCCACTATTACTTGGTGCTACCAGTCTGTCCCAATTTCTGCGTATTGAAAACGACAATAAATACGGATTCCCTGGAAAAAAAACATCTAACTTTAGAATCCATTTTCACACATAATGACTTTAAAATTATCGGAATATAATTTCATTTTATACCTGTTTTGTCCTCTTTCTTGAAGAAAAGGACGTCGTATAAGCTTCCGGCAATGTTGAGCAAAATTAAAACTAAATAAACCACAGCCATTACTATATCACTATTATCTAATATCACCCTGTCCCCTTCCTTGTTACAATACTCTATATTAGCTACTCTCCCTTCAAGTCCATATTTTAAATAAAGAGAATTATTCAGGCATCCCTCAAGGGTCTCTCCTAGGCCCTGTGCTGTTTCGTTTACGTTGGGAACTCTTGTGAAGTCTTTGCATGTAGTAGTTACACACACTCCTCGGTGTATTTGTGTATGATTGAAGTGTTTCAGTTTGTGATCTGAATATCCCTGAAATAAAAAAAAATATTGGGGATAAAACGAGGGAAAATGGCTTGAAATGTGTAGGAAATTTTCTGTGCTGGAGTTTCTTAATATATAAATGAACTGTAACGGTAGCCATACACGTTACGATAACTTGCGCAAGTTTAGACTTGCATTAAGCGAGGTTTAAACTAGCAATAAAACATGCAGAAGTTGACTTGCGCAAGCTGTTACCACTGTGTAAATAGGTGTGGCAAGCTAACTTCTGCAAGTGTTGCAGCTTGCTGACCTTGCTACAAGTTACATGTGTAAACGCCAAAATATGGCCGCGGCAAGCTACTTATGCAATTTTTTTAGCTTGCAAGGCTTGCGAGTTTAGATTAGCAATAAAATTTGCAGAAATTGACGTCCTCAAGCAGTTACCGTTGTGTAAACTGTTCGGCAAGTTAACTTCTGCTAGTGTTGCAACTGCACAGACTTGTCGGAAGTGTGACGTTTAAACGCTATTTTGACATTGCCGCGAGAACTTCTGGATTTATTTGTTTGCAAAATAAAGTTTTCTGTGTTGACCAATATGTCAGTTAAAAAAGTAAGGGCGCGAATTGAAATTGTGGCGCTAATAGAAAAGTATGAACAGCACAGATAATTGTAGGATACTAAAAGCAAGGATTATCGCAACAAAATTATGAAAAATGCCACTGCAAATTCTGGCACTGGAATTCAATACCAGCGAAACGAATTAATTACCCACTTTCGATCTTTGCGTTGTTTTACGCTGCCTAGTTGCCTACCATATATATACCATAATAGCATAATAGCAGCAGCAGCACGCATTTTACTACAGTTAGGCATTTTGACGTTTCGATAAATGAACGGACACCTCAAAATAATAAAGTGACACCCAGTTGGCAATAATTATTGCGTAGAAATGCATAAAAATGTAAATAGTCTTGCAAAAACTTACAGGCGAGAGCTTGCCGGTGACTTATCGACTTGTGTTGCAAAAATTGCAGGCAATCTAAACGGACCAGTGAATGCTTGCCCAAGAAATCGTTGTAAATAATCGCAAATCTAAATAATCGGGCAAGAACTTGCAAGGAAGATCTTGCGGGTCATTTGCGACCGTGAATCGTGCTACAAATATTGCACGTAATGTAAACAGACCAAGCAAGGACTCGCTTGAGAAATTGCAGGAAGAACTTGCTAATTAATATTATTGTTCTTCCTACAAAGTTGGATGCAATCAAAGAAATCCGCAGTATTTAAGTTAATAAATAGAATTTAGATTATAATTATTGTAATGTCGACTAACTTTTAGAAACAATATTGTAGTAATATCTGTAATAACATCAATAATTATTAGTATGTAATTATTAGTGTTATTACAGATATTATTACAATAATTATATGATTATAATCATAAATCAGTACTCTCCAGCCTTTTTACAAGCAATCTTTTTTATTATTTTACAATAAAATAAAAATGTTTCATTTGACCTATATTGCAATTTTGTATAATTACTTGCTCCTCAATTATACATCATTGCAATCTAGGTCAGCAGACCTCTGGCACTATTATATAGTCTAGGATATAAGCTTGAGAATTATAATCAGAAATCATTACTGTAACAGCCGTGACTGGTGTTATTATGTTGATTATAATTATCTTATGTTTTGAAAGATCTTATCTTGTTATGGATCTGGGAGATGTGTTATATGCAAACATCATGGTATTTAGAGCTGCAAGCGACAAAGTAGTAGTTGAAAGGAATAGTTGATAGTTTATAACTGTTGAAAGACTCCTAAAAACGCTAGAAAAGGCGCACGGTTTTTTTTTGTTTATCCTTAAACTTTATACTCAACTGAAAGCAAATATTTCAAATCTTTTATTGTTGCTTCAA
The DNA here is from genome assembly GCA_916614155.1 of Mesoligia furuncula. NCBI lineage: Eukaryota > Metazoa > Arthropoda > Insecta > Lepidoptera > Noctuidae > Mesoligia > Mesoligia furuncula. Next base: position 27,279,635 of record OU744809.1, read on the forward strand.
CTTAAGGTATGTAACAGGAAATTAAATTGCACCGTGTAAATCAGGCTTTAGTGTCCTTTTGTTTTTGTATTGTAAATGTATAGTTAAATGATAATCATTTATTTTCTGTAAGTAGGTTTGTACCACTGACCTCTATAATACAAGTACGCTGGACTAACGATACTCTACGAAATGACAGTTGTTTTTTGTGCCGATTCAAAGCGCCCCGCTCGTAGTCCCAAGGAACTAAAATTGACACGTTCTTTCAAATGGACGTTGATTTGTTTACTTCGTCTCTGATGATTTAGGTCTAAATCGTGAAAAACTAGTTTATTTGTGTATTTTGTGTTTACTACGTGATATTTGGAACATTTTTATTATGAAAGCATGCGGATTTTGTAAAACTCGCTGCCAAAAAGACAGCGGATTAACCTTTCACAAGTAAGTGAATTTTACGACTATAAATGTTTCGATTGCTTATGTGAGCATTTTTATTACTATCTTATATTTAGAATAAATGTTTTCATTAATATCCCATCATATTTAAGTGTAATTAGGGCTCAGTTTTCACATTTAGTGAATACAATAATTTGAATAGGGTTGTAAATGTTCCATGTCGATAATGTGTCGATAGTTTTCTTCAGACAGTTAATAATTTTAAATTTACGTCTTTCAAATAGAAATTTACTGTCGCCAGAAATTTCTGCAATTTGATTACCTACCTAAAACAAATTAGCAAATACTAGTTTCTAATTTCAACAGATAAATCCATACTAATATTATAGGTAAATTCGAAAGTAACTCTGTCTGTCTGTATGTTACATTTTCACGCCTAAACCACTGAACGGATTTCAATATTTGGCAGAGTATAGTTTTTATCGACATATCTCGCGGGCAAAGCCGCGAGCGGAAGCATAGTATTATATGTAATGTGTACTTGTTTCCGAAGTAAAGACCTAACATCAAAATAAAACTTGTCATCTACAATGTACTATATACTTTAGTCAGTTTTACTTTAATTAAATACTTAATTTCAGATTTCCCACCAAATCAACTAAGCAGGGCTCAAAAACATGAAAATGGAAAATTGGAGTCGTAAATCGAAATATCATCTTTGTAGCAATTTCACTGCGGACTGTTTCGTTAAACACTCCACACTTACGCTCTTCTCCATACGAACACGGCCTTTTGGAAGACTAGAATCAATTCTATTTTATTGTATGTTTGACGTTCAAAAGTGCCTATGTAGGTACCTATTTGAAATAAAATAATGACGTTCAAAAGTGTCTATTTCATTTGAAATAAATTATATTTGACTATTATATTTGACTTAGACTTTGTTATTTCTTGTGTTTTTTTTCCATTAGTACGCACGCAATAATGAAAATGGATCCTCTCCTTTCCGCTAGTAATGACTACATGGTAATGTTACAAGGTTCACTTTAGGCATTAAATTTGAGTGAATTTGATTGAATTTGTATGGACGCTGTTTGTTGCTTTTTGTTTCCTACATGGTTCAATTCTTCCAAATTGAACACCAAAAGTGACAACACAAAGTCACGAAGAATACAGCTGCCATTTGATTTACCAGGTTAGAGCGAAATGGCAACATAGTTTTTAGTTCATATTGCGAACTAATGTGACCCCAGTTCAGATTGTAAAACTAGTGTAGTTGAGCCAGGAGATATTAGCTCAACCATAGTAGTTTTTAGGCTAAATTCTAAGCCTATCCTCATATTTAAAGCTCACTGATCTGACCGTCATGCGCTATAACCTTACTAGGACACTATCCACTAGTTTATTGCTTTCGATCTGACCGCGCCCTAATGAATTTTAAGATAGGGGGCCGGCGAACTACGCATGCTAATGCGTAGTTCATACAAACGTAATACCAAAATCATTTGTAATTCAAACATATTCTTAAGATAGTATGTATTTATTCCGATTAGATTACAGAATATCTAGGTTCCCAAATATATATTTTGAAAGGACTCTGATATAAAGACGAGAGTGAATTTCTAATTTCTATAGAAAACTTATTTTTCTCATAACTCGTCTTTAAATCAGTGTCCATTCAAAATATATATTTGGGAACCTAGATATTCTGTAATCCAATCGGAATAAATGCACACAACATTAAAGATATGTTTGATTTACAAATTATTTTGGTATTACGTTTGTATGAACTACGCATGCTCCGCCGGCCCCTTAACTTTTGCAGAGCAATTACACTATTACTTAAAAATGAAGCATAAAAATAACTGGGAGTGATCCGATATTATTCTCTTAAATAATAAATTACTCTCAGTGGTTATAAAGGTCGATAAAATTCATAAAAGTATTTTTTTATCGTAGGATATATCCCATCTCTAATATTAGTTCTATGGTCCCTTCACATTGCTATCAGCGCCAAAATGGCGAAAATCAAATGGCTTCAATCTGTCATCCATAGTCTGCAGTCCAGCGTACTTGTATTATAGAGGTCAGTGGTTTGTACAAACAATTTTACACGTCAATCATATTTTTTTGTAAACTAGATGAGGTCGGCGTTTCCTACCTGACTATTCTGAGAAGAAAGGCCGAAACAAACTCAGAGGTCACAGTCTCTTTTAGTCCAGACAAAATCTTGGTCAGATCATGTGAAGACCATGTAGATTGATGTCTGAAATGGTCTTTTGAGGAAAGAACCACACACATTGTGTGGTCAGTCAGTGCAGCATTTGTCAAAAATCGTGCAGCTCAACTCAGAACTTGAGGAGCTCAACGATTCGACGAACAATACCAAAGACAGAACATTTGGGTAGGCCGCGTAAATTATTCAAACTGCCAGATCATGATTAAAACTAACTAAGAAGGAAAACAGAAAAAACACATGTATACCTAGTCCTCACGTTCACAACAATTAAATTTAAAAAAATACTACACAAAGTAAATATTCATGTCATTGTATATAAAATTCACATCATTGTCAATGTGTATAAAAAAATCCGGACATAATCTTTGAGGACCATGTAGATTGTTGTCTGAAATGGTATTTTGAGGTTAGGAGTTAATTCGTTGTTTAATTAATAACCTAGTGTAAATAGTTAATTGCAATACAACTCGATGTTTATTACATTCTATGATGTGAACTTGAACTGCCAGCCCTTCATCGGTTGATCTGTTGCCTGTATAAGGTAACAACGTATTATTAAGCACTATAAAATTTGAATAAACCAACTGGTCCTTACTTATCGGTAGTGTTCTAACACTATCATTAGAAGATAATCAAGACGTGATTTATCGGGTACGTATTTGAATATCGAAGATTAAAATACCTACTGTTAAAATATCGATGTTCAAAACATCGAAAATGGAAATATCGAACGACCATAAAATCGAAAATTAAAATAACGAAAGTTTATATTATCGAATGGTTAAATATCCTACGTCCAAAATATCTAAAATGTAAATATCTACAAAAGTTACATTGAAAAATCCAAATATCGAAATACAAATTGTCGAATGTCCTAAATATCGAAGTACAAACTATCGAACGTCCTAAATATCGATAGGTTCATATATTATTTGAACATCGGAAATTAATATACCTACGTGTAAAAATGGGTTAATTTTCAAAATACATTCATTAATTCACCCTAAAAATACGTACAAGTTAAAATATCGAACAAATTTTGATATAAGTAGTATGAGTGGAAAAAGGTTGCTTCTGCAACGTCTCCGACGCTACGGGAAGTGCAACCCCTTCGCCTTTGCGTAACAAAGGATAGGCACCCATGTTCACCTCCGCAGCTTCGGCTTGCTGGTCGCCGCCAGCCTCAGCCGCTACGGCTCCCACGGGTGCCTATGCTTTGTTACAGCGGGCGGGGGTTGCCCTCCCTTCGCGCCTCCGGATTTTTATATACACTCTAGGGGTAACAGCCAAAGACTACGTAAATTTGGGGTGCCCCAATTCGGTTTTAGAACAATTTCGACCTATTTTATCCATGAAAATCAGTGTACAAGCATAGGTCAATCCAAATATTTCAATTAAAATATTTTCTTGAAAGTCAATATGTTGTGCTACTAAAGTTAGTGACAGAAACGTGTCGCTGCAAAACCGACTCCACTTAGTCTTGTCTGCCCTACCCCTTTTTTTTTTTTTTGCGGATTGGAAATCATCAAATGACTCCTCCCGCTCTGGGTGGAGCGGAAGAGAGTGTCAGACTCTTACTGACTAAAACCCACCCGTGTTCCTTCCTTAGCCCTTTATGTTCCGGGCCAGCGGTAACCCTTTCTGACAATCCCGCTGACCCGGCAGGCTTCGGCCCTGAGTGGCCCCTCCTCGATGCTGACATCTCTTTGAGGCGCGCGTGGAACACGTACGCGCCGTCCGGCACGGGCCTGGTCCTGATCGGACGGTGAGCTACCCATTACTCTCCGCCCGCAGGCCCGCGCCTAAGGTGGCCGGGAGTCGTTACGCGGCTCCCGACGCCTGGGGCGTCCCCCGCGGCGGCTGAGACGGGAGGCTCTCTCCCTGAACCGTCCCGCCACCTCCTTCGCTAGCATGACTGCTTCGCAGAAGGAGGTGACTGCCTCCCACTCCCTCTCGCCCCGGACCATGGCTTGCACCAGGGCCGGACGCGAGAGGTCTCTGCCCTACCCCTAGAGTGTAATTTAGAATCGCGTAGGCGCGGAGGGGCGAGGCAGCCCGCGAGCTGAGAAGCATGTGGTTTTAACTCCCACCGCCGCAGCTGAGGCTGGCCGGCGAAGCCGGCCAACAAGCCGAAGCTGCGGTAGTGAGCGTTTAGACCATCTGCGACGTTAAGCTCGCGTGGGACTGCCGGAGCCCTGCAGCGCCGGAGCCGTGACAGAAACCATGCTTGCTTGCATGTTGCATGATTGCTGCATGCTTGTTTGCTAGATGGTAATCAGTTACTAAAAAAAAAACAAGGAAAACCTCATGTAATGTACAGTGGGCTGCATCAATTGGGTACCCCAGTCGTATGAAAATGTTAACACAACTGGGGTACCCAATTGATGCAGCCCACCGTACTTTAATTATTTTTACATAAAAGCCAAGATAAAACACATTTGTACGCAATTGTACGTATCACTCATACGGCTCCTGCCTATATAATTTTTTTTTTGGTATATTAACTAGTAGGTATTTTTAACGTAGATATTATGAACTTAGATGTATTAAATGTTGATATTTTGAACTTAGGCAGAATGTTATTCGATATTTTGAATCATTCGAAATTTTAATCACTTGGCATTTCAATCTTCGACGTTTTAAGCGTAGGTATAACAATTTTCGACATTTTGATATAATAGATATTTAAATTTTCGATATTTTGAACACTGGTATTTTAAGCGTAGGTACTTTAATCTTCGATATTCAAATACGTACCCGATTTATCTCATTAGAATTTTGCCATACAACGTGGCAATACTGCCAGCCTTTTAGTACTCTTCCTGTTGACAGCGATGCGGACGACAGTTTTTTATACACTATGATTCTTTCCCCTTCCTTTTTATATACTTTTACATATATTTTTTTTCAGACTGTTAGATTTTAAAGGTCTCTGCACACAGCGGGCGCGGCGCGGCGGGATGGGACGGCGACGCGACGCTGAGCAGTAGTAATGTACTAGATATTATGGACGACGCCACACAGAGCCGTCGCGCTCGACGCAACGCTAACCGTCGCGCCACGCCGCCGCCCGCGCCGCGCCGAGCGGGAATACAAGTCAGAAGCGGCGTCGGGGCGTGGCGGGACGCCGACGACGCTTTGTGTTGTATGGTTTACGTATGTGGCAGTCACACTGCCGGCGGGGCGTGAACACGTCGCGTCGGACGAGACGGAGCGTGAATGTGATTTTGTATTGTTTTACAAAAAATGGATGTCGAAAAACTAATCGAATGTGGTCGTGCTCACGTATGTTTGTACGATTTGGGCCATAGGCAGTATAAAAACACTGTTCTTAAAAATGAACTTTGGGAATCTATAGGAAGAGAGTTGAAAAGCGGTAAGTGTCGCGTCGCGACACTGTCGGCATGAATGGGCGCGGCGGGACGGGACGTGATCGCGCCCGCAGTGTGATTGATGCCGCCGCGCCAGCGCCGCCCCACCACGCCGCGCCCCGCCACGCCGCGCCCCGCCCCGCCACGCCGCGCCCCGCCACGCCGCGCCCCGCCACGCCGCGCCCCGCCACGCCGCGCCCCGCCACGCCGCGCCCCGCCACGCCACGCCGGCTGTGTGCCTTTAATTAGTGTCGATCCCGTTCGAAAGACACGTGGCGCCATCTATTATCACAGTAGGTAACGTTATTGTTGATTTCCTCGGGAACCACTTTTTTTCGGGATGAAAGGTACGTCCTTTCCTGACAACGAATCCCGTTCCTGACACGAATATGCAAAAATTCAGGATGATCGGTTGAGTGGTTTAGGCGTGAAAAGTAACAACCAAACTTACTTTCGCATTTATAATATTAGTTATGATAGGATTATCTTGGAATTTAACATTGACCATAAATCTAATTCGAGGAAACTATGTAGTCCATGTAAATGGTTCTCTATACCCCCAGAGACGTCTCTATTAGCCCATGTAGCGCCCGTGTGCAAACATTACCCAAGCGCCCCCCTTTTTTTTTGGGTGTAAAATCATCCACTCTGGGCGGAGCGGAAGGGGGTGTCAGACTCTTACTGACTAAAACCCGCAACCCGGGCTGGCATCGGCCCTAGCGACCCTCGTCAGTTAGGTCTGACATCTCTCTGAGGCGCGCGTGGAACACAACGCGCCGTTGACCCGGGCCTGGTCCTTACCGAACGGCGAGCTGCCCATTGCTCGTCGTCCGCAAGCCCGCGCCCACGGTGGCCGGGAATTCCTCCCACCTTATTCTGAACAGAAACTTCCCGAAGCAGCCGTGCCCGGTGAGGACCTGCGTTAGGCGGAAGGTGAGGACGCCGTGGCACCTCTCTAGCCACTCCTCAAAGAGGGGTCTTATCACCGCAGTTGTAGCGTGCCCAGCACTGGGTTGCGACAGTCGCACTCTTAATGTCGCCACGAGATCCCGCCGGAGCTCTGTCCTCTGCGCCGCGATTTCTCGGCGTTTTACCTCCTCGCGCGACTCCCATATGTGAGTGAACCCCAGATATGAGTGAGTCCCAGATCCCATGGCGGCAATCCGACAAGGAGGCTCGCTGCTTCCCCGAAGAACGTGCGGTATCCCCGGACTAGCCGGACGGCCATGACCCTCTGGGACACGTTCAACCGCCGGGCTAGTCGCCGCCTCAATAAACGCGCCCATACCGGTGTCCCGTAAAGGGCCATGGACCGCACGACCGCCTCGTAGAGCCTCCGGTAGGAGGCGTTTGGACCCCCTAGATAGGGCAGGAGCCGCTTCAAGGCAGCCCCGGCATGACCCAAGCGTCCCCTAGTAAGGGCGCGGTCAAAATGGAAAGGGTACAAAGTACAAGTAATACAGTGCATCAAGTTACCACAAACTGTCCAATTTCCCTAATGGATAATATACTCTATTGTCTGGAGATGAAGAAGAAATTCGTCGGTTTTGGATACCATGGTGTGCTGTTGACTGTATTTAGAATTATACAGGGTGTTCTGGTGTTTGCCCTAACAAGCCAAAACGTATCCATGTTAACATGTCTAAATGTATAGATGTTGTTACATCATATCAATGTCCAAAGGAGAAACCCGTTTCTGGGCCTAACCGTTACACGAATAAGATATGTACCAAAAAAATCGTCTATTTTGCTAAATTAACCCATTTAAATCTTAGCCTCATTTACAATGGCCAAGTGTAGAAAATAATTAGATTTCTATTTTTTTGTTTTAAACCACCTTTGTAAACCGTTACAACACTTATTTTGTTATACGTCACTAACTTCACAAATGCTGGTATTCTATCAATAGAGTGTACCCTAAGAATATGATCGATTTAGTGGAAATCGATGCTGATACAAATAATTAAATAACACTCCATTGTTTTAGTATAAATGACTTTTTAGGTATTAAAATCAATGTAAAACAATTTAATCTGAAAACTAATTGATATTTAACGTAATCGAAATTAAAAAACATTAAAAGAAATAAATAATCGATAAAATCGACTGTACCACGGATTGCACTAGTAAACGGCAAATGTCAACATCTGTCAATTGTCATGGTTGTATTTTTGCGCAAGTCAATGTGTTGTTTTTCTGTATTTCTGGGGATTTATTTTTTCATAAGACCTCTAATCGAATACTGGACTCCGAAATTGATTGCATTCTGACTGACTCTCGCTTGAACAATTGACACCGTTACATAACCTGCCACCTGAGCTGACTTTTGCTGGAAAACCGGATCTGATTACTGCTCTTTTTGACGACTGACACGACATCATGAACCTGTGCATTAATTGCGGAATAGCAACGGCCCACTGCCATACAATAGGAAGGCGAAGATTGGAAGATGAAAATGATTCTTTCAATTGTACAGGAATAGGTCGCGCGCGCCTCAAACGGTTAGTATCCGATATTTATTGTAACATTTTTGTACAATGTATGTAATAATTTAATGTAGTCGAACTAAATAGTGTTATCGCATTTGCTCAGTTGTTTGTTGATAGTTGTACTTTATATAATGATACCAGAATGTGCATATGTGATGCTTCATATTCGAAGACATGACTGTGACATCACCAATCCGGACTGAACCTGCATGGTTATTGGTTAATTATATTCCCTCTCAGAGAGGAGACCTGTGTCCCTGCAGTGGGAATGTAATAAAAACGCTTATGTTTACCCAAATGTGCCACTCAGATGTTTATTGCTAAATGCTAATGCTTTGTCCGAAAGGGTTACCGCTGGCACGGAACATAAAGGGCTAAGGAAGGAACACGGGTGGGTTTTAGTCAGTAAGAGTCTGACACTCCCTTCCGCTCCACCCAGAGCGGGAGGAGTCATTTGATGATTTCCCATCCTCAAAAAAAAAAAAAAAAAAAAAAAAGACCTAATAGTCAAATGATAAATGTTTGCTTCAGGTAAATGAAAATGACTTTAATCTGCTAAGCTTGCTGGAATCATGCCAATGCTGTATCTCTTGATGGAAATATACCAGAAGGGAGTGAATAGACACCTACAGGACACCAACGAGTGTGTATTCACTGTGGACGTTCTCTTCTGAGAAGAGTTCGTTGCCATCAACTTACGACTACTGGTACAGTGCAAGAACACAGAATACATGAAGTTATAAGAGGATGGATCCTACCACGCATGGTTAATATAATAATTTTTTTCATGCTCTTTTAATAACATTTTTTTTAGTTTACTTTCGATAACAAGGGCATTCAGAAGTTTTATTTGGTATGCTAAAACATTTAAGTGAATTAGAACAGTGTGATACTGGTTAAGCTAACTCAGGCTTACTAACCTACATCAGGATTTCTTTAGATCATTCTTTTTCAAAGCAATAACACACCACACATCTCTGGTGTAAAGGCACTCTTTAATGTAGATATATTATTTTCAGGTGGGTGCTTCAAGTGTTGTCTGTCACTCTGTTGGGTGCGAGCAAATAGAGCATCCCGGCATTTCCATGATCTACAGCAAGAGCTATCAACATCGGACTCAAACTTAAGAGGAAGAATAAAGTCGAGGCATATTAGTAATAGGATGTATTTCGTTTATACATTAGTCGACAGTTCTCTACGTGGAAGGGATCCTATAACCGAACCTGTATCGTTAGCAAAAGAACGGTTGGATGCTGTACCCACAGCATGAGCATAATATGGTATCTTGGTTAGGCACGGCACCAGGGTAGTCAATTGCCTCCTGCACAATTTCTGGATACCTACTGTGTTATTAAATTATGATAATCCTAATGAAGAAAGTAATTAATAAAACCATCACAATTTCCTGTTTTTTTTTTATTTTAATATATTATTGCAATCTCAGATTACTTACTGTAATCTGAGATTGCATCAAATCAATATTAACAAATGCAAGCCAGTAGTGATGTAAGTGGGCCTTGTATAATAAACATAGTTTTCTGCTGAGGTTTTCAGTACCGCTACAAGAACAATCAGATAAATCGGAAGTCATCACACTTCCGATTTATCTGATTGTTCTTGTAGCGCTTTTTATTTATGTACCTAAAACCTCATCGTGAGAGGCGGCAGGTGCTGCAGCACAGCACATGTGCGTTCCAGATTTACGTAGGAAACGAAAGTCTATCTCATTAATCTAAAATCTATCTCATTCATTAATTGTCGTAAGTCTATATCATTGTTTAACTAGGTACTAAAAATAACCTAAAAAGTGAACATTGTTGTCTGATTTTACCAATTTGGCCATTGCTGGGAGACGTGAAAATTGGGCTCGTGAAACCTTCCTAGATGCTCTAATTTATGGCCAAATTCCAGCCCTGTAACGTCAGGCCCAAGTTTCTATGGAGTTTGGGTTTCTCCTTTGAAATTTCTTTATTCTAATTACGACCTCACATCAAACAAAGTTTAATATCAATTGGGAACATTTGACAAATTTGGGAAGCTTATTGCGAGGGAGGCCCACTGTACACAGATAAAAAGTATTTTTAGGAAGGAAAGAGTGACAAGAAAATTTTAACTTTATTTTCTATCCCAAACGTTGAATTCACATTATTCGCAATATGATTGTCGGCGTGTTTTCAAACGAATCATTAAAACAGGTGCCGTCGAGCGATGCGACACTCACTACTACACCAAAATAATCTTTAATAATATGTAATAAGGTTTATTTCATATTGAAAAAAAAGATAATACTTATTGTAAAAGCCGCTCGCGCGCTCGTGGCGCGGCTTGCTTTGGTGTAATCCGACAAATATAAGAAAAGCTCCAGATGCTATACAAAATGTATGCAAAGCGGAGCTCTTTACGTTGATTGAAAGTGCCGCGGCCGGCCAACGCACGCGACGAGTGGGGCTCCGTAGGGAGCGGCGCTCGGCGCCCCCTAGGACCGCTGCGCTCGCGTGCAACGCACACCCTGCACACTAGGTAAAGACGGCCCTGTATACCCCTATTGTTTCTATTGTGTTCCATGTCTAAAAAAGCTTTATCCCTATTGCCGATAAAGACAATTAAATAAACCACTGATTGAGATTATCGAATAAATGGCGGCAAGCATCTACCACGATCAACATGTCTCCCAAAATAGGCCACGGACACAATCAAAATATAATATTTTGATATAAATATTTTGATAAAAAAAAGTAAAAAAATATTTCATTCATTCTGTCTCCAAAGACTCCTATATTTGTATGCGCATACATATATGGACTGACTTGTTGTCAGTAAATACACGTGTTTTAATTACAAACAACCTTCGCAGAAAGGTAAGCACGCTGGTTTTCCCATTCCCGATGATGATGGTGGTGGATAGTGTGGCACGTAAACGACTCTAATTAGTTACAAGGAACAATTATATTAGCAACTGTTAAGGCACTACGTCGTAAATCATAGTCTGCGTCATCTAATTTCACGTCGTGAAGAAATTACGTTTAGTACCTACCTACTTATCTTGTTCAAATCGCTAAATACGAGATAATTATAAAACAAGCTATAAAATACCTACCAACCGACATCTACGCATTCTGTAGGCATCTAAAATTGTTCACAGAATAAGCAAGCTGAAGTGGTAATGGACCGGCTATAATAGACGTAGAACTGACGGCCGTTGGGGTAGACGTGTTCTTGAGTGGAGACCGCGAATCGGCAAATGTAAGGAAGATCGGTCTTAGGTTAGGTGGAGCGACTGCCAGCCACTCTACGAAGGTCGCAGGGTGGCAGAGAGCAGCTGTATGAGAGTTGCCGAGAACCGAGTTGAATGGCGTGCAATTGAAGACCTATGTCCAGTTGTGTTGTGGACTGCCGTAGACTGATGATGATGATTTAACTAAGTAGAAAAAGGAAGAAAGTAAATAACTACTTTTACGCCTGAGGCTTCTGGTTTTCCGAACAAAAAAGTGATTATGTGGACCCGTCCTAATAGAAAAAAATAGTCGCACGGATACGCGATCATCGCGTTCATAGGTTCGTGGCATTTTGTTCAGTGAACCGGGACGCGCGGTCGCGCCGCCACATGGGGCTTTCAGATATGGAAAAAAATTAAGTTAAAAAAAAATGGGAAAGGAAGTCCAAAGAAAAGATGGATGGCTTGGGTGAGGAATGATATGAAAGAGAAGGGAGTGAATGATAGTGTGACGGTTGACAGGCATTGTTGATGATTACAAAAATAATAATGATGATAAACAAACAAAAGAACAATTAAACAATTAAAGAAACTGCGTGCTTGATATGATAATAATGGAAGTAAAAAAAACACTACAAATTGAAAAATAACTTTAATTTCGGAAGTCGGTGTCTTCGGTTCCGCGTTTTCGTTTATTGACACCGACTTCCGAAATTAAAGTTATTTTTCAATTTGTAGTGTTTTTTTGGAAGTCGGTTGTTTTTTTTTGAAAAAATGTTTTTATTTTTCACTTTTTAGTGGGTCAGTTTGTAATTTATCTAAGTTACAATAGCCTAATGCCAACTGTTCATCACCTTTTACAAAATTTTGCTTTCCCGATGCTGGGACGTTAATTGTTGAGGAGTTCTCCCGGTAAGAACCAGGAGATCCTCAACAATCACTCACAATACGCATTGTGACGAGCATAAATTGCTTAGCAACCATATTAAAGTAATTGAATCGCAACCCGTGAAATATTTGTCAGTGAGTAGTTCCGATGGCCATCTGTGATCTTCATCATCAGCTCCACTTTACCAAGTGATGATTTCCGAGAGCAAATGCTCAAGTTACTTTAAAAAATATCCAAATCGCTGTAGCTTTGCCTATAAAATTTGAGGGTTTCCCTCGATTTCCATGGAATCCTCTCATCAGATTCCAACTTGATGATAATGGGACCACCTCGAGAGTATACCCTTTCAAATAAAAAAAGAACTTTTGGAATCGGTCCAGCCGTCTTCGAGTAATCGGTGAACATACACAAGGTAGCTACTGTAAACTGTTGAGGAATTCCCTTAACTGTCCATCGTCTTCATCATCAGACCCCTAATGACAGTCGCAACCCATCTAGGTGTAAAGTTCACATCAAACAAATTAATCAAGCCCAAACACAAGGTAACTGCTGTAAATCGTTGAGGAGTCCCCTCGACTGTCTTTCGGCTCCATCATCAGATCGACTCCAGGCCTTCATCAAATTGTAGTGCTTTAAAATACTTAATGAAAAAATTAACAAACGCACTAGTCGCTCCTACGATTTTCGAAAGTTCCCCTCGATTTCACTGGGATGCCATCATCAGATCCTGGTTTCCTTATCATGGGACCACCCTTGGCATATATCCTTTCCAACAAAAAAAGAATAATCAAAATCGGTTCATAAACGACGAAGTTATCCGCGAACACACATAAAAAAAAAAAAATATATATATACGGTCGAATTGAGAAACCTCCTCCTTTTTTGAAGTCGGTTAAAAAAAAAAATATATATATACGGTCGAATTGAGAAACCTCCTCCTTTTTTTGAAGTCGGTTAAAAAGTGACACCTATTTAAGTTTCAATTACCTATCAAAATACGTGTTATTATCTTAATGATTAAGATCATTAATCTAGCAATACGTCAACAACTACTTCATTTGAAAGGTAGTAGTGCCTAATGATGAAAATGATATCATTAGGTTATAGTATAAGAACTAGTGGAAAATGTGACGCTCATTGATGCTGGTGTGTTGTTCGTTGAGTTCAAACATTACTGACTGGTTTATCTTCTAACTATGAGAGAAGAAAGTAGACTTTTCTAAACCATTATATTAATAATTTAATCTTAAATATACATCTGGTAACTGTCTGGTGATGTTCTTCAGTAAGGTCAGGTGTGAAAGGAAGTAGGGGGGGGGGGGAATTGGCAGAATCATAAAATTATAACATAATGGATAGTTAACTGTTAAGTTAATCGTATCAAATCCCATTGGAGAAGCATTTTTCAGTTATTTTTTTTGTCTGTGCTAAAATACCAATCAATCAAATCCAACCCAATCCCAATCTCGTTGATTGTATCTACCTAAGTAGTGCAACGAAAAAAAGAAAAACACGGACTGTCTTCGCCATATTATAATTCATAATTTTATCCTTTTATGATTCTCCAAAGTAGCTTTTTTAGGCCCCTTGATGTGTGAACGAAAACGAAGCAAAAGTAGTATGTAAAGATTTTAGATAGCCTACTTAAGTACCTCCATGGGAAGATGGCGTGAGTTTTTGTATGTGTATCTCGTAATCAGATTAATAAATTACTCTAGTCAGCATGATTCGGCACAGCCGGGTGGCTATATCAATTGTAATTATGTAGATATTGTTCTGGCCGAAAGGTTCTGGAGTAGCGACCGCGTACCCGAAGACCTAGCGTTGAAAGGCCTCCGACAAAGATCGATGACCTTGTTAAGACCGCATTAATCCGCTGGATGCGGGAAGTACAGAACTGGTCGATGTGGCGGTGCTTGGGGGAGGCCTATGTCCAGCAGTGGACGTCTTTCGGCTGAAATTATGATGATATGTTCTGGAAAAAGCCGCTCGGCTTAGCTCGAACTGTGCCGAACAAATCCGAACATAATTCAGAGACAGTAGATACCGCGTTTGCTATTAAAAAAAAATACTGCCGAACTCACACACAATGGTCCACATGAAGGACTAAGTGCGGAAACCAAACCCCATAACATAGAAATACCACCGAATTGAATGTGCCAGACCCGAACAAACGTAAAGCATCCATTCATCGTCATTATTTCAGCTAAAAGACCACTGCTGAACATAGGTCTCCCCCAAACATTGCCTTCCAGTACGCGGTCGCCACTCCAGAACCTCTCGGCCGTCTGTTCTGCATCCTGTGTCCAAGTATGAAGCAACCCTTGCTGCTAATCAATAGGATGGTAGCAGCGTACCTGTATCATCCGCATGAGGTCAGCGTTGGTACCCGCGTGTAAGTTGACGTCCACGATACAGTACGTGCCTCCTGGCTCCAGCATACATGCGTCGTAGTCATCCAGCCCGTACAGAGCCGGCATTTTGTTGTATTCACTCGCTGAGAACAAAGGATCAACAATTAAACATCATGTATTGTGATGACGAGGATGTGGGTCCGAATCCGGGCAAGAAGTTATGTGACTTTTTTTATTAAGATCTATAAAGTACTTTTTGTGATTAACTTGGACATTACTGAAATCGTTAAAGGGAAACATCGTGACGAAACCTGGACTTATAGTTACTGTAAGTCTGAAATCGCCAACTCGTCGTGAGCAATCGAGGTGGTCAAAGCTCGTGCCTTTTATATTTCTTTAATTAAAACGGTTTAAAGCCAATTACAGAAATTAAATACACAATTTGTATATATACATACACAAAAGAAAAAAACAATATAAAATCATCAAGTAAAAAGTTAACAACACTTTCATCCCTCCCACTTCACTTAACATTCACCCTCTGACACGCCGACAAAATCTTCGTCCATTTGTCTGCAAACAGATCTTTTGTTAGAGATACAGTCCAAGAGATCATTAAGTGCGGCCAGAGTACATGAGAGAGTATACCCGTGGGAATATCGGAATGAAAAGTATCCTATATGTTAATCTAGGAAATGGTCTATCTACACGCCAATTTTCAATCTCAAAATCTGTTCAACGGTTTACGCGTGATTGAGTAACAAACATCCAAACATCTTTACAAATTTTCACATATTAGATATGCAAAGTCGAGCCAATGATTATTTGGACCTACCAAACTCATGCGAGCAAGTGCTTTTAAAAAACACAAGTGCTTTTAAAAAACTACTGCTAAATACGGTTTTTTTTCTAAAATACGAAATAAGAACGCTTCAAGCCCATGATAAGATTATAATTAAGCCGAAACAGAAGAAAATATGCTCTTTTCATTATTATTTGTATAATCATCACTTCAGCCGAAAGACGTCCGCTGCTGGACATAGGCCTCCCCCAAAAGGGGGGTTTGCCATAATCGCCACGCTTGGCAGGCGGGTTGGCGATCGCAGTATGGTATGGTGGTGGAATGCATAGAGAACGCTGCTGCCCATTCTCCGGTACGCCCCTTAGTCGCCTTTTACGACACCCACGAGAAGTATGGGGTGGTGGTATTCTTTAAGTCCGGCACCACACAGACAATACTATATATTAATGTATTATATAGTATATTTGTATAATACTAGTTTTTAAATCTATGTTATCTATCTATAATAGTAATAAAGCTGAAGAGTTTGTTTTTTCGAACACGCTAATCTCTGGATCTACCGGTCGGATTTGAAAATTTGATAGCATCGCATTTGATAACCCAATTTTTGAGGAAGGCTATATAGCTTATAGGAAGGAATAGGAGCCCAGCAAATATAAAAAAGTCAGAAAGAACGCTAAGTGAAAACGAAGTAATAGCGCGGGCAGCCGATGCGATGCGACGGGGTGGGGCGGGGGAAATTTAAATTTCACGCGGACGAAGTCGCAGGCAGAAGCTAGTCTGCTATAACGACAAAGAACCAACAAGAACCGCTGCGGCACAGCTCCTATCAAGCCCGACATCCCTGTTCGAGCCGCCCAGCCGAATACTCCCGTATATATTTCCCGCCTACACTATACCACTAAGGCCGAGGACATCGTGGAGTACGTGTGCCAACGGACCAAGTACAGGCCGAGAGTGCAGTTGCTTGAATCGCGCCGCAACGTCAACTTCAAGGCGTTCGTGGTGCGAGTTCCAACATGCTACCTGCACCTCGTCATGGCAGAGGACTTTTGGCCGCAAGGTGTAATGTTTCGTCGCTTCCGCGGACAAGTGCCACACGAACGCACAAAGACAGTGCTCGAGTGAAGTGTTTTACTAACATAGGTTTAAGTTTATATACTAACACACAATGTCTGTGTGGTGCCGGACTTAAAGAATACCACCACCCATTACTTCCCGTGGGTGTCGTAAAAGGCGACTAAGGGTCGTACCGGAGAATGGGCAGCAGCGTTCTCTATGCTTTCCACCACCATACTATACTGCGATCGCCAACCCGCCTGCCAAGCGTGGCGATTATGGCAAACCCCCCCAACTTGGGGGAGGCCTATGTCCAGCAGTGGACGTCTTTCGGCTGAAATGATGATGATGATGACTAACACACATTGTACTTTATAATATATATGTTAGTCTGTAAGGTATTTATCTATGGGCCAAAGTAGCCTGAAAATAAAGTTTTATTATTATTATTATAAATCCAATTACAAATATAAAATAGTTATGTTCAATTACAACATATCCCAAGTAAATGTTTGCCGTATATTAATATCTAACATAGTATCCATAATTGAAAAGCATTAATCTTATAATTGCACCGCAGCGAATTGTATTATGTAGACAGACGATCAATTAAGTTACCATAATTCTGCAGTAAATATAGCTTAGCTAATTACTTTAAATGGCATTTTCTGTGAGGCTGGGGGCAGAGATTTAATTCAGCCCGTGTTAGACTGTGTCGTAAAATAAGAATTCTTCAAAATAATTGCTATTGGAATCATGAGCACAGTTGCGCATGGATTGTATGGTGGTTTGACCATTTATTTTTTGTTCTTTGCTTGTTTCATGATTATTATCTATATTTTTTTGATAAATAAAAAGAAAAGTCCTGACTGACTGACTGATTGACTGACTCATCAACGCCCATCCCTAACCCTTGGACCTAGAGGGCTAAAATTTTGCACAGAGGTTCCCTTTATAATGTAGATAAGGAATAAGGAAGGATGTTTCGAAATTCAACCCCTAAGGGAGTTAAATAGGGGATGAAAGTTTGTATGAACAATCGTATTCCTTGAGTTCATAAACTTGAAACTTGGCAGGAATACTTATCTAAGTAAATTATGAAGTATAGCATTTTTCGTTTTTCTAAACTACCCTCTAAAGGGGGACTGGGGGGTGTCAAAATTTGTATGGAAGAATTTTAACGCGCGGTCCGATTAACTCGAAACTCGGTATTTATACTTAGACCTATATAAAGTTCAAAGTCCTGACTGACATATCAACGCACAGTCTAAACATTGTCTTCGAGACACGAAATTTGAAGGGTGCGTTCTTTGTAAAGAGTACCTAGGTATCCACTAAGAAAGGGTTTTTCGAAATCCTACCCCTAAGACGGTGAATAGGGGGAAGGCGAAATTTCACGCGGGCAGAAGTTACTTATTGATAAGTATAATATGTTTTAGATATACATATATGTATTTATCGTATATGTAAATGGTCATCCACAGACTGCCTTCAGTATTGTCTCTCCTTCTTCCTTAATCCATCCAAAGGTTGTCTTTAAAAGAACGCGTTTAGCGAAAAGACCGCCCATTGTGTCACCGCTTGTAAAATAGCGAAAAGACCGCCCATTGTGTCACCACTTGTATAGCGAAAAGACCGCCCATTGTGTCACCGCTTGTAAAATAGCGAAAAGACCGCCCATTGTGTCACCACTTGTATAGCGAAAAGACCGCCCATTGTGTCACCACTTGTATAGCGAAAAGACCGCCCATTGTGTCACCACTTGTATAGCGAAAAGACCGCCCATTGTGTCACCGCTTGTAAAATAGCGAAAAGACCGCCCATTGTGTCACCACTTGTATAGCGAAAAGACCGCCCATTGTGTCACCGCTTGTAAAATAGCGAAAAGACCGCCCATTGTGTCACCACTTGTATAGCGAAAAGACCGCCCATTGTGTCACCACTTGTATAGCGAAAAGACCGCCCATTGTGTCACCGCTTGTAAAATAGCGAAAAGACCGCCCATTGTGTCACCACTTGTATAGCGAAAAGACCGCCCATTGTGTCACCACTTGTATAGTGAAAAGACCGCCCATTGTGTCACCGCTTGTAAAATAGCGAAAAGACCGCCCATTGTGTCACCACTTGTATAGCGAAAAGACCGCCCATTGTGTCACCGCTTGTAAAATAGCGAAAAGACCGCCCATTGTGTCACCACTTGTATAGCGAAAAGACCGCCCATTGTGTCACCACTTGTATAGCGAAAAGACCGCCCATTGTGTCACCGCTTGTAAAATAGCGAAAAGACCGCCCATTGTGTCACCACTTGTATAGCGAAAAGACCGCCCATTGTGTCACCGCTTGTAAAATAGCGAAAAGACCGCCCATTGTGTCACCACTTGTATAGCGAAAAGACCGCCCATTGTGTCACCGCTTGTAAAATAGCGAAAAGACCGCCCATTGTGTCACCACTTGTAAAATAGCGAAAAGACCGCCCATTGTGTCACCACTTGTATAGCGAAAAGACCGCCCATTGTGTCACCGCTTGTAAAATAGCGAAAAGACCGCCCATTGTGTCACCGCTTGTAAAATAGCGAAAAGACCGCCCATTGTGTCACCACTTGTATAGCGAAAAGACCGCCCATTGTGTCACCGCTTGTAAAATAGCGAAAAGACCGCCCATTGTGTCACCGCTTGTAAAATAGTGAAAAGACCGCCCATTGTGTCACCGCTTGTATAGCGAAAAGACCGCCCATTGTGTCACCGCTTGTAAAATAGCGAAAAGACCGCCCATTGTGTCACCGCTTGTAAAATAGCGAAAAGACCGCCCATTGTGTCACCGCTTGTATAGCGAAAAGACCGCCCATTGTGTCACCGCTTGTAAAATAGCGAAAAGACCGCCCATTGTGTCACCGCTTGTATAGCGAAAAGACCGCCCATTGTGTCACCGCTTGTAAAATAGCGAAAAGACCGCCCATTGTGTCACCACTTGTATAGCGAAAAGACCGCCCATTGTGTCACCGCTTGTAAAATAGCGAAAAGACCGCCCATTGTGTCACCGCTTGTATAGCGAAAAGACCGCCCATTGTGTCACCGCTTGTATAGCGAAAAGACCGCCCATTGTGTCACCGCTTGTAAAATAGCGAAAAGACCGCCCATTGTGTCACCGCTTGTAAAATAGCGAAAAGACCGCCCATTGTGTCACCACTTGTATAGCGAAAAGACCGCCCATTGTGTCACCGCTTGTAAAATAGCGAAAAGACCGCCCATTGTGTCACCGCTTGTATAGCGAAAAGACCGCCCATTGTGTCACCGCTTGTAAAATAGCGAAAAGACCGCCCATTGTGTCACCGCTTGTAAAATAGCGAAAAGACCGCCCATTGTGTCACCGCTTGTAAAATAGCGAAAAGACCGCCCATTGTGTCACCGCTTGTAAAATTTCTACATTTATTATACATTATTCACATTTTTATTTATAACTAGCTGACCCGGCGAACTTCGTACCGCGTGAGAAATTTTTGCGAGAATGATTTTCATGTTTCAATAGATAATCTACTATTCGGGGCGGAGACAAATCTCACAAATCAAAGATCATAAAAATCGGTCTAGCCGTTCTTGAGTTATAAATCGTGTAACTAACTCAACTTTGTTTTAAGTAATTTTTTTTTATGATGGAATAAAGAGGATAATAAAGAGGATTATATCTATCTGTCTATTTTGATACGATAATGATAAAAATTAGAAGGGAAGGAAATCAGACTTCTGTCCTTTTCGCTTCACTAATAAAAACGAATAACTGCTCCCGTACACCTAATCCGATCATGAATTAGGTGAACGCCTCGTTAGGCTCTATACTAAAACATTATTTTAAGACACTGTGCCGTGGTCCTTCGAGCCGTTTTTTGCATGGCAAGAATTAATTTGTGTGTCCGCACCTAACCTCCAGAAAAGAAGCATATAAGCAATTGTCTTCTTTATTGGTGGTGTTAATGCCATTCCTACTACAGTGTGCGCAGTTAATATTCAATAAAATGGCGATAAAACCGACAAGGTTTATAGCAAGTAACATAACAGTTGCTATGACGGACATAAAACATAACGGTACATTACGTTACTCAGTATTTGTAACGAGAAAATTAATGTGGTAATTTGTTTATTAAAATTAAGGTTAAAAAGTATTATAAAGTAGATAAAAAAATGTATAAATAAATGATAATAATTTAATACACTTACCCCTTTTTTTACAAACGTTGCATAAGAGATATTTAAACGTCAAAATATGTGTGGTTGAGCGGAAGCTAATTGTATTTTTGGAAAAGCCTTGGCCTTTGCAAAGTACTCTCAAGTCTAACTTCCTGGCGCCGTGCTGGAGCTCCATAATTCGTAGAAGATACTGCTGTTAAACCAGTAGACGTAGTCCGCAAAGAGAAGTGCCATATATGCCACGGTGTTTTATATGCGTTCATAGGTATGTCAAGTTAACTGCCCCGCTGGTCTCGTGGTTGCAAGCGTGACTGCTGAGCGTGAGGTCTTGGCTAACAAACTTACAGGCGATTCTTGCCTCTATATTTCTTGGGTCATAAAAGTGCCCTAACACGGGAATCTAACTCACGGCCCTGAGTGACGTCAGCTGCGTCATTCAGGTCACAATATCTCACATTTACTTCACGCTTATACATTTTCCTGTCCGCTCCGTTTTTATTTTGAACTTGAACTCCAGTTCAATGTTATTCCGTTTACTGACTATTTTCTCACGTATGTTCTTTCGTCTCCGCGAAAAATATCCTCGGCGATTAATTTTATTATTTTGACGGAAAAGGCGTTTAGATCCTTTTTTAGGTTCATGTGACTTGATATGAGGTACTTTGTGTGAATACAAATCTGCACATTCAAGGTGCGACGTGCAGAAAGTGAGTCTTGTGATCCGGGACGGATTACTTATGTAAAGTTACTGTGGATGAATGCCGAAGCACTACTTAATATCAGTTTAACCACAATATTATTAGCATAAGGATGATGGGCTAAACTTGGAAGAAGTTTAATCCTTACATCAAAGTTGTTTGCGGTTGCAGTCGTTGTGAAATCCTGCTTAGTGTACTAGTCAGACGGTCCTATTAAGGTCCTTATCCGAAACACGGTTCCCGTGTACAGTCAAGGTTATTTTTTGGAAATAGATCTTGTGTATTTAATGCTAGGCTACCATTTCTATATAACATCTAAGTGTTTAATCACACGTGTCGACGACAGAGGCAACTGCAACAGTCGACGCGTGCAAGCGTCAGCCACCAACGCGTGTTGCTCGTGTATTTGAGTAGGTGCTCAATAATTACACGAGCGGCATGCCTCTGTCGTCGATGCCTATCGCTCTTGTCTTTGCACACTTACAGGTTAAATTGAAACGGTAGCCTAGCATTCAATACACAAGATCTATTTCGTAAAAAACGGAAAACGTGTTTCGGATAAGGACATTTAGTACGGCCGTCTGACCAGTGCACCTGATATCGGCCTGGAAAAGATTGCTAATGTTGGTTCGTATGATCTTCCGTTCCTGAGAGACTGTTAATTGGCTTTGCTGTAGGTACTGTACATCTAATTACGAAACCATTTAAGGTATCTACAGACAAAAGGTGAGTCGTAACATAATTACTTTTGTACTTTATTTGTTCGCAAGCAGCGTGTGTTGTGAATTTTAATTAATAATAATAAATTTTTTATTCACTATTAAAATTGGCAGAATATTAACATAAGTCTGAGAAATAATTTACAAAGCCTGTTCTAGGATAAACATATTCAACATTTTTTAACAATATTCAACATTGGAAGTCTTGAAACAATGACAAAATTTAATTAATTCACTATTTTAAATACTATTTACCTTACCTAAACATAAAATAACAAAAAGTCTTATATACTTACGTCATTTCTTATTTAGTTGCTATACTATCTTGTAGGGTAAAGTCAATGTTGTAGAAAATTAAATCACGTTCGAGGCAATGTGTTTATTCGATTTTTGTTGAGGGCGACTAATGTGCTTAGACATCTAAAAAATCGAGAATTTGTAGGCCAGTGCAGTGTTTTGTTGAGTCAGCAGCAGGCAGTAAACACGGAACTCTGGCCTTAAGTATGACGCTCTAGGCGCCCTCGTAGTTGATAGAGTTGATGTATCTGTATTCGGCTATTTTCCTAGCAGGGCACTCAGCGTCTCCCGTTTTGTGGTTATTGAGCTTTCTAAAGTGTGAGAAAGTTGAAACATTTCGGTGTGTCAGCTTTCTTCGCGCCCTCTGACATGGCGTGTGCTTCTTAACCGCAGGGACTCACGTAGATTTCAGCTCTCGGCATGTTTTTGCTGTATGACCATATTGTTGGCATTTGTAGCATCTTGTAACCAGAGTGAAGGCCCTGACAGAGCAGGACGTCCAATTTATAAAAAACCTTGATTGGGATAATAGGGCTTTACTTATCTTGGCTGTAAATTCAATGACGCAGTGACAGGTCGATGCATCTTGCGGAGATAAGTCCCCTCTTTGAGGAATGGCTAAAGAGGCGCCACGGCATCCTTACCTTCAGCCTGACGCAGGTCCCGGACACGGTTGCTTCAGGAGATTCCTGTTTTTTTTAAGGCGGGTGGAAACGCCCGAGTGTCACCCTTGTGTGGATCGCCCGGAGGATATTACGGTGGAGCATAAGGTTGAGGTCTGCTCGGTTTGGGCGGAGCACCACCGCGTCCTCACGGCGGTGGCGATCTCTCGCGTGCAGCCCTAGTCCAGGCCATGGTACGGAGCGAGAGTGCATGGGAAGCCGTCACCTCCTTCTGCGAAGCTGTAATGCTTGCAAAAAAGGGGGCGGAACACGTGAGGGAGAGGCAATTTTTGCGCCCTCACACCTCTAGTCGCCGCAGGAGACGCCCTGGGCGTCGGGAGTCGACAGCCGATTCCCGGCCACCGCAGGCGCGGGCTTGCGGACGGCGAGCAATGGGCAGCTCGCCTTCCGGTAAGGACCAGGCGCGGGTCAATGGCGCGTTGTGTTCCACGTGCACCTCAAAGAGATGTCAGCACTAACTGACGGGGTCTGCTAGGGCCGATGCCTGTCAGGGTCGCGGATTGTTCGAAAGAGATACCGTGGCTCCTGGCACAAGCAACTGAAGGAACACGTGTGGGTTTCAGCAGGCCTTCGTCACTCTATGTACTTGCGCGCTATAATTACCTACCGCCCTGCCGAGCGGCCTCGGGCCGTTTGCGGACCAAATTCAGTGCGGTTTTCGCAAGCGCAGCGCACGCACGTTATTCAATTTCAATCGTTGCATTCGTTTGTACGCGTACTTACGATGCCGTCTGGTGCCTTATGTGCAGTAGCAGGGTACAAATGAAGTAAAAGAAGGGATAAACACCTAACAATTTTCCATTTACCTGTCAATGAAGATGTCATGTCATGTTTTAGATGTATTGCACAGTCAGCACCAATTTATAAAAAAAATATTTTATAAACGATACAATTTTAAACTACCATCTATAGTCAGAACATATTCACGGTTCTCAATAAAATAGACACAAATACTTATGTTAATTTAATTTTATCGAAGAGGCAGCCCTGCGATTGCTGTGGGATCACGCGGTGCGAAGCAATCACAACTGTACACTTGAGCATTTAGGCACATTTTAGCATGCAGCGGTTGCTGACACGAAGGAGTAGGCTATTATAGCAGTAGGTATTGGAAATTTTCTACTGAGTGAAGTATCTGTTACGTAGTAATTAGTAATCTGTGGTTTCAGTCTGTAAAAGTCTGTCCCGCTCCGCATAGAGCGGGTGAAGTTATTTGATAATTACACACCCAAAAAAAAAGGTCGATGCATCTTTCTTTCCAGATGTGTGGCTTAATTTAAACGAGTTAAAAAAGGACTCCATAGGCATTGTTGGGAACTTGTCGGCTACGTTCTGTTCGTAAATTAACCTGAAGACTTCAGTTTCAGCCAAAGTAGTTGGCACACCTCACCTACAACCACGATCCAAGGTTGCATGTGGTCTTTTGTTTCCTCACTCGACTTTAATTTATCGTTGGGAGAAATGGCTACAGAGCTTAATAATTACCATCATAGTGTGACGATTATGACATCATGGGCAACTCTGTAGCTTGCAAACCATATTCATTTTCGTGATTTTCCTAGAGACAAGTTAGAAGGAGTTAGTTTGTTTGAATGCCTGAGCCATCGAGAATAGTAGATTTTACAACAAGTGCACAAATTTGTGAACGAGTTATAAACTCTGCTTTTCACTTCGATTGCGAGGAAATAAAACAGTAGTACCTATAACATAACATTTCTTTAATTAAAATTCAAAGTAAAATTAGAACAGTTTTGAATACTGAAGAAAATTGTTTTTCCCGGCATATTAACGGTATTTTTCTGAATTTGTGAAGACGACATATTGTGAGAAGATGGCATATTATGAGAAGATGGCTCTGACGACAACAAGGAATCTCTGGATGTAGAAGGGACGGGCTCGCTTGGGATTAAATTAATGGCTTCTGTTATACGGTCGGTAATCTTGCTTTTGTTCTGTACGGATTCTTCAATGTATCCCTCAGCAACCTGATCAGACTTCCACCCGCCATGTCTTTTCAGCATTGTTAAGTTTGCTCCCGAATCTGCTAGAAGGGGTGGCTGAGGTCCGGCGGAAGCAATGACCCGTGTAATTTTCGGGATTTTCTAATTTTAGAATAGTTGCGATCTGTTTGGGAAAGGCTGCAAATTTATTGCGTTCTATAACTTGCTTAGTGCACTTCCCATTTTGATAATTGAGGAAAAATTTATTAGTCGACACGTTTTGAGGACGTAGAGCTTGGTAATTTTTAACTATTTTTAGGTAATCTCCTTTGACAACAAATGTTCGCTCCCGTTTGTTTTTTGTGTCAGGTAAGTTTATTGCTTGCAAAAGCGTGTCCGTCTTTACGTCATTTACGGTAATGTTCGCAAGCTCAATGCCTCGGCACGCACCGCTTATACCAAATATAAGTGCCACCTAAAACAAAATTAATAACTTTTATACACTTTAGAACAAAAGAGCAATAGGTATATGAGCAATAAAATATGAAAGGAATGTGTATTACGTACTTTTGTGGCCAAATATGTTTCATCTGGAGCGGTATTTAAGAAGGGTATTTTTTCACGGTATTTTTCCACGGTATTTTTCCACTTGATTAGCTGAAAGGACCTTGCTTTTCTTGCCTTTGTGCCCACTTGAAAGCCTCTTCAACAAAGATGTAAGCTTCGAATAATTTTGTATATTAACATTGTCCTTCATTTGTAATGTTGCTTTCAGCATGGAATATATAAGGTGTAAAAAATTAACCTTACAAACTTTAAGAGGTGCTTTAGACCATTGGACTGAACAACTTTCAGTATGGGACCAACTCTGAAATCACGAAAAAAAAATCCGCTGTTTCATACATTTTGATCAAGTAGGTAATGAACTTTTGTATTAATTAGTGGATTTTTTTTCGTGATTTCAGAGTTGGTCTCATAGTGATAGTTGTTCAGTCCAATGGTCTAAAGCACCTCTTAAAGTTTGTAAGGTTAATTTTTTTACACCTTATATACTTCACAGTGTAGACGGCTGAAGTTTTTTGGATAATTCATCAATATAACTCAAAAGAACACTTTCCGAGAACGTAGTTACTAGTTTTTATTTTCTCCAATTTACAAAATTATCGTAAACTTTGAGATATTTTTCCCGAGACTTTGGCGGTAATATCTGTTGCACAACTCTCTGTGCATTCATTTCCATAAGCGTATTAGGAGAGACTGTTAAATCCTCTTCTTCACTGGACATTGTTAACAATTTTAGCAAATTGAATAAATTAATAAATGCACGAAAAAAGAACAAGAGCTATTTCCCGCCGCTTTTTTTTTTTAAATCTTACGACATTGATATTAGGCTGCAGACCTATACAGCCTACTATAAAATTAATTTTGTAATAATAATTTTCTTAAATCAACTAACCTACGGTACTTGAATTAAAATTTTAATATCTATTATATCTTAAAAAACACATAAGGCAAATAAATTAAAGTAAATATTATATAATAACAAATCTATCTATGAACTTCTTATTGCATTTGGCTGTATGGCTCATTTTCTTTGCCTTAATATAATACATTTATGAGTAGATACGTGCGTTTTGTGCAGCCTATATCCTGCACAAAGAAGCACTTTCAGAGCATGAAAAGTGAAAAAAATTTTAATAGTGCAAGTAAATATGCACTGCACTACAACGAGCGAAAAAAGACTCGCGTAATTAAAGAAGAAAGGAAAAATTAAGACCAATATTGTTGGTCTAAGGCTTAGAATAAAAAACAAACCATACGCGTGAACATCTAAAACTGAGGCAATAGAAACTTTTTCCAAACCATGTGTGATGTGATCACTGATCACACTAATATTATAAAGGCGAAAGTTTGTGAGTGTGTTTGTATGTTTGTTACTTCTTCACGTACAAACGGCTGGACCAATTTTGATCAAATTTGGTATGGAGGTAGCTGACACCTTGGATTAACACATAGGTTACTTTTTATCCCGATATTCCCACGGATCAAAACTTAAGTGGGTGAAACTGCGGGGCGCTACTAGTATTATATAATAATGCCACGTGTGGCAGAAAGGCAAGCTGGAGCGTTGGAACAGTCAGGGGATCGTTGATTTGTTTTTGGACACAGTGAATAGCATAAAACTATGATCAAATGCGTCTTCTGACGAAGTTATTAAAGTAATACTATTAATGATACGAATTAATTATACTTTTAACTTACCATTCAATCTGTAGATAACAGCGGCAGATCTCCCAATGAAAACAAATAACACCAGAAATAATGGAAACATTTTGACTAAAACTTTTACCCGCACTCCAAATAAAACTTAGTTTTTGGCCTCTAATACCTAATTAGAAACTATAAAGTTACTACAGTAAAATAAATAAATGAAAAGCTCACGAATTCAACAAATTCGAATATTAACACCACAACCCGTCATAATTATTTATAACTTTTTCTAAAACTGCCGAAAATGACATAGGAATTCAACATACAGCCTGATAAAAACATATATTTGGTATGAAAACTTTTGGCGTTTTTCCACAGGCACTATAAATTATTTAAAATATATTAACTAAGATGTATTTATGATTGTGTGTAATGAATCTGTGACGTGTAGCTACCGCGAGTGTGAGGGTACAATAGTGAGGCTGTCATTTGAGTCGCAAGATATCCTTGTTTGATCTACATATATCCGACCTAGGAGGCGTGACGTGGCTTTTAATGTTATATTGTTTGTTTGTTTATGCGTTTTCTTTAAGACGTAAACCAGTGTCGTCTTAGGAGCAGAGTCGAAACTATCGGACATACATCCATACTAATATTATAAATTCGGAAGTAACTCTATCTGTCTGTCCGTCTGTCTGTTTGTTACCTTTTCACGCCTAAAACACTGAACGGACCGGGGAAGGACATAGGATAGTTTTTTCCCGATGTTCCCACGGGATCGAAACTTATGCGGGTGAAACCGCGGGGCGCTGCTAGTGCACACATAAACTCATACCTTCCCATGGGGGTGTGCAGAAACAACAGAACGCCACCTGTTACGATCCTTACATACGCTTTTTTCTTAGTTTACGTTCATACATCTGCTCACACATGCACGCCTGTTGCGAGCACTACGCACCTACCTTAAAGTATCTAACTTTAGGGCAAACCCACCCATTAACCTTGCCTAAGGTAATCCACAAAACACCACCGACCACCACTAGGTTCCCAGATTGTTGATAATGTGAAGGTAAGTAGGTATATCGATTTCTAGTGACAGTAAAATCCTATCCTACTAGTCCTACTTCCTACTATCCTACTAATTCCTACTATTCCTACGTTCCTACTAATATTATAAATGTGAAAGTTTGTGAAGATGGATGGATGTTTGTTACTCTTTCACGCAAAAACTACTGAACGGATTTTGATGAAACTTTACAATAATATAGCTTATACATCAGAAAAACACAAAGGATACTTTTTTACTTTTTATCCCAATTTTCCCACGGTATCTAAACGTATGCGAGTAAAACCGCGGGGTGCTGCTAGTGAAAAATGACTATCTGATGTCAGTGCAGGAATGTTACATAATTTTGAGACAGTGCGTTATAGAAGAAAACGACAAGAAACAGTATTCAGCCATATTTTTACAAATGAAACATGAAATCGGATATTGACGCCAAACTGACTATAGTAATATGTATATTCATGCTCGTGACTTTAGCTCTATTAGTTTAACTTAGCATCATCATAATCAGCTTAGTGTTCCCACTGCTGGGACACAGGCCTCCTCTCGGTGAGAGGGAGTGGGCCGTAATCCACCACGCTGGCCCAGTACGGATTGGCAGATGTCACATGCCTTCGAATTTTCGGTTCTAGGACATGCCGCTTTCCTCACGATGTTAACGATTAACTTAGCATATATAAGGTCCCATTAAAATAGGTGGACAAACTTTTACGAATCATTCAGACCACCAAAATAAGGACGATGGTAAAATAAATAGGTATATAAGAAAAACGCATAGATTCTATACTCACAAGAAAAATAAAATCAGCTAACGAAAATACACTAATGTGCCGGCAATTTATTATTTTAGGTCAAAATAAAATCACTTTAATCGGTGTTTTTTTTGCTTGGATATGTTTAGTTAGACGTACTGAGCGCTGTGTTAAAATTTGTCCATCTATTTTAATTGGACCCTGTATAAAGTGCTAATCAGGAAAACTCCAGTGCAACACGCTATTTTTAAAATACTTATAAATAAAAACAATCTACATTTTCTTATATTTCAAAGCGGATCCGCCTTACAACAGTAGTATACCTCATGAATATAATAGTAATAATATAGTACCTACACGCGTACTTTAAAACTACACAGTATAAGGAAACAAGAAAAATATGCGGTTTGATGCCTTCCTTTGTTTATAGATCCAGTTCTACTTAGATGTCTATTTACAGAGAATATGTCTGCGTCTAGTTGTCTCAAGTACAGTCGACCGCACGACGGTGTCCACGTCTTGACCTTGAGCTAGCCTAGCGCAGTACTGGGGGCCTAAAAAGGCCACTTTGGAGAATCATAAAAGGATAACATTATGAATTATAATATGGCGAAGACAGTCCGTGTTTTTCTTTTTTCGCTGCATTACGTAGGTATAATCAAAGAGATTAGATTTGGATCGGATTGATTGGTATTTTAACAGAGACAAAAAAGAAATAACTGAAAAATGCTTCACCAATGGGATTGGGAGACCGCCCATTGTGTCACCCTTTGTACAGTTTCTAGATATACGAGTATATGTTTGTAATTTATATGGTGTACATAATAAAGAGTATTCTATTCTATTCTATTTGATACGATTAACTTAACGGTTAACTGTCCATTATGTTATCCTTTTATGATTCTGCCAAGGTGGCTTTTTTTGGCCCCCAGTGTTTCAATAGGAGGCGAGGCCAGCATATCTGTTGTTTGCAGACCATGATGTGGAGGTGGATGCAGCTCCATGCTGAATTTTAATTGTAGGTAAACGTTTTTTGAAGTGACATCTTCTATAGGCGCGTTCGGCATTTTTGAGATGGGAAAAAACTATTGAACTCGCGCCACTGTTGCCGTAAGCGACACCGCGCGTGTTTTGTTTATAAGACGATTCAATAAATATCCGCTTCGGATGTGTTTGGCTGTCCTCGAGATGTTGTATATCCGATATGTCAATGAGTGATGGCAAAGTATTCTGTTTGTGTTTAGTTTTCACTTCTTTCGGCACTCCCGGAGTGCCACTGTTTTTGGTGTCTGTAAGATACTAAAGCCCTTTGTACAGACGCCAGCACATCAAGCTACTACAATCTGTCGCATTTCTTTAATAGATATTTTCAACTTTATCGCTAAAGCTTAAGATTCAAAGTTGATCGGGAAAGAACAATGCCCACTTTCCATACATTTAAAAACCTGATAATGAAAGTTAATGTATAGTTAGAAGGTATAGTAGAAAGAGTACCTGTAAGATTAGAAAATAATGTCATATAGTCATTTTTACGATTTAAAGTCTACAAAGGCCAAAAAATATAAATGTTACTTTTTAGGTTAGGATTTGCCTTTACGATAGTTTGGTTACATATAAAAACTTGCCTACCCATTTCGTTGACCGCAGTACATATATACCTACCTACTACGTCATCCAGAAATTCTGCTGAAGTAGAGATATTGTCTTGAAACCTAGCCCATCTCAGTTGTTACACACACAAAATGGCACAATACACAACTTGACGCAAGCGCAACAACGAAGTCGCAGAACTGTCAAAATATCTAAAAAATCCGTTTCACTCGTGCGAACTCAATTATAATCTGCATAGTTAATTTATTTAATTATCATGTTATTTTGAATTGATCTGTATTATGCATAGACTAATAAAAAATAGTTATTGATTAAATAAAACTTAAAATAATATATAAAACTCAGAAAAAGAGTTGAATAAAGTCAAGAAGCAGTTTGCAAAACGGAACGTTGTAAAAAATGAGTAGTTGGATGCGTTCAGGGTAATTGAGATGCGTTCAAAATAAGGTAATAAGACATAGAGTTAGCATAAAGAAAAATTAATAAATATTTTTTTCCTGGCCTTCTTTTAAAATTGTGATTAGCGTAATGAATGTACAATTAAATTAGCTGAATTTTAATATTTATTTCATTTCTATACATTGTCAGGTGAAAAATGGGCATCCTTCTTTCACAGTTTCGGGTAGCTTGATCTGCTGGCGTCTGTACATGGCACGGTTTTGTAGTGCAGTATCTACAAACGCCACATGCGAACTAGGCAACGTCACAAGACAATAAAAAATTAGTAATCCGGCATCTCGCAAGCAGAATTTACCGCGCAACCACTATCATTATATACAACGGCCCTACATGAATCATCGGGTAGTTGCCCGCCAGATACAACACCCGTCTGGTTGGAAGTTCCTCCCTTTTGTATAGAGTGTCAGTGAACTTTACACCCTGTTCCTCATACCTCTATTACGCTAGTATTATATTATCTGTGCCTCTATAGTTTCATTACGGTACGGCGTCTAAACCACGCCACCGTAGGAAAAACGTGTCCGTCAACAAGCTTCCATAGTGGTTCATATAACATCGACGACCTACACACGGCGAATAAACCGTAGTTTTTCACGGCAATAAAAACTTAAGTAACACTAGATGTTACTAACCCTATGGATTCTGTCTGAAAATAAAAGTTTCAATTCAATTTTATTTTACACTAGCTTTTGCCCGCGGTTTCGCTCGCGTTAAGTATTATTAAAAAACTAATACATTTACATCCGCCATCATCCCTTATTTTATACCCATGGGGGTTGAATTTATCAAAATCCTTTCTTAGGGGATGCCTACGTCATAGTAGCTATATTCATGCAAAGTCGATCGGTTTAAAATTGACAAAGTTTCATACAAACTTTCATCCCCTATTTTATCCCCTTGGGGGTAGAATTTATCAAAATCCTTTCTTAGCGGATGCCTACGTCATAACATCTACCTGCATGCCAAATTTCAGCCCGATCCCTCCAGTGGTTTGGGCTGTGCGTTGATAGATCTGCACTATGTCAGTCAGTCACCTTTGAGTTTTATATATTTAGATATACTGATTTTGTTACCAATGACGTCCGGTCTACTGTACCTCTAAGTAGGGGAGATAGTTAGAACTGCATTTGTGCTAATTATACGTGCTATATAATTATTAACCTAATTAAGGCAATTAAAGACATGAGAGTAGGTATCTTCGGCATCTGCAGTGATTTGTCTGATACCACCATACAATTAGTTACTAAGAGAAGCACATCAGTCATCTAATGTGGGGTTTGAGGCCCATAATTCAGACTACCACTACGGTCAGACGACCACTACGGTCAGGTCACTGTAGGATCATTGGACTTCTGGCCGTTGTGGTCGTAAGAATTATCCGAATAGAGGCGGTATTAATCAATTAAATCCATTGAGACTGAAGGTTACCTCGTTTCTCTTCCTGCTGTAACATCTTTTAAACCTGTGGTATACAAATAAATTATTTAATGAGTGCCTCACAATAAGACTTAAAAGATGTACGATGTACATATCGTCGTCGTTTCAGCTGATAGACGTCCACTGCTGGACATAGGCCTCCCCCAATTTTGGGGGGGTTTGCCATAATCGCCACGCTTGGCAGGCGGGTTGGCGATCGCAGTATGGTATGATGGTGGAATAAATAGAGAACGCTGCTGCCCATTCTCCGGTAAGACCCTTAGTCGCCTTTTACGACACCCACGGGAAGTAAGGGGTGGTGCAATTCTTTAAGTCCGGCACCACACAGACAGATGTACATATGTACATATGTGATGTGTTTAATTTAGCAAAAGTCTGAATCAGTAGGTAGTGGTATTATTATAAGTACTCGGACGTACTATGTTTTTGTTCCATAACTGCCCGGGCAGTCTACTGTATAGTGTATGCGCTTCGATAACGGAACTGCATAGCTATTCACAACAACTCGATACGCTTCCGTACCGTATCTAACATCAATCAATGTTATCGTAGGAGTCCTCTAAGCGCTGTTCACAAGTCCAAAACCCGAAAATCTAGTCAGTTTAAGGGCTAATTTTTCAATCAACTGATAACTTTATTCGAGGAATAATTTTGAAATTTTGACAGTTTTTGTATGAAAAAACTGTCAAAATTAGACTAAAACAGATAAATGCATATGGCAGTCGGGGGACCTCTTAGGTGTTCCACAGAACGGTCCCCCGACTTCCATATGAATTTATCTGTTTTAGTCTCGTTACCTAGATTCTTAAAGTAGGGGTTTTTTAATTATTTGATCCTTTTCCAATTACTTACATGTAATTTTATAACTTTTTTTTGTCGGGGGTTTTTTAAATTTTAATTAAATTTTTTATTTCATGGATTTTGTAGGGACTCCTTAATTTTTGTATTTCATTTCTTTTATTTTCTTGCGTTTTAAGATTCAGATAATTTGGTGTTTAGTCAGGTTTTTTATCCGTCAAAAAATAATTATAAATTTATAATTGAAGAATAATTTTGAAGACTGCAGATTTTTTTGTTTTATTATATCCTTTTTCTAGTTATTCAATTTTCGTACAAGTATTTCATAGCTATTAGATATCTTAGGTATTTCAGATCTAGTTAATAAAATGGGAATGCGAGACTATCTGATGTAGAAATACCTGCGCTTTTCAAGTAGGATAATTCCATTCGTAATTGTCAAACTTAGTGGTCGTAGGTACCAGTCATCACTCCACTTTCCTCATCATTCTAGAGCATTGACCACTTCATGGTTCGATCACCGTTGGGGCCAGCGCAGCGAGTGATCGATGATGAGACCCAAACAGGACCCATTTCCACTCTTATCACAGCTAAAGATGTTAAGATAGCTCTTAAAAATATGAAAAGAGGGAAATCCCCAGGTCACGACGGACTCAGTATCGAGCACTTGCAGCATGCGGGTTGCCACTTGCCCAGAGTTTTGACACTACGCTCAAACGGCTGGACCAATTTTAATAAAAATTGGTATGGAGGTAGCTGAAAACCTGGAGTAACATATAGGCTACTTTTATCCTGAAATTCTTACGGGATCGAAACTTATGCGGGTGAAACCGCGGGGCGCAGCTAGTGGTAAAATAATAATGGAAGGTGAAGACAAATAATAATATTTTACTTTAAACATAATGCAACGGTTTTCTTTGCTCCTGTTTCATGTTTTTGTGTGTTTTTATATGTATATATTTATTTAGATTAATATAATATTATGTATGTATTTATTGTATTATGTAAATGGTAAACCACAGACTACCTACAGTATTTGTCTGTCCTTCCCCTTTTCAATCCATCCAAAGGTTGTCTTTAAAAGATCGCTCGTAGCGATAAGACCGCCCATTGTGTCACCCTTTGTACAGTTTCTATATTTATGCCTGTAATTTATATGGTGTACATAATAAAGATTCTATTCTATTCTACAACGGTAACAACTACAATGGCGACATTAATTTAACACACGGGTAGGCCTAGTGGTCAGTAATCACATATATTAATTCGTAATTTGAAAACTACCACCTGCGCCGCTCACCGACATAGGGCTCTCTCTCTCTTTCCTTCAATTCAGACACTCTTTGCACGTTATTAGATTTAATTTAATTGTTGCGATGTTATGATCTGTGACCCCGGCAAATGACTGCGCTACAGTTCTTTAAGTACAGGTTGCTCCAAGATGCTGTTTTAGGAAATTGTAAATAAATTAATAATAACGTTTAAGAGCGTTTACGCCGTACGGCATTACATACAAACTTTCAAGCCCTTATTTTTCGAAATTAATGAACCGATTTTAATGAAACTTCATACGCATAAGCAGGATACAAAGGTCTAAAAAGTTAGTAGAGAACATTTTATCCTGCTTATGCATACGAAGTTTCATTAAAATCGGTTCATTCATTTCGGAAAATAAGGGTTTGAAAGTTTGTATAAAATGACGTACGGCGTAAACGCTCCTAATGAAATTAAATTATGTTCATAAAACGAAAACGCGAAACCGCATAGTTATGTGTGTTAAATTAATGTCACCATTAAAGCACCACGCTGCTGTATGATCTTTAGAGTTTTTAATTAATCTATTTTGTAGACGGATAACGAATATAATAAACTTCAAGACAATCTAGCTTAATATCATAATTTTGTTTTAGTTAGCTGTAATTCTTCTGCAAATTATATTCATAATTTAAAAATATAAATATAGCAATTAGGCACCCGTGTATTATAATTTAGATATCTTTTTTAACATCTCGTGATGATCATCACTTTATTAATTGAATTATTATTCTTATTCACACAATAAAATTAGACTAAAAAGATTAGCATAATTTATCTAGGTATCAAAAGTAAAATAGTTAGGTATGGAATAATATTTTATTCATTTCAAGGTTAACGCCTAGGTGGTTTTTTTAAAGGAAACAAATAAAACCTACGACCTCTTTTTTTCTCATAACTATTATTTACAAAACCCATATTATTTCTTTATATTTGTTAATAATTATATTATACAAGAATATATTGGACGGTGACCCCCGGTGATCTTGGGGGTCGGAATTGTAACATTTTCAGAGTGAGAAAGAAAGAAAGAAATATTAGATGGTTTGCCAAGTGAGCAAACAATTATTTTGAAGGCGAGGGATTCAAAGTACGTCACTCCAGCTTAAAATAGTGTTGCTCCCTAGGTGAACACTCTACTTTTTATCACACCTCTATGAAAAAGTAAGTGCAACCTAAAGAACAAGAATGATACGTTTATTTATTTGAATTACTTGAGGAAGACAACTAACGACTTTTATAAAACTAAGTAAAATCCTAATTTAAGTAAACAATTACGAACGAAGACAGAATGCTTTTCGCGCGTTTTTCTTTATCACACAGCCTGTTACTTGTTCATACAATGTTCGTGATTGATCTCTTTAGTTATTGGAACTTTTACTAACAATATCCACATTCAAAATTCAAATCACTTTTAGTCCCTAAGGATTAAAGAGCTATTTTAGTCCCTGTTTATGAAGAATAAAATAGTAGATTATGCACCGAGGGGCTAAAGTTGTGTCTTATGTCACGGGCGTCATATTGAATCTCGAGCGCAATGAAGGATTCGGGATTTAACTCCCGAGCGCAGCGAGGGAGTTAAGAGTTTAACTCACGAGCGAAGCGAGGGAGTTAATACAAGAATCCTGAATGCAGCGAGGGATTCAAGCTAGCCCAAGGCAAAGACACCTTTAGCCCAGAGGAGGATACTCTACTTTTTACACCTACTGTAAGAAAATAAAAGCCATAGTAAGAAAATTCGCGCCTTAATTGCGTCTACCAATAAGTAGCCAAGACACGATCAATTCGATTAAAAAAAAAAAAGTCTCTTCTACGGTTTTGTCGTGTGTGTCTATTGTTATCACTCTCATGGAAGTGGCGTTGTGTAAACTAAGCTTTATACAGGGCTGGTAGAATGGTTTTGGATGATTGGCTGTATGCATTTTGAATTTAGAACTTCATTGGAGACGCTCGTGAAAATAGAGTATTTTTGATAAAATGTGATAAATCGACTGTAGTATAGATAGGTTTTATTATTTATTTATTTATTCACAAAATCCACAGCAATCTTAGCGTAGTTTACTTAAAATAAATTAACTAATGTTACAGCCAATTACTATTACGGTATTACGGCGCGGTACGGTATTTGTTATTATTAATGCCAGTTTTAATGTTATTCCATTCCTTTTAAAAAATGGTTCGTAGTTATCTAATTATTCTTACAATATTATGTCTTCGAAAACATGGCAACGATATGAAGAAGCAGTCGGTATGATTTTGTAGGAAATCGAGAATATCATCCACGCGTAGTAAGGGTTTCGAGAATAGCTTTCCTCTTTCTGGCACCAAAGGGTGTTTGTTAGTACTACACTGCCAATTTAGCTGAGCATGTGAGATTCCAAATTCAAATCACATTATTGACCAGCGGGTCATAATGAAATCCAGTACAACATTATTGACCGGCTGTGCCCCGGCCACTAATGACTCACTTTATTTTAAGGTTGTTTGACATATAATTTGACATTTTCGAGCAGGTGGTGTGAAAAAATATTTATTGCGACTGGCACACGAAGATCACAAACTAAACTAAACACAGTCATAAATAAAAATTAAAAACAAAATTATATCAAAAAAGTATATATTAAAAAAGAAAAAAAACTGATTTAAAAAATAAATGTCGCAGCGTATAGGACCCGCTGTTATGTGAGTGGGGTAAGTACATATCTAGTGATTATTGAATGACAGGAAAATATAAACTAAAATGACAGGAAAATATAAACTAAAATGACAAGAAAACATAAACTAAAATTAAACTTTTAGACTAAAATAAATTAAAATAAAACACTTAAAATATACATTGCCATCAGCGTGAGATCAAACAAAACAAAATAAAATCATCAGTCAAAAATCATCAATTGAATAACAAAATAATAAGTAAGTAATAATATCGAAACAAAATATAAATCAACAAAAATCTAATCAATTATAATATATCATCATCTGCCTAACCTTTTCCCAACTATGTTAAGGTCGGCTTCCAGTCTAACCGGATGCAGCTGAATACCAGTCAAACTCAAACCATTTATTTCAATTAAACCATTTACTGCGGAGCGACTGCATATCTGATCGCCACAACCCAGTTACTAGGTAGGGTCCATATTGGCTCACCTAAAGTTCTTTACCCGAAATTGTTCTTCCTAATGATTTGTAATCCGAATGATCAGTCTTCCTAAAATTTTTCATCCTAAAGTTTTCATTAATACTATTTGTAGTGCTACCGGCGATGTTCATAACACTCATGTTTCCGAAAATTGTAATTAATAATATCATTAATGTAAATATATTTAAACTCCTACTGTTTTTTATCATAACACTTTTGTCCCTAAACATAATTACCATAATATTAGAAGATGATATTTATAGTTTTAATTTGAGGGTATGATTATTATTTGGGGGTATGCTTTACAGTTGGTTTAATGCTCAAAGGCTTTACATAACGTACTCAGTTGTGTCTATGGAACCACTGTACTTCCACACCCGGCGCTTTTTGATAGTAGCTATTTTTTTTTGGATAGAATAGACTCTTTTTAGTGTAAATTTGAAAACCGCAAAGTTCGCAAAATCATAGTGGCCGAGAAAAGAAATACCAAATATTTTTTTTATCTACAAAAATATGTGGTTAGGCGAAGTCGACGGAGCCCCGCTACGCGGGGCCCTTATTTCTGTCTACAGGGTTTAAAGGAACCTAACACGAAGGGGATGACGGGGGCTCGTTCGCTCGCTTTGCTCGCTCACTCGAGCCCCCGTCATCCCCTTCGAACCTAACCTGTCCGAGTCGGGGTGCCCCAAGTCCCGAGCTCGCTTCGCTCGCTCTTGCATCCTAAGTTGTCATTACAAATGTGTTACTTTTGTAATTATATTATGTTGGTTACCGCTATAAATAAAATCTAAACATGAAATTTAAACAAAAAAGATATGACTTTGAATAATAGTGTAAAAGATGGTTATGTTGAGAAAATATAGGAAAACAAATAAAAGTATAATAGATGTTTATTGCTACAGACTGATTATGAAGTTGAATGCTTCGGAATTATGAACATTAGAGACAGAGTAGTTAGGAATTGTGATTGTTAGGATGAAAAATTTTAGGAAGAACATTTTCGGATTTCCAATTATCGGAGTTGAAAATTTAGGTGAACTTTGGCGCACCCACTAGGTAATACGATACCCCTTGGTAAGACTGGTTTTTAGACTTTCGGGCTACTGACGACCCGTAACGACTGTCAAAGATCCACGAATGACAGCCGAGACCAAAGGCTGAACGTGCTTTCAATCAATTATCATAATTAATCTGAAAGCTACCTACTGAAAATTACATAATCTGTTGTCGAATCTTACGTCAATTTATAATTATGATTGACTGTTTATATTTCGTTCGAGTTTATGTTTCGTGAGGGTCCCGAGGCTAAATAATAACAGCCGCACAGGTCGATCGATCAGGTTAAGCTACGTTTGCCGCGGTTGGTCTGTGGATGGGTGACCTTTACATAACCGACCACTCGAAAACCACCGAAAGTGCAATCGCATGCCTCAAGCACACTGTCAGGTACTACGCTGACAGGAGTACACCAGTTTATGCGGCGTTCCTACATCTCTCCAAGGCCTTCGACCTGGTCTCATATGACATTCTTTGGAATAAATTAAAGGAAACAGGGATACCCAATGAGCTCCTGAGCGTTTTTAGGTACTGGTACGACAGCCAAACTAACGTTGTAAGGTGGGGAAATGGATGTTCTCTGCCGTACAAGTTGGAGTGTGGCGTGAGGCAGGGGGGCTTAACCTCCCCTAATCTTTTTAACTTGTATCTGAATGCATTGATCGGGGGACTCAGCAGTGCGCATGTGGGCTGTTTTGTGGACGGGTTGTGTTTTAATAACATCAGCTACGCAGATGATATGGTGCTGTTGGCTCCCTCGGTCAGTGCACTCAGAAAACTTGTAAAAATCTGTGAGAACTATGCTGCCAGCCATGGGTTGCTGTATAATGTGAAGAAGTCCGAACTCATGGTCTTTGAGGCTGTTGGCAAGAAATGTCCAGTAAATGTGCTACCAATAAAAATTAACGATGTCCCGATTCGTCGGGTACATCAGTTTAAATACTTGGGACACGTGATTGCTGACAACCTTAAAGATGATGCTGATGTTGAACGGGAACGCAGGGCATTGGCGGTACGGGCGAACATGTTGGCACGTAGGTTCGCTCGATGTACAGAAGCGGTCAAACATACGCTATTTAAAGCATACTGCACATCTCTGTACTCGAGCGCCCTATGGATCAGCTGTACCAAACGTGCCGTCAATGCGATGCGCGTCCAATACAATAACACCTTCAGGGCGCTGATGCGGCTGCCACGTTACTGCAGTGCGTCAGAGATGTTCGCAAAAGCCCGAGTCGACAGCTTCTCAGCTATCGTACGTAAGAAAAGTGCGTCTCTGCTCGCCAGATTGCGTGGCAGTGGCAACAGCCTCCTGAAAGTGATAGCTGACAGGCATGATGAGAGCCCCATAATGGGACATCTCATCAAAACAACACTGTCTGTCGTAGTGTATAAGTATTAACATAGATCATAAGCCACATTGTTACTAACATACTAGTATATAAGTACTAACATAGGATATATTGTTACTAACATCTTTTATGTTTTTTTGTTTTTGTCAGTGTGGACCTTTTTGTTGTCTGTCAAATAAATAAATTATTATTATTATTATTGATCAGACAAAAAAATATTTTCAAGTTTTTAGTTTTCATTTCGTAAGTTAATATGCTCCTACCAAAAGAGCCACTGAAGAAGAAATAGTAAAATTCTATGCTGACCTTGACAGAGCTATGAATAAATGCACAAGAAATGTAATATTTATGGGAGACATGAACGCAAAAATAGGATTGCCAAAAGAAAACGAAGAATTAGTAATGGGAAGGTATGGCTACGGAAAAAGGAACAAGAGAGGGGAAATGTTTATAAATTTCTGCC
This sequence comes from Mesoligia furuncula, assembly GCA_916614155.1. NCBI lineage: Eukaryota > Metazoa > Arthropoda > Insecta > Lepidoptera > Noctuidae > Mesoligia > Mesoligia furuncula. Next base: position 27,320,604 of record OU744809.1, read on the forward strand.
TTCAATACAACCTTAAAATTTCTAATACAATTTTCAACAAATCCGGTAAGCTTCGGTGGACCTGGAGAACACCTGATGGAAAATCGAAGAACGAAGTCGACTTTATAGCTACAAATGTCACAAAAAATATAAAAAACGTAAACGTGCTGAGCAAATTGCACCACCCCAGTGACCATAGAATGCTTAGAATTACCCTAAGTATAGAAGAAAACAAAAAATCCCGTGCTCACTATCGAGGAAAAGCATGTACAGAAAACAAAACCGAAAATGAAGACCTACCATCCTTGTACGAATACGAAAATGACAGCGTGCACCAACTCAACAAGAAAATAGAGATATTTTTATTAAAAGGCTACAAAAAACAAACTGAAGACACAACTGAAAGAAGAAATAAAGAAATTATAACAGAAGAAATAGAAACTTTAAAAATCGAAAAACACATATTAAAAAACAAGAAAAACAAAACAAGACAAGAAAAGAAAAGACTGAGTAAACTATACAGGGCCATACATAAAAAAATTAAACAAAACATTAAAACGAGAAGAATAGATACAATTAGCAAATTCATAGAAGAAACAGGCGGGATAAGAAAAGCTTACAAAAAGATAGAAACTACCAAACACGTCATGACGCAGCTCCAAGATGCCTCAGGAAACGCCGTCACACACAGGAAAGACCTAATGGCGATAGCTACCCAGTTTTACAAGAACCTCTACACATGTGTAAATAACAGTCTTGAGAGACCAATGAATAAAAACTATGAAGCAGCCCAAGAAACAGCACCGCCTTTTTTAGAAAGCGAGATCGAGGTATCTATAATAAAACTAAAAACAGTAAAGAGCCCAGGACCTGACGGAGTGTCCAATGAAATGATAAAAGCAGCGAAAGAAAAGCTAATAAAACCAATCACAGAGCTCTTTAACCGTATCCTATTAACAAAAGAACTTCCAGAAACATGGACATGCTCGGAAATAGCTCTACTTTACAAAAAAGGAGACCCCAAACTGATATCCAATTACAGACCCATCAGTCTAATATCCTGCCTGTATAAATTATTTGCATCGACCCTACTAAGACGTATAACCACGAAAATTGATGAGAACCAACCTATAGAACAAGCGGGAGTCATGAAAAATTTCTCTACTAATGACCACATACACACACTGAAAATACTAATCGAACGCTACATGGAATATGACGTATACGTTGCTTTTATCGATTACTCGAAAGCTTTCGACACAATTTCACATAACTCCATATGGCAGGCTCTAAACCAGCAAGGACTAGACCACGACTACATAGAACTTATCAAAGCGATTTACTTACGCACAACAAGAGTACGTATAGACTCAAGAGGACCAACATTTCGAGTAGAGAGGGGGGTAAAGCAAGGCGATCCGCTTTCCCCAAAGCTTTTCTTAGCAGTCCTAGAATCCATATTCCGAAATCTCGATTGGAGTGATACGGGAATAAATATAAATGGCAAGTACCTCTCACACCTCAGGTTTGCGGACGATATAGTTTTGTTCTCGGAAAACCCGTACACACTGAACCATATGATAGAGTCCCTTAGTCATCACAGCGAGATCGTTGGACTACAGATCAACTGGGACAAAACGAAAATTATGACTAATCGTGAAAAAATAACTATATCTATAAAGTCCAAACCTATAGAGTACGTCACAGACTACATTTACCTCGGACATCTAATCTCAATGAAATCCTGCACAGAAAAAGAAATCTATCGCAGAGTGAAGAATACGTGGAACAAATACTGGGCTATGAAGGAAATTATCAAAGGCCCCATACCAACAAAACTGAAAACGAAAGCGATGAACATCTGCCTTACGCCGGTTCTCACTTACGCATGCCAGACGTGGTCTCTTAAAAAATTACTCCTAAATAAAATAAGAAGTTGTCAAAGAGGAATAGAACGGAGCTACATGAACATTAAGTTAAAAGATAGAGTCAAAAGTTCACTGATAAGAAAAAGAACAAAGGCAAGGGATGCCGTCAAACAGGTGCTGACATTGAAATGGAAATGGTCAGGTCATATCCAAAGAGCTATGGATGAAAGATGGTCACAAACTATTTCTAATTGGTACCCAATATATAAAAAAAGGAGGAAGGGTAGACCTTCTAAAAGATGGAGTGACGACATCATAGAGATAGCCGGAGCCTTATGGCCCAGACGGGCAAAGGACAGATCCACTTGGAAAGGTTTGGAGGAGGCTTTCACCGCGAAAGGCGGCCCTTACACCTAACAATACTAACCTTATTTAAGTACAAAACTAACATTACTAACAAATAAATAAATAAGTACACATCAATAAACTAAATGTAAGGGATAAAATAAAGCTAATAAAAAAAAAAAAAAGTTAATATTCCTCATTCCCTTTCAATATAGTGTACATTATTCTCCTTGTCAAGCCCTAGCATTTGATACCTATATTGAAGGAGTTGTGAAAAAAAAAATATAATTCGCTATTTTGTGGTGGCGGCCATCTTGGATTTGAAATTTGTAATAGCGTATAGTATTCTAGTAGTCAAGCCCTTTCATTTGATACCCATATTAACCTCTCTGCTCGACTAGATTTTGACATATGACATACCAGCTGACTCGACGGGATGTTGCGAATTACGTCATGACTTTCAGGAATTTACTTCAACTTTCAGCATTCGAATTTATTAAGAAAAATGTGTTACCGCGCCTATTTGGACAATAAGCTTGTGGCAAATATCTTTAATTATATGCTGATGTCGGTCAAACCCCGTCATTCTGCTGCGAAAAATGTATAAAATAGATATTACTACACCTATCCAAAAGGTAGGCATCTTAAAATGGCTGAAAATATATACATAAACCACATAATCTCTTGATGAAAATATCCAAAATGGAAAAATAAAGATATTGTCATTCTCTCTGCATTCTTACTTTTACCATTTTTCATACGTAAGCTACATAAAAAACATGATCAAATCTTGATAAAAATTACTTAAATTGTGTTGCGGCATGACACTTCTTAGTGCTGACAATCCACCCAATTTTGTTATTTCGATTAAAAAATGTCTTAAAGCATAATCGATAATCGGTATTTAAAAAAAATAAAAATTTGTAGAAATTGAATAAAAACTCTTTGGTATATTTTTCATGAATTAATTATTTATTTAAATATAATCATTTTATTTTAATAAGTACAGTGTGGATAGGCGTGTAACTTTTTATGGTTCCCTACGTCCGAATGAAAAAACGGAACCTTTATAGAATCACTCGTGTGTCTGTCTGTGTAGGTCTGTCACAACCGATTTGTTTCGAATCTACTGGACCGATTAAGTTGAAATTTGGTACACTTATAAATTTCTGTGACTCGAACATGGCCGTGTAACATAAATAAATTAATTTATAATATGGGGTCACTTTTTGGGGTCACATTAGAAAATTTAAAAAGCTTTGCATACTGTAGGTACCGTGTGATATATCAAATGAAAGGGCTTGTAGTGAGGGTCACAAATAAGACCACTGAGACTAAAATAAAAAAAAATACAAAATATAGTTCTGTGATTATAGATTCCAGGAGATCCTATCAGAAGTCTGGTCTTAAAATAACATAGCAAATCTGTCAATATACTGCGACAAAACATGTTCGGAATGTTGGGGATGTTATATTCAATTTAAAGTTGTTATTAGGGTTCCGTACCAAAATGGTAAAAAGCAACCTTTTTTTTTTGGGTGGGAAATCATCATATGACCCCTCCCGCTCTGGGCGGAAGGGAGCGTCAGACTCTTGCTGACTAAACCCACCAGTGTTTCTTCCCTAGCCCTTTGTGTTCCGAGCCAGCGGTAACCCTTGCGGACAATCCCGCTGACCCGGCAGGCTTCGGCCCTGGCGGGTACGTTCCAGGCGCGCCTCAAAGAGATGTCAGCATCATGTGAATAAGGAACCCTTATGTTGCGACTCAGTATGTCCGTCTGTCACAGCTGGATATCTCAAGAACTACTAAAGCTATCATCTTGAAATAGTTTTAGGTGACGTTTGCCCAACTATTTTGCAAACAAGAAAGAAATAAAAATATTATTGTTTTTTTTTACAACCGGGACTGAAAAGGGTTTTGAAAAATTCGAAGTGGGGCTACTAAGGTATGTAGTAGAGCGTAGTTTGCACATTCTCAAACATTTTTTTTAAGCCGCATGTTTTTTGACTTTTGATAAAAATGTAAAAAAAAAATACCGTTTCCCCCTTATCTCTGAAGTTTGCATAGAGAAAATCCTGAAATTATTCTATGTGATAGAAGTTTATGTAACGATTACAGGAAAAATAAAACGATGTCTCTAAATCGCACACTCTTTCAGAAATCATCAACAATAAATACATTAGTTCCACTGTCGGTCATGAGATAGCGCTGACCTAAAACTGCAATATTCTACACCGCAGCGTGCAGTGTTAAAATTCTCTGAAGCATAATAGGTCTCACCGATGAAAATTTAAAAACATAAGATGGTACGGAACCCTCGGAGAGCGAGTCCGACTCGCGCTTGCTTGTTTTTTTAATGTTATGCTTAAAACACTTGTTATAAAAATATGATTTTTTGGCATTTTTAATCTCAAATAGCAGCCAAGGGGGTTAATTGCAGAGTTTCGCTGCAATAGTAAGAAATGCTCAATATGTTATTCCCCTAAAAGTGACACAGGGCCGTTGCGGGTGACGTCAACATCGAAAGGGTTGAAAACAGTACTTTTCTTTTCTGGCCGGCACTTTAATTTTTGAGTGCGTTATGAATGATGAGTTTATGAAATACAAACTTATTTTTTCAGTCGATCAAATTAATGATGAGCATTGTGCATGCGTAAATATTCAACCCAACTACCGAACTTTTCACTGTGCGTGGTCCGACATAAACAAGGCCAGTTTTTAAAATTACGTTGGGTTAGTACCACAAAAAAAAAACAATTTCTATTACTCAAGTAAACTATTAAATACAAAACTGTCCAAGTGCGAGTCGCACTCGCACACGAAGGGTTCCGTATCACAAGGCAAAAACGCCAAAAAAACAGGAATGTTGTATAGGAGCCGCCCCTTAAATATTTATTTTATTCTGTTTTAGTATTTGTTGTTAAAGCGGCAACAGAAATACATCACCTGTGAAAATTTCAACTGTCTAGCTATCGCGGTTCTTGAGATACAGCCTGGTGACAGACAGACAGACAGACGGACAGACGGACAGACAGCGAAGTCTTAGTAATAGGGTCCCGTTTTTACCCTTTGGGTACGGAACCCTAAAAACTACCAAGTTCATACAACTAATAAAACATATTGAAATGTAAAGTGATTGCGGAATACCCAATTTATCCAATTAATTTATCATCATTCCCAAACTTTTGTTAAGCCTACCTAAAAAATGTATACTGGGCATTCTGTAGCAAACTATTGGAAAGTATCAAAAATAAATAATTGTACATTTTATAAAAATAATTTGAAGCGGCGAGCGCATTCCGAAGATAAATTCAAATATAGAACCAATTCGGCGCGAAATTCAATGAATGACTATGGTCAAAGGCCCTCAGTTATTGACTCAGTTTTAATATAATGTCCAAAAAACTATTATAATTACATTAAAAAATCATAAATCATTGTTATAAACAATGCTTTTTATATTAAAATGATTTTATTTTAATTTCTGAGTATCGATTTCCGACATTCGACATATTAATTACTCGAGTCAATCGAAATTAAAAAAAAAAATCGTTTATCATAATCGCTTTCACACATCATTACGATAAAAAAAATCAATAATGGACGGCGATTCTGAACACAAATTGAGTAGTGGTAATGAATAATACGTGTTATTGGACCCTGTGTTTCAATATTACGTTAAGATTTGGGCATTGTCGTGTTGTTTATAATATTTTCAATAATATTTGTCTCATTTTAAATCTTATCTACATGTGTATGTGTGACATTTGTGAAAAGTAAAAATGTAAACACGCACGTTTGGCGCGAAACTTCGACATTAGATATCAAAAAACTTCATTACCGCTACTTATTTAACTTGGGCAATGGATGAATTCGTCAAATAATTAAATGATGTATGCCCCACTGCCCCTGTGGTGGAGTTTGGATGTTCGAAATTCCCATTTTTTATGTTTTTTAGCCTCGACCACCTCTGTCAACAAAATGGCGATTATCGCATTTACAGACTTAAATTTAATAAAGGTAAATTAATAAACTTGCGCGCTAAGTATGCAATATTTATTGGCATTAACGTATGAGTTTTTTATCCAACTCTCTTAATTAACGCACATTCATAAGATTTGATGGGTAGCATAATGAAAATTTACATAATCAATGAAGAGTGTCGTATGTCGTAATTCCTGGGTCCAATGGGACCCAGTACCGAGCCGGCGGAGGTTCGTGTGTTCGGGTCCATTCGGGGGCGCTACCGAACTATACGGTTAAGGGAGTTATGAAAAAATATGTAGTACGCCATTTTGTGGCGGCGGCCATTTTAGACCGATTTTCATCAAACATAGCTAAGAACACTCCCGACTAATTCACCTTTCAAACAAAAAAAACAAATTCAAAATCGGTTAATCCGTTCGGGAGCTACGATGCCACAGACAGACACACACACACACACACACACACACACACAGATACGTCAAACTTATAACACCCCGTCGTTTTTGCGTCGGGGGTTAAATATGTTCATAGAAAACGCAAACCCGAAACCGTTTATACGTGTGTTGTATTAATTTCGCCATTGTAGCGGCACGTTGTACCATTCTGTGCTCTTTTACGGATGTTTCTATTGGGATCCATGTATGTACAGAAAAAGCCAGGTACATTAGCGTTGGAGATATTATGTTAATTATAATGACCTGAGACTTGAGAGGCTGAGATTATGATATATTTTTTCTTTTGCGATAGCTCGTTGAAGCGCCTGTCCATAAGCTAGTAGCAAAAGAAACACAGATGCATTATCATCTCTTTTAACGTTGTATGTTTTTCTCTATAATAAGTGCGATTATACTCCCTATTACATGCGACTAAAACGTAACTGGAGAAATGTGGGTGCACTATAGGCGCAAATCTGCCCAACCTAGATATTATGTTATGCCGTTCATCTTTAATCTCCTCAAAATAAATAGGAGCCGGAACCTCTTTGATAAACTATAGCTATGTTGTATAGAAGCCAATAAAGCTATGGGCCTTGAGGATGCTCTTCTATAAGCGGTTGGATACATTGAACGGCTATCGATCAGGTTAAGCTACGCTTGCCGCGGTTGGTCTGTGGATGGGTGACCATCTTTACATATCGTGACCGTACCTACCGTATCCGTGCCTCGGAAAGCACGCTAACCCGTTGCTCCCGGCTGTCATTCGTCGATCTTGACAGTCGTTATAGGTAGTCAGAAGCTCGAAAGTCTGACAACCAGTCTTACCAAGGAGTATCGTATTACCCAGTAACTGGGTTGTGGAGGTCAGATAGGCAGTCGCCAGTCGGTCCATGTAAAATACTGGTATTCAGCTGCATCCGGTTAGACTTGAAGCCGACCCCAACATAGTTGGGAAAAGGCTAGGCAGATAATAATAATAATAAGTATTTATTAGCACAATACAAGTTTGACACATATTAAAATACACGTAGTAGTCAAATAAAATTATAAATTATTATGCAACAAACATTGTAATTTTTTTATGAAAACCATAGAGTCCTAGGAATAGTCAAGCTCGTAATTTGCATACCACTGTTGACAACTATTCGTAGTAAATTAAAACTGCACTAAAACTAGGGCTTGTAAAATGTAAAATGTCAATGTTCCTTATTATTTTATTTTGACATAACATATGCACGATCGTAAGGTTGAATATAGTGTAACAAACTATCTGTATAACATCTAATGTACAGACGCCAGCACATCAAGCTACCCGAAACTGTCAAATTTTCCCAATCAACCTTGAACCTTACGCTGTAGCGATAAAGTCTATATGATAAATCTATTAAAGAAGTTTGACAGATTGTAGTAGCTTGATGTGCTGGCGTCTGTAGATCCTTTATTCTAGCATATAAAGATATCATTCATTCATTCATTCATTCTTAAGACTGCGACGGCTGGCACATAGTGTCCACAATTTACGGGCGAAAGACGTCACTGAAACGTTATTTATGAAAGTAAGTTGGTGTGTTTTCCTAGAGAGCGTTTTTTGACACCGTGAAGTCAAAGCGAAAGAGCAGTGATGGTGGCCCAGTACAGCAGTGGTGGCCCAGCAGAGCAGTGGTGGCCCCGTATTATCGGCCCTGACTTACGAGTTACAGGTCGTGAGCTCGAACCTAGACAGGCGCTTTACTTTGTGTAAATAATTTCATCACCACTACACTTAAAACGGTGAAGGAAAACGTCGTGAGGAAACCGGCATGTCTAGAACTAAAAATTCGAAGACATGTATCTACCAACCCGCACTGGGCTCGCATGGCATATTACGGCTCCCCCCCTCTCACCGAGAGGAGGCCTGTGTCTCAACAGTGGGAACATTATTAGGCTGTGATTATGAAGTCAAACCCCGGTGCCAACATTTTCATGACAGTCCTCACCTGGTCCTGGTCCTGGTCCTGGGGCACAGTGAGACAGTGGTCAGGGGCAGCGCTATTCTACACCGCCCCTACATTAATGTGTATTAAACATATATGTGTAGTAGGTGTATTAAAACTATTAGAAGCATATGGTGATGATTAATCGTGTATTTGATAAGGTCCATTATAATGTGTATTTGATAAGGTCCTAGGACATAGCGTTGGAAGGCCTCCCACAAGGTGGTCCGACGACCTTGTGAAGGCCGCAGGAACCCGTTGGATGCGAGAAGCGCAGAACCGGTCGAAGTGGAGGTGCTTGAGGGAGGCCTATGTCCAGCAGTGGACGTCTTTCGGCTGAAATGATGATGATGATGATAAGGTCCTATAGACCGATATTATTAACGTGTACTATAATTAAAATGTCTCATTGCGGCCGTCATGTAGCGGCCACCGCTCTTTTAGGAAAAAGGTTGAAATTATCTAAAGTAACTGTTACTTAAACGAGGTCGACAATATATTTAAAATTTTAAATTGCTATAAAAGATAAAAATTATATTTTACGTCATGTACATTAAAAGTAAGACACGTTTTCTTCATTTAACATTTTATTGCACTTAGGTACTTTACTTACTTATATAAAAAATACTTACAACGACGTTTATTATGTAGTAGAGTGAGGTAAATATCCCAAAGGACATAAGTAAATGGATATTATATTATGAATAACACTTATATTAACTTCTTTGTAACCACCACGTGCTACTCATTACTTATATATCTACTTAATTAGGTTGCCCAAAACAACCTTTTGACATGATTAACATAACACATGAAATACTGAGCAAAAATAGTTTTGGACCCCTTGGAGTATGGGTTGTATATGGAACAAAGAGCCTAAAAAGGCCACTTTAGAGAATCATAAAAAGATAACATTATGAATTGTAATATGGCGAAGACAGTCTGTGTTTTTCTTTTTTTCGCTGCACTACGTAGGTAAAATACGCAATCAATGAATACGCAATGTAGGTACAATCTCTGCGCTACGTAGATCAAAGAGATTGGGATTGGATATGGATTGGATTGATTGGTATTTTAGCACAGACAAAAAAAATAACTGAAAAATGCTTCACCAATGGGATTTGATACGATTAACTTAACAGTTAACTGTCCACTATGTTATCATTTTATGATTCTGCCAAAGTGGCCTGTTTAGGCCCCCAGTTCAACTGTATCTAAATTTATTGTTTATTAAAAAAAACATTTATTTATTTATTTCTTGAACCATAACTGGCTAAATGTTGGTATGCTATACACCTTTAACACCTATACATTGCGCCAGTTATGTTAGGGAGCGACTCTATTGCCATCCACCGGCACAAATCTAGGCTCCGGGCTGCTACTGAGAGAAACCCAATAACACTGCCCGACCTGGGGATCGAACCCAGGACCTCAAGCTCAGCAGTAGCACTTGCGACCACTAGACCAACGAGGCAGCCTGCAATATCTGACTTCTTCTTCTTTCTATCAGCGTGTGAGAAACCAGGCAATGCTTATGATTATATCACACTAATATTATAAAGGCGAAAGTTTGTGAGTGTGTGAGAGGGTGTGTGTGTTTATATGTTTGTTACTTCTTCACGCTCAAACGGCTGGACTAATTTTTATAAAATTTTGTATGGAGGTAGCTGACATCCTTGATTAACATATAGGCTACATTTTTCGCGATATTCCCACGGAATCGACATTTACGCAGGTGAAACCGCGGGGCGCAACTAGTAGTTTTAAATAACTCCCCACTCAACACAGTCACTGACGAGGCCGCTGTACCGCTCAGCAAAGATCTGGTTTGGTGAGATGGCGAACTGTCCCACCTCCTTGATCTCGCTCATATGAGGAGCCCGCTCCGCCTCCACCAGCACGAGTGGCAGGACCACATTCGCTACGTACAGGGCTGGGGCCATCATCTGAAACAGTTAAAGAAATAGATATTTGAAGGCGGTCTTTACTATCTTGTAGACTCTGATGTGGTAGAATTTAAAGTCAAAGTCAATTTATACAAACAATAAAGCTGAAGGTTTAAACGCGCTAATCTGTGGACCAACCAAATTTTTGCAAATTCAAAAATTTGGTTGTTCCACAGATTAGCGCGTCAAATGATAAATGATGATGACGATGATGGCTATCAAATGATAGCCCAATTCTTGAGGAAGGCTGTAGGCTACTTAACATAACGCTATGACCCTTAGAAGTCGAGCAAAAAAAAAAAAGTAAGTAAGACGGGGTGGGTCGGAGAAACAAGAAATTTCAGGCGGACGAAGGCGCAGGCCGAAGCTAGTGCATTTATGAATTTTAATTAAATCTTTTCCTCTCGGACTCGATCAGTCAAAAGCTGGTTGCCCGTTTCAAAGCGTAGTTTTCTATGGAGACGAACGGACTAGAACTCCATGGACACAAATTTAACCATTATATCAGTTTTTTAAGAAAAAAAATATCTCAAGAGAATGACAATGGAACAGCTGAGCTGCATTCATGTAAAAAAATCAACTTTTTTCTTGAAGTACTACAGTTCATTAACAGTTATTTTACCTCTGATTTTGAATCACTGTCAAAATCAGAGTGATCTTTATTCGCTTTAAAATAAGGTTGCTGTTGAATTGCTGCTACTGCCAAGTCTGTCAAAATCACAATGATCTTTATTCTCGTTAAAATAAGGTTGTGGTTGGGTTGCTGCTGTCAGAGGTAAAATAAGTGTGATAGGACTGTAAGTTCCACGTGACAGCGAATCGATCAGTATCCGAGAAATGTTCCATGTAATCGATACAGGTTGTCTTGTTCCCGTGCCGTGTCATGTAAGCATTTTTCTCAGGTGCCATTTAAGCGGGTGCCCTATGTGGAATACCTACGTCTTTTTTATGTCATTATTGATATTACTTTATCTCGATTATCAAGGTCATCGAAGTTTTACCAGAGTTTCTTCTCTCGATTCTCTTGAATTCGTTATGATAAATGATTTTATTTCTGTAAGTACATCCAGAGTTATTCTTGGTCAGATCATATGAAGACCATGTAGATTTTTATCCGAAAATGGTCTTTTGAGGTCGGATGGTGAAAAACCACACAGATTGAGAGGACCTGTCCAGTCAGTGCACGCATTTGTCAGTAATCGTGCAGCTCAACTCAAAACTTAACGAGCGTTGGTAAAAGGCTTCAGGATTGCATTGCATAGTCATAATTTTTGCTTTCAGTTGATATTTCAATTGCTTGTTTCATATCGATAAAGAAGTCAGAACCTAGAATAACTCTTAACTTGTCCGCAAGAAGAAATGCTATCGGCTAACATTTTCTAGGTAATCTGATGAGCGGATTAGGCAACTTAATTCCATCAAACTCCAACGTTTGTAAAGAAAAGTTTCTAAAATTAATGTCAACGAAAAGAGTCATTGGCGCCGATTCCCTTGTTCAGAAACTAATCTAAATTTAAGTTCAATGCATCTTTTTCTTTCTATTTCATTAGGTAAAGGACAGAAGATAAATATTAGTTTAGTCCTGTCGGACTAAACTAATATTTATCTTCTGTCCTTTATTTATCTTCTAAAAAATCTCGTCTAAATTGTCTATGGAGTACCTTAATTTGACAGGACTAAACTAACATTTATCTTCTGTCCTTTTCTTAATGAAATAGAAAGAAAAAGATGCATGAACTTAAATTTAGTTTAGTTTGTGAACAAGGGAATCGGCGCCATTATTTTGTTTTATTAACCGACTTCAAAAAAGGAGGAGGTTCTCAATTCGACGGTATGTTTTTTTATTGTCAGCTTTAATCTCGTGTTAGCAAATTAATGGGTTTTAGCGAAGTTCTAAAACCCATTAATTTGCTAACACACGATAACCGGAAAATAATATAATTTTAAAATCATTGTAAATTTTTCCCTTTATTCATAAACGTTGCTTAAAGTTGAGTAGTGAGTAGCGATTGTTTATCCACACATTTATGACGTTTAAACGTTACTTAACTTTAATCATCGTTCATAAATAAACCCCTTTATGATTTATTTATTTTAAATTTTCGCACACAAAAAAGGTACCAAGGTGGATTTTTTTATTAATTTTAGGTTCCGAAAGCAGCCAGACAGGATGGAGGAATCAAATTCATAATATTTATTATTATACTAGCTTCCGCCCGCGACTCGCGATGGTTTATTTCTCCATTTTGAGTAACTCTGACAATGACATCTTATAAATATCTATTGGACCCAAATACGGCTAAGCCTATAATAATTAAGGAGATCCCTCTATTGAGCTACTGCTGTTGAGCTCGCGTTCTGTAGTAAGTATTTTTTTCATAGTAATTCCGACCTTGATAAGTAGCATGTAGCAGTAAATTACTGACAGTGACGAAAAGTTTGCAATAATAAAAAAGTGATCGTGACAATGCGACAGAAAGTTAATTGAGAGCTTCAGCATACACAACATTGTTAGTGAGCTCGTCCGGAATATGAACATGAAGATTTCTTGGACTGCTCACACGGGAAAGAGCTACGTAAAGTTGCCCGTGTGAAAAACAACTCGCGGTAAGATCTACGCCAGCAACTCCTAGGGTCTGACCTTGAGCCTTATTTATTGTCATGGCGTAACACAAAGCTACAGGAAACTGTATTCTCTTAAATTAAAATGGAAAATTATCCACTGCGGGTAATGCAACGTGTGTTCGCGGTTCTACAGAACAACGTCTATGAATAAAACTGAAAAATAAGTTTTTTTTTTCTACGTATTTTTCCAGGATAAAAAGTATCCCATTTTATGCCCAGGATAATAAGGTATAATTATACCAAGTTTCATTGAAATCGAATCGTTAGTTTTCACGTGATGCCTGCATATACAGACAGACAGACAGACAGACAGACAGACAGACAAAAATTTTTTTAATCACATATTTGGGTTTGGTATCGATCCAGCAACACCCCCCGCTATTTATTTTTTCAATATTTTCAATGTACAGAATTGACCCTTCTACAGATTTATTATATGTATAGATATAGATTTCTTGCGCATATTGCGCCTTTGGACCTCTCTCCTGTGCCACAGGTAACCACAGGTGCCACAGGTGCAGGTGGTGGTAAACTGTAGCTTCCCTTGACGTTTCGTCCTACTCGATCTAACGAATTAAATCGAAAACCAATTCAAAATACATTTGTTTATTGGCTACTTTGAAACATAAATTACTTGTAATTTTTGCATCAATTATATTGTGCAGATAGTTAGTAACTAAAATCTTTGTTCATTAAATCTACAAAGTTAAATATAATTTTACTTAAAACGGTAAAATTAAATCCCACACGATTGCCTTGAGTTCGAGTTTCTCACGCTGAACCAGCTAACCCACCTCTTTGAATTCCCTATCGAAGGTCTCCCTGGGGTACACCTCATTGACATCAATCCCGAGCCTGTCCAACGCAACAGTCAGGCTGCTAAAGTAGTGGTCGACTAGTTGCTGGTGGTGGTCTCTTCTGAACTCCTGGTCTGTTCCCAGGAACTCGAAGTACAGCAGGTCGGTGGCGGGGCAGCCGGAGTGGAGCGTTTGGTAGTCCACCACGATTGGGTCTAGGCGGCCATCCTGGAAAATATTAAACAAAAGTATTAAACTTGGTGATAATATTATATTATAATCAAATCCTAACGAAAGCCAATACTGCATTATTGGCTTTCGATAAGAATTGATAGTATTTTGTGGAGATCAAATAGGGTTCATGTAAAAACTGATCATCCTTCAGTCCTTCTGGTCTTTATAAGGCCACTTTCAAGACACGACAAAGCATTAACATTCGCTTGCCGAAGCCTTCCGCAGAATACCAGCAGCATCCCGCCGTGCCGCGGTATGCTCATGTCCCCTTGTGACGATATCAACGAATTGTGAATTCGAAATCACTTTTCTCTTACAAAAATCCTTTGCCATGAAATTCTGTGCCGTGCCGCCCGGGATGCCTGCCTTTAGAAGTTGACTTCCTCGATGTCGTAAATATTTAGTAGGTATTTATTTAGCATAAGCTTAAGCAGTGTTACATAATGTTTCTACTGCTCTGGGACACAGGCGTCCTCACTTTGAGAGGGAGTGTATAATCCACCATACGAGCCTATGCGGGTTGGTAGATGTCAAATGTCTTTGAATTTTTTGGTTCTAAGACATGCCGGTTACCTCATATGTTTTCTTTCACCGTTTTGAGAGCAGTGGTGATGAACTTAGTCTTAAATATACAAAGTAAAGTGCCTGCCTGGTTCCAACTCACGACCTATATGCTCGTGAGCCGATACTACTGGGCCACCACTGTGCTCCAGTATACCTTTCCTGCATTCGCGATTTATTTGCCAAAAATGTAAACAAATATGAGTTAATGGAAAAATAACTTTAATTCCTACACAATAAACTTCAGTTTACGCTACAACTTCAAACATTTTTATAACTTTTTCAATAGTACTAGTCACTCTAAAATCAACTTAATTTTGATTGAAATAAAGTTGATATTTGTTTAACTTAAAATAGGATGGGGGTGTGCAGCACTGCGCACTTTTACTATACGTATAGGTACAATTTGAATTACCACATTAGTCCTACATTGATGTCTATATCTAAGTACATATTATAAGTGAGATATTATAGCTGAAATCTAATCGTCATCAAAATTGATCTGTACAGATTTCGTTCGGGTATCTCCACAGAAGACAGATTTTACCAAAACCCATCTACAAACTGAAGAATCATCTTAAATGCTATGGTGTCAGAGAGGGAATATAAGAGAGGTTAAAAAACCTAACACGCCGCGCAGGTCGGAGGGAACGAAGCATAAAGCGAAATTGAGTAGAGTAAGTGACTCATCATCTGCCTAGCCACTATGTTGGGGTCGGCTTCCAGTCTAACCGGATGCAGCTGAATACCAGTATTTTACATGGAGCGACTGCCTATCTGACCTCCACAACCCAGTTACTGGGTAATACGATACCCCTTGGTAAGGGCGTGGACACATGTCTACGGTACGGCACCGGCCACCGTGTAACGGCACGACCGACGCTGCTACCGGAAGACGGCACGGCGTCGTGCCGCGGGACGGTGCCGTGTCCGTGTCCGGTGCCGTGTCCGTGTCCGGTTTGTAGACATGTGTCCACGCCCTAAGACTGGTTGTCAGACTTTCGGGCTTCTAACCCGTAACGACTGTCAAAGATCCACGAATGACAGCCGGGACCAACGGCTTAACGTGCTTTCCGAGGCACGGAGTAGAGTAGGTGACTGTCGACGAGAATGGTTGCTATTCGGAGCAGGTAAGTGTGTAGGTCATCTGTAGGTTTATAAGGCTTTGAGTGACAGATTTTGGGGTTAAACTAGTAGAAGAAAGAACCATGGGGACAATACACGATGATAAAATTGTACCCCTGTCAAACGAGCATTAAGTACCTGATCATATACCTATCTTACTATCAGATAACCCGCTTGTTTATCAACAGTAAACTCAAACAATTAGTAAATAGCTATAAGTACCTGATAAAGCCTTATATTTGCAAGAGCACGTTGTTTTGATACAATAGCACTATTGTTCGGATTGGTACGGTATTAAGCTTGAGTTGTTGCATTGTGATCTTTATTATCTGTTCTATATTAAGATAATAAAGATCATAATATGTTAAAACAAACACGTATGGTTGTGTTTATTGTTTTATGATTACGCACACGACCGAATTTCCTGAATTTGATTCTCAAGTCAGAGAAAAAGTTGAGGCTGAAATACTTTCTCATAAAAAATCGGTCAAATACGAGTCGGGCTCGCGCACCTGGGGTCCGTACAAATAAGTTTGTAACTACAAATTTACGGTTTTCGGATTATTTCCTTTACTTGTGTTACATGACATTGCTGCTTGCCAAATTTCATGGTCCTAGGTCAACGGGAAGTACCCTATAGGTTTTGATTCCCTTGCGAGTGTCATAATAATGCGGCATAAACGGACCATGAACACTCCTATCTTTAAATGCGTTGACTTAGAAGTTCGATTTTTTTACTGCTTCAAGGGATTGCAGCCCTGAGTATTTAATATTAATTTCAACTTGATAACTCCACGCATACCTGAGAAAAAGCGTCTTGACAGACGGACAGACAGACGGACAACGAAGTGATCTTATAAGGGTTCCGTTTTTGCTTTTGAAGTACGGAACCCTAAAAATCGTCGTTGTTATCTAGTAAGCAGCGTGCTTATTTAAAGCATGCTCTTTATGGTGATCTACACATGGTAATTAGGTAGCATTTACTCGAAATTAGCATGCCTTTTTTTTTTTTTTGGATGGGAAATCATCAAATGACTCCTCCCGCTCTGGGTGGAGCGGAAGGGAGTGTCAGACTCTTACTGACTAAAACCCACCCGTGTTCCTTCCTTAGCCCTTTATGTTCCGGGCCAGCGGTAACCCTTTCGGACAATCCCGCTGAAAATTAGCATGCCTTACATGGTATATGTATTCCAGACGTCACTAGGATCTCTAAAGCAACCCGGAGTCCGGCTCTCTGCCTCATTAATGGGACATGGGACTTATGACATAACTAGAGTTCGTACATTGTAATATTATATGACTACTTCTAGTGGTCTCAAGTGCAAAGTCCTGAGTTTGATTCCCGAGTTGAGACAAAAGTTATGGGGCTTTTCCGTTTCAAAACTCTCAGTAACTGGTCTGAGTCTAAATCTGTGCCGGGTTCACGACAATAGGGTGGTCCCCTAGCTACATGGGACTCGTGCTAGCGTTCGCCGTTTCATATGATCTTAATTTGCTGGCCATGCCCCCTTAGGTCCTTGGTCCCATATTCATCTTTTTTGGGTTCCGTACCAAAATGGTACAAGGGAACCCTTATGGTGAGACTCAGTCTGTCTGTCACAGCTGGATATCTCAAGAACTACTAATGCTATCCACTTGAAATTTGGAATAGTTTTAGATGACATTTGCCCAACTATTTTACAAATAAGAAAGAAATAAAAATATATGTAAATTTTTTGCAACAGGGACAACAAAATTCGAAGTGGTGCTACTAGGGCATGTGGGGTATCATATGAAAGAGCGCAGTTTGCACATTCTCAAACAATTTATTATCTCCGAAGTTTGCAAAGAGAAAAATCTGAAATTACTCTATGTGATAGATGTTTATGTAAAGATTA
Organism: Mesoligia furuncula; assembly: GCA_916614155.1. Taxonomy (NCBI): domain Eukaryota; kingdom Metazoa; phylum Arthropoda; class Insecta; order Lepidoptera; family Noctuidae; genus Mesoligia; species Mesoligia furuncula. The sequence goes on from OU744809.1 coordinate 27,338,359, forward strand.
CAGGAAAAAGAAAACGAAGTCTCTAAATAGCACACTTTTTCAGAAATCATCGACAAAAGATACATTAGTTCCGCTATCGGTATGGCGCTGACATAAAACTGCAATATTCTACACCGCAGTGCAGTGTTAAAATTCTCTGACGAATATAGGCCTCGCCGATGAATATTTAGAAACATATGATGTTACGGAACCCTCGGTGCGCGAGTCCGACTCGCTCTTGCCCGGTTTTTATTTTAAACACTTTGTATCACGGCTTTTGTAGTTTTGATGGTCTAGATTCTAGATGATTAATGAAAAACAACGTAGGTACCTGGATAGTTTGGTCCAAAATGTTTCGATGAAATAATGCATATTAATAAACTCTGCTTTATTTTATTGATAAACTCGGCATTGTCTATGGTTTTATCGCAGGTTATTCATGACTACAAGTTTTCGATTTTTCACGCATAAGTAATTGTTACTATTTATGTTAATTACTTCGAGCATCCCTGCTCCTTGCACCTAATTAAAATAAATATGTAGTAAATAAGAAAAATAATGATAGGTAACAATATAAAATTGTATTGCACGTTTATATCTACGAGGTTATTTCTTTTAACTGTAACTGCAGTTAAAAGTGATGTGGTTTTAGCATGCTACAACCACATCAAAACTGAAAATTTAATAAACATACAAACTGTATTATTCAAGAAGACTTATAATGACTTTAATTGAATGATCAATGTTCATTACGTTAGGATACTTTTATTGGCATCTTAGTTTAGTAGGTAGAGTAATAGATTATAGTAGTATTTTCGGTAACAACAGCGTCCATTCTGCCTAAAGAACGATGTTTGGATGTTTGGAGATCGGTTTGACAAATAAAGGTTCAACTGTCATGTCACCATCATCAGCCCACAGCATTTAGCATTTAGATTTCGATTCTCAGCAACTCTCATCCAGCTGCTACCAGCCAACCTGCCAAGATCGTTGCTCCGCCAAGCCTGAGGGCGTCCTACCCTTCGCTGGCCGATTCATGGTCTCCACTCAAGAACACATCCACCCCAACGGTTACCGGTTGTACGGCTAATAAGGCCGGCCCATTGCCACTTCAGTTTGCTTATTCTGTGAGCTATGTCCACAACTTTGGTTAAAAATCTAAACCTCATTTGTGATTAAAGTTTACCCACGATCATAATACAATAGCATTTAGCATGACATTGCCAAATTAGAGGTCAACAATAATCCACATCCATGATCTTGATTTATAGCTAGGTATGACTACCTATATGAGTAACTTCGCATGGTTTTTATGACTTGACTTTTTTACATCGTGATTGTTTTTATTTTATGTAAGTTTCAGTTTTATACAGCGTTGCGGAGGATTTTTTCGACGCCATATTTTATTTAGATAATAGAGGTAGGTTAGGTTAATATATTTTTATGTTAATCTAGCATAAGATTTATACCCTGTGTATGTATTTTTATTCTCTTTAAAAAAATGTATACCTTAATACTATAAATATCACCTCCAGTAAGTTTAATATGAATTTATTATTCCACTTTCCTGAATGAATTCTCAAATGGTGGTGAAAACTGCATTGAAATTGTTGCGTAGTTTAGAAAAAAAAAACTTTTTACAAAAAAAAAAACAACCGACTTCCAAAAAAAACACTACAAATTGAAAAATAACTTTAATTTCGGAAGTCGGTGTCATTGGTTCCGCATTTTCGTTTATTGACACCGACTTCCGAAATTAAAGTTATTTTTAACCGACTTCAAAAAGGAGGAGGTTCTCAATTCGACGGTATGTTTTTTTTTTTTTTTTTCGGAAGTCGGTGTCTTTGGTTCCGCATTTTCGTTTATTAACACCGACTTCCGAAATTAAAGTTATTTTTCAATTTGTAGTGTTTTTTTTGGAAGTCGGTTGTTTTTTTTTTTGTAAAAAGTTTTTATTTTTCACTTTTTAGTGGGCCATCTGTGGTCTTCTTCATCAGCTCCACTTTACCAAATGATGATTTCCGAGAGCAAATGCTCAAGTTATTTAAAAAAATACCCAAATCGTTATAGCTTTGCCTATAAAATTTGAGGGTTTCCCTCGATTTCCATGGGATCCTCTCATCAGATTCCAACTTGATGATAATGGGACCACCCCGAGAGTATACCCTTTCAAACAAAAAAAGAATTTTGAAAATCGGTCCACAATTGGCGGAGTAATCGCGTAACAAACACACATTAAAAAAAAAAAAAAACATACCGTCGAATTGAGCACCTCCTCCTTTTTGAAGTCGGTTAAAAACGCGGTCACACATACCGACACGGAAAGCGGCTTTAATAAATGATATTATGTACATATATTATAGATGTCATTGGCCAACAGATATTTGACATTTATCTTAAATAATGTGACGTTAGAAATATAAATAATTACTACGTGAACGTTTTCGTGCGTATCGTAAACACGTAGATTACGTAAATTACTCCAACCTTAACTCACCGAGATTTCTTACAAAAAGGGAAAAAAATCTTGGTCAACAAAGCGGTTTCCGTTAGTTTGCCATGTCCCAGTTTCATTGTGTGACAGCGAGTAGAAACTCAATGGGCCCCGGGTCCCCGACCTTGGCTACCAACGTTTATTGAGACCGCGACAATCTGCTGTCATGGCCATTGTAGGATATTGTTGACCTTTAACTGAGGAGTTTAAATTCTAACTCAAATAGAGTCAGAGGCCTTAATTATATAAAGGATGCTTTTTCCGTTCTGGTAGCATCTACAGATGTGTTGTTGTCCTGATGTATTTGTGGTCCTAATGTAGTTGTGGTCCTAATGTATTGTGGTCATAATGTATTGTGGTTCTGATGTATTGTGGTCCTAATATATTGTAGTCCTAATGTATTGTGGTCCTAATGTATATGTGGTCCTAATGTATTGTGGTTCTAATGTATATGTGGTCCTAATGTATTGTGGTCCTAATGTATTTTGGTCCTAATGTATTTTGGTCCTTATATTTCTTTAGACTCTAAACTGCCATTTATCAGCTTGATGAAGACAAGTTCCAAAAACATTATAATTATACTTAGTCGTAGAAAATAATGCAGATCTGGTTAATATGTTACATATAGGTATTTGCATCTTGGTTTTCCCCAAAAAAAAACATATTGCAGTACAGCCGATAGAATATAACTCATATAGACTTAGGGCTGGTTTTTCAATCATCTGATAATTTTTATTCGTGGAATGAATTTGACGTCCGACAGATTTTGTATGGAAGGACTGTCAGAAATTCATAATTGTTCCTCGGATAAAATTATCTGGCGTTGGAAAAATCAGCCCTTAATCAACCTTCATAGAATATATCAACGATGAGAATATAACTTGTAAGACTCCCGCGGACAGGTGCGAAGCGACTCTACCAGAACAATTTTTATGAATACTTCATGGAAATTGTTCTACCAAAATCGCGTCGCGCCTTTCTGCGGGAGCCTTTAAGTACCAAATATATTACATATGAATCTCATATCTATCTCAGAACGAACAAGCGTAAATTGCGACGAATAGTAACAACGAACAAATGACTGTGATAAAAATAACTACGTAACCAAATGGTGACATTGTCCTAAATATTGAAATAATGACCGGAATATCATTATCTCTGTCTAACGTGTCACAGTAGAAAAAGACAAAAGACCTTGCCTAGTTAGTTTAGAATGATTACCACATTCATTAGAGCTTGTGGTTATACAAGTTTGGCTGTATATGTAATTATCATAAGAAAGTTCAACAACCAGAATCAAGCAAAGATAAGCTGCTTGTAAATGACCCACTAAGAATTATCGGCTTAGCTTCTTACCGGTCATCTCGGGAACCAAGTGCAGTACACGTCAGAGGTAACAAAACCAGTAAAAGTTAGCCTCTTATTCTATTGACAAGGCTAGGCCATGTTCAAGGTCAAAGTGTCCACCGACGTGCGCTCGACTGTACATATCCAATTCTTTAGAAAAACACGAAACTACAAACTAAGTAAGGATCTTGAAGGATCATCAAAAATCTACTTAGAAAGTTATTCGTTAAGTCGTGGCCCGTGTTCAGTCGCTAAATTTGAAAATTATCAGTGTACACCTAATGACGACCTATTAGACGCGAACTGGTACCGCCAGGGTTAGATCGAGGTGACTCTAAAAAGGGATGCCTGGAAGGATTCGGGGGAGGCCTTTGCTCAGAAATGGGACTGTGTAGGCTAAATCTTTTTTTTTTAAATACCTAAAGGAGGACCTCGTCGCTGAGGGAGGCTAGGAAATGATGGTGTGACGACTTAGAGGCGTTTATGGGAGATAGGACGGAGAATGCAACACACAGGCAATGGAAAGCTATGGGGAAACCTTTTCCGCAGAGGGACAATATAGTTTGATTTTTTTTTTATTAGAGGATTGCGCGACCTAGTTTCTTCTAAGACTGCCTAAGCTGCCTTTCCATCATCATCATCATTGCTTAATACACAATGACCAAACCAATCAATCTGCCTAGTCTTGTCCCATCTATGTTAGGGTTGGCTTACAGTCTCACCGGATGCCGCTGAATACTAGTATTTTATATGGAGCGACTGCCTATCTGACCTCTACAACCCAGTTACTAGGATACGATACCCCTCGGTAAGACTGGATGTCAGACTTTCGGGCATCTGACGACCCATAACACACGACAGGGAGGGGTCTCGATATGTAATCGATGGTCACCCATCCACGAACCGACCGCAGAAAACGTAACTTAACCTTCGACCACCTATCATTTAGCCACCAGCCATGCCCATGACGGTTAAAAGACTGATAAATTATGTCTCATACATCATGCCCTGTCTTTAACATAATACGTAGCCGTAGCTAATCGAGACAAGCCTACAACTTGTAATTAACTAAAATAGCTGAATCATTTACATAGCATTTTAAGCAGGCAAACACGTTTTAAGCAGGAAGTGTTACACAGGAACTGTTTATAATAGTCTTAGGGGTTACTACGCATGTACCAAAAAAAAAAAGGTCCAAAGGTTGTCTTTAAAAGATCGCTTTTAGCGATAAGACCGGTCATTGTGTCACCCTTTGTACAGTTTCTATACCATATGTCAGTAATTAATATGGTGTATGTACATAATAAAGAGTATTCTATTCTACCTACCTAAATACTAAAAAAAGGAAATTAAACGAGAAAATGCGAAAATAATAAGTATGTTTGCCACATACCTAGAGATAGGTATTCCCAGGTAGATGAATATGTAATTACAAGGTAGCACTTCAGCTACCTTAGATAATAGATAAGTGTAGTAGATTATAAACAAGTATGATAACTTGGAGTATAATGCTGCCGTAGATATGTGATTGTTGGCCCACTCTCTCTCACAGAGAAGAGGCTTGTGTGCCAACAGTGGGAACATTATTGGCTGAACAAGCTATGCATGCTATGCTAGTATAAAGAAAAACGATATATTCCGTAAAGCACGTCTGCGTAACTAATTTCGTTTTAGATTATCGAATCATCAATGACACAGATTCAAGGTTTTTGGTGACAATAACCGCCATTACACAGTCGGCAGCTTTATTAATCTAACTACCTAAAACATCACGGATGATATCTAAACAACGGTTACGAAATACATAATAACAATCATAACAAATATGAAGGCGATAGTAAATTCACCTTGACAGCTAAATACTAAATAGACTAGGCCACTACATATATTAGTCTATGGACTAGGCCGCAAGTCAGAGGTAACAAAACCAGTATAAACTGACATCTTATCTTAATTGAACTCTAGACCAGGTCAAGGTCAAAATGTAACCACCGAGACATGTAGTCTACTGTACTACCAATTTTTTTCCAAAGGTCAATAGTTACAAAAAACAACATACCAGTCCTCTGAACAACAAATTGCTGACTCTGTAGTCGCCATGACACAGCACTGTAGTACTCAATGGAGTCTTGAACTTGTGGAACTCATCACGAGTGTCATCGGCTTCTAATAACTTTGCCAATCTCTCCTTGTGTTCCTCCTTAACGACGTTAACAGCTGATGCAACCATTTTCTTCCAAGTTTCCTTGAAGTTAGACTTATCCAAATCATCCCTTTTCTTTGTTTTTACTTGCTCGGCATCTCTAGCGAAATTTTCGGGATCTTCCTTTTGGTACGCAAAAGATAAAGCGTGAAATCTGGCTAAGTATTCTACCGCGCAGGCGGCATGCTCCCAGTCTATGGACTTGAACCTGCTGTATGTGCCGAAGCCCTTCGCCGTCAGGTCCTCCATAATCAGTGTCTCTTCACCTTCAGCTAACTCGCCTCCGAAGAACCTGGGGAACTCGAACCGATGCTCCGGACTGAGTTGGTTTTTGTCTTGAATCTTCTCGTACACTTTAACGAGGTCAGAGTACACAAACTGTTCAGTTTTGAACAAGAAATCTATGTTTACAACTTTGCGAAACATTCCACTGACATTAGCCACTTTCGCGAAGAGTTTCAAGGCATCTTGATCTGGTGCTGTGACATTTATGGAAAATAGTGCTGACGTGTAGTTAGCACCGCCACTTGTTAGTTCCTTCAACGATATTTTTGCATGTTTGTATTGTAATTGATCTATGATTTTGTCGAGAACTTTGCGTAGTATATTCTCCGCGTCCGACATGGTGGGCGACTGATTCACGACTGGCTTTTGACTGATCTATGATCTACGGCTCAGCGGTTCAGATACAAACAGAATGTTGAACTAGGCTGATGTTTACAACATCGATATAATGTCAAAGTAGGTACTTCACTGTGTATGTACGACTGCAGCCAACGCGCAACTGTTTTGTAAGTAATGTACTGTTTAATGAGTGAACGTTAAACGATAAGGTATATTTTACTTCTTAATTTTGTTCATACCGAATAACCGTGATTAAAAATTACAACATTTGTTTGGTATGAAAAAATTCAAGTACTAAAATATATTCTAACGTTCGTAAAAAACCATACGAGCAATGTAAAAACGTGAGAAAGTACATAGAACAGTATGTTCCTTCTCTTTTATTTTGATGAGTACCAAGCACTGATACTTGAGATTATTATTGTAGTTTATTTGATATGTCATTATCATGTTGAACACGTCAGGGTAATGATAAGTCGATAACGCCTTGTGAAATTATATGAGCAGCAAATCTGTTTGTCTCCATTAGTTAATAGGAATTAGATAACTGGTAGGCATTCTACCAGTCTCCTCGTTATCGTTATCTTGATGTGTATCTACAGGCACATTAGTAAGGGCAAGATTCACATATCGCAGTTGACTTTACGATTACGAACATAAACATTATTCACAAAAGAAAAAAAAATATTCATATGAAACGCCCGAAGTAACGAAAGCCACGCACAAAACCGAAGAGAAGAAAAATAACCAATAACATTTAAATATTTAGCGATAGTGGAAAATGATGATCGAAGATCAACCATGAAGTTGGTGAAAAGCAGGGGTTTGTTTAAGGGCTGATTTTTATGGTTCCGTACCAAAATGGTAAAACGGATCCCTTATGGTGAGACTCTCTGTCACAACTGGATATCTCAAGAGCTACTAATGCTATCAACTTGAAATTTGGAATAGTTTTAGATGACGTTTGCCCAACTATTTTGAAAATAAGAAAGAAATAAAAATATATGTATACTTTTTGCAACTGGGACTGAAAGGAAGACTGAAAAATTCGAAGTGAGGCTACTAGGGCATGTGGATGGATGATCATATGAATGAGCTTAGTTTGCACATTCTCAAACATGGTTTCTTTTTTTTAGGCCACATAGTTTTCGAATGTTGATGAAAAATGTAAAAAAAAAAATACCGTTCCCCCCTTATCTCCGAAGTTTGCATAGAGAAAAACCTGAAATTATTCTATGTGATAGAAGTTTAAGTAAAGATTACAGGAAAAATAAAACGAAGTCTCTAAATAGCACACTTTTTCAGAAATCATCAACAAAAGTTACACTAGTTCCACAGTTCCACTATCGGTCAATAGACGGCGCTGACCTATTGCAATATTCTACACCGCAGTGCAGTGTTAAAATTCTCTGACGAATATAGGCCTCGCCGATGAAAATTACGAAACCCTCAGTGCGCGAGTCCGATTCGCTCTTGCCCGGTTTTTTTCAATAAGGGCTGATTTCTCCAATGTCAGATAATTTTATCGGAGGAATAATTTTGATTTTTTGAGAGTTCTTCCGTACAAAAACTGTCAGAATAAAAATTATCTCTCTAAGGGCTGATTTTTCAATCGACAGGTATTTTTTTTAACTTTTATTCGAGGAATAAAATTGACGTTTGAAAGTTTTGTATGAAACACTGTCAAAATATCAAAATTATTCCTCGAACAAAAGTTATCTCGCGATGGAAAACTTAGCCCTAAGTTTATGAAAAATCTTATTCATCCGATGAATTTCAAACTCAGCATTAATTTTAACAAAAAAAAACTAGAATTACGTGTTTTTGGATTTTTTTAAAATCAACAATTAATTGGGCAATCATGTTTTTAGGGGAGGATACTTTTTGCTTCGATTAAGGGCTGATTTTTCAATCGACAGATATTTTTTATTCGTGGAATAAAATTGACGTCTGACAGTTTTTGTATGGTAGAACTGTCAAAAATTCAAAATTATTCCTCCGATAAAATTATCTGGCATTGGAAAAATCAGCACTAAATTTAAAATTGATATAAATAATTAAAAATTTAAAAAAATGGAACTTAACAGCGGGATTTTTTTTTTATTTGAATTGGGTTTGCTCTTGACTCTAGTCTAGGTCAGAGGTGACAGAGACAAAGTCGACGATGGAGTGAGCTTACTCAGAAGAAGCCTGTTCACTCTTACTTTGAAGAGATTCGGGTTGTATGCGCTCGGAAACACAGACAACGGAATACAATTTGCATTGATTTCCCAAAATCCGTTCAAAAGAAAGGATTGAAGTGTGGACTTCTATTCAAAAATAGAAGTCCACACTTTCGTTTTAAACTACAACTACTGTCCAAAATTCAGGTTTTTTTCTTTATAATAAATTGTCTCAATAGAAAATACATCACAATGATACATGATCTATTTTCTAATTGCCGATTTGCGAATGTAATTTTTTTTTTGACGAAGTTTGCGCAGACATCTTTTTAAATTCCTTTTTGTTTTGGATTTTTTGCGATAAAACACTTTCAGCACTTACTACTTTATTTATTCATCTGCTATGTTCTTATTACGCGGAGAATTCATTTTCCGCCGCAAATGGGTATGCAACGGTGCGAGGGTGAGAATTTATTTCTGTCTTTATACGCACCCTTAACTGTATTTAGTGTTTGGTGGTGCAACTGGTGCAAGCAGGCCTTAATTTTGTTATCATTAGTTAGGTACTTCTTGAATAGTTACAGTTTAACCTTATTTTGCCCACCGCCCCCACTGTGAAAATATTTTTTTTTCTAGAGCCCCCTTAATGTTGTTTACTTACCATCTGCTATTGCAACGATTATATTTAAACGTGTAATATTTTATTGCCGTAAGCTATGATAAATATGACTTTCTCTGGGTTTTCTACTGCCCCCCTGAAAGTCTCAAACGCCCACGAGGAGGCGTTATCGCCCACGTTGAGAACCTGTGGTTTAGACTACTTCCGTAATAATAGGAAAAATACAAAACGGTCATCAAACCTACGTTCCTACTTCATGAATAAAGACTGTGTACAGCGCTTGCATAATTGACTTGTCATGAACGAAATCATTGATTAAACTGATAAAAAGCGGTTATTTATAAAACATCGATGTTTGCTTGCTATTTCTGAAATATGCTGAGAAACTATGACTTTACAGTTATGACAATTCCTGATTCTTTTGCCATAACAACTGATTGGTACACAGCATGCTGGGTACAAAAATTAAAACATCCTTGCCCAAAAATGTGTGTTAAATTAATATTTTAATGATTGTGTAAAAAAATTAAATTAAAAATTTAAAAAACCCCCGACACAAAAAATAATAAAATGAAATGTAATTGGAAAAGGATCAAATAATTTAAGAACCCCCAACTTAAAGAATCTAGGTAACGAGACTAAAACAGATAAATTCATATGGAAGTCGGGCGACCGTTCTGTGGAACACCTTCTATGCTAAGAGCATAGAAGAGCATTCATTTCTTTTGTTTTCTTGCGTTTTAAGGTTCAGGTAATTTGGTGTTTAATCAGGGTTTTTATCCGTCAAAAAAGAATTACTTATTAATTTATAGTTGAAGAATAATTTTTAAGACTAAACAGATTTTTTTGTTATATTTTATCCTTTTTCTAGTTATTCAACTTTCGTACAAGTGTTTCATAGCTATTAGATATCTTAGGTATTCCAGAACTAGTTTATAAAATGGGACTGCGATACTATCTGATGTACCTACGCTTTTTAAGCAGGATAATTCCATTAGTAATAAAAATAGTCAAACTCAGTGGTCGTAGGTACCAGTCATCACTCCACTTTCCTCATTATTCTAGAATGATGAGGAAACGATAATTATTTTTATAGGTAGGTAATGCTCTAGAGCATTGATCAGACAAAAAATATATTTTCAAGTTTTTAGTTTTCATTTGGTTAGTGAGGAATATTAATTCCTCACTCCCTTTCAATGTAGTGTACATTATTCTATTTGTCAAGCCCTTGCATTTAATACCTATATTAAAGGAGTTGTGAAAAAAATATATAATTCGCCATTTTGTGGTGGCGGACATCTTGGATTTGAAATGTATCATAGTGGTTTGAAATTTGTAATAGCGTATAGTGTTCTACTATTCAATCCCTTTCATTTGATACCCATATTAAGGGATTTGTGAAAAAATATGTAATCCGCCATTTTGTGGCGGCGGCCATCTTTGACCGATTTTCATCAAACATAGCTAAGAACACTCCCGACTAATTCACCTTTCAAACAAAAAAAAACAAAATCAAAATCGGTTCATCCGTTCGGGAGCTACGATGCCACAGACAGACACACACACACACACACACACACACACACACACCCCGACACGTCAAACTTATAACACCCCGTCGTTTTTGCGTCGGGGGTTAAAAACTGACTTTAGGTACCAAGATTATGTCTTTAAAGGAAACTGTAACCTTTGAGTTTGTTTCGGCGAACTCATCTACTTTTTAAAATATGATTGACGGTAAAAGTGTTTGTACTGACCTACTAACAGATTGTATAATCATTAAAGTAACTATTTATCATCACTTTTAAACTTAATCTTATCTTCTACATTATTACCTGTATATTATGATGTAACGAACTGTTTACCTCAGTCTTCGCTTACATAAAATTAACGAAAATCTACGCATCCTTGGAAGAAGAAAACAGAGTGCCTGAGGAGCATAGACTATACTTCACTAAGTTCTGCGGCTTTGACCCCAGCACGTACCAGGAGACATTGGTTCTTGAGAACTTGTTGGCGCATGGATATGGTCCTTACGACAGATTCCATTCCACAGATTGGGAGTACGCTTCTTCAGCAGTTCTTGTCGAAGATGCAGGCACTGTCCTTCGCATTTAGTAAACAATACCCAGAAGAATTTGAGAAGACTTCGACTGCTTTTTAAATTTGAATGGAGAGAATTTGGAAGTATGGAAGTTATTTTGCAGAAAATGATAAGGGTGCGTTTCCACTGAAGCGGAGCTGGGCGGAGCTGGGCGGAGCAGAGCGGAGATGTGCAGGAATCGTCCATTTACACACGAGACGAGTGACTCGATGAGGATTTCAACAATTGTGATTGGTTGATTCCTGCACGTCTCCGCTCCGCTACGCCCAGCTCTGCTTCTGTGGAAACGCACCCTAAGCGTTGCGTTGAGCAATGTCAATCCCGAGTACAGAGAAGCATTACAAAAATTTATGGAAACTCACAAGAATCCAACGAAGATGAACTCGCCCATTCGCAGTACTGTCATCGTACATGGAGACTTTAGAGAGAATAACTTGCTACACAGAGTACGAGAGGTAAGTTTAATAAATTAAGGGGCTTACTTGACCTAAAGCGCAGTCACTGTCGGACTGCATAGAAAAGAAAGAGACGCGCGATGACACAACACTGGTAATTTATTGCAAAATATGAAGCAATTATTTAATTACAAAAAATCTTTTGTTTGAACTAAAAAATTAATTAAAACACTAGTATTTTAGTATGTTGCTTGTAGAATAATCTGACAAAAAATCAGAATGATTGTATGTATATTAGTATGATTTTTATTGTAAAAAGAAAGTTTTTAGAGGTATCTTCATGATTTTTTCTATCGCATTAAATTAGTTGTATTATGTTTTCAAAACACTATCTACCTAGCATATATCCTGAAAAATATCATATATTTTTCTGATTTTGCTTACTGTAGTCGATCATAATTATACTTTTATTGTTTCTAAAACTTGCGTTTTGTGCTTTTTTGTTTTCTTAAAACAAAAAAGCACATCTGTTTGGTGTGTGTCAGTCTGTTCCAAAAGTAAGGATGCTAATTTGTAGTCTCACAGCTACAAATGAACTCATTTAATTTTATTAATTGAATACTAAACCCCTAAAATCTAATTTTAAATTACCATATAGATGTTTTTTTTTTATTGTCTTTTCGATTAAAGTTATATTTTGTAGCGTCACTTACAAATGAACTCATTTGATTTGATTATTTGAATACTTAGACCCGAAATTTTAATTTGAAATCACTTTATGACGTTTTTCGTTAGACAATTGAGGGTAATATTACAACTTTTGATTATATAAATGTCTAGATGGAGCGTCGCCCTACAATCGTATCAAAGAAAACGAGTCAACATTTTCAAGTATGTGTGCGTGCAGGCATCGTTTTACACTGTGCGTCTACGTCTCCGTGTGCGTAAATAGTGATACCAGCTACTACAATTCTCCCACTTATTAATAATTACTAAAATGTGAACAAAAAGCAGGTAAATTATTTACCTAGCTAATAAAACAATACTTAAACGACAATTTTTACTTGGCACCGACTTCAAAATCATGTAAAGAAAAAATTAATAAATTAATGTTATTAAATTAGGTACTCTAGGCACTTTTTAAATCGGTTAAAATATACCCAAAGCAAATATAATCATTAAAATGGGCTTATAAACAAAAAGTTATACGTGAACATTATGTTATTTATTATAAAAACAAATCATTTAAAAAATAAAAAAACCTGACTGCTTTGAAAGTAACTTTAAATAAAAATTATATACATATATAATTAAAGTCAAGACATTAAAACAAATGTCTTGACCAGGAAAAGCTATTATCTACGATTTAAAAATTAACATTGTAAAAAAAATGTTTTAGTTCGGAACCCTTTGCACGCGAGTTCGATTCGCACTTGGCCAGTTTTTTGAAAAAGTACACGGAACGAAATTGTATAAACGTAACCATAAACCAACTAATATTTACCCACAAAAATGACGTTAAGTTGGGAAAGTAAAAAAAAGAAACTGGCAACACTTATAAAATATGGCGTGATACGATAATCATAAAAACAAAAAATAAATACCTATGTAGTTTCTTGGTTACTTACCGATGGTAGGTGATGTGTTTGATATTTTTTATACTTCCTTTATAATTCCGGCACAATTTAATAGCGCATACCGTCATTTTGTCGCTGATATTTGTTTTTTACTTGGCGCGCGTAATACATATTGACAGTGAAGTGACACGATCTGCACTGATCGGCGGTAAGCACTTGTGTGCCAACAGTTGGCGGACACTTTTTGACACGTTTGCGCGCACTCGACGCTCCATCTAGACATTTATATAATCAAAGATTATAACTTATTTTCGTCGATGGTTTAAATTACAATTACTTAGGAATGTTTTTCAAACAATAACCACGAAATACTTCAATTTTCATACCTACGCTCGGCGGTCGCGCTAGGGTTGTCAACTTTGGCTTATGCACAAAAAACTATCGTGGTAGTGGCACTCGTATCTAGTTGTTTGATTAATTATTGTTGAGCTTATTCTACGATATTAAAACAAAACAATACACATAGTATTACAATACAAAAAGTTTACAGAACAAAAACATATAAAATTTTACATTTGTCAATTTTCACTACCTATCGAAAATCCCTAATAACTTCAAAACGGATTACCCTATTTACACAATTTATTTTGCGTATCCGTTTTAGACCTAAACCTATCAAATAACACTAAAAAGAACACAATATCTACACCGACATCGGCTTTACTTGCCATAATTAAAAATAGAATAGAATAGAATACACCAACATAAAATCATGTTTTCAACTTACGTAATAGTTGGTGGAATTTACCTTACAAAAAAGTTACTTCGTTTATACTGATTCAAAATAGGAAACTATTTGTATAAATCGAGCTTAGATAGGCATTTTTTGTTGCTCCATTTTTGCACTTCACAGACGCGTGTCTGAAGCGGATGGCACTCGCGCTCGCACTACTCCCAACCACTCTGAGATAACGTGTCCGTGAGCGGTGTCCATGTGTGCGTTGCTCGAGCGCACTTTGTATGTAGATTGCCTTCTGTACTATCTGTATTTTGTGCAATAACTATCGGGAAAAGTGGTGAGACGATGTTGAAACCTCCCAAGTAACACATCAAAGCAGTATAACGGCCGACTTACAGCATTTCTGTATCGTTTTCGCATTTTGAGTTAGTTCTATAGTAACCTTACAAACGTTTATATGGCTACTGTAATGCTTATTTGGGCACAAATTATACGGCTTTAGATCCTAAATAGGTTCACAGTAGTTGTTTAATAGCATTACAGGCGCATTATATTAGCATTATTAAGGTCAAAAAAGTTACCAATCGCATTAAAGAAGAATTATTACGGTCACTGAAGTTGCCAATCGCATTACAGAAGCATTATACTAGCAATATTATTGATAATGAAGATGTTAATTGCATTACAAAAGCATTACACTAGCATTAGAATGTAGTAAAAGAATGATTGGAGCTATTTAAGTGTTCACAGTTAGAACTTAAATAAACCCTAAATCATTGCAAAAACATCTCTAATACCACGGTACAAATGTTATAATACAATTAACGTTGTAATTTAACTACTTTGTATCGCAACATAATATGGACGAAGACGGTCAAAACTGAGTGACACCATATTTGTTTGCATCAAAACAAAATGTATAATACTGGGTTAATTTTTGACTCTTTTGCTATTTCATGCCTTCAAATATTACTGCGCAATGTAGTTTACTGTAAATGTCTATATAAGTTTCATTGAGAATTTTCACGCGCCTTCGATATTTTGTGGTTTTGATATAAAATGTTATTTATAGATAGTATGTGAAATAATCAAAACAATTGTGTATTCCTGTTTAGAATGAATTTTGCATAATTAACATAATATTATTGGTTGGGCAGTATTAAATTAAGTTATATCATTATTATATAGGTCTATTAATTTTATAAATAGGTCCGAATGATAATATTTTTTGGTTATAAAATATTTACAAAATGGTGTCGGTCTATAGCAGCTCGGTGAGCCTTTAAAAAGGCTAATTAATGCCGTCAGCAGTATAAATACTCACACGTGAACAATTATTAAGCCAGAGGCCAAAGAGAAGACTTTTGATGAACAGTGTGGTGCCATTGTCTATAAAGTAGTTTTATATGGGTTCACCGGTATACCAGTAGACTTGATGTAGACTGAAATAGTGCCATGGGGATCCTTGAGTAAAACAATCACCTATTTATTACGATAGTTGTTTTCTTATTTTCAGTATTTTTTGTACCAACCATACAATGCCGTACAAAATAAAATATATCAGCTTGCCAAAGCTGAATTATTAAAAATGGAAGACAATTGAATGTATATACAGCTTTACGCATTACAATAACTCACTTTTATTTGATTAAAGAGCTGTTAGCTGTACAACAGAACTCAGTTGATCTTTAAAAATGCAAGCATTACATTGATTCACGTTTATGCTATCCAGCAGTACTAGGCTTTTACTTACCACTTTAAAGTGCTATTACACAACAAAGGGCACTAAAAACAGCTCAAAGCTTTATAACGGATTTACGGTGCATTATAATGGTACAAGTTTATGCTATTAAGCAGCATTAGGCATTATCTTACTACTTAAAAATGCAATTATAGACCCTAAGGCACTAAAAACAGCTGAAAGATGTATAGCGGATTTACGTGGCATTATAATGGTTCATGTTTATGCTTTTAAACAGCATTAAGCATGTATTTACTACTTAAAAATGCTACTGTAGATCCAAATGCACTAAAAACAGCTGAAAGCTGTATAGCTGGATTGTGGTTTACTGCAATAAAACTAAAGGCTTTACAAAAGCATTTTGATAAGCCACTATCCTACCGTTATACAGTGTAAAGCATCATAATGGTTGTTAAATGCCAATATAAAGCGTCAAGATGCTCGGTGAACTTTTATGAGGGTTTATACGGATCTTAAGTTGTACATAAGTTTACTATTCGTTTGTTATAATGCTTTCTGTGTTACTTGGGCTGTTATATAGATGAATATAGGGTTTAGCCGGTTTACCGACCACCTTTGGTTTTCGTCAAGTTATTTTTTCAAAGGAACCCTTTGTAAATATTTTAGCTTAACAATAATTGAAAAAACTAGAATAATATTTCCATTTAACTCCAGAACGGCAAGGTGGATGTCAAGATCGTGGACCTGCAGACTCTGCAGGTTGGCAGCCCAGTCGCCGACCTGATTTACTTCGTCATCACCGGCTCCGACGAGGAGTCCGCGCCAAGCACTTCGAGAAGCTGCTCGATCACTACTATACGCAACTCAGCGCCGCCATGAGGAGGCTGAATCTCGACCCTGAGGAGACATTCTCCAGGGAAGACTTTGAATACGAAATGAAGGAGGTAACGATCGCTTTATAATTATTTGTATCGGGTTTATCATAAGCCTTTACGGGTAAAGTATCGTGAAATTCTGCATTCAAACTTCACTTTTCATCAAACAATGTTAGGCAGTCGGATGAGCTGCTCTGCACGTTAGGTGTCCACTGCTGACTGACTGCTGACGGACTGCTGAGCTTCCCCGCCTACTGGCTGTGGGTGAGTGGGAGTCAGACCTTTCAGTCACCCAAAATAGCCACTTTGCTGGGTGACACCACCTTCGGGCTAGCTACCTCGTTAATAGTCGGTTGGTGCCGCATTTTATAAAAAAATCCTAAGGGGCCTCTGCGAGTTGACTTCGGCCCCTCGTACGCCTTCCAAAGAACCGGGACCCCATGGGCCGCGACCGAGATATGTAAAATAAAAATAAAAAAAATAATAAAATGTATTCAAAAATATAAAGACTAACGTTAATGATACAGTTTTTCTCTAGAACTAGGTAATCCTGTGTTTCAGGCGATTGGAGGTAACATTAATCGATAAAACCGATAAATTCATATGGCAGTCGGGGGACCTCTTAGCAGAGAAGGTGTTCCACAGAACGGTCCCCCGACTTCCATATGAATTTATCTGTTTTAATCTCGTTACCTAGATTCTTTAAGTTGGGGGTTTTTATATTATTTGATCCTTTTCCAATTATTTACATTTAATTTTATTTTATTTTTTGTGTCGGGGGTTTTTTAAATTTTAAATTTAATTTTTTATTTCATGCTTTTTGTAGGGACTCCTTAATTTTTGTATTTCATTTCTTTTTTTTCTTGCGTTATAAGATTCAGGTAATTTGGTGTTTCATCAGGTTTTTCATCCGTCAAAAAATAATTAGGTATTAATTGAATTGAAGTTGAAGAATAATTTTTAAGACTAAACAGATTTTTTATATCTATTATTATATCCTATTACATATAGTTACCGGCACGTAACTTGGCAAGAGATTTTCGTAGTGGGGGAAGTTCGCACATATAAAAATGTATGAAATTGTGCGTGCGCAAACTTCCCCCACTACAAAAACTCTTGCCAACTCACGTGCCGCTACTTGTATCTTACAGTATTTCATAGCTATTAGATATCTTAGGTATTTCAGATCTAGTTTATAAAATGGGACTGCTGTCGCAGTCCCATTTTATAAACTAGATCTGATGATGTAGAATTCTATCTGATGTAGAAATACCTACGCTTTTTAATTAGGATAATTCCATTCGTAATAAAAATAGTCAAACTCAGTGGGCGTAGGTACTAGTCATCACTCCACTTTCCTCATCATTCTAGAACATTGATCAGACAAAAAAATATTTTCAAGTTTTTAGTTTTCATTTCGTTAGTTAATATTCCTCATTGCCTTTCAATATAGTGTACATTATTCTACTTGTCAAGCCCATGCATTTGATACCTATATTGAAGGAGTTGATAAAAAATATATAATTCGCCAATTTGTTGTGGCGGCTATCTTGGATTTGAAATTTGTAATAGCGTATAGCACCTATTCTACAAGTCAAGACCTTTCATTTGATACCCATATTGAGGGAGTTGTGAGAAAAAAAGGAAATTCACCACTTTGTGGTGGCGGCCATCTTGGATTTGAAATTTGTAATAGGGTATAGTATTCTACTAGTCAAGCCCTTTCATTTGATACCCATATTGAGGGAGTTGTGAAAGAAAAATGTAATTCGCCACTTTGTGGTGGCGGCCATCTTGAATTTGAAATTTATCATAGTGTATAGTATTCTACTATTCAAGCCCTTTCATTTGATACCCATATTAAGGGAGTTGTGAAAAAATATGTAATCCGCCATTTTGTGGCGACAGCCACCTTGAACCGATTTTCATCAAACATAGCTAAGAACACTCCCGACAAATTCACCTTTCAAATAAAAAAAACAAAATCAAAATCGGTTCATCCGTTCGGGAGCTACGATGCCACAGACAGACACACACACACACAGACACACACAGACACGTCAAACTTATAACACCCCGTCGTTTTTGCGTCGGGGGTTAAAAATAACCTACGTCAAAATCCCTAAATCTAAATACCTAATATTTGTTTCACTTATATTCAAAATACCGAAAGCTTAAAATGTCAAATGGATATTATGTTACTGAAGTTCATACTAAGGTAGGTACTGTCTGTGTGGTGCCGGACTTAAAGAATTGCACCACCCCTTACTTCCCGTCGGTGTCGTAAAAGGCGACTAAGGGTCTTACCGGAGAATGGGCAGCAGCGTCCTCTATTTATTCCACCATCATACCATACTGCGATCGCCAACCCGCCTGCCAAGCGTGGCGATTATGGCAAACCCCCCCCAAAATTGGGGGAGGCCTATGTCCGGCAGTGGACGTCTGTCGGCTGAAACGACGAAGTTCATAAAGCTAAAACTTGAAATTCCTGTGTACAAAGTTCCTTAAATTAGTTTACCTCACCGTTTTTTTTTTCTTGGGTGGGAAATCATCAAATGACTCCTCCCACTCTGGGCGGAGCGGAAGGGAGTGTCAGACTCTTACTGACTAAAACCCACCCGTGTTCCTTCAGTTGCCTGTGCCAGGGGCCAAGGTATCTCTTTCGAACAACCCGCGACCCTGGCGGGCATCGGCCCTAGCGGACCGCTCAGTTAGTTCTGACATCTCCTTGAGGCGCGCGAGAAAATTTACCTCACCGTTAATTGACCAAAATGAAAAATACCGATCTAAGTACCTATGTAAAGTTCAAAATCCAAATAAAAACACAATTATTATATCGAATGGTTAGATATCCTACGTCCAATATATCTAAAGTCTAATTATCGACAAACGTGACATCGAAAGGCTTAAATATCAAAGTACTATCAAAGTAATATCAAAGTATCGAATATCCTAAATATCGAAGAATAGAGTATCGAATGTCCTAAATAACAATGTTACGGCTAATAGCCGAAGTGCGGCTACACCTAGTTTTTACCAAACCTAACCTCGGGGTGGCTTTCGCTCGCCTGCATCCTAACCTAGGGGTTTAAAGTAACCTAAACATTTTTTTTTTTAACTTGGAGAAATGCCCATGCATTCTGCAATACCACGGGGAGATAGTGCAGTTATGTGGGACTCTAACCCACTAAAACTCCACGATGTCCTCCTCTGCCGCTTACGGCGGGAACACGGGCACGCATTAGCACTCATCCGTGAACCCGCCGCGGCTGTCCGTCACCGCACCCTCCTCTGGGGAGTTCTCCCCATCACCGGCGCACCAGAACATATAGCACGCCGTGACCACCTCAGGGACCAAACCAGCACATGGGCTCCAGACGACCCCGTGTCTGGGCACCCTTGGTCCCCTTGCGACGGGTCGCCGCCCGCCAATTTTCGGATGCAGAGGATAGGGAGAGCGGCCAACGTCATACCAACACTCCTCTTCCCCTGCGGTCCTACCGCGCCCGCCATCCGACCCCGTCAACGCCGCGGAAGGTAGGGAGACCGGCGCACCGCAATACCGGCACTCCTCTCCCGCCGCGGCCTCCAATCCTCAGTCGCGATGCCTCCCATACGACATCACGGCTCGCTTCAGTTGCGATGTCGCCCAAGCGGCACCGCAACCTACTTGTTGGCCACTACATCGTCGGCTTATCGGCAAAAGCCCTGACGAGCGGCCCCTCCTCGGGTTCCTCTTCGCTTCACCGTGGGTGACCAAGCCACGGCTACTGAACCCCCCGCCTCGACAATGCGGGAACCCACTGGGGGGGGGGGGGGTAAAGTAACCTAACCAAACCTAACCTCGGAGTGCCCTTCGCTAGCTCTTGCATCCTCAATCAATATCTAATCGTTCTGCAATCTAGTGGGTGACTAACAACTGACAGAAAATATTTAAACATAGACAACGATAAATTTTATCAATCTACCCTCTTTTACGCTCGCTACGCGCTTACTTCATACAAATAGCTCGCAAGTGATGCATCATTTTAGGTATTTTTACCATTTGGTATTTCAAATGTTGGTGTATAAAACTTAGATGTGTTAACTGTTGATATTTTAAACATTAGATAATTTGTCCAATCAGTATTTTAAACTTAAGTAATTCGTAGGTAGGTGTTAGTTGCTTAAGTATTTAAAAACATTAGGTATTTAGATTTTAGGGATTTTGAACGTAAGTTATTTTACGTTAGTTCTTTTAATTTTAGATATTGCAATACGTACCTTCCCCAACATTAACATTGATAATAATATAATAAAAATGTAAAAATCGTTTAATTTGGAACAATATCAGATACAATCATAAAAATAGTTAAACGATGATAACTGTAAAAGTTAATAACTGTGGCGCAGCTATCAACTCCGGCTCCTAGTGAGAGGGTAGTTCGTTCCATTTGTCTACACTGGGTTAATTATTAAGTTACTCTGTATGGTTGACCCATATTCATGAATAAAGATTATTATTATTATTATACATTTTTGACGTATAAACGTCACTTAAGAGTAAACTAGTAGTTTCGGGAGGTTCCTGCACATTATCAGGCGGGAGGAAACGCCCGGGTGTCACCATTGCCAGGATCGCCCAGAGGACACGGTGGAGCACACGGTGGAGGTCTGCCCCGCTTGGGCGGAGCACCGCCGTGTCCTCGTAGAGGCGATCGGCAGCGACGGCGACCTCTCGCGTCCGGCCCTGGTGCAAGCCATGGTCCGGGGCAAGAGGGAGTGGGGGGCAGTCACCTCCTTCTGCGAAGCAGTCATGCTAGCGAAGGAGGTGGCGGGACGGCTCAGGGAGAGAGCCTCCCGTCCCAGCCGCCGCGGGAGACGCTCCGGGCGTCGGGAGCCGCGTGATGACTCCCGGCCACCGTAGGCGCGGGCCTGCGGGCGGAGAGTAATGGGTAGCTCACCGTCCGATCAGGACCAGGCCCGTGCCGGACGCATCGCACGCATCTCAAAGAGATGTCAGCATCGAGGAGCGGGATTGTCCGAAAGGGTTACCGCTGGCCCGGAACATAAAGGGCTAAGGAAGGAACACGGGTGGGTTTTAGTCAGTAAGAGTCTGACACTCCCTTCCGCTCCACCCAGAGCTCAGGAGTCATTTGATGATTTCCCATCCACAAAAAAAAAAAAAAAGAGTAAACTAGTCGCGAGCTTGAACTCACTGGTGGTCATGGCCAAAAAGCACGCTGTCTCATCTGGCTTCGTGTCCGACAGAGCTAGTATCAGTGATGGGCAGTTAGACGCTAGTTTACACGAACAACGTCTAGTTCTCACGCACAGAAGCACCGTTCCGAACTGATAGGCGCGTAAAAAAATTCGAAAAGTGCTTTGGAAAATCGAGTTTTATGGAAAAATCACTGCATAAATCAATTATAGGTAAAGAAAGTTTATTGAACTCTTGGATAACTGAACTTTGTAGACCAACTATACTCAGCGGGGTGTCAGCGCCGTATGGGTCCAATAATAACGGGTTCAGGATGTTGATGGGGCTGCCCCGTTTCTGCAATGCATCAGGTATGTTTGCACAAGCACATGTCGATGGCTTCCACGTTATAGTCAGACAGAAATCTGCCTCTTTACTCTGCAGAGTGCCGGGGAGCTCCAACTCCATCCTGAAAACCACAGCAGTGCGAGTATCCGTTATTAGGTGATGTTGTTCGAAGATGTGTTTCGAACAACAGCCTCGTTTCCAAATAGATAATAAGTTTACTAACATAGGTTTAAGTTATCTTTTTGTTTACTAACCCTTAAGGCTGCTGCTTATCCGAAATAAAGATTATTTTATTTTATTTTTATTACTTAGGTATTTACACCCAAAGTTACGTTAAAAATAGCAAGAAAAACGAATATTTGCTGGCTTATGACTTTTTAATGGCTTTTTAACCGACTTCTAAAAAAGGAGGAGGTTTCTCAATTCGACCGTATATATATATATTTTTTTTTTTATGTGTGTTCGCGGATAGCTTCGTCGTTTATGAACCGATTTTGATTATTCTTGTTTTGTTGGAAAGGAGATATGCCAAGGGTGGTCCCATGATAAGGAAACCAGGATCTGATGATGGCATCCCAGTGAAATCGAGGGGAACATTCGAAAATCGTAGGAGCGACTAGTGCGTTTGTTATGTTTTTCATTAAGTATTTTAAAGCACTACAATTTAATGAAGGTCTGGAGTCGATCTGATGATGGAGCCGAAAGACAGTCGAGGGGACTCCTCAACGATTTACAGCAGTTACCTTGTGTTTGGGCTTGATTAATTTGTATTGATGTGAACTTTACACCTAGATAGGTTGTGACTGTCATTAAGGGTCTGATGATGAAGACGAAGGACAGTTAAGGGAACTACTCAATAGTTTACAGTAGCTACCTTGTGTATGTTCACCGATTACTCGAAGACGGCTGGACCGATTCCAAAAGTTATTTTTTTATTTGAAAGGGTATACTCTCGAGGTGGTCTCATCATCATCAAGTTGGAATCTCATGAGAGGATCCCATGGAAATCGAGGGAAACCCTCAAATTTTATAGGCAAACCTATAGCGATTTGGGTATTTTTTAAAGTAACTTTAGCATTTGCTCTCGGAAATCATCATTTGGTAAAGTGGAGTTGATAATGAAGACCACAGATGGCCATCGGAACAACTCAATGACAAATATTTCACGGGTCGCGATTCGATCAGGTACTTTAATATGGTTGCTAAGCAATTTATGCTCGTCACAATGCGTATGATGAGTGATTGTTGAGGAGTTCTCCTGGTTCTTACCGGGAGAACTCCTCAACAATTAACGTCCCAGGATCGGGAAAAGCAATAGTTTGTAAAAGGTGATGAACAGTTGGCATTAGGCTATTGTAACTTAGATAAATTACAAAGTGACCCACTAAAAAGTGAAAAATAAAAACATTTTTACAAAAAAAAAAACAACCGACTTCCAAATAAAACACTACAAATTGAAAAATAACTTTAATTGCGGAAGTCGGTGTCAATAAACGAAAATGCGGAACCAAAGACACCGACTTCCGAAATTAAAGTTATTTTTCAATTTGTAGTGTTTTATTTGGAAGTCGGTTGTTTTTTTTTTTGTAAAAATGTTTTTTTATTTTACTATTCTGTTTCCGTACAGACAAAATTAATAATAAGTCAAAACGATATCATGTTTAACTTTGGATGCACAATGGCGCCGATTCTGTTGTCCACAAACTAAACTAAATTTAAGTTCTTGCATCTTTTTCTTTCTATTTTATTAAGAAAAGGACAGAAGATAAATATTAGTTTAGTCCTGTCAAATTAAGATACTCCATAGACAACTTTAGACGAGATTAAAAAATTGGCTACTAAAAATACTTCAATTTACGCCAGGCGCTGACTAATTTGACAGGACTAAACTAATATTTATCTTCTGTCCTTGTCTTAGTCTACATATACAAAAGAAGAAACTGACTGACTGACCGACATATGCGCACAGCCGAAACTACTGAGTCTGGGAATGTGAAATTTTGCACACGGCTTCCTTTTATAATGTAGGGGAGCACTAAGAAGGGATTTTTGGAAATTTAACCTTTAAGGGGGTGAAAAGGGGGGATTTCGTTTGTATGACAAATCTTATTCCTTGAGTTCTTGAAACTTGGCACGAATGCTTATCTAAGTACCTAAATTATGCATTTTTTGTTTTTCTAAACTACCCCCTAAAGGGAGATTGGGGGGTGTCAAAATTTGTATGGAAGAATTTTAACGCGCGGTCCGATTAACTCGAAACTCAGTATTTATACTTAAGACCAAAAATAGAGAATAACGTGTATCAGGATTTTTCGAAAATGTACCCCTAACGGGGTGAAAAGGGTAGTTAATTTTACAGGGGAGGATTTTTCTGCGTGGCTTAATTAACTCGAAAATTGGTATAAATAATCTTTGAGTCAAGTAATGAAAACATGAAAAAAAAAAAAGTAATGAACACATCCCAAACGATATTACAAAATTTAACCCCTGTGGGGGTGAAAAGCGGGAATACAGTTTACATGAAAAAATCTTATTCATTTGGTTAATAAACTTGAAACTTGGCAATATTTGGCTCAGTAAATAATAAAGAATGTCACTTTTAGTTTATAAAAACCCCTCACAGAGGATTTAAGGGGTGACAAAGTCATTAGGTTAGAAAAATATGTAACCCGCTGTCATATTAACTCGAAACTCGGTACCACTAATATAAAAAAGTAGGTATGTATTTTAAACTCGGTACTACTAAAATAAAAAAGTAGGTACTTATGTGTTTTAGGGTTTTTCAAAAATCGACTCCTACCAAGGTGGGAAAGGGTAATAAAGTTTAAGGGGTAGATTGCTTGGAAATATAGTAGGAAATGCTGTATCCACTAGCAGGAATAGCGCCACCAGTGGTTCGCAGAGCGTTGGCAAGCTCCAGCGAAAGAGCCAAAATGGTCTCCGACACACGACACCCTTGCACGGTAAAATCCTTGTGCCACAAAGGCTAAAAAGTCGAAACAGTTTTTTAAAGTACGTCGTCACACTCACTGGTGAACCATCACAAGAAAGACTGAAGCTGTAGCGAAGCTGTGCTTCCTTACCCAAACCGTTCGTTTCACCCGCTGAAGACCTCACACCTGGACATGAGTCACCTTGGGTAATTTGGAAGTCTTTAAACAGACTCCGGACCCAGGTTGAACGAAGCAAGGAAAACCTGTTCAGGTGGAGATTCATAGACAACTCCACCTTGGAGCGTAAATTTGGTGCTGTTCCACAAGCGATAGGACACCTAATATCTTGTCCTGCATATCATGTCAGTTGCACGTTACAGGAACTGGTGGACGCTGGTGATGGCGCCAAAGAAGTAGCCGAAATTCGGGCCGAGTCCATTTAGATTGCTATCGACACGCTAAGAAGATGGGGTGGATTTTACTGCTTGCTTCCATTAACTCGAAAATTGATACCTGTCTTTGAGTCAAGTTATGAACACATCCCAAACGACTTTTCAAAAATCCGCCCCTGTGGCGGTGAAAAGCGGGGATACAGTTTATTTGAAAAATCTCATTCCTTTGATCTGCAAACTTAAAAATTGGCCCGAATACTTATTTATCTAAATAAATGATAAAGATCATAAACATACATTTTCGAAATTTTTTGAGGAAAGTACAAAATAGGTAAATGCGGACGAAGTCGCGGGCAAAGTGCTAGTGAAATAGAAAGAAAAATATGCCTGAACTTAAATTTAGTTTAGTTTGTAAACAACAGAATCGGCGCCAATGTCAAACAGTGGAGTAATACTCTCCCGAAATTTGTATGGAAAAAATATCGACTAGTGGCACCTTAACTTTAATCATCGTTTATAAGTAAATCCCTTAGAATTGCAGAATGTCCCAACCATTCTACTATATCAAAAATCAACTTTAGTTTGTAAATGATTTTAGATTAATTAATTAAACAAAAATACATTTGAATGCGAAATATTGTGAAATTTACATGACGTGGTCAAGTTTCCATGCCGGTGAGTGTAAAATAAATAGGTCACGTGACATTGACCACGAATCTGAACGCGACTATTTACAACAACGCTACTTATATTTATCATAATAGATTTAAATCACAGTGTTGTACTTACGTTAGTATGAAGCCCGTCACAGATGCAGCTGCAGCATTAATATACAGGGTTATTGGTAAAATACTAACAACCTCTTAAGAGGTCATTGTACTCATCATTATGAACAACTTTTACTATGGGACCAAACCTGAAATCGCGAACAAAAATCAGCTGTTCCATACATTTATGTTTGTATAAC
Organism: Mesoligia furuncula; assembly: GCA_916614155.1. Classification (NCBI taxonomy): domain Eukaryota; kingdom Metazoa; phylum Arthropoda; class Insecta; order Lepidoptera; family Noctuidae; genus Mesoligia; species Mesoligia furuncula. Next base: position 27,364,998 of record OU744809.1, read on the forward strand.
TCGTCAAAATGTAGGGAACAGCTGATTTTTTTTTCGCGATTTCAGGTTTGGTCCCAAGTAAAAGTTGTTCATAATGATGAGTACAATGACCTCTTAAGAGGTTGTTAATGTTTTACCAATAACCCTAAATATGAACCGTAGCAATGCATATTACGACATATTTTCTACATAAATTTGCGACTGACCGCACACGCAGCTATAATGTATGTATATTTCTATAACGTCACCAAAAAATGTCGACATATATATCTCGGTATATTTTGGCATAGGACGGTAGACGCATAGGACAAGGACGACCGCAGACCGAGTGAGGGCAAAATATATATTATAGTATAGCTCCCGTGTGTGGTAGCTTGCTATGCTATAATATATATCTCGATATATTTATATATATTATAGCTACGTCTGTGACGGGCTTAAAAATGTTACATGCTCTGTACTCTGTGTTAGTATGCATCAAAACTCGAACCATGGCGCACGTAGAAAAACCGCTGCGACACTTACTATTCACAATCGCTACGGAACAAAAATATAAAAAACCTGATATAACTATAAATGAAATATCAAGTGGAGGAGCCAACTACACGTCAAGACTATTCACAGTGGTCGTAAGAGAAGAAGGTAAAGATGATCTACATTTATTCGCAAAAGTCGCAACAATAGGAATAAAGTTTCGCAGTGAAGTGCCTGTTATGATTTTCGATACTGAACGATTCGCTTATAAGAAACTGGTTAAAGTTTACGCCTCCTTGGAAGAAGAAAATGGAGTGCCCGAGGAGCACAGACTGTTCTTCACTAAATGTTACGGCTTCGACCCCACAAAGTATCAGGAGACGGTAGTAATGGAAAACTTATTTGCACAGGGTTACGGACCTTACGACAGATTCCGTTCATATAATTGGGAGTACGCTGCTTCCGCGACTACAGATTTGGCGAAAATGCACGCATTATCCTTTGCGTTTCGTAAAAAAAACCCAGAGGAATTTGAAAAGGCCTTGGAAATTATAAAAATGAACTGGAAAGAAGGAGCCATGGATAGTGTGATGCAGAAGGCGGCCGAAACTGCGTTGCAGAACGTCAAGCCTAAGAATAAAGAAGCATTAGAGAGGTTTTTAAGACGAGAAGAGTATATGAAAGATCTATTTCTGAAGTTGTCCGCTACCGTTCGTTCCACAGCCATCATTCATGCTGACTTTAGGGGGAGTAACTTACTGCATAGAGTACGGAAGGTAAGTTGTATCTTTACTTATTAAGTTAAAGTCTGAGTTGCAAACACTAAGCACTATACAATATATTTTTTGTAAAAACAGGTAGGTACACCTTTGCAATTTGACGGCTTTCATTTGTGCGACTTTACACTGTGACATTATTGAGTCGAATGTTATTTCCAATATACATAAATTAATTAGCCTATATCGTTCCCACTGCTGGGACACAGGCCTCCTCTGTGTGAGAGGGAGTGGGCCGTAATCCACGCGGGCCCAGTGCCGGTTGGTGGATGTCACATGTCTTCGAATTTTTGATTCTAGGTCATGCCGGTTTCCTCACGATGTTTTCCTTCACCGTTTTGAGAGCAGCGGTGATAAAATAATTTACACAAAGTAAAGCGCTTGTATGGGTTCGAATCTGCGACTAACAATTCTTAAGTCGCGGCTGTACCACTGGGCCACCATGTACCACTGGGCCACCAATACTCTAATCCAACACGGTGCAATAAAAATTAAACTCGCTCACACTTTTCTTTTTTTCCCGCGTGGTGGATTACGGCCTACTCCCTCTCACCGAGGGGAGGCCTTGTGTCCCAGCAGTAGGAACATTATAGGCTGATTATGGTTATGGTACACTTTTCTTGAATCATTGAGCAATCAGTTCTTTCAACAAAACTACAAGATTGAGATGTAGATATTATTTATCGCACTAGGAGGTACGCATAAATTAGGTTGATAATTATATCAGTGATAGCACGAGTATAAACGTCACAAGTCATGTAGCACGCGGACACATAGGTTGCCAACTAGGTAGGTATGTGTGCATAGGTACTGACCATCCGATTATGCACGAGGACGCAAAACCAATCAGGAAAACTAAAATAAACGAATATTTACAATTATAACAACGCCGCGCGCCGTGTGTCACACAGTTTATTAATAGCACTGTCTTCAGTCGTTTTATGAATGAACGTATACAACCGGAAAATTGATTTCTAGTAATGGTTTTGGCATGTTGTTTTGTGTTTATTGCATTCATGTTATTCTTGTTTATATAATGTGCCCCGCGTTATCATCCGCGGTTTCATTCCTGCGGGATAAAAAGTACCCTATTTCCTAATCCAGGTCATGGTCTTCCTAGCCATAAGCCTCGTCCAAATTCGTTCAGACCATTTCTGACGTCTGAACCATTCAGCGTGAAAGCGTAACAAACAAACATTCAAATTAACAAATCTTTTCTCTTTGTAATAATAGTTTAGATTAAGATTATTGATATTATCTTCACATGAAATAATATGTTACATATATACTATACAGGGTCCCATTAAAATAGATGGACAAATTTTAACACAGCACTCAGTTCGTCTAACCAAAGATATCCAAGCAAAAAATCACACTGATTAAAGTGATTTTATTTTGACCTAAAATAATAAACTGCGGCCACATTAGTGTATTTTCGTTAACTAATTATTTTTCTTGTAAGTACCTATCTATGCGTTTTTCTTGATATATTTTTTTACCATCGTCCTTATTTTGGTGGTCTGAATGATTTCTAAAAGTTTGTCCATCTATTTTAATGGGACCTTATATATAGAATTTAATTTGGATAGAAATATATCAAAACTTTTGCGGATCAAACAAAGTCCACAAATGCGTTAATTCAAGCTTTATTTTTTTTTAAACGGTCAGTTGTTAATAGTGCAAACCGCAGAACATATAAAACAATAATCCATATACCATGAAACTACTACTATATACACACACGAACCTTATTAAAAAAAATATCCATCTACCTCTCTAACAAAGTGCTTGCAATAGAAGTGGGTTCATTATTGTAAACAATAAGTGCAACATTTTTATTGAGATTATCATAGGGACCTACTATTTTTACCCGACTGCGGCGAAGCCCAAAAGGAGGGTTATGTGTTTGACCTGTATGTATGTATGTATGTATGTCCAACATGTAGGTGTATGCGCACTATTATGTCTTCAAAAAAAATTATTTTTCTCGAAACCTATCGAGTGGGGTATCAAAATAAAGGGTTTTTAAAAGTGATTACAAAAATATATACAACTTATACGGTTAAAAGTAATTCGAAGTGACAATACGTAAAAAACACGTACCAATAGCTAAATCGTCTGCGAAATCTTTAAAATTTGTAAACTAAAAAGCTGGAAATAAAAAACAAGTAATTAAATAACCCTCCTTTTGGGCTTCGCCGCAGTCGGGTAAAAAAACCCGACTGCGGTAAAAAAATTAAGTTAAAAAAAACTGAAGAGCTAAAAACAAGGCCATTTTAAATTAAATAAAAATTGGGAGCAGGCGGGACCCATACCATTTTTAGGGTTCCGTACCCAAAGGGTAAAAACGGGACCCTATTACTAAGACTTCGCTGTCTGTCCGTCTGTCTGTCACCAGGCTCTATCTCGTGAACCGTAATAGCTAGACAGTTGAAATTTTCACAGAATAGATGATGTATTTCTGTTGCCGCTATAACAACAAATACTAAAAACTGAATAAAATAAATATTTAAGGGGGGCTCTCATACAACAAACGTGTTTTTTACGGCGTTTTTGCCTTGTGGTACGGAACCCTTCGTGTGCGAGTCCGACTCGCACTTGGCCAGTTTTTTTTATTACATTTTCAAACTCAAATGGGGCCCGCCTACTTCCAACTTTTATTTAATTTAAAATGGCCTTGTTTTTAGCTTTTCAGTTTTTTTAACTTAATTTTTTTACCGCAGTCGGGTTTTTTAGTTTTTTTAATTATTGTGCAGATAAATTACCACTTTATTTTCCAGCCAGTTTTATAAAACAGTGAATCATGGCGGATGACCAGAAATTAATTAGATTACTCACTAACATAAAAAGAACACTGAAGACTTATGGGGGATTTCTGTTAAGGTTCTTGGAGATATTATTGACACAATTGCCCCTGCCCTAACAGACATATTTAATCAATGTTTAGACTGCGGCAGCGGTACGTTTCCTGTAATTCCATAGTAAAGTAGTATCAATTTTCAAATAGGGTAGTAAGTTAGATCCCTCCAACTATAGACCTATAACTGTGATACCAGCACAGCGTCAGCTAGGTTAGTATACTTTGCTTATTTCCACAGTATAATACCTTATGGAGTTCTGCTGTGGGGATCGGCAGCTAACGTAGAATCAATTTTCATTTTACAAAAGAGGGTAATTCTCGCAATCTATAAAATAGGTCCTCGCGAGTCTAATAAAAAGAAATTCAAAGAATTTGTTATTATACTAACTCTGCCTTCTCTTGATATCTTAGAAAGTATTTTGTATGTTCGCAAAAACTTAGGAATTTTCAAAATAAGAAACGATTTCCACAATACAAATACACGTAGTAAAAATTAAATTAAATTTAGATTATCTAAAAATAGCAAGTCATTTCTTATAAACAACATCCGCTTTTATAACAAATTGCCAAAGCCGGTTACTGGGTTACAGAACTTAGCGATAGAAAGTTCAAAACCCTCATCAAGCGTGTCCTTATCAAAAAAGCATATTATAAGATTAAAGACTACTTTGAAGACAGGCCTAAAAAGGCCACTTAGGAGAATCATAAAAGGATAACATTATGAATCGTAATATGGCGAAGAGAGTCTGTGTTTTCTTTTTTTCGCTGCACTGCTGCGCTGTATAATCAAAGAGATTGGGATTGGATTTGGATCGGATTGATTGGTATTTTAGCACAGACAAAAAAATAACTGAAAAATGCTTCACCAATGGGATTTGATACGATTAACTTAACAGTTAACTGTCCATTATGTTATCCTTTTATGATTCTGCCAAAGTGGCCTTTTTAGGCCCTAAGATAGTTTGGAATTCATTCCTTCTGCACATGTGGCTTTCCTGGCACCTCATTAACGGCTTAACTACGTAAATGTCTATTAACTGCTCCCAAATTACGATGTTTATTTTTTACATACTTCTTTGACATAGTCTTTTTATTATTTGACATTATATACCTAACCTACAGACAATCCTAATTTCAACTCTTTTTTTAGTGGTTGTAATGGCAATCATATCACTTGGTTATAATAGGTTTTTATATTTATTTTTTATTTATCCTTTTGATAGATTTTTATATATTTTGTAAATGTGAGGACTTTGTAGGCTTTGTAGACTTTAGATCTGTAGACCATTTTTTATTTTACTTGTTGACAGGCCTACGCTGTGCCAGCTGTGCTCCCATACCTACTGTAATTTGAAAACATTGTAAAACCAATTATTTTTTAAAGAGCCGTGGAGTTTCTTGCCAGCAAGCTCTTCTCCATAGGAAACGACCAATTGGAACCGTGCACCTAGCTTCTGACGTTTCATAAGTGCCCATGTAGGTTTATGTAAAATAAAATATTTTGATTTGATTTGACTAGAAAAACAAATTGTAAAAGACTCAAAAATGAATATAGAAATTAATATTTTACAAATAGGTAGGTACACAAAGCGCGCGGTGCGGCAACAGTGCGGCGTCGGTACCGCGAACGCTCGACAACCCGCACCGAGCGCTTTGTATGAAAACAAACTACCTTCCGTGCGCAATATGACAAACAAACGCACCGCTTCGGCACCGCACCGGTCCGACACGAAACGTCTAAATTGAAAGCTTAGCTTAGGTACGCTAGTATTATATTTATCTGTGGCTTAGGGGATGAATTTACAGTATCTTTCTTGCGTTACATAAAGAGCTGTTGTGCAAAATTTCATGTTTCTAGACCCAGTGTTTTAGTCTGTAGGAGTGTAGGTAGTCTGACAGTGAATAATAATAATAATTTAATTAATTTAATTTAATTTTGATTGTCGATGTTACCATTCCACATGACGGGAACCTCGTGAAAGCTGAGAAAGAGAAACAAATTAAATATCTCGACTTAGCACACGAGGTTGTTGACATGTGGAATGTGAGCTCGGCTATCATTGTGCCGATTGTCGTATCAGTCAATGGACTGATGGCCGAAAGCCTCGATCAACATCTATCGAGGCTCTCGTTAGGTGGTTGGATCAAGGGCCTGATTCAGAAGGCAGTACTCCTCGATACGGCTCGCATTGTGACGAGGTTCCTTTCTCTGGAGCCCTAACCACCAGTAGCTTGGAACCTGCTCCCGACACCGGCGGATCACTATTTTTTATATTTTTAAATGTTTTTTATAGTCATTTTTTATATTGAAATATTTAAAAATGTAATAAATAAGGTATGTAAATAAATAAACGAAATAATAATTTAATAATAATAATAATTTATTTCTGAAAAAACACATTTAAGGTTCACAAAAACAATTTTGCAACTAAAATGAACATTACAGAAAAAAGTGTGTCGTTATTCGCCTGTACTAATGAATTAAATCATTGTATCACAGACACCAGCGCCTTCCAAGATAGGTTACATAATAAATTAAAAATTCGAACGTGCTATATAGTGAACTCATAAAAAATATATGGTAATAAAATAAACAGTAAAAGTAATTTAAAAAGAATAAAATCAATTAATATAAACAAAAATTAAATCAAAAATTAAATCAACATTAAGCTACTTATTTACTTAAGTTAATATTTGTACGTGTGCGTGCAAAAAGGTGCACAGGTGAGTGATTCTGCATGTATGAGTGTATGTGTGGGTGTATGTGTGAGTGCATGTGTGAGTGTATGTGAGAGTGTATGTTTGAGTGTGTGAGTGAGTCTATATATGCGTCTGTTTTGGGGATACATCTATTGGATTGGTTTGAGAAGATTTTCAGTCTCCCGGTAATTTAACTTCAGTAAGAGGATTTGTAATTCTTTTTTGCACTTGTTTTTTGGTAAATTATGTACTTATGCTATTTTGTTAATACGGTTGTAAAGACGAGAACTATTTACATAAATTAAAGATGTGTATAAAGTAGGTAGGCATTATTTTTATTAGCGTACCTGGTCTGTGTGGTGCCGGACTTAAAGAATACCACCACCCCTTACTTCCCGTGGGTGTCGTAAAAGGCGACTAAGGATCGTACCGGAGAATGGGCAGCAGCGTTCTCTATGTATTCTACCACCTTACCATACTGCGATCGCCAACCCGCCTGCCAAGCGTGGCGATTATGGCAAACCCTCCCAAAATTGGGGGAGGACTATGTCCAGCAGTGGACGTCTATCGGCTGAAACGACGACGACGACGAACGACGACCTACAACAACCTTCTTGCTGCGAATATATGCTGAATTTGAGCTATAAATAACATCCACTTAAAACAAGTGACACGAGAGACAGTTTGAGCACCACTTTATTATAATAGCATTGTTCCCTTCGACCTTCCTTCTCAACTCTTTATCTAGGATCATGGCCGGTTGGCCCGCTATGGTACCTACGTACCTAGAAACCTATAAGCGTCGAACAATCTTTGATTTAATTAGTTTTTAACCCCCAACGCAAAAACGACGGGATGTTATAAGTTTTTAACGGGGTGTTATAAGTTTGACGTGTCTGTGTGTGTGTGTATGTGTGTGTGTGTGTGTCTGTCTGTGGCATCGTAGCTCCCGAACGGATAAACCGATTTTGATTTTGTTTTTTTGTTTGAAAGGTGAATTAGTCGGAGGTGTTCTTAGCTATGTTTGACGAAAATCGGTCCAAGGTGGCCGCTGCCACAAAATGGCGGATTACATATTTTTTCACAACTCCCTCAATATGGGGTATCAAATGAAAGGGCTTGAATAGTAGAATACTAATACACTATGATAAATTTCAAATCCAAGATGGCCGCCACCACAAAAGGGCGAATTACATTTTTTTTCACAACTCCCTCAATATGGGTATCAAATGAAAGGGCTTGAATAGTAGAATATTATACACTATTACAAGTTTCAAATCCAAGATAGCCGCCACCACAAAATGGCGAATTACATTTTTACATTTTTTTCACAACTCCAGTTGTGAAAAAAAATGTAACACAACTAAACACTAACACAACAAAATGTACAACAGTTAATAGTTGCATTTGATACCATAAAGGGTATCAAATGCAACTATTAACTAACGAAATGAAAACTAAAAACTAGTAAATTATATTTTTGTCTGATCAATGCCCTAAATTGATGAGGAAAGTGGAGTGATGACTGGTACTTACGACCATTGAGTTTGACCATTTTTACGAATGGAATTATCCTAGTTAACAAACGTATTTCTACATCAGATAATGTCGCAGTCCCATTTTATAAACTAGATCTGAAATACCTCAGATATCTAATAGCTATGAAATACTTGTATGAATAATTAAAGGAAGAACTATAAAAAACCTGATTAAACACTAACTGAATCTTAAAACGCAAGAAAATAAAAGAAATGAAATACAAAAATTAAGGAGTCCCTACAAAAAGCATGAAATAATTTTTTTTATTTAAAATTAAAAAAAAACCCCGACACAAAATAATAATAAAAATTAAATGTATTTGGAAACGAATAAACATTCACGCTTGCTAACTAGCTTTAATTTTTTTTTACTAAGACTACTACTGAAAAATTTAACGAATAGGCAGGTATGTACCTACTTCGATATATTTTTATCCAAAACATAAAGATGCGCTCGCACAGCACATATCATTTTTTTTCCCCTGAAGGTATTAGTACCAAGTTCTTAATAATGTATTACAATCTACCTAGTATAAAAAGCATAATTATGTTAATTGGAATGTATTATTTTACGTAGGTACAAACTCATGGTATCTAACTAAGAATAGATCCATTTGCACTTTTACGCAAGTCTGTGTACTTTTTAGGGTCTGATATGTACCTAATATACATAGAAAACCCTTTGTTACATGTGATGTGTTACATGTAGGTATAGCGTAGCATTGTTACTTTATTCAGTCACTATTTATACACCCACTATACTAACTGTACTGGATTCGTCCTCTCTAGTTTACGCACTATGTCCGTGTTTTTTAGTAGGTGCCTGGATTACCTCGACATTCACATTTCGTTGAAATCTGTGTTCGTTAGCTCTGGCAATTTTTTAGATAAAGGTGGTGATGAATTCCATATAGGTATATTATAACAGACACCGCGCCATCGTGGTCGCAGCGAGCATCAGTACCCTGCCAGGTGTCGACGCACACGCATGTATCGCGTGTATAAAAAAAAAGCTTACTCAAATATACTACGTAATACTCCAGTCTTTACTTCTCAAAGCAATTTTCATTTTAAAAGTTAACATGGCAGATGTAGCACATTTGAACGACCTCCTTCATAAAATTGCCAAAGAACAAAACTTCGTCAATTACAATTTGGATGTTAAACCAATTTCGACCGGAGGAGCTAACTATACGTCTAAATTGTACACCGTGACCATCTCAGAGGGATCTAATTTTCTGCACTTGTTCGCTAAAATCGCAGCGATCGGTGAGAAGATGAGGACTCAAGCGCCGAAGGTTTACGAGACAGAACGATACTGCTACACACAACTGATCAAGCTTTACGAAAAGATACAAAACGATCATCAAGTGCCGGACGAACATAAGTTGTCTTTCACCAAATTTTATGGATGCAACCCCAATTTATTCGAGGAAACGATAGTACTTGAGAACCTACAAATGAACGGGTACAACGCTTATGACAGATTTAAATCGGTAGACTGGCCGTACGCAAGTAAAGCAGTGGAGGAGTTGGCGAAGATGCAAGCCATTTCTTTCGCGCACGCTAAATATTACCCGGAAGACTTCAGTAAAGTCATAGAGAACTTTTTGTTGGGCTGGAACACGGATGATGCTTCTATGAAGATGTTTATGGAAAATGTGATAAGTCAAGCTGGTGAGGCTGCTGATGAGAGGAACAGCGATAAATTGTTAAGGTTTTTAAAGACCAGTTTCAAGTCACCGGCGCAATTTACCGCTGCCTTTAAGTCGAGCCGGCGACCAGTGCTGAGTCATGGTGACTTTAGACCGAGTAACTTGATGCATAAGTATCTCGACGTAAGTTCTCAAACTGTTTTATAAACTCAAATCAAATTCCATAGGCAGTATTTAAACGGCATTTTACCCACAAGCGTTGACCAGTCAGTACGTAACGAACCCTGCATGGATTTATTTTGTTTGTCTTTTAACCTGTTGAGGTCAACCGGAACGCCTTGAGATTTTGCAGCTGTGAACGGTGTTAGTCTATCTGGCAGGCCCCAACGAGATTTATCAACAGGGATTTTCTTAAAGACATTATTTTCTACCTAAAGAAAAAAATAAGATATGTTTTGTAAAGGTCGACAATTTTTGATTGTATGACGTTTTAATGAAGTGTCTAGCTAGCGGGCTCCATAAGATTATTTTTATTGTTAGGTATTATACTTTCAGATCGCCCAATATACAAAATATATCTTATTTATGTTCTTTATGTACACACTGGCCCGCTGTACGTTGGCGGGCGCCAGATAGACTAACATCTGTGTACCCACGAACTTAAACAAAAATAAAATGTTCCGACTTGTTGACACTTGAAACATAATACCGACACTAGCGACAAATTACATACGTATCTGCGGTAGTTTGGTATTCCGTTGATAGAATTCAGTCAGCCCGCCTCGTCTTGAGTTAGCTAAAGAATTTGACTACCTACGTCACTTGAATGGTCACCTATCTGTTACCTACCTACATACGTTAATTGTACGTACCTACTCTATGTTTTAGCAAAAGTAACTGCCCCGTTGGTCTCGTAGTCGCCAGTGGGGCTGCTGAGCGTGGGGTCCTGGGTTCGGTCGGACAAAGTGTTATTGAGTTTTTCTATTAGGAATTTCTTAGTAACAGCCCGCAGTTTCGAAGTTGGCGGTGTGATACCCCCGTGCCTCGGAAAGCACGTTAAGCCGTTGGTCCTGCGCCTGATCCCTCTCCGGTTGTGTCGAATTGCCGTCCCATCAGACTATGAGTAAGGGAAGAGAGAGTGCATCCGTGTATGCGCGCGCACTTGTACAGTATATTATCTCCCGCGCCGAAGGTTAGTCTTCGTTGAGATTGGCCGCCGTGGCCGAAATACGGTCTGGAGGACCTTATTTAGCAAAACAATTATGTACCTCCCTACATACTAATCAATTAATAATTTTCTTGGCATAAATTGGATAAGTAATAACTATTTGTTTGGATTCCTTTTGATTAGGTATACATAAATACTGTTGCTGTTGTTGTTGAAGCTGTTGATAAGGAATGAACGATCGTGACAATCGAAAGCTAAAAATAAATAAATAGGTAATTCTGTAGTTCGGAATCATCACTAATAATCATATAAGTAATCGTTCACAAAAAGTGGTTAGTTTACCTACCAATAGGTACCCAGACAATGATAAGTATTCAATAACTACGTTTATTTGGTTAGAACTATTTTGTTTCATGTCAACAGTTCTTTAGAATATTTGCTCATCTTTGACAAACTGCGAAGACTATTAACTATTGTTATGTGTATGTTTACAAGGTAAATGATCAAGTACGATCCTGTCTGTTTATTACCTGAGTACCTAGGTATACAATTAGAGAATAAACCTACATATTAAAGGCATAAGAGATTAGATAGACGTTAGTACAACCATATATTAATTATGTTGGTAATTGGTTTTAGCACCGGTTTTATTTACGTATACCGTCCATATTGTCATCTAATCACCTTTCTCTGACATTTCTGGAAATGTACAATAAATGTATTGTAATGATACAGATAGCATTGATCATTATCAGTTTTTTCATCGTACTGTATAAAATATCTTTAAAATAAACAGGATTATTGTTGTCTATTGTCTTTCACCCGCAAGTTTTTTCTTAGGCCTGAATTCCTCTTACGCTGACGTCGGTCGCGTACCGTCGGAGACGCGTACCAAGAGGCTGACGATAAATGGCCGTGTTTACTGTAGCACCGACGGTCAGCTCGCGCTCGCCCATATAAATCGGTACGCGACCGATGTCAGCGACCGACCATGCAAAACTTGAGAATGTCCATTTATACCTATTAACTTTGCAGTTGTAACGTATTCCCACGGTGCGATCTGATAATTATTATTTTATTATGTGTCTATTACAATAGAATAGTGGATACATCCCACTGCATGGCAAAGGGGAGGCCTTTGCTCTGAAGTGGGGCACAACATTCCCGTCTTTCCATTTTTCTCGCTCTTTTACAATTAGAGCCCTAATTCTTTAGTCTATGTCTCTTAGCTCGTCGCTTCGCCAGTTCCTGTTGTTCAGAACCTACTACTTTCGCCCAATTCTTATGCCACATGCGGCACCTGCATTTTCATATTCTGTTTATAGAAAAGATAAATACAAAATTACATCAATATCATGAAACCAAGCTGCGTCTGTGAAAGTTACGAGCAAATCTTACCATATATTTTCTGCTAATTCCAGGATGGTAAAGTGGACATTAAGATCGTAGATCTGCAGACCCTTCAGGGAGGAAGCCCTGTCACCGACCTGATCTACTTCATCTTCACCGGCTCCGACGAGGAGTTCCGCGCCAAGTACTTCGAGAAGCTGCTCGACCACTACTACACGCAGCTCTGTGCTTCCATGAGGAGGCTGAACCTCGACCCTGAGGAGACATTCTCCAGGGAAGACTTTGACTATGAAATGAAGGAGGTAAGCAACTCAAATATTACGTATAGTATCAAATATACATAATATTATGTATATTAGACAAGTGCTTGGTTTTGTATAGACGCCAGCATTGTTTTACAAATAAATATACCTTACACCTACACAAACCTCCGCAAAATCCGATGAATAAGTTTGAATTTATCAACAGTGTCCAAAAAAGAGTTCCACGATAAGCCTACGCTTCGTAGCGCATGCGTAGAGCTGAGCTACGGCGTAGCCCGCTGCGTAGCAACATAGAAGTACCCTGCAATTCGCCGGATTTTTATCTTTTGTGAACTAAGTGGGTAATGTGTTTAATAGTTGATTGTTTGCCAAGGGAGCAAACAACTATTTTGAAGGCGAGAGTGTTTGAATCCAGAGCGCAGCGAGGGATTCAAAGTACGTCACTCGAGCTTAAAATAGTGTTGCTCCCGAGGTGGACACACTCCTTTTTATCACCCTCATGAAAAAATAAGTGAGTGCAACTTATGAACAAGAATAGTACGTTTATTTATTTACATACAATTAGGAGCAATACAGAGAAATAATTAGAGGTTAATGTTTATATTTGATCAATTATGGAATTGCATCATACCATTTTTTTTTATTAGCTTGCGCGCTTTTTTCATTATCATCAGTCTATTACTTATTCATACAATGTTCGTGATTGATCTCTTTGGCAATTGGAAATTTTACTAACAATATCCACATTCCAAATTCAAATCACTTTTAGCCCCTAGGGATTAAGAGCTATTTTAGTCCCTGTTTACGAAGAACGAATCAAAGCACATTATGTCATAAAAATAGTTTTATCAAAACAATTAAAAATTTTCAACAATATTCCAAAAGAAATAAGGGAACTCCCTTTAAAACGCTTTAAATCAAAACTACACAAATGGCTTGTTGGTAATTGTTTTTATAGTGTAAAAGAATTTTTTGGTAAAAAAAGTAGCAGATAAATATAATCTAAGATGCTGAGATTTAATTATATTATACCTATTATTTTTATGTGTTCAAATAGACACGAAACCCATTACGATTTAGTACCAATGTGATTAAAAATGTTTTAATTTTAACAAATTACTGTGTTAAATTTGTTACATTTAACATGTTTAAATATTTGTATGCCAATCCATGGCAAAACATGTAAGACTTTTCTTATAAGACCTTAATGTACCATGTTTTAAAACAAATAAATATATTCTATTCTATATTCTATTCTATTCTATTCTATAACACACTAGCTCTTTTTGAATAGATCTGATAAAAAATATTTAAGATTATTTAAGATTTCTTTATATTTTTGTTCAGAACCCACATTGAGTATTTTTTTACTGCTGAAGTTCAAGGTATTTCCTTGTTCCATAAACTCGTAGTTCCGGACACAGACACCACCAGACGGATACCTACATACTTAGAATCTGTCAGTGTCCGGTGTTGGCGGCTCGTCCGCAATCTGTCCGTGCTGGTGTGACTGATCCCTGAGTGAAATACTGGATAGTTGGTAGTTTTTAGTGTGCGTTTGGAGTAAGTAAAAAAGTAAGTTAGTAAAAGTTAAGTTAGGTAGAAATGCACCTATAGCACGCGCACATTTAGCCAGTTATCAATAGGAGCGAGCCTACTGCCATCAACCGGGTACAAACCCAAACTCCGGGCTGCTACTCAGAATTTCTTACAATGGAAAAACTCGATAAACTTTGCCCGATCCGGGAATCGAACGGTAAGGAAATTTATGACGTCCCGTTGTCCCCGTTGCCCATACGTCATAACGGGGACAACGGTAAGTAAATTTTATGACGTCCCGTTGTCCCCGTAACGGGGACACAGATTACGGGGACAACGGGAATACACGGAACCCAGGACTCATTGCAAGCTCAGGGGGCCTAAAAAGGCCACTTTGGCAAAATCATAAAAGGGTAACATAATGGACAGTTAACCGTTAAGTTAATCGTATCAAATCCCATTGGTGAAGCATTTTCCGTTATTTTTTTTTTGTCTGGGCTTAAATACCAATCAATCCGATCCAAATCCAATCCCAATCTCTTTGATTATACCTACGTAGTGCAGCGAAAAAAAGAAAAACACTGACTGTCTTCGCCATATTACGATTCATAATGTTACCCTTTTGTAATTCTCCAAAGTGGCCTTTTTAGGCCCCCAGAAGTCTTACAAACTTCTAATTTGTCCGATAAATCTACATTATTACACTTAGTGTATTTTCATTACCTACCGATCATACATCGGAACAATACTGCCGTCATAGAGAAAAAGGGCACAAGTAACATTTTTTCCAAAATTGAGTAAAAAAACTGGCATATATGCGCCTTTTTTTCTGATTCCAAATATGTATATAACTCAATTTTGAAAAAAAATGTTAGTTGTGCCCTTTTTCTTTATGACGGCAGAATAAGGAAACAATGAATTATCTACGGTAAATACAGGAATATCTTTCAACAAACAGGTACATTGCTTGTATTTTTGTTTATTTTAAATCTGCATGTAATCTTATCTGGAGCATTGTTTGTACGCTAGTATCGGCACAGGTACCTATGCACACTATCAGCTGCTTATAGGTATAGTAGACCTCATAAATACTTTACCACCTTAAGATTGAATGTCACATTGCACGTTACCAAACCTGAGACTAGAGATGCATTCCACCAGTTTCTATGACAAATCTTTTACTGTTCAAGCAGTACGGTTATGGAATGACTTGCCCGTGTCGGTAAGGCGTGCTCAATCTTTGTCCACTTTTAAAATTATGATAAAAAAGCAATTCCTATCTCCTTAATACATCATCATTTTTTTTTTTTTCTTCGCTCCTGTTTCATGTTTATTGTTTTAGGTATATTGTATATATTTATTTAGATTTATTGTATTATGTAAATGGTACACCACAGACTACCTGTCAGTATTTGTCTGTCCTTCCCCTTTTCAATCCATCGAATCTTTTAAAAGATCGCTTTTAGCGATAAGACCGCCCATTGTGTCACCCTTTGTACAGTTTCTATAATTATGTCTGTAATTAATATGGTGTACATAATAAAGAGTATTCTATTCTACCAAATGAATATTCTATTTATTTATGTGACAGACAGTTTCAACTTTAGTGAAGTTTCAATTAACTGGGAATTGTTGCCAAAAGCAGAAAGCTGTGGTGGCGCAGTGGTAACGGTCGCGACTAACGAGTTGCAGGTCGTAGGTTCGAACCCAGACAAGCACTTTACTTTGTGTAAATTATTTCATCGCTTTCTTAAAACGGTGAAAGAAAACATCGTGAGGAAATCGGCATGTCCTAGAACCAAAAGTTCGAAGACATGTGACATCTACCAACCCGCACTGAGCCCGCGTGGTGGATGACGGCCCACTCCCTTTCACCGAGAGGAGGCCTAGTGTCCCAGCAGTACATTATAGGCTGGTTCTTGTGTGTTGCCAAAAGTGGTAAAGCCACTACGAGCTCGAATGTATATAGTTATTGTTTTGAATATAATGATATTTATTTCCGCGTAGATTATTCAAGTAATGATATTTTTTATATCTATGTGTGTACCTAAACAAGATATGTGCCGTTATTATGCGTGATTTGCTGCCAACTCTCAAGGCCGTCTCAGAACAAACATGGCTTCCGGCAACAGATGGATTGTTTAATGATATGTCGACTGAATCACACTACACTGAGTCATTTATCATTACACATGTGGGTGAATTTCAACAAGAGATTTTTATGTATCATTTCGGTGGGATTTTTTTATTTCAATGCAATCTATATATTTTTAGTGACAAATAATACTTTAGTCTATTTTTCAACACACTTGCTCGTAAAGTGGCTCTTATTGAACCGCTTTTAGGTCCATAATGCAGTGTATTAAAAACGCGTGCTTTTTCTTTACTTTAATCCACAAGTGCTTTATTTCCACAGATACCTAACTATTTACTAGTCGGAGATGCGCGCTTTTTTAATCTCATCAATTCACTTTTTTTTTTTAAATATCTGTATTGTCCTTGGTCCCAAAATTAACTAATATTTGTTTAACCGGACAATTTAACCGTATAGTTCGGGAGTGCCCCCGAATGGACCCGAACACACGAACCTCCGCCGGCTCGGTACTGGGTCCCATTGGACCCAGGAATTACGACATGCGACACCCTACATTGATCATGTAAATATTTGTTATGCTACCCCAATCTTATGAATATGCGTTAACTAAGAGAGTTGGATAAAAAAACTCTTAAGTTAACGCCATTAAATAATTCACATTTAGCGCGCAAGCATATTAATTTATCTTTATTAAATTCAAGTCTCTAAATGCGATAATCGCGATTTTGTTGAAAGTGGTGGTCGAGGCTAAAAAACATAAAAATTGGGGAGTTCGAACATCCAAACTCCACCACAGGGGCAGTGAATAATACATCATTTAATTGTTTGACGAATTCATCCATTGTTCAAGTTAAATAAGTAGCGGTAATGAAGTTTTTTGATATCTAATGTCGAGTTTCGCGCCAATCTGCGTGTTTACATTTAACTTTTCACAAATATCACGCACACACATGTAGGTAAGATTTAAAATGTGACAAAATATTATTGACAATATTATAAACAACACGAAAATGCCCAAATGTTAACGTAATATTGAAGCACAGGTCCAATAACACGTATTATTCATTACCGCTACTCAATTTGTGTTCAAAATCGCCGTCCATTATTGTTTTTTTTATAGTAATGATGTGCGAAAGCGACTATGCTAAACGATTTTTTTTTAACTTCGATTGACTCAGGTAATTAATATGTAGAATTTCGGAAATCGATACTCGGAAACTGAAATAAAATTATTTTAAGCATTAAATACAATAAGCATTGTTTATAATAATGATTTATGCTTTTGTAATGTTATTTTTAGTTTTTTGGACACTATATTGAAACTGAGTCAATAACCTAATACCATAATACCTTTGACCATAGTCATCAATTATTGGATTTCGCGCCAAATTGTTTCTATATTTGAATTTATCTTCGGAATGCGCTCGCCGTGCAAAATTATTTTTATTTATTGTACTTACTACATATGTATTTTTGATACTTTCTAATAGTTTGCTACAGAATGCCCGGTATACATTTTTTAGGTAGGCTTAGCAAAAGTGTGGGAATGGTGATAAATTAATAGTATAAATTGGGTATTCCACAATCACTTTACATTTCAATATGTTTTGTTAGTTGAATGAGCTTTATAGTTTTTGTTTCTATTAGTTTACTTGAGTAATAGAAATTGTTATTTTTTGTGGTAGTTTCCCAACGGAATTTAAATAAAATTGCCATGTTTATGTCAGACCACGCACAGTGAAAGGTTCCGTAGTTGGGTTGAATATTTACGCATGCACAATGCACATCATTAATTTGATCGACTGCAAAAATAAGTTTGTATTTCTTAGACAAATTGTAGTTTACTTAGTATGGAATTATAAAGTACTACTGGCATAGAGAATTATACATTACTTCAGTGAGAATCCGCAATAATAGAACGCCAGTCTGGGTCTTTTCCGTTTGGTTTCGGAATGGACCACGGATAATTTAAGGTGGATAATTAAAAATTTCTTACGTTTTTTGTAATTTGCAGGTCAGTATCAGGTTGTATCTTGATCAAATATGATTCGCGACTATAATATATTATGTATTTACATAATTATAGTCATTAGAATAGAATCTTTCAAGTTAGATTTTTCCCTAAGAACTTTTCCATAAATAAACTACAATTTGACATACGACAACACTACGATCAGTCTAAACAATATTTTGTGTTTATTATATTTTTTCTATAGGCTGTTTAGAGGGTTTGTCGGTGCCTTAGACAGAGCCTTACTTGCCTTACCTTATATTTAAAATGAGAGTAAGCACTTATTTACACCTGCGCGCGCATCACAAAACAAAACTAGCGCGCCATTTTCCAAACAACTTAATATTTAACAATACAAGTCTGTTTTTTTCCTCACAAGTGTGTTGAAAAACGTCGTATGAAACGCGTGTGCATTGATCATTAGTCTCTCGGCTTTCTTATCGCACTCGCCTGCGGCTCGCGCGAATAATACCGCCTCGAGCATAATGATCAACATAGCACACATGTATCATAATGTACTATTATAACATTGTGCGTGAGTGGACATCAAATATTATCAAAACTTACATAAATATTTAAGGATAAAGTTTTAAGAGTCCACTGAAATTAAAAGTGTCCACCGAAATGATAAAAATTACCACCGAAATGATAAATCCACCGAAATGATACAGCTAAGAACAACCGTGCCCCCAGCCAGGGTTCCGTACTTTGTTAGGTTTGATTTCCACAAATTTTAGATAAACACTGAGACAGGACAGTACACAGTTTTTTTAATATCATCATTAATATACAGATATTACAGTTAGTATTATTACATATATCATTCTTTGAGGTTACAATAACCTCAAAGAATGATATTAATGTAATGTAATGTTTATTATGATATGAATGAATAGTTTCTTTACTTTTATAACCTTTGGTAATTTTTGTGGTTGTTGTTGTGTGAAAATGTTGGAAAACTTTATCGTAAATGCTGGTAACCTTAAATAAATATTTTTGCTTGTTTATGTACTAATACTAATTTACTTGATATATTTTCAAAAGAATCAACGTATCGCGATTAGAAAGCTTAAAGTTTCTGATTAATATGATGGTTGCATTTGTAAGTTATGCCATTAATAGTAATACCTAATGTCTACCTATTGCACTAAGAGAAAAATGCTAGGTATAATTTAGTTAAATTGGTAACGAGAGGAGAATAGTGTTTCTACAGGTAGGTATATCAGTAAAACTTCTAAAATTAAATCAACTCTTATATTTTTAAAATACAATAAATGAATAAGAAACATTATAAAAATATCTTAGTAGTAATAGCTTAGTACTTTTAATCCTTTTACATAAACGTATGAAACATAACAGAAACCTGAGATTGAGATCACTTTATTTTTAAATTACTACAACAATAGAGAAACGTACATATCTAAATAGAACAAAAAACAACAAAGTTTAGTTCTACCTATAACTATAATTCGCAATTATGTATAAGTAATTCTTATACCTAATGCGAATTATAGTTATTCCAATAAAACAGTCTTTCTGGGTACGTATTTACGAGTAGGTTCAAGTATGTAGCTTAAAGATTAATTTTTCATCATGTCACTTTAAATCACACAATTATTTCTCAAATTCACTAATCAGCCTCTTTTCATGACTATAAATATAGGTTTTTAATTTAGATATGTACCTAATAAACAAATCTTCTTTAATTATCACACCACAGCACGTCTTTACTATAATTATTATAGTCATCAGTCTTCTTTAATAAGTTTAACTTCCTACCTAAAACAAGTCATGCCATTAAATGACAGCAAATATTTAAAAAACTAAATATACAATAACAAAAATCAAAAAATATTCAAATCAGAACTGGACGAAGACGAAGATAATCTTCTTACTTTTCTCTTCTTGGCTGTAATCATGATTTCTTCTTCGCTGTCAATATTTCTTGTCCGTTCATACTTTTCAATAATTTCAGTATCATTGTTTTCAAAAAATGAACACGATGGAGTGCTAAATTCATTGAAGTTTTCATATTTTTCTAGCAATGATTTGGGTATTATCGATGATTCCTGCTCATTCTCTCCTTTTTGATTATTCATTCCATCAAAGGAATGGGATGTTGAGGGCTTAATAATTGATATTTCAATGTTTGTGATTGAGTGTGTGTGTGGTTCACTATTCCTTTGTAATTTTTTGGAAACATTCTTTTCATTGAATGGCTTGGGACGTAGTACTAATTTTTCTGACAGTTGAATTGGACGCAGATGTGCTATATTTGTATTATTTGCAAAATTCGTTGATTGAATCCCAGTGAAGTCATGAAAACCTAAATGCTTGCCGTGAGGGCACCTAATAGTTTTATTTAGGCATTCTCTTTCAATACAGGACAGATGTCGAAGTGCCAAACGGTTTCCTGACTCTTTAGACCAAACAACTTGGTGAACTTTCATAGTTCCCGGAAAAGTCTTTAAGTCTTTGGGCAAGAGCCAATCTTTTTCTGTCACCTGATAATCTTCAACTGTTTCAATTTTCACACCTTTAACATAACACTGTAGGTTTTGTACCAGCGATTCAATATTGGTAATATCATGTTGATATGAGACTTGTTTATCTAGCGTTCTCTTTAATACTCCACCCACTCCATCTGCTGCGCTTTTTCCATGACCACACTCACAATAGTTCCAAATTATGTGGGTCAGCATCGGACAATAGGAGGATAACTGAGTTATTATATATAATATATTTTTATTCCTGTATTGCGCAGATGGTGAGTCAGAAATAACGTAAAGTTTACGAACCAGAGGAGCAGTTATCTCAATTTCTTGCAAAACAGGAATGAGGTGTGCCCATACTGCAGCAGCATCATGCCTTAAAGAGGTACTTACAGTACAAAATGACTGAGTTTTGCAAGTTTCGTTGTCGAGTTTGAAATATATTACGACAGTATGCAAAGTGAACTGTTGTCTGCTACCACCAAAATGAAGGGATTGAATTTCGGATCCATATTTGGCATTATAATTTTCACTGAAATCAATTTGTATAATACAGTCTTCCGTAGTCATATTTTCTTTTAACGTTTTGAAAGCTTGATTTTGATTTTTATTATTGACGCAATGTTTAAGGAATGGTTTCAGGCTATCTTCGAATTTTTTTATTAAATCTAGTGGTTTCACCCAACGCCTTACTTTTTCAACTTTAATAGCAGATTTTTCTACATTATTTTTGACATATATGCTTTTATTCTTCTCCCAACCCCAATACGCTATGTTCACTTCATTATTAAACTCTTGATAATCAATGTGTCTATTTTTACAACTTGAGCATATTCTTTGCAGACAATCGATGTTATCTTTACTACAACATAGGCTACTTAAAACGTCGGATATTGTATTTTCTTTGATAAGGCGGTTTCTTTTCATAGATTCAATCAAAAGTTTCATATTTTCGTGCTTTTCACATAGGCATGTATTTCGTGCATTCACATTTGGTTGAGTGACCCAGAAAGGCTTCATTCTTGAAAATGTTGAATAGCTTATCGGTGGTTCTCCTGATCCCAAATATTTCAAGTGTAAATTTTTAAGTGTGTCTGTCAATAGTCTTTTTTGTTTTTTTAATCCATGTCTAGATATGGGGTCATTTTTTCCAGGACACAGTGTTGAATTTTCATCATCTTCTAAAAATTTCACCACCCTCCTGAGAATTCGATTTTTTTTTTCATCAGGTTTTATGACTTCTACTGCTGGTTTTTCTCCTTTTTGGGTACTTTTCTTCAAAATCATATAATTGCTTTGTAGGCTGTTACACCTTTTTTTGAACATTTGTTTTTCCTTAGTGACCTGTAATAATTTGTTTTGTAAATCTGTTATTAGCTTAGTTTTAGTTTTTTGATATTTTCGAAATTTGTCTTTAAGTCCTCGCTTGAATTCTACAGATGTAATTGACGAGTCTGAAACAGGGCTGTTGGGGCATAATGTTGACTCGATACTACTTAGATTTGATGGACATGTTATTCGTTGTACGCCACTTGGTTGTACACAATGAGTGCCAGTTACTACATTGTCATCAATATGATGTTGAATATTGGAACCAATTGTACTATCGCTATTCATCGGCAAGCAGCGCCGAGCCGAAGATGGATTCCCTTGACGAGAAGTGCTTGGACCAGGATTGCTATAGACAAAATTTACAAAATTTTGATGCGTTGATAGCAGGGTTTGTCGTGGACTGCTTGTGTATACCCGATGAAAGCTTCTAGCTTCTGTAGTATTAGAACGTTGGATTTGGATATTCGTACTAATACTATTGCTGTTCAATCGTAAGCTGCGCCGTAAAGTAGGCAAGAAGGAACTGTGACAGGAAGTGCTTAGTCCAGGACCATCACTTTGATCCCCAATTGTCTCATCCAGAGGGTTAGCACGAGCCGCTATAGGAGCTGGAGCTGCTCTATTTTTTTTTCTTTGGTAATAAGCAGCAGCACTTATTTTGTTTTTTCTTCTTAGAATTCTTAATTTTTTAGGGGTCATTAGATGCCTTGAAACAATTAATCCCGCTGCTTTTTTTCTGGCATACCTTTCTCTGTCTTTTCTCAAAAACTCTTCGCGTGAGACTTCATTGCTCTTAATTCTCTCTTTTCTTCTTCTTTCATACAACCTCCTTTTTTCCAACCTTTCTTCTCTAGTCTGTTGCTTAGGCCGCGGCATCCTAAAATCAAAATACACGCTTTTCAATTTTCTTCTTTCTCATATCCACAGACATACATTCATACACACTATACTATGATCCTATAAAATACTATACCTTCAGATACACCACGCGCTCACACACTAGCTCTCTTGCATTGACTCAGACAAACACTCTCACAGGCAATTTCTCATCACATAGGTATATCTCTTTTTTTTTCATATAACGTTTAAATGCTCTTTAACTTATTTGTTATATCTTGTAAAATTAAGAAATTTTGTAATTATATCAAATATTATTTATTATTGTTATTTACTCGTAATAAATGATATAAAAATAAAGGTAAGTGACTTATATTGAAGGTAAACCCTCGAAATAATTATTTTGTTGACAATTAGTAGGTATAATAATCTACACTGTGGTGACCCACACACTCATCACATTTTCGTTGAGCCGAACAAATGTGTATCTAAAGTATAGTAAACATGTACTAACTACATAGATATATGTATATATTATATATCTTAAGCACAAATATTACACAACAAATACACCTAAATAATCTAATCGACACTCTAGGTAAAAGTAGGTACATTACAAAACTATGACTTTGTATTTGACACCAGGATCTCTAAAACTTTATGTTTTTATCATTTCGGAGATACTTTTAATTCCGGTGGACTGTAATTGGTATAACAGTCCACCGAATCCACTGAAATGATAACACTGAGATGATAAAATAGAGGTTAGTTCTACATTTAACTCCGAAAAAAAATTATTTAAAAAATATGAACACTACTCAAACAAAACAGTACTTACTGCGAATTTAATACACAATTTTGAAACAAATTAAACAAATCTAGCACGAGTTATAACAGCCACCGAAATGAAACTATTTTTGTCCCCATATTACTGAAATGATAAACTTAGTTTTTTGGCGGGAAACCGCAAGACGTTGGGACCGGTGCGTTCGCGCCGAGAGCTTAAGCCGGACTGATCCGGAGTGAGAAAAGGTGAAAGGGGCGTAACAACGCAATGTTGATGTGGCTATTCTACTAAAACTTACTGTCCTCTGAAATGATAACTTTTTTCCAGACAAAAGTTGACTGCCTGTCAAATCCATGAGAAAGAAGATAAACAAACAAAAATTGTTTTATTTGATCGAATATATTATAATTTAATGATAACAAAATCAATTTAAATCCATATTACGAATGTATTTGCAGGAGAAGGTATGTTATGAGCGGAATTGGGTTCAGGACAGGTCACCGTGATGATAAAATAACACTTTGTAATTTTTTTTTTGGGTATATTAGAGGGTAGATACCAATGATTTTTTTTGCCAAGGTAGAGAAATACTTACGTTGTTGAGAAAAAATATATAAAATTAATAATCAGCACATTGCACTACCGTTCTCAGGTTTGCCGTGTATTTTTTTGCTTGGGCAATTCACCCATGTATTCATTCGAAGGGGTAGGTGGAAGTATGGGCAGGTACACCCACATACCCACATACCCACATTGTACCTGTTATTAGTAGGTACTATTAGGTATTCTGTGCTGTTATGAAGAAAGTACCCATACTTCCCGTCGTCTTTTACGACGGGAAGTATGGGTACTTTCTACTGGCGACTAAGGGTCGTACCGGAGAATGGGCAGTATGTCCAGCAGTGGACGTCTTTCGGCTGAAATGATGATGATGTAGAAAGTCCCTTGTTAGGGCAAGCCTACTGCCATAAATTAGATTAATTCCAGAGCCGAGCTACTACTGAGAAATTCATCGAACCTAGGACCTCAAGAGAAATGATTGTCACAGTGCTAGTATATATATATTTTTTCACTAGCAACGTCCTCCGTTTCACCGCGGTCGTTCCCGTGGGAATATCGGGATAAAAACTATCCTATGTCCTTCCCCGGGATGCAATCTATCTCTCTGCCAAATTTTATCGAAATCCATTCTGTGGTTTTGGAGCGAAAAGGTAACATACAGACAGAGACAGACAGACAGAGTTACTTTCGAATTTATAAAATTAGTAAGGATAGTAAGGATGTATGTTCGGGAATAACTCCATCATAATATATATATTCGAATTTGCAAAATTCTTTTTTTGTTCGAAAAAGGTTTGTTGCGAAATGGTCCCGTTTAAATTTCGTAAAGATCTGGGGGCCTAAAAAGGCCACTTTGGGAGAATCATAAAAGGAATTCATTATGAATGATATTAAAAGTCGTAAAATGGTCACAATCTGACAATTCATAATATTGTTTGTGTACAATTCGTAACACGCAATTCATCTATTTGACAATTTTGTATGGAGATTCGTAAAATGGTCCACAAAATAGGAATTGCTTTAATGTCAAATAATGGAATCGTAAGAAGTTAGTCAAAAGCAACATTTCACAAATCGGATTGGAGGCTTTGTGAAGAAATAATGTTATAATAGCAGATTTAGCCCTATATGAAAACTTTCTGGAGCACGCGCGGGTTACGACGACCCTTCTAGATCGCCGACAAAATGCAGCTCTTCGGAAAATGGACATAGCGTTCGAAATGCCGAATCTCGAATTTGTTGGCATAGACAGGCTAAATAAGTGTGTGTCGTGACCTCATCCATGAGCTGGAGCCGTAAATATGTAACCGCCGCGATGGCATAAGTACCTACTATCCCCAAGGCAAGTAAAAGCATTGTTTTGTGATAAAAGTAAGTAGGGTGTTTTTCAACACTTTTAACTAAGTAGTTCCAGATAGACACTATCATCTATTATTATAGAGGTTCAGGGACTTACTCTGTACCCCCTCCGTGAAATGCATACAATCTTCTATTCACATTTTAGGTGTACAATATTATAGGTACACCTCTGCCTAACCCTTCAGGGATATATATGTGTGATATTGTTATAGTATCATACTTTACTTCAATTTAATTAAGTAGTACCTACATATAAGAGGACACGTAGAAGAGTATACCATATTATACTTTTTACTAAAATAAAACAATAGTGATATGAAAAAATTTTATTAAATTATTAACAATTCTCATCTTAAATTATTAAAAAACTAATACAAACATTAATTAGGTTTTTTTTCATTCATTCAGGTTTGCGACTCTGATTAGTGTTGATTCTAGCTGCGGAGGGGCAAACTATGTGTCCTTTTTATGGAATCACCATCCACTTAAGACCCACTTGGAACAACTCCGCCAGGCTGAAAAGGAAAATTTGTGGATTTTAGTAAGTCAAATCATCATCATCATCTGTCTAGCCTTCTCTCAACTATGTACTATGTTGGGGTTTGCTTCCAGTCTAACCGGATGCAGCTGAATACCAGTATTTTACATGGAGCGACTGCCTATCTGACCTCCATAGCCCAGTTACTGGGTAATACAATACCACTTGGTAAGACTGGTTGTCAGACTTTACGGCTTCTGACTACCCCGTCATTGTTTAATTTGAGTACTATTATAATAATAAAATAATTATGTTTCAGGTGACGCAGGCTATCCCTTAAAATCAACATTGAAGACACCACAAGTGGACACAGAGCCCGATACCTTTTTCCCTTTATGCAAAGTTTTTGTGTTATTTAAATGTTAAAATATAGTACTTATGTTTTCCTCTTTTATTTCTTTATAATTATAATAGATGAATGACTTAATTTTTTTATTGCATGTACAAAATATTCATACTTTACCTCTATGAGATACCAATAAAAAATAGTCTTTCGACTGCACCAGCAAGCTGCACTATTACTTTACTATATCAGCTGTAGCATGTTGCATCTCCACCTGAGGTAAAACTCTCCGAGCTTCATCTAGTGCAGCCAGAGGGCGACCTAAAAAACGTAATAAAAATACCATAATATAATCATTATCAATAGTCTTCATGTGTTAGTCGCAATATGAATAGCTGTAGGGTTAGAAAAATCCACTCACTGCGGTATCTTGCTTGCCGAGTTCGACGAGGCAGAGGCACTGTTGTAGCATCAGCAGGGCTAGGGTTTGGTGCTGACGCACGAGTCTGGACAAAACACGGGGCTGCAGTAATATCGAAAAAGGGCTCAACACCGACAGCGCTTCCACTTTGACTCTAGAAAATCGAGCAGATTGTTCCATTGTATCTCAGACACTAGCTGCACGTCTTTCCATTCCTACAAAAAACTACGTACATTTGAATACATTTGCACAGCATTTTATTTAAGTAATGATTTAAGTCAAACAATTATACACTTACTTTGTATTTAAAACGATCTTACTCGCAAGAAATACTAGTTTTAAACTACACACATTATGATTGTTTATGTTGATGTTTGATTCAGTTTGACGTTGAGGCGGGAGAAACGAAGGGTGTGTTCCGAGTTGGGATGTAATCCATTTGAGCGGGCTTAAAAACTAAAGACTAACAAGTCGCTCTAAATCATAGCGATGCGATTAAACTCACCTAAATCGTAAACAATTTAGAAATTAGTGCGGTTGGGACCTTCCAATCGCACTAAATCGGAATCTAACTGTTCTAACTTCAATTACATCTTTCGGTTTCCTACAAATAGTGTACTTAACGCTTAATTCGGAATGCGGCCTAAAAATACGCGTTGCCAGTTTATTGTTTCTAACTTCCCTTTTCAGGGCTTATCTGCGGACTTTTTAACAGTTATGAGTATATTATAACGTAATAACATTTAAAATGTAGAAATAAAAAATAAAAAACTAATTTGATTAATAAAAACTCTAAACGAAAATTTACCGATAAAATTACGGTCTTTATTTTTTTCATGCGGTAATATTTACACCAAATATGATTCTGTTTAAAATCGAATTCTATAGGATTCAGCTATTATGTGTCACCATTTTACGAAAAATAGAGGAATTGCTACTGATCAACTGGGAATTCAGGAAATTACTCGTTTTTTGAGGAATTGCTTAAAGTGACCTTTTTAGGCCCCCTGATGATGAGTTTCGGAGACAGACAACGGAACTCTTCAAAGCAAATGAACCGCGATTGGCCGATTGCTGCTATCGCTTATATACCTACGAATTGTTTACGCAATCACACAACATAACATCACGCCTGTACCCTCTAAAGGGGTACGCAGATGTGTTCAGTATACCACGGTGGGTGTAACGTTTATTTCTGTCAAAGTTGTTATTGGGGTAGGTACTTAAGTACCTCTAGTCTAAAAAATCTCTCATTTTTTAATGGATAAGATATGCCTCAGGGGTGGTCCCATATAAATTTTATGAACTTTGCTTGGGTAATTTTTAAATTGGCTTCAATAATACGAATTTTTTCTACTTACTTTAAGTATTAAATATTGATATGTTTTATTAATAGCTTCCTGTCACTGATATTCACATAGCAAGTAGTGTTATAAGAAAATTTGTGGGTAGGTACAACTAAAATGTGAAATATAAAAACTTTTTTACAAAAAAATCAACTGACTTCCCAATAAAAACACTACAAAGTGAAAAATAACTTTAATTTCGGAAGTCGGTGTAAAAAACGAAAATGCGGAACCGGCTTCCGAAATTAAAGTAATTTTTCACTTTGTACCTAGTGTTTCTTTTTGGAAGTCGGTTGTTTTTTTTTTGTAAAAAGTTTTTATCTAAGTAGTTACCTATACAAAAGCTGTTAAGCCTCCATAGATAATTCACTTATTTTGCTGGACCTATAATACAAATTGTACCATAGAGGTCAGTGGCTGTGCCCGACAGGGTCTATCAGTCTATAAATGATGCTCGACTGGCTTCAGCATCAGGTCTCTATGTACTTCGGTGTTCCTCATTAACAGTACGTTTATCCACACATCGAGCCCTTTTCAATGAGCCTAAACACGATATATCTGCTGTTAGTTGTCGAGGAGTTAGGTACTCTGCAGACTATCCTGACTGCAGCATCAGGTCATAACTTGATGATCATGAGACCAAATGTGGCAAATGCCCTATCAAACATCAAAACAATTTACTAAAACAGTCCTTGCCTGTTCGAGTAACTTCTTACTGTTAAGGAGTTGAACCTTCCATAATCAGCCCAGCTACCTGAGATGGTGACAACCGTACGCAAATACACAAGATACTTTATAAAATATGCGAAAAACAATAAGTGAGCCTATAAAATTTGAGGGTTGCTCTCGATTTCTCTAAGATCCCATCATCAGATCCTAACTTGGTGACAATGCGGGACCACTGAGACCAATGGGATATTTTTTTTTTACAAAAAAAAAAAAAAACACAAACATCCGAACATAGTACCTCCTCCTTTTTGTGAAGTCGGTAAAAAGTAATCTGTAGGGTCCAGCATGATCTAATTCACAAAGTACTTTTTGATAGACTCAAAATCAAATTAAGTATAAGTTTACCACCGAATACGGTCTACATGTGGAATGCAATAAAAGTATTGAGTAGGTATATCAGATAACTGACGATTGAAAAATCAGCCCTTAGTATGTTTTTCTTTTATTTTTGTATTTAGGGCATCTTCTTTTTATAAGTAAGTATTTAGACTTTTGTTATCATTTAATTATTATTTGGTGTGCACTGAATAAATGTTTTATCCATCTATTCTAAATACCTAGTTACTTAGTGTTCCTGTGTGTGTGTGTGTGTTACTTAGTGTGTTGTGTGTGATCTCACTAGATTTGATCGACCTTTGTGGCTGATTAAGATAGTAGGATCCGACATCCGTTTGAATGATCCGTTTGTTTGATCCGTATGCAAATAATTGATGGTACCCATAGCTACCATATTACCTATTATTAAGGGTATCTACGCAGTTATATTTAGCTACATACCTACCTACTATTCTTGTTTGCATGTAAATTCTGCACCATGCTTGAAGATACAAATGGTGTCTCAGCCGCATTATGCATCTACTTAATAATTTAATTAAACTATGCAAGCAGCAAACAAGATGTAGGTAAGCTTGTGCACCTACCTAATTGCGCAGTTCATTATCTACTCAATTCATTAGATCATACTTACATACTGCGGTTGATTTATTCCCTGCTCTGTGGCTTTCAATCAAATCAATCAATCAAAGTCAGAGATATTTGGTGCGATCGTAGCTAATGTTATGCAAGAACCATGTCTAGCCACAATCATGTCATAACACATTTATCTGTTCGATTATAGCTAATATCCGGATATAACTAAGTACATATTATCTGAAGACATTGCCAAATAAATAGGTACCTACGCTTGGCACATTAAACATGTGTGGTGATAATAGCTGCAACATTCTTTAATTTCTGCCTCGTAATGCGGGCTTTACACAGGCGACTCTAGCCGCGAGGCGAAAAGGTGACTAAAATAGCAATTCCAAAGTAGAGTAGGGTTGGACTTTTGAAGTACGGCGACAGGTCGCTTGCGGCGGGTGACTAAGGCCTCGTTTCTGGAGACGCGTGGCTTCGAGCGTCGCGTGCGGTGGCGCGACCCGCACTAAATTCAAACTTACGGCGTTGTATGAGAGCGTTTACGGAGAGGCGTTTTTACACGCGTTTGTTTGAAATGTAGCATTATTTGCGGATGACGACGCCGCGTCGCACGGGGCGTCGGTCGCAGCGCCGCACGCGGCATAGGTCGCAGCGCCGCACGCGGCGTCGGTCGCAGCGCCGATCGCAGCGTCGTGCGCAGCGCCAGCTTTCTTGTGTCCTGGGCAGACCCTTTTTACCCCCCGCAGGGTTAGCCGCGTCCGCCGCCGCGTAGCCCGCCGCGTCCGCAGCTACACTTCACGCGACGCGCCATGACCCTCGGCTCCGTGAACGAATTCGTACTTAATCATATGTTTTATTTTGTGCGTATGAAGACGCGGACCGCTGCACGCGCCGTCTCTTTGTGAACGCAAAAAACGTCCAACGCAACGCTAGACGCGACGCGCGAAGCCACGCGTCTCCGTAAACGAGGCCTAAAATCGAGTACCTATCGTCCGTGAAAATGCTGTCGCAAGCTCGCAAGCGATCGCCCGCCACATGAAGGTCGACATTTTGATGCAAAATGTACTAGTCACCTGGAATTTTATCGACCTGTGTAAATGAGGTGGCGATTCGGCTTGTGAGGCGATTAGGTAAGCGACTAGCCGCACGGCAGTGGCGTAACTATACCGTTTGGGGCCCGTGGCAAATTCAAGGGACGGGGCCCTCCCTCAATGTAAAGAAGCTCAACCAACGTTATAGTTTTTTTTTATTAGCACTTCTCCCGCTTACATTTCATATTTTCCCCTACAAAATTTAACACCACTGCGGGTCCGCGCCCACTCGACCCGCTTAGACTCGACCCGAAGAATAATATCAGATGTTTTACTACCAATTCAGTGCCATTTGTACAGTCAGGCAAAGTGATATTATCCTAACTGCACACCACACCACTGCTTCTGTTCTTATGTTAGCTATGCTAATGGCCCTCTCGGGCCGGGGGCCCCCTCAGGCTGGGGGCCCGTGGCATTTTGCGTGGCAATGCCACAATATAGTTACGCCACTGCCGCACGGCGAAAATCGACCTGGTGTAAATCCCTACTGGGGCATAAGCAGCCTTGGGTTATCGCCAGCCTATGACCCATTTACACGTCTTTTATTGCCCAACTGCAACTTTTCAAACAGAATGTCCCCAATGTCTTCTCAATCCCAAGTTCCATTACCCTATAATGTAAAATAATAATAAAAATGTAAGCGATTTAGTCTATGGGGTAGACAGAGACAGCACTACACAGTACACACGTCTCAACAGTGCAAAGGAACCACAGTAGGTATAAAGATCAGAGGAACGCCACAGTAGCAGTACAATGTCCGTTTTGATTGTCACCGTTTTTAGGGTACCGTACCAAAATGGTAAAACGGAACAATAATGGTGACAATCAGTCTGTCTGTCTGTCTGTTTTTTTTTTTTAGGCCGCAGAATTTTCGACTTTTGATGATAAAGGACCATGGGCACTTTTGAATGAACACTGGGCCCACTTTTCAAAGTTTTATTTATTTATTTATTTTTTATTTATTTATTTATCACAAACACCGCCACCATTACAGGAAGTTCCCAATGCGGTAGCGTGGTCCTTACTTAGACTGTACTATATTAAATAACTAACTTAAATAACATAACACGTACAACATTATTTTTGTGAATTCATTCAGAGAGCATGAAAATAAATCGATCCTGTCAGCCGTGTCATTCAGTGCGTGTAAGGCGCGCGTCAGTGGCGCTTTGCTGAGCAAGTTGGTTCGTGCATGTGGCACTGCTAGTAACCGTGGCTTCCGGCGCCGCGATACGTAATTGTCAGGCACATTCAGACAAATCTCCCTCAAAACACCCGAATTATAGGTCTTACCACGTAATAGTTTAAAAACATATGTGGTTACAGCTAAGTCCCTCCTTGTCTCGAGTTTGTTGTACCCGACCATACCGATAACGAATAAGGTCGGGTACATCAACGGATAGAAGGGATAGACACCGTATAGCTTCATGTACAAAAATCTGGTGAATTTGTTTTGTATGCGCTCCAACATGAGACTATAGACTGAGACTAGTCTCATGCGGAGCCCATATGACTGCATTATACTCTAGCTGAGTTCTTATAAGCGCGTTATACAATGCTGAAACTGCTTTTATATTTGTATACCCCGATGCCCGTCGAAGAACGAAACCTAGACTTCTATATGATTTCTTACACACATTTACAATATGGTCACGAAATGTTAACTCAGTGTTCAGGCGCACACCCAGGTCACGTACCTTTTCTACCCGCTCCATTGATGTGCCCTCAATCTTGTACTCGTGATGATGTGGTTCTCTCGTTCTGCTAAAAGTTATAACTGAGCATTTTTTTACGTTAAACTGCAGTTTATTTTTCCTACTCCATTCTGCTACATAATCTATATCTTGCTGCAATCGTGCACAGTCACTTTTATCTTTAATGGCCATGAGCAGCTTAAGATCATCCGCGAATAATAGACAAGTGGCAGTCCTGACAGCTTCAGGCAGGTCATTTATCATAATAATAAAGCTCAGCGGACCCACATTACTGCCCTGACTTACTCCTGATCTTGTATAATAAGGCTCAGATTTACAACCGGCATATTCTACGAACTGCCGTCGATCTCGCAAGTAGTTAGCAAAGAACTGAAGCAATGCAGGAGTACATCCGACTGCTGCCAGCTTTTCTAATAATATGTCATTATCAACCAAATCAAAAGCTTTTTTGAAGTCGAAGTAGGCAGCGTCGACTTGCACTCCAGCATCAACATTTGGAACCACGTACGTCATAAAGTTCAGTAAATTGCTGGTTGTGCTACACGCCGGACGAAATCCGTGCTGGGCGTCCGATAGCAAACTGGACACTTGGTCTAACATGCATCTTTGTATGGTTGACTCAAAAGTTGTGCAACAGTGATGAAACCTGTGTCATATGACAGCTCTTGGCGTGTACTTTATTTCATTATATGGCAGCTAAGTTCAAATCCAGCGCGCAAATGGTTCACACAACAAGTTCAATGGTACACTTCAAGAGCTTTCATATGATATATAATCCATCACTGTTGAACAATGTTGAAAAAGTGGGCCCAACATGACGCATTTAAAAAACGCATAAAAAACCCTTTTCGCGCTGGATTTGAACTTAGCTGCCATAAAATGAAATAAAGTACACTTGAAGAGCTTTGCTATGACATATAATTCATTACTGTTGAACAATGTTGAACATTTTTTAAAAACGCAAAAAATAACCATTTTTGCGCTGGATTTGAACTTAGCTGCCATAGAATGAAATAAAGTACACTTAAAGAGCTTTCATGTGACGTATAATTCATCACTGTTGAACAATGTTGAAAAAGTGGGCCCAGCATGACGCATTTAAAAAACGCATAAAAAACCGTTTTCGCGCTGGATTTGAACTTAGCTGCCATAGAATGAAATAAAGTACACTTCAAGAGCTTTCATATGACATATAATTCATCACTGTTGAACAAAGTTAAATATTTTTAAATAAACGCATAAAACACCGTTTTCGCGCTCGATTTGAACTTAGCTGCCATAGAATGAAATAAAGTACATGTTAAGAGCTTTCATATGACATATAACTCATAACTGTTGAACAAAGTTGAACATTTAAAAAAAAACGCATAAAACACCGCTTTACCGCGCTCGATTTGAACTTAGCTGCCATAGAATGAAATAAAGTACATGTTAAGAGCTTTTATATGACATATAACTCATCACTGTTGAACAAAGTTCAACATTTTTTAAAAAACGCATAAAACACCGTTTTCGCGCTCGATTTGAACTTAGCTGCCATAGAATGAAATAAAGTATCTACATGTTAAAAGTTTTCATATGAAATATAATTCATCACTGTTGAACAATGTTGAAAAAGTGGGCCCAACAAACGCATTTAAAAACGCATAAAACACCGTTTTGGCGCTCGATTTGAACTTAGCTGCCATAGAATGAAATAAAGTATCTACATGTTAAAAGTTTTCATATGAAATATAATTCATCACTGTTGAACAATGTTGAAAAAGTGGGCCCAACAAACGCATTTAAAAACGCATAAAACACGGTTTGGCGCTGGATTTGAACTTAGCTGCCATAGAATGAAATAAAGTACACTTTAAGAGCTTTCATATGACATATAATTCATCACTGTTGAACAAAGTTAAACATTTTTAAATAAACGCATAAAACACCGTTTTCGCGCTCGATTTGAACTTAGCTGCCATAGAATGAAATAAAGTACATGTTAAGAGCTTTCATATGACATATAACTCATCACTGTTGAACAAAGTTGAACATTTAAAAAAAAACGCATAAAACACCGTTTTCGCGCTCGATTTGAACTTAGCTGCCATAGAATGAAATAAAGTACATGTTAAGAGCTTTCATATGACAAATAATTCATCACTGTTGAACAATGTTGAAAAAGTGGGCCCAAAATGACGCATGGTCCTTTAAAAAAAATACTATGTGATAGAAGTTTATGTAAAGATTACAGGAAAAACAAAACGAAGTCTCTAAATAGCACACTTTTTCAAAATCCTCAACAAAAGTTACATTAGTTCCCATTACCGGTCAAGAGATGGCGCCGCTGACTTAAACCTGCAATATTCTACACCGCCAGTGTTAAAATTCTCTGACGAATATAAGCCTCGCCGATGAAAAATTAAAAACATGATGGTACGGAACCCTCGGTGCGTGAGTCCGACTCGCTCTTGACCGGTCTTTTTTTTATACAATATACAATAAGTAATCTTTTTTTTCTGTAAGAAACATCTTTAAAATAAGTATGAGGTACTTAATTCATGTTTGTTTTTGTCAGAAGTCAAATACCTACCCTATTAGGCTGTAGCCAAAAGATACCGTGGCCCCTGGCACAGGCAACTAAAGGAACACGGGTGGGTTTGTTTTAGTCAGCGAGTCTGACACTCCCTTCAGCTCCGCCCAGAGCGGGAAGGGTCATTTCATGATTTCCCAACATAAAAAAAAAGAAAGGCCATCTTTCAGTATTTCCTACAAACTTACCATCTTCTATTCTTTTCCAGAAACTGCCGTTTGGCCTCACCCTAGCAGTGTTCACGTTACCTGTGGTGACGGTCGACAGCGAGAACGCGCCCGAAGTCAATGATAATCTCGACATGTCCAACTTCTCCGTGACGAAGACCAGCGACCTGTACGCGGAGAGGCTGAATGGAGTCGTGAATGACTATGTCAAGTGGGGCATTCTCAAATAATTGTATGAACAATTTTACCCAAGACAGACGCTCTGTCTGACTGGCAGAAAAAGGGACCAAATGTTTTATTATTTTATTTTAGTGTTTTTGAATTTTGCATGGAAATGGTAATTTTTATACTTCTTGACTATATTGAAATGATATTCAGAATGTAATGCACGTATCGTTATTACAAGCGGATATGCTTAATGTTACTGATACCTCATAACGTTACTTGTAATGATATTCTATAAAGTTTCCTTTTGTAACATTATTGATATTTTGAGGTTTAAGTATCGTTACAAATTTTGGAACGTACAATAACATTAGTGGGACCAAACGAAATTCATTTCGTTTTCAAGTCCCTGATTTAAAGGGTAAATACTCTGAAATAAATTCCAATTATCTAGTCTTAGCCTGTAATGATTATTAAGAAATAATATTTTTTTTTACGAACTTCGAGTATAGATAACTCACAGTGAACATTAAAATGGAATAGTTAGATACTTCATTAAATAGTACAATGTATTTTATTATGATAGTCTGTAGCAAAATAGCATTGCTTCTATCTAAGCGCTTGCGCAGACTTCAAAATGTAGTGCGCTGAAGTTGACAAGGTTGCAACTTTACTGCGAAATGCTGGACGACGAACTGCTGTTGGTATTACAAATCTATTGACCAAAATATAATTTTTACTTTATAGTACAATTAATATGTAACTGATTAATATAAGCTATTTTAATAAGTTGTGTTATTATTTCGTAGATAATGTCGTTAATTAATTATTCATCAAAATCAATTTAATACTATAGTACTTGACTACATGTAGGTAATGTATACTTCAACATAGGACATCTGCCATTACAGCTTTCAGTTTAAAGGTTGTGAAATAAATAAAACTGGATTTTGTAATATTTTCCTTTTTTATTATCTCAGGAATTGTTTGTTTTCATATTAATATAATATCATAGTTTCATACAGTGAATACATGTCAGCGGGTAATGACGAATGCACGACCTGATACCGAACCAACTGCCTCTCACAAATACAACTCAGAACACAACAAATATACAATTATTATAATAATTTAAGATCAATAAATGGCCTCTGTCCAACATGTGCAGTCCCCGGCACGTAACTTGGCAAGAGTCGTTAAATGCGTTTTCCCTTTCTTTAAATTTCATGTAAACAGACATGTTTAAAAATAATCTATGGAAATTACCATAGTATAATGACAAACAATAAAATTGACCATTTTCTTGTTGCACCGTGTACATGCACTAACTTATTCCCACTACGCCAAAACCTTGCCAAGTTATGTGCCGGCCACTGTACGCGCCATTTAAGGTGAATGCTCCAACCAGCCCGCGAAATTCAAATTTTCTTACGTTTTTTGCAATTTGCAGGCCAGTGCTAGGTTGTATGTTGATTAAAATATTATTCGCGGTTGTAAGACATATACAGGTACAGAATTATAATCATGAAAATCATCAATAAAACGCTCTAAGTTCATAAAGCTGTTAGAATTACTTTTTCTGTTTTTTTTTTGTTCTTACACCTTTATGAAGTTGGAGGGTTGTATTGGTGATTTTGATTATTATAATTCTGTAACTACATACGTCTTACAGCCGCGAATAATATTTTAATCAACATACAACCCAGCACTGGCCTGCAAATTGCAAAAAACGCAAGAAATTTTGAATTTCGCGGGCTGGTTGGAGCATTCCCCTTAAGTATTTTTAAAATAAGAACTCTGCTAAGAGTTTTTATACACGTTGAAAAGCGGTCAGTGTGACCAGTATAAACATTTAAAAACTTCCATTGCGCGGCAGTAGAAACATAAATGTCGCAACAAAACACAGCCAAGGAAATGATACAAAGTAGCATTAGGTCGTGTTATTAGTGCATCTACCGTCTACTTCACAATCAACTTCGCAACCTCGGAGTACTGACAGTGAATCAATTATTTGGTCGTACACGCTATATTAATACAAACGTACACAACTTTTACATTATATATAAACATTTATTTAATTTCATTATAATCAATATAAGTTACCTATGTAGTAGAATTTGCTATTCTTGCATTTTACTAGAACAAAGTGCATTAAACAATTATATATTTATGTTATAAGCTTATTTTTGAACAGTATTAAATCAGTTTGAGTACAAAATGAAAATGTGTTTTAGTAAAAAATGCAGTCGTTTTACAATAGCGCCAACTAAAGCGAAGACGCACCGACTATCTAGACTTACAGGCGATATGTGGCTCAACCAGTAACAACATTAGCTAAACGTTCCCCTTAGAGATCTATCGAAACTGGCCAATCAGCTAGTAGGTACGCATGTTCCCGTTATATGAGTATACCTTACTTTAAACATGCCGTTTCGTTCGACTTCTAATTGCATGAATCGCAGTCATTTGCGACATGCAAACAAATCTAACGGCCTTCACTCGTATGTTTGCCAAACCAATCAGTTACACACTACGCTACGGTGATCAGTTTGACATGCGAGTGAAATGCCCCCGTATTAGATACAATATAAATACGACGCTAAATCA
This sequence comes from Mesoligia furuncula, assembly GCA_916614155.1. Classification (NCBI taxonomy): domain Eukaryota; kingdom Metazoa; phylum Arthropoda; class Insecta; order Lepidoptera; family Noctuidae; genus Mesoligia; species Mesoligia furuncula. The sequence continues at coordinate 27,403,329 of OU744809.1, forward strand.
CAAGAATTTGATTATTATAAGATAGTTATTGTACCTTCAGAACAATCCTTTATACATCCCCCGAATAAAGAAAACGTGATATGAGATATTGTACTATGATAATAACTTGTTTAGCATTTGTTTGCATTATATAGTTCAGTTGCTACCACAATAATAACGAACAAGACACTCAGAATTAATAGATAAGTATCAATATCCGACTGTTCTGTTCTTAAAGATATGAATTTAACTGACGATCGTCGAGACGAGCGACGCAAACACTTTATAGAAACATTCAACAAAAAATAACGTTCATAAAGATATATAGTATAAATTATTTGTAACAGATAACAAGAGTTTTACACAATGACAGCTCACATCCGCGTCGTCTACAAAAGTAATTACTTCGTCCTTTTATAACGCAGCATGAAAATCGCACTGCAGCCCAGAAATCATAGAAATACATGTTTCACAGAAACAGCCAGAAAAATATCAATAGAAAACATACTTACATATTCGTTGCACATACAAAAAGCTGTGATTAAGACGCTAATCAATAATTACGACAGCGTACACCGAGTTTACGAAAGATATAACTATATACGCGTTAGATAATTTATAATTACAATAGTTTACAACAACGATGGGAGATAGTTTAACGTTCGGAGTGTTGCTACGTGTTCAGGGTCCTACCAACAACATGTCTTCCTCGTACCTACGCTACCGTCCTACTCGAGTCAACAGAACAACTGCCTCGAGACATCCTGGTCTCTGTAACCTTCCCTATATCGTGATGATTATATGTTTGTCTAAACTAACAAGCTAAGGCGCGCGGTCCCGAGTAATACTGAGCGGTTACAGCAGTGAGCAGTCCCTTCTTAAGATAATGAAGATCAAATGGAATTTAGATCTAAATTAATGGTTTCTTCGAACTAAATGTATACAAAACCAGCATAAAATGACCTGAACAATGGACAGTCTGTGGTATATTTGTTAGTCATTGAGGGCTTGATCCCGCGCACCGTCACTACCGACTTAAGCTTACATTAACCTGTATTTTTATCAAATTTATTTCATTTTTATTTTAGCTTTAAATACACATATACACTTCAACGTTGAGATTTAAAGATTAGTTTTATCGGCTATCACTGAAAGGTACATACATTATAATGTATATTTGATAACAGACAAGGGTCGATCGAACCGCGCGGACACTGAGTAACATGAACTTACAAAAATATATTACAACAAATAATTGACTACGACCAAAGTATATATATTTCTTTAAAGACCCAACAACGCAATAGTAATTTGCAAAAATCATCTGCAGCTCTAAATATTCACATCTACTTTTAAAATATATAAATATATTATTTATGTTTCACAAATATGTACATCTACATAGTACACGATCTAGAGTCAAGTGCGAGTGGTCCGCGCGATCCACCGAGCCACAAACAACAGCGCCTAAGAAAGAGATAACAACTTTAGGATAATACCCATAAACACATCGGTATTCAATAGTTACACGTTTAGTTTACAAATACATACATCATTAATTTATTATCCTAAACACTATAGTCTGCTTGCGGAGACATTTAAACGAAGTCATAAGTGTTCGAACGCGGTATAGCATTTTTTTTTCTTTTTTTGACAAATGTCTCGGCAAGCGAGTGTATTATAATAGTTATTGTACCGGAGGCGGCGCCCGCGGCCGTGCGCACTCAAGCGAAGACGATGCGATACTACACAGCTAAGTCATTGGTAATACAAGCTAATTAAAAAATACCATTTTGGTAGAAATATTTTTTGTTTGCGACCCCACGAACTCACCCCATGAACTCCGCGCGTTAATTTTGAAGCTAAAGAACTCTTTTCGTATTTTTTTAAATATATTTATATGAACATGATAATTTGACAAATGACTCCATACATTTAAATACAATGAAATGTTAAATTTACATTTATACTCGCAAGGAAGCTACAACGATAAGTAGAGTTAGAGAAAGGCACTACCGAAGAGAATAATACGAGTATGCGCTGAATACAAAATGTAAGACAACTTAATTATTGTATTTAAACCAACCATACTAAATTGTACACAATTTCGTATAAAGATCATTTATCTTTAATAATTATTTCTTGTTGAGTATTCATTACGTTTTAATATTAATTATTCGATTTTCACACGTAATTAGAATCTCACGATCTGTATTGAGTATGTTGCGACATTCGTATTGTATTAATTTCTATAATATTACAATATTTAAACAAACATATTCTGCCGGCGTCGACCAACAGCCAAGCACTCTTTTCACTTATACGATTTGGTTCACGCATTAGATTGCCAGACGGCAGATACAATAGTTAACACGGAACAAACCGTGTAAATATAAAGGTTGTAAGGCAAACTACACATGTTACGATATACTTGCACAAGTATCCGTAACGCCGTTGTGGCTCCGATACTTGCGCAAATGCATCCCACACACGTGAAAATATACTTGTGCAAGTCAAAAGTTGTGCAAGTATATCGCTACGTATGTGGTCTGCTTAGGTGACGAAGACGTGGAAAGAAGCCGCGACCGTACATACCCGCACGCAGTGTATACTGCCAACATAATTAAAAATAATTATTATTAACATAACATATTAACAGACACTCAGAACCTGCACAATCCGGTTGTACTTGACCATACATATCACACAATGGAATTTTTACACAAACGCACTCACATCCTTTTATACAAAACCCGTAATGTTTATGACATTGATTTTTTCACTCACTTTCTTCTTAAGAAACTTACATATTATTATCTTGTTAGATTAAAAATAAATTCAGTCAGACTTATTAGCATGCAGACAATTATTGGTACGTTTTTATAAAATATTTTAATTAAATTATACAATTGAAATGTTTCAAAATCAATGCCACAGACATACGACAGTAATAATAATAATCTATTTATACAAAATAAACAATTAAATTAACGCTGAATAAAATTACAACGCGATTATTAATATACAAGTACCGGCAGGGTATTTAACACTGCTTTCACATTGGCGTCTGAAAGAACCAAGACAATTTCTTCGGATCAAGTTTGGGATTGAGATATATTATTAAGAAATGCGGTTGGTCTATTCTCCATAGAAACACTCTCGCCCGTTTTCTTTCTGGTTAATGACCATAAAGCACTGGTTTTTTAAAGAATAATAAATATTAACTACTCTATGTCCCCATGTTTTCCTTTTTGATGACACATTATTTTTATAAGAATAAGAACCCTCAAAAACTGCCGATTTATACCGCTGTCAACAGAGGCCTAGTGTACAAATTTGACAACTATTAATGAAAAAAGAAAAACATAGGAACACAGTATATATCCTTCTTATTCAGTTTAAAATTGGTCCAATATTGGAGGAGAAAATAGGCGAGAGCCAAACCTCGAATTATGACTTTTTACACAGATTTTTTCAAGTCTCTCCGACCGCATTTCCTCTTAATTATCAGGTACACCCCTGCCTAACCCTTTAGGGATTACAGGCGTGATGTTGTGTTGTTAACTTCGGGCGTTGGTCGCCATATGAAACCAGTCTTACACAAAAATGTCTCTGTAACGAAATTTTACATGAGATTGTCGCATTTCTGAGATATGATTATTTTCAAATTACGAAGTCGACGATAGGTTTTTTTTAAGCAATTTCACATTGATATGAAATTATAGGTACTGGAGCCCTTTACTGATGTTTATTATCGAATACATTCAAATTATAGGTAAACCTAAAAACATTGAGGTTTTTTTCTTTGGCTTTTCGGCTCTATTTGCATCAGATTTCAAATGAGAGAAGCCTTTAGGAGAAATAAATAGCAGACCTTATTGTTACGAATATAAGAACCAGTTTCGGGTGGCACGTGTGTATTATAGGATGGGACCATTACTAGTTACTTTACAAAGTGCGTGAACGAGACAGATATATTGTGGTCTCTTTCTAGCACATGGGAATACATTTAAACATTCTATACTCATAATAAATCTCATGTAGGATACAGCTGCGAGAAAACAACCCACTCTTATTAAGGACTTTATTATTTGACGAGTGGAGTTTTTCTCGCCAGTGTACATTTACCGACATCTTCAAAGCTATTATGAACATTACCGGTCCTTTTACACGGCAGGGTTACCGGGCAGCATCCATAACGCCGGAGAACAATCTGTAACGCGATATTATTAATAACTAACAGACTATACAATATAGTGAGGAAGCTATTAGGCCTCGATTGCAGACAACAATATATTACACTTTTACATTTAAATTATTTATAATTAAGATTTTCGCTGTCGTTGAGTGCACCGATTATTTCAGTAACTGTCCTGATACAAGCATTATGCGTTTCTTAACCATCCATCTTTAAAACTACGCCATTTTCTTTACATGCTAAGCCTAAACTTCGTGATATGATCATGTCAGCGCCTTTCTACTATTTTACTTGAGCGTCCTGCATTCTACCCGTTCAATGGCCAAAATAACCGGTTCACAAGCGACAGCGGTAGTTATGTTAATATACACGCCCTGACACCATGTTTTGTTCGAGCCCCCAACATGCAATATTCAAATTGACTAGTGAAACAATTTGTATTTTACAGGGTCAAATTAAATTAGTTTTTTTAAAACAGTGCCGTGCCGCTTGGTCAGAGACAAGCCATTCTAAAGAAACCAGTGATAAAGATCACTCCACAATATTTAATTACTATTAAAATCGAATGCAGCTGGTGAAATTCAGTAATTAATTGGTTACAACACTAGTATTTAAAAAAACTGAGAACATAACTGTTTTTGAGACGTTGCGTAATAATTAGAAATTGCATGCTAATAAAGTAAGCGTAAAAAGAATACTCGCAATATATTCCATCATATTATTTAACGCGCCAAAAAAATTTATGTATTTTTTTAAAACACTTTATGTAATTAATTATTATTGTTTATTGTTTTGTTTGTTTGTATTTTTATTGTTTCTTTCAGTTTCGTTGCAAGTTACAATTCTAGGGTCTTTCTCAAATGTCAAAACGGGCCTTTTATTTTGGACAACTTTAATCTTTTTATTTTCATGTTATCGTGTTTCGACATCGGTACTCGTCATGTCTGCACAGTTTCCCTAGCTGATTTAATTTGACCCTGTACATCAGTTGATTTGCACAGTCAGTGGTTAAAAACAAGATGATATTAAATTAAGGTTATTTGTTATTTCTGTTCGGACAAACCGCGGAATTTTGTTTTTGACGTTGATTTTAATAATAATTAAGTTTTGCTGTTACAGTTGACTAGTTAATTTTAAATTATATAAAAGTATGTTTGGCAAGTTTTCTCTGACTTTTTTTGTTTAAATAATGTGCAATACCTTCAAAGTCACAGCAGTATTTAGTATGAAAAATAATATGCACCATCAGTAAATTACGTATCCAGATGTTCCACAGACATAATATGGGAACGATTCTAACAAACCAGTCAGGCAGCATTTAGATGTATAAAAAATTGCGCATTATAAAAACAAAACCTTCTTCGTAAAATTGCATAATTTTGAACCTTTTCCGCATACTGACTGTATAACAAACCAACTTTTTTGCGACTCCTGTACACAATGGGTTCAGCATCATACCGCCATAAACCTCACACGAATGATCGTAGGGTGTTCACCAGTTCACCAACATTGAATCACGCTATCATATGAAAAACCGATTCGTTATGCTTGCCATCACTTTCCCTACTCCTCGGTGATTAAAACAAAACCAAATGGTTACCGCAACTATGTATCGCATAAGCCATTATATACAGAAACCGTATATTAATCATTTACAACGTTTTAGATATGCAATATAATGTTTTTAATATATTTTACATATTAATCAACACCGCGCCTCGAATGGAATGCTGAACGATCACTAAATATAACGTACGAAATATCAAATGTATACAAGGTGGAGACGTCAATGCAACAATAGATTAAACTGCTTATATGTAATGACGTTCCCAGTCTGCATCCAAAAATTCAATCAAGTATATCCAATAGGCCCATAAGTTTAGGAGCGTTTACGCCGTACGGCATTTCATACAAACTTTCAAGCCCTTATATTTCGAAATGAATGAACCGATTTTAATGAAACTTCATACGCATAAGCAGGATACAAAGGTCTAAAAAGTTAGTAGAGAACATTTTCGAAAAATAGTGTTACAGCCAAATTAGACCGATTTTAAATGTTTCCATAGAAACAGAGATTTCTATTTATATTTTTTTAAATAAGACATTTCGTAAATGTTCTTTACTAACTCACTTTATGACATACATTCACATTTTTCAACTCGCTCATATTATGCATCAAGTATTGCCAGTGTTTTCATTTATTGTCGTAATGTCATCTCCACATTATGTATACATAATCTTTTTTAGTTCCTCTAAATTCAAGATGGCGATCGTAAATTTGTTTGTGATGCTTTTTTCGCTGTAATAGTAGTATTTTCAGTTAATGTAATCACAATTACAAGGCATATTAGCCGACACACATTAAAACGTTATATACCCAGTTTTTGCGTTGCGACGTTGTATTTTTGTGTCTCGGCCCTGAAAAGGTATACGTAAATCGCCACGTTTTATGCCTTTTGTGATTGCTGTACAATGTGTACTAGTTACGAGACAAGCAACGGTAAGCTCGCCACAAAGTTAGGAACTAAACGTGATTTCGAATACCGTAGTATATCTCCTACTGAGATTACCTCCATATACCTGCGTGTCCAGTATGCGTCACGTGTCGATGACGTGACGTAATAATTTCGTAAGAACACTGCCATACGCTAGCGTAACAACATAATAATGTATAATTATTTATTTATAAATACTCCTCTAATTTACTCGCCCGTCTCGCATAAAAATATCGAAAAACAATCATGGACGAATTACAAAATGCAATAAATAAGCGAGCCGACGACTCCACGAGCCGACGGAGTCGCGACCAGGGCAATCCAACCGCCGAAGGAGTGACGTCACTTGTCCTGGCGCGAGATGGCCAGCGCCAGCTGCAGCTCGGCGTCCTCCTGGCGCCGCCGCGCGTCCTGTGCCGCCTGTGCACGCCGCGACTCTGCCGCCGCCCACGCCCACTGCTGCTCCTCGCTGGGCAGCAGCTCCGCGCTCTTGGCCTCCAGCGCCTTAGCCTTCTTCTCCTTTTGTTTCGTCCGACCGATGCCGCCTATCGTGTGCACCAACGACTTCGCGTACTTCACGGGCCGCGGCGACTTCTCCTTCTTCGAAGGCAAGGTGTTCGTGGTCGGCCAAGTCTCGTTGAGGTTCTTATTGGAGTCGGTGCCGGCCCAGTCGGCGGCCCAGTTGTCCGACTTGTTGGCCCAGTTCTCGGTCTTCCGGTCGGTCGTGTTGGTGTTGATGTTTCGCTTGGCGGTGTCGTCGGACGTCCAGGCGTCGGCTTTCTGTGCGGGCGGCTCGGCCCACGCGTCGTCGGAGGCCCAGTTGTCGTTGGGCCAGGCGGCCCACGCGTCGCTGCCGGTGTTGTTATTTGAGTTGTTCGGCGGAGCAGGCTTGGGAGGCGGTTTGAAATCTGATCGACTAGAGAACGGGTCGTAAGCTACGGGCGGCGCGGAAACTCGTCCGCTTCGCTTCTCAGGCAAAGTAAAGCTTCCATTAACAGTGCTAGACGCGGAGAAAAAGTCGTCGGATTCGAAGCCGGGAACAGAAGTCGGTCTGCCGAAGGGGTCGGACTTGCGTCCGTCTGGCGCGTCGGCGAAGGGGTCCTCGATGTTGAAGGGGTCCTCGTAGCGGTAGTCCTTGAAGGGGTCGTCGGCGAAGTCCATGGCGGGGCGGTCGGTCTGGACGAGAGAGCGTGAGTGAGTGGGAGAGTGCATGGGCGAGAGGGACAGACATACGCACGTGCCCGCCGCCGCCGCGTCCGCTTAGCGCTGCAAGTGGGAACAAGCACGAGCTGTGTTAGCACGGTTAGTGGACAGTGTACATGACAAGTGATACGACTACACAACGCCACCGAACAAATCCCACAGTAAAGTAATCTACATTATTTTTGTCGCTAATACTAGATAGATCATTATTTAAAATGGCCACTGTATTTGCACACGCACTCAAAGTATGTGTATTTACGGAATGCGTTCAGAACGGCACCGTCATTGGTTGTTCAGACTATATCAGTAACAGTTACATGGTAACGGCAGACGGTAACCATAGTAAAGTCACTGTTACTGACAGTTTCTGTCACTGACAGTGAAAGAATAACCAATGACGGTGACGAATTTGAGTGTAACGTTTAAAAACATAATTTGCGTGTGTGTATAAATGAAATGGAAGGCGCGCCATTTTAAATTCTATAATTATGTTACAAAATATTTCAGTAGCGTTATGTACTCATTATAATATTATCAATATAGGTATATACAGGTAGAGTTATATCGGTTAAAGAAAAGAAATGAACCAAATAAAATATATAAATGAACCAATAAGAAACAGGAGTGGATGTGATCGTGTACAAGCGAACTAGGAGGCTAACATGCTACCAGTACCTACCGTCCTGTACCTTTACAAAACTACAATAAGCAAAAAGGTCTACTTACTATTTTTTTTTTATAAATAAATTTACTCACGCGGTCACGAATATACTACTAATATACTTTAAATAGATATAATATTTAACCCATATCCATTAAGGTCAGCAGTAGGTATTATCAGGTCAGGTCCAGTTGAAAACCAGCGTCAGGCACTAGTTGTCTGGCATTTTTGCTGAACTGGGCCTTTTTGGCGCAGCCGTGAGGCACACTTTCCTGCTACTTCCTTACATCGGACTTTGTACTTTTTATTTTTATCTGATGTGCGACTATTATCTGACTATCAGGTGTATTGTGTGTCTTTTAGTCTATGCTAAATAAATGTGTTTTCTTCCTTTCTTACTATTTCTATCATAATCAGCCTATATTGTTCCCACTACTGGGACAGGCCTCCTCTCTTCGAGAGGTTGGCTATAATCTAAGACCAGGCGGGCCCAGCGCGGGTTGGTAGATGTCACGTCTTCGAATTTTTGTTTCTAAGTCAGCAGTATATTGCCAATTACTTACAGCAGTAATAGAAATTAAAGTTTAGACTATTTTGCAGTTACTTTTAAAAATAGACACATTAGACATAGCGAAGCTACGCTAGCCTCGGATCTATAATGGTCCTCACATGATCTGACCAAGATTATTTATGTATTGTCTGGACTTTAAAGAGACTGTGACCTCTGAGTTTGTTTGGCCAATTCGTCTCAGGGGTAGTCAGATAGGAAATGCCGACTCCATCTAGCTTATTTTTTTTTAATATGACGTGTAAAAGTGATTCCGATATCATATTTATAGAATAAACAAATTCATTTTATTTCCCCAATATAAGAAGTATACTTATGTTATAAATTACTGGGGTTACCTGATTACCTATAACTCTGTTATGCACATTAATGTACGAGATATAACAAAAACATTTTTGAAGTGAAAACTTCATTAGGCGCGTTGGACATTTTTTGAGATAGGAAAAAACCATTGAACTCGCGACACTGTTACCGTAACCAACACCTCTGTTTTAAGTTTTGGCCATTATAAAGACATCAACGCGCAGTGCATTTTCTTTGGGAATGAATGACTTTCAAACATCTATAAAATTACTATGCTTTTTCAAGCTTAATCAAAACTACACCAGTGGCGTGCATTGCATAAAGGCATATAAGCAGCCTTTCTCGATAAATCACCATAATAATTATGCCTGTCAATTACATTTTAGTGTGTGTTAAGAAACTCACTAAATAATTATCATACTTAACAAAAAACAAAATCTTCCTACAAACACGCGCGGCAGTAGGCAGTCGTTAGACGGCCTACTCGGCTCCCGTATTATTCGCACATTGGCATTGGTCTAATACTCGTTAAAGTTAATACGACGAAATTAAAAATACTTACGTCTCGCGCGTAATACCATGATGTTCGACATTCGCAATTTATTACCCTAAAGTGCCTCATGCCTACTCAAAAACCAACCGTCAAATAACCAACCGAGTATGAATGTTAAAATCGTAATTTGGCCGTGCGAAGAAAGAAAGGGATGGATATTGAGGTCGGCGATAGTGAGGTAAAAATGAAAGTCAAAATGGCGGCTGCAATTTTTTTTTATCATGGGTGTCGTTTTCATGGTTTTTGAGGGTACTGGTCAATAGTGTGGTCAAAATGAAAATCCAAGATGGCAGCTGTAATTTTTTTTAATTTTTCGTCATGAGTGCCGTTTTTATGGTTTTCAGGGCGCTAGAGCCAATAATAAAGTCAAAATGAAAATCCGAAATGGCGGCTGTAATTTTTTTTCATCATGGGTGTCGTTTTTATGGTTTTCAAGGGCGCTAAAGCCGACAGTGAGGTCAAAATGAAAATCCAAGATGGCGACTGTAGTATTTTTTAATATTTCGTCATGGGTGTCGTTTTCATGGTTTTTAAGGGTGCTGAAGCCAATAGTGAGGTCAAAATGAAAATCCAAGATGGCGGCTGCGAACATTTTCAAATTTTTCGTTATGGTGTCATTATCATAGCTTTCGAGGTTGCTGGAGCCGAAAATAAAATCAAAATGAAAATCCAAGATGGCGGCTGTAAAACTTTTTTTTTTGTTATTAGATACTTTTGTTTTATGTTTCTGATTAGTGACCGCGTCTGCCTAGACTAGACCCGGCCTAGTACCTGCCTACCTATTCTGAAAACCAATGCACGCCACTGAACTACACTAGCATAATTATGTTGCCTACATCTATAGAAATAGCATGCCACGCTAAAACAACGAGAGCGCAACGTGTCAACAAAACACTGCGTAAAGACTCTTTCTGCTACTATTTCGGAATTTATAGGCACAAGACGCGATTAACTTTGTCAACTGTTTTAGAAAACAATTTTGCGTTTTTAGCTCACTCTCCACTATTATCAAACTAATATTACGATGGATAATCAAACTAAGATTACGTTACAACAAAATCTCATCACCTATTCTAATCGTCCCAATTCAAGCAGTACACACAAAAATATACACATTACATAAAATACAAGCATAAAATAAATAAAACATGCAATAAAAAACATGGTATAGTCGTTGCATTTCACGAGCGCGCGTCAATCATGGCACTTTAACCCGTATGTCATCGACATAGACAGAGACCGGAATAGGTACAGAATATTTAGGTAAACTTCAAGAAAGTAAGTAACATAGAGTAGATAATACCGTCTTCTGAAATCCCGGAATAATAATCATGAACTTTTAATTTCGGGATTTAATAATCACGAATTACTCATTGAACTTTGAATTTTCGTTAAGAAAATTCGTAAGAAAGTTCTTTTTTTAGACTCATTCCGGGATTTTAAAGAGAGTTGTTATCCACTCTATGTCACTTACTTTCCTTGAAGTTTAGGTGATTACTCTACCTATTCCAATATTTGTACATAATGTTACAACACGACGTGCACTCTTGATTTGCAATAACTATAAAACAGTAATGAGTGATGGGGTACAGTCAAGGTAAGAAGCGTGGAAAGCGTGTAGCGGCAACCAAACGAACGTGGAGCGGGCGAGAATGGCATTCCACGCGAACAGAGAAAGTAAAAATATAAAAACACGAGTCTGAAGTTACATCCATTTTCTGGGCATACTGAGACTAATTACAGTCCCTAATAGTGCAAGCTTTGCTCATCTTATCAGTATTTTTAACAAAATCGTTTCTTTTTTTAGGTAATTGCAGTGCAATACGAGCGATACACTAAAATACAGGCTGGCAGGGGACATCGACGGACAAACTGTTACCTTAGAGTCAGTACATGTTTCTGAACACAGCATTGAAAATTTTCGTCAGTTATTTAAAATAGCTGTTCCATTTTGACCGCGTAGTCTATGAGCGCGCTTCTCTACACAACAGCGGATTTTTTTTTTATAACCGTTCAAATATTTCTACGCTAGGTCTAGAATCATGTGCTGAATTACAGTGCGTTACAGTTTGCGCGTCCATGTCCTGCCAGCCTGTATAGTACAGTTAGAAGTTATGCCCTTCTGCTGTTGCATAATAAAATATTTTTTAACTTTTAGTGAACGCGGTATTGATTAGTATGCGTTGAAATTAATAAAAAAAAAAAACAAACAGCACACATTGCAAAATAAAACGGAACACGTTTGTGCAAATAATCCCAGAAAGCGGCGCCAACGAGACTGACATTTTATAAAAACAAAAAAAAAAAAAACATCGATAAAATGCCATTCTCTAGTGTCGAAGTGCAAAACAACCTCCTTTACGTACATTTTACTTTCTCTGCAGCGTAAATAAAATAAAACAAAATTTTTAGCTTTCGACGACGCTATCCTTCGTCCATGCGCCTAGTTACTGGGGCGGGGGTAAATAAACGTCAAATAATCATAAAAACAACTCAATCTGGAAATAAATTATTAGCTTAAAATAGGGAGAAATATTGAAATTGCAAAAGTTGGATAAATCCTGGCTGAAATTAATTACTTAAAAAATATATATTCTTAGGATTTGTGTCTCAGCTAAGTTTGAATATTATTTATTGTTACAAAATCTGAATCAATGAAATTACACTTAGTAAGTATTTTTGTATTTGAGGCGAAACTTATAATCTAGAATTCTGTACAATTCTAGCATTATTGTTTTTATCATAAGGGCTATTTTTATCTCGGATATTCATTGATTCAATTTCATATTTTTTTAACTAATAATAGTTATCAAATAATTAAGTTTAAAAAGAGTATTCAAGATTTTAAAAAATAAAAAGGATTAATTAACAACAAAGTAAATTTAAGAGATTATTTTTATAAAAAAATATTGATGTTGATTGTTTAAAACGTAAAGGAATAGTTCTAATTTTCAACATATTTAATATGTATGTTGTATATACAACGTGAACTGCAGATCTTTTATAATGGTGCAATCAGACCCCGGTCGATCGACGTCGATAATAACTTCAAATTGTGTCACCTCATACATTTTATGCCACAAAAATATGTCCAATGTCGTCGTTCAACCGCGGTCTGGTTGCGCCCTTACTATAAGATAAGAAGTAATAGAAGTATTCCTTCGATTACGTAAGCAGTGGTGCCGGCGTACCTTCCCGGGCGGCAGCGGGCGCGGGGGCGCGGGGCGCGGCGGGGGCGTCTTGTGGCGCTTGGGGGGCAGCGCCGGCGTCGGCGTGCGTCTGCTGGGCGCGTGCAGCACGGCGAACGGGTCGGCCGGCTGCGGGCGGGGGGGGGCACGTCACACCAGGGGAAATCACCGTCAAGGGCACATCGGAAAGAAATCGGCACAGTATCGCCTTTCGCCTCGCCGTCAACCTAACGTAAGCACGTACGTAACCTTGGCGGATCGGAAGCTCCGATACGTCGACTCGGCTACGGTTAGGCGACACCGCGCTTACGGCTTGCCGACCGCTGGTCGATGGTGCAGCAGGAAAGCCGGAGGGGTGAGAGGGACCAGGATGGACGAAAAGACGTAAGATCGGGTACAGAGAGATAAGCGCGGGGACGACGAGCTGTAACGCACCGCACCGCAGTTATGAGCTTGTCCCGAGGCGAGGCGATTATCTTACAAAGAATACTCAACGGCTCGAGTTGATACGGTGCCGATCCCTTCCGATTTGATACGTATGCTTGACCTTTATGCACGCGCGACTGGGACGTAGCCCGGTCTCCGAAATACTACTGTGCTAGCTTATCAGACGGCCAATTCTCGTAATTTAAAACGTTCTAAATCTCGCCCCAGTCTCGCCTCGGCGACAAACAAATATCAATAACTTGTCAATGACGTGACGTATGCAATTCAAAGGTATTTTTGAGAGTCAGAACAGACTGAACGTTCTTAAAATTACAAGAATTGCCTTCCTGTCGCACAAATTGCCATAACCGATAACACGGTAAACAAAATCAGTGCATACTTCACTGACGTTATGACATGCACGGGAATTTCATTACAACAAAACACACAAAAATAAACATCCTTTATTCTAAATATATTTCACAATTCATAAAGCGATAAAGATTATCAAATAAGAAAATCTTTATCGTTTTATTAAAATAAAAATATACATAAATAAAATACAAATAAATAAATAGAACATAAACATAATAATATTTCTAATATTGTGACGTTTATATAATAGTATATACATACATAAAATTATATAATTCGTAACAGATCTTACAACTGAAAAAAGACATTATTATTCGAAAAACGTTTCGTGATATTGAAAGATAAAAATAATTTTCTGAAAAGGACACTCTGTCAAGTAAAGACTATAGTGGGAATAGACAATGATAGAATAGCACTCACGTCTTCGTTTTGTTTGGCCGTATTGTCGTGTGCGGCGAACGCGTCGCCGGCGAAAGGATCCGCGTTCGATGCGAACGGGTCCGTTCCGAAGCCGTCCTGCAACACAAACGCAATAAGAGCGCTTTTAAAGTTATGCGTTCTAGTCCTTTTACAGTTTTTCACCCAACAACAACCTTATTGTTACGAAAATAATGATCACTATTGACAGACTTGTCAATAGCTCACTGTAATTTTGACAGTGATGCAATATCAAAGAAATAAAAGTGAAAGAACTATATATACTTCAGCAACTTAACCGTATAGTTCGGTAGCGCCCCCGAATGGACCCGAACACACGAACCTCCGCCGGCTCGGTACTGGGTCCCATTGGACCCAGGAATTACGACATACGACACTCTTAATTGATTATGTAAATTTTCATTATGCTACCCATCAAATCTTATGAATGTGCGTTAATTAAGAGAGTTGGATAAAAAACTCATACGTTAACGCCAATAAATATTGCATACTTAGCGCGCAAGCTTATTAATTTACCTTTATTAAATTTAAGTCTGTAAATGCGATAATCGCCATTTTGTTGACAGAGGTGGTCGAGGCTAAAAAACATAAAAAACGGGAATTTCGAACATCCAAACTCCACCACAGGGGCAGTGGGGCATACATCATTTAATTATTTGACGAATTCATCCATTGCCCAAGTTAAATAAGTAGCGGTAATGAAGTTTTTTGATATCTAATGTCGAAGTTTCGCGCCAAACGTGCGTGTTTACATTTTTACTTTTCACAAATGTCACACATACACATGTAGATAAGATTTAAAATGAGACAAATATTGTTGAAAATATTATAAACAACACGACAATGCTCAAATCTTAACGTAATATTGAAACACAGGGTCCAACAACACGTATTATTCATTACCACTACTCAATTTGTGTTCAGAATCGCCGTCCATTATTGTTTTTTTTTATCGTAATGATGTGTGAAAGCGATTATGATAAACGATTTTTTTTTTTAATTTCGTTTGACTCGAGTAATTAATATGTCGAATGTCGGAAATCGATACTCAGAAATTAAAATAAAATCATTTTAATATAAAAAGCAGTTTATAACAATGATTTATGATTTTTTAACGTAATTATAATAGTTTTTTGGACATTATATTAAAACTGAGTCAATAACTGAGGGCCTTAGACCATAGTCATTCATTGAATTTCGCGCCGAATTGGTTCTATATTTGAATTTATCTTCGGAATGCGCTCGCCGCTTCAAATTATTTTTATAAAATAGAGCTGTTTTGCATTAAAACAAAACAGTTATTATGTTATGAAAAACACATAGCATTGGTGAAGAAGCAGTCTAACAATTTTACCAATAAAAATGCAACAACAACAGAATATACATACCTTGGTCTAAGTTACCTGTGGGGATCTTTCAGTTTGGCAGCTGGTGACAGCACAGCTGTCACTTTCAAGTGTCACTCATAGAAGTCTTCAAAACTCAACAGCAAGCACATTGCTCCAATGCTATGTGTTTTTCATAACATAATAACTGTTTTGTTTTAATGCAAAACAGCTCTATTATGTTTCCTTCAAAACACATAGCATTGGTGAAGACCTGTTTGATATCTGCTGGTGAAAGAATACCCGAAGGATGTAGACGCTATTTGAATTATATATTAAATGAAATTAATGAATATTTCTGTCTGTATTCATTAAATGTTCAAACCAAACATTAAGATTTTTCAATCTATTATTCTAAAAAAATAACAAATCTTCCATAAAATGCTATACATTATTAACAAATGTATTTGCCTTAGATAGTGTGAACATGAAATATAAGGCTATAATGATAATTTAAAATCAATGAGATTTAAACTGAATTATAATAATAATCTCATTACTAAAGGATAATTTGGATCACTCATTTCCTTAATTAATCAAAAGTACAAATATTTCTGAATCTCCAACTTTATGAAAATGTGGGAAAACAAACTCAATGTCTTAGATAATAAAGTTAAAATTCCATTGAAACTGAAATTTATTTAGGACCTTTTATATTACTATGGTTAATAGATTAAACCTCGCATGTAAATGAACTACAAGTCTCTTCATTTATCAATTAAATTGACTCAAAATATGAATCAACATATTTAAATAGTTTCAATGGGAATTAAAAATTCTCATAATTATGATAAACCCTCATCCCCCTTCACAGAGAGGAGACCTTCGTCCCATCAGCGGGAACATTGCAGGCCGATCATTCTAAATAGGTGCTCTTGAGAGATAGCCCTCTCCTTTACTACTTTACAGAAGTAAACATTCTGTAAGCCTAGTGGCTCTTTCAGTTTAATTGTATCTGATGAACTAATCACCAGTCAGCCTTCCGAAGGCTACCACAGACCTCTTCTTCCGACTTCCTGGAGGCTCCTCTGTCTTAGTTTATTTAAAAATCTTTTGAGCAATCATAGACACACCTGTTATTGTAAACCAAAATCAACAATGATTATGGTAGCTTTTAGGTAAACTCTTTGATTGTGTCTTTGAGCCAAACCTTGGGCGCACTGTTATTACTTACCCTACTTTTAACATCTCTTGCATGGTGAGAATTTGTGTTGTATGTATTGTACTCATGTTTGAGCAAATAAATGATTATCTTATTCAACATTTAAAAGTTGTGAGATATCTTACAATATTAGGGTGTAAATCTCTACCCATCAAGGGGTAATCAGTGGTTTAGCTAAGAATAATAATTTTTGGACTTTCTAAATGGACAAAAAACTGTCTAGATGTCATGCAATCTACACTATGACATGCACCTCTGAATACAAGCTTTATAAATAATTATTGTGTATTTCCACTATATTTTAGCAAGTTCCTTGCTACTCTACCGACCACTGCCCCTTCCAACCTGACTGCTCTCCCCCCCCCCCCCCCCCAAACTTTCCAAGCTAGGAGTTGAGTTGCAGCTTGTCAGGTCTAAGAGGTTCTTACTTAGATATTGTATAGGTACTGGCTTTCTGAGACCTCTCGTCTCCAAATACGGGAGCCAGGCACACTGGGGCCAGTATGGGGCGATTTACACATAATACGTCCCTGCCCCATTTCCGAGTTCAGATGACTGAGCACTCGGTTTAAATTGGGTGAAGAGAAACACCCAGGTACTCAATGTTGTCACTTCTTAACTGAAGGCATCGCAGAAGCTTGCCAAGCCATCATTTGAGTCCCCTGCGATGTACTGTCGCACAGCGGCCGACTTATCTGACGCGAAAAGGTCTACATCGGGGACGCCCCACTTTCAAACATGGCCTCCGAGGCCTGGGGCCTGGAGCAACAGGAGCCAATCCGGCTGGTCTGTTCCTAGATAAGCGGTCGGCTAAGCCGTTATAACACACTTTTAACCTCCCCGGGAGGTAAACCGCTGACAGAGTGATTCTAGTGTTCAGCTAATCTGCTAACTTCGTCAATTTGTACGTTAGGTTCAGGATTACTAGGGATGTATGTATTCTTGTTCATGTTCCTAAGTTTGCGACAAATGGTCTGTTGTCAGATTGAGCTAGAATATGTGCACTCTGAAGACTGGCTCTTTGGCTGATTGTTACTGCGTATATGGCAAACATCTCTCAACTTAGAGTGCCATTTTTTCTGGTTTGGTCAAGTTCCTGGCAAGAGTAGGATAGAACTGAATATTCTTTATTATGTACACCATACGAACTACAGATATAAGTGTAGAATATTTTACATAGGGTGACACATAGGGCGGGCTTATCACTAAAAGCGATATTTTAAAATAGCCCTCTCATGTGGGCTCCTTACCCTTCCACCACGGCATGTGTGGACAGGAAGTGGGTTACCCGTATATAAAGGAACTGAGCTGTGGTCTATCAATAGCCTCTGGCCACCACATTAACTCTTGGCAAACCAGTGGAGCAACCTTTTTCATTTGTCTTGGTCTGCTCCTCTCACATATATATATATATTTTTTTTTTTTTTTTTTTGACTACAATTATTCCCTTACAAGGATAGCAAAATTTGGGTGTTAATAAGCTTTGAACTTGTCTCAGAGAACAAAATCTCTTTATTAGAAGCTTTGATATTATTATCTTCCTTTCTACTTAGCCTGCAGGCAGGGCCTTGTGATTAGGCCTACATATTCTAACTCCTGATTGAGATTTAGAATTGACTTTGGAAATTCATTTGTCACCCAAGCTTTGTTAAGTCCCACAGTCTCCAAGACAGCTTTTGCTAGTGGGCCAGCAAAAAATTATCTAAACTCATCATCATCTGCCTAGCCTTTTCCCAACCATGCTGGGGTCGGCTTCCAGTCCAACCAGATGCAGCTGAACACCAGTACTTTACATGGAGCGACTGCTTATCTGACCTCCACAACCCAATTACTGGATAATACAATATGATAAAATTATTTAAACTGAATAAACAAAATATTGCAATTTACATTATTACATGCAAATTAGGCTTGCAAATTCTCTGCCACTTAGTTGGCTAATGCTGCAATTGTCCAGACAACTGAAGAAAAGCCAAATGGGTGTGCTGTCAATACCCATATTTTCTTGATTCTAAAAGACTCTCTGGAGTTGTTTGTGTAATCAGCATAAACAGCTACCCTTCATTAATAAATAATTACTTTTGTTTAACTTTTTAGTAATACCGGAGTGTAAACAATAGGCTATTTGATTATAATATCATAATCTTAGAAAAATCCATATAGATTAATATGATTAGTTTAATAGAAATTTGCATTAATTATTTTAACTAAAGATATATATCTCAAAATAGAATTGTTTTGAATATAAATCTTTTCTAGATTTGACTTCCTGTTATGATTTCCCAAGCTTTTAATGGTTCTTTAGACAGTCTAAATCTTGTCTCTAGTATGAATCTTGGCCTAGTTATATTTGGTAAGATCCTCATTTATCATGATTTTAAAATAAAATAACTATTTTCTTATATTAAACAGCTTAAAATTGGGTACTGGATGTATTTGGTCCACTGCAAATATAATAAATATCTATATGATAGAGGCCACTCTGATGAATGCCAAGAAGATCCTAATGGCCCTGATCCTGACCATAACTATAAGATTTCCTTAATTATTACACAACACAGAAAAAATGTTCAGTATAGCCTAATAAATTATAACACGTTTAAATATTTAACATTTCATATTTTTAATGTTATAAAACTTATGTAATTTTTAATTATTCATCTTATTGTTCTAATTGCAAATTAGACTTAGAGGTGCTGAACTTCTTTAATGTAAGTAGGAACTGCATACCACATGAGAGCAATGAACTATTGTAATTACATTCCTGGATAGGAATGTTCCGACTACTTCCAAAAGCGACTGTAGGGTACAATGCTAGTGGGTAGGTTGCTGCTCAATTAACAAGTGTCTGTAGACATATTTTAGCAGCTAGCTCCTTTTGCTCTAGACCCACATTAGAGATCCCAGCCACACCACCCTCCACGGGGGCTAAATAGTCTTTAGTTTTATTTAGTGGCATAAGTACTCACTCTACTTCTAATTCAGGGTGTGAAACACATGGGATAGATGAGCATACATGTAAGGTTTACAAATTGGTTTGCTTTTCATGATGGCATGTCACAGAACAGAACCTGCTTGAGTAATTTTAGCTCCTCAAGACATTCAGTATTTGCTTTAGGAATTACTACCTAATCATCATATTTTTACACTGAAATCCCTTTCCATAAGTTATAATATACTTTAAACACGAAAGGGTTGTTTTTTAAAACAACACTGCACTTCTGTCTGAAGTACTTATATACAAGCAAGAAACAGATTAGAATTTGTTGATAGTATTTTTTAGTAAGGTTAGTGATATAATGTGTCATAATAACAGTTATTCAGCACTTACTTGGCTTATTGGCTACTCATTCAAATAAAAATGCGTAGATCCGACTTACAGGAAATCGTTTCGATCTCTTTGCCCTGTAGTTCGGCGGTGGGAAAAGGGGTGCCTCAATCCTCCGAGGATGAGGAGAGTTTTCCCCACTATTGCGCTTAGGTGAATCGTAGCACTCAGGGTCGCTAAACACGGTTCCTTAAAGTAACCGGTGACCACGTATCTATTATGAATTTCCGATCTCCCTTTCGTCATTTCGTTGACTAACGATCAGCGCAACACTATATATCACTTACCACAATCACTATTATATACTTTCTATAAAGTTTTACTTGAAACTTTACAAATTTTCTATGAAAATTAACGAGAGAAAAATTTTTCCGTACGTTGGCGGTAAAATTTTTAGACGCTATGAGTGACACTTGAAAGTGACAGCTGTGCTGTCACCAGCTGCCAAACTGAAAGATCCCCACAGGTAACTTAGACCAAGGTATGTATATTCTGTTGTTGTTGCATTTTTATTGGTAAAATTGTTAGACTGCTTCTTCACCAATGCTATGTGTTTTGAAGGAAACATAATGTACAATTATTTATTTTTGATACTTTCCAATAGTTTGCTACAGAATGCCCAGTATACATTTTCTAGGTAGGCTTAACAAAAGTTTGGGAATGATGATAAATTAATTGGATAAATTGGGTATTCCGCAATCACTTTACATTTCAATATGTTTTATTAGTTGTATGAACTTGGTAGTTTTTAGGGTTCCGTACCCAAAGGGTAAAAACGGGACCCTATTACTAAGACTCCACTGTCCGTCTGTCCGTCTGTCACCAGGCTGTACCTCATGAACCGTGATAGCTAGACAGTTGAAATTTTCACAGATGATGTATTTCTGTTGCCGCTTTAACAACAAATACTAAAACAGAATAAAATAAATATTTAAGGGGCGGCTCCTATACAACATTCCTGTTTTTTTGGCGTTTTTGCCTTGTGATACAGAACCCTTCGTGTGCGAGTGCGACTCGCATTTGGACAGTTTTGTATTTAATAGTTTACTTGAGTAATAGAAATTGTTTTTTTTTTTTTAACCCAACGTAATTTTAAAAACTGGCCTTGTTTATGTCGGACCACGCACAGTGAAAAGTTCGGTAGTTGGGTTGAATATTTACGCATGCGCAATGCTCATCATTAATTTGATCGACTGAAAAAATAAGTTTGTATTTCATAAACTCATCATTCATAACGCACCCAAAAATGAAAGTGCCGGCCAGAAAAGAAAAGTACTGTTTTCTTATCCCTTTCGATGTTGACGTCACCCGCAACGGCCCTGTGTCACTTTTAGGGGAATAACATATTGAGCATTTCTTACTATTACAGCGAAACTCTGCAATTAACCCCCTTGGCTGCTATTTGAGATTAAAAATGCCAAAAAATCATATTTTTATAACAAGTGTTTTAGCATAACATTAAAAAAACAAGCAAGCGCGAGTCGGACTCGCTCTCCGAGGGTTCCGTACCATCTTATGTTTTTAAATTTTCATCGGTGAGACCTATTATGCTTCAGAGAATTTTAACACTGCACGCTGCGGTGTAGAATATTGCAGTTTTAGGTCAGCGCTATCTCATGACCGATAGTGGAACTAATGTATTTATTGTTGATGATTTCTGAAAGAGTGTGCGATTTAGAGACATCGTTTTATTTTTCCTGTAATCGTTACATAAACTTCTATCACATAGAATAATTTCCGGATTTTCTCTATGCAAACTTCGGAGATAAGGGGGAAACGGTATTTTTTTTTACATTTTTATCAAAAGTCAAAAAACATGCGGCTTAAAAAAATGTTTGAGAATGTGCAAACTACGCTCTTTCTTGATACCCCACATACCTTAGTAGCCCCACTTCGAATTTTTCAAAACCCTTTCCAGTCCCGGTTGTAAAAAAAAAACAAAAATATTTTTATTTCTTTCTTGTTTGCAAAATAGTTGGGCAAACGTCACCTAAAACTATTTCAAGTTGATAGCTTTAGTAGTTCTTGAGATATCCAGCTGTGACAGACGGACATACTGAGTCGCAACATAAGGGTTCCTTATTCACGTGATGCTGACATCTCTTTGAGGCGCGCGTGGAAAGTACCCGCCAGGGCCGAAGCCTGCCAGGTCAGCGGGATTGTCCGCAAGGGTTACCGCTGGCTCGGAACACAAAGGGCTAGGGAAGAAACACTGGTGGGTTTAGTCAGCAAGAGTCTGACGCTCCCTTCCGCCCAGAGCGGGAGGGGTCATATGATGATTTCCCACCCAAAAAAAAAAGGTTGCTTTTTACCATTTTGGTACGGAACCCTAATAACAACTTTAAATTGAATATAACATCCCCAACATTCCGAACATGTTTTGTCGCAGTATATTGAGAGATTTGCTATGTTATTTTAAGACCAGACTTCTGATAGGATCTCCTGGAATCTATAATCACAGAACTATATATTGTATTTTTTTTATTTTAGTCTCAGTGGTCTTATAAAAATATATTTGTGACCCTCACTACAAGCCCTTTCATTTGATATATCACACGGTACCTACAGTATGCAAAGCTTTTTAAATTTTCTAATGTGACCCCAAAAAGTGACCCCATATTATAAATTAATTTATTTATGTTACACGGCCATGTTCGAGTCACAGAAATTTATAAGTGTACCAAATTTCAACTTAATCGGTCCAGTAGATTCGAAACAAATCGGTTGTGACAGACCTACACAGACAGACACACGAGTGATTCTATAAAGGTTCCGTTTTTTCATTCGGACGTAGGGAACCATAAAAAGTTACACGCCTATCCACACTGTACTTATTAAAATAAAATGATTATATTTAAATAAATAATTAATTCATGAAAAATATACCAAAGAGTTTTTATTCGATTTCTACAAATTTTTATTTTTTTTAAATACCGATTATCGATTATGCTTTAAGACATTTTTTAATCGAAATAACAAAATTGGGTGGATTGTCAGCACTAAGAAGTGTCACGCCGCAACACAATTTAAGTAATTTTTATCAAGATTTGATCATGTTTTTTATGTAGCTTACGTATGAAAAATGGTAAAAGTAAGAATGCAGAGAGAATGACAATATCTTTATTTTTCCATTTTGGATATTTTCATCAAGAGATTATGTGGTTTATGTATATATTTTCAGCGATTTTAAGATGCCTACCTTTTGGATAGGTGTAGTAATATCTATTTTATACATTTTTCGCAGTAGAATGACGCGGTTTGACCGACATCAGCATATAATTAAAGATATTTGCCACAAGCTTGTTGTCCAAATAGGCGCGGTAACACATTTTTCTTAATGAATTCGAATGCTGAAAGTTGAAGTAAATTCCTGAAAATCATGACGTAATTCGCAACATCCCGTCGAGTCAGCTGGTATGTCATATGTCAAAATCTAGTCGAGCAGAGAGGTTAATTAGACAACAAGTCGTGACGTCATCCAAAAATACGTTACGGATTTAAACGGTTTGCGCGTTTGAGTTTGGAGATTGAGATTTCCTTGTGAATAAATTGAAAGGGATGCGGATTCATTTTGTGTGCCCGGTCAAAAACGGTTTACATTTTACACGTGTCATAAGTTTTCCCTCGAAATGCTGCCTCAACTATCGTAATATAAGTATCTTGATAGTCGTTGATCCACAGTTACATCAGTAGGCGAAATGTGTGTGCACTATATGTACGCCTCTGCTTAACCTTTCGAGGATTACAGGCGTGATATTACGTGCCGTGTGTACATTTCCTCGTGTCGTTCATACCTGTGTGGGTTGCGGGGTGTGTGCGGGCGCGAAGGGGTCGTGTGCGGGCATCGCTGCGGGCGCGAACGCACGGGAAGCGAACGGGTCGGAGTCGAAGCCCGCGCCGGAAGCGAAGCCGTTGCTTTTCGCGAATGGCTCGTCTTCCTGGGTAACAGAAAAAAACAAATGTTCATGAATGACAAAAAATACTTTTTTGGATTATTCTTTAGGCAACATCATCATCTGCCTAGCCTTTTCCCAACTATGTTGGGGTCGGCTTCCAGTCTAACCGGATGCAGCTGAATACCAGTATTTTACATGGAGCGACTGCCTATCTGACCTCCACAACCCAGTTACTGGGTAATACGATACCCTTGGTAAGACTGGTTGTCAGACTTTCGGGCTTCTGACTACCCGTAACGACTGTCAAAGATCCACGAATGACAGCCGGGACCAACGGCTTAACGTGCTTTCCGAGGCACGGAGGGGTCTCGGTATGTAAAGATGGTCACCCATCCACAGACCAACCGCGGCAAGCGCAGCTTAACCTGATCGATCGAACTGTGCGGCTGGTATTATTTAGCCACGGGCCCCTCTTTAGGCAACATTTGGCGAAATACCAAACAAATTGTGAATGCTATCTGACTGGTGTTATAACTTTAAGCGCGCACTATCAGGCCTTGCATAGGACATTGACGTCACATTACTGGTTGTACAGCAGATAAAAGGATCTGTACAATAACACAGTGATAGTGTTGTGTTGTCTGTACTAGCTAGAATTCTACAGCATTAGGCCATTTAAACACCGTACGGTTTCTTTGCGGTACATCGGGCACGTTTTTCCCGCAGCGATTTCTTTTCGTGCACTGGATTTTCGACGCACTGCTTAGCGCCGAGAGTTGAAAATCCAACAGTATGTTTTTTTGACGCGCTGAGATGCGCTCTGTTGGATTCTCAATGCTCGGCTCAACGACTTATGGTATACGGAAACGGCGCCGTGCGGCAGTGCCACCACGTTGTCAACAAACTTGCATAGTGATCCATACAACACTGACGACTGTGCCTGCACGAGGCGAACAAACCGTAGTTTTTCACGGCAAGAAAAACGTGTATGTAACGGGCTTTATACAATATTTTCATGTTTACATATCGGTACCCATCCTATCTGGGAAGTGTCACTAATTTAATTTGACCCTGTATAGTATACGTACGAGTGCGTCGTTAGGCGTGGCTCCTCGCACGACGCGCTCCAGGTGCTCTGCGGCGTACAGCGGCTGTAGAGTTAGGTAGTGTTGCCCGGCGTTGCCTGCGCTGGCCAGAGCTTCGGCTGCAGAACTGATGAGGCGGTGCTGTTCTTCTAAATGGGAGATTTTTATGTTTGCCTGGAACAGAAAGTAAAATAATTAAAACTTTGAACCGAGACAATTATTACTGCTTTAAATACACGCAATTAGGCCGTCCGCGACAGACCAACGCGCATGTATATTATACAACCGCCTGCGACAGACGGTCCGCGTCATACAGCGCAGGACAGACACGCACGCAGGACAGACACGCACGCAGGCCATCCGTCACAGATGTCCGTCTAATGGAACAGGCGGCCTTACACCCGTGATTATTATGTTCTTTGAAGACATCCAATTAACTCCGAATTCTCTTTCTTAACGTTCTTAAGCAATGCCGGTTCTAGCCATCGACAAGCTTGCTGTACATAGTAATTACAGACGACGATGACTTCTTCAAACTATACTTGTGCACGTTGCCTTCGTACTTCAGTCATTTACAAGCAATAATTGTCACAGTAGTATAATCTGTCACCTGGCTAACAGCTAGCACAGTACGCCTGAGCTGCGCAGTGATGGCCTCGGCCTCGGCCTCTGCGTCGGCGACGTCGGCCTGCAGCGCCCTCTCCTTCTCCTTGAGCGTCTGCGCCGCAGCCCGACGCGCAGCCACTTCGGCCTCCGTCTCGGCCGCCGCCGCCTCTTGTGCTGATACTTGTGAGCGGAGCTTTTCTACCTGCAAGTAATCATGTTATTCTGTTAGTATTATCGGAATAGAGATTTTATAAAGAGGAGAAGGTAAGAATAGGATCTAATTAGATAAGTAATTATACCACACAAACAAATTAAAAACTAGGTAAGGTTTTATTTAAACAAGTGAAATAGTTACCTGTGTTTTGAGATCATTTAACCTCTTTTGTGCTTCACCTTTTTGGTTTTCTAACTGTTTTAGGGTCGCCGTTAATGTGTCCAGCTCGCTCTGAAAACAAAAATGCAGTGATTCAATTATATTTCCAAACTGCACTACATTTTCATCTGGGACGAACTCAGGGCCTTAACACACAAGGACCACTTAACGACTCCATACGGAAACCACGTAATTCCTTAGCTAATCCCACCAATCTTGCGTTTATTTCACGCGGTTTCGTTCATTGTGTCATAGAGAATTACGGCCCAGGAACAGTTGACGGCACGGTAACCGTTTTCAGCACACAAGGAGTTGTACTCCAGAATCTTCAATAGAACACAGCCTTGTTTCTCCTATGATGTATTTGGCAATCTCTGGCCGTTTCAACCCCTTGCCGGGAAACGCCTTTGTTCCGGCAAAAAAGGTTCCCTGAATCTCCTCGCGATGTTCATACCTGCAAGCTGTCCGCCTCGCCAGTCTTCACAGTGAGGTCCCTCTGTTTGGCCGCGAGCTCGGCCTCTAAGGCCAGCCGCTCACGAGCCAACGCGTCCACCTCGCGCGCTATCGCTTCCATCTCGGGGGTGGGCTGCGGGCCTAAGGACAGCGCTGGTTCTGGCTTCTGGAAAGATAAACATACAAAGGGTACAGTAAAGTTAACTGCATTGTACAGAAAATAGTCTGTTGACACAATACCTAATAGAAAATGAAATGTAAGTAGATAAATCCATATTGTGCGTTGTTTAGTTGACCCTGAGAATCGCCGCCGCCTCCCGCGCATGGCCGCGCCCCTCGGACGCCCTCACTAGTCCGCTACAAACCTCTACGGCAAATGCATGCCTTTTCGTAACTCGCGCGGCGCATTAATTGTTTTAGTTTAATAAGTGTTATTTGTTAATAAACATTTCTATTTCATTATAAAGTAGTGTTTAATTAATAGGTTTTACCTTAACCTATCCTAACGCACTACAAGTAAAAAGAGGTTCATCACTGAAATTAGTTTCTAACATAAAGATCTAAGATAAAAACATCTGACGACCATGTATCCCCTTGAATAACAACATAGTTTGAAATAACAGTTCTACTAGAACGAATTTAAAATTAAAACAAAAATATTTGTCTAGAATGACAGTTTTCATAAATGGCAGATTTCAAATATTTGGTTATTCTACTTTTAATGATTATAAATTGTGCAAAATGCGAATTAAACCATAACATTCACAAGAGAGTGAGCGAGATTAACAATAGAAGTAGAGAAATGTATGGAGGAGTTCGAAGAGGTTCCGTTAAGGATTTAGCGCTAGAGAAGCTTACGTATCCAAGTAAGTGAATTTAGAAAGATCTCTTACCCGACCTTTTACTGTATTAACATTTTTCAAAAAAATTGCGTGACATTGTATTGCCCTAACATTGACATCAAAAGGACAAGTAGTACCTACTTACAAGCACCTTCAACTGTCAAGAATCTTAGTTTTTTTGGAATACAAGCCCAAAAACTGCTTATGTAACTGCACGACAAACCATCAAAGTAAAAATAAATAATTAAATGGATAGAAAATCTAGCAATATTTCCGGCAATTCACACACAACGTCCCTTATCTTCAGGAGGTAACAAACACAAGCTGTCAGCTCTGTCCCAAGCATGGCGAGACTACTACTCCTGTACAGAGTCACAATTGAACGACGTGAATTCTGTTCATATATCACAGAACAATATCATCATAATGGTCTTCCAAGGAGCGTCCGCGCGGCTACCGTGCAATCTGTGCCAGGAGCCCGGCAAGGAGGATCAGCAAACGTGGTTGTATGCAAAGGTATAACAGAGGAAATCATCCAGTTTAAACGTAGCATGTTTATGGCTAACAGATTTCACAATCCAAAAAGCAGCCAAGCTTATTTGGGACTAGGCCGCACACTTTTGCCGCATGACGAACGAGTCATGGGCCAAACCTACCACCATGTGGGTCCCAGATAACGTCCGGCGACATCTGGGCGGACCCAGGAGAAGATGATGGGACGAGCTTGAAGCCTACAGACAGGATTGCTCCACACTAGCTCAAGACAGATAAGAGTGGAAAGGAGAAAGGGACAACATAGGCTAAATATATAATAAATAGATTGGTAAAAGATTAAAGACGGACACGCTTTTGGAGAGCTTACAAGTATATAACCGCGAAATAAAAAAAGTACTATTATTATTCCCAACAATGGGACAGAACAGGATAAAAAAAAAAATTAAAAGGGCGAGGCCTTTTAATTATTATTATGTCTAGCAGTGGGGATCTATTGGCTGAATGATGATGAAACGAGCTGAGTCACTGATAAACTTCACCACCCATAATTTTTTTTCATCCATTTTTAATTTAGTACCCTTTAATGCCTATCCGAATATAGTGAAACAGGACTATAAAATCTCATCTTCTAGAGCGCAGAAATCGAAAACTTCAATACAATACAAGGTTATGACCGCCTGTCGTTCGACAACGGCGTCACGACGATTTTCAACGTGATGCCTGGCGACGATGGCGTTTTCTGGTGCAAACTAGGAGACGGCGGCAGCGGCCTGGTCTTCATTGAGGTCGTGGACAAGGAGCCCTATACTGTTGTTAGTTTATTATTTATTGTGTAAGTATTAGCGGATCGGGTTGACACACGCCCCAGACAGATGGATCGAACCTACTTCATAAAAATCTTAATTCATAAATAAATTATTATTATTAAAAGAAGTAACTGTGTCCACATTTTTTTACAATTAGATAAGTAAGTACAGTGATTTATTTAATCTTTGATCAGATAAAACCGCCTGAATCCCGAGGTCCCCACGCCGTCGCCACAGAGATATACCAGGGCGTGATATTATTCACTCAGTGGGGCATGTGGAGCGAGTGCAGTGTGTGTGGCAAGGTGGGCAGGCGACATCGGTACGGAATGTGCTATGTCAAACTGGAGCAAGACCTAGTAAGTATAACGATAATAGCATAGGCACGGGTCCCACTGTGACGTGGCGACAGATAGTCTAATTGCGGGGTAATTGCGTCATTAGCAATTTCATTTTGACAATTCATCAACATTCATTGCGTTATTCACGTTGTTGAGTAGACAGCTTTTTCGAACATATGAAATAATGGATTAGCAATATCGTTCCAAATGGATTAGCAATATCGTTCCAAATGATTCAGATTGATATTGATAGTGTGTTACGCAATTAGGGTGCTTTTCTAAATGTCATGGTTTTTATTCAATTCGAGCTTCAATTCATGATTTAACTGCTTAGCACTGTAAAATCAACGATAATTCGATAATTTTACATTGTGATTTATCACTTCGTTATTATTTTGTTAAGAAAGGTACCTAACACCAATATACCGGATGAAGTGTGTAGTGTGCACAATATACAGTGCCTAATTATTTGAAACAGAAACGAGTTAAACTAATAAGACCCTAAAGATAACACTAAAACTGGATTGTAATGTTACATGCTATCAACTACTTCAGAGCCATTTATTTTATTTTATACATAACCTAAGTATTTTATTTTTATTCACTAGAAGGGAACCATAAATTCAAAGGCAGGTGGCATCTACCAACCCGCACTGCACCCGCGTGGTGGCAGAGAGGTGGCAGTGGGACCATAATAGGCTCATTATGCTACCGAAGGGTTCATTGAAAAAAAATCTATCCTAAAAGCCCTAATACAATGTCTACTTATTTCATATAGATTGCAAGCTTCATATTGGACTCTGTTAATTCGGCAAGCCGTTACAAATTATTTGAATTGGATGACAAGATCATCGAATTGTTTCAAAGTAAGTTACTAATTACATGTTACATTGTTGTTATTTATCATCATCTTCCTGCGCTCGCCCCATTTTACTTGGGGTCGGAGCAACACGTTTCCATTTTCCGTGTCTGTCAACCGTCCACCAGTTGCTATTACATATTTATTTATATATACTTTATACACCACGAAAATACATAACACGAACAAGATACATCAAACACTACAAAATATACAATGGGCGGTCTTATCGCTTTCTGCGATCTCTTCCAGGCAACCTTGGAATGTACAGTGATTTTCCTGGACATTAAATGAGGCTGTCTTTGGTGCAAATACTATGTATACAATACACTAAAATACATATCCAAAATTATATATATACATAAATACATACATACTAAATTATATAAGCAACGAAAATAAAAGAAGACAGTAGATGATTGCAGTTAGGACAACAAGATCACAACGACAAGTAGTGTTCCTTCACGAGTCTTTTGAACACATGTAACGACTGCGCGCGTTTAATGTCAACTGGCAATGCATTCCACAAACGAGCAGCCAGGACAGTAAAGGAGTTTTTAAAGAAAGTTGTGGAATTGGCATTGGCATTTTGAGCTTCAAGTTATCTGATGACCTTAAAAATTTCGTGTGGGAGTCACAAAGAAACTGGAAACGTTTCTTGAGAGAGAGAGGGGTGGAAGGGGAAAAGAGCACATTGTACAAAAGGGAAAGAATATGAGCATTCCGATGAAGGCGAATTGGTAACACTTGATCGTTACACGAAATTCGGAAACGTGGTCATATTTGCGCAGACCGAATATGAACCTTAGACACAAATTTTGAAGCCGCTCAAGTTTATTGAGTTGGTCTTTGGTAAGATCAAGATAGCTGGCATCAGCATAGTCAAGGATGGGTAGAAGAAGGGATTGTGCAAGCGCAATCTTAGTGGCAGTCGGTAGGGAATTACGCAATCTCTTCAAAGACGCAGAGGATTCAAATAGCTTGCGGCTAACTTCCTGTAGCTGGGCAGTCCAAGAGAAGGCCTTATCAATAAATATCCCCAAGTTTTTAACTTTGTCACTAAAGGGAACCACTGAGTTGTCAAAAGAAACTTGGGGAAGGGTCGTCCAGTTGATTCTGGAGACCGTCCTAGATTGGTCCACCAGCTACATAGTTGGTATAACAAAACTAGACCAGCGATTCATGTGTGGAGTTTCTTGCCGGCTCCTCACTAAAGGGAACGACCACAGGGAACCGTGCACTTCTTTTGACATTTCATAAGTGCCTATTTGTGTGAAATAAAATATTTAGCCAACAAGCCCCGCCCCAAGCGTCACTTCAGTATACAACATTATTTTTAGTATATGCGAAACCCGAAACACGTGTCTAGTATTTTTATGGAAAGAATCTATGTACAAAATTTCAAAACTGTATCATGTAAAATAACAAAGTTATAAGCTTGTTAAGTTACCTGTTTGTCAGTACAAAAACATACTCACCCGCGCCGCGCCGTCTTGCGCTCATTGATAATAGTACCAAGGTACCTAACCGTTCGGCGCGGAGATTGGATAACCTACTTAGCGTCGCTATTTTTGGGGCAAAATATAACATGGGGTAAAAATTATTGGAATCGATTCAGTTACTTATTCTGAACAAACTATATTCAGGTTTCGCATATACTAAAAATAACGTTGTATAATATAGCAAACTAGATGTGCCCCGCGGTTTCATCCGCATAAGTATCGATCCCGTGGGAATATCGGGATAAAAAGTATCCTATTTTCTAGTCCAGGTCATGGTCTACCCGTGTGCCAAATTTGATCTAAATCCGTTTTAGCGTTAAAGCGTAACTAACAAACATACAAAAAATCAAATCGTTTCTCTTTATAATTTTAAGTTAAAAATTGTATTATGTAAATAAGTTTTTAAATATGTTGCCTAAAAATGACTCAAAAATACAAAAAAAACAAGCACTATTATTTATTCTCACCATATTCCATACGTGTCTTTAAAATATATTCAGTAGGTACTTGGATCAACACAACACCAGCGAACCAGCTTGGCAACTACATTGTGCAATCTATATTTAATATTGTTTGTTACTTGTTAAAGTCAAAGAGAGGGGAAAATCGATTTAACGGCTCATTAGTGCCGCTCATTGTATTTATTGTATTTTGTAGTAAATACGATAATATTCGTAAAATTCCCATCTGCAAGATAGCATTTGAACAATAGAGAATTTTTAATTAAAATTTTAGTAGGTTAACGCCTAATTCAAATAAATTCAAGTTATTTTTTTAATTAAATAATACTAAGGAAAACCAGCGTCTAGTATATGTACATTAAAATAATGCGAATTGCATATTTATAGAATTACTAGCTTTTGCGCGCGGCTTCCCTCCCGTGAATGTCGGAAAACATCCCACGAGAACGCACACGCACGTGATTAAAATTACCCTGTGTTAATCCAAGTAAACAATGTATTAATTCCGTAATACATGGTTTTCATATAACTCTATTAGTTTCTATTAGTTCTCCCAGTCGGCATGATTTTTTCCGCTATCTTCAACAATCATCGTCATACTCCAGCCAATTTAGACACCCTTAAAGAATTATACACCTACGCCCATTGGTGAAAACCGTGTCGTCGATAAAAAGGAAGTATGGCATAAGCGACATTTTGGTCAAAAACTCAGACCAACAAAAAAAGATAGACAGCGCGCCACGAACATTAAAACTGAAGCCACCTTTTTATCTATGTGTGTATCGAAGGCTTGCCATTTGTTAAATGTTGTCCCTATAATTTGGGGATATTTGTGCGAGTAGGAACTAGTATAATATTGTACGAGTAAGATATTGTTGAGTATGGTATTGGTATTAATTGGAAACCTAAAATATTCAATACTCATTTTAATATAATATTAATATAACTCGAAGTAACAAATCATATTTATATGTATGTATTAATCGAATGGGGAAAATTTAAATCGTACATATTATCAACCCCCGCACTTTATGTCACTACTTTCGTTCGATGAGGTTTTTTGTTCCCAAGTAATCTAAAATTTAATATTATAGAAACGATATTATTTCAAGTACTTACTAGTGAAAAGTGATTCCGTGAGACTTTTTATGTGATTTGCTGTTGTTTTTGTAACTTTTCACTGCACAGGAAGGCATAATTATATTTTTTTAATCTATGTTAACTTGACGACGACTCGTGACGTACTAAGAGCGATGAGCCAGGTTTTAGTGTAGGTGTGTGTGTGAGCGTGTATGTTTACTTGCAGGAGCACGGTTTTATGGCTTCACTTTTGATATTCGCGGCGCGCCGTCTTTCTTTTTTTGTTGGTCTGAGGTCAAAAATGAGTTATATATGCCATCCTACGTAAAATTTTCCGCTCTTTCGAATGCGATTACTCCCATGACTCTACGATGACTTTTTTGGCGTTTATGCCCTAGCAAAAAAAAAAAAATTCCTGGTATTATTTTTCGTAACCGACGTAAATCTTGTTTTTAATGTTAATTTTGTTAGTTTTAAATGTTTGTATTTCCTGTGTCTCCAGTAAAAAAAATATGTTTATTTTCTTTCTATGAACTTTTAAAACTTTTATAGCATTCCCCGACGGTTTGCCCTGCCGATCACAATACTTGCCACAAATAATGAAAGACCTAGATGTAATCCAACAAAGACCTAGCGAAATCATGATCGCTTTGTGTAAGGTACGTAAATATATAATTATAACTTATATATGTATGGCTATATTATTATATATAATTATAATATTGAATTGTTATTATAAATAACCATCTCCTACATTACTTATCTTCATATACATATTTTTAGGTACCATGCGACACAAGAAGAAAAAGACATGGAAAAAATAACGATGAGAAGAATGGAACACTTATTTACCCGATCAGACAGACGCTACCGAAACAGCCGCCTCTCCCCTTTCAGGACACCATATTCGCAGACTTTGGCCAACGGATTGTGATTCGATGTCCAGGGTGAGGTCGTAGATGTTATCACAAATTACATTGCGTTTTAAAACTTATGTAAGCACTAGCAGCTCCCCGCGGTTTCACCCGCATAAGTTTCGGTCGATCCCGTGGGAATATCGGGATAAAAACTATCCTATGTCCTTTCCCGGGACTCAAACTAAATTTCATCTAAATCGGTTTAAGCGTGAAGAGGTAACAGACAGACAAAGAGACAGACACACTTTCGCATTTATAATATCAGTATGGATATATTTAGTGTGTCTTGTGACACATTATAAAAGAAAGAAAAATATTTTATTTGAGACACGCACAAGAAATACAAACAGTAAAATTGACATTTAAAAAAAACAAGAAAAAGATACACCTATCCCAGCATAATAATTCGATATTTAAAAAATAAATAGTGCAGCGCTGATATTCTGACAGGGCCCACTCTGATGCCACGGACGCACCTACGGACATCTATAAAAATGACTCTTATTCGTCGAAGTCTAGAATCGTAAATGTCAATTAAAATTCACTCTACATTTAACATCTGCCTCATGCGACAAATGCATAAGAAGATAAGTTCCACAATGTATTGAACATTATTTATTTTTTGACACAGATATTATTTTGCACATCATGACGCCCGTTTTGCCCTAAGGGTTAGGCAGAGGTGTAAATACACAAGCATTTCATCATCTGCCTAGCCTTTTCCCAGCTACGTTGGGGACGGCTTCCAGACTAACCGGATATTTTACATGGAGCGACTGTCTATCTGACCTCCACAACCCAGTTACTGGGTAATACGATACCCCTTGGTAAGACTGGTTGTCAGACTTTCGGGCTTCTGACTACCCCTAACGACTGTCAAAGATCCACGAATGACAGCCGGGACCAATGGCTTAACGTGCTTTCCGAGACACGGAGGGGTCACGGTATGTAAAGATGGTCACCCATCCACAGACCAACCGCGACAAGCGTAGCTTAACCTGATCTATCGACCTGTGCGGCTGTTATTATTTGGCCACGGACCCCTGTATTTGCCAGTTTTAATGAAGAAATCCTTATTGTATTGCTATGTATTCACCAGCACTACACTCCGCGACGTGCCGATACAATGGCGTGCGGGCACTAAGTACCTAGTGCCGCGCGACGTGGACAAAAGCAGCGGCGGCCGCGTGTTCCTCAACTGCAGGGACCATCTCGTGTTCACGTCCGTACTCTACATGGACGAGAACTTATACAGGTAGTCTTATATTATACACTTTAATGATACTATCAAGCATAATCAGCCCTAATGTTCTGTGTGCGCTGCAGGGACACAGACCTCCTCTCGGTGAGAGGGAGTGGGCCGTAATTAACCACGCGACTCCGGGTTGGTGGAAGCCACGTGTCTTGGAATTTTTGGTTCTAGGACATGCCGGTTTCCTCACGAAGGTTTTCTTTACGTTTTGAGAGCAGTGGCGATGAAATAATTTACATAAAGTGAAACGCCTGTCTGGATTCGATTGATTAGGCATTCAGAAAAAAAAACCGGGCAAGAGCGAGTCGGACTCGCGCACCGAGGGTTCCGTAACATCCGGGTTTATGCATAAGGTTTATGTTTAAGAAATTAAATGTTTTTTTTATGTTTGAGTTGATTGAATGAATGGTAAATTGCGGTTTACGATTTATGACGTATTAAAAAAAATACTTACTAGATCTCGTTCAAACCAATTTTCGGTGGTAGTTTACATGGTAATGTACATCATATTTTTTTTTTAGTTTTATCATTGTCTTATTTTAGAAGTTACAGGGGGGGGGACACACATTTTACCACTTTGGAAGTGTCTCTCGCGCAAACTATCCAGTTTAGAAAAAAATGATATTAGAAACCTTAATATCATTTTTGAAGACCTATCCATAGATACCTCACACGTATGCGTTTGACGAAAATATTTTTTTTTTAGTTTCAGTTCTAAGTATGGGGAACCCCAAAATTTATTGTTTTTTTTCTATTTTTGTATGAAAATCTTAATGCGGTTCACAGAATACATCTACTTACCAAGTTTCAACAGTATAGTTCTTATAGTTTCGGAGAAAAGTGGCTGTGACATACGGACGGACAGACAGACAGACAGACATGACGAATCTATAAGGGTTCCGTTTTTTGCCATTTGGCAACGGAACCCTAAAAAGTAAGGTGGTATTATTTGCAATTACATTGTTAATAATAATACCAAGCCATTATTGTCAAAGTCCTCTTCTCATACAGAGAAGGCAGGAGCATTGATCACTACGCATACTCAAGACGAGTTGGCGATTTCAGACTTATATTAACTTCCTTCAATGTCAGTAATTACCACTATCAAAATGGCCTATTTTGTTCACATGCGAGTCCAGAAATTATGATTCCAGACTTCCAAATCCGCCAATGGATCTTAAGTCAACGCCTTTTTGTAACCTATAAAGCTGTTCTACACTAAAAACTTTGTAGTAGAAATTTTTATTGTAGACAAGTTTCATGTGGCCGCCGCCGTTGCCGTATATAAACTAAACTTTGTAGTTGGTATTTAATAGTACTCGATTTTTTTGCGTCACTACAGTTGCTGGCAGCGAGACAACTTAGCTGGCATAGTGAAGCTCATAGTGTGGCAGGGAGCGCATGCGCGGTGGAACCATCACGTCACTCTCGTCGCAGCCGTGATACTGGTCGCTATAGTACTTCAGCTAGTAGAGCGTGCAGCTCGCAGCATACAGCGACGACAGAATGTACTGTACCATTTGTATTAGACTAGCTTTTGCCCAGATTATCCCACTACAACGTGCGGGAAGCAAAAGTAGCCTATCGTCGTTGTCAAACCAAAACCTGCTATGTGCAAAAAGTATACTTTTGAGATATTGACAAAAGAAGTTTTGACAAAGTTTTAGCTGCTGCACATAGCACATTTTATTCTGAGGCCATAGTTACACAACTAGTGGTCATAAGCACATAGCAGTTCTTTTATATGATAAATAAGGCAGTGACCTATAAGCTGTGGTCAAAATCTTGAAACCTCAAAAAACGGCACATAGCAGATTTTGGTTTGACAACGACGCTATGTCACTATGTCCTCAAGATGCCATCTATCTCCTTGCCAAATTATATCGAAATCCGTTCAGTAGTTTACACGTGAAAAGGTAACATATAGGCAGAGTTACTTTCATTTATAATATTAGTATGGATAGAGTGGTACAATGATCTTTTGGGGCCTGAACGACTTTGACAAGGGGTGTTGTTGCTATTGAACTATGAGTATGTATGACACAGAAAATGTGTTGCATGTTGTAAGAGCTCTTATCAAAGTTATAGGATTATATTGTGTGTGAATTAAATTGTTGTTTTATTTTAAGTAAATTGCTCGCTATCTTCTATCTAAATTAAGAATATTCTTACATAGGTTTTCATATAATGCGAAGAGCATCCCCTTGACAATAACGTTTTGAAACAGTTGACATACATCGTTGCTGAGAATGAGGCAACTTAGCTGTACTAAAGCTAGGCGCGTGCGAGGTAGCAGTGTAGTATACGCATTATTTATCTATATCACATGGCGAGCGCGAACTGTCTTACCGTGTCGGGCTGCTGCGGCGGCGGGATCATGTCGCGCGCTGCACAGCCACATGGCGAGCGCGAACTGTCTTACCGTGTCGGGCTGCTGCGGCGGCGGGATCATGTCGCGCGCTGCACAGCCACATGGCGAGCGCGAACTGTCTTACCGTGTCGGGCTGCTGCGGCGGCGGGATCATGTCGCGCGCCAGCTGTGCGGGCGGCGCGATCCCACGCAGCGCGCGCTGCACCAGCCACATGGCGAGCGCGAACTGTCTTACCGTGTCGGGCTGCTGCGGCGGCGGGATCATGTCGCGCGCCAGCTGTGCGGGCGGCGCGATCCCACGCAGCGCGCGCTGCACCAGCCACATGGCGAGCGCGAACTGTCCGCACGACAGCTTGCCGATGCCTTCCATGTCGCACAGCGCCCTGGAGATAACAAAGACTATGTAAACACGTCATTTCACGTTTTGGACGAACTTCGGGCGAGATTGAGCCGCGTAATGTTCGACAACCAAGGCCGAAACCTAAACGTATCAGGCATGAGGGGAAAAAATATAATTCGTTAAACCTTATTTTCACAAACGTAACGCACGTCACAGTCCACAGGGACTGCGACGTGCGTAAATAAAATCATCATTACCTTCCCAAGGTAGGTACTTTGGAAAGTTTAGAAGCGAAGTGGCCCTAATGATGATTTTATTTAGTTAACAATATTTCTCTGTACGCGAATTATTCAAAGAAAGTGACAACAACCCTTCGCTCATTAAAATCAACTAGATACACAGTCAGCGACAAAAAACGTCGTCACCAAAAGAATGACCAAATCAGAGATCGGTCATCCTTTTCGTTTAGTACTGTTCTAACGCTCGGAACGTAAACATGAGGCCCGTGCTCGTTTAAAAAGTGCAAAAATCACTCTTCCAGGACCGGAAAAAAGGATGGAATTTCATTTTTTCAGTAAGTACTAATATTACCAATATGCAATAATAACTATAACTGTACTATAAATACTGATATTTCGTCAAGAAATCGCCGTAAAACATTTATTTTAAAATTGACGAAATTATCAGCAGAGTTTATAAAGCACCTAAATTGAAAAGACTTTTACTAAACGTTACAATTCATATTGTCGCACAGCTACTTGATTTATTCAGGTAACATGTGTTGATCCTGTTCTATTTGGTGGAGACGCTATCGTTTTTATTTTATTTTTTTTATTTAAAATTTAATTATTTGTTTTGTTCAATTATGTTATTGTTTTTTACAAATATGTATAGGTACCGCCTGCCAAGCGTGGCGATTATGGCAAACCCCCCCCCCCCAAGAATGACAAGCTTGGGGGAGGCCTGTGTCCAGCAGTGGACTTCTATCGGCTGAAACGACGACGACCAGGGGCGGGCATTCCATAGAGTGATAAAGACAGTGTCTACCTCGGAGAACAGATCTAATCACACTAATATTATAAAGGCGAAAGTTTGTGAGTGTGTGTGTGAGTGTGTGTGTGACTGTGTGTGTGTGTTTATATGTTTGTTACTTCTTCACGCACAAAAGGCTGGACCAATTTGTATAAAATTTGGTATGGAGGTAGCTGACAACCTGGATTAACATATAGGCTACTTTTTATCCCGATATTCCCACGGGATCGACATTTACGCGGGTGAAACCGCTGGGCGCAGCTAGTATTAAATAAACAAAACTTAACAAAATATAAAAATTCTTAAATCACAAATCAGCTCCACCTACCGAGCGTCGGTAGTATCATTAAGATTTGACTCATTTCGCATCCTTGATTCGCACTGCACATGCACTGGCGCCACCTCACAATCTCTCAGTGCTCTCGCGGTCAGTCGTGCTCATACGATTTTATGAGTGTGTGCGCGCCTATAACTACGTGGCACACAATGAAAAAAATAACGCACACAACTGCGATAATAGGCAGTGTCTTTTCTGTAGTTTCTCATAGAGCAGAACACGAAAACTGCCGAGGAACAGGCGAACTCGCACCGAACTTGCCCGAACGGAAGTTGGCTATGCAATGCAAGTACCTATTTTAGAAAGTAGCATTACTTCATTTCAATAAACCTATTATTCAATAAACACATTATTTTTAACCGACTTCAAAAAAGGAGGAGGTTCCCTTTTTTTTTTTTTGTTTGTTTGTTACGCAATTACTCCGCCAATTGTAGACCGATTTTCAAAATTCTTTTTTTGTTTGAAAGGGTATACTCTCGAGGTGGTCCCATTATCATCAAGTTGGAATCTGATGAGAGGATCCCATGGAAATCGAGGGAAACCCTCAAATTTTATAGGCAAAGTTATAACGATTTGGGTATTTTTTAAAATAACTTGAGCATTTGCTCTCGGAAATCATCATTTGGTAAAGTGGAGCTGATGAAGAAGACCACAGATGGCCATTGGAACTACTCAATGACAAATATTTCACGGGTTGCGATTCGATTACTTTATTAAGGTTGCTAAGCAATTCATGCTCGTCACAAAGCGTATGGTGAGGAGTTCTCAACTCCTCAACAATTAACGTCCCAACATCGGGAAAAGCAATATTTTGTAACAAGTGATGAGCAGTTGACATTAGGCTATTGTAACTTAGATAAATTACAAACGGACCCACTAAAAAGTGAAAAATAAAAACTTTACGAAAAAAAAAAACAACCGACTTCCAAAAAAAACACTACAAATTGAAAAATAACTTTAATTTCGGAAGTCGGCGTCTTTGTCCGCATTTTCGTTTTTTGACACCTTCACACACATTTCAGAAAAAGTTTTTATTTGTCGTATAATATCCTTTTTGTTCGCGTCAACTCGGAACTACGAGCGACAGAGACGCCAATAAGCGTCAATCTATGGATATTTAAGCTGGCATTTGGCAATTACCTACATCATCGATCGACAAGACGACGAACCGAAACCAAAGTGCAGTATTTTTGGTGAGATTTTTTTTTTGCCTACCTTCTTTGAAAAATCTGTGCACGCCCCTGATAGGTACGTTATATAATATAATATAGGAGAAGAGGTAGTCAATTTTACGATTTTTTTTAATGTTCGTAAATATTATATGTTTACTCATTATGGGATAACTTATTCATTATCGGATAACTTATGGGTTGGGACATGCGGCATGCTAGTGACAGAAGTGTGGCTGGCGTCTGTGAATAAACGATTTTAACAGTTATGTGAGCACCATATATCTATTAGATTAGAATTTAATTCTTTTACCTATTTTGGTATAGTAATTTTATTTTATTTTAGGTGCATCGTCTTCACATAATTATTATATAATTAATGTATACAAAATATTGTAAAACATTTTAAAAGAGTAACGGTGGAGTTTCTTGCCCATTCTTCTCCATACGAAAACTACCTTTTGGAATGGGCGACTAGAATCAATTCTATTTTTTCGTAATTTTTGACGTTCAAAAGTGCCTTTTAAGTGCCTACTTGAAATAAATGTTTTGACTTTGACTTTAATATTTGTGTCATTGAAAAACACATGTTCTACTCAAAAACATATTTACGCTCAGATAAAAGTATAATTACGTGTTTAAAACACAATTTAACAAACTTTTAAAATACTAACAAAATGTCTTATGAAAAAAAAAAAGTATAAAAATATTCGTCTCCACTCTATGCCTTGTCCTACTGACCAACGCCGGTCGTAAAATTTTATTGCTTTTCTCACAATGCTTTGTAAAAACAACTTTAACTAATTCGCGTAAGGTTGAATTTGCAAAAACTTATTCTTATAGCATAACTATAAATACGTAGGTATAATTGGTGAGTGATCGGCGAAGTTTCGAGCGTTATTTTTCTTCGAGACTGTGCATCTAGGGTTTTATACATCAATGCAAAAACCATTTAAAATCAGCATCGCAAGGGATTGACATAAACTTGGCAGTTTTTTTGGGTTTTCTTATTCCCAGTCTATTTTCAGTTTTTTATAAGCACTCTAAAGCAATTTATCTGCAATAAATTCTCACCATATATGCGCTAAGGTCTGCTGCGGCAACCCAGAATCCAGGAACATATGTTTGATCTCCATTCCCGACACGAATCCGTCTCTATCCGTGTCCGCGGCCGCGAACTGCGCGTCGAATACCGCCTTCTCCGCGTCCGTCACCACCCAGGAGCTGCCTGATGAGATGCTACTCATCACTGAGGAGTTCAGACTCACGGCCGACATGGAGGGCAGAGGGGGAGCTGTCTGTGTGGGGGGCTGTAAACGAGAAATTGAAGGATTAGTCAAACTACTAGGTATGAACAAGTAAAATGAAATAAGATTTTTTGGAATGAACATTTTTTTTTACAGTGTCATTTTTCAAAGGCAACGCCTAAAAAATGCCTGCCCTTTCCGCTTCCTAATTTACTAACTTTAATAAGTAACATTTGGCGAAACAAAATTTTTCTAAAATTAACAATAATTTGCAAGTACGAGTATCCCTCAGACTAATGTAGGCTGTTGTCTTTGTTGCGAGGAGAGGTAACTTGGTTGTCAAGGATTTCCTAGTATGCAGGTGAATTGCAGTATCCCAGAGCAATGGTAACAGTTTTATTGATGCGAGAGAAGGTAGTTCGATGATCCCTAGCTTCTTCGTGGATGAAGAAAAAGTATGTGCTTCGGCAATCTTTGTGTATCCGAATGAGCACGAACGACGCGCCTTACAGGAAAAGCTTCGGAATTTGTAATAGTGCACCTATCATTGCGCGTTACTTTTCTCTTTATCCGGTAACGTGTTTCGATGGCAAAACGTCATTAGTCACTTAAAAGTTTTAAAATTAGAGGATATGCATAGAGTTGGTAAAGTATAATTTTGTAATCATAGTTATACAAAATAGGGAAGTACTTCCATGGTTATAACAGCTCTATTATTATGAAATTTCATCATCATGCGTTCGTGCTTCCGAAGATAGACGATGATTCCCGAAGCGCATACTTTTGTTGGGACATCTGTACAGTGTAGTCAAAGTAATACCACACAACACTCACACTAGACAAGTCCAGCAGGCCCTCCAACAGCGACGCATTGCTCTGCGGCTGCGGCGGCGGCTGCGGCCGGGGCGGCGGGGCCCGCGCGCCCGGCGACGGGGGCCGCGACGGGGGGCGCGACGGGGGCCGCGACGGGGGCCGCGACGGGGGCCGCGCCGGCCGGGCCCCCGGCCCCGCCCCCGGCCCGCGCAGCTCAGGGGGCAGCGTCGTGGGCACCGCGTGCTTCTCCAGGGCTTTGTACACTAGGTGCATGGCCTGCGACGAGCACACGGTCGAGTATTAACGCACGCACTGAATAATAACACTTACAAACATCGTTGTAATTCATTAAGGTTGCTAAAAGTATGAAACACAATACCATCAAATTGAAAAATATTAAACCAATCGCTATCTACACAACTGCTAATGACCGAAGCGGAAACAAACTGACCAAGTCACAACATCGCGCGTAAATTTTGGACATTTGCCGAAAGCACGACACAAAACACTAGATGACTGAAATGTTGGGTTTATTAACCTTCGCGTAATAGTAACGCAATTTTTCAATAACTCGGCTGCCAACAATTCCCCTTAGTAGTACCACGACTACTAAGAGGAAATGTCGATTATGATGATGTATTGATAAATATTAGTACTAACCACCATGAACTCGTGCCTGTCCAGCATGCCATCCTTATCCTGGTCGGCGAGGTCCCAGATCTTGCCGAGCGTCTCGATCGGCAACTTCGACTCCAATAGCATGCCTTTCACCTGGAACATGGAAGAGAAACTTGGTGAAATATATGTCGCCTGCATAGCACTATTCTTCATCATATATTTTATGAAGCTAATATAAAAACTTTGTTTTTGTATATTTTGACGACTAAGACCTGCACGCGTA
The DNA here is from genome assembly GCA_916614155.1 of Mesoligia furuncula. Classification (NCBI taxonomy): domain Eukaryota; kingdom Metazoa; phylum Arthropoda; class Insecta; order Lepidoptera; family Noctuidae; genus Mesoligia; species Mesoligia furuncula. The sequence goes on from OU744809.1 coordinate 27,446,769, forward strand.
GCACGACGACGTTTTGATAATAGTAGATAATAATAATAGTTATATAATAGGAATGTATGTAAACTTAATAAAATTTGCACGGTTGTTTGCAGGCAAAATACAATGACACTTAGGTTATAAGATCTTACCTTTACCAAAACAATGTATTTCTAGCAAACAAACATTTGATTTGATTTGATTTGATTTTGTCGACGGAACAATAGACAAAATGACACATTGCGATGCTTAGACGCGTAGAATGCGTACAAATATTTCTACAATCTGTCATTTTGTCTATTCTTCCGTAGACAAAACCCGTTTCTACGGTGGTCATGCTACGTATGCTGAGGAGGGCAGTTCTCGTAATTTTAAGAACGTTCACAGTCTGATCTCAGTCGCAGTCTGTCAAAAGTACCTCTAATTTCGCTACATTTTTGACAAGTTTTTGACATTGATAGTCGCTGAGATGAGATGAGGGGCCCGTGGCTAAATAATAACAGCCGTACAGGTCGATCGATCAGGTTAAGCTACGCTTGCCGCGGTTGGTCTGTAGATGGGTGACCATCTTTACATTCCGTTACCCCTCTGTGCCTCGGAAAGCACGTTAAGCCGTTGGTCCCGGCTGTCATTCGTGGATCTTTAACAGTCGTTACGGGTAGTCAGAAGCCCGAAAGTCTGACAACCAGTCTTACCAAGGGGTATCGTATTACCCAGTAACTGGGTTGTGGTGGTCAGATAGGCAGTCGCTCCATGTAAAATACTGGTATTCAGCTGCATCCGGTTAGACTGGAAGCCGACCCCAACATAGTTGGGAAAAGGCTATGCAGATGATGATGATGAGTCGCTGAGATGAGATTGCGACTAGATTTTGAACGTTTGTAACTACGGGAATTGGCCTCTGGTCTGGTGTATAGACCAACTAATTAACAATACAAATACAGGTTGCGAGTAATAGTCGTCGAACCAATAGGTATTTTGGTTGTACCTATGCCTATGTATTTTATTTTCTCTTCTTCTCTCCTCTCTCTCATCTAAAGAGATGTGTGTGGGTGCGTGGGTGTGGGGGTGTGTATCTATTCACCAATCACAAGTATGCTGGAAAAAACTTGAAATAAGCATCATCTTTGTACGTATTTATCTATTCCTTTCTTCTTGTCTGTTTATGTGTATATAAACTATTAAGTAAATAATTATTGAGCACAAGTGTGTGCGCAAAAACAGCTATTTTCTGTTCTATCATTCTCATAGTCCGATGGGGCGGCAATTCGACACGACCAGGGCGAGATCAGTCGCAGAACCGACGGTATTACGAGCTCTGGGACGCACGGAAGGAGCCTGTTTTGAGGTAGAAGTTATCATGTAGTAGTGATCCTCTCACCTTGTTGCCCCCGATGAGTCCGTTGTTGGGCTGCAGCGAGTCGAACAGCTGGCTGTACTTGTCGCGCTCGGCCGGCTTCATGCTCCAGTCGCTCAGCGGCAGTAGCGGCGCGGGCGAGGGCGCGGCCGGCCGGCCTGGCGGTGCCGAGCTTACTGGCGGGACTTTGGGAAGCTCGCCCTGTGGGTACAGAACATTGGTTAAAAAGCACGTACTTACAAAAATTACGCGGCCATTTATAATAGTTAATAATGACACTTATTTAACACCACAGAGAGTCCGTGCTGTGGTGTTAGTAGTCTTATGCTAGGTAAAGTCTGTAGCCGACCGTCCCCCAGACCGTATTTCGGCCACGGCGGCCAATCTCAACGGAGACTATAAAGCACGATCTACACGGGTTGAAACCAGTCTACAAACCAAAGTGACCTTGAAGTTGTTGTTGTTGTTGCGAGATGCCTTATACACGGTTTAAAACCAACATCTTCTTCTGCCACTGGTTTGCAACGCAGGCCTTTCTACCAAGGACGTTTAAAGGTCAACGCAATTTGGTTTCAAACCACTGTCTTTTAAACTTATGTTTGAAACCACCGTTTTAAACCGTGTAGGTAGATCGTGTTTAACCGCTTGTGTGCCGTAATTACAGACACAATTAAAAAGCCATCGTGTCTCGCGTAGATCTACGTTCCGGCAGACTATGGGTTAAGCCTTCGGCGCAGGAGATATTATAGTGCACAAGTGTGCGCAGACAGGTGTACTCTCCTCCATCACTCTCATAGTCCTCAAGGACGGCAATCCGACACTCGCTGAGAGAGATCAGGCGCAGCACACACGGCGCCACGTGCGCATCGAGGCACGGGGGTATCACACCGCCAACTTCCAAACTCCGGGCTGTTATATCGACGTAGTAAGTAGTACGTACGTTATACGGAAAAAGAACGGCTTTGTAGAACGTGGTCTCCGTCAGTCATATATCTGTGTGTCTTTATATCTGTGTGACAGTCTTTTTCTAAATCTCTATGTGTTATATTACGGCCACGTATAGCCCTTTTTATTTTTGCGGATGGGAAATCATCAATCCCGCTCTGGGTGGAGCGGAAGGGGGTGTCAGACTCTTACTGACTAAAACCCACTTCGGTTCCTTCCTTAGCTCTTTATGTTCCGGGCCAGCGGTAACCCTTTCGGACAATCCCGCTGACCCGGCAGGCTTCGGCCCTAAGGGGCCCTCCTCGATGCTGACATCTCTTTGAGGCGCGCGTGGAACACGTACGCGCCATCCGGCACGGGCCTGGTCCTGATCGGACGGTGAGCTACTTATAGCCCCTTTATGTCGGCTATGAAGATAGCCGACATTCAGAAGACATTCAGAGCCGACATAAATTTTGACACGAACTGTACTGTACTTACAAAATGTATTTTTCACTCTTGCTTGCGCTGAGAGCATACTCTACTCTTTCGATAGTAGTGAAATCGGTGTCTAAACGAAACACATGCAATTAGCGAAAATGCGAAATTCGATCAACCGCTTTTTGATGATTTTGATCACGCATGCTAAATGAATTGGCGATTTACTTTTCCAAACATTCTATTTTTCTTTCTGTGAACCTTTTGTCTTTCATGATGTCGCGTTAAACAGAATAATACAAAACTCACGACTTTGGGTGGCGGCGTCTCGGAGTGTATGTTGCTCATGTTGATGTCCTTGCCAGCCTGCGCCAGCGCCACCAGCTTCAGTGCCACGAACAGCCCCGACTACACACAAAACACAGGGAATTTTGGTATAGGTTACGTTAGGTAAGCTGTGACCGGGACTCCACTTTCATGGGCTAACATATATAACATAATGTCTGATTTCCTTGAAGGGTTATTCAGGTGCACCTTTATTACACCCACATTTCGTTAGTTAAATTAATTATAATATACATATAGTAATCCATACAACACTGACGACCTTGCTTACACACGACGTATTTATAAACCGTAATTTTTCACGGCAAGAAAAACGTGTGTACAAAGGGCTTTACGATACCGAACCGTACCGTATTCATTTACCTTCAAAGAGGTTGCGTTTTATAATTTGTAAAGATGTTGTAGAATATGTAAAGCAGACTAAGTCTTTATGGTTCCCACGTCCTTTGCACACCAGAACTAATCACACTATCACGCAGTGAGTAACTATTAATAGACTGTTATCCCGAATTAATGGACGTAATCGTATACAAAAACGTCGAGGAAAACTTGTATAAAACGGGAAAAACTACGCTATATTCTTATTAATACTAAAACTATGTAGTTTATGCTGTAAATTATCAGGAAGTGACTCATTTTTTTGTGACTAATGGGACATGTCTAGGAGGAAGATTATTAAAATTGCACGCTATGTTAAGGTAGAATGTGCATGGGTACCTCACAAACTGCAACACCTGATGAACCTATATTCATTGCAAATGAATACATCTAATTGTTGATTCTTTTTTTTAAAACATAAATTCAAACTCTAACCAGAACCCAAATTGTAACACACTATTGATCACAATCTGAATAATTTTGAAGGATTTTGCTAATCCATTACTTCATTCATAATGTTCGAAAAACTGTCTGCCCAACAACGTAAATAACGCAATGAATGTTGTTGAACTGTCAAATTGAAAGCCATTCCTACTGTTAGTGTTACGTAATTACCCCGCTGACTCCCAAACTATTGCAAAAACGGCAGGTGTGTAGTACTCGCAACCGGCGTGCGTGTATGACCAGGGCCTTTTTTTTTTTTTGGGTGGGAAATCATCAAATGACCCCTCCCGCTTTGGGCGGAGCGGAAGGAAGTGTCAGACTCTTACTGACTAAAACCCACCCGTGTTCCTTCAGTTGCCTGTGCCAGGGGCCACGGTATCTCTTTCGAACAACCCGCGACCCTGGCGGGCATCGGCCCTAGCGGACCCCGTCAGTTGGTGCTGACATCTCCTTGAGGCGCGCGTGAAACACAACGCGCCGTCGACCCGGGCCTGGTCCTTACCGGGCGGCGAGCTGCCCATTGCTCGCCGTCCGCAAGCCCGCGCCTACGGTGGCCAGGAATCGGCTATCGATTCCCGACGGCCAGGGCGTCTCCTGCGGCAGCTAGGGCGTGAGGTCGCAAGGATTGCCTCTCCTTCACGCGCTCCGCCTCCTCCTTCGCGAGCATCACTGCTTCGCAGAAGGAGGCGACAGCCTCCCATGCACTCTCGCTCCGTACCATGGCCCGGACTAGGGCCGGACGCGAGAGATCGCCGCCGCTGATCGCCTCCGTGATGACACGGCGGTGCTCTGCCCAAGCTGGGCAGATCTCTACCGTATGCTCCACCGTGTCCTCCGGGCGATCCACACAATGGTGACACCCGGGCGTTTCCTCCCGCCCTATTCTTAACAGGAACCTCCCGAAGCAGCCGTGCCCGGTGAGTATGACCAGGGCCTCAAGTCTGCTATTACAATAGTGTCAGAATGGTCTATCATTGATTTCATAATTGTTGATTTTGACAAGTTTGGTAATCTACTAACATAATGGCGTCATTATGACTTTCCAATGGTCAACCACTGACACTCCATTGAAAGAAATGGCATAGAATGGTAATCTCGTACATAATGAAAAACGAATTACTGACTTAGGTGGTAATCTGCTAAAATTTTGACAGTTCCTTTGATCAGTAACCTACCATTAGAACGTCATTGTGCAGTCATTGCTTTTAATTCGTTACGAGTATCGTATAATTTCTGTGCCATTGACCGACCAATGATCAATCATTATGAATTAAGCAGATTACGAACTTTTAGCAAAATGACAATGGGATGGTGGTGGGATCGTGTTGGAATGACGAATTTATAAAAATAGCAGACTAGGGCCCCAGAAGTATGAACGTAAACGAAGCAAGAGGAGTGTGTAAGGATCGCAGCAGGTGGCGATCTGTACGTTCTGCCTACCCCCATGGGAAGGCGTGATTTTATGTATGTGTTTTAACGTCCTATTGTTATGATATCATACATGTGTAAATGTCACAGCTGTGAATAAAGTTTAGCACACCCGTTGCCAATTAAAATCTATATCAGGCACCCTTCATAATATCACACACCCGTCGTTCTACACAAAATTAGAAAGCTATAGGATATTCATAAGCAAAGTAGAAATCATGTCAATTTATTTGTCAGTTTAACAGAACCGTGTATTACCGTGTATTTTGTTTACAAAACACTTCACTGCATAAACAGCTGAGCACATAATCAAGAACCCGACACGTAAGAACTATAGAATCCTCTGGCCTGACATGGTGATTGTCATAACGTAATTTTTGCCAACATGCAGTCAACTCCATCATCATCTGCCTAGCCTGTTCTCTACATGTTGAGGTGGGCTACCAGTCTAACCGGTTGCAGCTGAATACCAGTATTTTACATGCAGCGACTACTTATCTGACCTCCACAACCCAATTACTGGGTAATACGATACCTCTTGGTACGACTGCAGGTTGTCAAGACTTTTAGGATGCTGCCAACACCATAATATGACAACTATGTGCAAAGGGGCAGATCACAGACACGTAAGCATACCTAACAACTGCACACAACACACTTTAACAATCACAGAAGTCACAATAAATTACTTCGCGACTTACACACACCTGTACAACTGATCTTATTCACACATAACTTATGTAAGATTAATTAAAATGAAAGAAACGGCACAGTATTGGTTGCGGAGCTCTACTGTAAGACCGGCGATATATGGCACACATTGTGCAGCGTACACACGAGAGGACAGATAAGGCATTATCGTCACAATTGTAATTAAATACATCCTCCGCAGTGCTTCGTCAATGTTTGATGTTTCATCATTGAGGCTTTAATTTTTTTTTATTTGTGATAAAATTTTGGTATCTTATTTTTGTTAAGATGGAAGAATAGCAGGCGGGATGGTGCAAATGAATATTTTATTTGAGCGAAACCCTTTTTTTTCAGAGCCTATTATATACACACCTATACACATACACATAAAATAAATTCACGAAGAGAGGGTAGGCAGAAACTACAGAGCGCCACCAAATACAATCCTTACAATTCCTTTTGCTTCGTTTACATCAGCCTATTACTTCACTGTCCATACATATTTATTAGGGTGGTCCTTATACCTAAGAGAAAAAAAAAATTTCTTTAATTTCGCGGGGCACCACGTAATTTGATTATAGGTACCCTAAGAAAGTATTTCAGATTTTTTTTGGAATTTTTTAAACGACATTTAGAGGTCGCTACCAAGGTTTGAATTTTAAATAATAACTCAAAATCTGTATTTATTAGATTCTTTTATTTTTATTGCCAGGACATAAAAAGGATGTTAGTGCGCACACGTACGTCTTAAATTGTACAGTCAACAGCAAAAGTAGATGATCAAAATCAGAAATTCAATACTAATGAACGAAGTTCGCGTCAGAACTGTGTGGCGTCGAAGTGATTTCTGTGTGGCGTTGATGTGGCGTTGCGTGGTTTGAATCACTTCGACGCCACACAGTTCTGACGCGAACTCCGTTCATTAGTATTGAATTTATGATTTTGATCATCTACTTTAGCTGTTGACTGTACGCCTTACGGGCGTATGTTTTTGATTGTGTGAACGGTCTGAATCTCGACGCGTCGCGTCGGTACAGAAGGGGGGAGGAAGGGATAAGAAGCGATTGTCTATGCGAGTTTCACTTGCATGGAAAATGTGATAACAAATTGCATGGAAAATGTGATAAACACTTAAAGGAAACATTAATGAAACCGTCATTTAAAGCTGTCCTTCAACGCTTTTTGTAAAAAATTTGACAACTGGTAGTGACCTCTAAATCTTAAAAAAAACAAAAAAATCTTATTTCATATTTAGAGGTATATACAGCGTGAAATTTTAATGGTTGTTTTCCCGCGGCAGAACGATTTGCACTCAGTAGTGCTACCGAATCATGGAGTTAAATCAAAATAAAACTTTTTTTTTTGTTTTCAAATATGTAATTATAAAAATATGATCTCAACTCGAAAGCGTGAGAATCAATAGTAACTCACTTGCGCCCGCCCGCTACCTACCACCTATGCAGGTATCAGGAATTCAGGACGACCACGCGCAGTCCGTTTATGTGCTGTAGCTATACTATTGGTTCGAGATCGCGTTCGAGTTTTGTTTTTCAGAATTGTAAATCTGCCATTTTTTAATACTTTATTTTTATTTTTTTATAAATCGATTGTACTATCAAGACAAAATCATTTCGCTTCGGGAAAACAACCATTAAAATTTCACGCTGTATAATCAAATGAGAAAGTGCCCCAGCGATAATTCAAAAGTCGAAAAATTAGGGCCACCCTAATATTTATACAAGCTTATTATTTACCAATCCATTTACTAATATAAAACATAACCTATATAGGACAAAGCATCAATTCCTTATTTCCTATGCGCCATTAACAAACCCGCAGGCACAGCACAAACATCTAGAAACATAATCATTGCCCTTCACAGACTTCAAATAATCAATAAATATCTGAAGGCCAACACAGGAGAAATCGTAATTCATAAAAAAGTCTACATCTGCGCTGTTCGACTCAATCGTAATTCAAACAGTACGAGTAAACAACACTACAGACTGTCGAAATAACAACGTTCATCGCATTTCTTTTACGTGGCTTAAATTGGTAGTGTAACAAGAACTTCTTAACAAAAAGTGGACATACAGGGTGTGTCCCCAAACACTAGTCCCACATTTCGTTACAAAGAGTCTCGACGCGCCGCACCGCCCCGGGCGGAGGTCAAAAGAGGACAGTCTCCACAAAGGAGGACGGATGGTAACCTAAGATAAGGGACATCAAAGATAAAAGCGTTTCGCGGACCAAGCCAACAAGTTATAATTTTTTTACGAAAGCACTTTAGAGATGACCCTCGAGTTCTTTTTGTTTTGAAACAAAGAGATTATGTTTGAACTAATACTCTTGTTACAGTTTGAACCCGCGACCTTTCGATCGCCATTAGGCGCTGGGCTACTGTGACCTTCAGTTACTGAGGTGATTTTCGCGATATCGTGACTGAGTTAGTTTAAAATATTTTTAAGTTTTCCTGCGGAAAAGTAGAATCGAGAATTTTACTATTTTTATTCAAATCGGTATCGAATTGCCTGCAGTTAATTTCTGCAAGGTTTATGAACCAAAGAAAATACAGGGTTGCAGGAACATGGACGCATAAACCTGATAATTATCATGAATTCAGTAAATGATTCTGAACCCGTTAACATTTTTCGTGAGTTATTACAAAAAAAAAAATTGGTGGGGCCAATTGAATTTGAATTTGAATTTATTGAACCAATGTTACAAACCAATGTTACATGTATTATCTTATGATTAACTTAACTTAACGGCGGTCTGTAGCTGTTAGCGATCATCATTTGGATCTTTACGGCGGTCCCCAAACTAGGCGGCGCCTGTATCTTGGGGACCAGAGTTGTGACATATAGAGCTACTTACAACTGCAGTTTATTTAGGAGTAGGCGAGTAATTGCAACTAATTATATAAAACTAGATTAAATATTGAGAAAGATTAAATTAAATTACACTCACATAAAATCTTAGTTCACTTTTTCCCACTTAGGCTGGATTTGTTGGACAAAAAAATACTAGCTTCTGCTCGCGACTTTGTCCGAGTGAAATTACTTTTTTCCCCCGACCCACCGCATCGCATCGCATTGCCTGCACGTGTTATTACTTCGTTATCGCTTAGCGATCTTTTGACTTTTTTTTTTTGCACGGCTCCAAGAGTCCTAGCGCGATGTTAAGTAGCCGCGTGTGTAGTCTTCCTCAAGACTTGGGCTGCAAAAAGTTTTTTTTAATCCAACTGGTAGTTCCTGAGATTAGTGCGATAAAACAAACAAACAAACCTCTTCAGCTTTATTATTAGTATAGATAAGATTATGTTAAAAAACTACCTTCGCCTTTCTTCCAATGTACAGACGCCAGCACATCAAGCTACCCGAAACTGTCAAATTTTCGCAATCAACTTTGAACCTTATACTTTAGCGATAAAGTTGAAAATCTATTAAAGAAATTTGACAGATTGTAGTAGATTGATGTGCTGGCGTCTGTACCTCTTTTCAGTTTTCAACGTTGACAAAAGCCTTCAAATACTGTCATGAATAAGGTGTATAACATAATACAAATGTCCAGCGAATGTCATTGTTTCATATAACGCCCGGCACTAATTACTTAATGCAGCCTTTCCCGAGCCCCGGGTACATGTTGAGTGCAATTCTGTGTACGCCTGTATTTACCGGCCTTTCGGGAATTAAAGTCGGGATAAAGAATGAATACGAAAGAGTTTGGTAACTGAAAGAGGTCGTGAACTTAAATGTCCAGTGAAAATGGGTCCCGAAAGACCGTTACTGTAAAATATAGGTACGTAGGTACTAGAATTTTGATGTCCTCATAATACATAGTGGAAGGGTCATCGACGCACAACCTATTACGATGGATTCAACACATGATCCTGAACCCGGTTATAAAAAAAAACAGCTGCTTCTTAAAAAAAAAGTCAGAAAAGAGCAATACCTACGCACTCGAAATGTATGGAACAGCGAACTTTTTGTGCGTGGATGCGCTGCCACCGTGTATAGTACCGCCGATTTATCTTGGCAAGTCTGAACTTCGCGCAGAAGGCTGCGCAATAAGATTTTTAGGAACCAAATGGTGACATGAGGCGAGTGTGAGTGAGAGAACATGCGCGAAAGTTCTCAATGCCTATGTTCAGACTTGCCAAGATATTTCGGCCGTAGTGTATGTAAAGGCGACAGAATCACGCACCGACTTCAGAAGACGTTCCTATCGAAACTCTAGATTGAGAAAATTCAGCAAAAACGAACTTCTTCTTACAACGCAATACAGATATTCTTTGTAGACGATTACTGATGTCACTCTTGTAAGATATTTCGGCCGTAGTGTATGTAAAGGCGACAGAACCACGCTCCGACTTTAGAAGACGTTCCTATCGAAACTATAGATTGAGAAAATTCAGCAAAAACAAACTTGGTCTTACAACGCAATACAGATATTCTTTGTACACGATTACCGATGTCACTCTTGTATTCTGTGACAAAACTGCAAGTCGGCAACCATAAATGTTACGTCCTCCGTCGCCATTTCCGTAATACTATGACCGTAGCCTTACCTAGCGGCTAGCGAGCTTCACAAAGAAATCTTCACGTTTGAGTGAACATTGAACAGGGTGTATGGGTAGCACCAATGCACCCTTGAAAGAAAATACGTCCTACCTACAGTGCTACAGGAGATAACCTACTTCCGCTGTATTGAAGAACATAAAACCGGATAATATCTACATCTATACACACACAATATTTTAAACTAGCTGGGCCCCGCGGTTTCACCCGCGTAAGTTCCGATCCCGTGGGAATATCGGGATAAAAGTATCCTATGTGTTAATCCAGGAAATGGTCTATCTATGTGCCAATTTTCATCCAAATCTGTTCAACGGTTTACGCGTGATTGAGCAACAAACATCCAAACGTCTTCACAAACTTTCACATTTATAACCACAGAAAATATATCTATGTTTATAACATTAGTAGGATTACAGTCGCTTTTCGAATCAGTCTGTGCGACTGCGCCGTTCTTCTGAACTGCGCAACGGATTGTGATACAGTTTTCACCATCACTTAGAGAATTTATTGTGGAAGGCTTATGTGTATAAAACATTACATAAATAAATAAATCTGTACGTTTTGTCAAGTCGTAAAAATCGTTCAAAGCAAGGTCGGGTAATTATACTATACTTAAAGAAAGAAGCTCTAAGAATTTAGTTACATCAAAGATTATCATACCTTTACAGTTTTATCTCAACGGATTTCATTACGAAATGTGCAGCGACCTATACGTTTCTAACTTATTATTAACTACAATAATCAGTACTGCTTACATGACATAAACAGCGAAACGATAATAGAACATAGGTAATCTATGTTAATAATTACATGCTCTTTGAGCTGAGAACATAAATAATGATCCGTGGGTCGAGTGAGGGGTCCGTGGCTAAATAATAACAGCAGCACAGGTCGATAGATCAGGTTAAGCTACGCTTGCCGCGGTTGGTCTGTGGATGGGTGACCATCTTTACATACCGTGACCCCGCCGTGCCTCGGAAAGCACGTTAAGCCGTTGGTCCCGGTTGTCATTCGTGGATCTTTGACAGTCGTTACGGGTAGTCAGAAACCCGAAAGTCTGACAATCAGTCTTATCAAGGGGTATCGTATTACCCAGTAATTGGGTTGTGGAGGTCAGATAGGCAGTCGCTGCATGTAAAATACTGGTATTCAGCTGCATCCGGTTTGACTGGAAGCCGACCCCAACATGGTTGGGAAAAGGCTAGGCAGATGATGCCGTGGGTCGAGTCTTGAGACTGGGTCGCTCGGATCAAGTCTCCAAACGAAATAATTTGTACTATCACATTGCGTGATCGTATTCCGTTCATAATTTACTACATGCCCTCAAAAGGCTACTATAAATATCTTAAATACTAAAATAAATATAAATAATGCGTAAGAGAGCCTGTTTATGTTTGTTGTTTTGACTGCCGCATATCTGTACAATTAGCATCCAAACGCCAGTGTTTAAGTCTCATGTAAGTACTTAATTCGCCATGAATCGGTCATAAATACTACTGGAACCCGATACACTTTGTCCGGCCGGGGTACAGGCCGAGAGTGCAGTTGCTTGAATCGCGCCGCAACGTCAACTTCAAGGCGTTCGTGGTGCGAGTACCTACCTACATGCTACCTGCACCTCGTCATGGCAGAGGACTTATTTGGCCGCAAGGGGTAATGTTCCGTCGCTTCCGCGGACAAGTGCCACACGATCGCACAAAGACAGTGCTCGAGTGAAGTGTTTTACAAAAACATTTGTTACATCATTTCTTTTGAATTTATGATTATATAATGTGAGAACGATGTAAAAAAAAAAAAAAAGATGTCCGCGTTAAGAGCGTCCAGAATACAACAAATAGTAACAAAACAACAATCCAAAATTAAAACAATTAAAATAAGCCCAGGCGGCTAAGTGATGACCAGTCCCAACTGACGGCGCCCGTTCACGAACATGACGTATATATCAGCACCATTCAGCTCAACCCCGACTCCACGTAGTCTTTTGGCTGCTACCCCGAGGGTGTATTTAAAAATCCGGAGGCGCGGACGGAGTGCAGCCCCCGCCCGCTGTAACAAAGCATAGCACCCGTGCGAGCCGTAGCGGCTGAGGCTGGTCGCCGGAGGCGACCAGTAAGCCGAAGCTGCGGAGGTGAGCATGGGTGCCTATCCTTTGTTACGTAAGGGCGATGGGGCTGCACTTCCCGCAGCGCCGGAGACGTGCAGAAGCAACTTTGTATTGAAAACTAGTGTTTTGAGGTTAGGTTACAATAATTTGTTTTTCTCAAGAATGGTGCGTCCTCGTTTCATGGGAGTGGTACCAGGGGGAACGGGGCTGGTACCACTCCCATGAAACTCCAATAAAGCTACATTGGACATTAATTGGTGTTTGATTCAAATACATTTTGCAGTGCATTATCTGAAGTAAAACTAAAAAAATAAATGCTTGTTTTTAAAATTAGGTTTATTACTATTTTTACAAATTTGCAACAGTTGTTAAATAGATGCTCGTTATGACATATTTTAATGAAGATATTTTGGTGCACATTCAGTATATTTGGTGGAACACAGGTAAAATTAGGTAAATGAAATGGGAATAAATTGAAGTACTTTTAAATACCATCCTTATTATAATATACATATATGTTAGTCTGTAAGGTATGAATACCTTACAGATCTGGGCCAAAGTAGCCTGAAAATAAAGTTATTATTATTATTATTGCCTAACACTCTAACAGTAGGAATGGCTTTCATTTTGACAGTTGAAAAACATTCCTTGCGTTATTTACGTTGTTTAGCAGACAAATGTTCGATTAAGAAGTAATGAATTAGCAATATCCTTCAAAATGCTTCAGATTGTGATTAATAGTGTGTTACGCAACAATTAGTGTGCTGGGATCGATTCCAATGAAGTAATCATCAATTCATACGATGACCAGTCAAAGAATTCACATGTCGCGTGCTAATGGACGTGGTTCAGTAATGTCTGCACCATTTAAAGCTATTCATCTTTATAAAATTGAATAATTTACATTGTCATAAAATATCTGGACATTTAGTCATGTCTTCAGTACAGGCTAGTCTCCAGTCTAGACACTTGCGTAACCCCAGACTGCGCAAGTACTGAGGTCGTCTTACTGCCTATAAACTTAATACCCATTTAGTACGACAGACGATGACGACATTTATCTTTAAAACTCCGCGTTAGAAACTGCTAACCGTTACGAATTTGTTCTGAAGAACTTACAAACCTTTGGAAAAGGTGGCGCATGGGCCACGTGAACAGTTTAGGGAGCGGACAGAAAAGGGATCATTAGCATTTTGGAGTAACTTTTAACACCCAAAACTCAAGTCACACTCAGAAAACCGCTACAAAAGGCTTCGGCACCCAGATCACGGAGAAAATTTTTACTGAAATACGATAGACATTGTGTGCCTTAATTTCTTGGCGCACCGCACCATTATATTCAGGGTTCCAACCAAAGGGTGCCAACGTGACCCAATTACTAAGTTTACGCTAGGTACGCCATTTGGCATTACAGTCATAGTTTTCTGTTTTTTATAGTTTGAAGGTGTATTTACCAATAAACGCATTTTTTTTTTCTTTACGTCTGTCAGGCACAGAGCTGTATCTTTTTAACCGTAAAAGGTAACCAGCTGAAATTATCACACTATACGTGTTACTATGGCATCCCTATAAACAATATATAAATCTGATTAAATATCGAAGCGACTGCAACCTTTAAAGACCCACGTCGGCTCCACCCCAGAAGTTAGTGAAACTAAACGACAGTTTGATTTATCGTAACTTGCACGCAATACCTGCTTAGATTTGTAATTTTCTAGTATCGATTGGATTGTGGGGTGTGCGGAGAGCCAGAGAAAAAGCGAAAATGTAATAGGTACTCAAAAACAGCTGCTATCGTAATAAAACTTATAAATAAACAGTAGGTATGTTAAACCTGTTACTGTACTGTTTATATAACTGTCTGAAAACTTGTGTAGAAATCGGTTGTCATGGTATGAGGAATGAGGAAAATGGCGTGAGGAAAGTTTTGAGTATGGATGTGGATGGCTTGAGTAGTGGAAGACCGAAGAAACGCTGGATGGGTTGCGTGAAAGATGATATGGCTAGAAAAGGGGTGACTACCGAGATGACGACTAATATTATTGTGCTGTGGAGCAAAGCCGCTGATATACAAAATATATTTGTCCTGCAAAAACGAGCTGTTCGAGCAATATACCAGTGCCAGAGTTTCTCTAAGAGATTTTTTTAAAGATATTGGAATTCTTACGGTTGCATCACAGTTCATCTTTGCCAACATTTTATATATTAGGCAAAATATACACTTGTATACTAAAAACAGTGATATTCACAATGTTAACACTAGAAATAGGACAAACTACGCGCTCCCTTTCACCGGCTTCATAAGGTTCATAACTCATTTGTTGGGCTTGGTATAACCTTTTATAACAAGCTACCTTCTTCATTACTAGATTTGCCATTTAATACATTTAAAGCTCAAATAAAATCCAACCTTTGTTCAAAGGCATACTATTCCATCAACGATTACTTAAACGATAAGAATAGTTCATAATCAGCCTATAATGTTCCCACTGCTGGGACACAGGCCTCCTCTCGGTGAGAGGGAGTGGGCCGTAATCCACCACGCGGGCCCAGTGCGGATTGGCAGATGTCACATGTCTTCGAATTTTTGGTTCTAGGACATGCCGGTTTCCTCACGATGTTTTCCTTCACCGTTTTGAGAGCAGTGGTGATGAAATAATTTACACAAAGTAAAGCGCCTGTCTGGGTTCGAACCTACGACCTACAACTCGTAAGTCGCGGCCGCTACCACTTGGCCACCACTGCTCTAAGAATAGTTGGTCGCCCTGATTAACTCAAGACAAAGTTTATGTTCTTTCTCCAGATTTAGTTTACTGACAAGTTATATGAGTTCATATAATTGTTTTTTATTATTTTTTTTAATTCTATTAACCTCTTAAATAAATTGCAAACTATAGTTTTGTATAATTTAGAAGCATTTTTTAATTTTGTAAATGTAAGAACCATGTTTCCGTTTATTATAATTTTTTTTGATGTTGACTTGAAAGAGCATGGCAGTTGAGAACTTGTCATGCTCACTTAAATGTCTCACCGATGGTGGCGCGTGTGTTGGATCATTCAGTTCCCTACAAACTGGTTGAGCTGGATGGTGCTGATCCACGCGTCATGTTCGTGAACGGGCGCCGTCGGTTGAGACTGGTCATCTCCTTAACTGCCAATGCTTATTTTTAATCTTATATATTGAATTGTTTCTCCTTTGTCTTTTTTTTTACATTGTTCTCACATATAGAAGCAACAAGAATAATGTACCCAGGATTTTGTAATATCTTGATTTAAAAGAGTGTCCATGGAGTTTCTTGCCCGTTCTTCTCCATAGAGATCTACGTTTTGGAATGGGCAACTAGCTTCAACTTTCGGACTAACTGACAGACTATTTAATTTTGACAATTCAAAAGTGCCTGTACAAGGTCTAATTGAAATAAATGCTTTGAATTTTGATTACTAGCAATATAACTAGTATGGAAGAAAAGAACCTTCTCCTTTTTTGAAGTCGGTTAAAAGACATGTTACGACCCCAAATAAATTGGGATGAGGGCAGGAGAATGATGAGTTGAACCTGTTTATCCGTACGTACATCCTTGTCGTGTCGTCGACACACAAAAATAATTGACAAAAGGACAATAGTTAAAATAAACTGGAGTTCCAAAACCTACTCTCCCCTATTTTGTCCTCGTAAAAGATTACGAAGGTTCAGTCCGTAAGCCATATAACATAGAGAGATTTTAATTTAATAATAATTGATTTAATAAAAACTTTTACAAAAGGTGTATATTTAGTCAAGAGTAGCAAAATTTCCATACAATTATTATTATTATTATTGCCCAAAAATATACTAAAACTAAAATATTTTTTATTACAGGTGCAAGTAGTAATATGAGTGTTGGGTAGCGACCCGCCCGAACTAGGTTTATTCAAACCTGTGTTTCAGCCCATTACTTTACATTTCAATTAAATTGGAATGATTATTATGTTTATTTTAACTTTTATTTTAATTTGCAATGCTGCCAGTCTTTTGGGCATGTTTCCTGTTGACAGCGATGCAGATGAATTTTTTGATGCCCTTTGATTCTGTCCCATCCTTTTCATATACTTGCACATATTTTTATAATTACAAATAAATAAATTTAGTAATTAAATTGGAGTAATTAATTTTTGTAATAAAACTGATATAAAAATAATTAATTAAGAACACTAAGAAAAAGCACATTGGTACATTAATACCTAATACTAAGTCTATGTAAACATACAAAGTAACTACTTACAAGGGACTACATTATGATCATGACAAAATATCTAGAAGTTTTTCTGTGTCTGTGTAATTGAGTATCGCGAAGTATTCTGTTAACATTGTGCAATTTTTTTTATAGATGGGCATAAGTACCATGCTTTTAAAACCTACTTAATCAAATCTTATTAAAATACCCATTACACAAATATAATTGTCCCGCATTTTCACTGATCTCCAATTTATGAGGAGAAGAGCAAGGTTTTACAAGATGAAGAGAGAAGAAGAAAGTAATTGTAGGTATTGACTTTTTTTTGGTTTTCGTTGTTTGTGACAAAAACATACTGCAATTGAATGCCAAATCCATAATAATGAGTGATATGCTTTCAAAAAACCCTTATAACTACATAACTAGTAAGCTCTAACCTCTCTTAATAAACGCACGTATTTGCGATCCCTGTAGTTTGTGATAAAAACCACAAGGCTACTGCAATGTACCACAAATCTTTCATCATCATTTCAGCTGAAAGACGTCTATTGCCGGACATAGCTGATCAAACATCGCCACAACAACCAAGCCTACGCGCTACACGCCTCCAGCGGATTCCTGTGACCTTCACAAAAATCTTTAGTACCGAAAAAATGTCATTGACTTTTACATCATTTCCAATTCTAAATAAGAATAGAGACCATCTTAAATGTTACTGATAAGACAAACATCTTATCAGAATGATTGACACATCTCGTTGTGTTAACAAATTGTTTCACTCATATCATTCTGTACAAACATTTAGATGCCTTTGTATATTCTTAGAAACTATTATTTTGTGACTACTTCAGAATGTTCATTTTGTTTTCTGTTTGGGGGTGAGCAGAACAAAGAAACGGTGTGAATGTATAGTAAACCATGGTGTATGGAAGCCGAGTACAAAGCTTTATGGGAGTGATAGTTGACACCATTTACAGCATTTTGAGCCATACATGTCTTAGACAAAGTATGTTTTTTTTATTTGTCAAAAATAACATACTTACCAACTTTAACCCTTAAGGCTTTGTATCCAGCTTCCAAACACCCTATAGATGTTACAAAGGGTGTGACTACCGACATGACGACTAATAGAGAAGTATGGAAAAAAAAGACATGTTGCGTCGACCATAAATAAATTGGGATAAGGGTAGGAGAAAGATGATGAAGAGCAGAACAGTTGGTTCAATAATTTCTTGACTTTAAGGTTTTCTTGTTACTTTCATGTTTATGTTTATAGTCAGTAAAATACCCATTCGAATAGAATAGAAAAAGTTGATTTGCATAGATTTTAGGAATACTAGTGAGTTGTTACAAAAAAGTTTGGTTCCAGGCAACCATTTGAGCATTCAAAAAGATTCCTTGCTGAGTCAGACTTTTTTTTATTCACACGTATTGCAGCCCAGTGGTATCGGCCCCGACTTAAGAGTTGACGGTCGTGAGTTCGAACCCAGGCAGACACTTCCCGTCTTATTACAAAACGAGATCTAATTTTAGACCTAGCCTAAACCTTCCAGCCAGTTATTCTATTTTGAACTTTATTCCGGCAATCGTAAAGTTCTTAATGCAAAATTGACAACTTAGACTCGGGTTTAACGTCAGTTTTTGTAATAAGAACTTTAGCTTCGTCGGATTATAGTTCGAAATTTAAAAATGGCTGGATGGTTTAAACCTGGGTCTAAAGATAAATCTTGTTTTGTAATAAGGCCGTTTATGTTTTTAATTTCATCACCACTGCTCTCAAAATTGTAAAGGAAAACATCGTGAAAAAACTGGCACGTCTTAGAATCAAAAATTCGATGGCATGTGACATCCACCAACGCGCATTGGGCCCGCGTGGTGGTTTATGGCCCACTCCCTCTCATAGAGAGGAGGCCTGTGTGCCAGCAGTGGGTACATTATAGGCTGATTAACATTATAGGCTGATTATATATTGTAATGGATAAGTTTTGCCCTATGAGCCCAGTCCCTACAGTAATTCAATTAATTAAACACAAATTAATTCTTGGCAGAGAATGATGTCATTATCCTTTTCACCATTTTCCAATTAATAAGTAAGGTAATGTAATAATGTCCATGTGTGTGCAAAAATTATAGCAAGTTTTACCACCTACCACCATAAGTACCAGTTATCTGGAAGATTCTGCATATTCACTTATATTTCTTTATTTATCTGGTAGACCAGTAGTAAACCAGACACAGTGAAATTAACTGTAAATAAAAACTGCAACTCACTTTATCAAGGTATCCCTTGCCGGTGGGGTCGGACAGGTCCCATATCTTGCTGAGGACCACATCACTGAGCCGGGACTTCTTGAGGAAGCGAGCAGCATCCAGGGCTTGGATTGTACCAGCGCCATTGGGATCCACCTGCAATGTTTCATGTGCCAGTTACAAAATATTTCATCAGTAGACTTAAGGCAAATAGAAATGTCTCTACTGTTTTTGAGACAGTTTGTATTAAATCTGGCTAAAATCACCTATCATTACTGAATTATGACACTATATTATAATGACTTATTTGTATGAAATCTAACTGTTATACCTAATAAAACATGGTGGCAGGGATATCGATGCACAACCTGTTACCATGGATACAAGTACATGATTCTGAAGCCTTTTGACATTTTTTGTTGGTTATTGAATAAAAATTTGCTGTTCCATACATTTTGACGTAGGTATTGCACCTTCCTATGACACAGCAGATTGTTTTTATAACCTATTAAACATTTCTATGCTGGGGGTTTAGAATCATGTATTGAATTCATAGTTACAGTTTGCGTGCCAAAGTACCAGCCACCCTGTATTTATGTTCACAATCCTTCCTTCTTCAATTGTGATTTTCTTCTTTTTTTCTTTTTAAGAATCCCTTGGCATCTGTGCTAGAATATTTTATTGCTTTCAGGAGCTGGATTAATTTTCTAAACTTCTTGAATACATGACATTTCTTAGATTAGTCTAATTAGCATGAAAAACTTCTTGAATACATGACATTTCTTAGATTAGTCTAATTAGCATGAATGGGTATGCTAGTTACATTACAGCAACTTGCAACCATATTTGGCATAAATCAAAGATGTGTGAAAGGTTTACAATGTTGCACAACAAGATGGCAAGATGCCAACATTGCAAGTACTTTGTGTACTGGTAAACCCATAAACCTTTCTCATTTATGTTTCAACTGACTGTTACTACTAGTATAGGACGACAGGCTAGTAATCCATTTGTGTACAGATAGATCAAAGTTTATATTACTGCATGAAAAGTAAATTGAAAATAAGCCTCAGAAAATAGTGACTTTCTGAGGCCAAAGGGCTTTAAAATAGACATAATGTACATACACTTTTTAAAAGCCTCAGAAAATAGTGACTTTCTGAGGCCAAAGGGCTTTAAAATAGACATAATGTACATACACTTTTTAATAGTAATTAACACAGATCTTGAAAAATTTACTCCCTCTCACAGAGAGAAGGACTGTGTCCCAACAGTGGGAACATTATAGGCTGATTATGCTTATGCTTTAAAAATTAAGAACATAAATAAATGGAACAATTTTATTAATTAAGCAGCTTGCTTCTGCAAGCTGCTTAATTAATATTATTTAATGCAAGTACACTAATGTTGATGTTAAATAAATCTATGTATAATATTTAAATTACATAAATTATTTATTTTTAACACATTGACTGCCAGACGACAAACACAATCGAAAATCTATTGTTCGAGGTCACCAGTGACCGCAGTGGCAGTCATGGTGTTAAGAAAATGGTGATAAGACAAATACATTATTGTAACTTTTGTTTTAAGTAAATTATCTAGATGAGAGATAGGATAACTTGTCTTTTTTGTTGGCCATGCTTTACTGTGAAAAGATGTAT
The DNA here is from genome assembly GCA_916614155.1 of Mesoligia furuncula. Taxonomy (NCBI): domain Eukaryota; kingdom Metazoa; phylum Arthropoda; class Insecta; order Lepidoptera; family Noctuidae; genus Mesoligia; species Mesoligia furuncula. The sequence goes on from OU744809.1 coordinate 27,467,561, forward strand.
TTTTATTTATTTTAGAAGATATTTTGCTAACATGCCTCTTCCAGATTAAACTCAAATATTAAAGTAAAGATGTAAATTTACTGTGTAGAGAAGTATTTTTACTAACATGGCTCTTAAAGAGTGAATATGAATTAGATCTAGGAGCAATTGAAAGCTTTTGCATGTAAGAGAGTATGATTAGGCAAACATACACCCACACTTAACACTAACTAATAGACTTGAGTGAATGAAGGCCATGGTGAGGGAATAAACTGGCAATCAAAATAATTATGATAGTTATCTGGTTATTATTTCTTCAGAGGTAGGCAAGGCATTATGATAATTCTTACATCTTCACATTCATACACTTCTAAACCACAAATCCATGCTTTTCCTAAAAAAAAAACAGTCTCCAACAGGCATTCTTTTCATTCTAGTAACAAGGACTTTTTAACAATTTACAATCAGCCAGGGTATAAGAACAGGCTAATATTGATTGAAATTAAACTAAACTGTAATGTAATTGTGGTCTTTAATGTGTATGGAATAAGAGTTACTTTTCATTACTTACTTTTTAGTTGTCCCATTAGACATTGGCCTAGAACTTCACTTTACTGAGCAGTTTTAATTGAAAAGAATACGCAAATGATACTAGCTAAGTGTGAATATTCGCAATGAACCCTTAATTGTATCGAAACATAGTAATTGAGTTAATTATTTAAATTAACAAGTAGTAGAAGTATAAAATCCTCACCTGATGATAATATGCTTCGTATATAGCGCTGTGGGTCCCTGCCACCTGCAACCGTTCAAGCCCCATTTTCAGAACGTAAAACTCACTACAAATATTTCTTTACGAACGTATTTTGAACGGCTAAGGGTGTGACATTTCAATACTCTTCACGACATTTCCAACGTTCGTAGTGAAACGGATACGATTACGTGGTCTTTTCACACGTTAAGTGTAATTAAATGACATGAAACACCAATTACAAACTCTGCACTGTAAAATAAAACGAACTATTTGATTTAAATAAGCGGCTAAACTATTGAAATTCTAATAATTTTTGAGCAGCGTAATCTGTTCACGGTACACTAAACTTTGACGTCAAATATTTTAATGTTTTCACGTTCGATACTAAAGTCGCACTGCACCAAACTGTAGATACATTAATAAATTTTTCATTAAACAGAAAATTTACACGGTCTAAGCTATAAGAACTATTGAAATCTCAAATAATTCTACCTGAGTAGGAGAAGGCAAGGCAGCCATTTTTTACATCTCCTCGTCGACCAATCAATAAGCGGCCATAGACTAAAGAGTCTTTGACATATGCGGTGCGAGTGCTGGGAAAAATTCTACCAGTTCAACAGTAAAATCTATTTGAATAAGGAAAAAACTTCAACGAATCGAGTCAAATATTTTAATCAATACAATCAAGAAAATAAAACTATATAATGCCATCAGTCGTGTATTTACGAAAATAGGAGAACTTGCATTTCACAAAATATTACTTTACTGCTGCTGCTGCTTTGCGATTTCAACAAAACTTTCTAAACGTTTCAAGCCGCGCTTATTTATTTCAAAACAAGAAAGTGTATTTAACTTTCTCAGCCATTCTTTTACGTTTTCATGTTGTTCCAACAGTGGGACCAATATTTCAAGAGAGCTTACTGTAGTTCCACAACAAACATCGCATAGTCTCATCTGCAATACAAATATTTACAAGTATCGTTATTAATAGTTACTTTACTCTTTGCGTTATTAGCGAAGTCATGCCAAACTTAGGTAGTTTACATTAGGTATAGTAGAAATGCTGAAATTGTCTCACTGACCTTATCACCCGTTAACCACTTTTGGGTACTTAATTTCAATTCTAAATGGTTCAATGAAGAATGCCAATTGTTAACCCTTACTTCGTCGGCTGGCCATTTACCAGCAAAAAATTCGGTCTGTAAATTAATTAATTTGATTAATCAAACAACGAAACAAATGATTTCTAAATTGAAATATATATGTTGCCGAAAGCAGACCGGCCGGGCGGCTGGAAGTAGAGGGGCCCCTGGCTAAATAATAACAGCCGCACAGGTCTTTCGATCAGGTTAAGCTACGCTTTCCGCGTTTGGTCTGTGGATGGGTGACCACCTTTACATACCGAGACCCCTCCTTGCCTCGGAAAGCACGCACGTTAAGCCTTACACCGCATTATATTGTAGTCTTTGGTTAGGCCGTTTGGTCCTGGCTGTCATTCGTGGATCTTTGACAGTCGTTACGGGTAGTCAGAAACCCGAAAGTCTGACAACCAGTCAGGGGTATCGTATGACCCAGTACAATGGGTAGTGGAGGTCAGATAAGCAGTCGCTACATGTAAGGTACTGGTATTCAGCTGCATTCGGTTAGACTGGAAGCCGACCCCAACATAGTTGGGAGAAACCTAGGCAGATGAAGTCGCCGAAAGCCTAAAAAATACTAAAAATGAGCCTCATTGACGAGAGGACTGCACCTAATATTAGTTTTAAGGTCTTTTTCTTAAAACGAAAGCAAATACTTTCAACACACTAATATCGTTGACTTACAAATATAGCACTATCGATTGGAAAGAGGACACCGGCGTCGAAGTACAGCCACTCGTTAATCTTCGCTCTCAGCATAATTTCTTCAGGGTACAATTCTGTATTTTTGCGATTTCTGCAGAAATACAAAGCAATTGCGTGGCTGTCGCAAATAACGTCTTCGTTTACTGACAGCGCTGGGACTTTCTGGAGAGGATTTATCTGTAATTATTAAATAATTAATTATTTTTAGCAATAACGACATCGCAGATCCTGAGGTCGCCAAAGTGTTGCCAAGCATAAGGATCTAGGTGATTAACCTGGCCATCCGGACCATAGTAATTTAAAAGTGCCATTGAAACGATGAGAAGAAGTATCTGGGCCTTGAGTCAGGGAAACTTTTATAGTTTACTAAAAGAAAAGGGTCAGTGCGTGCAGGGTTTAGAAATGTAGGAACTAATGCGACTTTGCTTGCGCCTCCGCCTTGGCAGTAGGTATTGGCGTTAGGTTAGCTACCTACTTAATTTTTGCTTGGCAGTAGGTATTGCAAATATCAAATTAACTTCATTATGTAGGACATGTCTGCCGCCTTTCATTATGTAGGACAAACTGTGGGCCCATAACGCAAAGAATTCGTGCCCGAGCGGAACGGACCCATTAATGACTTCGTTCGTTCGTTCTATTATCCAGTCTACGCCAGCGTACCTACCGGGAAAACCTAAAAACGTCCGATCCGTCTGGAGCAGTCGCCAGACAGATCAGACGTTTTTAGGTTATCCTAGAATCATCAAATCCTAGGGCGTTATTATAGAACGAACGAACGAAGTCATTAATGAGTCCGTTCCGCTCGCGGTGGAAACCGGGCTTGAGACAATGAGGCGGGGTCGCAGCAGACCACGTAGCAGATGGCGGGACGGAAAAAATGGAAGTAGTGGAGGGGGGAGGCTTTGGTCCAGGAGTGGATAGCGCAGGCTAGTAAAAACAAAAAAAAAATTAGATACCTACCTTTTTATAAAATTCGGTTCGGTTTTCCGCCTTGAATAGATCGATGTTGTGGAACTCCAGATCGATGTTCAATAGAGATGCTGTCATCATAGCGAACCTCACCGGTGGTGACGCTTCATCTCCGTAGAGGACCGGTTTCTTCGTTACCGACATATTTCTAATGAAAAAAAACGGTCATTAAAATATTAATTAGATAAGGTTGCCGGGACCCTCAAGGGTGGGTGTCGTTTGAGAGATCTAGGGCCCAATTCCCGGATCTATCGCTGAATGTTCTGTGATGGGATCACAGATACCTACAGGCATATTTTGAGAACAGGCAGAACATAGAAATAAATAAAAACAGAGTTACCAGGACCTACCTAATAATACGCTTTTCGGAACGACACACAGTTTGAAAATGTTTAAAACAAGAGTTGCCACGAAACAAGGCCATTTTTCAGAGTTGTTTACCACCAAGCCACCAACTAAACTTCCGTTCAGCGAGAATCCCAAAGAAGTTGTGTCGGGACACAAGAGCAAGTCGTGTAAAAAACGGCTATTAACACTTGTAAATTAATACGAGTCGATAATGCCCACATATCAAATTCAAGATTCTGTTACCTCTTCCATTATGCATGTCGAGAGTTCGAGACCGCTTGATAGTGTATCACGTTCAAATCTTGAAATATTACATCTTGGATGTTTTCTATCTTGTAGGTATAGGAATTGAATAATTTTAAACGCTATACATACTCAACCAATAATGATTAGGTGGTATGTAGACACTCGGGGGCTACTTACTACTTTACTTTGCTAGTAAGCCTCATACGAATATGTACTTAATTTGTGTTTATACTCACATAAAATTATGAATAAGGTGCATAATTATACGTATGAATTGCTTACTTTACCTAGCAAAGTCAAAGTGCAGTGTTTGCAGATTCAGTGTGAATCGCGGCCTCAGTTACTATCGTTTTACTCTTACCTACGCATTCAGCAGTACCAAAGAATACGGAACATGAACCTTCTTTTAACTTTAGATTTGTTTATTTTTTACAAAAAAGAACTGGCTGTTTTCACGTTTCACATGTTAGACAGTTCCTCGAAAAACATATTGCCGTCAAATAAAATACAGAATGAAAAGAGGCAATTAAGTATTAATTGGTATTAATATCAGCCCTAAGTAATACAATTATTGAAAATCGAAATTTTCTGTAGGAATCTATTTCATGGGGAGTTCAGTAAGTAGAATTTCAGAAACAGGATTAAAGTAAGTTTTTTTTCTCTTTAATTTTTTTTCAATCGATCAATAATTGTCACATGCCAAGATATGTGAACTCTTCGCTCTGAATAGATCATGACTCATTCTAATCAAACATCATCATCAATCAATCAATCATAATGATCATGACTGATTCTAAAAATAATATAACTGTGAACCTGATCGATAGAATTACATAACATCACGCCTGTTTTCACCAAAGGGTTAAACAGAGCTGTCCTGTATGTAGTGCACGCACATTTCAATGCCTATTACCATCAACAGGACAAAACAAAGAAATACTAGAATTATTTTATCACCAACAGTTACCTATTACTTACTGTCTTACTTTTGACCAGGGACTAACGTTTGGGGATACCTAACTAAGTACATATTATATCTCCGGGGAGACATTTTAGTTACCTATCTAGGCTATCCTTACTTATTTTCTTCTAAAGAAGGTACCGAGTGCAAAACTGGGTCTTTCCAATTTTGCCATCAGAATGCCCTCAAACCGATCATTGGCATAAATTGATCTTCATGGACTCTGAATTGAAGACAATGAAGACTTAAACTTTTGCCAGTTTTCGTTTTAATTACCCAAATACACAGGCACTGCACGTTATGGAAAGCTGACAGGAGTCCCGCCTGCCGGGCGGTGATGATGGCCCTAGACTCCATGAACCTCAGCATCACGGAGGTGGACATCAACATGGACAAGGGAGAACATAGAACGCAGGAGATGACCAACGTAGGGAACTCTATCGGTTTTTACAAGCTTTTTACAGTTTGTTTCCATGTAATATGAGTCCTGGATGAGACTGGCACAGGAGCATGGGATCGGAATAAGAAAAGAGAGGCCTATGCCCAGCAGTTGGTGAAGTCGGTTGAATTATTAGTCGGTTTTGAATTATTCCGATCTGTCACCCTGCTTTGTACCTTAGGGCGGCAGATCGGAAAAAAAAGTTTGATCTTTAAATACTTTTTTATTAAATATTTTCAAAGTTCTCTCCACTAGCCTCTATAACTTTCAGGCGTCTGAACCAGTTTTTCAGTTCAGTTTTTCGAAACACTTTTTCCAGTTCGCCGCAGACACCTCGTTTACAGCCTGCTCGAACGCTGACAGCGCATCTTCCGGCAACGAAAATTATGTCCCTTTTAAGCATTTTTTTTATTTTCGGGAATAAAAAGAAGTCGCACGGTGCTAAGTCAGGGCTGTAAAGAGGGTGACCCAGGGGTTTGACCGGCGTGCTGCCCAGGAAGTCCCTCGTTTTGAGCGCGGTGTGCGAAGGCGCGTTGTCGCGGTGGAGCAGTAGCCCGCAGAGCCCTGTGCTTGCCTCGCAACAGAGAAAACTTCTGCCAAGCATTTCCGAGGTTTGGTTCCGAAAAGGAATTGACACCAAGTAGCTAGTCAAATTGAAAAGCTCGCGATCAAAATTTTCCCCCCACTTCTAGGTAGCTTCACTTTGCTAGGCGTTGATTCGTTTTGAAACACCCAAACCGTCGATTGGCGCTTCGTTTCTGGATCGCATTGATAAATCCAAAACTGTAACGATCGACGACGACCTGTAAAGATGTCCTAAACACGCCGAGGACGAGCCTGCTTTAAATTTGTTTATCATATCACGGCAACATTCCACCCGGGCCTGCTTCTGAGCATCGGTGAGGGGTTGTGCAGCACTCAGCGTGAAACTATCTTCCTCACGCGAAGATGCACGTATAGAATTTCGTGAAAGCTTCCCGATCAGACCTGCAGTATGTGCTGAATCTCTTGATACGTAACTCGCCTATTGGGTTGGATTGAATTTTTCACTGCTAGCCGTAACAACCGTCAAAGGGCGTCCACTTCTTTCTTCATCCCTCAAAGTTAGTCGATCGCGCTTGAATTCGCTATACCAACGATACGTTGCCTTAGAAGGGCCTTCATCCATGAATGCCATTTGAAGTCTATCATACGATTCGTCCTGTTTCAGGCGACACTTGAAATCGTAAAAAGTCATAGCGCGAAAAGGTTCTCGACGCAGATCCATTTTTTAATGAGACACGATAATTTAAATTAGCTCGCAAACAATGTGTAGGGAAATTTTGAAATTGGAAGTATTGGAACGTACCTATTTTTTTACTTACAAATATTTTCAAAAAATAGATTATAACTATGGCCAGTCTCTCAAACATAAATCTGAGTGGCCTGGTAAAACTACATTTTTTTTTATTAATGCCCTAAAAGTCATTTAAATAATTATTTCAATTTGTTGACTTTGTGTAGGACATTTTTTTTTGTTTTTGCAGTTAAATCCGCTACAAACTTTGCCAGTTTTCAAGGACCGTGAACTTGTGATATGTGATAGGTATCTCCTGCATTTTTATTAGTTTAAACTTTTAATTATTATCAGCGGGACCTTTAGTACACCTACTGTATCTTACCCTACTTGCTTGTTATTTTTATTCGATTTATTTCAAAATGTCTGCTCTTTTTTTATCTTTATACTTACAGTCATGCAATTTGTACGTACTTGGCTGGTCGGTACTGCGACTCCAGCCGTTTGTTGCCGAAAGATCCTGGAGCCCGTTCTATAATGGACCAACACATGCATTACAACAGTTCAACAGTTTATCCACGGTTCCGCGCAGCTGCTGTTAGTACAGGTTTTTATAATATTCTCGAAGCCACAGGTTTTTACTACTCTGCATGACTGCCTGTTTTTTAACCGACTTTAAAAAAAGGAGGAGGTATCAATTCTGTTCAATATATATTAATATATATTTTTTTTGTTACCTGTGAACTCCGTTATTTATAAGCCGATTTGCAAAATTCTTTTATATTTGAAAGGATAAACTTTGTTTGGGCCCATTGAAATGTTTGGTTTCTAAACCAAAATTAGGTAGGTACTGGTAAAAAATCAAGTAAACGAGATTGCGTCGTTTGCTTTCCTATGACTTTTTAGTGATGGCTTAGTGGAATTGACATGGGATGCATTGTGGCTATAAGTGCCGTATCTTTACATAATTAACCGACTTCAAAAAGGAGGAGGTTCTCAATACGACTGTATTTTTTAAGTGAAACTTCTTTAGGCGCGTTGGGCATTTTTTGAGATAGGAAAGCAAGCATTGAACTCGCGCCACTGTTACCGTAAGCGACACCGCGAATGTTTTGTTTATAAGACCATTAAAAAAATACCCGCTTCGGATGTGTTCGCTGTTCGGCTGTCCTCGGGATGTACGCGGTTTTAATGTATAATTATCCGGTATGTCAGTGAGTGATGGCAAAGTATTCTGTTTGTTTTGTTGGCACTCCCGGAGTGCTTTTAAAGTGTTTTTAATGGATAGGGTATGCTTTATATTGATGATGTTTTAAAAACTTCCTGTCACTGATATATACGAATCTGAGTAGGTAGGTACATACATAGGTCGAATCGAAAGGATCAGCATGAAAATTTCTTCTAGAGCTCTTGGTCATACACATGGGCCTCCATATTTACTGCAACTTCACAACCGAGGTGGTTGTGAAGTTGCAGTAAATACTAGGTCACAACAGATTCTGTTGTTACAATACCGACATTTGACTCTGTTGTTACAATACGGACATTTGACAGATTACTTAGTGCAATATTTTGTGGTCCTATCAGGCGTTTAATTTAAATAAGCAACAATAATATCTATGATATTTATTTACATTTACGGATGTCCGTGTGGTGTCGGACTTAAAGAATTGCACCACCCCATACTTCCCGTGGGTGTCGTAAAAGGCGACTAAGGGTCGTACCGGAGAATGGGCAGCAGCGTTCTCTATGCATTCCACCACCATACTATACTGCGATCGCCAACCCGCCTGCCAAGCGTGGCGATTATGGCAAAACCCCCCCAAGAATGACAAGCACAAAAATCACTAGGCCCCTAGTACCCGGCGGCCCGCCTACCCTTGGTTACGGTAGCGGCCAAGGCCACGGTGAGGCAAGAATCCCCGGAAGAGATCCGGCTACCACAATCACCGAAAACTGGACCTGGCAACATACAACACGCGTACACTCCGGACCGACGAGAAGATCACCGAACTCGAGGAAGAATTGAGCAAGATACGATGGAGTATAGTGGGGTTATCTGAAGTCCGAAGAGAGGGGGAGGACTCGATAATCCTTAATCCGGAAACTTGCTCTATTTCCGGGAGGGCAACCAGCAGTCCCAAGGTGGTGTCGGGTTTATCGTCCATAAGTCCCTTGTGAGCAACGTGGTGAAGATCGAGAGTGTGTCGACCAGGGTGGCGTACCTTATACTCAGAATATCCGAAAGGTATTCGCTGAAGGTCGTACAGGTTTACGCCCCGACCTCGTCACACCCCGACGATGAGGTGGAGACCATGTATGAGGATATTTCCAGAGCCATGCATGGCTCTAAAACTCACTTTACCGTTATCCTGGGGGACTTCAACGCGAAACTGGGTAAACGTAACGATGATGAGCTGCGAGTGGGGCAATTTGGAGTTGGATGCCGGAACCACCGGGGCCACCTACTGGCCAGTTTTATGGAGAAGGAAGGCCTCTTTATGATGAACTCCTTCTTCAGAAAACGTGAGCATAGAAAGTGGACCTGGCAGAGCCCGGATGGTGCAACTAAAAATGAGATTGACTTCATTATGTCGACGAAGAAGCAAGTATTCAATGATGTCTCTGTGATCAACGCGGTGAAAACCGGAAGTGATCACCGTATGGTAAGAGGCACATTGAACTTAAATATCAAGCTGGAAAGATCTCGACTGATAAAGTCTACGCTCCGTCCAGCACCGATCCAGATCCAAAACCCCGAGAGCTTTCAGCTCGAACTCCAGAATCGTTTCGAATGTCTAGGGAGCTCCGTGGACGATTATAACGATGGGTTCGTGGAAACTGTCCATACGGTCGGGTCTAAGATCTTCCAGGCCCGCCGTACGAATTCAAAAAAGAAGCTCTCTGATCCTACTTTGCGGCTCATGAAGGAGAGGCGCGATATGATCCTGCAGTCTACGGATGATGCGCTAAATTACCGGCAACTCAATAGACGGATCTCTAAGGCCTTGAAAAGCGATCTTCGCCGTTTTAATACAGATCGTATTAAGGACGCGATAGAGCGAAATAAAGGCTCCAAGGTCTTTGCTAGAGATCTGTCTATTGGGCAGAGCCAGCTTACGAGACTGAAGACCGATGATGGCAGGATCGTATCCGACAAACCTGAGCTGTTGAGAGAGATCGAGAGGTTCTATGGACAGTTATACACTTCAACAAATAACCCCGCTATGAATCTGGCAAACGACCCAAGAGCTAGATTGACCCGGCACTATACCGAAGACATCCCGGACGTCAGCCTGTACGAGATTAGGATGGCTCTGAAGCAGCTCAAAAACAACAAGGCACCGGGTGATGACGGAATTACGGCCGAGTTGCTGAAGGCTGGCGGAAAACCCGTCCTGAAGGCCCTTCAGAAGCTGTTTGGTTCCGTCATACTCGAGGGCAAAACACCACAGGCATGGAACAGGGGTGTGGTGATACTTTTCTTTAAGAAGGGCGATAATGCCCTCCTTAAGAATTATAGGCCCATCTCACTCCTGAGCCATGTCTACAAGCTGTTTTCGAGAGTCATCACGAACCGTCTCGCGCGCAGGTTTGACGACTTCCAGCCTCCCGAACAAGCCGGATTCCGTAAAGGCTTTAGCACCGTAGACCACATACATACGCTGCGACAGGTTATACAGAAGACCGAAGAGTATAACCTGCCTCTCTGCTTAGCGTTTGTGGACTACGAGAAAGCCTTTGATTCGATCGAGACATGGGCTGTGCTGCAGTCTCTTCAACGGTGCCAGATCGACTATCGGTACATCGAAGTGCTGAAGTGTCTGTACGAAAACGCCACTATGTCAGTCAGACTCCAGGATCAGGCCTCGAAACCTATCCTTCTGCAGCGAGGTGTGAGACAGGGAGACGTTATCTCTCCGAAACTGTTCACCGCTGCACTGGAGGATGTCTTCAAGGTTCTGGACTGGAAAAAGGCTGGCATCAACATCAATGGCGAGTACATAACTCACCTTCGGTTTGCCGACGACATCGTAGTCATGGCTGAGACTATGGAGGACCTCAGTACAATGCTCGATGACCTCAGTAGAGCCTCCGAAAGAGTGGGTCTTAAAATGAACATGGACAAAACGAAGGTCATGTCAAATGCCCATGTAACACCCACTCTCATAAAAATCGGAGACGCTACACTCGAAGTCGTGGACGAGTACGTTTACCTAGGACAAACCGTCCAGTTAGGTAGGTCTAACTTCGAGAAAGAGGTAAATCGACGAATCCGACTCGGCTGGGCAGCGTTCGGGAAGCTACGCAATATCTTCTCGTCCCACATACCGCAGTGTCTCAAGACGAAAGTCTTTGACCAGTGTGTGTTGCCAGTGATGACTTATGGAACGGAAACGTGGTCGCTCACAATGGGCCTTATAAGAAGGCTAAAAGTCACCCAAAGGGCAATGGAGAGGGCTATGCTTGGAGTTTCCCTGCGTGATCGAATCAGGAATGACGAGATCCGCAGCAGAACCAAGGTAACCGACATAGCCCGAAGAATTGCCAAACTTAAGTGGCAGTGGGCAGGGCACATTGCTCGCAGAACAGATGGCCGATGGGGCCGAAAGGTTCTGGAGTGGCGACCGCGTACCGGAAGACGTAGCGTTGGAAGGCCTCCCACAAGGTGGACCGATGACCTTGTGAAGGCCGCAGGAACCCGTTGGATGCGGGAAGCACAGGACCGGTCGAAGTGGAGGTGCTTGGGGGAGGCCTATGTCCAGCAGTGGACGTCTTTCGGCTGAAATGATGATGATGATTTATTTACAAATGTTACGTTCCGACGCTTACGTTATGTCGATCACGATATGTCGCTTTGACGAGATAGAATTAAATAACTTTTTTAATTTCTGGTTTCAGTATCCAATCCTATACGAGCATTGTAATTTTGTAATGCCACAACAAATAGTTGATATTGAATCCGCCTATAGTGATCTGGATAGCATGTTAACTGGGCGAAGTTGGTTTGGTGGCAGTTGGTCAACTCTGAGCGACATTGTATTTGCTTCTACTATCAGTACGCTAAACATTCTGGTCCCTGTTGATAGCAACAAGTGAGTAAAACTGGAATAAGTATGTAGGTTTTTCCAATAAAGTAATGATAAAATTGGTTCAAAATTGCTATGTATTTTTTTCAGATATCCTCGACTTTCGAACTGGCTATATCGTATATCAGAAGAACTTTATTTTATTACGGCTAATAGAAAAGGACTTAGTGAGTTCTCGAGAAGAATAGGCGAGTTAGCACTTGTACAACAGTCATAATATTTTTAAATCAAGAACATTTTTTTACAAACAATGTGTTTGTCAACATTAGATCGCGGCCCTATTCTTGATGATAAAGAGTTCAAGTGTCCAAGGAGTTCTGTTTCACGACGAATTAGACAACTATCCTATCCCGACGTACACCCTCTAGCACCCAATCGACAGTTGAGGAAGGGCGAAGACGCTGAAAATACTAAGGGGCCTGTCTCACTGACCGCTTGCTGAACAAATACTTACAGGTAAACTAGCAATTAACAAAAAAAAAGGTGGTAATTACTGTATTAATTTTATATTGTTAATGTTTTAGCACAATTTTCTTGGACACTAAATTCAATTATGAATCAAAAATAAAGACAGGCTCCCTATTTGCCCATCCTTGGCTAAGCTATGGCAAATAGTAAAGTGTATTTTATAAAGCTTATACGAAATATAAAAACTGATAAGCCATAAAGTTTTTTATTGCAGGTACCTACTGTTTAAGGCGAAAGCAGGGTAGCCCGCGAAATTCATTTTTTTTTAAGTTTTTTGCAATTTGCTGGTCAGTATTAAGTTGTACGTTGATTAAAATATGATTTGCGGCCGTAACAAATATGTATTTACAGAGTTATACATTATTAAAGTCATCAACACAACTCTCTAAGACCAAGTAATCCCCAAGAATGACTATTTCATGAAATCTTAACATTTGGGGATTATCTTACTAACTTAACAAGATGTATTACTGATTACTGATTGTAATGATTATAATTCTGTAAATACATATTTGTTACGACCGCGAATCATATTTTAATCAACGTACAACACAATACTGACCAGCAAACTGCAAAAAACGTGAGAAAGTTTGAATTTCGCGGGCTACTTAGCGCTGTGACTGAGTTCCACCGAAACACTAAAGCACAAAATACACGGTTTGAAACGTTGGTTTCAAACCTAAGTTTGAAACAGTGTAGACAGTAGTTTGAAACCAATTTCGTATGACCTTTAAACGTCCTTGGTAGAAAGGCCTGCGATGCAAACCAGTGGCAGAAGAAAATGTTGGTTTTAAACCGAGCAGGCATCTCGCAACAACAACAACTTCAAGGTCACCTTGGTTTGTAGACTGGTTTCAAACCGTGTATATCGTGCTTAAGCGTGTGTCCAGACTGGGGCGCGGGAGGGGCGCGGTCGCGGCGCGGGTGCGGGTGCGGGAATGCGGGCGGGCTGCCTGTCCGTCTATAATTACTTTCAAAGGGTAATATAATAATACGGAAGATTACTCTTTGAGCACGGCTGCGTTTTGCGTGTTGTCGTGTCCACTGCAGTGTGACCAGTTTAAATTTTACGAAAAATGAAGCACCTCAAAAATACTGAATATCTTATCTGAATGAAATATAGACTAAGGGCTAATTTTTCAATCATCTGATAACTTTATTCGAGAAATAATTTTGAAATTTTGACAGTTATTGTCAAACGTCAATTTTATTCCTCGAATAAAAGTTATCTGTCGATGGAAAAATCAGAACATCAATGTTCGCTACGGTGCGGTGTTACCATAGCCGAAAGACTTCCACTGCTGGGCATAGGCCCCCCCAAGCACCTCCACTTCTACCAGTTATACTATACTCATAAATATACTTACTTCCGCCAATTGTACCTACAAAAATACTAAATTACTGATGCTCGGAAAAGTCGATAAAATATACCGAAAAAGTATTAAAATACTGGATCTGGTCACACTGGTCCAGTGTTAGCCCGTGCGCTGCCCGCGCCGAGCAGCCCGCGCCGCTCGCCGCGCCCGCGTGCCCACTATGGACACTTCAATGGAAGTTCATATGTTTGAGTTCGCCGCGCCGCGCCCGCACCGCGCACGCCTCGCACCCATACCGCGCCCGCCCCGCACCCGCGCCCCAGCGTGGCCAAGCGCTTACACTAACTTCGTACAACTAACTTGTACCTGACAGGTTTACCTGCACAGTTCAACTGTAGTAAACCGCAGCGTCTATGTTGCACAACTGCAAGTTTCCACGCCTGTACAGGCAACCAAGAAAAATATGAATACTGATATTTTTTGCCCGAGGGTATACTTGTGCAGTTTAACTGTGCAAGCAAAACTGTGTGTGGCGGTCGCCTGCACAGACGGCAGTTGTCCTGTGATTGCTAGAGGGGAAAGACTTGACATGGGAGTACTTTTTTCTTTGCAGTAACCATGATTTGCACCATTGTTCACGGTATCGTATCTTCGTTTACATTTCCTTTTCTTCAATAAAACAAACAATAAACCTGTTCAGGCTACTGCGTCGAGATCAAGCGCCGCTGTGCCGGGGCCATAGTTTCAACTGAGAGTTTGTACAGGTTTTCCGCTACGTGTATGGCCTCTATGGAGCTCAGGTTTACCTGTACAGTTGAACCATGTTGAACTGTACAGGTCAGCCTGGCAGGTAAACCTTAGCGTGTATGGCCTGCTTTACAGACAATTCATATGTAGCCGGCAGGCAGGCAACCGCGTTAATCAAATTAGTCTGTAGTAAGGAATGAATCGATTATTAAAAAAAAAAGTCTATGGTGTATATCACTTTTACTTCAGTCAGTGGATTTTAAAATTCACTTCACTAAACTCGTTCTGTCAGTGCTGTCATGTCATGCGTGGCTGTCATTGTATTTTTTTAGATTCGATAAATAAAATTTATTTGTTGTGGAGGAGGGATGAATGAGTGAGGAGTGCTCGGCGAATTCATTATGTAGATGTAGATTATCAAACATTGCCGACTATTGTTCACGCGGAGTTCACAGGGAAAACGTAAAAAGTTCACCGCGGATTCTCACGGAATGCGAAGAAAGTTGACGTGAAAGGTTTGTGCTGTGTTATGAATGGTGGTGTCGATCTAAGGCTGGTGCCGTCACCATGCCACTTGTGTCGTGCTAACACACAATAAACTGGTATTACGTTACGCTAACGTAACTCCGTGTTTACTCTGTGTGTTGTATTTAGGTGACATTATTTGGAAAGTCCGGAGGATACTTTCTACCGTCGCGCACCAGCGATGGCCGGGTTCCAAGCGAGCGACACAATGCCCAAGTTCGGACACGTGACGGACCTGCGCGAGCAGTGGCTTGTGCGTGCTGACGGAGCGCTGGCGCACCGTCTGCAGGACCGCGAGATATCCTCTCATCTCTGTGAAAATAGATATCGCAACCAGCAGATCCGGGAGGATTTCCCCATAGCTCTGAACGAGCAGCGCGACATCGAGCACGAGGTGCACCTGCACGAGCTCACGCGCCGCCGACAGGCTGACATCGACGCAGAGATCGCCAGAGAGATGGCCGAGATCAACCTGCGCAGGCAACGTCGCCAGCGCAGCACTGACATGCTGCAACAACCCAGTTCTTCTCGCGCCGCGCCCCCAACGTTCCCGCCGGTGGCTTCTGTTCCAAACGAGGATCTCAATCCTGAAGAGCTAGGTCTCTCTCCTACTGAACTTGAAGATATGAGAAGACGATTGGAACAAGAAGAGAAAGATGCGAGGCTTGCTAGAGAACTGAGTCATGAGGACAACAACCAGGATGCCCTGCTGGCTGATATGAGATGCGCTGTAGAAGCTCAAGATGGTGAACTGGCAAGATTGTTGCAAGAGAGAGAATATAAGAAACTACAAAGAGCCAAGGAGAAGGCAAGGCAGAAGGCCCTACTGAAGAAACAGCAAAGAATGGCAGCCCAACAACAACCACTGCAGCTAGAAAGTGATCCTCCCACTCCGCAGGCAACATTATGTGATGCTTACAGTAATCCTCGAGATATAATCCGTGAGAACCGACTCAGACTGTGCAAGTCTGTTGACTCCGATTTGCATTATGTTGAACCTTTTGAAAAAGAATCCATTCAATCTAAAGCCAGTGCCTTGCAGTCGTTGGAAATGTCAAACCAGTATTATGCTCAACAATCTGAAGCTGGAACTTCAGGCAGCAATTTATCTCACGCTCACTCAAGATCCTTTGATGATAAAAGAGTACCAAGCAATCACAGTTCCATGCAACACCGACAGCCTCCTCCTCCACCAACAACTAGCAAGAAGCCTCGATTCCCAGACCCAGTGAGCATTAGGCCGGCATCACACTACCCCACAGACCACTTGGTGCCTGAAAGCATCCCTCCGCCTAACATGCCTCACAGCTACAGTGAGAACAACAATTTGTACAGTTGTACGTACCCGCCTGATGTAAGTCCTCCGCACGTTGGACAGGATAGACATGACACCAGTAAGAGACTGTCTGTAATATCTGATATAACTGCTGAAGGTCTGGCTAAGAAGAAGAGCAAGCAAGCTGATGTTAACAAGAAAAGAAAGGGATGCAAAATACAGTGAAAGAGTTTGACAGTGTATTTGTGAAAAAAAAAGCCTTTCAAAGATTAGTGATTTAATTGATCTGTTTTAATCTAAACTGCAGGGATGGTGATGAGTGAAGTGATCTGAGTGGTAGCTAGCTTCTATGTGTTCGTATTGTATGGGGTTATTGTGAAAATCCAGCTCAAAAAGGTTTTTTATAGTATTCTAGAGTTGACGAATGAAAACGGCAATTTTCAAGATATTTTTTCAAGGATTTTTAACATTTTACATTATAGATGTAGGTAAGGCCATGTTGTTGGCAACTTTTTATATTTTTTCTTAGAATTAGTGATTATTTATTCTTGTATTCTAACCTCTGTAATATCATTCAGATTTAAGTAAAGCTCAATGATTAAATCAGTAAGAAACGGAAAAGTACCTATCTGTTAAGTACTTTAGTCATTACTAGTGATAATCTCAATTAGCCATCCTCCTGCATGAGCACTGTATTCAAGTGTTTTGATAATACTTGTACTGCCTCTCAAGTAAAGTTATTTGAAGTGAAGGTCTATGCAGCCATACAAAACTATTAACATCAAAAAGACAAACATCCAAGTGATAATATAGCAATGCACACTGGAATTTTGCTTCAATTGCGGTCACTTATATTTTATCCCTTCATCATATAGATCCAGAGAAGAACAAAAACTTCTGGGAAGTAAAGTGAAATTCCACAGTGTACAATGCCAAGTTTTCAAAAACTCAATTTTCGACATCAGTACAGACGCCAGCACATCAAGCTAACCGAAACTGTCAAATTTTCCCAATCAACATTGAAACTTATGCTTTAGCGATAAAGTTAAAAATCTATTAAAGAAATTTGACATATTGTAGTAACTTGATGTGCTGGCGTCTGTCATACAATTATTTTATTAGTAAGTTTTTATGATCTGGAAAACAAGGACACCTGGACACCTGGATACATCAATAAAAAGTTATTTTATTAATGTATGTTTATTCCTTTTTTCCAAATCAGTAAATCTTGAAAACTAAATTCTGCTTTGTTATAAATTCAGATCTAATTGGTACACTCAAGTTTATGAATCACTTGTGTTCAGATTCCAATAAGGTGAATCACATTACATAAATATGGATGATATTGCAGAGCACATGCAGAAAGTACCTGCAGAAACCAATGAGCCATTTTAAGCTAAGGTCAGTGTGTGCCTTTGTCTATTATATAAGTATGTTTATACAAACATTCCATTTATTTTTTATTTTTTGTTGTTTGAGCAACACAAATATTATGTAAGTACATGATATTCTATATAGGTAGGTACATGTCAGCAGCTGCTGGCTCTCTATAATAAGTTGATAACATTAGAAATTATCTGAAAAAGAAGACTTTTTAAATGACGAAAAAAATACGTAGGTAGATAGGTAGGTAACTAGGTACCTACATTGTGCTCAAAATGTCATGACATGATAAGTTGGAAAACTATAGAGAAAATGAAAAAAAAAAAGTTTTGAAATGTTTTTATTTCATTACCTATTAATAATATTAGAATTTAAAAAAAAAACTTGTTTAATGAAAGTAGTATCGTGGCGAACATAATTACTTACTGTTTTTTACTTCATTTATTTTGGCGGAAATGACCTCAATTTTGTACTTAATCTCTGCAAAAAATTTAAGACTGATTCTGAAATGACCATATATTACAATACGTAATAGTTTTGGTGCCCATTTGGTGCTCCATGAAGAATTTATTTCACAAATTATTCATATTATTTTAATTTTCTCATAAATATTTTTGTTATTAAGATAGATGTTATTCGCTTAAGCAAAAGTGTTTAGAAAATATAATACTTAATTGCTTTCACAGTGACTTTCTCTAGCGTAAAGATGACTATTCAAATCATGTTGCAAGTGACATCACATTATAATGCAGGTCATTCACACACTCACATACCTAATGTTAATGGACAATGGTCGATAATAGCATTGGTATTTAATCCATCCGTATTACTTATTTCTAGATTATCTTATTTACTCGTTATGTATGCCATCCAAGTTCGTGTTTTGGAATCTTTTATTGCTAGCAAATACTGTGAAATATTTCAAGTAAGTACCTACAGTCACATTAAAAGTATGTTGGTAGGTACGTTATTCAAAAGGGATTATCTTCTAAAGAATCTATTGGAGTTTAAAATATTTACAAATATTAATATAGACCTTATTTATAGTGAAGGTACCTTCTTACAATTTTTATTTAAAGTTAAAATGAGATGATCGCTTTTCAGCAATACGTGCCTATTACTGACTACATACATGTTTAAGATATTTGTAAGAATATACTTATAAACGTTAATTAAATCATAACTCTATAATACTGGTGCTTTATTAGACTCAGATATCAAAGAATATTTCAGAATATAGGTACCTACCTACATAATGTTTACCAATGTTTAACTTCACAATGTACATCAATGTTTTAAAAACAAGCTAAACAACGGCAACTGTTCTATACTTACTGTTTCCTTTTAAAGAATCTCATTTATTTTGTAAAAATATTGTCAAAATATTAACACGTTGACTGCCAGACAACAGACACAATAGAAAATGTATTGTTCGCGGTCTCGGTGACCGCGGTGGCAGTCAATACCACAATAATAACGTTTATAAGTAAAATAATAAGTTAAATGTACTTAAATAAGAGTAAGCTTTAATCGCAATGTATGGCCTTGATCGTGCCTTAGTGGAACTGAACCAAACTCAAATATTTATAATAATTTTAATGTAATTATAATGAGTAAACACAGACTAGTGAACATCGTCGCAGTTAGAGGCGGCATTTATTCGCTGCTACTGAAAAGCGTCATATTTGGGCGATCTCCGGCCCCTACGAAACTAATCCGGATTGTAGTACCTTTACCGGGTTATTCCGTTTATCCACCCCTAAAATCAACCCTATGGTGGATACGCGGAAACGCATGTCCGAGAATCCTCTAGTCTTAGTTGGATAAACGGAATTTATAGGCTTAGGGTGCAGTCTCAGAAATGCGTTTCCACCTTAGAGTAGATTTTTTGGGGTGGGTTAACCGGTAGTCCTAATTTCATAGAACATCATTATTCAAAATTCACTTATGGGGTGCAAAGTAACAGACACACTTGGACGCTATTATAAATACTTAAAAGTAAAGTATCTTCCTTGCGTACTATTTGCGCAATTTCCTAGAGTTCCTAGACATTGAACCTCTACACAATTTATTGTGAACAACGACGATTCTCAAAGATATTACCAATAGATACGATATAACTACACTACAATGCCGACGGACTACGATTAGAAATCCTACACTTCAATTATTTTCACGAACGTTTCAAAGTAGCTGCGAATAGATGCCTCCAGCTGCAGATACGCAAAGCAGTATCTTAAGTTAATACTAGATATAACTGGGTCTAAAGAGACGAAAATGTATGCTAATTTATAATACTGCACAGCGGATCTTTACCACTGAAAAGATGAGAAGGCCAATTTCCGTAGGTAATTAAAAATTTTCAAAAACTAGTCGCAATCACATCTCAACCAAAATTTAAAAATTAATATAAAAACTTTTGATTATGGCCGAGATTAGAATGCGAACGATCTTAAAAAAACGTCAAACTCGAAGCATTTATTTCAAATAAACCAATTTCAGGCACTTTTGAATTGTCAAGGGGTCGGTCAGTCAGAAAGATGAAGCTAGTTGCCCATTCCAAAGCTTAGTAAGTACCCATGGAGAAGAACGGGAAAGAAAAAACTCCACGGACACTCTTATGACATCAAAATAATAATACAAAGTATTGGTTACATCATTCATGTTAAAAATTACCTATGCATGTGAAAACTATGCAGAACTTTAAAAGCGTCCGTAATGAAAAGATTAAAAAATATATTAAAAACAAATATTAAATTAAATTAAAATAAGCCATGGCAGCAAAGCGATGACCTGCCCCTACTGAGGGCGCCCATTCACGAAATTGACTCGTGTATTACGTTACGTTCTTCAAAATCTAATTTAAGCCAGTAATTTGAGATAATTTTCAAGTTTTGATAATAATATAACATTTTTGACAGATTCTTAAAAATACGGTAAAATAATTGCCCCCTGTGATTGATATCCAGTTTGGCCCAGCGGCTATACCCATTTGTAGTCAATTTTCTGGCTCCATATCAGAAATAGGTAACAGTAGACAGGTTGCATTTATCTTCCAAATCAGAGGTCATGTAGAAACATTGCTTATATGTATTATAAATTAGCAAACATTTTTATATTTTAGTGGCACTTGTTTGGATTTCAGTCAATGTATGTTTATATGATTATCGATTACTTTTTATCTGAATAAACTCGTCCTCTGTTTCGTAACAGGATATGTGGTGTTATTTCATGGCTAATCGGCCCCTAATGGCGGTGGGCCTTTGAGTATTAAACCAAATGGAGGCGCCATTGTCAGGCGATCCCCGCTGCCAAAGGTACGAGACCACTGGTCATAGCGGTTCTATACATGTGTGCGTATAGTTTATGCTTGTGTTTGTTTTTTGTTTTGTGTGCGTGCGTAACAACGCGATCGAATTGCATTAGTGTATTATTGCGTTCCCTCGTCCCCCGCGATGAAAGTGACAGACTTATTTGCATAGATATTAGTACACGTGGCGTCTCTGGTTGGTTTAATACTCAAAGCGGTGGGCGGATGAGATGGTCTTTGCCAACGAATTTTATGTGCCTATCGGTCGAACGCATGAATGTTTCGCCTACGCGGTACACCTTTTTAGTTTTTATGAAACCCTTCAAGAGGTAGAACCACAAACTTCCTGCGCCACTTAGCTCGCGTTTTGGTCTTGAAATCCACAGTCGCAACTGGAAAGAAATAAATTCCTTCTGTTTTCTCGAAAGTAGGTACTATTTCCTACTAGCAAAATATTGTATTTATCCCAGATTTCGGTGCAGGTTAACAACCTAACAATCTCAATAACAAACACTCGTTAGTTATTATTCTACGGTTAACGCCTTCCAGTTTCATATATAAAGCTGACGTTTGTTTGTTTGTTTGAAACAAATAAACAACGCGCTAACCTCTATAGCTGAACGTTGTTTGTTTTTTGTTTGTTGGTAATCTCTGGAACCACCGATCGTCGTTTCAGCCGATAGACGTGGAGGGGGGGGGGGGGGTTGCCATAATCGCCACGCTTGGCAGGCGGGTTGGCGATCGCAGTATAGTATGATGGTGGAATAAATAGAGAACGCTGCTGCCCATTCTTTAAGTCCGGCACCACACAGACACACCGATCGGAATTGAAAAAAGATTTTAGCATTTGATACCCCAATTCTTAAGGAAGTAGTACTTCAAAAACAAAAAGTCCGAAAGAACGCTGAGCAAAAACGAAATAAAAGAGCGGGCAGGCTATGCACACTGCGATTTGACGGGGTCGGGGAGACAAGAAATTTCACGTGGACGAAGTCGCTGGCAACAGCTAGTGATCAGATAATTCCACAATACTTATTCACAATAGAACATCCTCAGAAAATAATGTTTTCAATTTTATGTCGTTTCTATTCTGAGTGTAGTCCATCAGGTGCATGCCTGGCACACTCCGCGCATGCCCAAAACTGGCTACATAAAGGAGTACCTATTGAAATGCAATGACACAAATACATACACATCGCTTATTTTATCTATCTATATTGGAAATTGAACTCTATTGGGATTTTTTTATTGAAAAGAATGAAAAATAGCGGAGTGATTTTTATTGGTTTCGAAGTTCTGACTTGTTTAAAAAGTACAGATAAGTAGGTACTTAATTTCACCTGTTAGGTACTCTGCAACCCTCGACGCTTTTAAGTATTTCCTCTTTGTAACGAGTGATGCAAGCGCTAAGCGCAATCACGAAGCATAATTATTATTGCTGTGTTCCGCTTTGGAGGGCATGGATTTTGTTGCATTTGGGTCATTTAAAATGTTTTGCTAAGGTACGTAATGGTACCGGAAAGCGCTTGGTGTCCATCGGCATCTCAGGCATCTGCTGCTAGACACGATTAAATACTAGTAATTTTATAGTACTGAATACCTGCCTATTAGGTGCATAAACACCAATTCAATAGACATGCAGTTTCTAACTGCTAATCGCATTGAGGGGAAGGTGAGAGGCGAGTGCTGCTGCTGCTGCTCCGTTAGCCAGCCTTCTCCCAGTTAAAGTAGTACCTAGGTATGGAGTTAAAATCAGACGACATCGACTCAGACCATCTCCGAGACAAGCTGTTTATTTAATTCTGCCTGAGTCCTGAGAAAAAACTGATTTGATTAGTACTTACGTAACTAATATATTATATTATGTCACATTAGAGACCGGAGAAAGTGTATTTTCTGACTTAGCTAAAACTTTCTGCCAAGAATACGTGTATACTTTTTATATGGTAATGAGGAATCACATGCTTAGTCATCGCCTATTATAATAGAGGAAGGGTACTACCGTACTAGGCACCAAGAAAATAAATTTTTGCTTATCTTAGCAAGTCCGTATTTATGTCTAGGTATCCATGAGAAACTTCCATGAAAAAACGTGCCACAACTTTAAACAGTTCACAAGTTCTATGTGATAATGATAAAACTGTTGGTAAAATCTTTAAAATAATATTATTTTCTCATAGCGAACAATGTGTCGATCGGCCTTGGCGTACGCTATAACAGACCGTGTATGGAATAAATACATAACAACAAGTACATTGTAGGAGCACCTGCCGGCCTTGAGTCGGCCTCTAAATGCGCGCTTCGGAAATGCACAACAGCTAGTAGTTCTTGTAATGACGACTCGTTACCGGGCCCTTAACCTTACTGGGATTATTTTCCTACCTATTTATAGCTTGCTTAAAATATTGACGGCCGAATGGTGCACAGTAGTAAATAAATACCGTTTAGTATACATTCTAAGTAGGTGCATTATGTTTTACCCGCAACTTAATAGATGTCGCTGTTGTCTTACAAGGCGGTTAGCTGCGAAATAATTGTGGCAAGGAGACAGGGATTAGGAAGGAAGGGCAGGTGTGCATAAAAATATAAATATGTCAGCAACAATAATTGTAGTACCTACCTACTGGAATCACCGACCTTTTGAAATTATGACCTTGTTGCACAAGTGGGTAAATAAGAGGGGAGGGGCCCGTGGCTAAGTAATAACAGCCGCACAGATCGATCGTTCAGGTTAAGCTACGCTTGCCGTGGTTGGTCTGTGGATGGATGATGACCATGTTTACATACCGTGACCCCTCCGTGCCTCAGTCGTGGATCTCTGGCAGTCGTTACGGGTAGTCGGAAGCCCGAAAGTCTGACAACCAGTCTTACCAAGGGGTATCGTATTACCCAGTAACTGGAATGTGGATGTCAGATAGGCAGTCGCTCTATGTAAAATACTGGTATTCAGCTGCATCCGGTTAGACTGGAAGCCGTCCCCAACATAATATAATTGGGAAAAGGCTAGGCAGATGATGTTGCACAAGTAGGTACTGCATTTCAGACAGGCTTGCAGACGTCATACTGAATTAAAATAATACAGTTCTTTAGCATCGGCGATACTGACGTCACAACCATCCTGCGGTTTTGTGGATGTGGTCTAAGGACTCCCACGGTGTGTGCGGTCAGCATCGGAAGTCGATTAACACAACACGAAATAGATTGTAGGTCTAAAACGACATCAAGTCGTGTCAATTTAGATGATTTTAAAAAGTTAACAAAACTGGTACTTTTGTAAGAAGATATATCTAGTGTGGTGTTTTTTTCCACTAATGAAAGTTGAACATATCTATCGACTTGGTTGCTGACCGTGCCTTCAGGGCCATGTGTTTACCGCAGTACATTGTGGTCATGTGGTGTGCTTACCCCTGTGGGGTTGGGGCCTAAGACCATGACCGCTGGTTGCAACTTGTATGTCAAGGTAAGGTAGGTACTGACTTGAATGCTGAATTTGCTACCGCTTCAAGATATCGCCGTGGGCAGTGAGGAGTTCTGGTTCATGTTCATGAAGAGCCTATGGTATGGAAACCTCGCCTTTAGAATAAGCTTTATTGAAGTCATCTCGGTAGGTAGTCACCCGCTTTCTAGCCCATCTTCCTTTCATACAGCTGTCCATCCATCGTTTCTTTGGTCTTCCCCTACTCTCATAGCTTTCTCTTACTCAAAACTTTCCTCACGACATATTTACACCTTTGAATGCCTGTAGGATAAGTACAAAATAAAAATCATATAAAATTTCAAATTGACTATATTCATCATCACAATAAACAAATAAATATAAAAATATGACACAAGATGATCGTTGTCGTGTCTTCGAACGGACATGTTGCCATAAATTCAAACATTACTGATGGCGGGAATAGTGCTCTAAGCATGGAAAAGGGATGCTTGTGGAGTTGTGAGTAAAGATTACACTTCATTTAAATTTTAAGGACTTACTACTTATCACATTTCTGTGAATCGTATGAAAATACAACTGCTTAGAAAACTAAGCACTGTCGCGAGTATTATTTTATCGCATCAGTTCTCTTATAATCATCTATGCTCATTAGTATTTTGATGAACGATTATAATTATAAACATTAAGGTTGATAACGATCGTTGTTCGTGCATCAGATCTTTAAGACTAAATTGCCGGTCGTCCAACATAAAACATTACACGCCACACGAAGCAGTAAGTAGGTAAAACTTGTAAAATACATAACATACTCGTTTGGTAAACTGATGTGACTAAAATAATAATCGACTCCTCTATCTTACAAACGTTCTAAACGTAACGAGAACTGTTTTCAATTGCTTGAACATTTTCAATGGCCCGGCAGGTACAATAATTTATCAAGCGTTTCTATGTACAGTTTTAATAAGTGTATGAAGGAAGGGGCATTCCCAGCTTCCTCGCAGTGGCACGACCGGTATGTTGATTGTGGGGCAGGCAGAGTCCTAAGTGACCGTGTCATTTGCGAGCAGGCGACCGCGACGGACACGCGAACCTCAACCAGCGGCAGTGATTAACATTGCTATACAGAATATTTGCTAGTTTACAACATTTAGCTGTAATAGGTATGTGCTGTAGAGATGAATGTTGCTCGCGATTGTTGTCATTTTAACCACTCAATCCCGGCGCATAGTACGATATCGGCCCATTACAATAGAAAATCAATTGTGTCTCATTAGCGGTGATTAAGACGTTAAGTTCGATCAATGAATCGGTGAGCTTATATTTTATTTAGTAGGGGCTACCTTTTAACCGCCACGCTATTATTCATAGAAAATTGCCAAGCCAAGCTTCGTATTAAAATATCCAATACATAGATTTTGTCTTCTAAATTGAATATCACAAACCATATAGGTACATACGACTAAGTAAAATAATAGAAGTGATATGAATTTGAGTATTTTATAACACAGAATCTTAATTTGTAGCGGTAGAAAGATAATGATTGAAATGGTAATTGATTGATTGATCAAACCAAATTTTAGGGTACTTTTAGTAATCAAAACATGCATTACAATGTCATTAAAATGAAAACCGTAATTTATTTCATAATTATTACTAATTCATGAAGCAATAATTACAATATTCTTTATAGTTTTCTTAATAAACGTCTTTGTCACGAGCCAACAGTGCAACTTTACCAATGTTAATATAATTTACAATACCCATATTTATCTACTTTGGTCATTAACTTGGTGGCAGATGGTAAACAATTTGATACAGAACTAATAGTGTTGTATGTTATTTCGCGAAGTTGGCAGCTTGCTTCTTTGCTTTAACTAATTCAACTAACTCCTTGTATCGTTTCATGCAGTCTTTTTTCGTGCGGTTCGGTATACAGTCGGCTATCTTGTCCCAGCGCTCTGGGGTGCTCACCGGGAACGTCTTGATGGCCTGTTCCAGCAGTTCTTGTTCAGTTTTCGTCCAAGCCTTGTCATCTGGTTTGGCCACCTCTTCATGTTTCGGAGTGGCTGTTCCGTTAACTACTTTCACAGGATTATCACTCTTTGATATTCCACTTTCATCAATGTGGTTATATCCTTTCTTCTTCTCCTTTTCAAACTGGTCAAATGCTTCTTCGTTGGCAGCTTTCTTGAGACTGCTCTTTGAGAAATCTGCACTTTGCAAGTCTTTAGCTTTGTTCAAAACGTCTTTTGCTATGAACCGTCTTTCATCAGTAAATGTACCATGTTGATTTAAGAAATTAGCAACTACTTCCCACCTCTGGTTGGTGCCTGCTGGGAATAAGTTGACAGCTTTAATGAGAAGTTGTGTCATCTCAACGCTCCACTCAATGGGCTGTTTGAGCGCAGATTCCTTCTTAAACTTTTGCTCTTCTACTTTCTTGTTATCAAATAAAGCTTTCCTCTCTGCTTCTAGTTTGTCTTCAGTTTCTTTGACAGTTCTAATGAAAGCATCTCTGCCTTTGCTTTCTAGTTGTTTTACTAAATCTTGTATTTCTACCACTTTCAACATTTCACAGATTTTTTCTACAGCGGCCATATGAGAGACGGCTTCATCTTCAGTGTTGGAGTAGTAGTTGTTAGCTTTGCAGATGTCTCGGAGCGCCTTCTTCTCCTTGCGCAGGTTCTTCTTTTGCTGCTCGCGCTCGGCGCGCGCCACCTCGATGCGCGCGCGCTCCGCTTCGTCGGCCTTCTGCTTGGCAAGTTGAGCTTGTTTGATGAGACGTTCTTCTTCAGCTTTCTTTGCTTGTACTGCATCCTGGAATTGATGTAATAGAATTGAGTAAGTATGTCTATCAAATCTAATAACTTGTCCTTTATTTTTCTTCTGTTAATAATGACCTTAAAAATTCCAACAATGTCGGGTAAAAAAAAATGTTGGTATATACATAATGAGTAATTTCAACTAGTATTAACAAAAGTTCTTCATTTCATTTAGTATAAGACAACAATAAGTAGATCTAGGGGCTGATTTCTCAATAGACAGATAACTTTTATCTGAGGAATAAATACTGAGGTTTGACAGCTTTTGTTAAGAGAATATTTCAAACTGTCAGATTTATTCTTGAGATAAAAATGATCAGGCTGTTGAAAAATCAGCCCTAAATCTATAAAAGTATACTAGCTAGCAAATAGGAATATGTTGCCTTTTAGAATATTCATAGCTGCTAGGAACTATATAGGAGAATTACACATTATTTACTTGAATCAACAGAAGCAAGATAATTTTCCCATTGCTGCAATTTTTTGGACCAAGCTGCAAAGTAAGCTTGCAAAATATTTCAAATGCTGACCAAATTATAAGAAACTAGCACTCTGCCCGCGACTTCGTCCGCGTGAAATTTTTTGTTCCCCCGACCCACCCCGCCGCATCGCATCGCCTGCCTGCGCTATTACCTCGTTTTCGCTTAATGAAAACCTCTGACTTTTTCTTTTTTTTGATCAACTCCTTAGGGTCCTAGCGTGATGTTTAACAGCCTATAGCCTTCCTCAAGAATTTGGCTATCTAATGCAAAAAGATTTTTATAAATCAGACCAAGATATATATACGTCCAGAGATTAGAGCTTTCAAACAAACAAACTCTTCAGCTTTATTATTAGTATTATTTAAAAAATATGATATCTCCTAAGATATTAATTGAAATCAAATGATGTCAAGGGCAACTTTGTCCAAAGTTAAGTACTTAATGTATCTATTTGAATAAGGATTAATATCATGTCTATAAAAACACCTTCGCATATAATGCATTATTTTAGAACAAATTTGAATACCATAAAAAAGGTTATAGCGAAGTCAACCTTAAAAGATAGACATTATGATGATATGGACTTTTTTTTGGACTTTTAAAGGAGAACAATTCTGTCATACATGATTTTTGCGTAACTTTAACCGTTTACACAGCGTATGCAACAGAAGCTCTCAAAAGGAATAATTTTTCCCGTTTTTGCAACATTTTTCTTTGATGCTCTGCTCCTATTGGTCGCAGCGTGATGTTACATAGCCTTGATAAATGGAATATCTTACACAAAAAGGTTTTTTCAAATCGGTCCAGTAGTTTCAGAGCCTCTTTATAAATATTAGTGTAGATCACCCCATCATTTAGTAAGGGAAAAAAGTTGCGTTCATTGTATTTAGGTCATTGAGCGCTCTGAGTTTGTTTCGCCCTTCTTCTTAGAGTAGTTTCCAATTATTTTGAAAAAGAGTAACAGTCGAGTTTCTTGCTGGTTCTTCTCCATAGGAATCAATCAATTGGAATCGTGCACCTAGCTTCAAACGTTTCATAAGTGCCCATGTAGGCTTATGTGAAATAAAATATTTTGATTTTGAGTAGTCAGTTAGGAAACACTGAACTCATCTAGTTTTAAAACATAAGTTAAGTTTTGATGTGTCAAAGTATTTTTTAACAAATTTATAGAAATAAATATCAATTATCATTGACGGATAGTTACCAATATTATATGAAGTATAGGCAAGCCAAATCACTCCTATGCATATTAAGACAATTACTATCCTAAAAATTTTGTTAAAGGCTTTTTTTGACCACCACCCAGACTATTGATGTTAGTGCTCAATGTGCTGTCAGTGTTAATCACTACTATTGCTTACCTGTCTGGCTCGTTTGGCAGCTAGTTTCTTATCCTTGTCCTCCTGCTTGAACCTTTGGATCCTAGGATCGCTGGCGTACGCCAGATCCACCAAGCTCCGTATCCTGGCCATCTCCTCCTTTTTCAGCTTGGCCCGTGCAGCCTTGTTCTGTTTCTCGATCCACCGCCGCTCCTCCCGGTCATTGCCCCTCTCCTTCTCCTCCTCGTCAAGATAAGAGAACTCACGCCACGACTCAAACTCATACCAAAAAGCATAAAACCTTTCAACCTGTTCCCGGGTACTATTCTCGTCACCTAATAAAGGCACATTTCTCTTCTCTGACCACCGTGCATTTGACTCAAAATGTTTAGTAAATGATTTGTAGAAGCCATCCTTCTTGATATCGTTTTGTGAAGGTACAGTGTCGTCAATGGTGTGGTCTACAGAGTCATACGACCTGCGTTTGACTGGCGTGCCCAAGATCTCGTACGCCTTCGTGATGCACGTGAAGTAGTCGTCGTCGCTGCGGATCTCCTCGCCCTGCGCCTTGCGCTTATCGGGGTGGTGCTTTAACACTTTCTGCCGGTAAGCACGTTTTATGTCGTCATCAGTGGCTTTGTAACGCAAGTTCTTCATACCTAGAACGGCATAGTGATCTTGCATCTTCCAATCTTTGGGATCCAAACTGCGCAGGTACTCGACGTCATCGTCGAAGATGACTTCTTCGGCCTTTTCATTAGACTTGAGCGTTTGGAACAATGCGTCGCCACCATGGCACTTTACATTGTAATATCTAAGGAACGCCGCGCCAGCGCACTCCACTCTCCGCTTCACGAAAGGGCAGGGGATTGCCACCACCCTGCCACTCTCACCGGAATCTCCGTCCGTCATTTTAAATACGTTTTATTTGTAAAATATGGACCAAGCACTAACATAACCTAAAAACAAGGTAAACACCTTGTAACTTAACTGGACTCCGCTACTAAGTTTTTGTAGTTACTTTATAACTAATACACTACAATAGATATTTATCTAAGTAATTACATTTATATCTATTACAAAAAACGTACATTTTACAAGATAAAACGCGCCATGAAACCAAAGAAGTCGTCAGACGGTCCGACATTTGATGAATGAAAATTAGCGAAATGGTGAATGAATGTAAAAATTGAATAGTGATGTGACTAAGATGCGAATGAATAGATAAATGCCAATGTACGGTAAGCTTAGAGCATTTAATGCTCTAAGACGGTAAGGTAACCATACAGCTTTTATCAATGGTTCAAAATCTTTTAAATATTTTTTTTTCATAATTTTTAAATACTTTAATAACAATTAAAAAAAAATATAAAGCAACTTATTTTACTGTTCGAACAAAGACATTAAAGATCTTAGGGCGAGGCCACAACACTGCGTTGCGGCGTCGTATCGCAAAAACGACGTCACAGCACAATGTGTCGTAAATACAATGCGTCGTAGATTTTTACGATGCGACGCCGCAACGCAGTGTTGTGGCCTCGCCCTTACATCTCTTTGTGTTCGAATAACATCACACATTCACAGCATAGCACAACGTTGAAAATTACTCGCCTCCTGCACAGTTGCACAAAATGGCGTAAGTTGTCGTATCAATGAAGAAGAATCTTCCATGGATAGTTATAATATGCGAGATTTTATTTCAGAATTAAATCAATAGAGGTAGACCGCGAAATTCAAATTTTCTTACGTTTTTTGCAGTTTGCAGGTCAGTCTTGATCTAAATATAATTCGCGACATTTTTTTATAAACTATGTCACTACGTCGTACCTGCACAAATACAGTGACGGCAAAATAAGGAAAATTATATTTACCAACAATATTATTTAGGTACCTACACTACCTACCTATACCTAATGTGCTACGTCACAAAATGTAATTTACTTTTTAATACTAATAAGGAACAAGGGATTCATTACGAGTTACTCGCTCATTAATTAACCAATAATTAAATTGATGATTCGTACTTAGTAAATCGAATAAACGTTACGTCAAAAGAAAGGAAATGTGCATTATTTAGGTTCGAACCGGCTCACACTGGTCCACTTTGGCAAAACTATAGACATATAGGAATCGATGTGAGTCAATGTGTATATTTTGAGTTGATTTTTTTTTTTACGTATTCCTCTTTTGATTACAAACAACTTTTTCAAGTAGAGTTTTTAAAAAAAAACTTACTATTTCCGAGAAAAAAAATATTTTGTGTTTTTTTGTATGGCAGGGTATGTAATGCGTGCGTGGGTCAAAATAAAACTCAGTAGGTATTCAAGAACACGTCATTCTCAAACAGAAATGACAAAGAAATGTTATTGTATCCCTGCCGCTTTTCGAGCTACGGGCGCTCAAAGATTAGAAAAAAATAAAATATTTTGTTTCCATTTTAAAAGACCTACTGACAATGAAATCTGAAAATGACGTTCAAGATAAGTTTAATTTTAAACTTAAATAACTTTTTTTATTTCCAGCTTTTTAGTTTACAAATGTGAAAGAATTCGCAAACGATTTAGTTCTTGGTACTTACGTGTTTTTCACGATTTGTCACTTCGAATTACTTTTAACCATATAAGTTATGTATATTTTTGTAATCACCTTTTAAAACCCTTTATTTTGATATCCCACTCGATAGGTTTTGAGAAAAACAAAAATTTTTTTTGAAGACATATTGCGCCAAAAATCGGCCAATTTAATTTTTTTCAATTTTGATATACCCAGTGTCACTCTCATAATTAAGACGAATCTCTCAAGCGGTACCTCTCAAGCTGAAATCGATCAAGCCGTTTAGGCTACAGAGCGTGCCAAAGAAATATACATACATACACTCGAAAAACATAACCCTCCTTCTGACGCAGTCGGGTAAAAACACGGACTGTCTTCGCCATACTTTGATTATTATAATCAAAGTCGCCATATTATGATTAAATGTTATCCTTTTATTTATGATTCTGCCAAAGTGGCTTTTTTAGGCCCCCAGATTTGCAGGACATTTGCGTAGGCCTTGTAAAAAATACTCAAAATCGCCAGACAGTTATAAAAAGTCATGTTTTCTATGTAGTCTGCATGGTACCTACCTACTCACAGTCAGAGAGTGAATAGCACTACATTTACGTAATTCTGTAATTAATGTGACGTAAAATACACAATAGTTACGTAGGTCTCAACCGTATGAACGTCATGTTATTATGATAATTGAAAAACCACAATCTAAGCTAACATTATACAGCATAACTCCTCACGTAACATCAATTAAAATATATACTAAAAACCAAAAACATTAAAATGGAACAAAATGGTAACGGCGCAGGAAACTATTGGTGGATAAATTCACAAAATTATTTTTTTTATATTGGCATCAAAGTTGGGAAATGGGATGACTTCCACCATTTTTTCAGTTTCAGACATTTCTTAAAATTATAATTATTTTTTGAGATTTTTTTAAAATTAATATTTTAAATCTGTGACATTATTTATTTTAAATGAATTAATTAGGTATTTCTAATGATTTCGAGATAATTTTTTAAAGACGTTTATCACATTTAATTTGATATTATCAATTATTGTAATTTGATTAGATTTTAATATGATTAGTACATACCTAAGTAATTGTGATTTAAAAAAAAAACCTATTTAGGTAGGTACCTACTTTATTTATGTTGAATTATACAATTACTTATACATCGTTTACTACGGTACTGTAATTGGTAAAGAGAACAGCCGCACAGGTCGATCGATCAGGTTAAGCTATGCTTGCTGCGGTTTTTCTGTGGATGGGTGACCACCTTTACATACCGAGACCCCTCCGTGCCTCGGAAAGCACGTTAAACCGTTGGTCTCGGCTGTCATTCGTGGATCTTTGACAGTCGTTAGGTACACTCTAGTCAGAAGCCTGAAAGTCTGACAACTAGTCTTACCAATGGGTATCGTAATATCCAATAATTGGGTAAAATACAAGTAGTCAGCTGCATCCAGTTAGACTGGAAGCCGACCTCAACATAGTTGGGAAAAGGCTAGGCAGATGATGCTGCAGATGTTGTTGTGCCCGAGGGATCCATGTGAACTTTATTACTTTTATTAAGACCTTGAAACACGCATGACGTGTTATGCAATAAAGATTAGAATTGATTTGAATTAATCAGGCTCTCGCAGCGTCTTAGAGTTTCCAATGAGACTTTCCTTGTGTTTTTTTATTTGAATCTTGGAAACTACGTTTACCGTCAGGTTGTGTCTTTATAAGCATGGTGGATTTCAAACAGCATTCACTCAGTATCGAAGTAACATAGACAGTGGGCGCTTGTATAAAATTCAAATTCGCGTAATCCGTTGAGCTTACAAAATGTTTGGCTGCTTTATGTGTGCGGTAGAGGCTGAGAGAGCGACTAACCATAAAAGAGTTTTAATGACAGGATATGGTCCTTTTAGAGACTTGGAAACTAATCCAAGTTGGGAAGGAGTGAAATTCATGGACAAGAAAGAAATTGAAAAGAAACACAATATTATTTTGTCTCGGCAAGAAATTCCAGTGCGATACGTCGATGTGGATCGGATTGTTCCACAGCTGTGGGACACTTGTCGACCTGATGTGAGTAGAACAAACTAGAAGTTCCTAGATGATGCTTTTTCATAAGATAAGGCAAAGTGGTATGATAAATTTCACTTTTGTACCTGAACATTGAATTTATATTCTATTATTCTGCCGCTAACTATTTTTCTTT
This sequence comes from Mesoligia furuncula, assembly GCA_916614155.1. Lineage (NCBI taxonomy): Eukaryota > Metazoa > Arthropoda > Insecta > Lepidoptera > Noctuidae > Mesoligia > Mesoligia furuncula. The sequence goes on from OU744809.1 coordinate 27,501,320, forward strand.
GCCACCACTTTATAAAAAGTGAAGCAAATCAAATCGAGTGTGTTCTCTAAGGGTCAATGTAGGTACTTAATCATCACAACATTAGTTAGTACCTACTTATAATACTTTATAATTGCATCCTTTGGTCTATAATTTTAGTCATTGTTAATTAAATTAATGCTGCTTCTAAACAAATAAAATAAAATCGTTTTCTTCATAATAGAGACTAATTATTTTTACCATTTCCTTCTCAGCTGACCATCCACGTTGGTGTGAATGGGCATGTTTCAAAATTTGTATTGGAAACGAGGGCAAACAAAAGGACGTACGTAAGTCCTGACATTGACGAGCAATGTCCCGCGAGCTATGAGAACGTCTGTGATGGACCCGACTGTATAGATACTAGACTGGACGTCGAAGCCATCTACAATGAGTTCAACGGTGACCCACCTGGGGACGACCTACAAGCTGAAATATCAACTGACGCTGGCCTGTGAGTTTTTTCATTAAATATTTTATTAGAACCTGCAACTACGCGTTGTTAATTTTCTTGTGAAGTAATGTGCCTTGACACAAACGCTCACAACCTTCAAGACAGAACATGTTGCGTTCCGTCTTGAAGGGCCTGCATGGCGGCAGACCTAGGTAGTTATTTATTTATTTATTTATTTAATACTTCAAGCACATAAATGTACAGCGGCGGACTTAATGCCATAGGCATTTTCTACCAGTCAACCTTTGGGTGATGCAGAGACAAACAGTGGTAGGTGCAATCAAGAACATTGAGGAATAAATATTTTAAATATAAAGATACGCATATACCTATTAAAACTATGAATATAATATATACCTAATTACATATAAATATAAGCACAAATAAATATGTCATAAATACATGAATATACAACTTACTAAAAAGAAATAAGACAAACAATGAGAAAATATTACCGTTGTGATGATACTGCCAGCTTCTTGCGAATGTGCTCACGAGCCTAAACTTTAAAGTATAATCGGTTGGTTGCCATCCTGATTTCCTGGGGGAGCGCATTCCACAGAGAGATAGACTGAACGAAGAAGGAAGAGTGAATGAAGTCTGTGCGGTGAGTGGGACATTGGAGAAGACGATTGTGTGATGAACGTAGATTTCTATTGTGGTTGGCGCAAATGTACTGAAAATGGGGGGCTAGATAACTAGGGGAAGACGGAGAATCAAGAAATGAGAACAAGGTGGTCAGCGCCCTAAGCTCTCTGCGCTGGCGTATGGGTAACCACTTCAGAAGCGACCGATGCGCAGAGACATGATCATATTTACGCAGATTGAAAACGAATCGAATGCAATTATTGAGAAGGCGGTCAAGTTTGTTGAGGAGGTCAAGGTAGTTATGGTAGCTCTTATTCCCCAGACGAGCTTCTTCGCCAAAAACCCTAAACTACACCTAACTAATAATTTTCCTACAAAATTGAAGCTCCAGCAGACAAAATGGCTGTCGCTATGCGACAGTGGGACGCGACTCTAGCTCGTAGAACATAAAGTTTTCATAGAAATACCTTCATGGAAATTATTCTACCAGAATCGCTTTGAAAGCTCTGACCCTGCAGACCCTGGTTACTTGTCCGCCGTCTATTTATATATTCATGTCTCAATAAGAGGCAAACTGTGAGAATCTTGGTTGTGGGACAACCTTCAGCCTCCTCACTGATCTAGAAATTATATTCATGTTATTTGTTACAGATATCTCTGCGAATACATTTATTACACATCCCTATGCCGAGGCACTTCCCTATTCGTCCATGTTCCGCTGGACACCTATACGTCCGCACAACTTGCCCAAGGACTGGAGCGCATCTTAGAGTTATGTCTCAAACAGATAGGTAATGACGATTCTTACAGCTATTGTTAAAAATATTTTTAGGCTTCTAAAATATTTATGTTGGCATAAAAATAGTTTTTCATGTTTTCATGATAATATAATGTTTTGTGAATTTGTTGTTTGAATTTATTAGGTACCTATCTATACTATAATTACTTACGTAGAAGTTTTTTTAAGGTCTGGGGGCCTAAAAAGGCCATTTTGGAAGAATCATAAAAGGATAACAGAATGGATAGTTAACTGTTAAGTTAATCGTATCAAATCCCATTGGTGAAGGATTTTTCAGTTAAGTATTTATTTTGTCTGTGCTAAAATACCAATCAATCCAATCCCAATCTCTTTGATTGTACCTACCTAGTGCAGCGAAAAAAAGAAAAACACGGACTGTCTTCGCCATTTTATAATTCCTTTTATGATTCTCCAAAGTGGCCTTTTTAGGCCCCCTGATCAAATTATTTGTTGACTTATTTGTTGTATCTTTTAATAGTAAATGATTGCGTTTGTCTAACAAATCTAAGAGATTAATTTATGTACTTACCTATCAATTATATTTTTCAAAAGACTTTGTTATCATTTTTAGTTTAAAAGTATTTGTTTTGTATTAATAGTTCAGTTCATTTGATTTGATGCAATATTCATGTTAGATAACTGTAAGTCTAGACATAGTTGGGCTGTTGGGGTCCAGTCTAACCAGCTGAATACCAGTACTTTACATGGAGCGACTGCCTATCTGACCTCCACAACCCTGTTACTGGGTAATACGATACCCCTTGGTAAGACTGGTTGTCAGACTTTCGGGCTTCTGACTACCCGTAACGACTGTCAAAGATCCACGAATGACAGCCGGGACCAACTGCAGCGGCTTAACGTGCTTTCCGAGACACGGAGGGGTCTTAAGTAAAGATGGTCACCCATCCACAGACAGGCAGGGCTCTTAGCCGCAAGGCTCGACAACTGTCATTTAAATAAATAAGAAAAAAACCGGCCAAGTGCGTGTCAGGCCACGCACAGTGTAGGGTTCCGTAGTAGCCCGTTATCACAATGTAGTACGATTCTGTTGTTCTTTATTCTGAATATATAAAAAAAAAACATATTTTGTTTTTCAATGCAAGTCTTTACCCGTTATAAACAAGCAACTACTTCATCTTACTTAGTCACTTTAAAGGATTAATGATAAGGATTTTGAATTTGGTACAAAATTATCCAACACCCAAGTTCAATGACTATTACTGCTGTAGGATCGTTGGTGCAGTGTTAAAACCGCGGACAGACAGACAGACACACAGACAGACGGACATGACGAAACTATAAGGGTTCCTTGTAGGAACTACGCAACCCTAAAAAAAGAAAAATTGTTTAATTTGCACAGACAAAACAAAACGCACATCCATACTAATATTATAAATGCGAAAGTGTGTCTGTATGTCTGTCTGTTACCTCTTCACGCTTAAAACGCGTAACCGATTTAGATAAAATTTGGTATAGAGATAGTTTGAGTCCCGGGAAAGGGCGTAGGATAGTTTTTATCCCGATATTCCCACGGGATCGACACTTAAGCGAGTGAAGCCGCGGGGCGCTGCTAGTCCATTTATACAACGTGTAACGTTAAATGCGCAAAACCTCAAGACGTCATTCTCATTGTACTCATCATTATGAACAACTTTTACTATGGCACAAAAGCTGAAAACGCCAAAAAAAAATCAGTTGTTCCCTACATTTATGCTCGCGCAGGTCGTCAAAATGTATATGTTACTGTAAAAGCCCGAACTGCGGTAAATCTTAGGATTTACCGGTAAATCTTAAGATTTAGCGGTAAATCTTAGGATTTACCGGTAAATCTTAAGATTTAGCAAGTCTCACCGGTAAAAGTCCGAATTGTTCTATAATAATCTTAGAGTAAGAAAGCTATAGAGCATCGGGTAGCGTGGCCACACATGAGACAAAAAACTAACTTAACTAACATAGGCTACTTAAGTAGCTGCCTTGAAGAAACTGGCACGCAGTGAGAGACGGAAATAGTATAGCTTTATCCTTTTCTGTTACTTATAATAACTCAATACTTTATCCCTTTCTTGTAGAAATGAAATGGAGCTACCCGCCGTCTATACTTTTCTTTGTCTAAGATAATAATCATCAATTTCTGACTTTTACCGGCATTCAGTCGGTAAATCTTAGGTTTTACCACAGATACCGGTAAATGTTAGTTTTCAGAGTAAAACAATGCAGTTAATAAATCAGAAACTATTTATTCAACAATACTATTACTATAATCATATTGTTATTAGTCAAGTCTTAAAACATGTTAAACATGCCTTAAAAAAATAAAATGCAGATAACACAAATCAGAAACAAAACAGTCTTTTGATAATCATTTCGTTATTCGATACACTCATTATTATTATTATTATTAGTCAAGTCCTAAAACATGATTTACAAAAAAAATGCAAAAAAAATACTTTTCACTAATAACACCTACTTTTTTTTTTTTTTTTGCTGATGGGAAATCATCAAATGACTCCTCCCGCTCTGGGTGGAGCGGAAGGGAGTGTCAGACTCTTACTGACTAAAACCCACCCGTGTTCCTTCCTTGGCCCTTTATGTTCCGGGCCAGCGATCGATAACCCTTTCGGACAATCCCGCTGACCCGGCAGGCTTCGGCCCTAAGGGGCCCCTCCCCGATGCTGACATCTCTTTGAGGCGCGCGTGGAACACGTACGCGCCGTCCGGCACGGGCCTGGTCCTGATCGGACGGTGAGCTACCCATTACTCTCCGCCCGCAGGCCCGCGCCTACGGTGGCCGGGAGTCGTCACGCGGCTCCCGACGCCGGGGGCGTCCCCCGCGGTGGCTGAGACGGGAGGCTCTCTTCCTGAACCGTCCCGCCACCTCCTTCGCTAGCATGACTGCTTCGCAGAAGGAGATGACTGCCTCCCACTCCCTCTCGCCCCGGACCATGGCTTGCACCAGGGCCGGACGCGAGAGGTCGCCGTCGCTGCCGATCGCCTCTACGAGGACACGGCGGTGCTCCGCCCAAGCGGGGCAGACCTCCACCGTGTGCTCCACCGTGTCCTCTGGGCGATCCTGGCAATGGTGACACCCGGGCGTTTCCTCCCGCCTGATGATGTGCAGGAACCTCCCGAAACTTCCGTGTCCGGTGAGGACCTGCGTCAGGCGGTAGGTGAGGGCGCCGTGGCGCCTCTCTAGCCACTCCTCAAAGAGGGGTCTTATAGCCGCTATCGCGGCGTGCCCTGCGCTGGGTTGCGACAGTCGCTCTTTCCATGCCGCCATGAGATTGCGCCGGAGATCCGTCCGCTCCGCAGCGATTTGCCGCGGAAGCGGATCCTCCCCCCGGCGTAGTGCCTCCGCGCGCCACTCATACAGGCGCGCGAGGACTATCGCCTCCAGATCCCATGGCGGCAGTCCGGCAAGGAAGCTTGCCGCCTCGCCAGAGATCGTGCGGTAGCCCCGGATAACCCTTATGGCTACCACCTTCTGGGGTTCAGATAGTGGGCGGCTCGCCGCCCACTATCTGAACGCGCCATGAACCGCACGACCCCCGCGTAAAGCCTCCGGCAGGAGGCGTTTGGCCCCCTCAGGTTGGGCAAGAGCCGCTTGAAGGCGGCCCCGGCCCCTTCCAATTTGGGGGCCAAACGTCGGAAATGCTCCACGAAGTTCCACCGGCTGTCGAGGACGAGACCCAGGTATTTTTCATCGTCATCCCGACGCCGATGTGAACCCCTCCTACCGTTAGTTGGGATCCCGATGGCGGCGCGTTCCGGGGCTCATGAAACGACATGGCCTCGGAATTGTGCAATGCCACCTCGAGACCCAACTGCCGGATCCTCTCCACGATTATCGCAATCCCGCGTGTCATCGCGTCGGCCGCCGCCTGATGCGACTTCCCCTTCGCCAGGACCAGCGTGTCGTCTGCGTAGCAAATCACGCTGACGCCATCAGGGAGGTCGGCGCGCAGCACCCAGTCGTACCCGATGTTCCACAGAGGCGGCCCCAGGACCGATCCCTGTGGGACACCGCACGACATCTCTCGCCGGTTCCACTCCCCATCGCGACCGGGGTAGCTGACGGCTCTTTCCGTCAGATACGCCTCGACTATTCGACGGAGGTAGGGCGGCACCCGGTGATACCGGAGTGCCTCCACAATGGTGCTCCAGGGGAGGGTGTTGAACGCGTTGGCGATGTCGAGTGACACCGCCACGACGACCCCACCCTGGGACACCGCGTCCCCCGTCGTGAGGGCTCTCACGCGCATGATGGCGTCCACCGTCGAGCGCCCCTTGCGGAAACCAAACTGGCTGTCCGCAAGATCCGGCCCCGTCCTCACCAGGTGCCCGACGAGGCGGCCCGCAATCACTCTCTCAAAGAGCTTACCGACCTCGTCGAGCAGCACGATGGGCCGGTATGCGGACGGAGAGTCCGCAGGGCGCCCTGGCTTCCGAATGAGGACCAGCTTCCCCGTCTTCCAACGGAGTGGAAACTGGCCTCTCTCCAAGCATGCGCTTAAGAACGCCTCCAGTCGAGGCCCGAGAGCCTTCGAGGCCAGGACCCAGGCTTTACCTGGCAAGCCGTCTGGTCCTGGGGCGGAATAACACCTACTTTACGCTAGGTACTAGTAAGCTAAGCGTTCTTAATACTCACTTTTTTTCTTTGTCAACTTCAACTTCACTTCATTTAACTAGTACTCTCAGTTTCCTAGACTTTCAGGTATCTTTATGTGACCCTAATTCATTGCTCTCGAGTGTATTTCATTCTTTGATTTCGGACATTTACCGGTGTCTGCGGTAAAATCTAGGATTTACCAACTGAACGCCGGTAAAAGTATGAAATTAATGATTATTATAGAACAATTCGGACTTTTACCGGTGAGACCGCAGTTCGGGCTTTTACAGTAACATTTATATACTAAACAGCTGATTTTTTTTGCGATTTCATGTTTGGTCCCATAGTAAAAGTATTGTTGACCCTTTAACCGCTTGTGTGCCGTAATTACAGACACAATTAAAAAGCCATTGTGTTTCGCGTAGATCTACGTTCCGGCAGACTAAGGGTTAAGAGGTTATTCGCATTTAACATTACACCTTGTATATGACGTGGACGGAGTTATGCCCGAACATACATAAAAAAATATATATCAACTCTGAAATCACAAAAAAAATCTGCTGTTTCATACAAAAGTTCAATACCTACTCGACCAAAATGTACGAAACAGCTGATTTTCAGACTTCGTCCCATAGTGAAAGTTATTCATATTCATGGGTAGAACACCCTGTGAAAATTTGCGCAATGCATAAAAAAATATCCTGTATAAACATCCAAATTGAGAACCTACTCCTTTTTTGAAGCCGGTTAAGGAGATTAGGTATTATGATGTTCGACAGTGCAGTGCAGTGCCTGCTGTTCATCATCATCATCGGCAGCCTTATTCTACCCACTGTTGTGTATAGCAGTGGCGGATTTAACAGCAGGCTGAGTAGGCTTGAGCCTAGGGCGGCGGAATTTAGAGGCAGCAAATTTGCCGACAAATTCTTTTTGTTTACCTTCTTATACCGTCTGTGTGGTGCCGGACTTAAAGAATACCACCACCCCTTACTTCCCGTGGGTGTCGTAAAAGGCGACTAAGGATCGTACCGGAGAATGGGCAGCAGCGTTCTGTATGTATTCCACCATCATACCATACTGCGATCGCCAACCCGCCTGCCAAGCGTGGCGATTATGGCAAACCCTCCCAAAATTGGGGGAGGCCTATGTCCTGCAGTGTACGTCTATCGGCTGAAACGACGACGACCTTCTTGTACAGAAATCAAACGGTTTCCTGATGTCTTGCAGCAAGCAGTCCACAAGACATCTTTTCGATGACTTTTAGGGAAACTCGTCGGAAAGATGTCTTGAACTAAGCGATAAGTGATCAGTAATACTAACAACTCAATTTGGGAACCCCACTCGTACGTAAGGTTCGAAAGGGTAAGGTAAAGGCCAAATTCCAAGACTTTAACTGCAGTAAAACGAGTTTAAGCTTTTCGTCATTCATAAGTCTACAAAGTCACTTTCTGTATAATGATCAAAAGCAAACAGAACCTAGTCAAGGTAGGGTGCTAAAATATCCAGGCTAGCTTCACTCTCTCTTACATTATACATTCTCTTTATCCATGAGCTTTTCTTCATAAGTCGACAAAGCAAGTAATGCCTTGCTTGATAGTTTAGATTTACTTTTGATAATTCCAAAAGAGCTTTTTGGAATTATCAGAAGTAAATCTAAACTATCCAAGTTTTTTTTCGCTTCGCTCGCTCTTCTCACCCTACATATTCTACCTACTATTTATCAAAAAATGCTGTGATAAATTTTTAATAGATTTTCAACTTTATTGCTGAAGCACAAGGTTCAAAGTTGATTAGGAAAATTTTACAGTTTCGGGTAGCTTGATATGCTGCCGTCTGAACATGATTGTGCTTTGATTAGCTCAGAAATAATACCCAAAAACTATTTCTTGCTGGCGAAAGGTGAAGATGGCCAACTTTCCCGAGTGCGTGTTGTTCGACTCAAACTAACAAGGACCCACCGATCAGCACGCCTCGCGAGTATTTGAACTGGGCAATGGATAATTGGAGGGTTGTACTCGTTTCAGACGACTGTAGGGTCAAGTTTTTCAGTGATGATAAACGAGTCCGCGTGTGGAGAAAACAAGGTAAAAAAGCATTTTAAAGAACCATGCATCCATGGAACAAACCGTTTTGGGGGCCTGAGTGTTATGGTACGGACGGGAATAAGCTTGGTAGGCAAAACGGAGCGGGTAATACTGGATGAGGGTACTGTAAGCGCCCGCTTGTTATGTTGGGCGGGTAATCCAACCTCATGTTATTCCATTTACGCAAAGAGTGGGCGCCGGCGTTGTTTAATTTATGACAATGTTTGTATACATACGCCCGTGCTACACAAAGAGCACTTTCTGAGGCCAATATCACAGCACAGCATAAATCAAAATTAACACCACTGGTCCTTCCGATTAAAGTAGTAGAAGTAGATTAAAGTACCGTCCTTTCCGACTAAAAGAAGAGTCAAGCAAGAAGTAGCTTCAACTTTCTGACTAACTGACAGACTATTTAATTTTGACAATTCAAAAGTGCCTGCACAAGGTTTAATTGAAATAAATGCTTTGAGTTTGAGTTTGAGTTTGAAGACCCCGTTGTCCCCTAAACTTTTACAGTAACTCTTGAGGAAGACTTCTTAACTTTGGCACAAAATTGGGCAGAAAATGGACTAGTCATCGGTGAAAAGAAAAAAAAAACCGAACCTCCGCTTCGCCGCTGACATCGTACTTTGTTCCTCATCAGCGGCTGAGTTGGGTAACATGCTCGTTGCTCGCAGACTTGAACAAGGCAAGCCTCGAGATTGGGCTTAGAATGAACATGTTTCTTAAAGTTTCTACATCCTCTTCTGGCGCAGCAGCATGTTGGGTCCACTCGGTGCGGTGCTACACAGGTTACGAGAACAAAGCTTATTCTTCTTCCTTTCTAGTTTCGTAAAACCTTCCTCATCAATTTGGCTGGCTCTTGGCAAAGAGCTACGGACCGCAGTCAGGGCAGGTTGAGCACCCTTTATCGGTTTTTAAATTTTAATAAAATGCAGCACAAACCGACGATTATCCCTGTATGCACTATGCAAGTGGGTTGCTACGGGTTTGGGCGGCTAAAGTGGACTGGTTACCAAGAACTACGGAAGAACTATGACCCCTGCCTAATAAACCAAGGGCAGGGGGTGACTTGCACATTCAATAATCATCATTTCATCCGAAAGACGTCCACTGCTGGACATAGGCCTCCCCCAAAGGGGAGGGGGGGGGGGTTTGCCAGTTTGCCATAATCGCCACGCTTGGCAGGCGGGTTGGCGATCGCAGCATAGTATGGTGGTGGAATGCATAGAAAACGCTGCTGCCCATTCTCCGGTACGATTCTTAGTCGCCTTTTACGACACCCACGGGAAGTATGGGGTGGTGCTATTCTTTAAGTCCGGCACCACACAGACAATATTCAATAATGGGCCCCCGGAAACGATCGCTAGCATATAGTGACGTAGCGACAAGAGGGCATCATGTCCTTAGGTGCTTCTGAAAGGAGATCTACCACTATGTCTCAATTCTCAAACGGAGAATTGTGTATTCTCCCCATTCTCACATATGTTGTCCAAACCTGGTCTTTGACACTTCAGCAGAGGGCCTGACGCAGGTCCTCACCGGACACGGAAGTTTCGGGAGGTTCCTGCACATCATCAGGCGGGAGGAAACGCCCGGGTGTCACCATTGCCAGGATCGCCCAGAGGACACGGTGGAGCACACGGTGGAGGTCTGCCCCGCTTGGGCGGAGCACCGCCGTGTCCTCGTGGAGGCGATCGGCAGCGGCGGCGACCTCTCGCGTCCGGCCCTGGTGCAAGCCATGGTCCGGGGAGAGAGGGAGTGGGAGGCAGTCACCTCCTTCTGCGAAGCAGTCATGCTAGCGAAGGAGGTGGCGGGACGGCTCAGGGAGAGAGCCTCCCGTCCCAGCCGCCGCGGGAGACGCTCCGGGCGTCCGTAGGCGCGGGCCTGCGGGTGGAGATAATGGGTAGCTCACCGTCCGATCAGGCAGGACCAGGCCCGTGCCGGACGGCTCGTACGTGTTCCACGCACGCCTCAAAGAGATGTCAGCATCGAGGAGGGGCCCCCTTAGGGCCGAAGCTTGCCGGGTCAGCGGGATTGTCCGAAAGGGTTACCCTGGCCCGGAACATAAAGGGCTAAGGAAGGAACACGGATGGGTTTTAGTCAGTAAGAGTCTGACACTCCCTTCCGCTCCACCCAGAGCGGGAGGAGTCATTTGATGATTTCCCATCCGGAAAAAAAAAAACAAGCTCGAGGTTTGCCAGCGAGCCATGGAGCGCAGTATCCTGGGAGTTCGAATTTCTGACCGTATAATGAACACAATGCCTACTGCGCGCCAAAACCAAGATAACGGACGTTACCCAGAAAGTCGCTAAACTTAAGTGGGACTGGTCCGGACATGTCTGCCGCATGGCGGGACGAGCTTGACTCTTCCCGTAAAGAGCCATTCTTTACGGGAAGAGTCGGCACTCGCAAAAGAATAATGTGGAAAAGGGAGAGGGAGACCTTTGCCCCCGTGGGACAATACAGGCTATAGTTAGATTAGAATTTTATTTAAACTTTTCGTACACAAAAATGGTATAAAGGCGGACTTAATGCCTGCCATTATCTACCAGTCAACCATGGGTGGAGAGGAGATTAGATGGTAGGTACTTTGGTTGATAGGAACAATGTTTAAAAAAAACTATATAAATATTGAATTATAAATAAAACAGCCACACACATAAATAGGTTATAAACTTTTATTTCACATACATACTATTTACTATAATATATACAAATTCAAGGTAGAGGTGTTGAGATGACTATACGCTGTTTCGAAAATAACTGCAATGCTTAAAATGCATATCGACTGATTGTAATATATATCTACATCGACTCTACTCTAACAGCGGTTTCGCACTACATCCGAGCCGAATCCGAATTAATGATCCGGCTTCAATCCGAATTGGTATTGTTCTAAATTCTGACGGATAGAAGTCGGATCTAGTGCGCAACCCCTCATACAAATAGTACTATGGTCACCTCCGACCGGCATTTCTCGGATTGGTATCGGACGTAGTGCGAAACCGCCCTAATAATATGTAGGTAGGTATCTCAATGTCCCTACAATACGAATTAAATTAGATAAGTACATCAAATATCATTATCATCATCATTTCAGCCGAAAGACGTCCACTGCTGGACATAGACCTCCCCCAAGCACCTCCACTTCGACCGGTCCTGTGCTTCCCGCATCCAACAGGTTCCTGCGGCCTTCACAAGGTCGTCGGTCCACCTGTGGGAGGCCTTCCAGCACTACGTCTTCCGGTACGCGGTCGTCACTCCAGAACCTTTCGGCCCCAACGGCCATATCTGTATTGCGAGCAATGTGCCCTGCCCACTGCCACTTAAGTTTGGCAATTCTTCGGGCTATGTCGGTTACCTTGGTTCTCCTGCGGATATCCTCATTCCTGAAATATAATGAAATATAACAATTAGGTAAGTATTTGTTACCAGAAATTTATAGTTTCATGAGGCAGTGCTACAGGCCACCCATCAAAATTATTATATAAAGACAACGTTTTGGAATCTGGCAGTCGCATGCCAACAGGGCCTCTTGGGCCAGTCATTTTCAGTTTGGCTATCCATTCCATAATACAACAACTAAATTCAAAAGTCAATGTATGGTATTTAGATGATGGAACACTAGGAGGTGACGTAGACACCGTTTTAAAAGATCTTCAATTCCTTAAGCAGCAGTTCCAATCTATCGGCCTTGACCTCAACAACTCAAAAGGTGAAATTTACATTTGTGACAATACTGACAGACAATCGACTAGTTATACAGAAATTCAATATAATAGCCCCAGACATCAAAGTTTTGGAAAAAGTTCATTGCACCTCCTAGGTTCCCCAATTTTAGAAGACAGTTTTTCACCATTCGACAACGAAAAAATTAAACATTTTAACGATATTTCGGATAGGCTTTCTAAAATTAATTTAGATTCGGCTTTCACCCTTGTCGGATATTGTTGTTTCGGTCCAAATTTTATGTATTTTCTCCGCTCTTCCTCTTTATGGAAGCAGCCATAATTTGGACAAAATTGACCGTATTATTCGCAGAACTCTTACATCCATTTTAAATGTGGCTTTGGACGACCGCGCGTGACTGAAAGCCTTACTACCCATTCGTTTTGGTGGGCTCGGCGTCCGCAAAATTTCTAGTGTAAGCCTACCGGCGTTCCTATCCTCGGTCCACAGCACAGAAAAGTTAACCACACGAATTTTAATTCCTGCTCAGGTTGCCTCTGAAGTGCCGTGTTTGACCGATGCGATACACGCCTGGAAAGTGGCTTGCCCGAACACAGTTCTGCCCGAGAACCCGTCTTCCCAGAGACAGTGGGATGAGCCGCTCTGCAGGTTGGTACGGAATTAACTTATTAATACGTCCACCAATACTGCTGAGAGAGCCCGCCTGCTGGCTGTGGGTGAATGGGAATCGGGCCTCTGGCTGCAGGCGCTACCGTCACCCAACAAAATCAAAAATCAAAATCAAAATCAAAATGTTTTATTTCACATAAACCTACATGGGCACTTATGAAACGTCAGAAGCTAGTTGCACGGTTCCAATTGGTCGTTTCCTATGGAGAAGAACCGGCAAGAAACTCCATGGTTACTCTTTTTAAAAATAATTGGCTTTTACAATGTTTCCAGATTACAGTAGGTATGGGAGGACAGTGCAGGCCTGTCAACAAGTACCAAGTACTTGATAAAATAGAAAATGGTCTACAGATCTAAAGTCTATAAGGCCTACAAAGTCCTCACATTTACAAAATAAGAATCTATCAAAAGGATAAATAATAAAAAAAAATAAAAAAATAAAAACAATAATAAAAACCTACTAAAACCAAGTGTTATGATTCCCATTAAAACCACTAATAAAGAGGTGAAAATTTTCAATTATCTGTATATAATGTCAAATAATAAAGAAATTATGTCAAAAAGTATATAATGTCAAATAATTAAGAAATTATGTCAAAAAGTATGAAAAAAAAAAAAAAATTAATAAAAATTAAACATCGTAATTTGAGAGCAGTTAATAGACATTTACATAGTTATGCCGTTAATGAGAAGCCAGGGATGCCACATGTGCAGAAGGAATTATTGCCAGGCTACCTTGTCTTCAACGTAGTCTTTAATCTTATAATATGCTTTTTTGATAAGGACACGTTTAATGAGGGTTTTGAACTTTCCATCGCTAAGTTCTGTAACCGGCTTTGGCAACTTGTTATAAAAACGGATGCTGTTTACAAGAAACGACTTGCTAGTTTTAGTTAATCTAAATTTAGGTAACACAATTTCATTTTTACTACGTGTATTTATATTATGGAAACATAGGCACTATGCTGGGTGACACGACGGCCTCGGGCACGATGGCTTATCCTGCAGCACGAGCGCTGGGGCCCTAGTCTGCTATTTTTATAAATTCGTCATTCCAACACGATCCCACTACCATCCCATTGTCATTTTGCTTAAAGTTCGTAATCTGCTAAATTCATAATGGTTGATCATTGGTCGGTCAATGGCACAGAAATTGTACGATACTCGTAACGAATTAAAAGCAATGACTGCACAATGACGTTCTGGTAGGTCTCTGATCAAAGAAACTGTAAATTTTTTTGCAGATTACCGCGTAAGTCAGTAATTCATTTTTCATTATGTACGAGATTACCATTCTTTGCCATTTCTTTCAATGGAGTGTCAGTGGTTGACCATTGGAAAGTCATAATTACGCCATTATATTAGTAGATTACCAAACTTGTCAAAATCAACAATTATGAAATCAATGATAGACCATTCTGACACTATTGTAAAAGCAGACTTGAGGCCCAGGTCGGACGGCACGGCACGCCAGCATTAACGACATCATCCGTCGGGCTCTTGTCACCGCCGGGGTGCCCAGCTATTTTAGAATCCAATGGCTTGGCATGCGACGATGGGAAGATGCAATGACCATAATGCCTTGGAAGCTGGGTAGGCCTTTGGTGTGGGATGCTACCTGTGTCGACACCCTCGCGCCATCCCATCTTCCTAGCTCGGTGGGCTGTGCTGGGGTGGCTGCTGCAGGAGCAGAAAACCTCAAACGGCGCAAATATAACAACCTTATTGGGAGCTATATGTTTGAGCCGTTTGGGGTTGAAACACTAGGGCGTTGGGGTCCGAGTGCTCATCGAATATTTCGGGACATCGCCAAGCGGTTGGTTGACTCTTCACGTGACCAGAGAGGGCTGGCCTATTTTTAGCCCAAAGAATTAGCATTGCCATCCAACGTGGTAATGCTGCCAGCCTTTTGGGCACTTGTGGCATTGACAGCGATGCGGACGAATTTTTTGATGCCCAAATAGCTCCTGTCTTTTTCTTTACCTTTTTTTATATATACTTGTATATCCTATAAAATATGTATATTTTAGTGTTAAATTGTAAAATAGTAACATTGTAATTGAAATATTATATAAAATAAATATCTAGAAAAAGGAACTTAAATAAACTATATGTATATTAGGTCAGTTAAATGTACGTCCATGGGATTTTTATGCCTGTTGTTTTCGCTGAAATCCTTTGGGATTTTCTAATTAGGTCCCTAGTTAAAACAATAAATACTTACATGAGAATATTAAGTATTTATTAGGTGTGCAAGCAAGAAAACCTAATAAACATGTTAGGGAAACTCATTAATAGGTACTTCAATAACACTTTTATCAATTAAAAAAACAATGTTTTGCGTCAAGCTTCTAGTGTTTATAAACGTGGGGTTATTCATACACATGCAGACGATCCTCCGCCACAGTCAGGACCGGTCGTGTACACAACACCGACAAATACAACAGATCTTCGCAAAATGGGTACCAAAAGAGTGTTAATAACAGGATTTGGGCCTTTCCGCCACGTCGAGATAAACCCAAGTTGGGAAGGCGTGAATTGTATGAACCGAGAGCAAATTGAGAGTAAATACAATATCAATTTTTTTCAAGAAAAAATTGAAGTGGCTTACAGTGTCGATCAATCCTTGCCCAAGCTTTGGGCCAAACTTCAACCAGACGTGAGTACCTACCTAAACCTACTTAAAACATTTGTTTTCATTGTAGACCCAGAGTGTCCATCCATATTTTGCAGATGATCTTTGAAATAAAAGTTTTATGTATTTACTAAATCGATCTGTAATTAGTCTCTAATTTTTAAAATTAATGTCAAGCTACGTATAATTCCACTACGTAGCAATTCGCCCGCGACTTCATCCACACGGATGTCGTATTCTCCCCTACGAACTCCAACACCCTCTCAGGTAGAAGGGATGGGAAAATAATCAGTTCAGCTTCGTTTGTGGCGGAGATGCTTTGACACACTCATCGCAGCAAGATTAATCACCCATATATGCTCCATCTATCTACTTTAAACTGTATTCTTTTCAGTTGACCATCCACGTTGGAGTAAAGGGTGATATTGAGCATTTCCTGCTAGAAACTCAGGCTGCTAAAGAAAAATACGAAATTGCGGACACACAGGATGCATGTCCGGTAGACTTCAAGCACTCGTCTGACGGACCGGACACCATCTGTACGAACCTGGACGTGGACATCTTGTGCCAAGAGTTTAATAACAAGCCCCCCGCTGAAGGGGTCACGGCTAAGAAGTCGTGTGAAGCTGGCAAGTAAGTCAAACGAGCTTTACTACGACACCAGACATAGCTTCTAGATAACACCCACAATGTGGGAGAGCTATTTGTCTGTGAAACATTTAAACGAATACGAAATGCTCGTATTACATCCCGCCCTTTAATCTTGGATTATTTGAAGCTATGTCTGACTTGACTAAGGGGCGTACCGGAGAATGGGCAGCAGCGTTCTCTATGCATTCACCACCATACCATACTGCGATCGTCAACCCGCCTGCCAAGCGTGGCGATTATGGCAAACCCCCCCCCCCCCTTTTGGGGGAGGCCTATGTCCAGCAGTGGACGTCTTTCGGCTGAAATGATGATGTCTGACTTTAAGCTAATTTAGCGTATAGCGACCATGGTCCACGCAGGAATGGGATAGAAACCAAGCGTCCACCGTCAAGTTTTCAAGCTTTTATTTTCCTCATAATTACCTACGGAAATCAGTGAACTAGTAAACTATAAATTAGTAGGTGACTCGCGCATTTTCTTTTTCTAAAAGAAGTTTACATAAGAGAACATGAACTAAATCTTAGTATTACCCTGATGCCCTCGTTCTTACTCCTGGACCAGATGACAAATAAGCTGTACCTAAATAAAAAGCAGGTTATCATTTTTGTTTTCTGGGTTGAATAATTAATCTTGATTTTTCCCTGTAAACAAAATAAAAAAACACGCGCGCACGCATAGGTGTAATACAAGAGAACATATTGACCTACGTAATCGTGAGGTTACTTCCTGGTGTCAGTACCTATCTAATAAATTTATTTGAGAGCGAAGAGCTTCAAACAGCTGGGTCAACTAAAACCCAGAGTGGCCTGTGAACAATTTAAATCTCTGGATTTTCTTGATGAGCAATATTGCATTATGTTCGTATTCTTCTACAGTTTGCCGCAAATTTTAAAAAGACGAGCAAAAGGATTAGAATGTTGCAAATAGTTAATTTTAACCTATTAAATGATCAACATCACGATATCATGACAAATACAGGGTGGATTTTTGAGATGGGGCAATAAGGGCAGGTACCTACCGTAAACGTTGTCGCTACTAGAAAACGGTCTTACGTGTAAAAATTTTATCTGCATTCACAGATTTTGAAGAAAAAAAACAGATAACAAGAAAATGGGTTTTGTGTACCAATCGATCCTATTTCTTATATGGATCAAACAAGAGACAAAGTGAGGTTTGAGTAGTAGAAAAGTCAGAAATCGCAAAAAAAACTCATAGGAAATGAGACTCGAGCTTTAGCTCGAGTCTCATTTCCTATGAGTTTATGAGTTATGAGTCTATGAGTTTATGAGTTTCCTATGAGTTTATGGTTATGAGTTTATGAGTTAGTTTATGAGTTTTTTTTAGAGTAGGTACTCTCTTAAGAGTACACAATACACCGTGTATGACAACAGTCGTATTATTCCGTTACTTCACTGGGCTGACTAGAGAACGAATTTAAAAGAATGATAATTACAGATGTACCATTATGAAACTCCTTTTAGGTTCAATCTGTCATAATCATGGCATGATAACGGCTGTAAAAAGACACTCGCTCATCGGGATGAGCAATCAATCGGTCAAAATTCCAACTTTTACTGACGTTTTATTACGAAAAACAAGTTTTTAATGTTATATAACACAACTTTAAATAGCCCCACGACCCTTGTACCGTTGCATGCAGATCAGATGCACCCATGGTCACAATGTTTTGCGTGTGTTAAATTGCGCACTACAGCAATATAGCAAATCACACTAAAAATAAAAGTTATTTTTGTGCTATGTTACTAATTGTTAGTTTGATGTACTGAATGTTTAGTTAACGGCTATGTGATGTGTCTTTGTACACCCTATGTAAAAACGGCTATTAAGGTCTTTCAACAAAGCAAATAGGTAGGTCAAAATTTCGAAGAATGTTTTGCTAACCTACATTATTATGTTTGCATGCAACAATTGATATTTTTAAGCTTAAATTCACTAAAACCGAAAAAATTCGCAAGCAATGGGAAATGCCACTGAAGGCTGCGGGTCGACCTCAGGCAGGACGAGCTGCTTCTCACACGGATATTTACGTCGCTTGCTCCTGCGTCATCAGTCCTGACTCTCTTCATATTTTGTCTGTTGAGACCAAAACTACAAACGTAGGCTGTTATTTTAGTAAATTGTTGTGTCTTACGACTTCTAAGCGAACGAAGTCGTGGGCAGAAGCTAGTAATAAATACAGATACAACTATGACGAAGTTGAAAGATAATGTTCTTTCACTCTTTTTTAAAAACTGCATCAGTTTGGCAGTCAGGCGGAAGTGAATGCTTTAACCACACCGCGTACACAGTGAAGGAGTAGGAATAGAAGTCTGTGGAGTGGGGATGCGACGCATTGCACATCAGAAGGAAAAACGCTCCCGCAGATAGGATGGCGTTTTAGGATTAGCAGACGCAATATTCAAGAGTTCCTGCGAAGTCAAATAGGAGCCACATGAGTATCTTGCGAAAGTTGAAAACGTGATCATACGTTTTAAAGTAAAAAACAAAACGAATACAGATATTTTGCAGACGCTCAAGTTTATTTTTAAAAACTCTCCAATATATTATTATTGAAGCTGCAATTATATTTAACATATGGTATATATTCTTGCCTAGTTTAAATCATATTTGAGCGAAAGGGAACAAATTGTGTCAGTCCGAGCTCATGGACCGAAGGGATATCGTATTACCCAGTAACTGGGTTGTGGAGGTCAGATAGGCAGTCGCTCCATGTAAAATACTGGTATTCAGCTGAATCCGGTTAGACTGGAAGCCGACCCCAACATAGTTGGGAAAAGGCTAGGCAGATGATGACTAATGCTAACAGTCGTCAAGAGAAATGAAAAGTAATTTGGGTCCAAAATTAAAGATTATCCCTTTATGTATCCAATATGCCAGGTATAGCATGGAATCGTATTTTCGCTGTTCATTCGCAGCGCCTCGAGAATATCCAGCCTTTTTCAACTGCCCGTCTGTGAAGTAACATTGAGCACAGGGACCCTCGCCACTCGCTATCAGTATAGTAGCATGTAGAGATGTGCATTCTATACAACGAACTCAACTCAAAATTGATTTGGAACTGATTTCCAGTACCTAGTTATGTGTTCTTTTGTTCCCCGCGAAAATTCAAAACCGTCCTGCGCAGTCGTTCGACCAAACATAGTCAAGCTCATCTTGTACATACCTTTATTGATATAATTTGTGTTTACAGTTTTTTGTTATTTATTTAGACTTAAAAAGCTATTTTGTTTGTTATATTAATGAATACTTTTAATATTTTAATATTCACGAATATGTTGCTAGTGTGAATTTCGTGACACCTGCTAAAAGTTCTAAACGACATTCACGTAAATGCTAATCCATAAACATAAGATCTTTTACCTGTTAACTCTTCTTAATTAACGCACAATCTATTATGCTGTTGGCGCATGTGTACCTATTTTGAATAAATAAGTAGGTACATTATGTGTTTCCTCCCTGTTATTCACCAGTAGGTACCTACCTATTAGAAAGGAAAAGGATAATCATTGTTGTTTACCTACAATAGGTCTGCCTGTAGTGTAGATACCTACCTACAGGTAGGTATTTAATAAACGTGAATTGAAATCAGCGTAAAGCTAAAACGTATTTCAAGGGTTCATTGTTTCTGCCGGGTCAGCGGGATTCCCGAACGAACCGAAAGGGTTACCGCTGGTCCGGAACTTAAAGGGTTAAGGAAGGAACACAGCTGGTCCGGAACATAAAGGGCTAAGGGGTGGATTTTAGTCAGTAAGAGTCTGACACTCCTTTCCGCTCCACCCAGAGCGGGAGGGGTCATTTGATGATTTACCATCCGCAAAAAAAAGGTCCCGTGTTTTGTAGCTATAAACATAATTATGTATAACGTGAAGTTTTTGTTACAGGTATGTCTGCGAATACACTTACTACACCTCCCTCGCCTGCTGCGGCAGATCAAAAACATTATTCGTACATGTTCCACATGAGGGGTTTTCATACGAGCTTATTGCTCAAGGATTGGAACGCATCTTGGAAGTCTGCCTCGGACAGTTGGAGGATTAAACGCAGCTTATATTCGCGAGAATTTGTTGATTTTGTTCATATCGTACAGTGCGCCCAACATATCTCGTTATTTTTGCTTTATAACCAGCTGCCTCAATCACTGGCCACTGTGGCACCGCAGAGATATTTTGGGCACGTTGTACCTATTTATTGTAATTAATTAACATAATTTGTAATGAGACACTATTGTAATTAAGTTTTTTTTAACTGCTTATTTAAATAAAATACTGTAATCGAATACTTACTATTATACTAATAAAATTGTTTTGTTTATTTTTCTATTATAATTACACAGTTAATATTAGGTCCTTGCTTACAAAATTGTCGTTTCACATGTAAAATACAAAACGATTTTTTTAAATGAAATTATGTATTTGCCTGTTTAAGAGCACGCCGAACGGCATTTCATACAAACTTTCAAGCCCTTGTTTTTCGAAGTGAATGAACATTTTAATGAAATCAAAGGTCTAAAAAGTTAGTAGAGAACATTTTCGAAAAATAGTGTTACAGCCAAATTAGACCGATTTTAAACTTTCTATAGAAACAGAGATTTCCATTTATCTTTATTTAAATAAGACATTTCGAAAATGTTTTCTACTAACTTTTTAGACCTTTGTATCCTGCTTATGTGTAGGAAGTTTCGTTAAAATCGATTCATTAATTTCGAAAAACAAGGGCTTGAAATTTTGTATGAAATGCCGTACGGCGTAAACGCTCTTAATCAATCAAAGTATGTACCATTGTTATTTATGCACTTTCGCCATTTTTACCGACTTCACAAAAAGGAGGAGGTACTATTTTCGGATGTTTATGTTTTTTTTTTTTTTTGTATGTTTATTCATCGAATACTCCGCCAATTATTGTCGACGGATTTTCAAAATTCTTTTTTTGTTCTAAAGTAGATAGTTCTGAGGTGGTCCCACTGCCACCAAGTTAGGATCTGATGATGGGATCGTAGAGAAATCGAGGGCAACCCTCAAATTTTATAGGCTCATTTATTGTTTTTCGCTTATTTTATGAAGTATATTGTGTATTTGCGTATGGTTGTCACCATCTCAGGTAGCTGGGCTGATGATGGAAGGTACAACTCCTTAACAGAAAGAAGTTACTCGAACAGGAGAGGACTGTTTTAGTAAATTGTTTTGGTGTTTGATAGGGCATTTGCCACATTTGGTCTCATGATCATCAAGTCATGCCCTGATGCTGCAGTCAGGATAGTCTGCAGAGTACCTAACTCCTCGACAACTAACAGCAGATATATCGTATTTAGGCTCATTGAAAAGGGCTCGATGTGTGGATAAACGTACTGTTGATGAGGAACACCGAAGTACATAGAGACCTGATGCTGAACCCAGGAGCATCAGAAAAAGTACAAACCTTGAAATTACAGCACCGTAGTCGTGTTTGGGCTCATTTTAAACAGGACTAAATTTTAAGTTCAATGCAATGTTGACATAAGTCTGGCCTGATGCTGCAGCCAGGATTATCTAATCTAAAAACTAATAAATACTTCATAAAGTGAAATACTTTTGCGAGTTTTTCTTCTGTATAATTATCCAAACAAAGGTTGCCGGTAGTGGCTGGATGAGAGAAGCGGAGGACCGTGAACGTTGGCGCAAACTTGGGGAGGTCTACGTCCCGCAGTGAACTGCAATAGGCTGATGATGATTTATAAAAGCCTCAATCATTGCATTTCACGCAATGCCTTTTCGTCATGTGGTCTATTTAGCAATTTGGTAGGCTTCAAGTCGCATAATACAATGCCATCCATCGTCTTTACACGACTAAGCGTAACATAAACGTGGCCCTTAGCAATTTTTTTCTTGCCTAAGTCTATTTAATTATTAAAGTAACTTGAGCATTTGCTCTCGGAAATTATGATTTGGTAAAGTGGAGCTGATGATGAAGACCACAAATGGCCATCGGAACTAGGTAGTAGGTACAGTCGGTGATAGCAATTAACTGACCCCCCTAAAAATTACTCGATTTTGCACCCTCTGCTCATAACATTAAAGGTTATTCAATATGTATGAGTTTATCAGACTAACACTACCCGATGAACAGAAACAATAAATAATTTTGATACGCAAACTTGAGCTTTAAGATGTTGGTGTTAGGTCATTACTATGTATATGGGTATTTGTTACGCAATTTTCATTTTTATGCAGCAAGACTTAAAGGTTAGGTTAATGTTCTGATAATTTGTGTCATTGCTACTGATACCTATTTTCATCTGTCTTACCCAAGTTAATCTGGTGTCGTGGTTTGTGTGTAAGGCTGAGACGTGGAAGATGCAAGTTCAAGTCCTGTCTCAATGTTTAATTTTGTTTTCAATAAATATATAAATTGTTCGTTAAGTATTTCTTGCATTATTGTAAAGAACAAGCACATCAATTAAATTAATAAAATTTTCATCTTTTTCAATAAGTGGGTAGTTAGACGTCATTATGCGTATTCAACAAAAACTGCTATTGTGATGATATTAAGAATATGGGGTAGAAGAATAAATTGAACAATGTCATTCTATGCACAAATAGCAGTGAATACGCGCGAACATTTTTACCTTGCCTTACAAATTGCGAAAATCCACGCCTTTTTCCTTTTTATTAATTATCAGTTTTGATACAGTTTAATCGTCATGTCTCAGTTGTGATTATTTAAAATACAAAATAATCTATTTGCATGAGGAGAATGTTGGTGTTAAAGCGATTGCTAGGAAACTTAATATAGCGGTAAGTGTATTCTTTTTTATGCTTCATTTATACTTACTTATAGCTATTCTTTAATTTGTTAGTTGGCTTAAAAACTTGTGAATGAATAATAGAAAATTAACTATGTTTCATTATGAGATCATGTAAAGGTCTAATGTGGTTTATCTAAACTTATTCGAAAAATTATGCTTACTTCGTTACTAAAATTATGCTTATTGTGTTGTTTCAGAGAAATACAGTCAGATTGTGGCTAAGACGTTTTGAAGAGACAGGGAATATTCAAAAGGATCGTCCTGGAAAATATGGCCCAACTTGTGACATCAACATGGGAATTCATGAGAGGAAGTGACTGTTGTTGGAATATGGTGCGCGGTATGCGGAACCGCTTGCAACAAGTAGTAGAAAAAATGGTGCTCCACTTCGCTATTAAAAGCACCACTGAATGACTTCAGTGACCAGTGTTGGCCACAAACAATACTAACGTGTCAGTGTGTGTGTTAAATTAACTATTCTTATAATTTTTAACGAAGTATTTCGCATACCTAGTTTTTGTCAAAACCTTATTTATAACTAAAAATAACTACTTACAAAACAAATTGATATAGGTAAAACATTAACACATAATGCTATTTTATTCAGTTAAATGATATTTAATGTGGTGATGTTATTGTTATGAAATAAAGAGAAATACCTATATTTCTAAATATTCTAACATGTTGATTCACTACATTAAACTCTGTGAAGTATGTAACAACGTTATTAGTAAGCAGGTAAATGTTACCTATATCATTTACGTTATTCTTATAATAATTTTATTTATAAAATAAAATCGTTTTTACCATTATTATCGTTTTTTATTTCTGTTCAGCTTTTTTTGGTAGCTAAATTTATAATTTATTATTTATGACTTTAAAAAATATTGTAAAACAGAACGCGTAACAGACAATAATATATTGGTTTCGAACTCACAACCTCATTCTCGTCAGCTTACTACAGCTACTACCAGACCACACGAACATAGTGAACGTCGTTGAAATTAGCAATTATATTACAAGTTAAAACAATATTCAAGATCA
Organism: Mesoligia furuncula; assembly: GCA_916614155.1. Lineage (NCBI taxonomy): Eukaryota > Metazoa > Arthropoda > Insecta > Lepidoptera > Noctuidae > Mesoligia > Mesoligia furuncula. Next base: position 27,525,366 of record OU744809.1, read on the forward strand.
TACCTACCTTGACACTGCGTGTTAAAGTTCAAATTCGAATAACTATTTTATTAATCATAGACGACCAGTTGTTCTAGTTCGACAAGCTTACTGTTAACAAGCAGAAGGTTCAAATTCGTTTAATTTTTAAGGGGGTCAGTTAATTGCTATCACCGACTGTACTTAATGACAAATATTTCACGGGTTGCGATTCGATTACTTTAATATAGCTGCTAAGCAATTTATGCTCATTACAATGCGTATGGTGAAGTGGAGCTGATGGTGACTTCTCAATCAGCTCCAGTTCTCCTGGTTCTTACTAGGAGAACTCCTCAACAATTAACGTCCCTGCATCGGGATAAGCAATATTTTGTAAAAGGTGACAAGCTGTTGACATTAGCCTATAATAACTTAGATAAATTACAAACTGGGTCAGTTTGTAAGTCGGTGGCAAAAAACTAAAATACAAATCCAAAGACACCGACTTCCGAAATTAAAGTTATTTTTAACTGACTTCAAAAAAGGAGGTGTCTCAATTCGACCGTATATTATGTTTTTCACTTTATAGTGTTTTTGGAAGTCGGTTTTTTTTTGTAAAAAGTTTTTATATAGGTATAAATTGTACAAATTCCGGAAAAGTTGTTATAGTCTGTCGGAGCAAGGCCCGGGGATAGGGTTACCATTTATTAATTTGAAAAGTCCTGACAAAAACCCTGACATTTCAATAAAAGACCGGACATTTTAGTCACAAAATCCAAATATTACCTACTTACTTAATTACAGTTGCAGCGGTATGGTATGGTAGGCATGGTAGCAGACGCTCGCGAGGAGATCTAGTGTGAAAACTAGTGTGTTGATAAAAGGCGAGGAATTGAATCCTGAAGACAACGCAGTATTCTTGGGCATAACTTTGGGTGCTAAAGCTTCAGTGGGGTCCACATATAGATAAATTGTCAAAAAAACTAAGTTCCGAAGCATACGCTGTTAGAAAAATTCGTAATTTAATTGATATAGAGACTGCTCGTTTAGTGTACTTCAGCTATTTTCATAGTGTAATGTCGTACGGTATTCTATTGTGGGGAAATGCCGCCGATATTCAGACTAAGTATCTTTGTTTTGCAGAAGCGAGCTGTTCGATCAATTTATAAATTAATTCCGAGACACTCTCTCAGAGACAAATTTAAAGAGATTAATGTAATGACTGTGCCTTCTCAGTATATTTAAGAAAATCTTATAAATGCCCATAAAAATATAAAATTGTTTAAAAAATACAGTGATATAGATAATATAAATACTAGAAACAAACTGTACTTACTACTTACTTACTTACTTGTTGTACTTAGAACAAGGCTCAAGAAAATAGGTGGCTCGTTCAGATGCCAATTTATACGCTTTTATAATAAACTAGCTGACCCGGCAAACGTTGTTTTGCCATAATTATGAATTATTTCTAGCTGCCCGGCGCTACTTCTTTTATGCGTGGTTTTTCTTTTGCGTGGTGTCCTACCCCTTACCCTAACCTACTCCTACCCTACTCCTACGCCTACCCTACTGCTACCCTACTCCTACCCTACTCCTACCCTACTCCTACCCTACTCCTACTCTACTCCTACATTACTCCTACCCTACTTCTACCCAACTCCTACCCTACTTCTAACGTACTCCTACCCTACTCCTAACCTACTCCTACACTACTCCTACCCTACCCCTACCCTACTCCAACACTACTCCTACGCTACTCCTACCCTGCTCCTACCCTACCTCTACCCTACTCCCATAGATATATGAATTTTTTCTCTGCGTAAGAACCATCCTCGTACTTCAAGGAACATTCTAAAAAAAGAATTAGCGAAATCGGTTCAGCTGTTCTCGAGACTACCAAGCCACGTTCAAGATCTAAATTCAAATCATTCATTAAACGTAAGTTGTACCAGAAAGCCTTTTATACCGTTAAAAAGACAGAGATATTGAGATATTGAGGACAAAAAGGCTTGGGATTGAGCTGCTTCCAATTTCTGCATTTTGAATTTTGCTTACTTTGTAAAGTATTATATTATTTTATTTATTGTGAATGTGGAGACGATGTGGGTCATTTTATTGCCGACTTAACAAAAAGGAGGAGGTACTATGTTCGGATGTTTGAATGTTTTTTTTTTTTTTTTATGTATGTTCATCGATTACTCCGCCAATTGTGGACGGATTTTCAAAATTCTTTTTTTGTTCTAAAGTAGATAGTTCTGAGGTGGTCCCACTGCCACCAAGTTAGGATCTGATGATGGGATCGTAGAGAAATCGAGGGCAACCCTCAAATTTTATAGGCTCATTTATTGTTTTTCGCTTATTTTATGAAGTATATTGTGTATTTGCGTATGGTTGTCACCATCTCAGGTAGCTGGGCTGATGATGGAAGGTACAACTCCTTAACAGAAAGAAGTTACTCGAACAGGAGAGGACTGTTTTAGTAAATTGTTTTGGTGTTTGATAGGGCATTTGCCACATTTGGTCTCATGATCATCAAGTCATGCCCTGATGCTGCAGTCAGGATAGTCTGCAGAGTACCTAACTCCTCGACAACTAACAGCAGATATATCGTATTTAGGCTCATTGAAAAGGGCTCGATGTGTGGATAAACGTACTGTTGATGAGGAACACCGAAGTACATAGAGACCTGATGCTGAACCCAGGAGCATCAGAAAAAGTACAAACCTTGAAATTACAGCACCGTAGTCGTGTTTGGGCTCATTTTAAACAGGACTAAATTTTAAGTTCAATGCAATGTTGACATAAGTCTGGCCTGATGCTGCAGCCAGGATTATCTAATCTAAAAACTAATAAATACTTCATAAAGTGAAATACTTTTGCGAGTTTTTCTTCTGTATAACTATCCTAACAAAGGTTGCCGGTAGTGGCTGGATGAGAGAAGCGGAGGACCGTGAACGTTGGCGCAAACTTGGGGAGATCTACGTCCAGCAGTGAACTGCAATTGGCTGATGATGATTTATAAAAGCCTCAATCGTTGCATTTCACGCAATGCCTTTTCGTCATGTGGTCTATTTAGCAATTTGGTAGGTTCCAAGTCGCATAATACAATGTTATCCAGCGTCTTTACACGACTAAGCGTAACATAAACTTGGCCCTTAGCAAAATTTTTCTTGCCTAAGTCTATTATTAAAATAACTTGAGCATTTGCTCTCGGAAATTATGATTTGGTAAAGTGGAGCTGATGATGAAGACCACATGGCACTACTCAATGACAAATATTTCACGGGTTGCGATTCGATTACTTTAATATGGCTGCTAAGCAATTTATGCTCATTACAATGCGTATGGTGAAGTGGAGCTGATGGTGACTTCTCAATCAGCTCCAGTTCTCCTGGTTCTTACTAGGAGAACTCCTCAACAATTAACGTCCATGCATCGGGAAAAGCAATATTTTGTAAAAGGTGATAAGCAGTTGACATTAGGCTATTATAACTTAGATAAATTACAAACTGACCCGCTAATAAAAACTTTTTTAGGTACAAAAAAAAAACAACCGACTTCCGAAAAACACTATAAAGTGATAAATAACTTTTTTTCGGAAGTCGGTGTCTTTGGATTTGTATTTTAGTTTTTTGCCACCGACTTCCGAAATTAAAGTTATTTATCACTTTATAGTGTTTTTCGGAAGTCGGTTGTTTTTTTTTTTTGTAAAAAAGTTTTTATTTTTCACTTTTTAGTGGGTCAGTTTGTAATTTATCTAAGTTACAATAGATAGCCTAATGTCAACTGCTCATCACCTTTTACAAAATATTGCTTTACCCGATGCAGGGACGTTAATTGTTGAGGAGTTCCCCTAATAAGAGCCAGAAGAACTGTAGCTGTTTGAGAAGTCACCATTAGCTCCATTTCACCATTATATGCATTGTAACGAGCATAAATTGCTTAGCAACCATATTAAAGCAATCGAATCGCAACCCGTGAAATATTTGTCATTGAGTAGTTCCGATAGCCATCTGTGGTCTTTATCATCAGCTCCACTTTACCAAATGATGATTTTCGAGAGCAAATGCTCAAAAAAGTATTTTCCGTATCGGTTCGTAAATGACGGAGTTATGAAATATGAAAAGATCGTTAATGTAGATAAATTTTTAGATTTTAGTTGATTTTTTAAAAACCGCTTGTCCGATTTCGATAAAATTTTTATGGGATCATTTGGGAAGCATACCCTTTCCAACAAAAAAAGATTTTTTCAAATCGGTTGGCAAGCGACGGAGTTATGCGCGAACAAACATAAAAAAAAAAATACAAACATCCGAATTGAGAACCTCCTCCTTTTTTAGAAGTCGGTTAAAAAGTGAAAAATATAAACTTTTTTACAAAAAAAACAACCGACTTCCAAAAACACTATAAATAAAGAGAAAAATAACTTTAATTTCGGAAGTCGGTGGCTAAAACTAAAATACAAATCCAAAGACACCGACTTCCGAAATTAAAGTTATTTTTCTAGTTTTTTTTTCATTTTAATCAACGTACAACTTAATACTGACCAGAAAATTGCAAAAAACGTAAGAAAATTTGGATTTCGCGGGCTACCTTTAGTGCTCCCGTTAATAAAAGTGGTCTGTGTCACTGGCTCTGTGTATTTTTCCCTCGATTTTTCCCAAAACCGTGTCGTACACAAGTCGCACAATCAACAATCAGCTCAGACCAACAAAAAAAGATAGACAGCGCGCCACGAACATTAAAACTGAAGCCACCTTTTTATCTATGTGTGTATCGAAGGCTTGCCATTTGTTAAATGTTTTCCCTATAATTTGGGGATATTTGTGCGAGTAGGAACTAGTATAATATTGTACAAGTAAGATATTGTTGAGTATGGTATTGGTATTAATTGGAAACCCAAAATATTTAATACATAAAAAAGAAAATAGGAATTATAACTCGAAGTAACAAATCTATTTATATGAATGTATTAATCAATCGAATGGAGAAAATTTAAATCGTATTATGGCAACCCCCGCACCTTATGTCTCTACTTTCGTTCGTTGAGGTTTTTTGTTCCAAGTAATCTAAAATTTAATATTATAGAAACGATATTATTTCAAGTACTTATAAGTGAAAAGTGATTCCGTGAGACTTTTTATGTGATTTGCTGTTGTTTTTGCAACTTTTCACTGCACAGGAAGGCATAAATATATTTTTTTACCCGACTGCGGCGAAGCCCAAAAGGAGGGTTATGTGTTTGACCTGTATGTATGTATGTATGTATGTATGTATGTATGTATGTCCGTTTCTTTGTTCCCTCGTAACTTCTAAACGAATGAACGGATTTTGATAAATTATACGTCTTTAGATTTGTCTTGGTTGCGCGAGTGTCACTGGGTATATCAAAAATGAAAAAATATAAAATGGCCGATTTTTGGCGCAATATTATGTCTTCAAAAAAAATTATTTTTCTCGAAACCTATCGAGTGGGGTATCAAAATAAAGGGTTTTTAAAGGTGATTACAAAAATATATCCAACTTATATGGTTAAAAGTAATTCGAAGTGACAAATCGTAAAAAACACGTACCAAGAGCTAAATTGTCTGCGAAATCTTTCACGTTTATTTTGTAAACTAAAAAGCTGGAAATAAAAAAAGTTATTTAAAAAAATAAAAAAACCCGACTGCGGTAAAAAACTGAAAAGCTAAAAACAAGCCCATTTTAAAAGTCGGAAGCAGGCGGGACCCATATCATTTTTTATTATATTTTCAAATTCAAATGGGTCCCGCCTGCTTCCAACTTTTATTTAATTTAAAATGGGCTTGTTTTTAGCTTTTCAGTTTTTTACCGCAGTCGGGTTTTTTTATTTTTTTAAATAACTTTTTTTAATCTATGTTAACTTGACGACGACTCGTGACGTACTAAGAGCGATGAGCATGGTTTTAGTGTAGGTGTGTGCGTGAGCGTGTATGTTTACTTGCAGGAGCACGGTTTTATGGTTTCACTTTTGATGTTCGCGACGCGCTGTCTTTCTTTTTTTGTTGGTCTGAGACAATCAGATATATACCAACATTACGCGGTAAAAGTCAGCTGACCTGACTGGATAACTGTCATTCGTCAAACATCTGACAAACTGTGTCAAATGATCAAATCACCAAATAGAAACCAGTCGAGTTAATTCCTTGCTACAACAACAAACATTTTTACTTCTAATTATATAAAACTTAGCATTATGGTCAACGAGCTCGATTATTGGTTCAAACCGATTGTCCTTGTTACGGGCTTCGGTCCATATTTGAACCACCCGGTGAACGCTAGCTGGGAGGCAGTGAAAATAATGAACAAAGATGAAATTGAGAAGAAACACAATGTAGAGTTGGTTCTGATAGAGCTGCCGGTCACCTATGAAAACGTGGACGAGTTCGTGCCAGCGCTGTGGGAGACACACACCCCGAAGGTAAGGTTTCCACTAATTGTAGCTATTTGATAAAAGTGCTTACAACTTTTGGTCAGTGGGTCGTCTTAGGGGCGGTTTATGAACTACTAGCTGCGTCCCGCGGTTTCACCCGCATAAGAGTCGATCCCGATAATTGGTACCTATCCTATGTGTTAATCCTGGTTATAAACTATCTGTGTGCCAAATTCCATCTAAATCCATTCAGTTGTTTGTGCATGAAGAAGTAACAAACACACTCACAAACTTTCGCCTATATAATATTAATATGATGACGTTTACGAAGAACATGTCTTTACCCAATAACTTTTAATTAAATAAACTTTCATTGAACTGACATTGAAAAGAAACAAAAGTTAGTTTTTACCCATAAATGTTTTATTAAAACATAAATGTTATAAATTAATTAGTTTCTCTACATAAATGGCAAACCACAAATTAAATATTTGTAAGTAACATAATCTATGACTGTCACAGGTCAATTAATGGTTTTCCCCATACTAAACATTGGCAAGCCAACCATTATGTTACCCATACGTCAGCAGATCCTTTTTTATCATGTGATATTTTTCCTGCAACCTACAGTAACCGCAACCACAATAATGTAATATGTTTGTACCTATTTTGAAGAATACAAGAAATACAATAGAATGATAACATGCAACATAACAATGAATGAACTCAACATTCCATTTCTTAAGTTACTGAATTACTACCACCATTCACTTTTTATACCATCTTACTCCTGAAAAAGGTCCTTTTCTTAGCTTTTTCTATGTTGCAAAATACATTTAAAAATATTGACTGTTAACATTTCCCAGCTGATGATCCATGTAGGAGTGTCCGGTAAGGGGCAGTGCTTGCAGCTCGAGTCCCAGGCCCACAGGAAGGGCTACCAGAAGAAGGACTACTTGGACAAAGTTCCTGCAAACTGTGCGTGCCTGATGGAGGGAGCCATCAGGTTACATACCAAGCTGAATGTAGAACAAATCTGCAAGGAGTTCAATGGTGACAACCCACCTGATGAGAGATATAGGGCTGAAGTGTCTATGGATGCTGGCAGGTGAGATCCATCTACTTAGCATAATCAACCTAGAGGGAGTGGTCTGTAATGCAACACAAACCCAGCATTGTGTTGAACCAACAATATCTTAGATAAAGAAAATTGAAAATATTCTACTTCTTAAATCTGATCTGTAGTTCTTGTTGCTATACCTATTGAAAAATAAAATACAAAATAAATGTAGGTGTCATACATCTGGGGGCATTATTTTGTCTGTTACAAACATAAATTTACGATCCATTGTCTTTGTGCTAAACAATGGTACATTACACTGATTAGATACAATATATTTACTTATTTATCACATTGTCTTAGAACTGACAGATAGTAACAACTGCACAATAACTCAAGTGGTGTTATCTAAACTATTGATTCTTATTTTACGATGGCTTGTCTCACTCAAAGGAGTTATATTGAGTGTTGAAAGTTAGACATAAAATCTCGCCTGTATTCCCGAAGCGCTAAGCACAGGCGTATAATATAGCCATTATTGACCAGTTATCTTTTAAGTTACGAAGACGTGAGCTAGAAGAAACTCCTATTTGATCAACTCAATAAATAACACTGCACAACCTGGGGTTCGAATCCAGGATGTTACGTGCAACAGTTGCAAGTGTGATGACTAGGGTCTTTATTATGCTCAGACTCATGATAACAAATATTGTAGATTTTGTGAAAATTCAACAGTGAAAGCATGAAGGCTTGGGTTCCAACTCCCAAATGTCCCATATCATTGATAATATTTACGTCATTTTATTTATTTATTTATTTATAAAGCTCATTTATTCCATAATTTTCATTATAATTATATATTTACAAATTAATAGTTTATTTTATTTCATTTTGGTATGGATCCCTTTTGGGTAAAAGCCTCCTCCATCCCGTGCCAATTTTCCCTGTTTAGGGCCAACTCCATCCAACTCGGACCAGCTACTTCAGCTATGTCATCCGCCCATCTCTTGCGAGGTCTGCCTCTGTTCCTCTTGCCTCCCGGTCCAGACCACTCTGTTGACTTCAATGTCCACCTTTGGTCACTACATCTCGCAATGTGGCCTGCCCATTTCCATTTTAGTCGTAGAGCGTGTTGGAGGGCGTCTGTTAGTTTGGTTCTTTTCCTTATCTCCTCGTTTCGGGTTTTCTGTATCTTCCTGAGTTTTAGTATACTCCTTTCCATCGAATGTTGGCATGATAAGATTTTATTTTTTATTTTGTTGGTATATGTCCATGTTTGGCTTCCATATGTTATACTTGGTAAAATACAGGTGTCCATTATTATTCTTTTGAACTTCATGTGGTAGTCCCCTTTTAGGACTTCTTTTTGTAACCAAAATTTCTTCCAAGTGCAGTTGATCCTTCTATCTACTTCAGTTTCGTTATTTCTTGAATCAAATGATATTTGTTTTCCAAGGTAGATATATTCCTTTACATATTCGATCTGCTTTCCCGACACGTATATTTCCTTTTCTGTATGGTTCGTCATGATTTTTGTTTTGCTTGTGTTCATGTGTAACCCCACTTTTTTACTATTTATGTCCAGTGTTTGTATCATTTGTTCTAGCTCAGTTGCTGATTCCGCGAAGAGGATGATATCGTCAGCAAATCTGAGGTGGCTTAGGTATTGATCTTGTATTCTGAGTCCTGTATTTCTCCAGTTTATTTCTTGAAATATTCCTTCCAACACAGCTATAAATAGTTTCGGTGACATGGGATCCCCCTGTCTGACTCCTTTTCCGATTACTATCTCTTCTCCTTTAGTTTCTAATCTTACTCTACTTCTGCTCTGTGAGTAGATGTTCTTTATAATATTTATATAAGTTCTGCTTATTCCGCAACAAGCAAGTGCTTTCCAGATCGAGGCATGTGTTATACTGTCAAATGCCTTTGCATAGTCAATAAAGGCTACATAAAGAGGTCGTTTATATTCTATATATTTCTCAATTATTTGGTCTAGTGTGTGTATATGATCAATGGTGGAGAATCCTTGGCGGAAACCGGCTTGTTCTCTTGGTTGTTTGTTGTCTATTCTTGATGTTATCCGGCTCAGTAATATAGAGGAAAAAAGTTTGTAAATGCTCGACAGTAAACTTATTGGTCTGTAGTTTCCGATGTCTGCTGGATTACCTTTTTTGTAAAGAAGTATTATGTCAGAGTCGCACCACTGCTTAGGAGCTATTCCTGTTTCGAGTGCCATGTTGAATAATTTTGCTAAGCATGGTATTAGGACTGGGGCTCCTATTTTTATTGCTTCGTTGCTTATGTTGTCTGGCCCAGGACTTTTGTCAGGTTTTAACTTTTTTATATGCCTTAATATTTCTTCGTTGTTTATAGGTTCTAATTCTTCTTGCTCGTTTTTCTCGGAAATGATTAGCTTTTTATCGCTGAGGTCTTCTGATGGTTTTTTATACAGCTCCTTGTAGAATTCAGTTGCATGTTCTATAATGTCCTTTCTGGTTTTAGTTTCATAATTTTCTTTTTTAAGTTTCTGAATCCAGTCTTTATGTGTGTTTAGTTCTTTGTTGGCCCGCTTGGAGCTTCTGTAGCAGTTTAAGTTTTTCTCTATTATTCTTTGCCTGTGGTTTTTGTAATCTTCTTTTATGGCCTTCTTTGTTGCTTTGAACAGGCTTTTTAGCTCTTGCTTTGTATCTTTACTTTTGTTTTTAGTTGCGATCAATTCTGTACGTCTTCTTATTAATTTTAATGATGATTCACTTAGTATTCCTGAGCCCTTTCTTTCGTTGGTTTCCTGTTTTATTTTCAAGCTGATCGTAATTATGTTCTCTAACTTGTCGTAATAGGTTTGTACCTCGTTAGTATGTTCTGGGAGCTGTTTGGTATTTCCTTTCAAGTTTTCTAGGTATACTGACTTTTCGCTGTCTGTTTTAAGTGTTTTTGGAAGGGTCTTAAATGTTCCTCTGCTCAGTTTAGGAGACTTCATTGTTAGTGTTGCTCTTATTAATCTATGGTCTGATGGGAATTGTACATTATTGAGTATTTCTATGTTTGTTATTCTTTTAGGTTTATTGCACAGGATAAAATCTATCTCGTTCTTTGTTTTTTGATCTGGGGCCATCCAAGTCCATCTGTGGCTTTGTTTCTTTTTAAAGTAGGTGTTCATTATGGATAATTTATTTTCGCTGGCATATTGAATCAGCCTTTCGCCTCTTACATTTCGTTTTCCATATCCATAACTTCCCATTACTAAGCTTTCATATTTCCTTGGTTGTCCGATCTTGGCATTAAAATCACCTATTACTAATGCTGTTTTATCTTGGATTTCGTGGGCTGCTCTCAGGTCGTTGTAGAACTTATTAATTTCATCGTCATCTGCTTTCTCAGTGGGAGCGTAAGCTTGTATTACAGACAATAGTTCGTCTTCAAATTTCAATTTCAAGACAGCTACTCGTTCTGATATTCCTATATAGTTGATAATATTTTGTTTATAGGTCTTCTTAACCAGAAATCCCACTCCATATAGCCCTTTTGTTTCTCCTGTATAACACAGTATATAGTCTTGATGTTCTTCAATTTTCGAACCTAGCTTTCTTACTTCGCTTAGGCCTAGTATGTCGAAATTAATTTTCTTAAGAGCTTCTGTTAGTTCTAACAATCTTTCTGCTGATGACAGTGACCTTACGTTGTAGGTGCAAATTTTTAGCTGTTGATTTCTGTTTGATGACGGGTGAGGGTATGTGGTGGTGATTTACGTCATTAGTCATTGATAATTACTGGACTAAACAAAATTATTTCTTGCTTCCTAGTATGAACTTTCTTTCCGCTTACTATAATTAGTAAGAAAGCCTATTTCTTTCTCGAATACCTATAAAAGGATAATTCCTTTTATACCTATTTGAGGAGGAATTCGGCTTCACGGTAATTACGTTGGTATTTTGTCGGAAATGTAGGTTGCTGTGCACGAAGCCCAAAACAGTCACTACTGACTTGTAATTCTTGTAAACCAAAAGTTCGAAGACATGTGACTGGGCCCGCGCCGCGTGGTGAATCACTTACGGCCCACCCCCTCTCACAGACAGGCCTGTGCCCCAGCTACCTACCTCAAGATTATACGTTTAATACCATCTATTTCAGGTACCTGTGCGAGTACATTTACTACACGTCCCTGAGCATAGACAACACACGCACGCTCTTCGTTCACGTGCCGGTCATAGATATTTATCCCTCAGAGGAGACGGCCCGCGGTCTGGAGCGCATCCTGTCTCTCTGCCTGGCGCAGATCAACGAGATGGGGGACGGCACTGATCAGGTCACGGAGGGGATGAAGAACGCTAAGGTGAAGGATAGTGGTGATAGTAACCAAGTATAGGTTGTATTCCACTACCAAATGCTGTAACAGTCGGCAATGCTCACGGTTGACATGTTCTCAACCTTACGCATTTAGTAATAAGGTTAAAAAGTGATCAACCGCCATCTTTGTCCATAGATGTATGCTAGGTACTGTGTAAAGGTCTTAGTGTACCTAAGCAAGCCTAATGAATGAGGTGACGTTACTTATTGTGAACTTATTAACGAAGTACCTAGTTACCTACATACACAGTACCTAATAGCGCTAGCGAAGTTTCTAACGAGGCTTACGCTAGGAGCTCACAATGTTTGTAAATAAAAAGAAAATGTATTAATATAATATATATATAGGTCCGTAGTTTTAGCTACCTAGTACCTAGCTAAGATTTTTATCTATAGGTACATAATATATTCTAATAAACTTACATCCATAATATTTTATTGTTTTAAAGTGTCTGAAACAATTTTTACAAGATGAATCGTAGCAGTGATAAACTGGTAGGTACACATTTTGTAAGCCAAGTACCTATTTAATTTCTTTTGATTGAATGATGAGGTATGTAAATTGTGTACCCACCTAGGTATACCTACAGTATGAAATTTAAAACTTGCGCCAAATCGAAATAGGAGGTGCAGTAACTGCTACATAATCATTATACATTCCCCAAATCTTTATTCTTGAAAAAAAAACGTGTAGTTACCATCTTAGATAGTGCAAACTAAGTTATTGCCTTCAAGTAGACACGAATTATCGTAGTTCCAGTTCTTTTTATTTTTCAAAATTATCAAAAACATAAAATATAAGAAAATTAAAGTATCAATTTTCACTCGCGCCCGATAAACAATCTATTCATCGCAGAGTTTCTAATTTTTCATTGGCGAGGCCTATATTCGTCAGAGAATTTTAACACTGCACTGCGGTGTAGAATATTCCAGTTTTATGTCAGCGCTATCTCTTGACCGATAGTGGAACTGATGTAACTTTTATTGACGATTTCTGAAAAAGCGTGCTATTTAGGGACTTCGTATTATTTTTCCTGTAATCTTTACTTACATAAATTTCTATCACATATATTAATTTCAGATTTTTCTCTTTGCAAACTTCAGAGATAGGTAAGAATGTGCAAACTGCGCTCTTTCATATGATACCCCACATGCCCTAGTAGCCCCACTTCGAATTTTTCAGACCCCATTTCAGCCCCTGTTGCAAAAAATATACATGTATTTTTATTTCTTTCTTATTTGCAAAATAGTTGGGCAAACGTCATCTTAAACTATTCCAAATTTCAAGTTGATAGCATTAGTAGTTCTTGAGATATCCAGCTGTGACAGACAGACTGAGTCTCACCATAAGGGTTCCGGTTTACCATTTTGGTACGGAACCCTAAAAAGGGCGCACGACGACCGACGACGTTGCCAAATCACTTGTCTACGCGCACGGTAAATGCATCCCTTTCTTTAAATGATATGTTCTAAATCTTTATAACACATTGAATTAGATATTTTGGCGCACCTATTCAATTTCATCCTGTAAAGTAATATGTATTAGCTATGTAGCTTTTTAAGTAATTATGTACTTATGTAAGTATTGCTTATTTGAAACAAGGCGCACTGAATTCCATACTAAATTATTGTAAGACTATGAAAAATACTACCGTAAACCAGTGTTATTTGGGACATATTTCATAGATAAATTAAATTTTTACTCCTTCGCGTTGTTTTTATCCCATAACGGTATTTTTTTATAGGTGGGCAACACCCTTACGCTAGTGACAGTAGATAAATCTTTGTTTTGAGTGTTGCCATTTCCATTAAAAAAAATATAATAATGGGTGTCCCAAATAACCCGCCAAGCTGTGATATTTGGGACGGGCAAATTAATTGTGGTTTTTACCATAATATAAACACGAAAACCAAATAATACCGAGTGAAAACTATTTGGGACATAACTAAGACCAAGTTCAAAGACGAACTCACTTTGTAAATAGTATGAGATTTAAAAAAAAACCATTAGAGCAAAATTAACCTCTCATTTATTTTAAAGTCAAGTTAACCAGGCAACAAGTTTACTTTAAAAGTCTTTTTATATGGCACTTATTTATATTTAAATATATTTATATTAGGTACTTATTTATTGAAATTAAAATAATAAAAAAAATAACATTTAACTATCAAACTGACACGAAAATCAGCAGGAATTTTCCTTATAATTACGCAGGTATCCAGCTTATAAAATTTAAACAAAATAACGCTAACAAAATAAATTTCAATACAAAAAGCACAGTTGGTAGCTAGTATTAATTAAAACTTATGAAATCTTAGTTTTATAAAATCTTGAATCATAAACAAAAACATTGAAAATATTCTTTTGTTCACAATTAAACAAAATCTAATCATACGAGGAATCATTTGCTACTCTCTCTCACAATATTACTGACGTCTTTTAAATGAAAAATAAAAGAAAAAGAAACTAGGTGGGTATCAAATAACACATTTAAAAAAATTAATTGTGTAAATAAAAAACTTAAATACTAGTAAATCTAAAAGTTCTTAATATCTTCGTCGACATCCAGCACGTATGTAATAGGATTAACTTTAATTTGAACCAATTTGATTTTTTTGACAATATTAGGATACGGTACCTGGTCTTTGTCTTTACAACCCTTAGCCACAAATTTTAGACCATCCTTTTTAATGGTTTTGTAAAAGTTAATCGAGTAAATATGTTGTAGCGTGTCAATGGCTGTTATCTGCCCAACATAATATTTCCAAGCTTTTTTTATATAGTAACGCACCATCACGTAATCCCCTTCATTAAATATAATATCTTCACTTGCATTAGAGTTTAAGTTACTTTTTTCATTTTCTTTGGTAGTGTCAAAGTCAGTCTTTACATTTTCAGTCTCTGGTTTCTCTTTCGCTTCTTCGTCTTTTATAGTCCAATTAGTACAAGCATCTTCTCTCGCATCTTCGGTCTCTGTGGTCTTCTTAACTTCTTCGTACTTTATAACACGATTAACATCATTATCCTCTCTCAATATCTCGGCTTTTGCTGTCTTCTTCTCTTGTTCGTTAGAAGTGCAAACAATATCCTCTCGATTTTCATCCGCATCCGCTTGATCGCGAATAGCTATTTCTTCCCAAATCCTTGCCTCTAACTCGTTGGTTGTTCTCATTAATTCGCATTGATCTTCGTCCTCAAAATATGTAATATCAGAGTCATCATCGGGAATGTCGATTATATCACTGTCGCTATGTAAGCTCATGACAATGCTGGTATTATCTTCAGAAGAAGATGAATTGTGACGCGTCATTTTCGGTCTTTTAGCACGTACAATGGCATTTTGGCTGATCACCTGTTGTGAACTCTTTGGACGTGAAATAGGGTTTTGATTTTCTTCATCGCTACTGAGACTGCCGCACACATTTATTTCTATTTCAGGATTATGAGGTGGATTTGACAATTGGACATTATTTGATATTCTCTTTTTATTCTTGGAGGTACTTTTTTTTGGTGTTAAGCTGTTTTTTACATATTTTTTCTTCGGTTTGATGTCTACTGGCTTAGGATTGAGATCTGCCTCAGTGATGCTTTTTCCAGGTGCTACATCACATCGCCTTTTGCGTTTATTTTGAGTGGTTGGTTCATTTCCTCCCCGAATTTCTTGTAACATTTCAAGTACCACTTGCGATGCCGTGTTATTTACGTCTTGAAATGAAGTTTGTCCTGGTAATCGTGATTTCGGACGATCAGGATTCAAAGGGTATAATCCACATTTTTCAAAACCACTTCGCATATTTGTTGGACCAGTGTCGTTTTCAGTAATTACTTTGTGCAACTTTGACAGTAATTTGGGAAATTCTGATTTGGTGAGGATCTTTTGTTTTCTACCTGTGGTTGCTTTCCAGTGTGTTAGAATATTACGCCAATAACGTTTCATGGGTGCAAAAAATGCCACGTCTAGTGGTTGTAACAAATGCGTACTATTTGGAGGAAGACATACAAAACTTATGTCATTTTCTTTACAGCTTTTGAGAACATTTACGGAAAAGTGCGATGACAAGTTGTCGCCAACGATAACTTTTCGTCCCGTCTTATTTTTGAAGTAAGGTATTACTACAGAAAAGAACCAATCTTCAAAACAGGTACTATCGAACCACCCGCTTTTCGATCTATTATAGCGCGTGTTTTCGGGTCCTCCAAGCATCCACTGATCCCACAAATGATCAGATTTGTAGACAACATACATAGGCAGCAAATTTCCACTGGCTGAACCGCAGAACATAATGCTCACTGCTGCTTTAGAATTATTTATTATGCGTTCAGGATACTTACATCCACGTTTAAAGATGTACTTTTTAGCGCCGGGGTCGTCCGTCAGGTTGGTTTCATCATAATTGAGTAAATTTTCTGGTTTTACTCCCTGCACAGATAGTGAAAAGTTTTCAAAAAAAATGTCCACAAAAGCAGCTGCTGTTTTAGCCCTTTCTGACGAAATGTTTGCTGCCATACGATTAGACAGCTTATCATGGTGTCTTTCCACAAAATTTTGTGCCCAGTCTGGACCTGGTAAATTATCCTTCAAGATCGGCATAGTTTTTCCCAGCTTATTTAAATAACGTTGAACAAAAATTCTTAAATCCAATTTGTCTTGGGGAAAACCCCATTCACTTAAATGTAAAAAATAGTCCACAAATACTTTTTCCTCTTCAGGAGTGAACAACGTGGGACGGCCAGCTCTTTCCTGTAATTGGTCATGCTTCTTGCAGTGACGAGCTAACGTCGATTTTGGGATACAAAAATGTTTTGCAGCACTTCTTACTGACATCTCTTGACTTTTAACTTTTTCCATTGCTGTGTTGAGAGTGGCCTTTGTGAATGAATTATAGGGTGTGTAAAGTTTACCATTTCTAGCATGCCTGTTGATACGTTCATATTTACGGCCCATTTTAATTTTAATTATTAGGTACCCATAGCTGCGAACAGAAAATAAATCATAGTTAGTTAAAGCCTGTTTCCAATCATGGGTTATTTAAGACGGCCGGTCCAAATAACACTACTGTTCTATTGAAATTAAAAAATAGCCGTCGTTAAATTTAGGGCTATTTGGGACTATCGGACCAAATAACACCACAATATTATTGAAAATTCATCATCGGGTTATTTGGGCCGGCCGCCCCAAATAACACCAAAAGCCGTCCCCAATATCACGGTTCAAAAAATAGCATGAAAAATCTAACAAAACACATGTTTATTAAACAAGCAAGGACTTGATTCGTGTGCTGAATAACGTATTATTTGGTTGCTCATAGTGATATTTTACTTACATTGTAAGATTTGGAACTGCAGCCGAAATTAGGACACCATAAAATTTCACCAAAAAATATTGTATAGAGAAAAGACAAAATTTTCGATAAACGTGCACCAATATAACCTCAAAAACCAATCTGTATGAACCATATACAAATACAGTATTGCCATATCAAACTTTAAAATTGCTACTAATTGTGAAAAAAATATATCGCCAAGTGAAAATAAATATTAGAAATGTCCCAAATAGTACTAAGTGTTCCAAATAGGACCGATCTACGGTACTACTGTTTTAAGAAATATACTACTGTTTACATTGCATTTACTTGTTGAATAATGTTAATAATCTAAATTGTACAATGTCACAATTCCTAGTGTTTTATTATGAATCGACAATTAATTAGCAAATCAGCCGTACATTATTCCACTGGAGGCTTCTTGTACAGAGAAGAAACAAAGAAACTTGGCCAACGTTCCGCACTGGATTTTCAATGCACTGTTTAGCGCCGATCCAACAGTGTGGTATTTTGACGCGCTGGGATGCGCTCTGTTGGATTCTCAATGCTCGGCTCACCACAGAGAGTTGAAAATTCAGTGCGCGATAAAATCCCACCGCGATATTTTTACCTCCTTGTGAACGTCGGCTAACTTACCACTTTCTTGATCAGCGCGGGTGTACGATTTAGGCCTTCGTGGTCTTCTTCACTCTACTTATAGAGAAAAATGTTGTTCATTAGTGATGTAACGAATATTCGCATTCGCGAGTATTCGCATATTTTTAAATATTCGTATTCGCAATCGTTATCAATATGAACAACGTTCGAAATAGTACATTATGATACATGTGTGCTATGTTGATCATTATGCTCGAGGCGGTATTATTCGCGCGAGCCGCAGGCGAGCGCGATAAGAAAGCCGAGAGTCTAATGATCAATGCACACGCGTTTCATACGACGTTTTTCAACACACTTGCAAGGAAAAAAACAGACTTGTATTGTTAAATATTAACTTGTTTGGAAAATGGCGCGCTAGTTTTGTTTTGCCGCGCGCCGTGCTACCCAGCACTAGCGATGCGCGCGCAGGTGGAAATAAAAGCACTCTCTTATTTTAAATATACTCTATGGCACTGACCAAAACCCTATAGAAAAAATATAATAAACACAAAACAATGTTTAGACTGATCGTAGTGTTGTCGTATGTCAAATTGTAGTTTTTAGTATGGAATTAGAAAGTACTAAGTATTGGCATAGAGAAATATACATTAGTTCAGTGAGAATCCGCAATAATAAAACGCCAGTTAGGGTCTTTTCCACTGACCTCCATAATTGTATTATAGAGGTCAGTGGTCTTTTCCGTTTGGTTCGGGACCACGGACAATTTAAGGTGGATAATAATTTTTTTTTAACTTTTTTGTAATTTGCAGGTCAGTATAAGGTTTTATCTTGATCAAATATGATTCGCGACTATAATATTATATATGTGGGCGGATCTCCTCAAAACAATATTCTTGATACAAATAATTAAGATTTTCTAAACCTCGCGGCAGAACTTCTATTTAAGTCCAGATGTATAGATATATCAAATATATAGTATGTTGTAATGAAGGCACCCCAAACTGTCCATTAATTTTGGATATTTTTCAAAATCATTAAAAAACGTTGTTGCTGATAATGTCACATTGTGAGAATAATGACGTTATTGTAAAAAATAATAATGCAATGTTGCCGACAATGAGTTGAATAAGTATTATAAATATGGAGATGAATTTACATGTGACTTAAATACTATTTTGGGTATTATTTTGTTCTGATATTATGATATGGACAAGGAAAATAAAATGCAATATTATAATAAAACGAAATTAATATAAAAATAAATTTAAATCCTCCTAATGTATTGATTCTTTGGTCTCCTGATTGGATATTTTGACGATAACAGAGTTTAATGAAATAAAAAACGCTCGACTTACGCTATACATAAACATTAAAAAAAATAACAGACTTAGAGAGACCATAAATTATACTTAAATACGTTTTTAAGCCACTAAACTAAACCCTGATTGTATCTTAAAAATGCTATTTACTCTCCTAACAGTTATAAAAGCCTTCAACGGTCTCTAAACTAATCAGACTTTTATCCTCTGATAAACCCTTATTAGAATCTTAACAATAATATTTTTTGAGAAAACATTTAAATCTTCTAAAGCAAAAGGTAACTAAAATTATTTTATATAATAAGCTCCCTAATTAACAACGATAACCACAAAACAATTGAATCTTAAAAACGATATTCTAATAACAGTTTTATAAGAAGACGATGATTAACAAAAGCCTTTAATTTAACATATACCTCGTTTTGAGGTATATGTTAAAACGTTACGCATTTGTTGAAATTTTTGCCAATTTCTATTGCTCAGCAATGTAGATACAGTCAGACAGTCGAAGAGCTCAAATCGATCTACACACGATTCTATTGTCAAGATAATTAGAACATCATCATCATCATCATCATTTCAGCCGAAAGACGTCCACTGCTGGACATAGGCTTCCCCCAAGCACCTCCACTTCGACCGCTCCTGTGCTTCCCGCATCCAACGGGTTCCTTCGGCCTTCACAAGGTCATCGGTCCACCTTGTGGGAGGCCTTCCAACGCTACGTCTTCCGGTACGCGGTCGCCACTCCAGAACCTTTCGGCCCCATCGGCCATCTGTTCTGCGAGCAATGTGCCCTGCCCACTGCCACTTAAGTTTGGCAATTCTTCGGGCTATGTCGGTTACCTTGGTTCTCCTGCGGATCTCCTCATTCCTGATTCGATCACGCAGGGAAACTCCAAGCATAGCCCTCTCCATTGCTCTTTGGGTGACTTTCAGCCTTCTTATAAGGCCCATTGTGAGCGACCACGTTTCAGTTCCATAAGTCATCACTGGCATCACACACTGGTCAAAGACTTTCGTCTTGAGACACTGCGGTATGTGGGACGAGAAGATATTGCGTAACTTCCCGAACGCTGCCCAGCCGAGTCGGATTCGTCGATTGAGCTCTTTCTCAAAGTTAGACCTACCTAACTGGACAGTTTGTCCTAGGTAAACGTACTCGTCCACGACTTCGAGTGTAGCGTCTCCGATTTTTATGAGAGTGGAGGTTACATGGGCATTTGACATGACCTTCGTTTCGTCCATGTTCATTTTAAGACCCATTCTTTCGGAGACTCTACTGAGGTCATCGAGCATTGTACTGAGGTCCTCCATAGTCTCAGCCATGACTACGATGTCGTCGGCAAACCGAAGGTGAGTTATGTACTCGCCATTGATGTTGATGCCAGCCCCTTTCCAGTCCAGAACCTTGAAGACATCCTCTAGTGCAGCGGTGAACAGTTTCGGAGAGATAACGTCTCCCTGTCTCACACCTCGCTGCAGAAGGATAGGTTTCGAGGCCTGATCCTGGAGTCTGATTGACATAGTGGCGTTTTCGTACAGACACGGTGCCAGATCGACTTCATCGAAGTTCAGCACTTCGATGTACCGATAGTCGATCTGGCACCGTTGAAGAGACTGCAGCACAGCCCATGTCTCGATCGAATCAAAGCCTTTCTCGTAGTCCACAAACGCTAAGCAGAGAGGCAGGTTATATTCTTCGGTCTTCTGTATAACCTATCGCAGCGTATGTATGTGGTCTACGGTGCTAAAGCCTTTACGGAATCCGGCTTGTTCGGGAGGCTGGAAGTCGTCAAACCTGCGCGCGAGACGGTTCGTGATGACTCTCGAAAACTGCTTGTAGACATGGCTCAGGAGTGGGATGGGCCTATAATTCTTAAGGAGGGCATTATCGCCCTTCTTAAAGAAAAGTATCACCACACCTCTGTTCCATGCCTGTGGTGTTTTGTCCTCGAGTATGACGGAACCAAACAGCTTCTGAAGGGCCTTAAGAACGGGTTTTCCGCCGACCTTCAGCAACTCGGCCGTAATTCCGTCATCACCTGGTGCCTTGTTGTTTTTGAGCCTCTTCAGAGCCATCCTAATCTCGTACAGGCTGACGTCCGGGATGTCTTCGGTATAGTGCCGGGTCAATCTAGCTCTTGGGTCGTTTGCCAAATTCATAGCGGGGTTATTTGTTGACGTGTATAACTGTCCATAGAACCTCTCGATCTCTCTCAACAGCTCATGTTTGTCTGATACGATCCTGCCATCATCGGTCTTCAGTCTCGTAAGCTGGCTCTGCCCAATAGACAGATCTCTAGCAAAGACCCTGGAGCCTTTATTTCGCTCTATCGCGTCCTTAATACGATCTGTATTAAAGCGGCGGAGATCGCTTTTCAAGGCCTTAGAGATCCGTCTATTGAGTTGCCGGTAATTTAGCGCATCATCCGTAGACTGCAGGATCATATCGCGCCTCTCCTTCATGAGCCGCAAAGTAGGATCAGAGAGCTTCTTTTTTGAATTCGTACTGCGGGTCTTGAAGATCTTAGACCCGACCGTATGGACAGTTTCCATGAACCCATCGTTATAATCGTCCACGGAGCTCCCTAGGCATTCGAAACGATTCTGGAGTTCGAGCTGAAAGCTCTTGGGGTTTTGGATCTGGGTCGGTGCTGGACGGAGCGTAGACTTCATCAGTCGAGATCTTTCCAGCTTGATATTTAAGTTCAATGTGCCTCTTACCATACGATGATCACTTCCGGTTTTCACCGCGTTGATCACAGAGACATCATTGAATACTTGCTTCTTCGTCGACATAATGAAGTCAATCTCATTTTTAGTTGCACCATCCGGGCTCTGCCAGGTCTACTTTCTATGCTCACGTTTTCTGAAGAAGGAATTCATCATAAAGAGGCCTTCCTTCTCCATAAAACTGGCCAGTAGGTAGCCCCTATGGTTCCGGCGTCCAACTCCAAATTGCCCCACTCGCAGCTCATCATCGTTACGTTTACCCAGTTTCGCGTTGAAGTCCCCCATGACAACGGTAAAGTGAGTTTTAGAGCCATGCATGGCTCTGGAAATATCCTCATACATGGTCTCTACCTCATCGTCGGGGCGTGACGAGGTCGGGGCGTAAACCTGTACGACCTTCAGCGAATACCTTTCGGATATTCTGAGTATAAGGTACGCCACCCTGGTCGACACACTCTCGATCTTCACCACGTTGCTCACAAGGGACTTATGGACGATAAACCCGAGACCACCTTGGGACTGCTGGTTGCCCTCCCGGAAATAGAGCAAGTTTCCGGATTTGAGGATTATCGAGTCCTCTCCCTCTCTTCGGACTTCAGATAACCCCACTATACTCCATCGTATCTTGCTCAATTCTTCCTCGAGTTCGGTGATCTTCTCGTCGGTCCGGAGTGTACGCGTGTTGTATGTTGCCACGTCCAGTTTTCGGTGATTGTGGTAGCCGGATCTCTTCCGGGGATTCTTAGCACCCCTTGCCTCAACGTGGCCTTGGCCGCTACCGTAACCAAGGGTAGGCGGGCCGCCGGGTACTAGGGGCCTAGTGTTTTTAGTGCTTGTCATTCTTGGGGGGGGTGGTTTGCCATAATCGCCACGCTTGGCAGGCGGGTTGAAGATCGCAGTATAGTATGCTGGTGGAATGCATAGAGAACGCTGCTGCCCATTCTCCGGTACGACCCTTAGTCGCCTTTTACGACACCCACGGGAAGTATGGGGTGGTACTATTCTTTAAGTCCGACACCATACAGACTAGTCCGACACCACACAGACTATATACAGATAATTAGAACGGGTGTAGATAATTTGACCTCTTCGACGAAAAAAATTTAACAAAAACCTCGAAACGAACAATAGCACCATGCAGACAGATAAAATAAATAAAATAACGCAATTAACCATATACCTATTCAATATAAATTTGTTAAAAAATAAAAAATAAAGTGTATTTTTCCGAATTTGCCAAAAAATATGTTATTTTACCAAGCTTTATGCCGCAATTAACGGAAACCAACAAAAACACGATATATCTAACTATTAGGTCGAATACTAAAATCATTATCGGTAACAACCGTCATTGCTCACTCAAGACAATATCATTGTTAGCAACACGTGTCTTTGTCGTCTCATGCGACGTTGCTGAAAATGATGTTGCCAATTATGACGAATTCTAGAAAGTTCACCATTTTACAAAATAATTAGGTATATTCGTCGGAGAGAGTGCCACATGCAGTATTAGTTTCACGCATACTTCAACTTTGTTACATAAAAACACTTCATTGTGAAGAAATAATTGAGATACAGTCAAAAATAAGAATGACGATTGTAATGACAAATTTTGGAGAATCAAAATGAAATACTTACTGCTCAAATCGCGCGACGTCCTTACACTCCAAAGCGTATCGGCCGGCTAGGGCGCAGGGTGAAGCATCGCTTAAACATCATTCGACTCTTCGGTCGCGTATCGTTATAAGTAAAAAAATTACATACAACATTGTTGCCGATAATGACGCTTATTTTGTGAACATTGTTTGATTACACTTTAGAGTAACTTTTAATAAAGTTTTCTAACATTATTGTAATGAAAAACGTTCTTTATTTATCTAAGTTTAATATTTATTCACACAATGTATCAAATTCAATACACTGAATTTTTTATGTCACGAAATGTTGGAAACTGTACCCAGGCGACACGCCAAATATTGCCGATTTTTAAAGTAATATTTGAATATCTTTATTTTGTGTGATTTAAAGCTCAAAATGGCTCCGACAGCATCTTTATCATTTATTTAAGTAATGGAATAAAAATGTTTGACTTTGAAATTTTTTAGTATTGATGAGTGTTGTAGCGAGACATAAATTTTGGCTCTCTGAAATATTCACCCATGTATTTGCATAATTATAGTCATTAGAATAGAATCTTTCAAGTTAGATTTTTCCCTAAGAACTTTTCCATAAGAAAGATGTATTAATGATTCGAATGATTATCATTGTGTAAAGTCGTACATGTTGTAGTCGCAAATCATATTTTGATCAAGATACAACCTGACACTGACCTGAAAATTGCAAACAACTTAAGAAAATTTGAATTTTGCGGTCTACCCTGCGCATTCACCTCAAAATTGTCCGTGGTCCCTGCGCATAAATATTAGTTAATTTTGGGACCAAGGACAATACAGACTATTTTAAAAAAAAGTGAATTGATGAGATTAAAAAAGCGCGCATCTCCGACTAGTAAATAGTTATCTGTGGAAATAAAGCACATGTGGATTAAAGTAAAGAAAAAGCACGCGTTTTTAATACACTGCATTATGGACCTAAAAGCGGTTCAATAAGAGCCACTTTACGAGCAAGTGTGTTGAAAAAACATTTATATTAAACAAAGAAATATAATTTTCTTATGATTTTGATTATAAAACCATTATAGTTGTACCTTATTACAGCCCGTTAGCAATTATTTTGAGAAGAAAAGACTTACATCAATTATTTACGTCTTTTCTTCTCAGAATAATTGCTAACAATGTTTTTGCAGGCGCTTACTGGCTTATGAACAACTCGTTTCTGGATATTTTCGAACTTAGAAATACCACTTTTTCGGTCTCCTAACGATACTGTTAACTATCTACCTCGTTTCATGTTTCAGGTAGTAAATATTTACAACGCTATAACTATGAGAAATTGGAAGTGGTCAGCCAACCTGACGTCAGAATGGCTGACCACTTTATTTCTTAACGCAAAGGTAGCAAATATAGGTAGTACACATAGTCTCATGTAGATATCTCGTTTGGTCCAGCCATCCTAACGGTCACGCGAATTCGTTTCCGGCACATAAAAAAATAATTATATTATGTATGACCTATAAGCAGATGAGCCTGGTTTGGCTGTCCAATTGGTCCATGGAACACCGACGGTTGTGAATGTAACATGATTGTACTGTCGCGGGTCGCCGTTCACTGAAAACCTTGTGATTGCAATACATGTTAATTTTGCAGGGGAAGATAAAAACTGTCAGAACAGCTTGTAAAAATTGACGTTTTGCCGAGGTCATTGGAATGTTTGTCTTCTACCGAACAAATAAATGAAAAGAAAGAACAATTTTCTTTTACGAGGTTTTCAGTGCACAGCAACAGCATGAGATTTGCATGTGGACATCCCCCGTCCACACACACGTCACACTTTTGGGCCAAACAAAAAAAAGAACTCCATAAGATACTATTCTCTTTCTTTTAACACTAAGGGCGGGCGCTCACTGACGGCGTGACACGGCATGGCACGGCAGGTTGTGCTGCGGCATCCTGCTGAAAGCCCAGCCACTCTGGCATCAATCAGTTTTGCTCCGCACCGACCGGACTGCGCCACAGTAACCGAAATGACCGCTGCACAAGTTTCAACCTTATTTCAACTAGCTTCATAATTTCTCGATACAAAGTGACCCATACGTCTCGCGGGATGCAATGTCGCGCCGCGTGTACCCGTGGAATGAAACGGCATGACACGTCATGCCGCAGCATCCCGCGGCACGTCGCGTCATCGTGGTTTCGAAATAAAGTAACATGAATTCTAAATTCATTGAAATAAATGTAAAATAACTTGATTAGTAATAAAATCCTTTGCCATGACACGCCGTGATGTGCCCGCAGTGAGCGCCGGCCCTTAGGGACCAAAAATCAGGTCCGCGGCGCTGTTTTATAAGGGTTTTTTTAGCTCTCATAATTTAGCCCAAAATGAATGATCTCCTTTTCAGTGTCGAAGTTAAAAACTAGAAATAATATCCATGTACAGACGCCAGCACATCAAGCTACTACAATATGTCAATTTTTTTTTAATAGATTTTCAAATTTATCGTAAAGCTTATGGTTCAAAGTTGATTAGAAAAATTTGACAGTTTCGGGTAGCTTGATGTGCTGGCGTCTGTACAAGCTAGATTAAAAAAAAACACTATGTAGATAATAAACGTCATTTATTGGTCTAATCCTCCTCCTCATCAGCCGCGGCGCCACCGCCCTGTCCCTTGCGCAGGTTCTTCCTCTTGACGCGACCAGGGCGGCCGCCTCCGAAGGGAGACTTCAGAGAGAAGTCGATGTGTTTGCCGCTGTCCAGGCGCACGATGAACGACGGGATGTTCACCACTTGCTTGCGGACGCTGAGGACAATTGTTTTGATAATAATTAGTAATGGATAAGGGGACTGGCCATTGTATAGAATTTTTAGGAGCTGTACTGATCTAATTTATATTGCTATTTAACTGTTTTCAAAGAAATTGTTGGGTTTTACAGGACTATTTTAGAAAATTTAAGGGTTTTATACTTCACATTGCAAAATGCTGTTGGTAGTCAACAGATAGCCCACTCCCTCTCGGAGAAAGGAGGCCTGTGTCCCAGCAGTGGGAACATTATAGGCTGATTGTGCTAGATAGCCCCTGGAGGCACAGGGCTGTTCTCTACCAAGTCTACCAACAGTGGTAAAAGGTAACTACTGATACCTTACCTGTGAGCTCAAACAGAGCTTATAAACATTTCAAGACATTGACCCCAACTGGGTTGGGAGCCAAGTGGTCTTTAGAATAAGATTCAAAGCCAGGCAGCTGCTGCCGCCGAGTGCGCGAGATCACCTGTGTTTGAGGGTCATGTTATATGCTGTTGCTTTCAATTTATTACAGACAAATTAAAGTTAATAAAATATTAAAGTAAAAAGTTTTACAAAAGTTTGTGAAAACAAATGAGTTACCGGATATGCCTCTGCCTGATGAGAATACGGGCATGATGGATGGACTTGGCAAGACCAGCCTTGAAGACCTGAGTCTGCAGACGGCGCTCCAAGAAGTCCTCAATCTTAAGACCAAGCACGTAATCGAGCTTCATCTGTTTCTCATCCAACACTCCAATCCTGACGAGACGGCGCAGAAGTGCGTTACCTGGAAACATACTTTATAAATACTTTGCTAAACATTTTTACAGTTTATGCTATTGTGGGAGACTGTCAGAGTAATAGAAATCAACAATTTTTCTTCTGATAAGAGGTTGCCAGATTTTTTCATCATTATAAACTTATTTTGCTTCACTAATAGGCCAATAACACATCAAAAAAATGACATGATAATGACTAGTGATGGATTAATTAGCATTAGCATTCATTATTAGCATGCGAATGCTTATTTAGCATTTAGCAAATGAAATGTAGTTGCGAAATTCTGTGAAGTGCGAAGTGATTTCATCGCTTCGTATTTCGTTCATACTATTGATGCACGATAATGCCGCGGCACTCAGCGAGACAGCGCCACAGCGGCAGCGTGCGCTCTTCGTCGCACCCACGGGAATACTAATCTATCTGTTTCACGTGACCCTGACTTTTAGCAGGTGCATTTGATGCGAAGAATATGGTTAAGCAATTATTATCTTATTATCTTTGATTTGTTCGCACTTAGGGTCGTATATTGTATGAATGCGTGTGATCGTTTAATTCGTTAAAATTATCAGCAGAGTGATGCGAAGAAAGGGATTAGGCAAATTATTACCTTATAATCTTTGATTTGCTCGTATTTAAGGTCGTAAATTGAATAATAATTTGTGTGACACGTGTGTGGCGCGCGTCGTATTGTAATTTACAGTGAAAGACTTTTTTCAAAAGCTGGTTACACCTTGTCAGAGAGAAGAACAAGGCTTTCTGTCGAAAAAACCGAACAGTTGGTATTTTTAAATTTCAATTTGAAAAATTCCGACTACAAAAAACTAATGCCATAAATTAATGTTGAGTAAATTTGTAAATAATGTACATTATATGTAAAAACTAAATCATGTAAATACGATCAAGTGAACTTATAAATACGCCAGTTTTTTAACATTTTACTGCCAGTCCTAAGCCTGGATAAAGTATGAAGGAAAGTTCACAAAATCTTAAACAACAAAAGGTTTTAAATTGTCAAATATTTTTAATTATAATAATATGATCAATATCATAATCACAACACAATGCAAGTGTACTAGCAGAAATAAAACGTTATCGGCGAGCAAACTAAATGCACGCTTCATAAGGCGAACGCACTCTTTAATAATTCGTATAATAACAAAATTCATATAATTACTTATTGTCAATTATCGTTATATTAGCAAATAGCATAGCAATAGCAATTAACGTGCTAAGACTCGAGAATTCGCATGCTAATGAAATTTATGCGAAATCGCATTAATTACCATCACTAATAATGACTTGACGTAACCTTAAAACCCATATTTATTTATAGGATAACCACATGTATGCTGCTATCATAAACACAATAAAACCTCTATTGTGTGATGCGTAGGTAGATTTATTTTTATTATCTTGGTATACAATGGGTATAACATGTTTTTTAGTTAGGTTTATCTACTATTACTGTTATGTACTATTTTACTCCTTACCTTCAAACAGCCTCTTAGGGTCCTTCTCCTCCAGGGTCAGCAGCTCACGGGCAGCCTTACGGATGCGAGCGAGCGTGTACTTGACGCGCCACACCTCACGCTTGTTGCGCAGACCATACTCGCCGATGATCTTAAGCTCCTGGTCCAGACGAGCCTTCTCGAAGGGACGGCGGGGCGTGACATATGTCTTGGAGAATACCGACGGTACTCTGTTGTTCACCATCTTGGCGAGCTGAAATGTTAAGATTGAAGTTTTAGACGACTTTTCTTCCTTGAATTTTTTTTCTCACTTGCAGCACAACACTAACGGTGGCAGAAACAAGTCTTGTCGGTTTGAGTCTCCAAGACACTGGCATTGAAAATACCACGAGATGAGGACTCAAACCATGTGTCAAATAAAAACCATGCCTGTGAAGAACTTCTAGCTTTTAAACTACATTGATCACTCGTATGAAATAGAAAAGGACGAGACTCGAGAAGTTATGCCTCACACTGCCACCGTAAGCATTTTTTTGTAAACATTTAGAAGAGTTTGTCGCCACAAACCGTTGCAAGTGCCAAACACCTAAACGAAGGAGGTTATTTAGATTTTAATGCACTTGGGAATCAATGCTCGGGGCATTTCTATAGCCTATGTGTCCACTCATGACGATTTATGAAGAAATCGAAATGATCTACTTATAGGCATTTTAGGTTATGTTCACAAAATCCAGTTTCATCTCTGAGATCGTACAATACTTGCCGATAATAATTATACTGTATGTAATTGAATAACAGAAAAGATCTATTTTAGCACTTATTTCATTAAATTCACAAATATAACACAATTTTATTAATCACCTTGTTCTGTTAACACGGCTCGCCGAAAAAGAGAGTTGTCAAAAAGGGCGAATAGACTACAGCTCAAGTTTTTTTATGTCATCAATGTTAGTGTTACCACTCACTTACCACCAAAATATGACAAATCTATTCAAAACGATTAAAAAAACAAAATGCTACTAAAATATTTCCAAACACCAATCTATTTTATTTTTAAAAGCCTTCAAAAAGGAGGTTCTTTTTGTGAAAAAAGTTTTTTATTTGACAGCGATGCGGACGAATTTTTTGATGCCCTATGATTATTTTATTTATTTTTTCATATAAATGTACATATTATTATTATTATTTTAAATATTAGCATAGATTATGTAAATATGGTACCAATAATAAACACTTTTTGTGTTTATTATGTATATTTAGTAAGTAAGTCATTTAATTTAGTACCTAGTGTAAATTGTAAATATTAATTTATATGAAATTAAGTTCTTTTTAAACTGTAAAGTATTAGTTTATTCGAATATTTATCTTACTTTTTATTCCAATGAAATTCTATAATAATTATGAAATGTCTTGTAATATTGTACTTGGTAACATTATTTTCAGAGACGACGACGCTAGCACTTTTAAAAAAAAAA
Source organism: Mesoligia furuncula (assembly GCA_916614155.1). NCBI lineage: Eukaryota > Metazoa > Arthropoda > Insecta > Lepidoptera > Noctuidae > Mesoligia > Mesoligia furuncula. The sequence goes on from OU744809.1 coordinate 27,555,230, forward strand.
TCAATTGGCGGAAAATTCAAAACTTCGATCTTAAAATATGAGAAAAAATGTCTGTAGTTTTGTTCGACTGATTCTAAGGAGCCCGAGCATAAGCTATCTCGAGTAACTAAATCGCTCAATAGAGTAACAGCCAGAATTATTAACAATATAATTATAAATAAACCCCTTTTATAAGAATAATACACGGAAATTATTGAAAATGTACAAAACAAATTTCTACGTGCTATGCACTACAGGTGCCACAAATCTTACTTACCTTATGCCCAATTACTCAGCAAGTCAAAATTTTTAGAAAATACCTTGAAGCTATCACGCTATACAAAATTGTTAGAAATAAATTCACTGTATAAACCTTAATAACATGATCTGCTACGCAATACTTAGAACCTACCACAGGCGTCAGGTGCGCGCAGGAACGCTGTTTGCAATACCCTCCTGTCGAACCAACTCTGGATGCGCTCACCCATCCGCCGCATGGTTGACTTGTACAATAAAAGTTTTGTAAATATTGACATCTTCAATAGCCCAATAGGAAAATTCAAAGGTCTTCAAAACTCTTAAAAAATAATACTTAATATATTGTTGTAATCTTCAAATAATCGCTTTAAATCTGTCCTGAATCTGGTTGTACACTTTTTATTTTATTTTTGTTTTTATTTGTCATTTTTCTTTTATTTTATTATTAACTTTTTTATTCTTATTTTTTTCACCCCTAGCGATTATTGTTTTTTTTTTAAATGTTTATGATAACCCGTGGACAGTGTTGTGGTTTACATTATTAGCAAAATACAAATACTGTTATACTAGTTTTAAGTTTTCATAATGTAACTGTTTGCTGTTCCTCATTATAAAAATAAAATAAAAATAAATGCAATAATTATGTTTCTTTCATGATTCATCACTGGAACAATATTATCTCGCCTACTGTAACCAGTGCAGTGCAAAGACTACAATATAATGCGGTGTGTGCAGTGTGAGAATGAGCCAGAGCTATACAGGACGTGTAACTGCACCTCTTTCCTACTGTGAAGTAATAATTAAAATAATACTGCTGTATGGGTGGTGGTCGGCCCCAGTACTGTACAATGACTAATTATTTAATACATAGAACAGAAAATCCTTTTGAGAAATGTCCATTTGATTTATTATTTATTTTACCATTTATGTACATATAGATAAACAGAGAAGAAAAAAAACAGAACAGAAAAATCGGTACAAAGGTGATGCTTATTTCTTAAGAAATCTCTTCCAGCATACCTGCATTTTATTTAAAGCGAAAATAACAAGCAAGAGTATATAATAAAATATATTTATTTACACTATAAATATCCGATTTAATATACAAATCTACATAATTGTAAAGAGTGATTAAAACTTCTTGAATTTCATGAAGTTCTTGTACTTTTTAGGGTTCAGTCCATACGCTTTCAATCTCTCATCAGATAGATTGAGCATAGGGTTCATTGGTTGGGTTACTTTGTTCTTGTTTTTAAACTTATCGTTTTGTTTGGAATTCTTCTTGAAATCTTTCACGCCTTTCTTTTTCTTTTTGTTTGGCTGTTCTCCTGTATTTGTATCAGCTTTACGTTTTAAGTTTTTATTATTCTTATTTGCTACGGAACTTTCGACATTATTTTCTGCCATGGATTTGTTGTTTATTTTTTGTTTGTTTTTCTTTTTATGAGTTTCTGCTGTACTGTTAGTAACTCCATTAGTTTCGGTACTGATTTGACTAGGTTCAGCATGTTCGACAGGTTCAACAACAAAACTGTCTGATTTATGTTTCTTCTTCTTCTTTTGTTTGACTCCTTCATTCTCTTCTGTGTTTGTTACTTCTTCATTTTGTGTGATGTTTATCTCTACGTCTAAATTATGTTTATCTTTCTTTTTCTTTTTAGGACTTTCCACAACTTCACTGGTGTCTTGAGCTTCTGCATCTTGATCAACAAGTTCTACTTCCTTATCTTGTTCAGTTGCCTCTGTAGCGGTATCTGCTGTGCTCTTCTTTTTGTTCTTTTTCTTCTTCTTTTTTTTCTTTTTGGTTTCTTCTATAGGTATGACTATATCTGGGTCTCTGAAAATAATAAACAAATGGTTAGCTGGCTGTTTTTATACTTTGTTCACCCGTTAAAAATAAATGATGATTTTCATCTAAAAGATTTGTACCAACCAAATTATAAAATAATTCACTGTATTTAATTGTATTATAAGTATAGTTACTAAAATTGTATACAGACACGGAATACAATTAGAATAGTCTTTAATAAATCATGTCTGAGGCACGGTGGGGTCTCGGTATGTAAAGATGGTCACCCATCCACAGACCAACCGCGGCAAGCGTAGCTTAAACTGATCGATCGACCTGTGCGGCTGTTATTATTTAGCCACAGGCCCCTCAAAAATACCTATATTTTTCATATTAATATAAATTTATTGTTTATTTTTATATGAAAAACATTCATCATCAGCCTACAGCAGACTACTATGGCCTGCCCCTTGCCACTTCAGCTTGCTTATTCTGTGAGCTATGGCGATATCTTTAGTTCTCTACCGGATCACCTCATTCCGGATGCCATCCCTCAGAGAGACTCCAAGCATAGCTCGTTCTATAGCAACTTTGAATTTATGGACCAGTCGTATCGTGTGTGTCCATATTTCGGTTCCGTAAGTCATAAATACATAGGAAAAAATAAAGCAAATTATACTCACTCCGGCAAGTCGTGGAACAGACTGGGCAGTATCTTCTTCTTGAGGCGCACGTCGGCGGCCTTCTGCGCGTAGTTGCGCGCGTCGCCCAGCTCGGCGGCGGCCGCGCGGTGCCGCAGGATCTTCTTCAGTGGCACCCACTGGGTCAGCTCCTTGTCGTCTGCTAGGAGAATCTGGAAAACACATACAATTGGTACTCATGTTATTCGATTTTTCGATTGGCTGGAATAATAACAATTATGTCAGTCGGATTAACGCACGCTTGCACCACTAATGACTGAATGAGTTTAGCGCTAAACATATTTAAAACATCATCCTATCTCAGTCATCTTCAAACGATTGACAGAAACAGAACGATGTTTTTAATATTGTTGCGCGCCACAATTAATGCCTAGTACATGGCGACAGTAGTTACCACTAGCGCCATCTAGTATCGAGTAGCGGAAGTAGTTGTCAAGACCCTTCTAGAAATTTCGATGCGAGAACTTTCTAGAACATTCCCGAACTTTCGACATCTGGTCGATCGGGGCCTGTATGTACTCGAACATTCTAGATGATTCTACAATGGAAGGTTCTAGAACTCTCTTTGGCGCTATATAAGGCCGAGACGCGCCACGACCGACACAGTTTCGATACAGCGATCGAAGTGAAAGCATCGAAGCGATATTCAAGTGCGACTTAAAGCGATCAGTAGTGCAATTGTGTTTTGTAATTAGTGTGTTTGAGTTATAATTAGTGTTGATTATTAAAGTGTCATTTTTTTTGGTTATTAAATCGGCAGTTTTTATTGTCACGAACCCGAAGCTCGTAACAATTGGTGTCAGAAGAGGGGATTAAAAATCATGCCGGTTTTACCCAAAGACGACACGGAGGGTATCCGTACCCGGAGTCAACGCCAGCAAGAGACGGACCAGAGGCGATTTGGTGGAGCTACGCCGCAGGGGTCGGAGGGCCAGCTACCGACCATGGAGGCCGGCCCGTCCGCAGCAGCTCCAGCATCAGCAGCACCAGATTTGGCTGCTCTGATGATGATGCTGCAGGAGCAGGCCCGCAGACAGGAGGAACAGGCTCGTCGGTTGGAGGAACAGCTCCAGCGGGACAAGGAGGAACAGGCCCGTCGACAGGAGGAACAGGCTCGCCGTCAGGAGGAGCAGGCTCGCCGGTTGGAAGAACAGCTCCAGCGCGATAAGGAGGAACAGTCCCGCCGTCAAGAGGAACAGGCCCATCGATTGGAAGAACAGCTCAAACAAGATAAGGAGGAGCAGGTGCGTCGCCAGGAAGAGCAGATGCGCCTCATGAAGGACCTTCACGCAACCTTCGGGAAAGACATGAAGGAGGTGAAGGAGAAGGTTGCCCAGCATGACAACCGCCTGTCAGAAGCTGAAACTCAGATCAGCAAGTTTAATAACGTCATTGCTGATGTGAAGCAGGAGTTGGGTAATCTTAAACTTGGGGATGGAATCGCAGCTCCCGTAGCTACAACACCTTCGCTACGTGGATTCAAAGTGCCACCGTTCGACGGAACTTCTTCCTGGTCGGCCTACAAAATCCAGTTTGAGGCTGTCATGAAGGCGAACGGATGGAATAAAAGCCAGGCCATGACTGCTCTCACCCTAGGCCTGCGCGACCAGGCCTTAACTGTCCTGGAAGCTCTCGGTAAGGAAGTGACTTACGAGCAGCTCCTCGAGGCATTGGAGGCTCGGTATGGCGACGCTCACCTGGAACACGTGTTTCGTGCGCAGCTCAAGGATCGCGTGCAACGCAGTAGCGAAAACCTGCAGCAGTGGGCCCTTGAAGTGGAGAAACTGGTTCGCAAAGCTTACCAGTCCGTACCTGCGCTTATTGATGGGAACCTGGTGCAGGCATTCATCGATGGCATCCGCGACCTTGAAGTTAGAGCTTCTGTGCGGCTCGGTCACCATGGGACGCTTAAGGACGCTTTGGCCCATGCACTGGAGGTGGAAGCTGTACGGCAGGATCATCGTTCCCATCGCGTCAGGGAGGTTGCAGCGGCTACAGTTCGCGACCGCAATAAAGGATACAGCCCTAGGTGCTACGGCTGTGGGGAAAGGGGCCACCTTCGATCCAGTTGCCCTAAGCGAACTGCAGAAAGAGAAGACGGCCGATCTCCAGAGGGCAGTGCGGCTAACAGCACCGCCCAGCACCAGCAGCAGGGAAACGAGTAATAGCCAGGACTGCGGGGCGGGTGCTGGCTGATGTTCAAAGAGCCCCAAGGGTTTCGATCACACAAACCCATGACGGGAACAGCCTAATCATCAAGGGCGAGGTCAACGGAACGCCGTGTAAACTGACCATAGACACTGGAGCTTCTCGCACGGTTGTCAGTTCCCAACTTACAGGTCGGTCCCTTGGGGACCCCGCATACAACCGGGAACGCATTAATTTGGTAACAGCCACCGGTCAGCGCATACCCGTCCATGGAGAGAAGAAAATGGAATTGACGCTAGGCAACAGAATCTACCTGCATAATGTCATCGTGGCTGATATAATGGACGATTGCATCCTGGGCCTAGACTTTATGAGGAAGAATTGTTGCGAGATTGACGTCAAGCAAGGTGTTTTGAAATGTGGAGAAGAGGAACTTTTCATGGAAGGGGCGTTGCCTGGGAATGTGTACAGCCTTAAGAAGATTGTTCTTCCGCCGAGATCGGAAACGATTGTGCCGGTTAGTCTTCCTCGGAATCCTGGGCAAACTCATCGTTGTGTACTCGTGGAAAGGGTAGACAATGACCTTCCATGGAAAGTGGCACGGACTTTGGTCAGAGCCACTGACATCTCAGGGGTACGTGTGCTGAACCTTTGTGATCAGGAACAGATTATAGAAAAAGGCACACTTGTTGGTACTTGCGAGGAAGTGGATTGGTTGCGTCGATGCCAACATCTATCAACTGGGACCCTCAGCAAGGATACACAAACAAAAGTGACCACACTTTTAGAAGACTGCCGCAGCGCTTTGTCCCAAAATGAAATGGTCAAGGCGAAGAAGATGTTATTCAAGTTCGCCGATGTTTTCTCGTCAAACGAGGCTGACATCGGGAAGACTGGCATAGTTCAACACAAAATAAACACAGGAGAAGAATTGCCTATCCGTCAGCGGCCAAGGAGATTGCCGGTAGCACGTGAAAAGGAAGTGGAAACCATGATTGAGGGAATGGTGAAGGATGGTGTTATTGAACCTTCATCTAGTCCATGGTGTTCACCTGTAGTGCTGGTAAGAAAGAAGGACGGCAGCATGCGGTTTTGTGTTGACTATCGTCGTCTGAACGACGTTACAAAGAAGGACAGCTATCCTTTGCCAAGAATTGATGACACGCTGGACATGCTTACTGGAGTAAAGTGGTTTAGCACGCTGGACCTGAAAAGTGGCTACTGGCAAGTTGAAATTGATCCTAACGACAAGGAGAAAACTGCATTCTCGACAGGAAAGGGTCTGTGGCAATTTAAAGTTATGCCGTTTGGATTGTGCAATGCTCCGGCAACATTTGAGAGGTTGATGGAACTTGTACTTACCGGACTAATTGGCGATGCCTGCCTGGTCTACCTGGATGACATCATCATCGTAGGCCGCACGTTTGAAGAACACCTTCAAAACCTGGAACGCGTGCTCATGAAGATCCAGAGTGCCAACCTCAAGTTAAGTCCGAAGAAGTGTTCACTATTCAAACGACAAGTTAGCTTTTTGGGATATGTAGTGTCTGAAGAAGGTATCCGCACGGATCCAGAGAAAATCGCCGCTGTCAAGGATTGGCCGATTCCAAAAGACAAGACGCAGGTCAGAGCATTTCTGGGTTTGTGCTCCTATTATCGGCGATTTGTCAAGAACTTTGCAGATATAGCCAAACCCCTGCATAAGCTAACCGAGGAGAAGCGACACTTCTGCTGGGACGAAAGTTGCGACATCGCATTCCAGGAGCTAAAGGACCGTCTGTGCAAAACACCTATTTTGGGGTATCCTGATGCGGGCAAGGAATTTATAGTTGACACAGACGCAAGTGACATAGGACTTGGCGGTGTGTTGTCTCAGCGGAACGGCGATCAAGAGGTTGTGGTAGCATACTTCAGCAAGTCATTGTCGAAACCTGAAAGGAACTATTGTGTTACGAGACGAGAACTGCTTGCTGTGGTAAAGTCATTGCAGCACTTTAGCAAATATCTTCTGGGGCGGAAATTCCACCTACGAACTGACCACGCTGCACTGAAATGGCTATTGCAGTTCAAAAATCCAGAAGGACAAGTTGCGAGATGGATTGAACTACTGCAGGAATACAACTTCGAGGTCGAACATCGCAGCGGGAAATCTCATGGCAACGCAGATGCATTGTCAAGAAGACCTTGTCCTGAAGACTGCAAGCATTGTACTAGGCAAGAAAGTAAAGAAGTCGTACCTGTGAGGATGCTCAAGACAGACCTCAGTAACGAGTGGAAGGAAAGCCTACAACGTGCACAGCAGGAAGATTCGGACATCAAGCCGATTCTGGAGTGGATGAAGGCCAGAGCTCCTAAGCCCAGGTGGAGCGACGTCTCAGCAATGGGTTCGGCCACAAAAAGCTATTGGGCCCAATGGGACAGCTTGGTGATTCAGGATGGAGTCCTGTGCCGTAAATGGGAAAACGCTCGAGGAGACAGCTGTCATTTGCAAATGGTTGTCCCTAAAGCTCAAGTACCGAATGTTCTACAGCTGTACCATAATGGTTGTTCAGGAGGCCATCTGGGAGTAAAACGGACTCTACTGAAGATACGAGAACGGTTTTACTGGGTCCACTGTCGGGACGATGTCGAGGACTGGTGTCGCAAATGTACAAGTTGTGCTGCTGTAAAGGGACCTCAGACTCGTAGTAGAGGTGCATTGAAATTGTACAACGTTGGTGCACCATGGGAAAGGATAGCCCTTGACGTTGCGGGGCCGTTTCCGGTAAGTGAAAGTGGTAACAAGTATTTCATGGTTGTGATGGATTACTTCACTAAGTGGCCGGAAGTCTTCGCCATTCCAAACCAAGAAGCTTCAACAGTTGCAGATAAACTGGTTCATGAAGTCTTCTGCCGTTTTGGAGTACCCTTGGAGATTCACAGCGATCAGGGAAGGAATTTTGAGTCCCAAATATTCCAGGAAACTTGTCGAGTTATGGGTACTCATAAAACAAGAACAACTTCTTACCACCCACAATCGGATGGAATGGTGGAACGATTTAATCAGACCTTGGAGAGATACCTAGCAAAAGTTGTGGAAAATCGGCAACGAGATTGGGACAAGCACATACAACCGTTTTTGTTGTCATATCGAAGCGCTGTTCACGAAAGCACATCGGTGACACCAGCTTTCGCAAACTTTGGAAGGGAATTACGGCTGCCTGCAGACCTGATCACCGGAATACCACCCGATGCCCCACGAAGTATAACCGATTATGCGAATGACTTGCGAAACAAAATGAATGACATTTATGAGCACGTCAGACAATCGGGCCAGCAAATGTCTGAAAAGATGAAAACCCGTTATGACCGTAAAATGAACAATAAAGGGTTCGACGAAGGTTCACTAGTGTGGTTGCACAATCCAGTCCGCAGCAAAGGGAAATCTCCTAAGCTTCAAGCTAAATGGGACGGACCGTACCGGATTGTGACAAAGATCAATGACGTAACCTACCGGATACAGAAAGGTGCAAGGGGTACTCCTAAGATCGTCCACGTGGATCGACTGGCGCGTTATTATGGGGCCGATAATGCTCGGGACGAGCATGTCTTAGGAGGGGGCAGTGTTGCGCGCCACAATTAATGCCTAGTACATGGCGACAGTAGTTACCACTAGCGCCATCTAGTATCGAGTAGCGGAAGTAGTTGTCAAGACCCTTCTAGAAATTTCGATGCGAGAACTTTCTAGAACATTCCCGAACTTTCGACATCTGGTCGATCGGGGCCTGTATGTACTCGAACATTCTAGATGATTCTACAATGGAAGGTTCTAGAACTCTCTTTGGCGCTATATAAGGCCGAGACGCGCCACGACCGACACAGTTTCGATACAGCGATCGAAGTGAAAGCATCGAAGCGATATTCAAGTGCGACTTAAAGCGATCAGTAGTGCAATTGTGTTTTGTAATTAGTGTGTTTGAGTTATAATTAGTGTTGATTATTAAAGTGTCATTTTTTTTGGTTATTAAATCGGCAGTTTTTATTGTCACGAACCCGAAGCTCGTAACAATATGTTTAACACTAAGGGTGGTGTAAGCAAGTGAGGGGCAATTCTCGTAATTTTAAGAACGTTCAAAGTCTGATCTGTCTCAATCTGTCAAAAATACATATTGCACCTACGAGCTACGGTGCAAAAACGCACTTATGCAATTTTTGTCAAAATTAATCTGAGTAGGTACGAGAAAAAGTAGCTTAGGTACCCCTTTACCTGGTGAGTAATCGTCATTTGTGTAGTGCGTATACTTTCCGCGAGAGGGCAGTTGTGTCGTTATTGTTTAGTCAAGAAGAACTATACATTTTATTAGGTTGTCAAATTTTCAATCGAATTTTCAAACGCTTCTCCTGAACAATTACATCATTTGCATAAGTGACGTTTTTGCACCGTAGGTGCGATATATTTTCCTTACATTTTTGACAAGTTTTTGACATTGATTGTAGCTGAGATGAGATTGCGACTACATTCTGAACGTTTTTGATTAAGGGAATTGGCCTTCTGACCTAAGTCTCGTTATCATTCTCTGATCAAGTTTGAGCTCTACATTTTACACAAAATTGGTTATGTTAGAAACACAACTCAAGTTGGAAGTGCGCAAGAGGAATTCTATGAGACTCATCTTTGGCGTGGTTGAAACCAGCATTCCATTGTAAGGGTAACGAGAATCAAATTCGTGAAAAAAGTGCAAAAAAGAGATGGCAAAGAGACAGCATTTTTAAGAAAACTTAAAAATGCTGTTTTAAACAAAAGATACCTTACCTCTTCAACAGTGAGTCCATAATCGCACGGCACAACCTCGCGGTACTTGAACCGTGTGGGCAGATCTCCACCAATGACATCTTCGCAGTCCATCTTATAGTACTCCTCCATGTACTGATCATATGTCTTGTCAGCTACGGTGGGAACGAACTTAGGTTTCTCCGAGGAAAGTAACTCGGCTAGTTTGGATTTCTTCTTTCTGTTTCTTCTCTTCTTGCCAAGAGTCTTCTTTAATTCTTCTAGAAGATTCTCGCGATTCTTTTTTGGGTCGTAGTCGGCGTCCATCTGGTGTAAAAAAAAATATTTATAAAATTTATTTTATTCTCAATTAATCGAAATGGTTTAAGTATTCATTTATTTAATACTTCAAGCACATAAATGTACAGAGGCGGACTTAATGCCATAGGCATTGGCATGGTTTCGGTTTTCGTAGTCCTAGTACTGTCGACGACAAGGGACATCTATCAACTCGCACTGGGCCCGCGTGGTGGGTTACGGCCCACTCCCTCCCACAGAAGTAGGAGGCCCGCGTCCCAGCAGTGGGAACATTGTAGGCTGATTATGCAGCTGTTATGCAAAATCACAACATTTACAATCTGTTTTTTTATGTTGAACAAATTCTTCGCATATGTGTAAATGTTTGCTCACATTGAATTCCTCATCTTCACAGTGTGGTCCCTCAGCATCGCCCAGCTGGTCAGCGTCGTCATCATCGTCATCATCCTGTTCGGGTTGGTACTTGTCCCAGTTCTCTGTAAATAATTAATCATACAAACATTAATTTACAAATAAAAATGTTCACTGGTTACGCATAGTTTTGCCATCAATTTCCATGAAGGACAATAGTGTTCCAAAACATCGTACTTCTTTCACATTGTTGATGCTACTTCAAAATGACAATTAAAATAACCCATAACCCATGTGGCTGTTTAACTTATTAGTTTTGCTAACATCTATATTATGTCACCATAAGATTGTAAACATTGTTACAGTCCATTCACAGTTATTCTACCTCAGACAGCAGCAACCGAATAGCAACCTTAGAGCAAAGAAAATAAAAATAATTGTGATTTACAGACTTGTCAATGGCAGCATTGACAAGCGACCTTATTGCCACGACAATAAAGTTCACTGCGATTGTGACAGTGATGCAAAATCAGATGTAAATAACTGTGAACGGACTGTAGTTTATAATCTATCTCAAGAGATAATAAACTCGAAAAATTGTGAACTGTTGAACGCATTTATTTTCTGTAGTTTATAAGATGTATTAGTTTTTTTTTTAAATATGTATTAGTTTATTATTTTAGAAGATTATTTTGTGCTTTATCTATGGGCCTTAGTTGCCTGATAATAAAATGATTATTATTATAATTTATCAATGTCAAATCGTCAAATTGTGAACGAACCTGTACTTATCGACAGGGTTCATACATAAGGTGCCCGATTATATCACCCGTAAATTTGTGAGCCTTTCCTGATTGTTTGATAGGCGGCAGACGAATTGGTCGCAGACACATATTCGGTTTATATAGCAAAAAGCTTGGTGTCTCACCGATCTCTAGTTCGTCGTCCAAATCAGGAAAGACTGGCTTCTGCTCGTCAGCGTCGCCGTAGTACTGTTCATCGAATATCTCCTTCATTCGCTTGTCGTGTTCCTCAGGGTCGAACTCGCTCTCCAAGTCAGATTCCTGAAAGCAGCAGAGACACGATTCAAAAGGAGTCTGTAAAGATTGTAGCATTCTGTAGGGTGCAGCCTCTGTTAAAATTATATATTCACCTCTGCTTCACTATTCTTTTTAATAAAACGACATTTTTTGAACGACACCTTCCGTGATGCATTATTTTTAACATTTAAAACTGTCTAATCTTAGTAAATAAGTTAAATCTATTTCATCATTATCCCGCGAAGTGCGAATGTGAGATGTTCTCTCCTACGTCCAAACCAAAAAGATCGTTCGCGCGAAAACGCGAGCGTTGAGCTCATGTGCCATCAGGTGTTCGGGACATCGGAGGGCACTATAGCAGATGTCGACGCTAGCACGCATTTGGGTTCGCCGAACAAAATGAAAGCAACGAAAAGCAACGATCGCATATTCGCGCGACGATCGCATTGGCTAGGACGCGGCCTAAAACAAATGTTGTCACTTTTTAATAAATAAATTATTACTATGTTTAATTGACTCATCATACCTTGAACGCCAGCTCCTCGTTGCCGGTGACCTCCTTAATCTTGGCGATCTTCTCCTGTATCTCCTTCAGCTTCAGCGCCTTCATCCTGGCGATCTCCTCCATCTTCCTGTGCTTCTCCTCCTCCTTGCGCGTGCGCACCTCCACGCGCTTCTTAGAGCGCCGGTCGTCTTTGGGACGGATGTAGTTCATTGTACGGGGGAAACGTTTTAACTGAAAATGGGGATTTTATTTATAAGTAAGCTAATTATTTTGCGCACTGTTCACCAATTTGAAACATATTCTGAGACAAATGTGGTAAATTGTCTCAGAAATTGTTTTGACAAACAAGATGACGGTGTTAGTTCCGTTTTTGGCCACGCGCCAATAGATAAACTTGAACGTCTTGAACCATTGTAGTTCTAATAAGTGCACACAGATTAACCTTTTGAATGTCTTAAGTTACACAGTTCAACATAAGCAATTGTCTTTCTATTGTGTCTCTAATTACGGCATTCAATGAGTTAATACTACATAGTTTTGACTTGCTGTTAGGAGACAAGTCAGTAACTTCCGAATTAAGCAACCCCGTGCAGCAGGTGCCTGATGCCCATTTTCACTGACACTAGGCGACACTTACATGAATGCTTAAACAAAGCGAACTGTTGAATTTTTAACTATAGTCGCTGAGCCGAGCTTTGAAAATCATACAGAGCTTTTTTATTTAGGCATTAATTTAAGTGACACCTCGCGTTAGTGAAAACAGGCACACAACTTAATACAATATAAAATACAGTAGACCACATGATAAATGGTTATCTTTTGATGAAGTCCCTAAGTTACTTAAACTTGTATAAATAAACACTCACATACTCCTGATCAGGCTCCTCAAACCTGAAGTTGTATGCCCTCTCAAACTTGCCCTGTTCCTCCACTCGTTCCTCATCAGCCTCCAACTCCTCATCATCCCTGATCTTGTCTTCTGCTTCACCAATGTCACCATCTTGAAGGTAACTAAGGAAGAAACATTGAAATTAATCTCTACTGTAAAAATTATCCAAATTTGTGACGTGAACTTAAAGTTACGGGCTCCTGAAGAGCGATGACCGCCACAAAGTGTCCACAACTTACGGGCGAATGACGTCACTGAAACGTTATACAGGGTTATTGGACAAACACCAACGACCTCTTAAGAGGTCATTGAACTCATCATTATGAACAACTTTTACTATGGGACCAAACCTGAAATCGCAAAAAAAAATGAGGTGTTCCCTACATTTATGTTTGTATAACTCGTCAAAATGTAGGGAACATCTGATTTTTTTTCTGGTTGTTAATGTTTTACCAATAACCCTGTATATGAAAGGAAGTTTGTGTGTTTTCCTAGAGGGCAGTTTAGACACCGCCAAATCGATGCTGCCTAAATCGCTGGATTTGCCCTCAACATACTTAGCCACGCGAAAAAGTGTCCTTGCTGAAAATAGTGAGCTCACACATTATTAATATTAATAATTTAATAGCGTTTCCATGACAATCAAGTCAATTCTAAGCGTCAGTGTGTGTCAGGAACGCGACTATCTTCAATGTTATAGGTTTGGTTACCGCACTTAGTCCTTCATTGTGCGTGCCGCGACTACCTTTTGGCGCGGTAGAGCGAATCTAACGATTTAAATCTTTGCCGCTGTCATCATTATCATGAGAACCGTCACTGCGACCGTTGACGTCACCGCTCTTCATTCCTTGAAGAGTTTAGAGAACCCCTTTTGTTTAGATAGAAAAAAACAAAACATAAGTCAAAATCAGCACTTTTTGAACATCTAAAGTTATGATGGGAACTGCTAACACTTTATGATTTAAAAAAAAACAAATAATACATTACTAATTTTATGAATGAAAAAAATTAAATTAAAAATTTAAAAAACCCCCGACACAAAAAACATACCTAATAAAATTAAATGTAAGTAATTGGAAAAGGATCAAATAAGTCATTTAAAAACCCCCAACTTAAAGAATCTAGGTAACGAGACTAAAACAGATAAATTCATATGGTAGTCGGGGGACCTCTTAGAATAGAATGTGTTCCACAGAACGGTCCCCCGACTACCATATGAATTTATCTGTTTTAGTCTCGTTACCTAGATTCTTTAAGTTGGGGGTTTTTAAATGACTTATTTGATCCTTTTCCAATTACTTACATTTAATTTTATTAGGTATGTTTTTTGTGTCGGGGGTTTTTTAAATTTTTAATTTAATTTTTATTTCATGCTTTTTGTAGGGACTCCTTAATTTTTGTATTTCAATTCTATTATTTTCTTGCGTTTTAAGATTCAGATAATTTGGTGTTTAATCAGGTTTTTTATCCGTATAATACTTAGTTGAAGAATAATTTTTAAGACTAAACAGATTTTTTTATTTTATTATATCCTTTTTCTAGTTCTTCCTTTAGTTATTCAACTTTCTTACAAGTATTTCATAGCTATTAAATATCTTAGGTACCTATTTCAGATCTAGTTTATAAAATGGGACTGCGACACTATCTGATGTAGAAATACCTACGCTTTTTAAGTAGGATAATTCCATTCGTAATAATAATAGTCAAACTTAGTGGTCGTAGGTACGAGTCATCACTCCATTTTCCTCATCATTCTAGAGCATTAATCAGACAAAAAATATTTTCAAGTTTTTAGTTTTCATTTCGTTAGTTAATATTCCTCATTCCCTTTCAATATAGTACACATTATTCTACTTGTCAAGCCCTTGCATTTGATACCTATATTGAAGGAGTTGTGAAGAAAAAATATAATTCGCCATTTTGTGGTGGCGGCCATCTTGGATTTGAAATTTGTAATAGCGTATCGTATTCTACTAGTCAAGCCCTTTCATTTGATACCCATATTGAGGGAGTTGTGAAAAAAAAAATAGAAATCGCCATTTTGTGTATAGTATTCTACTATTCAAGCCCTTTTATTTGATACCCATATTAATGCAGTTGTGAAAAAATATGTAGTCCGCCATTTTGTGGCGGCGGCCATCTTGGACCGATTTTCATCAAACATAGCTAAGAACACTCCCGACTAATTCACCTTTCAAACAAAAAAAACAAAATCAAATTCGGTTCATCCGTTCGGGAGCTACGATGCCACAGACAGACACACACACACACACACACACACAGACACACACACACACACACAGACACGTCAAACTTATAACACCCCGTCGTTTTTGCGTCGGGGGTTAAAAAATATAATTCGCCATTTTGTGGTGGCGGCCATCTTGGATTTGAAATTTGTAATAGCGTATCGTATTCTACTAGTCAAGCCCTTTCATTTGATACCCATATTGAGGGAGTTGTGAAAAAGAAAATGGAAATCGCCATTTTGTGGTGGCGGCCATCTTGGATTTGAAATTTATCATAGTGTATAGTATTCTACTATTCAAGCCCTTTTATTTGATACCCATATTAATGCAGTTGTGAAAAAATATGTAGTCCGCCATTTTGTGGCGGCGGCCATCTTGGACCGATTTTCATCAAACATAGCTAAGAACACTCCCGACTAATTCACCTTTCAAACAAAAAAAACAAAATCAAATTCGGTTCATCCGTTCGGGAGCTACGATGCCACAGACAGACACACACACACACACACACACCCCTGTTTGTACAGACACCCTTACGAGGACCTTGTTAATCCTAGAACGAACCGAGGACCCTCCGAAAAACTGGTTTAAACACCTCGTTGGCCTTTTAGAATAAGATAGAAAGAGACAGATGAATAAATCTATAGTGATGAGCTGATTGGGATAATGCTATCTCAACATTTTTCTGTATGAATTTCGGCTATCATACTGAGGACCTGAAAT
Organism: Mesoligia furuncula; assembly: GCA_916614155.1. NCBI lineage: Eukaryota > Metazoa > Arthropoda > Insecta > Lepidoptera > Noctuidae > Mesoligia > Mesoligia furuncula. Next base: position 27,570,930 of record OU744809.1, read on the forward strand.
ACACAGCTAAATGTGACCAGCGATGCACATACGAGGACTTTGTGTAAGCAAACCGAGGACCTCTTACGTAAGCCCTGCGACGTCCTTCCGAGGACGTATTTTTACACAATATTTCTTATAGCTTGTACAAAGTGCGGACGTTGTGTTAGACTTTATATCACTAAACCGAGGACAGTTTTCGCGTAGAACTTGTACAAACCGAGGACCTGGAAAATCTACCTACCTAAAACATTTAACGTGTAAGATAATAATTATATCAATGTAAGTAGAACGTTCCGATTTATTTCTTACACACTTTTTCCAAAATGAAGTACCAAGCGAGGACGAGTCGATGTCTTTACGTTTGTCGGCGCTTCTCAAAGGATTATTATTTTAGTATCAGATGCTGCAGCCAGAGTCGTCTCTTCATGACGGTACTCCTTAGCACTTGATAGCATCGTCTTTAAATTTGGCAGAGGCGTTAGGTTTATGTAGTAAAACTAAAACAATGACCAGTCTGTGCTGATGCCGCAGCGAGGGTCGTTTCTTTATGAGGGAACTCCTCAACAGTTGATAGCATCGACTTAAAATTTGCCAAACGCGTTATGTTTATGTAGTAAAACTAAAATAATTACCAATTTGTACTGATGCTGCAGTCAGGGTCATTTCTTTATGAGGGAACTCCTCAACAGTTGATAGCATTGACTTAAAATTTGGCATACGTGTTAGGTTTATCTAGCAAAATTAAATAATTACCAGTTTGTTCTGATGCTGCCAGCTAGGGTCGTTTCTTAACGGGAGAACTCCTCAACAGTTGATAGCACCGTCTTCAAATTTGGCACACGCCTTATGTTTATCTAGTAACACCAAAATAATTACCAGTTTGTGCTGATGCTGCAGCCAAGGTCGTTTCTTCATGAGGGAACTCCTCAACAGTTGATAGCACCGTCTTCAAATTTGGCACACGCGTTCTGTTTATGTAATAACACCAAAATAATTACCAGTTTGTACTGGTGCTGTAGCCAGGGTCATTTTTTTATTAAAGAACTCCTCAACGGTTGATAGCACCGTCTTCAAATTTGGCACACGCCTTATGTTTATCTAGTAACACCAAAATAATTACCAGTTTGTGCTGATGCTGCAGCCAACGTCGTTTCTTCATGAGGGAACTCCTCAACAGTTGATAGCACCATCTCCAAATTTGGCACACGCGTTATGTTTATCTAGTAACACCAAAATAATTACCAGTTTGTGCTGATGCTGCAGTCAAGGTCGTTTCTTCATGAGGGAACTCGCTTCAACAGTTAATAGCATCAAACTCAAACTTAATTTGAGTTGTAAAATTATTTTTATTATCAGTTTCCATGATCCCGCAATGTGTTAATTAGCGAAAAAGCAATACATTTTGAATTTGACAGGCTGTTGACATGAATGATTTATCTTTAATCAGTTTTAGCTATTGGTGCCGATTCCCTTATTCACAAACTAAACTAAATAATTTAAGTTTAGTACATCTACTAAACTACTATTTATCTTCTGTCTATTATTGGACTAAACTAATATTTATCTTTACCTTTTCTTAATGAAATAGAAAGAAAAAGATGCACTGAACATAAATTTAGTTTAGTTTGTGAACAAGGGAATCGGCGCCATTAAGTTATTAAGTTTTCATGCTTCCTAAATTATTTTGATCTCACTTAATAATATTTCTTTGTTTTCTAACTAAGTATTATGTTATGTAATTTTATGTCAAGTTTTTAGCCCAAATTATGTCGATGTCTTTTAATTATGGTTTCTATAAGTCTTTTTGTTTGAGTCGTTTTCTAATAACTGTTATGTAAGTTTTCTAATCATGCTTCTCAAAGATGCTACTGCAACTTGATGATTATTTCTATAAGTAGATCATGCAAAGTTTATGTGGTTTTCTTTAGTACGTTCATGTTCTGTATTTCTTTGTACTTTATATTTGCTTCAAATCTTGCTCCAGACATTTCACCTAAGGAAGGCACTTTAGATTCTTTATGAAAAGCACACGTATTCAGCTCCTATGACAATACAATATTTTATGGTGCAAATCATGGTTATATAATACTAGTTGACCTGGAAAATGTTGTTTTGCCTTATAAATTATTGCTAGCTGCCCAGCGCTACTTCGTTCGCGTGCTGTCCTACCTCTTACCCTACCCTACCCCTACCCTACTCCTACCCTATTCCTACACTACTCCTACCCTACTCCTACCCTTCTTCTAATCTACTCCTACCCTACTCCTACCCAACTCCTAACCTACTCCTATAAAAAAGTATAAAAAAGTATCCTATATCCGTCTCCTGGTTCTAAGCTATCTCCCCACCAATTTTCAGCCAAATCTGTTCAGCCGTTCTTGAGTTATAAATAGTGTAACTAACACGACTTTGTTTGATATATATAGATAAGCGAGCCTAGGTATTTAGCATATACTGCAGAAGAAGCCTGATTATTCCTCGTGTACCTAGTAGCTACTAACAATTTGTTTAAGGATTCAGTCTACCTTCGATTTCCTCCTTCATAATTTTATTTAAATGATAGCATATAATTTGTCTTCTACACACGAGGAAAACTGTCGAAACGAGGACTAGAATACACACTGTTCTGAAAATCTACCAAGCGAGGTCCTGGATACACATTGTCTAGAAAAACTACCTAACCGAGGACTTTTGTGTTAAAGTTAACACATAGGTCCTCGGTTAATACAACAAACGTGAAATCAGTGTAAAGAGTCTGTGTATGAGGCGACAGTGACGCCATCTGGTGGATACACACTGTGTGTGTAAGATTATGAATAATCTTGATCAAACCGAGGTTCAGACAACTTTTTCGTCTTAACTATATAGAAAGACTCAAAATCGCTTGCAGAATACGAATCTTTGGTCAAGTCAAACCGAGGACCCTCGAAAAGGTCCTCGCTTTGAAAAGGTCCTCGGTCGTGCCTTGTGTATTCATACGCACGTCCTCGGATGGTACTTAAAACAAACACACACACACACACACACACACACACACACACACACACACACACACACACACACACACACACACACACACACACACACACACACAGACACGTCAAACTTATAACACCCCGTCGTTTTTGCGTCGGGGGTTAAAAAATACAACCTGTTTTGAAAGAAAATATAAATGGTTTCATGTTACTTACGGCTTATTCAAAATATAGTCTCTGAGGAAGGCCTCTCCTTCATTCAGCTTAGGGTCTGACCACAGAGCCTTCAGAGGAGCCAGGTCCTTCTCCACCTCATCATCTATGTGTTCTGTCTGGCCTACCAGGTACTCCTTTAGTTTAGCCTCCTAGAACAGCAGCATATTTTGAAGTAAATACAAAAAAAAACAAGATCATATAGTATTTCTAAAATTCTTTTCAATCATTACTGCATTGTGCATGGCTATACTCAAACTCAAAGCAATTTTTGTAAAATTAAACCATTTACAGGCACTTTTAAATTGTCAAGGAGTTGGTCAGTCAGAAATATAAAGCTAGTTGCCCATACCATAGGTACCATACCACAGGTTCCTATGGAGAAGAATGGGCAAGAAACTGAGTTTGAGTTTGACTGGATGAACAGTCTTTTAAATTAGTAATTAAATTAATTAAACTGATACCACTGGGATTTGGTTTTACAATAGAATGATTAACTAACTAACTTATAGCACCCACTATAATGATCAAGAAACTTTTAGCAGTTTTAAAATGTATAACTGTATTAAACACATGAATTTATAACTGTATTAAATGCCTGAGTAACTTTCCAGTAACACTGTTGAATTTTTAGATGATAAATGATATTATGTCATATATTATCACTGGAAGCCAACCCCAACATAGTTGGGGAAAGGCCAGGCAGATGATGATATAATGTCTAGTCAAACCTTTGTCTCAGGTGTTTTCCTCTCATTCTTGGTATCCTCTACAATCTCAGCTTTCTTCTCAATACTGAAGATGTTGCCATCATCTTCATCCTCCTCATCACTGTCAGCAAAAGTCAGCTGCTTTGTCTTGGTCTCTTTCTCTGGAATCATTTCATTTTAAAGTGATTCCAGTTGAATGATTGGCTGAGGAGTGATGCGATAAGGCAATGGTGCGGTTTAAAAGAAGCTGTAGTGATAAAAATGATTGAAAGAGTATGCTTAGATGGTCTGGTCATGTTGAGAGGATGAATGAAAGGTATTTACAAGAAGTGACTAAGTAAAGGTATACAAGGCAGCATAAATAATGACCTTGTAGGTCAGAAAGGTAAGGTAGGGTAAGGTTTCTTCAGATAGGTAAGGTGCCTAGTACTCGCAACTGGCGTGTGTGTATGGCCAGATGTATGAATGTAAACGAAGCAAAAGGAGTGTGTAAATATCATAGCAGGTGGCGTTCTGTAGGTTCTGCGTACCCCCATGGGAAGATGGTGTGTATGTATGAATAAGGTTTAAGTTTTCATTGAATCTATTGATTAGTATTTTATTATTACTGCTAGAAATAGACCTCAAAATGTTCCATTTCATTGAAGGAATTAATAATAAGTATCCATAACCAAATAATGATATTGAAATGAAGCTCAAATACATATTGCGAGGAGTTGCTGGTGTTGGTAAGATCACTCACTATGCACTAAATACAGTATCAGTTCCTAAAAACCACTGTTTATTTACCTGGTTCTTTTTTCTCGGTGCCATCAAAAAACTTGAACTTAGGGTCATAAATTCTGGGGTCCTTTGTTTTCAGCAAAGCCAATGTCTTGAGGAACTGTGTCTCCATCTCCTCAGTGACCTCAGGAGGAGCGTCACTCTCATCCTCACTGTCTGTCGATACTGAACCATCAGGATTTGGCTTGGAGCCATACTTCTGTTCCACTGTAACATGTTATGAAAATTCAAATAAGTTGATGATTATGTTAATAAGTTTATTTTTTAAGCTATATAGTTGTGCCTTAGCTAAAATAAAGTATACCGTGCGGGCTTACGTTTATGGAGCTCTTCCTTTTCCCGCCACATGTCGTACTTTTTGGCGTAATCATTTTCAGTTTTAAGCGCAACCTCCTCGTCTGATTCTTCGTCGAAAAGCGTTGGTTTAGGCATTTTGTTAATTCATAAAATAGTTTATTTTATCATCTAACCAAAAACCACGTATCGCACGCTTTCGTGTTTTTGGAAATCTGTCAGTGTCAATGTCAAATATAGGATGCACTTCGTTCGACGCAGATAAAAAACATTCATAAAACATGTAGAGTTGAGGGGGATATAACACGATCAAAATAATCATTATAGATCCAAAGATTGGTTATAATTATCGGTTAATATAATTATAAATCTACACCGGCTTCTACTCTATCACCTTATATTGATATTAGGAGGAAAGAAACAGATTGAAAAACGGAATTGATTTCAGGGTGGTCATCAGTTAAATCTGTGGTAGAATAGAAATAGTATTTTATTTTTATTATACTTATAAGCCCATATCACCCGGTCTAAACGGCAAACCACTAAGGGGTATAATAATAACCGAGAAATGAAGAGAATAGGTTTCTTCTGTGGTGTAAGCATCCAATAAGCTCAGGCTCGGACGGGCGTATATTTCCCGCAACCATTTTATTTCGCGCACTGGATTTTAACGCACTGGTTAGCACGGAGAGTTGAAAATTCAGTGCGTGATAAGATCCTGCCGCGATATTTTTATTTCCGATCGTGCTAACGTGGGTTCTTTTTGGAAATTCTATCCCTAAGGGGGTGAAAAGTGGGGATTTCGTTTGTATGAAATATCTTATGCTTTGAGCTTATAAACTTGAACCTTGTTACGATTGTGAACTTAAATAATAAACTATGATATTATTCATATTTTTAAAACGAATCCGATTATTTATGATCTTGACAAAAAATAAGAATCACTTGAATATGAATTTGTCAAAAACAACCCCTAACTAGGTGAAATTGGGTAGTCAAGTTTTAAGGGGTACTTTATGCTTTGAGTACTTTACTCGAAAATTGAAATAAATAATATTAGGATCAAATAGTGGAACAATACCAAAGATTTTTAAAAAATTAGCCATTGTTGGGGTGTAATTAAGGAATACAGTTTGTAGGAAAAATGTCAGCCTTCGGTTTAGACAGGTTTAGAAACTTGGAACAAATAATTAACTGGGTAAATATTAAAAATTATAATTTATTTATCTGTCGTTTAGGGTGGAGGGACTGTTGAAGTTCGAAGGGGAAAGTACGAATACGATTACGAAATCCACGCGGACGAAGTCCAGGGCCTGCAGTCTCGACAAAGATAGCGATCGCTTTACGACAAAATTCGGTCGCAAAGCTATAACGATGCGGATTTAAGTTGGTAGCTAATACCGGCGGGTCGCGTCCGGCTCACGTCCACCTTAAATCCGCACCGTTATAGCTTTGCGACCGAATTTTGTCGTAAAGCGATCGCTATCTTTGTCGAGACTGCAGGCCCAGGGTGAAGAGCTATGTAGTTGTGATTACTATGACAACGAATTTGAAACGATAAAGTAGATTAATTGCAATGATACATTTTTGTAGCGGTTTATAATCATTATTATCTCATTTGATGATGATTTACTTAAAAATTGAATTTCCTAATCAACAAAGTAGTATGTAGATAGTAATAAAAAAATTCAAAATATGGCAATACTTTTATAACCTGTATCTTACCGGTTATCGTGATTGTTTTGCTGCAATAAAATTGTATTTTATCCTAAAATCAGAGCGATTTCATGATTATTTAGCATTACATTGTCATTTTAAATTATTAATCATGACTACTAACCCGAGGAAAGGCACCGATCCGGTGCCGATGGAGGAGAGCGACCAGCTGACGATTAGGCCCTTGTAAATATTATCTTGTTTTCATGCTTAGCCTTTTTGTATTTAGCTGTAGGCCTACAAAACATTAATATTTGTTTGCTCTATTGATCTGAAATAACATTTTCTCGGTATTCCGTGTTTGTCCATGCAAAACTCTTTCACATGAACTAACAAAACTGGGATGTCTAAAATCTCATCATCATTATTCCAAACCAGCGTTTGCCTGCGGCTTCGCCCGCACCATACACCTAGACAAAAATTCTAAAAACCATATTTTCGGCATCAGACTTGTTCCCACACTTTGCAGCAATTACTTTTTTTTTTTCAAAAATATTCAATGAACTACAGTTTTGGCTTTGTTACTATTTTATCATAAGTACAGATTATGTTCATCATACTTTTTATTTTCCACTAGGGGTGCTGGTCAGGAAGTAGGCAGGTCCTGCATTATGCTGGAGTTCAAAGGGAAGACAATTATGGTTTGTGTATTTTGTTTTCGTATCGCTTGAAGTATTACGGACATTCTGTTGTACCATTTCTGTAAATAAAGTATTAGGAAATTGAAGTTTCTAGATCTCAGCAGTTGCACACCAGACAACATTAGGTCTAGGGAGTAAGTCTACTATAGCAGTGTTAATAATCTCAGATCATTAACATTCCATAGCCCCTTACTCTGTTAACTACTTTAGTGAAATAATACTAAGTTGATTTTTGAGTGACCATTTGTAACAAAAAGGTCCTAATAAGTTTTTGGTTGCAATGGAATTTGAACTTTGTTATGTATCACATTCAGTTATCTCAAATTCTTCATTATCCTTACTAATATTATAAATTAGAAAGTAACTCTGTCTGTCTGTATGTTACCTTTTCACGCCGAAACCACTGAATGGATTTCAATAAAATTTGGCAGAGAGATAGATTGCATCCCATTGAATGACATAGAATATTTATCGTCATACCTAGCGGACGAAGCCGCGGGCGGAAGCTAGTAATGTAATAATATACTAACACTGCAATGGCCGCTCAATTATGATGTTGACAGATGCTTGATTTTAACTTCTACATTGATATAAACTTGTATGTTGGAGAAATGCTTTTGCTGCTATTTTATAAATAGACTAGCTTCCGCTCGCGAGGTATGTCGATAAAAACTATCCTATGTCCTTCCCCGGGATGCAATCTGTCTCTCTGTCAAATTTTATCAAAATCCGTTTAGTGATTTAGGCATGAAAAGGTAACATGCAGGCAGACAGAGAAAGTTACTTTCGAATTTATAATATTAGTATGGATAAATGAAAATTAAATAATTAATTTCTATGGGCAGAGATTGCTTAAAAAAAGAGGTATATACCTAAGGAAAAAAAAAAATTTAAATCAATCATATTTCTTATGAAAATTATTATTATTTTTAGTTGGACTGTGGCATACACCCAGGGTTGTCCGGAATGGATGCCCTACCCTTTGTGGATCTCATAGAGGCTGATGAAGTGGATCTCCTTCTAATATCTCAGTAAGTGTACCACTGGCTGTTGTTCTGATTGGCTATACAAGTTTTACCTATACAGCTGTGCAGTAAACAACCTTGACCTTGATCTGTGGTCATCACAATCTTTATCTAGTGCTATTTTAAAATAAAATCTTTTCATCTTCTTTCCTCTAGTTTCCACCTGGACCACAGCGGTGCACTACCCTGGTTCCTCACAAAGACTTCATTCAAAGGACGCGTGTTCATGACTCACGCCACTAAAGCCATCTACAGGTGGCTTGTGTCAGATTACATTAAAGTCAGGTATGTCATTTTCTAATTATTTTTAGGTTTGGTTCTATAATTCAAAGATTTATGTAGCCTGTTTCACGGTTAAAATATTGTAGCGAATCTTTGTACAATTCTAAATGTGCCACATACTTATTTCTGTTTAAAGAATAACTATAGTCCGACTTTTACTGCAGTAAAATGACACTTCTTAATAACTCATTTCGGACTGAGTTTAGAGATATGCATGTAAAATAAGTTTCGTTTGTTACACTATTCTGTACTAGATTTGGTAGATGGCCGCGAAAAAACCAAAAGACGCCAATTTCAGTCATTTAAGTAACACATTAGCTGTCATTTTACTGCAACTAATTAAAAGTCCGACTATAATTAATAATTATGCTTTACAAGTAAGTATGTTCAATGTTGTCATTAATCAGTACAACCTCCCCCACCCTGCTGCCTCTTTGTTCTCGTGGTCGCAACCACTACTGGTGTACATGAGGTCCTGGGTACCATAAAGTGTTATTGAGTTAATAATCTACCTGGAATTTGTCAGTAGCAGCCCAGACTCTGGGTGGTGTGCCCGGCTGATGGCAATAGGCCCCTATAACATGGACTTAAAACATAACTGGCGAAATGTGGGTGTATACCTATTCGAGGAATAGAGGCGTGACGTTGTGTTATGTAAACAGCATCAAAATTAAAGCTGTAATTCGTTTTTTTTCCAAACCTCAAAAGGAAAACCGGAACCCTTATAAGATCACCTCATTGTCCGTCTGTCAAGACCCTATTTCTCTGAAACGCGTGGAGTTATCAAGTTGAAATTAATATCAAATACTCAGGGCTGCATTCCCTTGAAGCAGTGAAAAAATCAAACTTCTAAGTCAACTCAATCGAAAGATATGTTTATGTTCCGTTTATGTCGCATATTTTGAGAGTCGCAAGGGAGCAAAACCTATAGGGTATTTCCCGTTGACCTAGAATCATGAAATTTGGCAAAAAGCAATTTCATGTAGCACAAGTAAAGGAAAAAATCCGAAAACTGGAAATTTTTAGTTACATACCTACAAAGTTGTGATCCCTCGGTGCGCGAATCCGACTCGCACTTGACAATTTTAATTTGACATAGCTCAAACATGGCCTTAACAATAATTCTCCTCTGCAGCAACATATCAACAGAACAGATGCTGTACACCGAGTCGGACCTGGAGGGCTCGATGGACCGCATAGAGACCATCAACTTCCATGAGGAGAAGGACGTGCGAGGAGTCAGGTTCTGGGCATACAACGCTGGGCATGTACTGGGGGCAGCCATGTTCATGATTGAGATCGCTGGAGTTAAAGTATGTGCTATTTTGTAGATTTTTACAACTAATGATAGGCCCAAGTTCGCATGGGCGGTATTTCGGTGTTGAGTCACGTTAAAATAGCGCACTGTTGAACTTTCATCCCTCTGCGCCAAGCAGAGCGGTGTAAATCAAGTACGCGTTAAAAAAACGCCCGCGCATACTTGGGCTAATAATACCAGCCTAGTATAATATTGTCCCACTGTAGGGCAGAAGTTGGTATTATTATATGCACATACATAATGCGGATTTGGTCATTAACTTTTATATTTTTTGGTAGGTATTGTACACCGGAGATTTTTCGAGACAAGAGGACAGACATTTAATGGCAGCTGAGATACCTACAGTACACCCTGATGTTCTTATTACGGTGAGACTTTCCTTATCATATTATAGTCAACTAGTTGTTGTTTTGTGTGTGTGTACTTTGTTTCATCATAAATATTCAGAATGAAAAGCAGCTTATATCCTTCTATAGTTAGGCCGCCATGGCCCACGCACAATGGTCCACTGAAGGATTAAGTGCGCAAACCAAACCCATAACATAGAACATATCCTTCTATAGTTCCCAGCCCAGGCCACCTCTCTGCCAAATTTTATTACGATCTGTTCAGTAGTTTAGTCGTGATAAGGTGTGGTGTTTGTCCGTACAAAAACATGCTCACCCGCGCCGCTTGTGCCGTCTTGGCGCTCATTGATAATAGTACCTAGGTACCTAACCGTTCGGCGCGGAGATTGTATTGTAATTAACTGGTGATAACATTTTCCATCACACTTGCAGACGTTGGACTGTCGTAATGGTCAAGTGTAGGTAGATATTATTATGTACTTTATACGTACGTATGATAGGTACCTACCAACGACCATACAGCCCTTACACGCCTAATGCTTGATCTAACGCACCGAAACAATTCTGTCAACTAGCAGAGGTATGAGGAAGCGGGGTACTGCGTTCTGATTGGCCCTACCAAGGTCATTACGCCTCACTAGAGATGGGACAGGTTTAAATAAAACACGATGGTATCGATATTTTTGCATAAGTACCTTACCTTTAAACCTTTATTTAATTGTTTTTTTTACTTTCCTATTTCTTAATATTATTTTAACATGTACAGACGCCAGCACATCAAGCTACCCGAAACTGTCAAATTATCCCAAACAACTTTAAGCCTTATGTTTTAGTGATAAAGTTGAAAATCTATTGATGAAATTTGACAGATTGTAGTAGGTTGATGTGCTGGCCTCTGTACTTAATGATAACATGAAATGTAAAAAGTTTAAACAAAATAACAAAATTTCGTATTTATTTAAAAACAAATTACGTTTTAAAAGAGTAACGCGAACTTTCTTGCCCATTCTTCTCCATGCGAAAATACCTTTGGGAAGATTAAAAGATCTTCAAATTTCGTATAAATAGTAGATACTTATAGGTTTTTACTTTATCGATAATTTGTGTCATAGGATTTGGTGTATCACTAATTATGTTTACCAAATAATAGAGGAAAAGAGATAGCTAAAAAATTACATTCAGAAGAAAGGGACGCAAACATAAAAGACATCAACGAGAGTCGTTGCACCTTTTTCACCTACAACTATGACCAGTATAAGATGAACTCCGGTAAACAATATCAGAAAATAATTCTAATTAGGATTATGTAACTATTAACTTACCGATGAAATGTTATGCCATCTTTCCGGAAACTCGAAGTTTGTCTATTGTAACCACACCCATGTATTGTGCAAGGGGCCATTATAATTATTTATTTTCACCAATTTTTATTGACTTACGCGGAAGTGTTTACGGCTCACAGAAGTGGTCGAAACTGAATCCAAATTCTTGAGTGGTGACCTATATCAGATCTATAAGTCTGATGTGTTGACAGACATCGGTCGCCTGTTATGAGGCGTCTATGGGCTGTATGGTCGTTGGTACCTACTTAGTGTCGCTCGGTGTCCAACTTTTAACCTTTTTCAAATATTTTTGGGACAAAATATAACATGGGGTAAAAATTATTGGAATCGATCCAGTTACTTGTTCTGAACAAACTACATTCAGGTTTCGCATATACTAAAAATAACGTAGATTAATATAGGTTGTGATTCTTAGTTTTAATACTAGCTTGATATACATATATCTCCAGGAGTCAACATACGGTACCCACATCCACGAAAAGCGAGAAGAACGAGAGAGTCGGTTCACTGGACTAGTGAGCGAGATCGTACAGCGCGGCGGCCGGTGTCTCATACCCGTGTTCGCGCTGGGAAGAGCGCAGGAACTGTTACTTATACTCGGTACGTATCGAAATGCCTAACTGTGTGTGGGTTGCGACACTCAAAATAGAATAGAATACTCTTTATTATGTACACCATATAAATTACAGACATATAAATCTAGAAACTGTACAAAGGGTGAAACAATGGGCGGTTTTATCGCTAAAAGCGATCTTTTAAAGACAACCTTTGGATGGATTAAAAGGGAAAGGACAGACAAATACTGTAGGTAGTTAAAGTTTAATCATCTATTTCATGTTGGCCATTAAAAGGTACTTAATTTTAATTTTCAAAATATACGACGAAAAAAAAGAAGAAAATATTTTAGTAGCGTTTTCTTATCAAACTTACCATCATTAGATCCTGAACATGATAATTATCAATACTATGAATACGTCTCCTTATAATATGGCCGATCTGGAAGTGTCTGAAAGTGGCCAAGTTTGGGGGCAGTTGATAAAAAAACTGCTCCGTCAGTCTTTGCCTATACTTTGCCATACCAATGCTTCAAAATGTAGGAGTGAGACAGCACATATTGTTCACTCCCTTCCACTTATAGATCAGCAAATCTATAAAAATCATAGTTGAAAAAATACATACTTAGTTGAAAAAAAAAAAAAAATTGTTTTAACCATCGTCTTCTAAATCTACTTTTTGGCCAACAGATGAATACTGGTCCCTGCACCCAGAGCTGCAAGACATCCCGATCTATTACGCGTCGTCTTTAGCCAAGAAATGTATGGCGGTGTACCAGACATACATCAACGCAATGAACGACCGCATCCGGCGACAGATCGCCATCAACAACCCCTTCGTGTTCCGACACATCTCGAACTTGAAGGTAAGTAGATATTTGGTTTGTCTTCCTTCAATGAACTACAGGTCGTCAGGAAACGTACGGCGCAAAACCAAAGACATTTTTAGGGTTCCGTCCCCAAAGGGTAAAAACGGGACCCTATTACTAAAACTCCACTGTCAGTCTGTCCGTCTGTCACCAGGCTGTATCTCAAGAACCGTGATAGCTAGACAGTTGAAATTTTCACAGATGATGTATTTCTGTTGCCGCTAAAACAACAAATACTAAAATAGAATAAAATAAATATTTAAGGGGGGCTCACATACAACAAACGTTTTTTTCGGCGTTATTGCTTTGTGGTACGAAACCCTTCGTGTGCGAGTCCGACTCGCACTTGGCCAGTTTTTTTTTACTTACGATGGGACAAAGCGAATAACATCGTAATCTACATGCAATTAACATTTGGTCAAACCTCGCTTTTAGTTCTATGTCTCGTGTCATACGCCCCGCGTGACACGTCGCATTGTGTCACCGACTCTGGCCCATTGTATAATGCACAATTAATATTATACTTCGAAAATATTTTTAATTTAGGACACAACCGATGCCACAGTGTCACTGACTCTGGCAGGGCCACCATCAGGGATTTTAATTTTGATATCACAAAAAATTTGTCGCTAATTAAACGAAATTTGTCGCCAACTATCAAAATTTGTCGCCAAATATCAAAATTTGTCGCTCACTGGTTCAAAAGATGTAAGGGCTTAAATAGGTGGTCGATCTGGAGACAGTCTCCCCAGCAGGGTCACATTTATATCTCAAAAACTAGGGCACCTAGCGAAGATCTGTTTTCTCCCATATTTTGTCGCCAATTAGTCGGAATCAGTCGCCAAGTCACAGATTTAATCGGGTCTTAGTTTAGGAGATATAATAAGTTCAATTAGTAGGGTATAGTCCAAGAGCTAGATCGAAGAGTTCACGAAAAAACTTCTGTTATTTGGCGACAAATTTCGACCAATTAGTGACAATTTTTTTGTGTTATCAAAATTAAAATCCCTGATGGGGGCCCTGCCAGAGTCAGTGACACTGTCGCATCGGAAGTATAATATTAATTGTGCATTATACAATGGGTTAAGTTTTCTTGTGTTTTGGTATTGAAAGAAAAAATAAACAATATTTAATACTTATTATACAATTTTATTGCTACACATAAATCAATCAATGGCATTGTTCTCGCCGATCTTAAACACGTCAATTTCAGGCTTAACTTTATCATACAGATGAGGGAACGCGCCATTAGCACCGTACTTCTTCCTCACTTGTTCATACAAAGACAAATCAAACATCACTTCGAATTCCTCCCGAGTCATAAAGATGTCTGCGTATAAGAACGAATATCCCCCAACTTCCCTGGTAAACTCCTCCATTTTCCTCATAGCAGTCACAGGGTTATAAGGTTTCTTTTCCTTCACCTTGCCTGGGACCCCGTAGACCCCCAGGTCGTTGTACATTGCGTAGTTAGTTTCCGGGACTAGGTACTTCGCGTCAGGTCTTTTCAACTGCCCGGACGATGGACCGTGGTCAATGATCTTGCAGGGATACACCAGTAGAGGGAATTTCTCGAATAGAACACTTGCTATTTCAATTTGTCTTTCTAATTCTTTGATAGGTAGTACGATGTCTTGAAAGACTTGTTTTGTGAAGGTGTAGGCCCTAACTCCGGGGGTTGTGGTGAACTTTAGGAAGGCCGGCTTTGGGGGCAGGAGCCATCCGAAGAAGTAACGGAATAGCGTGTCGTTTCCGAACGATAACATATCTTCGACTACCCAGAATATAGCTCTATTGTGTCTTAGCAAGTAATCTCTTAGAGGGATCAGCTCCTCAGATTCTCCCTTTTGCAAAAAAGATTCCACATGCTTGTAAAACCAAGGTTTATACCACTTCGAGCAACTATTAACAGGTATTTTCGGATCATAATCAGCATAATCCCCCACCATAACAACAGCCTCATCCGTACTATAAATAGTTCCTTCAATATAATCAGGAAACTCCTTCGGAACAGCTTCGTAAGTCCCCGACAATTCCCGAATCATATCGCAGTATTTCTTCTGTCCTTTGACGGGGATGTACTTAATTTTGATGTAGGGTTTTATTTTGACGATTCTGAGGGTCAAGGCGACGAGGAAGCCAAGGCTGCCGTGACACCAGGGTAGGGCTTTGTAGAGGTCTGAATGCTCGTTGTTGGCTGTGGCTGTTACTAGGGAACCATCGCCCAGGACTACTTCGTAGCTCGTGATGGTCTCGTGGTACAGCCCAGCCTTGTGGGAGTGGGTTGACATGCCCGTGCCGAATGCGAGGCCTGCAAGAGTTTATAAGCGTTTAGAGTTTGCATACGTTATTTAATTGGCTAGTTACATGGACGGGTCTATATTGCACAGATTAATGTGGTTTTTCAACGCAAAACAAAAACAAATGAAATCTAAGAGAAAATTAAACAGAAAATAGTTTAAATTAACTTGGCATAAAACGACTTTTCAATCGTAACATTTTGTATTTTGCGAAAATTAAAACAATGAATAAAAATTACAAGATACCCAAAAGGCTGCGTATTTAAGATCCCATATTGCCACGTTTTAGAATAAAAAAAGAAACTTAAAAGTACGCTTTAAAACTCACCTCCCAAAGTAGCATCAGTCAGCTCGATAGTCACCGCTAACGAATAGCCCCTCGGTATCAGATACTCGGTGATATCCCCTATGGTGACCATGGGTTCCACCCTCACGGTCATAGCCTGCTCATCCAGCTCCAGGATATCATACAGGGGGATGGCGACCTGGTGGTGCAGGTGCTTCTGGAAGAACGTGGTGGATAGGGACAGCCAGTTGGGGCGGGACGTGCAGAGGAGGCGGCGGTCTTTCGGAGGCAGCTTGTTCCATTGTTGTACCTGAAGTTAAAAGGGTATTGGTTAAGTGAGATGGGCGGCTGATAAGGATCTTTAGCAGTGAGATAACGATTAGACTAAAGACAATACCTATGCTTATCGGTATTGCTATATTATTTTAAGGACATTTTAGAGCTGACTATAATGAAAAAAACAAAAGCTAGAAATACAGGTGTAATCCCCGTAACAGTTCCTATTAGAATTCCGTTCCTCTCCGTAGGTGCCTTGTTGAATTTGATTGCCTAATACAGGCCTTTGTTTTAGGTCTTTTGTTTATTTGCAAAAAAATCTGTTTTAACTGCGCAGAGCTCTTGTCTTAGTAAAATTAATGTACCTGTAAATCTAAAAAAAAATAAAGATCTTTATACTGTTGTACAAGGATCTTTTGGCGCGCGGAACAAAGCCATCAACTTGTTTTTTTCAATTTCTGTGACAATTTCACAAAGAAAATACGAGAATGTTAAACTGTACACGGTCTTATTACAAAAAAATGCTTAAGCACTGGTTTAAACCAAGACTAAAAGGTCTAGGTTTGTGACGGTATTAAAGTTAGTACCAGTATCAAAAATTGTAGGTATGGAAAAAAACGAAGATGCGGTCATAAGTGTCGAGTTGTCCTGAAGTGACCGGGGTAGAACGGCTACGGCGGCGGTAGGAAGGCTAAAGGCCAAAAATACCGCCCCAGGACCCGACGGCTTGCCAGGTAAAGCCTGGGTCCTGGCCTCGAGGGCTCTCGGGCATCGACTGGAGGCGTTCTTAAGCGCATGTTTGGACAGAGGGCACATTCCACTCCGGAAAACGGGTGGGTTTTAGTCACTAAGAGTCTGACACTCCCTTCCGCTCCACCCAGAGCGGGAGGAGTCATTTGATGATTTCCCATCCGGAAAAAGAAAAAAAAAAGTGTCGAGTTGTGACTGATATACTGAATGGTGTCTTTCACCTGACTCTGTATCAGTCTGACGGCGCTGTCGTGGCGCTGCGGGTCGCTGCGCAGGCGCCGCACGCAGGCGCGCATGCGCAGCAGTACGGTGAACAGGAAACTGGCCGGCAGGCAGAACACCGCCACTACGAACTCTCGGTGGTCCTCCAGCCATTGGATGAGGCGGTTCTTAAACGAGTCTGGCAGCATTGCTAGAAAAATAACATTTTACAAAAAAAAAACAACAATTCGCCCTTTTAAATCGATTTGGTGGTTGGTAGTTGAAAGAAAAGTAGATTACGCACCTTGCTAAAGTCATTAAATTAATGCACTCGTGTTAATTTAGTGCCCTCGCCTGCGCGCGGGCACCAACATAACTCTCATGCATTACTTACTCAATTTGCGCTCGATGCAACAATCTACTATTTATATTTAGGTCGTAAGCCTGTCTCATAAGTGAAAGTAATAAATAAACTGTTTTCTGGGTTAACGCGTGAATGTTCTACATATTTTTAAAATTGGCGCTAACTTTGACAAGGACAACACCCAAAATTATAAATGTAACCTCTTTGTTTTAATAGTTTTCAACCAAATTAATTTATAGTTGGTAAATTACTGTTGAATTCAAAAATTGTTATCTGTTTTTGTTAATTGTTATCGGTGTTGTGTTTCGTGTGTACCTCATATTCATGTTTGAATTGAATATTTTAGTTGTCAACTTTTAAATATGTTTCTTACGTCTGATGGATTTTGGCTTTCTTTGCACGCAAATAACTGTTTCTAGTATAGTAATTTTAAAGGATATAACTTAATGTATAATGAAAATAGTTTTACTTACTGTTTTCCACTATAATTCCACTTAATAATTAATTCGATCTTATAATGCCGGCCGCTCCGTGCGCCGGGCGTCACAACACTACAGATTAAAAATAAAGACGTTTCATTATGCCACTGATAGTGTAATGTATCAATGTTATCTCTTTAATGCCATAATCTTAAGAATATTTTAATTATTACCGAATCTCTTGTAGGTATTTAATTATGATTAAAGAGTTACCAAGCGTACCGAATTATACTAGAAATATTATAATAATATATGCATCGTCGTACTTCAAACTAATTTCATATTGTTATAAATATTTTCTCAACTCCCAAGATTTTTCTCAAAGTATTCCCTCATACAAAGGCATGCTGAATATTTGGCATTGAAAAAACATTTAATATCACCATGTATCCACGCCGTTTAGTAAATGATATTGACCTTGTATTCTAATATCAATCACTATTTCGATGCTTCTGATTTAAAAAATCACTACTGTTAGATCATCATCTGCCTAGCCTTTTCCCAACTATGTTGGGGTCGGCTTCCAGTCTAACCGGATGCAGCTGAATACCAGTATTTTACATGGAGCGACTGCCTATCTGTCTGTAAAATCACTACTGTTAGATGCCAGGCGAATTTAAACTCTATTTTATAATTGAGTTATATAATATCAAAAACGGCATTCTCCACTTTACTTACATTTGAAATAAAGAAATAAAAAATAAAAAAAACAAACAACGCTATAGGAGATTGCCGCTTTTGAAACTTACTCAAAACTTTAAAATCATTTTTGGTAGGGAGAATGCCGTTTCTGTAAAAAACTTATTAATCAAGATGGAAGATTAGTTAGGTACTAGAGATTATTTTGGCATTAATAAGTTATTTTCTCTTAAATGTGGAGATTGCCGGTTTTGATACTATATGACTCAATTATAAAGTGTAATTTTGTTATATTTAAAGTTAGTTAAGCTAGTAAAGATAGTTACTATGTAACACAGGGCATCTCAGATTATAGGCATAATCAAGACAGATTATCCAAAAAGATTAGATTCGACAGTGATTCAACATGTTGAATTCAACATGTTGAATCACTGTATGCGAATCTAATCTTTAGGACACCTGAAATTCTAATTAACATTTGTGTCCTCCACGGCCAAAGTTATAATATTTGTTGGTGACTAGGGTTGCCAACTTTTTTTTTTCAGCCTTAAGGGACAAATGATCATAAATCTTAAAAATACGGGATTTTACTTTTTCACTCGGGACAAATAAAAATCATTGAGTTTTTAGTCAAAAATTGTTTTATTTGGACTTAAAACTATACTTTGTTAAAGATTTTACTGCACATATCATATTGTCTTTTGACATATTTACGCATTCTCACCGCATTATATTGTAGTCTTTGCTCATTCTATAACTCACTCACGCGCTTCGTTTGTTCGTCTCATCTCTCAGTCCATTCTCAGTCTCAGCCCGCGTCGCGGTCAGAGCGTGCATGTTGTGCAGATTTTCGAAAAATACGGGACGTTGGCTGTCCCGGCGCGACATAAAAATTTATGCATGAAATACGGGACGTCCTGTGAAATACGGGTCGGTTGGCAACGCTATTGGTGACTGTATGACACATCGCTCTCTTCGCTTGTTAGGGTTCCGTACCCAAAGGGTGCCAACGGGACCATATAACTAAGGCTCTGCTGTCCGTCTGCTGTCGTCACGGGGCTGTATTTTTAGGACCGTAATAGGTAGACACATTCACAGATTGTGCACTATAATAGCCGATAAAACAACAAATTAAAAATAAATAAAGTAAATAGCCCATTTGAACTAAACTATTTAAAAAACTATGTAACTTTATGACGGCAGTATATTGTTCGGTGGTGCGGAAGCCTTCGTGTGACTCGCACTTGGCCGGTTTTCTGCATTTATTCGGACAGAGATGACTCTTTTTGGCATAAGTGCTATACTTATATTAGTTAAAAAAAACTATCAACTCGTGAATCTTACTGTTTATGTCCCTCTTTTAATTTAGTGGTCATCTTAACTTTAGAGACACTGGATCATTTGTAGAACATCACACGAATGTGTGATGAAAATTAGGATCGGTTCACGTCGCTGTATGATCTTCATACGGGTAGTAAAGAAATACAAGCGTCTTCATAAATATCTAATCCACTAGAGACCGATACTCAAGTTTTGTTTTACTTACAATTACAATATTTCCAAAGAAAAAAATTACTTCAGAAATTATCGTCTATCTTCGGAAATACGAACGCGTGATGATCTAATATAGAGCTGTTACAACAATTGAAGTACTTGACTATTTTGGATTAAATTTTACAAAATTATAGATTACTTATCAACTCTTATGCAATTCCAAAAAACTTTTTAATACTTTTGAGTGGCAAATGTCGATCTGAGACCCGAGTCGGTAACCCGACAGAGAGAAAACTTCATACAGACGCGCTATGATAGGTGCCCTTGTATAAAGCACGGAAGTGCAAAACTTAGAAGCATTGCTTCGGTGGAGGGTTATTTTGTTGCGCGAGGAACCTCACGCAACAAGTGTGCTAATTCGGAAACACGAAAATTACCGAAGCGCACACCTTATCTGGTTGACCTGTACCTCATGTTCTTAAATGTCTTGCAGGGTATAGATCACTTCGAGGACATAGGGCCTTGTGTGATCATGGCTTCCCCCGGTATGATGCAGTCGGGACTGTCCCGAGAACTGTTCGAGTCGTGGTGCACCGACCCTAATAACGGAGTCATTATTGCTGGTGAGTCAGCTTTCTTTTTAATAAATTAGTAATCGCATAGAAAAATAAATAATATTTCTTAGATAACCATTATCATTCTCTTGCCCTTATCCCAATTTATTTGTTTTCACAAATGTTTACCAACAGCGCCCTCTGTCAATGAAAGATAAGTAAGTACGTAAGTAATCATTTATTTACTAAAAGACTGGTTAGGTAATCACTGTTGTTCCAATAAGGGATGAGATGATGTGATCCTTGTAGAACTATAATTCTAGAAATCACTTCTATTGTATCCGCTAAATGAATCCACCTCCCTACAGGTTACTGCGTGGAAGGCACACTCGCTAAGACGATCCTTTCGGAGCCGGAGGAGATCACGACCATGTCTGGCCAGAAGCTGCCTCTCAAGATGTCCGTGGACTACATCTCGTTCTCAGCCCACACTGACTACCAGCAGACCTCCGAGTTCATTAACATTCTTAAGCCGCCGCATGTGGTATGTATCCTGCGTTTTATTTATTTATAAAAGTACACTAACGGCTTCTGTATATACCTTAAGTACAATAGCCAATAACAACGACAATAGCCTCGGACTTACACAGTCTCCAATTACAGGTGTTAGTCCACGGCGAACAGAACGAGATGTCCCGCCTGAAGGCCGCGCTGCAGCGTGAACACCGCGGCCGCCTGCAGATACACACACCGCGCAACACGCAGCAACTGTGCCTCACCTTCCGAGGGGACAAGACGGCCAAGGTTAACTATAGCACCATTCAAGTGTATCATCATTTTCAGCCAAAAGACGTCCACTGCTGAACATAGGCCCAAGCATCGCCACATCGACTGGTTCTGTGCTTCTCGCAGCCAGCGGATTCCTGCAGCCTTCACAAGGTCCACCTTGTGTGAGACCTACCAACGCTATGTCTTTCGGTACGCGGTCGTTGTCATCCTAAAAATGTATGAAGGGCATTGTAGCATAGCCATAGACTAGTGTACTTTACGAAAAGGTACTAATTTGGTGTCTATCAATGCCAGCACGCTCTGAAACAAGGTTTCGGCATCTTTTGGTACCAAAGTACGATGTTTAGCATAGAATCAAATATACAACAGAAAAAAAAATATGTCAGAGCGAAAAAAATACAATAAATAGTTTCTTGAAAAATTCTAAAAAAAAAACTTATTCAATCAGGTGATGGGATCATTAGCGATGGAGACACCAGAGCCAGGCACACCGTTACAAGGCATCCTAGTGAAGAGGAACTTCAACTACCACATACTGGCGCCGTCAGATCTTAACAGTAAGTTTTGGTTTGTTTTTAGCAAGTTTTAGAAAAGTAAAGAAGTCGACGAGTTGTCATTATATGCAAACCTTGAGGACTTTTTGTTTTCAATCCCATAAAAATACTGTCTCCATTAGATTGTGCGATAAGACCAAAGAAAACACGTCTTATCACTGTAACTTTCGAGAAGGTATAAATGGGGGTCCATTCATAACTTCTCGAAGGTGCTATGACAAACATTTCGTCGTTGTACGTCGTCTTTGTTAATTCTATAGATAATGTCCAGTTTTACGAACAAAAAGTACAGCGCGTATTACCTGTCACCCTAATGTGTGGTGATGATTTTTTTATCGTTTGATGACTGTCTATTCAAACTGTTACGAATATCGGCCGCTTCACAGAGGGATTTATGCCTAACGGTAATCTTATACTTCCAGAATACACCGAGCTAAGTCAATCAGAAGTGACGCAACGCCAGTCGATCCACTACAACGGGTCGGTGGGACTCCTGCGCCATGTGGTCATGCAACTGGCGGGAGCGATCGAGTTCCAGAGCGAGACCAGGTGGAGGGTCTACTCCTGTGTCGATCTCATCGTCGAGAACAACATGATCACCTTAGAGGTACGTCTGATCAGTCACTAGCAGGGCTTGACATGGTACCATTGTCCTTGGTGTGATACCGGTACCAGAGTAGTAACTGTACTATTGGTAGTATAGGTATTACTCTACTATGTTAGAGTGAGAAAACAGATACAGTAAGTAAAAAATCCAACTGTACGAGGTTCCTCGAACAATGATGAGATTTGTAGTACACGCCGTGTACCTCGATTTGGTACCGGTACTTATTAGGTGGAGTACCGGTACCTATCTGGAGACGGTACTCTACTTACACCTTCAGAACCTGTGCTTTTGGTGACGGTTCCAAGCTCTGATCACTGGTGTCCACTACATCGGATGACTGGGCAAAAGTATTAAGTACATTAGAAAAGTTGGATGAATTTCAACAAAAATAAAAAACAGTACCTGTGCCCTGCGTGGGTATTCTCGTAAGAACTAGTTAATCAACTAAAGAAATACTTAAAAATCATTCCACCGAACCGCGTATTTATTTTTTAATTTAATTAAAACTAACAAAATAACTTTTATTTTCGATTCAACTAACATCAAACTCTCCGTTGTTTTGAACCTCATTTGTTGCCGCGATACGCTATTGTCAATTACCTAAAAATTTGCTTCTTACCGCGCCTTCAGCGTCTTTTTACACGTGTTATTAGTATTATTGTAAGGTTATTCATAAATAATAAGCAAGTCGTGTGGTGCAGTGGGCGGCTCAGCCCGTGTCGGACATGTTCGCGGACGCGCTGGTGGCCGGCATCCTGTCGGCGTCAGCTCTCACGGCCCCGCGACACTTGCCGCTCGCGCCCAAGCTCGACCGCATGCACTTCAAGGTAACTGCTTTGTATTTTAATCCCTTTATCTAAACACAAGTTGTTTCGTTTCCCATCGTCACACATACTCCCTTTAATAGTCAATTAAAACCCTTGAGGGACGAGTTCTCAAAAATCCTTCCCTCATTTCATGCTTCTAGACCCAGCGGTTTAGGCTGTGCGTCATCTATCAATGAATGGATGAATTTAAGATTTTTATTCAGTACATGTTTATGGTAACTTCTTGATCGGAACTGAAGCCGACATCGAAAAAAAAAATTAAAGTCCTAACCTTTTGAGAAAATACATTGAGCAATAAATAAATATACAAACCAGTTTATGAATGTTTCGCCGAGTAGTAGTTTGTGAGGCCGATTGTATGAATCGTCATTATACATACGGCCACGACCGTTTACATACTGTCGCCGTTGACCTAAAGCAAATTGGTCATGCTTTGATCACATCCATTTCGACAAGAGTCATATGCTAGGTTAGTAATCATGATTATTAACAAGTTTGACAGTAAAATCTGAGCAGTAAATTAAATAATAATAAGTCATATAACAAATATTTAAACAGGAAATTAAATAAATATGAAACAGTAAAATGACTTTTCTTTTTAACTGACTTCATTTAATTTGTTTTTGTGTTCTATAGATACACCCCTGCCTAACCCTTCAGGGTTTAGAGGCGTGATGTTATGTTATACCAAGTGTGTATCTCTATTTTCAGGAATGTGTGATAGAGATGCTACAAGAGATGTTCGGAGAAGACGCGGTGCCCAAGATGTTCAAGGGAGATAAGTTATACGTCACTGTGGATGATAAGAGGGCTGACATCGATCTGCTCAATATGGTCAGTAGCTCAGCGGATTGTAGTCCTTATTGTCTAATGTAGGTGGAAGAAAGAAGGGTGATTTTTGGATAATACTACAAGCAAGCAGTCATAGATGTGTTCAACATGGTCAGGGCTTCACAGGATTATAGTCCTTATAGTATAGGCGGAAGAAAGAAGGTTAAAGATACTTTTTGTGAATCTGCTTCGGATAAGTTTCAGTTAACTTATAAGGCACGTAGTTTCATACAAATTATGTATCCTCATAGAGTGCATTTTAATACAGTCTCCTATTTGACAAAAAATAACTAATACCCTCAATTTGCAGGAAGTAAAATGCCCAGAAGACGAGTCCTTAGAGCGGGTGGTACAGTCAGCCGTCACCAAGTTATATTCCGCCCTCGCGCCCGTGAAGCCTCCCCCGCAACCTTCTACCTGACAACACCCCAACACTTTCCGTATGCCGTGGGGACCCAATGAATGAGGGTCCCTGTGATATATATATATATTACATCGTATTTTAAACCTTATCGTCATTGGTATAAGGGTTAAAATGCAACAGCTATAAACCAGTGTGTTTGTTGCATTCTGGACTTTAGTGTTAATGGTATAAGGCATGAAATGAATGGACTGCTGTGTTAAATACAATTGGAAATAAAGTACATTCTGGGCAATATTGATAAGTTTTTTACTGGTGTATAATAAGTGAATATGTAGCAGATTAGATGGTTTCTGCAGAGTCCTGTGAATTTTTGAAAGTATATTAATACCAACGCGGTGTGAACATTTTAAAATTATGTTCTCTTTTACTCAAATGTTCTTTTCGTCGCGATGTTTTCCACCTTAGATCTTTTACATATACACACTAGTTTTAACTTAAACAATATTAACTCGGTGTCTATACCTACAAATGACTGTTATGAATAGTTATAAATGTATGAATTTATGAAGAAGTATTATGCTGTGAATGTTTGTTTATAGAATAAACTTTTTTATTAAGTGGACAAGCTTTTCATTACTCTTCTAACTTTGACTTTTTATTAAAATAAAGAGTTTCATATAAAAATAAGTTTATTTACAATACAAAGCGCATAGCGCTGTTAATACATAAATATATAAGACTACCTCGTCGCTTAAAACATAAACATATTTTTGAACCGGGCGCAGATTACAATACATTTGCTATTACATTTCCTGGTGTAAAACATATTAACCATTATTAATCTATCACTTAGCAGTACATGGAAGATTCCGATCGACCGATCTATATTCCAAATGATGGGAAGTATTTATAATCATTAGTTCCATTCGGTGTACTACAAATATCTGAATTCTTCTCATCTCATCTGAATACACTATTACTACAATGTGTTGATTTGCATCCTCGTCAAAGTTCAGGAGGTTGTCATAAAATACATAAATAATCAATTGAAGTACGTTATGGGGCAATAACTAGTAAGCGCTGCTTTTTTTTTGTTGTTGAAATTTAACAGTATTTCAGAATTACACCCTTAATTCAATACAAATAAAACAGAATCACCCGACTACGCACACAGTGACAATGCATGCAGCTGTTTTTCCCCGCGTAGCAATGACCCGACCGGTAGCAATAATTTTACCTAATTTTATTTCGAAAATCACCTACATTATTGTCATAAATTTCGCTTGATAATTAACTCATTTTTGAGCATCATTGGAATACGGAAATCTTACTAATGACAGTAATACTAGTGCGCCAAAGAAAAGTTCACTGACCTGTTATCAGATGATTAAATGATTTTGTTTTTATTTGTGGATTAAATTGGTTGATTTGAAACTTTCCTTCCTACATAACGGGCTTAGGGCCGGCAATAATACCTACCTTAGTTAGTGTACCGATCTACTAAGTCTAAAAATGATGTTTTCTACGTTTGATGAAATGGAAAGACGTGCTAGTTAAGTATAAGTACGTGGTGTACTTACTTTCAACTCTTAGGTAAACACTCGTCCATCCACAGGATGTTGGCGTCTTGGTGTTCCATGAACCAGCGACCAAAATGTAACCCGCACAGCATTATCACCTGGGTGAATGTCTTGTGCCCGATCGGGATACATTTCCACGAACATCCGGATGGCTCCACGTAGGCTGTCTCCACTGATGGCGACCATCTCCACCAACTCGGCATTTGAGTAATTGTCCGTCATCACACTTTGTAACTACGTCTCGATGTACGGAAATTCGCAAAGCGCACTTGCGAAAACTTCGGCAAGTTCAATCACACTGTCGGCGCCGGCGCCGCGCGCCGCGCCGACAGAAAGACGGGGAAAAGGGGCGTGGCTAGGAGCAGCGCGGGGAGTGTGATTGGAGGATGGGATTGATTACCTACGAATTTATCGAATGAGAATTGCATGAATGGTATGCATTTGTGTGTGTGTGAAGCGCGGTTATAGGGCTAGTAACAGACGGGCCGCGTTTAAATACGGCTGGTTCACACTTACGGATTTCCTTAAATAAGAAAATAAAATAAAAAAATACCTACTCATTTTATTGTTGATTTGGGTCGAGAATCATTAGCATAATTACGTCCTTGAATTTGACTAGGATGCAAATCAACACATTGTATATTGAATTCACACGAAACGCGCTAGCTTTCATGAGATTTGGATCAGATTGTACTGATCAGTTTTTCAGACTGGTCGTGCCGTCTCTCTGTTATTAGTACAGTTACCGTGCACTGAGCACTAGGAGCTCTTGGAGTACCTCTTCCAGAACTTCTTGACGTCGTCGTGCCCGTGGCGCGTCACCACCATGGTGCGCGAGCGCTCGCTCTGCCACGTCAGCACGCGCTGCTGCCGCGCGTAGTCGCGCAGCACCACGAAGTCGGCCTGCGGGGGCGGGATTATGTTCAAACATCTACAATATCGCAGCAGTTAAGCAGTCCGAAAATTAAAGGCATCGATCGCATCAATATCTCTTTTGCATATAAAACCCAATAATAGAACTGCAAAGCCTGTGTAACAGCATTTCTTTATAAATACTGTTTTCTTTAAAAAAAATAGATACTTATTTTGCCATATAAAAAAAAAAATACAGTACTGGCTGTTAGTTAGCAATACTAGCTACTAGCATCACATCCAGTTGTAAAAAAAGTTTGGCTTCATAGAGGATCGTCTCTGTCACTCATACCTGCGTGAGACGCTTTTTCTTTTTGAATATTTCATATTAACTGTACAAGTGTACATATAATGTTGTTTTTAAGTTTAAAATGGGCAGTAAGTCGTACCTGTGACAAGAACTGATTGTACACGACTCCTTCAGTATAAGTAAACCGGTTCCTCTCAGTCTCCCACAGCTTAATCTGGTCCACGACGGTCGGAGGCAACGTGGACGACGTCCTGATGCCGCCTGTCTCCGATTTTAACATCTGAAACATTGCTCTGTGGAATAAGTAAAAAAAAAACTAACACAAAACTTAAGATTAAGAAGTGTTGAAAAACAAAGCGAGCTATTCCATATCATATCATCATTTATTGCATTCATGTAGTTTACCAAGAAAAACAAGAACTAAATGATTTTATCAGAGTAACCGCAGTTTCTATAACCAAACTTGTGTCACTGACTCTGGCAGAGCCACCATCAGGGATTTTCATTTTGAAAACACAAAAAAATTGTCGCTAATTAGTCGAAATTTGTCGCCAAATATCAGAATTTGTCGGTCACTGGTTCAAAAGATATAAGGGTTTATAGGTGGCCGATCTGGAGAGAGTCTCCCCAGCAGGGCCACATTTATATCTCAAAAACTAGGGCACCAAGCAAATATCTCTTTTCTCCCATAATTTGTCGCCAATTAGTCGGAATCAGTCGCCAAATATCAGAGTTTGTCGGTCACTGGTTCAAAAGATACAAGGGTTTATAGGTGGCCGATCTGGAGAGTCTCCCCAGCAGGGCCACATTTATATCTCAAAAACTAGGACACCTAGCGAAGATGTGTTTTCTCCCATATTTTGTCGCCAATTAGTCGCAATTTGTCGCCAAGTCACAGATTTAATCGGATCTTAGTTTAGGAGATATAATGAGTTCAATTAGTAAGGTATAGTCCAAGAGCTAGGTCGAAGAGTTCACGAAAAATACCAAGAAAAAAATATTTCTATTAATATGTGTAATATACTTCTAGTTTTATCGGTCTAAAGTCTTTAGAAATGTCCGAGAGAGATAAATTCTCAATTTAATTCATGTTTTTATGTTTTAAATTACTAGGTTAGAGTGGCTTAAACTTCTTTGAAAACATTAAACCTTGCTCTTGGTCTATTTGGTGAAAGATGTACAGTCGCATGCAACTGTTTTACCACTTTACAATGTTAAGCTCTAATTAACTTTAGAATAATAAATAAATGTCGTACCTTTAGTAAAATGTTTAAAATACTTAAACGTTGAAAAAGTATTGTCAATTGTAATCAAATTTTATTAAATAAAAATGAATTTCCATAAAGTTCGTTTGATGTGTGTTGTGTTGGTGTGTATTTTGAGGTGATTGCGAGTGTTGTGTTGTGGGTATGGACGGGTTGAGTTTTTATTTTATCTTAATTGAGGTTAGAATAATAAAACTTCTGTTGTCGAAATATAAAATGATTTATTACCTTAAAATTATTGTACTTTCAGAAAATGTTACAAATAGGTATTTGTAACATTTATAAGTAGGTACTTATTCAATATTATTAACAGATACAGTTTGTGACTTTGGATGTTAGGGGTAATCTCCGGTAAAACTGATCCGATTTTGAAATTTTTTTCACTTTTAGTCTAGGCTAATAACATTATGACCGATAATATTATGACGTTATGACCAATAGGAGCGGAGCCTCAATGAAAAATGTTGCAAAAACGGGGAAAATTATTTCTTTGGCTCTATATCTCTGTGACGCAGACGAAGTTGCGCGGGTCAGCTAGTTAGGTACCTATATATGGATTATATCTCTCAATAAAAATTTCAATGGGTGTTTCTTCATTGGACGACTCTGCTTGAAACCAATACCTATGCCGATCGATACCTTCCTATCTACTCGACGACACGTCACCGACAGCTACATTCTTCATTTCGCCACCGACACGACCGCGACCGACCCGATACGACGTCATTAGCTGTATCTACTACAAGTACCGTAGAAACTCAATGAAGTCCAATTACGTTGTTTTATATCCACATAATTACATGAAGTTACAGTCATCGTACCTACTATTATTGCTGTATTATTTAGGTAAATTTCTACCAACCCTGATTATTAATTATAATGATTTGCAGGTAACAATTAAATACTATAATTAACAATAATAACAAAAAATAATTTCTACTCTTTGCACTAACCATGCCAACAACATAAACAATATCAAATATATCAATAACAGTACGACATTTTACACATTTTTAGAAAATCCTTACAATTATACATTTATCGTGAAATTCTAATTACAATAGACATTTTAATCACAGTATAAATTTTAATCACAGTATACCTAAATTTTAATCACAGTACTTACTTATACCTAAATTTTAATCACAGTATAAATTTTAATCACAGCATAAATTTTAATCTCTGTATAAATTTTAATCACAGTATAAATTTTAATCACAGTATACATTTTAATCACAGTATAAATTTTAATCACAGTATAAATTTTAATCACAGTATACCTAAATTTTAATCACAGTACTTACTTAGGTATACCTAAATTTTAATCACAGTATAAATTTTAATCACAGTATACATTTTAATCACAGTATAAATTTTAATCACAATATATAAACACAGTACAAATTAAACCACAGAACTTTCATTATACCTACTTAATGTTAGCACTATTTGGTCCGTTGGTTACACAACATATTTTTTTTACATTTTTGAACCTTAATTCTACCCCTTCCTGGGAATTAAGACATATTACGTATATATACATATATCTTTTAATCATTATTATGTGTTTACTTACAACGTGTAAATAAGGTTATGCGGTATTATTTCTGTGGAAGGTAATGAAATTAAATCTTGTAAGTCGTCGTAGCATTCCCAAGTTTTTGTAGACTTTCGGTAGCACCAACTTCTGTAATGACCTATAGAACCAGGTATGTACTCAATCACCGCTAAAACAGTAAACTTTTGTTTTTTTACTGTAATATGCAATGGTATGTTAGTTATGTTAATTTTAGAAATACCAGTCATTTCAAGAAATAATATTGTCGTTAAATAGTAATGAAATCTCACTTGCTTTCCGCAATCAGAGCACATCCCTTTGTCTTTTTCAATTGTTAACTTTATTGATTTAGTTAATGCTGAAATACCATCTTTCTTTATTACATCGATATTAATCGGCAAATACTGACATTTCCTTAATAAATTACTCTGACTAGAGCAACGCTCGTTAGTACATTTCTTTTGGCGCATTGTGCTATAAAATAGGGGATAAAGAATGTGATCAATAATTTTAGACGTATTGCATTCGCAGTTAACAATTTGGTGTACTGTGTCATCCTCTGTCCGAAAGTGCTTTAACAATAATTTAGTTCGGTTTCTATATAAGTCGGTTTTATCTCCACTGTTTTCAACTATTTGTTGAATAATTTGACAAATTTCAGCATCCTTATTCTCTAATATATATTTTTTAACATGGGGTCGATCAACATAAGCTATAGCCATACTTTGAAACATACTATCAAAGGCACAAGTATTAAAGGTGTCAACATTTTGTACATAAGAATTAGCTACAGAGCCATTTTTTAAAATATGGATTGATTTAGGTTTTTTTGATTTGGGTTTCATCTGTCCTCGCCAGTTTTCCATGGTAGATGGAACGTCCAAAAATACAGATTCTTGTTCAAAACTTTTGCGATCATCTGTTTCTAAAGTTATTATGTCTTTTTTGACAGGTGTGTTATCCATATTATGTTGTTTTAAATCGCTGATGGCTAATTTCAGGCAACCTGTTACTTGTGTTATGTGTTGGATTAAAAAATAATCAATTCTTAATCTTTCCCTATTAGAATCCATTAAAAGAGTTTTTATGTCTTTGAAATAACTCTCTACATTTGTACTTGATGGATTAGGTTTGGATAAATAAAAATATTCAGACATTAACTTCACCCCACAAAGGTATTTTTTTTAAAATTCGATATAAATATGTTAAAAAAAACTGGCCAAGTGCGAGTCGGACTCGCACACGAAGGGTTCCGTACCACAAGGCAAATACGCCGAAAAAAACATGTTTGTTGTATGGTAGCCCCCCTTAAATATTTATTTTATTTTAATTTTATTATTTATTATTAAAGTTAAAATACAATTGAGTATTTTGTGAATATTTCAAGTGCCTACCTGTTGCCATTTTTGATATCGAGCAAAAAAGAGCAAAAAAATCGCGTTTCTTGTATGGGAGCCCCCCTTAAATATTTATTTTATTTTGTTTTTAGTATTTGTTGTTATAGCGGCAACAGAAATACATCATCTGTGAAAATTTCAACTGTCTAGCTATCGCGGTTCTTGAGATACAGCCTGGTGACAGACAGACGGACAGACGGACAGACGGACAGACGGACAGACGGACAGACGGACAGACGGACAGACGGACAGACAGCGAAGTCTTAGTAATAGGGTCCCGTTTTTACCCTTTGGGTACGGAACCCTAAAAAGTAGGGAAATAGTAAAGGTTTTCGGTATCAAAATTCGGTGTTATGTTTTCATTATATACTGTTTCTCGTCTCTGTACGTTTTTACAAAACCTTATCAAAGGGTTTTCATCGATATCGTCATATTCTTCTATGCATGCAGTAGTTAAATCCCCTTCAGACATTTCACTAGGCACTGTGTCTACAATCGTGATCATTGATTGTAATTTTAATAATGCATTACTGCACCTGGAGACTTTTTTTTGGTCTGTTACACCACAATATCTGTTGCAGGCGAGTGTTATAATATCATCCAAAATATTTTTTAATTGGCTATAACTTGTAGTTTGTCTAAGTAGTAAGACACATCTAACATATAAGTTTTTTACACGATTATCTACATGTTCAAAGCATGATTGTTTATATAAATTTTTAACAAAATGTGATTTATCGAGACGAATGTAACAAGGTATCCTAATATTGTTGTGATTATCGCCTTCTAATATGTTAAAGCAATTTTGTAAATAGATATTTGTAGAAATAAACCCTGTAAAGTTTGTTACAACAGCACCCAATATTGCAGCAGAATCATCAGAGACACATTCATTTGGTGCGGATTTACCACTCAACCACTGCTTTAAAAACATACTAATATTTTCTTGCGTATTAACTTCAGATAACATATGGCACAACGGAATACTGCTACCTTCTTCACGATAGCACATCAATACGTATAAAAATACGTGTTTTTTCTGCTTGTTAGCGTTTTTTGTAAAAATATTGACTTCCGGTAATACATTTCTTTTGACAATAGAACCAGTCGCGTCTATTGACACTCTTATATATCTTTCTGATTTAGAAAATAAATTTAAAAAAAAATTTTGTTCCCTTGACCAGTACAGAATAAAAAAAGGAAATAAGGAAATTTGTCGAATTGTTTCATTGTAAGGTGGTGTAAAAGCCATAGACCAAACTGATAATACAGGTGAAGAGTGAAGAAGGGGAGCTTGTTTCATCTTACTTCTTATTTGTTGTAGAGCTCCTAAATTTGGTATAATAGGGGGTTCTACATCATTTATATCCATGTATTGATTAGCTAGCAAATTTCTAGTTATTATTGGTTTGTTTTTTGCTAAAATTTCTTCTAATTGTTGCTTATGGTACTTTGTTACTCTAACTTTTACAGACTTGTTGTGTCTATAATTTTCGTCAATATTTGATATCGATCATTTCATTTCATAAAAATTTTCGGATGATATGCAGTTTTCTGAGTAATAAATATTTATTTTTGCTTTGCATAGTTTGCATTTGCCTTGGCAAAGAATGTGACCATTTGGTTGAACTGTGTTATTTTTAAATATCCAACTACATTCGTTCCTGCTCTGTTTCCAAATTTCTTGTCGAAGAATGGTAGTCCACTTTTGCTTTTGAAATCTTCTTGTGGACTTGTAGCGTGAATTGGGTATTTTAGGATCATTACGGTGATATAAATATTTAATAGGCTCTATTTCTCGCCACTGATAAGCATCTATAAATATAGAAAATGTAATTCCACTATGATCTACTTGTTTTTCTAAATTATCATTTAGTACATAATTATCTTTGGAAGATGACGTTCTGGATGAAAATTCAGTCTCCGACAAGAGTTCCTGTTGTGTACCACTATACGAAATCGATCGTTTTTCTCTGTCTTCCTCTTCTTCAACATTTGAAACAAAAAAAAGTGCATAATTTCTCTTTAAGCTCATAAATATTGAATCCTTAGACATTTGTTTGTTAAATTTTTTAAACAGGAGATCATAAATTGCGTCATTTCTTTTTGGCTGTATTGGGTAAAGTACATCTTTATGTTCAAGATATACGGTTTTCTGGCTGTCTATGTTAACTTTTAATCGGCGACCGCGTCTTGACATTTTCTATGGTTTCTGAAAGTAAAAAAGGGACTAACTGAGTACCTACGTTATATGTGGGTGAACGATTAGGTACACCTCTGCCTAACCCTTCGGGAATTACAGGCGTGATGTTATGTTATGTACCTATGTTTATTTTACTACATAGGTACAAATCTATTGAATTTTAGTTATAATATACTAAATGGTTCGGCCTGAATGAAAATATCCTCGCGAGGATAAACAACATGTAACTGGAATAATGCACACCCTGCCTGATACACCCCAATTAGAAAATTAAGTTACAATCATAATTTATGCACTGAAACACCTAAGTATTGTTTTTATTTAAATTAGCTATCCTAATTGTAGCTAAATAATATATGGACATCGACGGCTTACTTTAGCAGGTAGCGCCTCGGTATTGGTATCTAAGGACGCACACACAAACACGCTAGTGACGTGAAAAATCAAGGTAACTTACATATTAATCTGCACTCATACGGTGTCCTCTTTTCAAAACACTCTCAAATTGTCCACTAACTTGTTCAATGCACTTAAACACCCGTATTCGTAATTGTTCTTTTAATTTTTCACACAAACAAACCTTCTCGCTGTACTTCCGGTGGATGACTAAAGAAAAAATCCTTTAGAGCAAGTTTGTTTGTTTACCTATTTTTTTTTAAGTAGCTACTTTGAGCGGCGGGCGCGAACGCCGACGCGCCGCACCCGTGACGTACAGCAGGTGACACCCTCGTTATATCTCGCTCGTTTCTCCGTTTTTGTATTTTCGGAATACCTAGAGATAACAACACTCGAGTTCGTAACTATTCATAATAAGTTCCACTTTAATTAAACTGGCTGACTTCAACTTACGTGACGGGCAACTCGTTCGAAGCAGCTCATCTGTACACGCGCATCTATCTCTTTCTTACTTACCGTAAATGAAACGGAGCGCAGCGATCTATCTGCCAGCGACTAAGTGGTAAGTGCACATTGTGTTAGATAAATAATTACATAATTATATGTATTGTAGATTTGTTTATAGGTAATGAATACAGCTTTCCTATGGTGGGTTGAAAATTATAGAATAAGTTTACATTTATTTAATTCGAAACAAACATTCCTCCATAAGACGTCATAGATACTGTCTAGAAACTACATAAAGTATTTTGTACTCGCTTGTACCACTGTATGGGGAAATTGAATTCTTTAATATCTTTTTAATTACACACCGACTAAATCTGTAACTTTGCGACAAATTGCGACTAATTGGCGACAAAATATGGGAGAAAACACATCTTCGCTAGGTGTCCTAGTTTTTGAGATATAAATGTGGCCCTGCTGGGGAGACTCTCTCCAGATCGGCCACCTATAAACTCTTGTATCTTTTGAACCAGTGACCGACAAACTCTGATATTTGGCGACTGATTCCGACTAATTGGCGACAAATTATGGGAGAAAAGAGATATTTGCTTGGTGCCCTAGTTTTTGAGATATAAATGTGGCCCTGCTGGGGAGACTCTCTCCAGATCGGCCACCTATAAACCCTTATATCTTTTGAACCAGTGACCGACAAATTCTGATATTTGGCGACAAATTTCGACTAATTAGCGACAATTTTTTTGTGTTTTCAAAATGAAAATCCCTGATGGTGGCTCTGCCAGAGTCAGTGACACACCAAACTTGAACCTGATGTTTTCATCTTCTTTTGCCTGCATTATAAAGGGATTTAATAAGGGATGAAAGTCATTTCTGCCGGTGGAAAATCCCATCGCGCACACGGATTGTAACATAATACAGTCAAACTATATTGGTGTTTTTTAACTCCCATTTGTTAGAATAAAAGTAATAAGTACCTGTGGATGCGAGTGTTGTTCCAGGTAGTGTATGATCTGTTCCGCTGTGATGCCTCCCCTAAGTGCCTGTCGAACTGACTCACGCGTCAGCACTCCGACGACCAAATTTGGGAACCTGCGCACGATTGCATCACATTACATCCACATACAGCAATAATATATTTCCAAATCCACATGAGTCACACGCCGACGACGCTCTTTAAAGCCTAACTATTTCTAAAGCTCTATTAGCCCTCCCCCTTAGCCCCGTAGCCCGTGGCCCCGTGGCACCGTAGCCCGTAAAATTTTATAAGTTTTTTGCATTTTGTTAGGTTTTATGATCAATATTATTCTAATTCGCGACCGTAACTAAAGTGTATTTACAGAATCATTATCTTAAAAATCATCAATAAACCTACATGGGCATTTACGAAACGTCAGAACTTCAGAAGGTTCCAATTAGCTAATTGACAGTAAGAAAAATTGCTATGGATTTTGTATTGTGCAATGGTTGAGGTATAAATATAAAAACAATTTAACTACATGAGCTCATTGAACAGTCCCAGCAGCGCCACCTGCAGGTTGGTCTGCGTGTAGGCGTACACCCTGTAGTTGGTCTCCACCATGATGTACTACCTACCTGTACATGAGCTCAGTGAACAGTCCCAGCAGCGCCACCTGCAGGTTGGTCTGCGTGTAGGCGTACACCCTGTAGTTGGTCTCCACCATGATGTACCTACCTGTACATGAGCTCAGTGAACAGTCCCAGCAGCGCCACCTGCAGGTTGGTCTGCGTGTAGGCGCACAGCCTGTAGTTGGTCTCCACCATGATGTACCTACCTGTACATGAGCTCAGTGAACAGTCCCAGCAGCGCCACCTGCAGGTTGGTCTGCGTGTAGGCGCACAGCCTGTAGTTGGTCTCCACCATGATGTACCTACCTGTACATGAGCTCAGTGAACAGTCCCAGCAGCGCCACCTGCAGGTTGGTCTGCGTGTAGGCGTACACCCTGTAGTTGGTCTCCACCATGATGTACCTACCTGTACATGAGCTCAGTGAACAGTCCCAGCAGCGCTACCTGCAGGTTGGTCTGCGTGTAGGCGTACACCCTGTAGTTGGTCTTAACCATGATGTACCTACCTGTACATGAGCTCAGTGAACAGTCCCAGCAGCGCCACCTGCAGGTTGGTCTGCGTGTAGGCGTACACCCTGTAGTTGGTCTCCACCATGATGTACCTACCTGTACATGAGCTCAGTGAACAGTCCCAGCAGCGCCACCTGCAGGTTGGTCTGCGTGTAGGCGTACACCCTGTAGTTGGTCTCCACCATGATGTACCTACCTGTACATGAGCTCAGTGAACAGTCCCAGCAGCGCCACCTGCAGATTGGTCTGCGTGTAGGCGTACACGCTGTAGTTGGTCTCCACCATGATGTACCTACCTGTACATGAGCTCAGTAAACAGTCCCAGCATCGCCACCTGCAGGTTGGTCTGCGTGTAGGCGCACACCCTGTAGTTGGTCTCCACCATGATGTACCTACCTGTACATGAGCTCAGTGAACAGTCCCAGCAGCGCCACCTGCAGGTTGGTCTGCGTGTAGGCGTACACCCTGTAGTTGGTCTCCACCATGATGTACCTACCTGTACATGAGCTCAGTGAACAGTCCCAGCAGCGCCACCTGCAGGTTGGTCTGCGTGTAGGCGTACACCCTGTAGTTGGTCTCCACCATGATGTACCTACCTGTACATGAGCTCAGTGAACAGTCCCAGCAGCGCTACCTGCAGGTTGGTCTGCGTGTAGGCGCACACCCTGTAGTTGGTCTCCACCATGATGTACCTACCTGTACATGAGCTCAGTGAACAGTCCCAGCAGCGCCACCTGCAGGTTGGTCTGCGTGTAGGCGTACACCCTGTAGTTGGTCTCCACCATGATGTACCTACCTGTACATGAGCTCAGTGAACAGTCCCAGCAGCGCCACCTGCAGGTTGGTCTGCGTGTAGGCGTACACCCTGTAGTTGGTCTCCACCATGATGTACCTCCCTGTACATGAGCTCAGTGAACAGTCCCAGCAGCGCCACCTGCAGGTTGGTCTGCGTGTAGGCGTACACCCTGTAGTTGGTCTCCACCATGATGTACCTACCTGTACATGAGCTCAGTGAACAGTCCCAGCAGCGCCACCTGCAGGTTGGTCTGCGTGTAGGCGTACACCCTGTAGTTGGTCTCCACCATGATGTACCTACCTGTACATGAGCTCAGTGAACAGTCCCAGCAGCGCCACCTGCAGGTTGGTCTGCGTGTAGGCGTACACCCTGTAGTTGGTCTCCACCATGATGTACCTACCTGTACATGAGCTCAGTGAACAGTCCCAGCAGCGCCACCTGCAGGTTGGTCTGCGTGTAGGCGTACACCCTGTAGTTGGTCTCCACCATGATGTACCTACCTGTACATGAGCTCAGTGAACAGTCCCAGCAGCGCCACCTGCAGGTTGGTCTGCGTGTAGGCGTACACCCTGTAGTTGGTCTCCACCATGATGTACCTACCTGTACATGAGCTCAGTGAACAGTCCCAGCAGCGCTACCTGCAGGTTGGTCTGCGTGTAGGCGCACACCCTGTAGTTGGTCTCCACCATGATGTACCTACCTGTACATGAGCTCAGTGAACAGTCCCAGCAGCGCCACCTGCAGGTTGGTCTGCGTGTAGGCGTACACCCTGTAGTTGGTCTCCACCATGATGTACCTACCTGTACATGAGCTCAGTGAACAGTCCCAGCAGCGCTACCTGCAGGTTGGTCTGCGTGTAGGCGCACACCCTGTAGTTGGTCTCCACCATGATGTACCTACCTGTACATGAGCTCAGTGAACAGTCCCAGCAGCGCCACCTGCAGGTTGGTCTGCGTGTAGGCGTACACCCTGTAGTTGGTCTCCACCATGATGTACCTACCTGTACATGAGCTCAGTGAACAGTCCCAGCAGCGCCACCTGCAGGTTGGTCTGCGTGTAGGCGTACACCCTGTAGTTGGTCTCCACCATGATGTACCTACCTGTACATGAGCTCAGTGAACAGTCCCAGCAGCGCTACCTGCAGGTTGGTCTGCGTGTAGGCGCACACCCTGTAGTTGGTCTCCACCATGATGTACCTACCTGTACATGAGCTCAGTGAACAGTCCCAGCAGCGCCACCTGCAGGTTGGTCTGCGTGTAGGCGTACACCCTGTAGTTGGTCTCCACCATGATGTACCTACCTGTACATGAGCTCAGTGAACAGTCCCAGCAGCGCCACCTGCAGGTTGGTCTGCGTGTAGGCGTACACCCTGTAGTTGGTCTCCACCATGATGTACCTCCCTGTACATGAGCTCAGTGAACAGTCCCAGCAGCGCCACCTGCAGGTTGGTCTGCGTGTAGGCGTACACCCTGTAGTTGGTCTCCACCATGATGTACCTACCTGTACATGAGCTCAGTGAACAGTCCCAGCAGCGCCACCTGCAGGTTGGTCTGCGTGTAGGCGTACACCCTGTAGTTGGTCTCCACCATGATGTACCTACCTGTACATGAGCTCAGTGAACAGTCCCAGCAGCGCCACCTGCAGGTTGGTCTGCGTGTAGGCGTACACCCTGTAGTTGGTCTCCACCATGATGTACCTACCTGTACATGAGCTCAGTGAACAGTCCCAGCAGCGCCACCTGCAGGTTGGTCTGCGTGTAGGCGTACACCCTGTAGTTGGTCTCCACCATGATGTACCTACCTGTACATGAGCTCAGTGAACAGTCCCAGCAGCGCCACCTGCAGGTTGGTCTGCGTGTAGGCGTACACCCTGTAGTTGGTCTCCACCATGATGTACCTACCTGTACATGAGCTCAGTGAACAGTCCCAGCAGCGCCACCTGCAGGTTGGTCTGCGTGTAGGCGTACACCCTGTAGTTGGTCTCCACCATGATGTACCTACCTGTACATGAGCTCAGTGAACAGTCCCAGCAGCGCCACCTGCAGGTTGGTCTGCGTGTAGGCGTACACCCTGTAGTTGGTCTCCACCATGATGTACCTACCTGTACATGAGCTCAGTGAACAGTCCCAGCAGCGCCACCTGCAGGTTGGTCTGCGTGTAGGCGTACACCCTGTAGTTGGTCTCCACCATGATGTACCTACCTGTACATGAGCTCAGTGAACAGTCCCAGCAGCGCCACCTGCAGGTTGGTCTGCGTGTAGGCGTACACCCTGTAGTTGGTCTCCACCATGATGTACCTACCTGTACATGAGCTCAGTGAACAGTCCCAGCAGCGCCACCTGCAGGTTGGTCTGCGTGTAGGCGTACACCCTGTAGTTGGTCTCCACCATGATGTACCTACCTGTACATGAGCTCAGTGAACAGTCCCAGCAGCGCCACCTGCAGGTTGGTCTGCGTGTAGGCGTACACCCTGTAGTTGGTCTCCACCATGATGTACCCTCGCTGCGCGGCAGGTGCACAGAGCGGCGCGGCCACGCTGCCGGCGCGTACTGACGCGATGTTCAGCGCCAGGCGCGTCGGGAAGAAGCGACCCGCTTTGCGCTGGACACGGAGATTTCTTTATTTATTCTTCAGAAAGCTGACAGTCTAATATCCCATATTCCCATGGATCCCGCATTTGGCCAAAACAAGTATAAATTTATGGTAAATTTAGAAAATATACCAACAATAATGCAAAATAAACAGACTAGGACAAAAGTTTTTTAAATACTGCAAGGAAATAACTGCCAAAGTTGTTAAAAGGAACTAATTGTAAAAGATATACTTCTATGTATCATTAGAATATATTGATAAATAAAACAACTGTTATTAAGTAAAATGAGCTACCTTTGTATTGAAAATAAAACTAGACTTTACAGAAATACTACTGAAAGTTCTGTTAAATTAGGATTATGAATAAGTCTAGAGCCTACAGTCACACGCAACGCTCTGTGATGACGGATGAATATTAAAAAAAAATCGACATAGATAAAAAATTGTACAATTATCTGCTTATATAGTCATTTACAAGCTTCCACAAATTAAAGACGTACGTACCTAAAGTTAAAGAGATAAACAGCAGTGGTCAAAATTCAATACTTTTTGCAGTTGTCATAATTTAAAACGCAAAAATCCAATAAAAATTAAACAACAAAAAAATATTTTTTACCTTTCTCTGATAAACAAGTCCAAATTCTCTCAAATGTTGTAGAAACACCAACATATTGTTACTCATGCCTTCTGTACTGTAGTCCTGCAAATAATACATCAAATTACAGATGAACAAATAAGTCTTCACCCACTAAACCGGGTCAAATTAAATTAGTTAGTAAAACTCCGCAAACATGAGGGGTATTTTAGTTAATTTGCTGGGGCTTACCATGATAAAACAAAAAAAAAGATTAAAGTAGAAGATAATTTAATTTGATCTTGTATTATTGATGATAGATTAATTATGTTGGAAATGGTGAACTGCTTACTTTGCCGAGAGTACTAAAGCTGAGCTGGTATAGGAAGGCGAGGCACTCTGCCGCGCTCAGACTTCGCTTCTCAGCCGTGTGCAAGTAGTGTTGCAGGAATAGCCATACCTGTAACCATACAAAACACGTCCATTTTAATTTTATAGTATTTTAATAAAATTATTTAGATAATTATGCTATATTGTCATTGCTGTTTTATTTACCAAAACTAGTAATACTTTGTAAATTAATTTAAAAAATATTATTTTGAAAAAATATAACACTAGCAGGTCAATTAACAATGAAATGTTGCTCACTTGTTTTGCTGTACTCAGGAGTAGGAACTGAAAACCGGCGCGAGTAATCACTGCCGATCCGTCTTCTGCATCTCTATACAAAAAAGAAATTACAATTTAAATACTGAGGTTTTTTTTATTCTAGCTACCCTTGCTTTACACAGTTTTCACATCTTGACAAAACATGGAGATTCTTTATTATAAGTAAGTTTAATATTAATGTATTATGCACATAAAACACTTGGCCCCTAGTACCCGGCGACCCGCCTCACCTACCCTTGGCTATGGTAGTGGCCATTTTTTTTTTGGGACGCCTATTTCCAGCATTGGACGTCTTTCGGCTGAACTGATGATGGTGATGCACATAAATCTTTTATAATATATTTTCTAAATAATAGTGAAATTCCCATCAAAGTAATTAATTATACAGTGTGAATTTTCCAAGTGGGCGTGGATGGCCAAATCCGAAACTACGAGGAATAGCGAAAAGTACTCAAAGGAGTCGCGGGCTCGATTTTAATGAAAACTAAAACTGCATCATTGGATTTTTGAAAAATCAATATTTCTGGCCAAGAATCGAACCCGTAGATTTTGAAATAAAAAACACTGTATTATTACACCATTCGATAGTGTCGCTGATAAGGATCGAATTTTGGGAAGTAATGACTTGAGTACTTTTCGCTATTCCTCATAGTTTCGGATTTAACCATCCATGCCCACTTGAAAAGTTCAGCCTGTGTAAATTTCAAATAAGCACATTGAAATAATTATTTAAAAACATACCGTTGAATTGAGAATTGTCGATTCCTCCTTTTTGAAGTCGGTTAAAAAATAGTTATGTGACTCAACATATGCAACTAATGTCAACATTAATCTGACCTGGTCATCAACCCAGCATGCAGCAGGATCCTCACAGCATCAGCACTGATGCCTTCCGTCTGTGCACTGCCCACCATGTAGTGAAGCACACATTCCCATCTCTCTAGTGCATAGGCATCGAGGAACTCCATGTCTCGAGCCTTGCCGTCCGGTTCTAGTGATGATGACATGCTCCAAGGACGACCACTGAAAGGATAATATTGTAGAATATAAATCCTGGTAACAATTTAAGTAGGTAAAAAGTAAATTTTAATTAAATTCAGAATTAGATTTATATATACTAACTAGCAGCGCCACTCGGTTTACCCGCATAAGTGTCGATCCTGTGGAAATATCGGGATAAAAACTGTCCTATGTCCTTTCCCAGGACTCAAACTATCTCTATACCAAATTTCATCTAAAGTGGTTCAGCAGTTTATGCATGAAGAGGTAACAGACAGATAGACACTTTTGCATTTATAATATTATACTATGGATTTGATACAATAACAAAGATGTGATTTAAAGAGTAGGTAGTCTTTGTTTACATTAAATTTTCTGTTATTATTTATTTATTTATCATAATTCCTTGGGTATTCTCTACCAGGAAACGTAGGATGGATGGAAGTGAGACAACATGGCAGGACTTTTTATAAATAAAATATTGTTTTATAAAATTGTCACACTCAATCATACCCTCCAAGCAGTGCAACTTTGAGGTTTTTCTTGAAGGACAGTGCAAGCATCCAGCCAGGCATGCCCCCAGGGATAGGAGCCTCCTGCCATACTGAAAGCTCGGATAGCGCTTCACATGCTTTGGCTTGCTCTCTGCAATAGAAATAATGTAGGGTAAAGTTATAATAGATATTTTTGTAGTGTTCAAATTTCATCATTAAAATTAAAATTTAGTTGGAAAAATGTAATATTAAGTGAAAATAATGTCATATCTACCCACTTCGCAAAAGTCTGTGAGACCCAGGACGTGACCACCGCCTGTGGCACTGGTTGCTCCACGAACAGCAATCTGATCACGAAGTGACGAGCCAACTCTGGCAATTCTCTGAAAAATGAGTTTTGCTAATTGAAAAACTT
Source organism: Mesoligia furuncula (assembly GCA_916614155.1). NCBI lineage: Eukaryota > Metazoa > Arthropoda > Insecta > Lepidoptera > Noctuidae > Mesoligia > Mesoligia furuncula. The sequence continues at coordinate 27,613,955 of OU744809.1, forward strand.
TTCAGTATTGTTTTTTATAGGAGACAAAAGTTTCAGTTGGTGTGTTAAGGTTTAATTTTGTTGGAATACATTAGTTATTGTTAATTCTCGACACATTAAGGGCATTCTGTAATTTTTTAAAGTTCCTAACCTCAAATATCAACTTTTGAGTACTCGTTTAAGTAATATGTCTCGACTTACCGGACCTTAGCTTGACTTACCGGTAAACAGCTAAACATATCGTAGGATAATTATATAAAGTCTCTAAAAACTGGGCCGAACGACTTTTTAGATATTCGTGAAGATCTTTGCATTGTAAAGTGGGTGACGGATTTAAATTTAAGGAAGACTTTGATTTGGAGGATTCCGACATCCTGACCCAGATTTTTTGTACTAAGCTGTTATAAAACACATCAGTAAACACAATTTATTTTTTTAAACAACAACAACAAGGCAAAATCCGGATATTCAATTGACTTGACATTGGCATTGACAATTCAATTTGACATAACTGTAGTGTTGACAACTTTAACTTTTAAAAACTGACGATTAGAACTGGAACCAAGTATTTTTAGCCTTACAATAAACTTTTATGTACATATCATTCATTCAAAATGACAGATAGCAAGGTACAACTCTAGTTGCGTTCCATTATTGATTGCAATAAGCACACAATAGGCTTAGTTGTTTTTTCCACAAAGAATGAAATTAAAGGCAAAAGAAAGCAAATGTGTTAATTTATTCTTGAACTTGAGAGAAAAGTTCGACAAAGTTTTGCTCTACTTGTTAACTTTTGTTTAATATTATAGAAAGCAGACTGCGGGCTATTGGCATTTCTTAAAATAAAGCACACTGTCCATACTCTTTATTACTTTGCAGCCAAGAAAAACAACTTTTTACTGAGTACTTACCTCACTAATAAATCTAACCTACTAATAAATCTAGTTAGAATGTTAACTCATTCGATTCAAGTTAGATTGAATAATGTTCCTAGGTCTTAATAATAATAATGAAATTGTGACAATTTTATCATATTTTTTCAGAGAACCTATGTGTACCCAATGACGTATTATATACATAATTGTGTGTACCTATGGAAAGTAATCAGGCTCCTCCCGAGTCCGGTGACTTTTCTCACACTCATAAAATAAAGATAGTGGCTTTTAGAGAACATAAGCTTTGAAAGCTAATAAAGTTTTTCCCAGTAGGTGGGTACAAAAGCACTGTCACTGGGTGTGTGTCTGGGGTGTAAAAGAGGCAGTTTCGACCAAGATTTAAAAATATAATAAGGTACCAACTGCATTCTTAGCACATTCCCGATGTTTGTCCAGCTAAGAAACCCGTAGGTTTCGAGTAGACGTTAATGTTTGCTTAATTCTGTTAGTAAAGAAAAACTAAAGCTTGATGCAAGTTCTTGCCAACCTGTTTCACATGCAAGTAGCCGTTTTAAATATAGTTGAGGCCTCTGCTCTGTTATAACTACGAAGCGAGCGACCGACATGAAAACGTTTTGAACTGCAATCATTAGGACAAGCATTACCTACAACATTGTATTTATTTATTCAGTATTTAGTAAAAATAGAAAATTAATGTCTTTACCCTATAAACGAGTCACAAAGATCATAAAGAGAACAGAATCATAAAGCTAACATTCTTAAAATTAAATAATCTTTGTAGGTACCTATTTAGCGTTATTATGAAAAAAATATATCGGTGAACAAAACTTAACGTCATGCCTGACGATGAGCTAAAGTTACAAATTAATGCAATCGTACCTACTCTGTCTTCTACGGCCTACCTAGTTATAATTATTAATTACTGTGGACTACCATGCATCACACATGTATGTTCCGTCATAGTTTTATAAAAGTACCTTCTATTTACATTACTTGTTACTTGTAAATACCTACACAACAACATTAAAAAAGTTACTAAAAGTTTTGTAAGAATTTACATAAATTCTTGACAAATATTTAAACTTGCTAAAATAATGTTTCTATTAAAGGATCCACAAATAATGGTTCCTTCCTTGAGGATCGGAATCGCTCAGAAAAAGAAATACCTTGTTCATAATCCCATACAAAGAAAAAAAAGGTTTACTCACTCACACAGGTAGGCGGGTGACGCATACGAGTGTAATTTCCCCGTGCACGCACACGGTCGCACACAGGCGCGCGCCGTCGAGTTCCCCGCATTTCATTCTCGTCGGCAGATGGCGGATGCAGTGGACGCCCTCCGTCCCGTCAGTCGCGCATAGACAACTCACCGAGCGTAGTGTGCTTGCGATTCTCTCAGCACCATTTTGTGTATATCTTTTCGAACGGGACATTGTGTGTATGTGCTCCGTGAATAATCGTGAACCACGACTATCAGAGTTTCGAACAGTGTTCAGTGTTTCACTTTCGACATGCCCGTCGAGGGATCGATGCGATATCTCGGGCGCCCGTAGAAACCGCGCCTCCGTCATGAGCGAGTGATCGTCGACGTAAAAAAAAGTTAACACAGGAAACATGTCTGGGCGGACCGCCGACGCGGATGCGAGCGAAGGGTTCCAGTTCGAAATTCGAATGCGGTCATGTCATCGCCTCTCGGATTTCTCATAAGTCACCGTCCAATGTCAAAATCGTGCACGTACCGCGAGCGCCGACCCTCCGGATCGTGCGGAAAATGCAATCGTTGGTAGTTTGGTGGGCGGTGGTGTCGGCCGCCTGGGCGCTGGCGGGCGCCTGCTCGAGCTCCATCTCCAAGCGGCCGGCCCGGCCCGCGCGCCCGCAGCGCCCGCACCCGCAGCCGCAGCCGCAGCCGCGGCTCAACGTCACCTTCCCCTTGTTCAAGTGCGAGCCCGACTACTCGGAGTACTACTGCCTCAACGGCGGCGTGTGCTTTACCGTGGTGATATCGGACAGCCCGATCTACAACTGCGAGTGCCGGAGCGGGTTCGTGGGACAGCGGTGCGAGTTCAAGGACCTGGACGACTCGTACGTGTTTACGAGTCGGCAGCTCATGATGGAGACAGCGTCGATCGCGGGCGGCGCGACCGTCGCCGTGTTCCTCGCCATTCTAGTCTGCTTCGGCGCGTGGGTGCGGCTGCACCGGCGCGGCAAGACGCCGCCCTTCTCGGAGGAGCGCGGCCAGGTGCAGCTGGTGGCCGTGGCGGCGCCGCGCGGCCGCGTCGCGCTGTGCAAGGCGCCGCCCGCGCCGCCCGACCTGCCCCACTAGCTCCTCTCTTGTGGACAATCGCCGGACAATGAGTCCCTTGTTTATATTGTATGTCGTGTACATATTATAGATAGATTATGTGTTAAGTTATGTGGAGAGAACGGAAGATATAAGGAGAAATTTATGTGATAATTATTTTACGAAGTTTATAATTTATTCGGAAGTAATTTCTTTTGTATATACCTCTCGGATCCGTTCCGTGGTGGGTTCCATTTCACAGAGTTGAAATTTCAGTCTCCTCCCCGGTGTTCGTTTTGTGGATTGTAATCTGTATTATTCTGTTCACGTTCAGTGTGTATTGGATGTGTGAGATCGAACAACGACCATGTACCTAATGCTACTCGCTTCAAGTAGAGCTGTTATATGTTATATTGTTGTTTGCACTGTATCTGCTGATACAAAAGGCTGAGCTGCTATCCTAGACTGAAAAGAACAATTCCCTGTCTGACTCTTTTGATAATCAAAACAGTACATACGGGAATTGGTCTGTTTGGTGTGGGAGAGAGGTGTGTGCTGCTGCACACGCCGCATGTTATTGTTTGTTGAGGTAGCGGAGAGTACCAGTGACGTGCGTAGGGCTCCGCTGGCACCCTCGCACGCTACGACGCTATACTTAGATAATTGTGAATCAATGTTAATTGTATTTATTAATATTCCATTCTATACAAATAGAATTTGTGATGAATTTATTGTATGCTTGTGCGAGGCAGCGAGTAGCGCAGTTGGTTCCTATTGCCGTTCCGGGCCGAGTGCCCGCACATTCCATCTCGCGGATAGAGTATTTTACTGGTGTCAGTATTATTTTGTAATACGAGTCTTAAGCTGGCAGCTTTATTTTTTAATTTATACCTGTTATCCCGCTGGGATAGTGCTGTATTATATTTGTTTAAAGGCTGAGTATGTGCCGTCGATGAGGAAGGCTTTTTTTGTAAATATAGCCTGTGTAGGTATTTATTAGATATTTATGATCGTTTATTTATTGACTGCTTTATTTAGTTAATCTCGATGATCAGTGCATCCAAGGCGCCTAACTAAGCGGTTAACGGTTGTATTTTCATTTCACCCTGCTAAGCATGGCCTCGCGTAATGTATATTCAATTGTAATCTCATTATGAATCTCCATTATGTCTAGTATTTTGTAAAAATTGAAACAACATTGGATGGTGTATAAAATACAGTACCTAAGCAGTGCGAGCCGTCCACAACACTACCATCGTGTTGCTGCTGTATCTTTGATTGTTTATATTCAATAATTAATTATTATTCATCATTCACGCCAGTAGAATTAATGTTTCCTTATTTGTAAACATAGTTGCAATGTTTTAAGATCATTGATGTTTAATTATAAACTCCACTAATTTAGTAGTGACAATCAAAAGTACAGCAATTCTTTAAAAGTCTGTAAGTTGCTCTCTGTCTTGTTAAATATTTATGTCAATGAGTAGGTGGCACTGTGAGGGGTACACAAAAAAATAGCAAATTGTTTAATAGGCTGTGAGATCACAGAGCTGCGGCAGGGCGCGGCGGCCGGCCGCTTGTTTTACCCTAGACCCGCGTACCATTTCTATGGCAATTTCATGTGTTTGACGTATGTTGTGTTTCGTCCAGCCGCCGAGCTCTGCTCCAAAAACTAATAAATTGTACCGCATTTGATAAGCTAGTGTGGTAACAGTAACGGTGGAGTGAAACGTGGAGTCCCATGTACATTGATTCATATGAGATGTTTATATGAACATTCCAAAGTATTTGTATAATATTACCTACAACACTAATAATTTCGAAGTATCTGTTAAGACGCTACTTGTTAATTATACAATTTTCTATTGATCATTTGTTAAAGAAAATTATATGAAACTAAATCCTTAACGATATCTTTCATTTGATAATGTTCTGCCCGTTCTAATAGAGTCATTGTTTATAACACGCTGTCGAGGATTTGCTGTGTGTTGAGATGTTGAGAATAACAGCCGCACCTTTTGCTAATTATTATAATCTTGAACTAGTTTCCAATAACGTGAAATAGCAACATTCATAACATTCGGCACAGTTTGGGGCCAATCTTTGTGAACAAAGCTCGCAAGCATGTACGATTATTGATTAGATAAGTAGGTATTAGTTGTGCAATGGTCTGGTAATTTTATCAAGTAGTGAGGCCAGTTTGGCACGTCACGCCGCCCACGCCAGTAATCGCTTTTCGTAAACTTGTGCAATAAACACCTGTCCGCAATCAAATTAGTTCGGAAATAATAGTGATATCTGTATACTGTGAAATTTAATAATGGCCCATCGATTTCAGTTATGTATATTGTAGCACGCAAACGAAAGTCTATCACTCGGTAACAATCGCGCAGAGAGCGCTCTGTTTCATCACGTCTCGAAATCCGTAAAGAATAACTTACGTGATCCGATCCGTACGCCATAAAAGACCTTTGTAAATGTAAAGGCGCAATGCGACGGCACTCCATTGAGCGTGTCTGGGAGCATCATTTTTATGAATACCCGAGCGGACCGGTCCGCCACCGGCGACGCATGCACCGAGTTCATTGAATGAGTGCCCGTTCGTTTGTTGACATTCCCCGAAAACCTGCCCCGCCCGGAATAGCTGTGTATCACAGGCTCCCGATGGATGGACAACGACCGAAATAGACGCCACTCCCGAGTAGATTAAATGCCGTTTTTGGTGTTCAATACGTATAGAGCTAACGCATGTTTTGTGCAGGAAGTGGACGGATTACGAATGTCTAGTTGGCTAAAAGTGTGTCACCTTAAGCCGTCTGTGAGGCATGTCTCTGGTTTAGTCACAAATTTCGATTATTATGAATGATTTCACATGAATTTCCATGAACGATTGTGTTCTAAAATGTAAGCAATCAATTTTACGAAGAATCGCATTTAATATTTCCGTGTCATTGGCTTTGAAGTCTTCAAAACTGGACAATGGCATCATCACTTGACCTCTTTACCTTCCCTAGGTAAAGACGTCAGTCAGGCCCCATCAATCCCAGTTCTAATTAATTCTGCCTATCTAAACAATAATGCTAAATAACACTAAGGCTTATATCTCACTTGGGCACCATGGTGGCGCAACCATGGTATGGTTGCCCTGCCAGCAAAATATATACAGCTTTATGGTGGGTATTTCACCAGGCGTTTAGTCGGACGCGCAACCAACCATAAATTTTTTGGCAGTGCGACTATGGTTGCGCCGCCATTGTGTCCTAGTGAGATAGGGCCCTAAGTCGAGGACTTCCACATGGTTTGATAGAAGCAACCCCCATCAAATTAGGTAGGTAGTGTCGAAGACTGGATAGCCATAAACGGAACGATTCATTGGGGCATAGCTTTTTGGCCTGCTTTTTACTTCCCCCAACGATGTTTTGGCAATGAGCCTTATACCAACGACTGTGTAAAGTAACTCCAGCCGCTAATCAGTCATCAGCGAAGCAACAATAGGATGCATAGTAGAAATGTATGTAATTTATAAACAATTTCTATCTGTTACTAGTTGGATAGTAACGTCGAAATTAAACGAAAGTAGATACAAAACAACAATTAGACAAAGCTAGACAGCGGACGTCAGCAAAACACTGTGAATGAAAACATCAAGCCAAGGCAAAGCGAGACAATCGACGAACACATCTACGTCTGGCGCGGCCAGGGCAGGCTGAACCGCCGCGCCGCGCACGCCGTCAGCAGGCCGCGCGCGCTGTGCGAGCTTATAGACGGTGCGTCGCTCGACCCACGCTCGGTTCGTTTATGGCCGTCGGCCGGTGGCCATTGCGTCCAATTATCGTGCCTACGTGTTACGGCCCACTTGTCATTACCTTGCCTCGCGAAAATCTTCCTGCGACATGTATGGAGCCTGTGTGCCGGTTCGTCGCAGTCGCACGAGTCGTCGTGATTTCGGAGGAAACAATGACATTCCTTTGGCCGCTGTGCTCTGGGAATAAAAGAATTAGTAAAGGTTGCCTATGTGCAACTGATGCTGGAAAAATCTAGTCACACTGGTTGTTTGTTATGGACAATGAGTACTTACGCTTCGTAGATGTTAGTCTGTAATCTATCGTGACTGATGCTATCTACACTTATTAATGAGGCTTAGCAACGTAGTGTAGGTAAGGGTAAGGTAAGGTAAGGCTGAACGGCTGCAGCATTGCATCAGGTCTTCAGTTTACTACCTTCCTATAGCTACCTTCCCAACTTAAGTACCTACCTAGTTATAGTTTTACCCTCTGAGGCGCTCGGCGGGGGTCTTACTAATTTTCAGTCTGCCTATAGGCTTTTCCCAACTAGGTACGTTGAGGTCGGCTTTCAGTCTTACTGGATGCAGCTGAAAAAATACCAGTAGTCGAAAGTCTGAGTACCCATAACGACTGTCAAATATCCACACCACGGAGGAGTCTCGATATGTTATGGATGGTCACCCATCCACGAACCGACCGCGGCAAACGTAGCTTAACCTTCGATCGACCCCTACCTACGGCTGATATTATTTAGCCACGTGGTCTTATTCATTTTGTATAAGTACCCCTAATTAATTAGCTAAGTATCTTAAAAAATCACTTCTAAAAGATTTTCGAATTCTTGACCTCTTGCCCATTGACGGAGTGGTGCTAGTCCTCCATTCTGCCTCATAGGTAGCTATAAGTCCATCCTAATCGCCTTTTCCAAAACGTACGATAAAACTAACACAGCTTACCTAAGTTAATGATACAATTATTATTTGGAAGCGGATTATGTGTAATCATGCCAGTTTTCCTGTTATTCTGTCCAACACTCGGAAACGTGGTTACTTTTAACGTTACGCGGTTAACAATGTAATGATGTGTCTGCCTACTGGTGGTTCACTGATAGGTCGGTACATAACAGGTCTGGGTAAGGACTGCCCCGTTGTTGGTCTCGTGGTCGCAAGCGCGACTAATGATCGTGGATTCGATTCCTGGGTCGGGAAAAGGTGTCATTAGGTTTTTTGATTGGGAATTTCTTAGTAACAGTCCGGAGTTTTGAAGTTGGCGTTGTGATACCCCCGTGCTTTAGAAAGTATGTTAAGCTGTTGATCCTGCGGCTGATGTCTCTCCGGTCGTGTCAGGTTGTCATCCCATCGGACAACGAGAGTGAGCACACACTAGTGCACTATAATATCTCCCGCGCCGAAGACTGCATGGTCTCCGCTGCAATTGGTCGCCATGGGCAAAATTCAGTCTGGAGGACTTTACGTAAGAGGTGCAGCCTAACTTTGTTCTACATTTTCATTAGGACCTGATAGGTTATGCCCTAGTTCCAACATACGCACATGCAATTCATTCATACCCAGTATTATGAATGAAAATAACAGGAAAACAGGTATCAGCTGTTATGGTAACTGAAAGTCGGCTGAAGGAAAATGGAATACTTATACACCTACTTAGGTACAATTACTGACCATACGTTATGACGTACAAACTACAAACCGTAACATTTACTCATCAGCCCATATTATTATGAATGTCCAAAAGGATTGGTTATTCCAGCAAGATTCATGAAACTTACAAGGGACTTAGGAGGTTCCTCTTTTATTAGGTGGAAATTATGAAAATCCTTGTGATTATTCAGTCCGAGAGTTGTGGAGGGATAAGTTAATAATGAACCAACCCAGACTGTGTTCGTCCTCAGCGCAAACAGATATCTGTGATGTCCAGTAGAATGCAAGGTCCTTCTCCTGTGCCACACCGTGACACGTCTCTGGAGAGCTTTAACTACACAGGGAGTGTGGAAGACGGAAGTAGTTATCATATCACATTAGGGACTACCTACCATGCAGTACCATTGTATAATTATCTAAGCTCATTAATTTTCCCAAAATTATTATGGTTTGCTTTTCGGTTGATAATAATATGGCAATCCATGCTCGACTCAAGTAGTAAGAACTTGAGTCAAGCATGGATTGCCAAAGGTTTGTCACGAAACGGAAGATCCCAGGGAGCCAGGGGCTTCAAATTCCGTGGCTTTATCATCGTGCAGTTAGGTAGGTACGTCGTTTCGTTTCTATCATTGCCCAATTGATCTTTGAACCAATCGATTCGATTGGTTCAAAGATCGCTTGTTATTAATTGATTGGATTGCGGGGGTTAAATGGCTGTTGGTTCATGTAAGATACTGATTTCAGCTATATCTTCGGAATTCAGTAGGTAATTGACACTGGTTTGGAAAGATTTGGTAGATTACATAGATTGATTTTAACGAATTTGTTTTGTAGGTACAAATGTCTTGTATGAGATATCTACATATTTTTCCTATTAAGTTACCTATACATTTTAATACGTGACCAATTAAGTCACGATAAACCAAAATGAAATCGCTCGACGTGCGTAAATCTAGGTATTATTATTGTGCGCGACTATAAGTCGATATAGAAACCCAGTGCATTAAAAACCCATTAAAATCAATCTCGAAAATAAAATAAAGTAGTAAAACAATGATTTATGTTCCCATTTGAAGTCGTATTAGTAAGTAGTACGTCAGACAATCCTAGATCTAGCATTAATTTTATTTAATAAACTTTATACCAATGGCCTATAATAGCGATTTGTGTCTATTGATATGGCGTGTGTGCGTAATTAACACCATATTTGATGAGTGTAGAAGATCGTCGCCGTCTCGTAGGTAGGTAGTCTGTTCATCTGTTGTTAAGTGGATCTTATCTGATAATTTCTGGTTTCATGTTTTTTTCAGATGCGATTGCATTTCTTTGCGATTCCAGAATAAAATGAAACATTCATATTTTGCAAGACATTCAAGTGAGAAAAAAAACGGCCAACTGCGTGTCGGACCACACACAATGATGGGTTCCGTAGTTAGGATGAAATTATCCCAAGAACAAAATTAACTTTGTAGTTCAAAAAATATTCTCCCATAAGTATGTACATAGGTACCTACAGCGATATATTATGTCACGTTCAATAATTCTCCAACTGCACATGTATGTTTCTAATAACATTTTTTTAAATGTGATCTATCTTACAAATTATAGATTTTCGGACTTTTTACCCGACTGCGTCAGAAGGAGGCTTATGTTTTTACCCGACTGCGTCAGAAGGAGGGTTATGTTTTTCGAGAGTATGTATGTATGTATGTATATTTCTTTGGCACGCTCTGTAGCCTAAACGGCTTGATCGATTTCAGCTTGAAAGGTGCCGTTAGATTCGTCTTAATTGTGAGAGTGACACTGGATATATAAAAATTGAAAAAAAAAATTAAATTGGCCGATTTTTGGCGCAAAATGTCTTCAAAAAACATTTTTTTTCTCTCTATACCTATCGTGTGGGGTATCAAAATAAAGGGCTTTAAAAGGTGATTACAAAAATATATATAACTTATATGGTTAAAAGTAATTCGAAGTGACAAATCGTAAAAAACATGTATCAAGAACTAAATCGTTTGCGAAATCTTTCACATTTGTAAACTAAAAAGCTGGAAATAAAAAAAAAGTAATTTAAGAAATAGAAAACCCGACTGCGAAACTGATAAGCTACAAACAAGCCCATTTTAAATTAAATAAAAGTTGGAAGCAGGCGGGACCCATACCATTTTTATTATATTTTCAAATTCAAATGGGTCCCGCCTGCTTCCAAGTTATATTTAATTTAAAATGGGCTTGTTTGTAGCTTTTCAGTTTCGCAGTCGGGGTTTTTTATTTTTTAAATTACTTTTTTTTACTTTACTTCTTATAGGAGACCTTGCTTCTTGCCAAATTTCATGATTATAGGTGAATGGGGATGGGGACTACCCTATCTACATATAGGTTTTGATTTATTTGCGTGTATAATGTCGCATAATATGTGGGCGTGTTTTTAATTGCGTTGACTTGGAAGTTTGATTTTTTTAAAGCTCCAAGGAAGGTTTCCCTAAAAAGAAAGGTCAGCCCTATTTTTCAGAATAGAAGATCATCGGTAAAAACAAAATTTTTATAACCAAAGGACCTGGAAAACTATTCTGCTGAACTAAGCTGTAGATTTGTTCCAAAACTGACCGATGTAATTGGCTTTGTTGACTTTTGCAGTTTGTCAGTGAAAGAGGAAAAACCATAGAAATGTAAAAAAACGGAAAAACAATTGTCCAAAGTAAAGGCACGTAAAGGGCTAAGATCAGCTGACTGAACTCGACACACGTGCAAGCTTATCGTTTTTGCTCATAATTAATTATTCGAGCCAGGCCATCAGGTCTTCCGAAATTCAATATCGATTCAAACTTTTATCGATTCATAATCGTCACTCAAAAATTCACTGCACAGAGCAGAGCAGGCGTTTGCAAAAAAAAAACTTTTTTTAATCACCTGTGCGCATCACACATCATGCTCAACACCCAGCCCCTTTAAAAAAAATATTTCTTCTTTTTTTAACACTTTGAAGGACCACAGATAATATCACCTGTGCTGTCACTACGTCACGTCAGAAGCCCGGCTTCCACTCGAGCGCTCTTCCTGCGCCAGATGGAGGCACGTGCGACGCGGCTAGCGTAAAAAACGCACGCGTCGCGTCATAGATTAAGTTAATGTTAATTATAATGACGGGTAATTAGGGTCTAGGTAGGAAATATGGTGGTTTGTAAACTTTTTTGATGATCAGCTGCTTCGAGTTAGTATAGAGCATCAGTCCAACCGAATTATTATAGTCTGTCTGGCTGTAAGAGTTTCGTGTTTTATAGAACTCCCATCACAATCTAAGAATTCTTAGACTTGGAAATAACAAACCTGTTTGTGATTCCCATAGCTTCTAATCAGGCATCGGCGGCTGCATCCGAAAAGAGATGCCATTTTCTTCAAGTTGTCGCTTTGAGTTCCTTGTGAGACGTCACGCTACAGAATTTCATTCACGCTAGACCAGTAAGTTACCTAATAGGTCACTGACATACGAACAACTATGGAGCAACAAGTAATCACAAAGTTGAAGTTGAGTTGATAAAGTTGTTGTTGCCCTAAACTAAAGCCCTCTCCAGGTCGCCGGTCGTGGCAGGTCACCGTGTAGGAAGGCTGAAGGTCCCAAAACTCTCTCTTCGCTAAACTTTTCACAATCGTGCGCGAAGATAAACAGTTGATGTAACCGTTAAATTACTTCAAATCCAAATGAATAGTTTACGAAATATATTTATAACTTTCATTTTCGGATTATTATAGAGAGCGATAAGTTTTGAAACGTGATGGTAACACAGAACTATTTATTAAAAAAAAAAAATATATGTGCAGAAGCTAGCCGTTGCAGCACGTTTTGAGTCCTATCTACCTATATACCTACTTACCTATAAGTCTCCAGTGTCTCAAGATATTTGTCTCAACAGCTATTTCATGTTTTATATTTTCAGCACTTCGGTGCATTTAAATCTTGCATAATAATCTCATATTTACTTAAGTGGTCTTAATTTACTTCATCCAAAAATCTGTCGCATCTTCGAAAATAACGAGCTGTGTACTTCGCGAATCAAGTTCCTAAAACCAGTTGCGCACTGGGGGTGGGCTAAAAAACACAATGCACGTGTCACCTGCCTCTTATCACGTCATTGTCTCCAGGGCCTTACAGCGACATCTTGATTGGCTGTATAACGAGCGATCTGGCTTAAAAAATGTCACGCAAAAAATTATTCTAACCTAACCTCAATTTTGTTAAGGTTAGAGTTCATAATGTCGGCATTGGAAAAAAGATTTTTGTTAATTTTAGTGGCTTTTGTGCTCGGAGCGTGAATTATCGATGTTAAGTACTTTTATTAAGTATCTATCGATAGGTAGGGGAGGGTGGTCTTTGTTGTCTGTTGGTTATCGAAATGCGATCTCATACACGTGGATATTATGCTGATCATGACAGCCACAGGGAGAGGCCTTTCTACAATCTGACTAGAGTCCCAAAAGACATAGGTACTGTGCTGCAGTAGCTAAGGGTTAATTTTTGTAAGAGGTAAGCCGGAGTTATTTGTCTAAAGAATACTGACTGCCATTTTTCAAAGGGAAGCCGGTAGGAATCGAGTTGTATGGAACCTTCGCCAGTGCTGTGCTGTAAAAACTGAAATCCCAGGTCATCTCAGAAAACTACCAAGTAATTAGCTTGAACTATCACCTTACCGCAAGATCTGTACCTAACTACATTCATTTCTTTAAATCTACAGCACATCAGTATTATCTTTCCGCTTACAAAACAGTTGTGCACAGTGATGCACAGTTAGCACAATGCAACTTGGCTGAGAAGGTCCGCTTCAAGCCATCCACTCAATTCGAGTACTTACTTGACAGAGAGGCGAAAAACAAAAGAAAGTATCATTCATAATTCAAAATTTTGAACTGTTGTATCCATAGATTGTATCTTCTAGGGGGTTATGTTTTGCATGCCTAAGCTTCTTCCATACACATTATCCTTTCAATGTTACATTTTCGGGAGTTACGCGAAAACCCCAGCGTCTCCAAATCAATTGATTATCAGTTCATTTGCATCTCAAATACCACCTCTCTTTTCAGCCTAATCGCAGATCACAGATTACCAAAGTTTTTGGAGTGAGGCTTCATGGATAGACGATGTATCAACCAATGTCAATGCATTGCATGGAATTAGTATGTACCTGATACATTATATGCCTTCTGCATCCCGCTATATCACGTCGTTAGGCAAGCAGGATCGTGGGAAGCATTGCGGTGGCGGAAGGAAGGCGCCCGGGCCGCCGTAATTTGTGCCTTGAGGACTGACTTATACGTCTGGATACTGTCGCTGTATTGTACTATTGATTGTTAAGATTCTATTGTTTTATCAATAGGTTTATGTTCTTGATTGGAGCTTGTATGATAGAATAAATGGTGCTCCTTGTAAAACGTTAACGTCATGTCATAGTCGGAGTAGGTTGGTTGAGTTAACAGAACTTAGTAGGTGAGAGCTGCATACATGAAAGAAGAACTGATAAATAATGGAATCAAGCGTTACTTTACGGAATCCTTAGGTTTCATTTACAACTAACTACACATCATTTGGGTATCATTAGGTAAACGTTGTTCTTTTTTCAGCAAAATAATGCAATTACAATATTTAAGTAACTAGTGTTAATTCCGCCAAACGTTAATTTGACGGAATTAACATTTAAACACTACTTAACTAATGTAATTGCATATTTTGCTGAAAACAGAATTACGTTTACCTAATGATACCCAAATGATGTGTAGTTAGTTGTAAATTAAACATAAATACACGCACAGAGGCCACAGTTTATAACATCTTTGAGTAGGTACCTTTCTGTGAGATGCTATTCTATCAGATTCATTTGTTCTGAGCATCTGGCACCATTGGCCACTGAACCTATTACACATTTTATATTCACGTAATAACTGTCATTCGTAGATCTTTGACAGTCTTTACAGTCAGTCAGAAGCTCAAAAGTCAGACAGCCAGTCTCACCAAAGGGTACCGTGTTTCCCAGTTCCACGTCAAGTAATACTTACTGTTATGTATTCAGGAGCGTCTGTTTAGACTAGAAGCCGATCCCAACATAGTTGAGAAAAAGTGACGTAGATTGATTCACGTAATAACTGGACACTAGTTGACTGTAATTCAATCTCAGCCGTCAAGGGTCATGCAGGTCATGGTTCAGTATTTATGTTAATGAACAAATTCCCAGATTACCGTGTAATAATAGGGAGTCGATCATTACGGCGCGGGAATATATTAATCCGACATATTTGCTTAATTCCCAGATAATCCTAGTGTTATCTGTTTAATTGAACATTGGGCCACAATGCAGGAAGGTAAAGAAGTAACACTCGGCGAAATGAAGCTAATAATGCACAGATTACCTAGGTTAATGAAAAATTTGATGGAAAAAGAGTACCTAGTGAATGCATGTCTTCTGAGCGCCATATAACTTATAAATCTGATGACTTGGTAAAGTTATCAGAGATGAAGGAGTCAACGAAGATGTTTGTAAGTGCTTTTGATTGTTTGGAACAGGCCCTTGAGGCACTGTTTCTCTTTCAACTTTCGAAGTTGAGAACAGACATTTCTGAGTTATCTTCCTTTCTTTTGAAAAGACGAGACCGCTCGGCTGAGTCCACTGGGAACTGCGGGGTAGTTGCGTAACACACTATCAGTATCTTAAAAAAATCGAATTTATTTATCACATTATACGGCAATTCCTCACTGGGCGTTCTAGTGTGAGATCACACTTAGTTTAAACCTGCTGCAGGGTCTTACCTCGTGCCACCTCATCGCGTGACCGCCGGTATCGCCGCATCTCTGCCGATACCCATCACGGTGTCAATTATAAGACCGGATGGCTCGCCGGCCGTGTTGCTTTCACCACCGCTCATACCCTGATCTATGGACAATCATTTCATACTGATGGGTTTCGCAAAACGAAGAGATTTAAAGATAGTGTAATTATGGAGGAACGAGGAACTTAGAAGGCATGTGAGTTGTTGTTGTTATATCCCTATATCTAACGACTGCCCCGTTGGTCTCGTGGTTGCAAGCGCGACTACTGAGCGTGGGGTCCTAGATTTGATTCCCAGGTCGGACAAAGTGTTATTGGGTTTTCCATTAGGAATTTATTAGTAACAATCCGGAGGTTTAATACCCCCGTGCCTCGGAAAGTACGTAAAGCCGTTGGCCCTGCGCCTGATCTTTCTCCGGTTGTGTCGGATTACCGTCCCATCGGACTTTGAGAGCAAATGAACAGAGTGCACCTGTGTTTGCGCACATACTTAAGCACTGTAATATCTCCTGCGTACCTGGCTAATCTCCGTTGAGATTGGCCACCGTAACCGAAATCGGTCGGGAGGCTATCATTACCTATATCTAACGAACAGTCGACGGTAGGTACAGCGCCTTTTCGTCTTACGAAGCGTAATATTTAAATGTTTGGTGAAATTGACAGATAATTAAGTCTTTCTTTGGAGTTCTAATACTCGAATACTATCGCAACAAAACAATTGATTCTGAATATCTGAGCATAAAGAAATGCTGACAACTATTATGAGGCTAAGACAATAAGCCATTTACGGCATTTTTCGTATTGACGAATTCCGACGAACTTTTCACAAGACAATAGCTCCACATCGACCTAGCTATCCAAAACACTTTGATTATTATTATTATTACCCTGAATACTGGTGTCCGAACGCGAGCATATTTGACATAGTCCAAAACTCCAAACAATGCCGATTGACCCATGCGTCACAATGCATGACCGGCGGCAGCGTAAGCGCGAGAACACTCGCGTTTGTTTCAACGTTTACAATCATTCACTATTGTCTAGCGTAACGTAAACATGTTAGACTAGACGATCTTAAGATGAGGTCTGGGGGAATGATCGCACGCACTCGAGATGGATTTAATTGTGCGACACCCTTGGTCTTCATATACGCAAAGATTAGGGGTTAAAAGACCTTGCAGAAAATGTCTGCTGAAGGGACCTTCTACTTTTAAATATTCGTGAATTAACCAGCTGTCAGCTAGGAGTAACATACTCGTATTAGCCAAACATTAAAGATACCTCAACATTATTTACGCACTTTAGTCTCGTCCCTTACAGTACGGTGTTACGAATCGTGTGCGTTACTACCTTCCTCTCCTCCATGGCCTTCCTTGCTTTTCGATTAGGGTCAATTTACCAGTTTAATTTTTACTTTCAGTGCTAGAAATGAAGGCGTTTCAAAACTTCTTATATCAGTTTGTACGTAGTCTTCAACAGCTGATTTTTGTGAGCTGAGTGATGGACTATGAGGCGAGGGCGCGAGGATATTGAAAGATCGTATAATATGTTTTTGGGTTTTAAAAGGATATGGGACAAAAAATGGATGCAACTTTCTATACAAATTGTAATACAAATGTGATGCGGAGGAATGAGGAAAGTAAGAATGTCGATGGCTATAAGAGTAGGGGAAGGCCAAAGAAACGATACTTAGATGAACTGTGTGAAAGACAAACGGCGAGAAAGGTGGAGACCAACGAGAGACGACTAATAGAGAAGTATGGAAGAAGAAGACATGTTGCGCTGACCACTAATAAATAGGGATAAGGTCAAGAGAATGTTGACAATAGTAACACAAAATGACCGAAAATCTAGTTTCGCAGACCTCATTCACTATAGTGTTCGAGCAGCCATTTTTCCTAATGTACTTATTATGCTAACTACCGCTAACGGGTTTGTCCTAATGCCTTCCGGCTTTACGTTGCCAGTGCAAGGGACTTGCCGAAAGTTTGGGGAATTCAGATATATTTTGAGACTGCTTTTGGCTACTTATAAAGTAAACAAGGAAAGAGAAAAAACATCGATGAAATTGGCAGACAAGATTAATTACACATTAACACAATGAGCCAACTTTAGAAGACTGCGCTATTTTTGTCAATAATATTTTTTGTGACTGCCAAAAATATTGACTGGACCAACTATTAATTACTCTATAATATGGACAAAAGTCAAAACACGTGGATGGTTCTGCAAGATGGATGGTCGCTGGGCTAAGTTTCGCCAAATTTCGGCAAATTTTTTCTCGATTTCCCATTACTGGAAAAACTTGATTCGTCTGCCAAATATTGTTGTCTCGCTCACACTGTTCGTTCAGGTTTGGACATGTTTGAGACATGTGCTATGAATGACATGCCGGTGCTCGAATGAATGGACAATGGTTTGGAATGTGAGGCGGCCATGACCAAAATGTAGGAGTTCTTCGAAATGACAACCTATGTGATTCGAGTGCTAAAATGGGATTATTGGCACATGAAAACTAAAGTTTCATAATCTTTGATGTAGATGCTAAATATGGATGATTAGATGCTAAAGGGTGAAATTAGAAACTATAACAGCATAAAATTAAATATGGATCTATAGAGCTAATAATCTGCAAGTTGTAAATTCATAATGTTGACCTCGAATGGCACTTAGCCCTCCTTAATTAAAGAATTTTGGGGACATTCAGTCTCGAGGACATGTCCACACATTCCGGTTGCACAAGCTGATAAGGTCTGGGGTCAGGCAGTCTGCCGGCTCATAATTAGTTGCTTAGCTCATAGACAGTCTATGTATATCACATCTACATGGTCCTCCCGTTTTGGACACCTTGTCTTGATTTGCTTCTCTATTGTTTTAATTCTCGCCCACTGGACGTTTAGTTTAATACCTAAAACGAATCACTTATAATTGATGTTCTGAAATCTTTGAATTCTTTGGATGATGACATCTATCAAACTTGATTCTATAATGTTCTAAGAATAAAAGAGAATATTTTAAACGAGTATTTAGTTTCCGTACCCAAGGACCTAAAAATCGTTTCATCTCAGCAAAAAAGGCAGAGTGCATTCAGTAATAATGAGAAATGAGGATCAAAAGAAGATTTTTCAATTATTATGCGGACTCAACTGGATTTCCTGTGACTGCTTTTATTAGACATGTAAGCACATTGAACTAGATGCATCTAGAAGTCATAAGTCTAATCCTAAGTGTTAGGTACGCATGAAATGTGTGTCCTTTCGTGAATATTTCACAGAAAGAATATTACGAAACAGTACAATCAGACTAATTCCCAGTAGCTTTAACATTTCTGGAACGTCTCCAGAATTTTTACAACTACTGACTGTACCGTACGTATTCGCCACATCTGTGAACGTCTCAATCGTATGAATGGTTGTATCGGTATTAACTCGGAATTACATATTAATATACCTACGAGCAGCGTGGAGCGTGGGCTCGACCCCAGAAGGTATGGTGACGTCACTACCAGCCCACTTGGCAATATCGGGCTCGGATGACGTCCGTGACGTGTGTACTTCGCTTTTATGGCCCAAAAATCAACTCTTCCCCGCGTCATTCAGTAATTTTTACATTTTTACACATCTAGGTACTAATGTCGTCTATTTGCCTTAAACAGAA
Source organism: Mesoligia furuncula (assembly GCA_916614155.1). Taxonomy (NCBI): domain Eukaryota; kingdom Metazoa; phylum Arthropoda; class Insecta; order Lepidoptera; family Noctuidae; genus Mesoligia; species Mesoligia furuncula. The sequence continues at coordinate 27,633,023 of OU744809.1, forward strand.
ATGTGTCTTGTCTGACTAAAACAGGTGTTCGATCCAGAACTTTTGGCAAAGTGTTTCGAGATAATAAAAATGCTTGATTTTTTGCAGTGGCAGAAGATTTGACAGGATTGGTCTACAATGTTGTCATTGAAGCAGCTATGTGGATAAACGAGGTAACATACTCGTAAAGTATGGTGTAATCTGCAGTCTAGTAGGTACCTATTTTGTTGCGTAAGTAATAATGATGGATAAAAACTAGGCCATCTGATCCTTCAGTGCGATCTGTCGGCGGAACACCGTCGTTCAACAATACATTGTGAAAACTAACTCGCCATACATACAGCACCAATCAGAGTTCACGTAACATTATCAACATGACATTTGATTGGTCAGGTCAGATTGGAGTTAAAAAATGGTCCTTTTAACTGCGATTTTAAATCGTCCAATTACCGTTTCCCCAATTTTCTCGTGCCAAAATTTAATCGTGATTCAGTGAGAAGTGGCAGTAGTAGGCAAATCAGTCGTTTCCTGTTTAAAGCAATTGGTAATGGCGGCATTTCCCGCGCAAAAGTGACGCGCGGTGAGTGATGGCCGCCGACGGACGGCGCGCGGCAGGCCACTAACGTGATAGATTAATTAAAGCTGTCATGTGGTCACATTAAATATTTAGCTGTGGATTGATGGGTACATCGGTGAAAGAGTGTGTAATGTCAGCCGACGTTTGATGTAATATTAGGTATTCATATTCTAACTTGACAGAGTGTTGTCACTTTGTTGTCGACCATCAATAATATAGTTCTGCTGTTTTCGTTTGCTGACTTTGAAAATAAAGGAAGGGAGGAAGTCAGGAAGGAAGGAAGAATAGACACTAGATAATAATTGCATTTTTCTCACTATTCCTCCCCAAAAATGCTATTTAAACAACAACTATGAACTAAACCACCCTTTTCTTTCGCTTTGAAGAATATATTTTGGAAACCCTCCATTTTATTCTTATACGCTTGTCTCCTATTACCTTTGGCCTAAATGCTGATATAGGAATCAGAAAAAACTATTAATAATTAATAGTTTAATTTTTCGAGCACTTTAATTAAGTACCTACTTATTATTTTATTCCATAAGAATTTTCATTATCAAGGTAGTTCAAGACATAAATAACAAAACTGACACGAGATGAGTATCCGTCGTCAAGTTTCGCAAGGGGACGGATGACTTCACGCCGGCGGCGACGCGGCGGAAGGAGTGGGTGCGCTCCTGGCGCTAGGACGTCCAGCAGTTGTGCAGTCCGGATACTAGCGAATTAACTAGCTTCTGTTGAGGATGGGGAGGAATTCTCTCAACAATTGGATTGTTAATGAAGTCATTCAGAATCGTATTTTAGTGTGGATTGATCCGTTGACAGACGTAGAGTTTGTGTCTGCTTTGACTGCGACTGCTTCTCGTAACTTTTAGGGATTGGTTTTGGCCAGGTGATGCTTTGGTGATGCTCAAGAGAACTCGTGCTCCGCGGCACATTAACTTCTAGGTAGTCTGTTTCTGTATTAATTTAGAATAGCCCTAAAGAAAAGAGCCACAGTCTAGCTAGGCTAACTAAACTTGTTGATTATGACCCTCTTTGACTACGTTGTACGCTGTACCCAAATCACCCATCTCGTGATGACTATTGTTAGCAGGAAGGTTTTGAAGGATGTTCAGTAATGTGTTATGATACTCTAACTAGTCTTCAAGTAGTTTCTTCCTATATTCCTAGAACTGCTTACAAAGTGAAGGAAATGTGTTATCATTTAGTTAAAGATGACGTGTTACTATTGTCACTGAACCACTTTGTCAATGTAAGGCCATTTGTAATATTATATACTCAGTGATTCATATCGCCATGACAGTGATACTGGGGATTTTCTTTTTTGAACTCCAACAAGGAAAGCTTATGTCGTTTTCGTGCTAAATCGATCCTGACTAATTTTAATGTCGCAATAGGGTCAATTATTAGAAAAAGGAGTATTCTTTTGAGAAGACTCTCCCACGCTGGTTTCCTTACAGGGCTGTGCAGTAGTCATAGACTGCTTACTTGTATGAACTGTCAAAACTTTTTGTAATTATGTTGCAATCAGTTCAAGATAGTATTCAAGAGATTGCCGAGGCATGTCCTCATTGGTCCTTTGGGCCGACTGAGAGTTTCAAGAAATTGATGAGCACCAGCAACCGCTTGAATAGGTAGCTACTAAGAGCACCAAGTCAAATAAATAACTTGGTTTTGATTGTTATTTCCCTAGAATTGTCTCAGCAGTCTATATGCTAAGGCTCACGTCAACACTGTAGGTTATGCAAAAGTTAATGACTCCAAATGAACTACTAATACGGGTAAGTACGCACATGTAATATGTAAGTTTGTGGCATAGGCATTTATGGTACTTACCTAGTGCAGTATTTCCACACAATATTTTTGCAGGAAAAAAAAATTCAAAACTTGTATGTGTTTCTGACTTACCACGTGTTTTACCAGATTTAGAGAAAATCGTCTTGCGACGACTCCAAGCAACAAGAGATAAGGTTAGGAAGACGATGATGATGAAGATGATTTAACATAATTATGGATTTTTAATTGTTTTTTTAATTACGGCATTCAACCGACTAAAAGACCAGTCAGGGCAAAAGGTGCGTGAACTGCTGAACTAATGAAATTAATATTAATCCCTCTCGTGTCCTGTATTTAGCGCGTGCCTAGTGCCTAGTCTAGACTACAGGCAAGCTGGCGCGCTGTACCTAGCGATGTGGGTCAAGTGGGCATGAGCCGAGCACAATGTACCCACGTACTTACTTGCATGGACTAATACTGCGCAAATAGTGCGCTCATAAATAGGTAGGCATTAATCAATGGTTTCTAGAACAGAATTAGTTATTTATGCAACTGTTTTAATACCCAATTATGTACAGTTGCATATAAGACTTTACATACACACATGATATGAACCCCCCCTTATCTCCGAATTTTCCAAAGAGAAAAATCTGAAATTATTCTATGTGATAGAAGTTTATGTAAAGATTACAGGAAAAATAAAACGAAGTCTCTTTAAAGAACACTTTTTCAGAAATCATCAACTAAAGTTACATTAGTTCAACTATCGGTCAAGAGATACGGAACCCTCGGTGCGCGAGTCCGACTCGCGCTTGCCCGGTTTTTTTTTAAAGGAGTTGCTTAGTGAAATTTAGTACAACATTATACTCGTTTGGATGATAATTACACTGGTTGTTTTAATGTTGGCAATAAGCTAACTGTTTTAGAAACTTTTTAGGATTTATAGCATGGGTGTCAATAAAATATTTTTTTGCTATGATATGTGGTGTAAAGACGTTAGATTATTATCTACTTACGTAAATAAATTACCTACCTAAGACTTCTACTTGTGAACTCTCTCGTGAACTTTATTTAGTACACTAGGACCAATTTTACTTTTTGCTTTTTTTGAGAATTGTATTTTAATGACGCATTAATTACGGCTAATTAAACTCAAAATCAGGTCTGTGTGGTGCCGGACTTAAAGAATAGCACCACCCCTTACTTCCCGTGGGTGTCGTAAAAGGCGACTAAGGGCGTACCGGAGAATGGGCAGCAGCGTTCTCTATGTATTCCACCACCATACCATACTGCGATCGCCAACCCGCCTGCCAAGCGTGGCAATTATGGCAAACCCTCCCAAAATTGGGGGAGGCCTATGTCCAGCAGTGGACGTCTATCGGCTGAAACGACGACGACGAAACTCATATATATTTGCGATTTTTCTAAATTCCAACTGGTCTTTGTTAGCTAGCTGAAATCTACGAAAAAAAAAATACATACAAACACTGAGTTGAATGAACGTTCTGAAATTAAAATGAAGATTACAAACAAAAACTCAATTTTCTCACGGGAATGACAACATTTTTTTCGCAAAAACTTTTTCACAATAGAAAAAGTCTCCACAGATTCTGTAACGAACAATGCACATTACCCAACTAGGCTGTAAACCTCTACAGGTGTCAATACCTTTTTCATAAAATAAAAATCCTTTTTTACAAAGACAAAAAAAAAAGTTAGTCTAGTTCGTTCGCACGGTGCACCTTCATTCATAATTTTTTAAAGGTTCATTCATTACTATGACAATCAATGTTTGCAAGAAACTACTTTGTAGTACTCTTTTGAATATCCTCCTACTATATTCTGCGAGACAGAATTCATTCATGTTAATGCCTTACCATTTACGGTAGTGTACTAAAATGTGGTTATTTTATTTGAAATAGAATGTCATGCTGACCGGAAAATGATATGGCACTATGCAATCTGCGCATAGTGTATAGTAGTTTTTTTATTGTACGAACCACAGAGTGGTACACATGGGGAAATCGAATATTCAAATTAGGAATTCGGGATTTTCCGAAGAGTGAAATGACATGACATGACCCAGTTTTACATTTAAAATTTTATTCACCGAAGTTGTATCAAAGGTTGAATCAGTTTTTCACAGCTGACGTTTTTGTGTATTTTTAATGAACGATTCATTGATCTCTTAATCATTTTCTTGAATAATTTCATACAATAGATTCGTGAATCATGCAGATTAGTTATAATAATATAACATGTCGTAATAAAATTAGAGGCTGAGTAGAGATAATACTTTCGCTCAGTGATTGATCCGTTCAGTTACTCATTCGCAAAAATAATTCGTTGGCGACTTGGCGATGAGGTAGGTATCGTAAATAATTGGCTTAGATTCGTCATGAACGGATTACTATACTGTTGAAAATAGAAGATAACAGTGTGTTCGGTAATATTTATTCGGTGAACGGTTACACATATAACAGTTGTTTGGTGATTAGGTAATCCTATGAGTTGGGCAGTTAACCCAAACGTACGTATGTACACATCGTCATTATCAAAATTATTGCATTCGACTCCTGTAAATGGGAAAATAATTTAGTACCTAAGCTGTAAGATTGTGATATTCTCAGCTTCACTTATTCTTAAAAATTACTGAGGCGAGGTTTTTCGCTTTCCCCGAATGACTGCGCCACTTCATTTTCGAGTAATCATGAGAGGAATCAAGAGATCATGATGTGAATCGTGATGATAGATGCCTCTGCTTTGATTAATTCCATTATTTTCTTTAAGACATGTCATCAAACTAGTTCGTTTACGCAATGGAAAATTAATTATGAAAGTAGGAAATTATGAGCAGACTGGCGACATTCCTGGTCAGTTTTCCGAGCTGTCACGCGTTTCCCACGGTCGGCACGCGTTATCTTGGGCCGGTCCCGCGACACAAACAAAAGGATTGTCTCACATTAACAGCTAATCTAGAGAACGTCGCACCTAAATAGTTTTATGTTTACGTAACTTAGTACACTAGTACCATCACATTAGGTGCTGCTTTCCTGAGTGAATGGCTGAATGAAACACTGTCATGAATTCATGATTTAAGCAATACCTATTTATAGTTCGTTTTTTTAACCCAGATAGTAATCTGACATTTTGGGTCTTTATGTGTTTGCTGTACTTATCGGAGTTTGACATTACAACTGTCAAATTACTATCTGGTTTTAAATAAAAAACGAACTTTACATTAAGTACCTACATTTAGTCAAGCAATAAAAAATGTGTGTTGCTGCGAAGAAGATTACTTAACATAATGCTTAAGAATATTAGGTCAGAAAATACAATCAGGTGATTTTCATAAAAAGGGGTAACAAAACAAAAACACATATCTGTGCGTAAGTCTCAGAAGACAATAATATTACAAAAAAATTGCCGCCTTTTCTCATTCTTATCTGCACCCATTTAGTAATTACCTACCTGTAGCTTACGGTAATCCTTATTATTTTAACAGGTATGAATGGTGGTGGTGGTTTGGTTTTTACAGGTTGCTGACGTGTTTACTTTTTAAACTAATTGTTGTATTTATCAGTGATATTGATCCTTCCTAACCATCTGTTTGGGATATAGGCTGAATGCATTTTGTCCTGTGGTATTACGAAAATGCAAAGGACAAAAGCCGTTCTGCCTAGCCATAGATGAACATTGAACAAGTTAAACATCTGCAAGTGTATTCGTTTACCTTATTTATACAATGTTGTATTCGTTTACCTTATTTACCTGTCTTCAGATCATCTGGGAATTCCCAACACTATTTTTGTTGCTTTTTATTGGACCTAATGTTTACTTCTTTGTAGTTTATTTTTATAAAGGCATAAAATACTAATAGATAAAGGTAAGTAAGTAATTGATTTCTATACCTATCTATATAATTCTATTTTTTTCCCATTTGTTTAATTTTTTTGATGTTGTGGGTAGCTAAGTATCGAAACTATGTTTTAGTGTTGGTGTAGGTTAGGTACAGACGCCAGCACATCAAGCTACTACAATCTGTCAAATTTCTTTAATAGATTTTCAACTTTATCGCTAAAGTATTAGGTTCAAAGTTGATTGGGAAAATTTGACAGTTTCGGGTAGCTTGATGAGCTGGCGTCTGTACATAATAATTGTTACGAAAAGCATGTTACACAGGATGGCAAGGACAAAATGACGCTCAACCAGTAACCATGGATTCACTATATGATTCTGAATCCCCCTGCGTCGATAATTTCGTCGTATATAAAGGGAAATTCCTGTTTCCTACAAAAGCGCACACACGCAAACAGCATTTTTTTATTTAATGGCGTAAAATGGGTCCATCTATGGTCCACCCCATTGGTATAACCTGTTTCCATGGATTCAGTAAGTACATGATTCGGTTATTTAAAAGAAAATAGCTCTTCCATACATTTTGTCTGGATACTGCACTTTTCTATATAACAGCAGACTTTTTTTTCTTTGATAAACGACGAAAAATGTCTAGGCTAGTGGTCTAGAATCATGAGTTCATGACTGTGTTGAACAGGTTGTGAGTCGAAGTCCCTGCAAAAGGTTACATGCTCTATGGTCCCTGCCACCCTGTATTAGGCTAGACTTGAATAAATCAAAAACAGAAACGTTTATTATTTTCCTTTTAGTTGTTATGAATGGACCAGTTTCCCCATACTATGGCACTTCAGATTAATGGGCTATTAATAGGTAGGTATGTTGACATTAAATAACAGCGTGCATGGGATTTATTGTGTGCCTATAATAAATATTATATATATTATGTTTGTGGTTTTCATATTAAAACGTGAATCATTGCATAATATTATTCATAAGTAGGTATTAACTATTATTTAATTCTCCATTACCTTAATAATAATGTACGAGTATTTAGGTTAAAACTCTAAGTAAATTATTATCTTTCTGTAATTCCCCAGTGCTTGTGTAAAGTGTTGAATTGGCAAAATGCTGAATCCATCTTTTGGTTTGATAAATCGTTTTCAAATTATGCTGTTTCATTACTACATGATTCTGGCAGAATAGTGGACGCAGTTGAAAAAAAAAAAGAAAAAAAAACATTCACTCATCTCATCATGCTTAAACCCTCTGAATCCGTAAAATTAGTGATTGTGTTGTGATCAATGTTTTCCACTGCCACATCCCCCGATGTGGCAGTGGAAGGAAGGTTGAAAGAAGAAGAACGCTGTCGCACTCACCAACCCTTTAGGTACATAGGTACGACGATTACGATTTTGATTTTAGAAAGTTCAAGGAAGCGGGATAATGGCTGACAGCGCAATTTGAATTGGCCAATTGGAATTGGCTACCGAATGATGGTAAATGTTTGTAACATTTACCATCATTCATTTATCGCTATCTGGCCTACACGACATAATTTGTCGGGCAATTGCAGTATATTGCCAACAAAATGGTGTCGTTTTACTTTGTAGTTAAGTACTTATCTACTTGGCATGATATAGAAGGTATACCAACGTTACGTTATAAACAGGGTTATTGGTAAAACATTAACAACCTCCATTAACGACCTCTAAGGAGGTTGTTAATGTTTTACCAATAACCCTGTATAAGAGCTCGTGGCTAAATAATAACAGCCGCACGGGTCGATCGAAGGTTGCCGGGGTCGGTTCGCGGATGGGTGACCATCCATTACATATCGAGACCCCGCCGTGCCTCGGAAAGCACCTTAAGCCGTTGGTTCCGGCTGTCATTCGTAGATCTTTGACGACGTTACGGGTAGTCATGCAGAAGCCCAAAGTCTGTCAACCAGTCTTATCAAGGGGTATCGTGTTGCCCAGTAACTGCTGGGTTGTGGAGGTCAGATAGGTAGTCGCTCCATGTAAAACACTGGTATTCAGCTGCATCCGGGTAAACTGGAAGCCGAACCCCAACATAGTTGGGAAAAGGCTATATAGGCAGATGATGACTGAAAAGAGTATAGTGTAGCATATTGTGGCATAAGGGCAAAGGCCTCCCTACTCTCTTTCCACTTCTCTGTTCAAAGCTGCTAAGGATCAGTTCTTGTTGAAGGAGTCCAGCTCATCCCGCCATCTCCGTCTGGGCCTGCCACGATGTCGCTGACGTTAAGATAGCCTATTGGGTCGTAAGTTTTGCCCTTGGTCACTGACATGCAGCAGATGTGTCCAGCCTATAGGCAGATTGATTGACGTTACGATTATGTTATCATAATTTCATGTTCAGAAATGGCCACAAACTAATAAACGGGTTCCTACGATTTAACAATTTTACGTAGCTTATTGTCCATAAATGGCGAAATTGTGGTAAACGTCACTTGCTATAGATAAGGTGCGTGCTAGTGATGCGTCAGCGCAACAGAACGACGCAACTCTTTTTTATATTTTATATTATGACTAGCTGCGCCCCGCGGTTTTACCCGCATAAGTGTCGATCCCGTGAGAATACGGGGCTAAAATGTAGCCTATAATGTTAATCCAGGATGTCAGCTACCTCCATACAAAATTTTATCAAAATTGGTCTAGCCGTACCATCGAGCCGTACCTTCGGCGCTACCATCGAGTACAAAGCCCAAACTGCGGCCAAGAAGCTGGGCATCCTAAATAGGATGAAGCGATACTTTACGCCTGGACAGCTTTTAACCCTATACAAAGCGCAAGTCCGATCCTGCATGGAGTACAGCAAAAGAGAGGAACTCTTTACCTGCGTCTGTGTTTCCGAGCGCATACAATCCGAATCTCTTCAAAGTAAGAGTGAATAGGCTTCTTCTGGGTAGGCTCACTCCATCGTCGACTTTGTCTCTGTCACCTCTGACCTAGACGAGTCAAGAGCAAACCCATTTCAAATAAAAAAAAAGCCGTTTGATCGTGAAGAAGTAACAAATATATAAACACATACACACACACACTCACAAACTTTCGCATTTATAATATTAGCGTGATGTATTGGAAACTGACCCACTTGAGAGTTATTATTGTGTACATAATAATTATGTATTTTGTTCTTAAGGCGTAATAGATATAAAGGTATATCTAATAAGTAGGCTCTATTTTTGTTTACTTTACCAGTAACCTGTGCGAAGTCAACATTTCCTTCGACCGGAAGCAATCTACGAAATGTTCAACTCCGGTTCCTATACATTTTCCAAAAGAAGTCATGCTTCTGGCTAGCTAACATAACTGTATAGATCCGGAAACTTTAACCGACTTCTGAGCCGGACTACTTTAGTCTGATAGAAGACTGCAGCTTTGCTTGTGTGTGTTGTTTGGTGGTCATGATGTCACTGTAGATATACAAGAGTTTCTAATACTAATATTGAAATAAACGCTATATTTTTTTAGAGTCTTGAATATGACACGAAAGCGAATAATCCCCGTTACAAAGTCCGAAAAGAGTAGGAAGACCAAAGAAACGATTCAAACGATGGATGGACTTTGTTAATGATTTGGTTAGAAAAGGGGTGACTACCCAGATGACGACTAATAGAGAAGTATGGAAGAAAAAGACATGTTGCGCCGACCTCGAATAAATTGGGATAAGGGCAGGAGAATGATGATGACAAACTACGAAAATCATAACCTAACCTACTGATGGCACCTGCGAAGAAACACGTAAAAGTGGACAGTTCCAAAATGCCGAAAAACTGCTCGAATGTTTAAAAAAATGAGTTTTTCACTTAACAACATTTACCTTACATGGAAATCTACGAATTCCAACAGTTAGGTAAATGTTGTAAAGTGAAAAACTCATTAGTTGACGTAAGAACCATTTGCGTCACGTTAGAGGAAGTGACTGAGAACGTGCTTACGTCATAGGGTTTCCGTAATGGCCGATAAGTTTTATTGATGCTAGCAGATAATCCTAGCGCGGCATGTAGCTCATGGTAGGGTGTGTTCGGATGTTGCCACATTTCGGAGACAAATGGGTAACTGGGACAAATGGGTAACATTCGGAAAATGAGTGCAGATGTCAACTACGTTGACATCTGCACTCATTTTCTGAATGCGGCTCTCGAGGGATTCGAATAAAGAAACAGAATAATAAATGTTACGTTTAAGCAAACGTTATGCGATTCGGAAGGGTTGACATTTTTCATTGGTATGTATTGACGATCTGCATTTGGTTGAGGTATAGTTAGAAGGGTCGAGGTCGCAGGCGCTAAAATGTAGAGGATTGGAGGTTTTGGAGCATGTCTCGACATCCTGTAGATAAAATGTCTTGCCATGAACCACGAGGGTTGAAGCCTTGGGAGAAGAAACTTTGGTTCCCACTGGACTTGCAAAAGTAATAGTACAGGTGCGTGTTTTACAGAATTTCGGGTCCCCCCTATTCGTAATACAGGGTGGCCCGTTTACAGTGAGGTAATTTGGAAATCCATTGACGAGGCTTCTTACTAAATTGCCGTTTTTAATCGAATGTAAGAGTAACCCTGTAATATGGAATGCAGGTAAGGCATGTACTACGTTTGCCCATGCTTATATGTAGTGGTACAATACCTCGACCATGTTTCGAGGTTTTATTGCCAATTTGATCAGGCCAATGGGCGTTAGACCGATCAATTGTTTCTCGAAGTGTGTCTAATAAGACGTCACTAAAATCAACAGTTTTATTAAATTTCCCAGATGTGACCTTACCAGAAACTTTAGATTAGCAATTGAAATTTTAAAAGTAGAATTTGTGCTGATTATTCCGCTGCTTATTTGACTTGTCTTCGATATCAACTCATGGTAGATGTACAAGCTAAGAGTAAGTATAGTTTTGTACACGTTTTAGTACTCATGCCAAATAATGGTTACTCAGTTATGAGATACCTACATACTTATTTAACAGTTGTCATAGATCATGTCTCCATCAATTACTATAACTGGAAACTTACCTACTATACATTGCAAAGTATGTACTTAATAGTAGGTAAGTGTCCATCTGTTAAGCAATAGTTATGATTACAAACAGTACCTAACCATTACGTATTCCACCTTCATCCAAGAGCTATAGGTATAATACCTACAATGTATACCTACATTTCTGCCCACATTGGCATTTAGACTTCATGATTATAGTATATTAGGTACTTGTCGCGTCTTATGGCTTGCAAAACGAGCTATATCCTGAACAAAAAGCGAATTAGCGTGAATTGGCGCCACGCACCGGGCGGCGGCGGCGGCGGCGGCACAGTATTACAATATTTCCTTACTGTGGCGGCGGCGTCGCACGCGCATGTACTCGTACCTGTTATTGGATGATTGCGCATGATTGCATGATTGGCCCGTGCCCTGACATCCTTATCAGACGTGTGACTCATTGGGAATTTTCCATTTTCCGTGTAGTTTGGTGGGGATGTCCGAGTGGTGGGAGGTGTGATTTGCGGGGGAAAGAAAGGCAATGGGTATTTATTTACGTAGATAACGTTGTATGTGTGTGACTTACTCGACATGGTTAGTTTGAAATCATTGCAAAACCCTAATTTGTAGCGATTTCGTATAGATTCAGAATAATTACCTACGATGACTCCACAATTTTTTGCAAGTCTATGTACCTACTTATCGTTATAGGCATAGTAACCTTACATGCTTTCTGTAAAGAAACCATGGATGGCGTCTTAAAAGTATAGCAAGCTGAAATCGAATTTTAAGTGACCTCTTGTAGTACTTGCTCTTATTCACCAAAATAAAGACTACCTATTCGTTTCTGTAAATTAATTACTTAGTCATAGCACTAAGATATTTTACGTAAATGAAAAACCCACAGCAACCTAAGGGAATCACGTAGGTACCTACCTAGTAGGTAGGTAGTTACCTCAGTTTAAGATGCATCACGATCAAAGGTATCGTGGAAGGAAATACTTCTTAATAAAATGCAGGAATTGCGGTGGTTTAGCGTGGCTTTACGTCTGACGTCTCATGATGATCTAGGTACTAATTAGTCACCATCGAAACACAATCGCAATCCTTAGGACACAGACTTTTTCAGGTCTAGTTGAAAGCCAGCGTTAGGCACTAGTTGTCTAATGTCTGGCACTTTTGCTGAACTGGACCTTTTTGTGGGTACTTTCCTGCTAATTTATTACAGCGGAGTTTTCACTTTTTTAATGTTTTTTATCCGATGTACGAGTAAGTAGGTACCTATATTATATTGTGTGCCTTTTAGTGTGTGCTAAATAAATCTATTTTGTTGCTTTTTTGTCGGTAAGGGTATTTGTTACCAGGTGTCCACAGGCCAGCCTTAGCTCAACTTTCAGGCCTAGAGCTCGATAAAGTATCCAGTCATGTGTAAACTAAGAAATCTTTAAGGTATGCGCACTGGTAGACCGCGAAATTCAAATATTCTTTTTTCCCCGAAAATCAAAATTTAAATTTTCGATATTTTACCCGTAGGTATTTTAATGTTCGACATTCAAATATGGACCCTTATAGTCATTAGAATCATTAATATAACTCTGAGTTAGATATTTTGTTCCATAGGCACTTTTCCTTATGAGATTAAAGTTTGTATGGTATAGGTACCTACGCTTTGGAATGGGCAACTAGCTTCATCTTTCTGACTGTCCGACCCCTTGACAATTCAAAAGTGCCTGTAATTGGTTTAATTGAAATAAATGCTTTGAGTTTGAGTTTATGGAACAAATCTAACTTAGAAAGATGTATTAATGAATTCTAATCAATCAATCAATCAATCAACTCAGCCTATCGCAGTCCACTGGACATAGGCCTCTCCCAGACTTCGCCACAGCACAAAGCAAGCGGCAAGCGTAGTGTGGGACGCCCCCCAGCTAGATGGACCGACGACCTAAAGAAGGTGGCTGGGGTAGACTGGATGCGGAAGGCGGAGGATTCTAATGATTATACATAATTCTGTAAATACGTAGCTATTATAGTCGGAATCATATTTTGATCAAGTCAAGATACACCCTAAAACTGACCTGAAAATTGCAAAAAACGTAAGAAAATTTGAATTTCGCGGTCTACCAGTGCGCGTTCACCTTAAGGTGCCATTAGTCGATATTTTCTCCATACAAATTTCGGGAGAGTATTACTCCACTGTTTGACATTGTGCATCCAAAGTTAAACATGATAACGTTTTGACTTACCTATTATTAATTTTGTCTGTACGGAAACAGAACAGTAAAATAAAAAGCCATTAAAAAGTTATGACAAGGATTCGTTTTTCTTGTTATTTTTAACGTAACTTTGGGTGTAAATAAGTAATAAAAGAACTGTAAAATCTTGAAAAGCAAATCCGTACCGACAAAGCTCCGTTATCGAAGAGTTCAATAAACTTTATTTGTAATTGATTTATGCAGTGGTTTTTTCATAAAACTCGATTTTCTGAAGCAGTTTTCGAATTTTTTTACGGGCCTATCAGTTCGGAACGGTGTTTCTGTGCGTGAGAACTACATGATGTTCGTGTAGACTGGCGTCTAACTGCTCATCACTGATACTAGCTCTGTCGGACAAGAAGCCAGGTGAAACAGCGTGCTTTTTGGCCATGACCACCAGTGATTTCGAGCTCGCGACTAGTTTACTCTTAATTACTGTTAACATGGGATACTTCATCGTCTTTTTTCGTCGTTCTCTTCGAGGTTCTTTAGATCAGCACACACTTTGTACGTAGAACTATGTAGGTACTTAATAGACCTTCCTAAAGACTAAGAACCTCCTTAGTCCTTAACTATACACACACATTACCTTCGTTAACAGCCTTACAACGAGACTAATTTGCATAACTAATTACAATGTAAACATTTATTTCCATAGATATTCTTCTATTTTTGTCGTACCATCGACAAAGACCAAAGACAGTTTACCAGTTCATTACTTCATTCCGTTCACTAGTAGTGCTATACCCAACAATTAGGCTGTCTGCAGATGCTTGACGCGTGCTGTGTCCCGCCGCGCCGCGAACCGTCCGTCGAACCTGCCATTATATTTGCCATTTCAGTAATTAGGTATCTGTGGAAATAGGTACGTACTTTCCATGCAACTGTACATTCATAGTAATATTGTGAAGTTTGTTGCTTAATTTAGTTAGGTATATTAACCGAACTAAAATACGTAGGTAAAGCTTCACAAAGACAATTCCACTTGTACAGCACTGCACTCTGCTCTAGCATCGTCTGATGCTTCTTGAAATTCTGAAAATGAGATGATGCTTGAACTTTCAGTAAAACACCGAAAAGACTTGCTTTATAAATGCTGACATGATTATGTACATACATTTAAATCATAATATTATTCATATCGTAATCGTATCGTAAGTTCCCGAGCACTGTCATAACTTAAATCGAGTAATAATGAATGCACATGATAACTACAAGAGCGAATGGATCGTTTACCCGTCAGAATGTAGTTTGGTCTGAGTTTCCAGATTAGTGTTAGTAACACAAAGTAAAGTGACGGGACTTAGCATTATTTATAGAGCAAATATTGTCGTTGTTTTATATTCATTTTTCAATTAGTGTTGTATATTGTTTCATTTATTTATGTGGAAAATGCAGTAATTTATAAAGTAGAAGAATCATAAAAGAAGCAAAAATAAGCATATTCGTCAAGCCTTTTCTTGGGGTGCGCCAAAGTTCACCTAAATTTTCAACTCCGATAATTGGAAATCCGAAAATGTTCTTCCTAAAAGTCATCCTAACAATCACAATTCCTAACTACTCTGTCTCTAATGTTCATAATTCCGAAGCATTCAACTTCATAATGTATGTAGCAATAAACATCTATTATACTTTTATTTGTTTTCCTATATTTTCTCAACATAACCATCTTTTACACTATTATTCAAAGTCATATCTTTTTTGTTTAAATTTCTTTTTATAGATTTTTTTTTGTTTAGATTTTATTTATAGTGGTAACCAACATAATCTAATTACAAAAGTAACACATTTGTAATGACAACTTAGGATGCAAGAGCGAGCGAAGCGAGCTCGGGACTTGGGGCACCCCGACTCGGACAGGTTAGGTTCGAAGGGGATGACGGAGCTCGAGTGAGCGAGCAAAGCGAGCGAACGAGCCCCCGTCATCCCCTTCGTGTTAGGTTCCTTTAAACCCTGTAGACAGAAATAGGGGCCCCGCGAAGCGGGGCTCCGTCGACTACGCCTAACCACATATTTTTGTAGATAAAAAAAAACTTTGGTATTTCTTTTCTCGGCCACTACGATTTTGCGAAATTTGCGGTTTTCAAATTTTCACTAAAAAGAGTATTCTATCCAAAAAAAATAGCTACTATCAAAAAGCGCCGGGTGTGGAAGTACAGTGGTTCCATAGACACAACTCAGTACGTTATGTAAAGCCTTTGAGTATTAAACCAACTGTAAAGCATACCCCCAAATAATAATCATACCCTCAAATTAAAACTATAAATATCATCTTCTAATATTATGGTAATTATGTTTAGGCCGGGATAAAAGCGTTATGATAAAAAACAGTAGGACTTTAAATATATTTACATTAGTGATATTATTAATTAAAATTTTCGGAAACATGAGTGTTATGAACATCGCCGGTAGCACTACAAATAGTATGAATGAAAACGTTAGGATGAAAAATTTTAGGAAGACTGATCATTCGGATTACAAATCATTAGGAAGAACAATTTTGGGTAAAGAACTTTAGGTGAGCCAATATGGACCCCTTTTCTTGACACATCGAAACTCCCACGGGCCTCGGACAGCCCAGAGAAAATCTTAGATACCTATATGATGATTCAAAATAGAGGCCATTATGCAGAAAAGCCAGAGGCCCTAGTCGTTGTCAGGTGCATGTTTAGGTACTTACCATACGTCTGAGAAACTTACACCGGTTTTTTTTTATAAAATAGTCAGACAGTGAATCACAGAGTTCGCTTTCGTTCCATAAAAGTAAAAAAAAACTATTAACGCACTGATCAAAAACGCATTCCGCATTCCAACATTGCTTCGTTCATTTCGTTGAATGAAATGATTTACAAACGTTCAATGTCGCAGTTTTCGCGGTAATCCGCGGCCTTTCCCGCGAACTGACGCACCACAGACTATGTGTGGGCCTGTTTGTTTTAATCGTTCAAATGTCAAAGGTCATTTATTGATGAATGAATGCTGCATATTTTAATAAGAAAGAAAAGTAGCCAATCCTTTTGTGCAATATTTTTGGAGGGGTAAATAGGTCATTACATTTTCTTGAAAGAAAAAAAAAAGGTTAAATTATAAAACGATAAGGTCAGGCTTTAAAATTTAAGTTTTCAGGCAATTTATGTTCCACATAATCGGGTAGTATTGTTACTCTTTCAAAAAATGAGTTAAAAAAATATATCTACCTAGTGCACTGAGTGGCCTACTATAGGTCTGTCGAGATTGTGAGGTATATCACAAGATTCCAGACCTGTCACTCGCAGTCCGCGCCTTAACCGACTAGCACCGCTAAAAAACTAGATAAAGTAAGGTTCTACAAGTTTATTGAATGTTTACTCAGTTGAGTCACTAACACGCGTCCTTGCGGACTGTGTCAGGGCTCCACACTGTTTACAATCACACGCAGCAGGAACTTTGTTTTATTATCTATTATGATTCACTACGGAGGCATTCGCGATGCTTGCATAAGATGCAGTTTGTTTTGGAATCTCACGTGAAGTTCCCTTGTGACGTCAGGTCTATGCACAATAGCTTAGATAATTTGCACGGATAAATAAATAGACAGTTGTAAGAAAAAGTTCACACTGTCATTTGACTCGACAATTATAAATGTTATTGTGATCAAAAATAATCTTACAATAGGGGTATACAGACTATTTACGCTTCTTGTACGTGGGTTGCACTTTTCAAGGGCTGCAAGATTTTTCTAGCATGAGACGACTATACATTGGAAAATATGCTTCAGATTTTCGAAATATTGAGCTTGAGCATGGTAACTAGTTTGAAGAATAATTAATAATGAATAAGAATAAGTAATAGCTCTAGGTAATTCAAAAGCAGCTTACCAAAAACCAAAGATAAACTACGAGGTTATCTAGACTTTTTGATAAACTGTAATTCTCAATTAAATGTGTTTTGTTTTGAAAAATATCTGGCGGGAATCAAAAACATTGTACGAGTTTCATTTGTAAACTTGTAAAACAATAAAATTAATCATTAATTCTAACAAAAGTGTTCATTTCGTTAACAATACTCTAAGTAGGACTTGGAAATGGTTCCTAAAACCCGTTACACACATGGTTGTGACCACAGGGTGTCGGGTTTCGCAAGGGTAACGCCTTCGTATCGATTGTAAACAAAACTAACTCGATACGACTGTTACTTTACGATTATACGCTTATTATCAAGCTTTTACTTTAATTGAGTTTATTGCTAATGTTGGCCATTTGCTGATTTCGAAGTGAGTTGTTGAATTAATGAGGAAAGTGATGCATGAGCATTTCTCCAAGTTACAAAAAAAAAGTGTACACACAGTGTACAGTCACGAGCATTAATATGTCAACACTTGGCAAGTTTCAATTACGATTTTTTCATGAAATAACAAATGCAAAGTTGAAATACGACACTTTACATATACCTATAGGTTGGAAAATACTATGTTCGTAATAACATACAATTTCATTCAAAAATAAAGGAGAAAGTAGCCTTTGAATTAAGCCAAGTGTATACATACTTATGCTCGTGACTGTATGAAGCATAGTTGTATTCGTCTCAAGAATGAAGTTTATTTCTAAAGCCCGAAGTCCTGTAGTCTCTTTTGTCTGCTATAGGTACTTTCTGGTCAGGCATTAGGTATGTAGCTGATCCGGTCACTTTGTCATGAGTTGACAAAGCATGGCATGGCGGCTTTACAAACTACATATTTTTTTAGAAAACTGAAAAAAAAAAGGTGGTGTGTGCTGATGACCACATAAACTCAGCTTACCGCAGTGCACTGCTGGACATAGACCTCTCCCAGGCTGCGCAACAACACCCCACATGACCACATGATAGAAGTAAAAACTTATAACATTGATGACAGCTGATGACGACTGGATTCATGTGACGTTTCAGTTTCGTTCACAGTTCAGAAAGAGCGTTAAGTACGCCTGAAGAAGTTTTCACTTCAAAAAATGTAGATCACGAGTTACAATAGCGACGGATTCGGTGACGTTTGCATAAAGTTACATTACCTACGGTTTCCCGCTTACGCTGAGATCCTTAGCAATCCTTTTGAAGAGACAGATGTCTCTGACTTAACAATTTTAATGAATTATCACGCAATTATTCCACAAATCTACAATAATCCTACATCATAAATAAAGGATGAACATATTCCCTGCCTTGACCAAGTGAACAGTCATAAAACACATATAACCTCCATAGCAGAAAGTTGGTGACGTGCGGCTTATCATATAAAGTGTATCGCAGTAGCAATCTCTAAGTATTCTGTGCGCAGTAGTAAAGCAGTTGCTATAAAGCGAGTGTCGTTACATCTTTATTGTCAACTAGCTGTGCCCGCGACTTCGTCCGCGTGGAATAGTGACTTTTAGGGCAGCATATTTTGAATTACATATAATACCATCTACAGACCGGGCATTTGCTGTCCGAACCCTCTGAGAACTCAGGCGAATTTCATTGAAAGTCTCAGACTCACGCGATAGTGCTTGAGCTTCACGATCGGCAGTGAGACGTATTTCTCGTTCTTCCTGTGTTTCCTGAGACCGAACATTTGCTGTCCGAACCCTCTGAGAACTCAGACGAATTTCCGTATCAGTGAAAGTCTCAGACTCACGCGATAGTGCATGAGCTTAACGATCGGCAGTGAGACGTATTTCCCGTTCGTCCTGTATCTCCTGGGATCGAGCATTTGTTGTCCGTACTCTCTGGGAGCTCAGGCGGGTTTCCCTGACAGCAAAAGTCTCAGACTCACGCGATAGCGCGTGAGCTTCGCGATCGACAGATAAACGTGCCTTTCGTTGTTCCCCGTTTTCCCTATTTCGAGTTGTCATCATTCGAGAACGATTTGAACTCAGTCGAGATTCTCGCTGAGTCGAAGTTTCTGCAGCACGAAACCTAGCCTGATGCAGAGAGCCTTTTGCCTCACGACCTTCCTCAGATTCCTGTGATCGAACTAATCTCATCCTTTTAGCATTTCTGCTACATTGGGAGAGGTTGGATCTTCTTCGAGGCATTCTTACAATAAAATAGTACTTACTACTTAACACACAGTTATTTAGTAAACATGTACTATCGTAAACAATTAAATTATAAATACTTACAGATTATTATACAGTCTAAAATTATCACAGTTTAAGAAATAAGTGTTAAGACGTGTAAACCAAACGTCATCATCATCATCATTTCAGCCGATAGACGTCCACTGCTGGACATAGGCCTCCCCCAAATTTGGAGGGGTTTGCCATAATCGCCACGCTTGGCAGGCGGGTTGGCGATCGCAGTATACTATGGTGGTGGAATGCATAGAGAACGCTGCTGCCCATTCTCCGGTGAGACCCTTAGTCGCCTTTTACGACACTCACGGGAAGTAAGGGGTGGTGCTATTCTTTAAGTCCGACACCACACAGACAAACGTACTAACTTTATAAAACAAAAGAATTGCTAGAAAAAATAATTACTAACCTGAGCTAATGAACTTATACTTAATAAAGAAAATCAAGAAAAGAAATGCCTAACCTACACCAAATACTTATAATATTTATATACAAACCCTAAATACAAATTAAGATAAGTATACCGAAAATCAGGGAAAGAAATGCCTAACCAATAATAAATGCTTACAATATTTATTTACAAACCCTAAATAAAAATTAAGATTAGTAAATACCCAAAAATCAAGGAAAGAACCGCCTAACCTATACCAAATACTTACAATATTTATTTACAAAATTTTAAAGAAAATTAAGAAAATGAACCTAACCTAAAAGCAAAAGTATCATCTGCATGGCCCCAACTATCTTTAACAAGCTACCTAAGCATTGGAAGGAGCTAAGTATCAATGCGCTCAAACGTCAGTTGATGGTGTTTTTATCGCAAAAGGCATATTATAGTGTGTCTGAATTTTTGGTCGAAAAACTTGTATGATATTAGTTTTATTATGATGTTTATTAATTATATTGACTCAAAATATTTGTACGCCAATATATTATAAGGCTAAACATGATTGGACTAAGTATAATGGAATTTATTATCATCTTGCATGCTCTTGTATGTATACCATGTTTATACAAATAAATAAATCTTATCTTATCTTATCTTATCTTATCTTATCCTACAAACCCTAAAATATAAATAAATGAAATATGCAAACAGTCAGTATTCAAGTGAATCGCAATAATCGAATCCAACTATTCGCCTATACTCTCCAGGGCCTGCAGTCTCGACAAAGATAGCGATCGCTTTACGACAAAATTCGGTCGCAAAGCTATAACGGTGCGGATTTAAGGTGGACGTGAGCCGGACGCGACCCGCCGGTATTAGCTACCAACTTAAATCCGCATCGTTATAGCTTTGCGACCGAATGTTGTCGTAAAGCGATCGCTATCTTTGTCGAGACTGCAGGCCCAGGATACGTGCGTTCGCTACGAATAACTGAATCCTTATGGCAGCGGCGCGTTTTCTTTTGAAATGGTCGTCTCGCAGTTCAACCTGAGGGGTTGTCGACTGCTTAACCTGGCTTTCCTGTGGATGCCTCAATAAATTAAGGCCTCCAGCCAGGGCATAATACACAACTTAACTACACAATATAAACTTAAAAACTAAGCGACTACACGCTAAGGGCACCCCCTGTGGGGTACGGACCTCGGCTTAGGGCGTCGCTAGGAGAGGGCAGCAAGGGACAGGCTGGATCGGAATTATGGCAGCGGCGCGGCTCTCAGCGCGCTTTATACATACAGCCACGGATGCGCAGGCGCGAAGCGTTTACGTACTCTGATAGAATACCTTAACAAATGTTCGCCGTGATTCTTTAAGAGCGTTTACGCCGAACGGCATTTCATACAAACTTTCAAGCCCTTATTTTTCGAAATGAATGAACCGATTTTAATGAAACTTCATATGCATAAGCAGGATACAAAGGTCTAAAAAGTTAGTAGAAAAGATTTTCAAAAAATAGTGTTACAGCCAAATTAGACCGATTTTAAATTTTCCATAGAAACAGAGATTTCCAGTTATCTTTTTTTAAATAAGACATTTTGAAAATGTTTTCTACTAACTTTTTAGCCCTTTGTATCCTGCTTACGCGTATGAAGTTTCATTAAAATCGGTTCATTCATTTCGAAAAATAAGGGCTTGAAAGTTTGTATGAAATGCCGTTCGGCGTAAACGCTCTTAAATTGACATAACTTTTTAACCGACTTCTAAAAAAGGAGGAGGTTCTCAATTCGGTTGTTTGTATTTTTTTTTTTTTTTATGTTTGTTCGCGCATAACTCCGTCGTTTGCCAACCGATTTGAAAATTTATTTTTTTGTTGGAAAGAGTATACTTCCCAAATGGTCCCATGAAAATTTTATCGAAATCGGACAAGCGGTTTTTGAAAAATCAACAAAAATCTAAAAATTTACCTACATTGTCTACATTAACGATCTTTTCGTTTACTCTGCATTACATTTTTTGTTCGCGCATAACTCCGTCATTTACGAACCGATTTTGCTGATGAGCAGTTGACATTAGGCTATTGTAACTCAGATAAATTACAAACTAACCCACTAAAAAGTGAAAAATAAAAACTTTTTTACAAAAAAAAAACAACCGACTTCCACAAAACACTATAAAGTGAAAAATAACTTTAATTTCGGAAGTCGGTGGCAAAAAACTAAAATACAAATCCAGACACCGACTTCCGAAATTAAAGTTATTTTTCACTTTATAGTGTTTTGTGGAAGTCGGTTGTTTTTTTTTTGTAAAAAAGTTTTTATTTATTTATGAACCGATTGACATGAAATAAACACTAAATGTTAAGTGAAGCTTACTACAATATATTAGTGAAAACCGCATCTAAATCGAATAAGCCGTTTCTGATATTAGCGTGCACAAACACAGCAGACAAACAGACAAACAGACAAACCGACAAACAGACAAACAGACAAAAAAAAAATTAATTACAATTTCGGGTTCGGCATCGATATAATAACAACCCCTGCTACTTTTTTTTAATATATTTCCATTGTACAGACACCACTTTTCTACAATTTTATTATATGTATAGATGACGACTATCGACGGTGACGTGGATGTCTAGAGCTTGGGTTTCATGAAAAGTGGAGCAGGCTTTGGGAGTGCGTTTCGATGGTTAGAAAATAAAAGGCTACATATTATTGGTGGGATGTCTTCTAGTGACTTTCCACAGTCGAATCGTTGACTTGGTTGATAAGTTTTGCCTATTAGAAATGTTACATTGAACGAAGAAACTCAATAATCGTTTGGACAGTTGTTGTAGAACCGCCTAGTTTTTTGAAAAAGTAGAACTATTATGTAATACATTTCACATTCGGCATTAGCGCCACAGGTAGCGCGATAGTTGTGCAATTATCGTGAGTTTCGGTATCTAGTTGTTGCTTGGTTCTGAGAGCTGGAAAAATTTAGAAAAGAAGTAGTTACGAAAAACGTGAAGTCTTCATTTTCCTTGCTATTATCAAGAGTAGCTAGAGGAATCGGCAAAACCATTTTTTTTTAACTATTACTCAACTTATCTTGTTGCTTTTACAACCCAAGCTTAAGGACTTACCTACTTATTAAAAAAAACTAGACTAAGCACAAATAATACTTAATAACCTAATGTGAACTTAATCGATTAGTTCATGTTTATTAAAATGTCGGCCAAATATTAATTTCACGCTCGTAATTAATTAAAGTAAACTCAACTGGTTATTGGAATATTTAATTATAACGTGGTTCCGTACAGGAGAGTGATAGTTTTGGTAAAGTATGGGAGTACCGGACGGTGCAGCACAGACCAGGGAAGCATGAGGAGCCTTTACTTAGCAGTGGGTGACAACGCTGTCGATGATGATGATAGGCACTCAGTGGGAAAAAACTTTAGAGATTTCTTCTGAAAGTTTTCTGTGACTGTAAAAGAAAAGTGTTCACCAATAAATGTGCTTAATCTACAAATACTTTATAGTAAAAGCAACTCTTATAAAACGACCACTGGGCAGTGTTCCAATTGGCAATGTCTAGTATAATTTAGTAGGTACTTATTCTTTACTGAAATGGCCGAAACATTTGGGTGAATTATGGTCTAATCTAAGAGGAGGGGCAGAAACGATGCTCGAACTGTATGGAAAATTATATGGCTAGAGGTGACTACTGAGATAACGACTAAACTAATAGAGCATCTGCCTAGCCTTTTCCCAACTGTGTTAGGGTCGGCTTCCAGTCTAACCGGATGCAGCTGTATACCAGTATTTTACATGGAGCGACTGCCTATCTGACCTGAAAAACCCAGTTACTGCGTAATACGATACCACTTGGTAAGATTGGTTGCCAGACTTTCGAGCTTCTGACGATCCGTAGCGACTGTCAAAGAGCCAGGAATGACAGCCGGGACCAACGGCTTAACGTGCTTGTCGAGGGATGAAGGGGTCTTGGTATGTGAAGATGGTCACCCATTCACGGATTAACCGCCGCAAGCGTAGCTTAACCTGATCGGTCGACCCGTACGGCTGTATATTATGTAGATGCAGATTGGGCAGAGATGACGAAAACGATCGTAAATCTTACACAGGGTTTGTTTTCAAGCTTGGAAGGTAGCATAAGCCCCTACAACTCGACACGACGGCCAATAGTCGAGAAGTATGGACGTTAAAGACATGTTGCGACGAAACCCAATAAATTGGTATAAGGGCAGTAGGATGCTGATGAAGGTCTAATCTAATCGGGCCGCGAGCTTATTTCGTCTCCTCAGCTATTGTACGGATATTCCGTTATTCATCATTTACATAGTTCTTGAATTTTTATTCTGGTTACAAATCCCTAAAGTTTTTTCTACCACTACTTTCTCCAACGACCCCTAAACCGCGGCTAGCATCATTACATTGCAATTTGCCGACCAGTCTAGCTGTCCCCCGCGCGCCGAGCGTGAAGCACAGGTGTCGTCACGCGGCGCGGGCGCACCTAACTGTTTATTGATTTCCACCGCCAGTCATTAGACGATGGACTGATTTAGAGGGGAGGTTGAGAAGTTCGCTGCTCAGATACCTATAGCACAGAACAGATAGTAAGTACTGACCTGCAGCTTGTCGTGATTGATGGTTTCTTTGTAAATTGTAGCCTAGCAGCTCAACGCCAGTTGGGAAAGATGTTTAAGGCCATTAACGACCTCATCTAAAATTGTATTTTTTCGTTTTGACGTGTACAAGGGTTTTTGTTAAAATTACTCAAGGAATCACACCTAATTTATTACTTACTAGCTTCCGCCCGTGGCTTCGCCCGCAAGGTATGTCGATAAAAACCCATGTCCTATGTCCTTTCCCGAGATGCAATCTATCTCTCTGCCAAATTTTATCGAAATCCGTTCAGTGGTTTAGGCGTAAAAAGGTAGCTTACAGACAGACAGACAGACTTACTTTCGAATTTATAGGTAATATTAGTATGAATTTATTGTTAGACATCCGGGAGACATCCGGAAGTCTTGCGTCTAACCTAACAAAATAGTCATAAACATTTGGAGTACTTACTTAATAGGTTTGTGTGTTGATACAGCAAGCTTTTTATTTCTCTCGGATGAAATAAATAAACATGAATGACTATTGTTTGCTAACAGAATCACATAAAAAAATACTTTTTTGGGTATAAATATCTAGGTAGTAAGTAGTTAGATCCATAGAAACAAAAAGCCTTGATTTTCATGTCAACGTCAATGTAATTTTTATAAGTCAGCCAATTAAACTGACTTATAAAAATTACATTCGCTGAACAAAACGACACTTACAAGATAAATAAAATTTAACTTTCTGCCTTGAACAGAATAATTGTTATAAATACTGAGCGAGGCGACTGAATAATTACTGAGGGGTTAATAATACTACCCTCGTGTTGGGGACAAAGAGTAAACTTGTAGATGTGATAGTTTGTGTGGTCTACGAGTATCGAGTACCTACTGCTTTGATGCAAAGGTATTCCTTTTGCCATAAAATAGTAAAGTAAAAAAACATAACCCTCCTTCTGCCGCGGTCGGGTAATAACTGCAGGGTGAGGGACAATTTTTTTTCGAAGTAACTCGCGGAAAGTTTAGGCAGATTTTTTAGTTTCGTTTTTAGTTTAGTTTTTAGTTTAGATTTTCTACGCTAGGCGGTCTAGAACCATGTGCTGAATTCGTGGTTTCAGCCACCCTGTTTAGCTTGTTTCATCCAATTGTCCCACATGTGACTTGTGGTATATTCTAAAGTTTCTTCTGTCTTCTGCTAGTTTGATTAGCTCCGAGTCTTAGGAACAATTGCTAACGATCGAATGTCACAAATAAACCTTCTAAGAATATAAATAAGAAAATATACTACAGCAACAAAACCTATACAAAAGAAAAAGATGAAAAGATATATTTTGATGGAACTACACAGACAGGCAGTTTACTTTGTGTTCATTATTTCATCACCACTCTCTCAAAACGGCGAAGGAAAACATCGTGAGAAAACCGGCATGTTCTATAACCAAAAAGTCAAAGACATGTGACATCTGCCAACCCGCACTGGAAACGCGTGGTGGATCCATTCCCTCTCACAGGGAGAAGGCCTGTGTTCTAGCAGTGGGAACATGCTAGTCTCGTT
Organism: Mesoligia furuncula; assembly: GCA_916614155.1. Classification (NCBI taxonomy): domain Eukaryota; kingdom Metazoa; phylum Arthropoda; class Insecta; order Lepidoptera; family Noctuidae; genus Mesoligia; species Mesoligia furuncula. The sequence goes on from OU744809.1 coordinate 27,659,079, forward strand.
ATGATATAGATACAACATACTAAATACTATCATACTAGTACTCTCTAGGTACTAGTACTCTCTAGGTATGTAAACAGATTAAGGGCTGATTTTTCAATCGACAGATAATTTTTATTCGTGGAATAAAATTGACATCTGACAGATTTTGTATGGAAGAACTGTCAAAAATTCAAAATTATTCCTCGGATAAAATTATCTGGCGTTGGAAAAATTTGCCCTTAGGGCTGATTTTTCCATCGCCAGATAACTTTTATTCGAGGAATAAAATTGACGTTTGACAGTTTTTGTATGAAATAACTGTCAAAATTTAAAAACTATTCCTCGAATAAAGTTATCAGATGATTGAAAAATCAGCCCTTATTAGATAATTTTATTTTATTCTAGGTACTTATCTTTTTTAATCTTCACACGTAGATACTATTTATTCATTAACACCTGTGAACAGTAGGCGAGTTCAAAACAAATGAATGACATCTTAATTGTTAATGTGCGTCGCGTATTGAATAGTGAACGGCGGTATCACCTGGCAGGCTGCGGGCATGTGATCTACATAAGTAGTTCATTTGTGATCGAAGTATAAAGTCCACCATACGTTGAAGTATAAAAGAAGAAACATATTTTTAAACTATAGTAGGGGAGAGTAGCCCAAAACGGGTAAGCTAAGGTTGATGGTAAAAAAAAAACAACTTATAGATATAAATTGAAAATTTATTTGTATATTTTGAAATGTTTAGTTATCAAGGACTATAAAATAAATGACATATTTAGTAGTTTTGTACATTAAGAATAAAAAAATAACAAGAATCTTTACCATTCGAATTACCCGTTTTGCCCGTAGGGGGGGCCTAAAGCAGGTAGGGCTTTTGGGCAAAGCGGGTAGGGACTGAATTACATGAGATTAACGTCAATCAATGACTAGAACTGTTTCATAACAATCATAACTCAGATGGAGCTCCACCAGGATCATCAGCTACTTGTGACAATGCTTGGATCAATGGACCAGTACTCTTGGAATGGTTGCGGCACTTTGTAGACAACGTAATGAGTTGGCAACGTAAACAGATTGTCCATGTGAAATAGATACTCAACTAGCTCTAATTCTTGAGCTGCTGTAAAAACTGTTGTGAATCTTCCTAGTTTTTTTTTGACATCCTTTCTTTATATGTATCTGTAAAGTCGAAAGGTTGATGCCATATTTTTTTGCTGCACCATTGACGGAAGTTTTGAGAGCTTCTTCTATCGCAAGCTTCATAACTCCTTCATCCCACGATGCATTTGCAGACTTTCTTTTGTATTTATTAACCATCTGCAAAAATAAAAGAACTAATAAGCAGTCAATGAAATTATACAGGGCAAATCGGGTATGGGCAAAACGGGCACCCGCTTTGCCCCTACCCTTTTTGCCCACAAGCATGTATTTTTTTCAATCGACTCATATCCTTAAAACCGAAATAATAAACGCCAACCTATTACACAAATAAAACGTCTATTTGTTGCAAAATCATTACACAAAACTGGTAAGAACATATTGTAAACCATTTTCGAGTATTCAAAAGTAATGTAACTCAATTTTTTTTAGTGGAAATAGCAAAAAACTTCTTTCTTATCTTACCGTGAACTAGTGTCCGCCAGAGAAGCGTGCCGGCTCCCTGTGATTGGAGAGTGGCAGGCGCCGCGCACTGCACGCACACATTCTTATTAGCAATAAAGGTGCGCAATTTAAAAAGCATACCCGTTTTAGGCGGGCTACCCGTTTTAGGCTTACCTCCCCTATTAAGTATTGTAAAATAATACCGTGAACTATATTACATTGCTAGAAATGATTGATTAGTGTACTTTTTCGATCGTATTGTACCTACTTTGTTTTTTATTTATTTATTATGCAGTGTGGCGACCTTTTTGGATTTTATTTGAGTAAGTATTTATCAGCGGAACCTTGTAAATGGCCTTTAATTTTATATTCTTTACAAACTCTGTACCTATACGCTAGATATAAGTTCGCTGCGAGGTACTTAATTGCGTAACACACTGACAGTAGCAATGGGTTTCATTTTAACAGTTCAACAACATTCATTGCGTTATTTACATTGTTGAGCAGACACATTTTTCGAACTTATGAAGCAATGGATTACCAAAAAATAGTATTCCTTCAAAATGATTCAGTTTGTGATTGAAAGTGTGTTAGGCAGTTAGGGCGCAGAAGATAATAAAATACCTGAAGCAGTCAGCTTGCAACTACTTAGACTGAAGCAGTCAGCTTACAACTACTTAGACTGAAGCAGTCAGCTTGCAACTACTTAGACTGAAGTAGTCAGCTTGCAACTACTTAGACTGAAGTAGTCATCTTGCAACTACTTAGACTGAAGCAGTCAGCTTGCAACTAATTGGACTGAAGTAGTCAGCTTGGAACTATTTAGACTCAAAAAACAACAACAACAGCTAGAAACATCCGAATTGAGAACCTCCTCCTTTTTATAAGTCGGTTAAATGTATCTTGTTAGGCTTACTTAGTATTTCAGACAATAAAAGCTTAAAGCTTTCATCACCTAACAAAACAAATGTTAACCATGTCAACCCAAACATACTTACCAAAATTACGTCGAAAGGGTAAGAAATTCCCAGATAACAGAAAGCAATTTGTCATCACATTACTTTCCGACCGCCCCTTGACAACAAAATGACTAATACCAGGAAAAAACGACCAACTTTTTAGTCTTTGTCAACCCTTCCCTTGCCGCTGTGAAGTTCATTAATCAAGTTGTTGATACACCCCTAATGGTCGTAATGACCGAGACACACAACTTATGGGTAACGAAGCGCGCGCACGGTTAAGTATGTTTAATTGATATTTTCGCTTGGGGTCACAATTTTAAGGTTGTCAGTGCTAGGGTTAGGGTGTAATGCTTTAAATTGAGACAGGTTATTGGGAATGTATTGACGGTTTTTAAATAAGGGTTATTCGGTTTTACAAGTGTCTTTTTACCGATTTCAAAAAAAAGGAGGTCATTAAGATTTGGTTATTTTTTTTTATTTACTTATTTCATCACCACTGCTCTCAAAACGGTGAAGGAACATCGTGAGGAAACCGGCATGCCCGCACTGGGCCTGCGTGGTGGATTACGGCCCACTCCCTCTCACCGAGAGGAGGCCTGTGTCCCAACAGTGGGAACGTTATAAGCTGATTATGTATGTATGTTATGTAATAATATTTAACTTTCACCTATACTATAATATTATAGAGAGGTAAAAGTTTGTTTTTAAGTTTGTAAGTGGGGGGTAATTTTCGGAAGTCCCAGTCGGATTAGAAAAATTCTTTTTGCATTTGATAGCCCAATTCTTGAGGAAGGTTATAAGCTATGTAACATCACTCTACGACCCATAGGGGCCAAGCAAAAGGAAAAAAGTCAGAAAGAACGCTAAGCGAAAACAAAGTAGTAGCACGGGCGAGCGATGGGATACGACGCGATGGGTGGGGGCTGAAATTCCAAACGGATGAAGTCGCGGGAAGAAGCTAGTTTATTTATGAAATGAAAGTTGGTTTAAACAGAGCACATGAAATAATTCGGATGTAAAACTAGAAATTTCGTAGTTCCTCGTAGCACGTACTACGAGATTTGCTGCTACTGGATAACGCTACGGGCCTACGGGGTTGATTTGAAAATGATGATATTTAACTTCTGATTTTCGATATGGAGATGACGGTTTTTAGCCTGACACCGATGCATTTACTTAGGGCGAATTTCACCAAACTTTTATACCTAGAATAATTAAATATATAATAAATATAAGTGTACTGCAGGCTGGAAGTAAAATATCTCTGGTTGCATTCCAACAGTCAAGCGAATTTATAATGAGTTTAGAAAAAGTAGTGATGGTATAGGCGCGTTCATAAAACACTCTCTCTCTAGCTCGGAATAAACTCAGTAATTGTAACCTTGTATTTTAACATCAACGTTCGAGGTTTTCCAGGGAGCTATGGAACGGAGTATTCTGGGTATCAAACTAACTCACCGGATTAGGAATACTACCATCCGTTCCGTCACAAGATAACTGATGTCATTGGAAAGCTGCCACGATAAAAAGGAATTGGGCTGGACACATCTGCTGCATGTCAATGACCAATGGGCTAAACTAACGACCCAATAGGCTATCTTAATGGCATGCGTCATCGCGGCAGGCCCAGACGGAGATGGCGGGATGAGTTGGAATCCTTCAGCAAGAACTGGTACTTAGCATCTTTGAACAGAGAAGTGCAAAGAGTAGGGAGGGGTTTGCCCTGCAGTGGAACACCGCCACACAATATTCTTCAGTCATCATCTGCGTAGCCTTTTCCCAACTATGTTGGGGTCGACTTCCAGTCTAACCACAAGCAGCTGAATACCAGTATTATACATGGAGCGACTGCCTGACTAGCCGTAACGACGTTCAAAGATCCACGAATGACAGCCGGGATCAACGTGGCTTAACGTGCTTTCCGAAGCACGGAGGGGTCACGGTATGTAAACATGGTCACCCATCTACAGGCCAACCGCGGCAAGCGTAGCTTAACCTGATCGATCGACCTGTGCGGCTGTTCTCTTTACAGTACCGTAGTAAACTTTAACCGCTTAAATTCAGTTTTGAAATTGTTCATTTTACAACTAAATGCGTAGTAGTCATAAAGTTACATTAAAAACTCCTACCAAAATCTTCTAGTGTAATGTAATAGTGTATAAGGAACTGGAATGATGGCTCGTTTAGTCTGTCTAGCCGGCTTAATAGTCTCATAGCCTTGGCAAGGGTATCTGTCTGCTTGCACCGCGGCACCGTGCCGCGGCTAGGTCTAACATTGTGTTGTTTGTTCTTACTTGTTGTGAAAAGTCTGGATGTAATATAATAGGCTGGTATATAGGGTGGATTGATAGCAGGCGGTATGTTTGTTTATGACACATAACTATTTTAATGTTTGGCGAATTTACTTGTTATCGTCTTGTTATCTTCCAACTAGATCTTGATAAAAAAACCCTGATTCCGGAGTTGGAGGCCGTCGTAAGAAAAATAGTGCCATAGTTCGGTTTGATGAAAGCTTTTGCTAGTTATCTTACGCTATAAGCTAGTGTTATCATTATTCTTGTTTAGCATTAGTTATGTTTATCCTCTGAGTCAACCTCTTGTAGCTAGCTACCTCTCAAGTCTCCATTACACTGAGTGTTCCGCATTCTGTTCCCATTGTGGCGATGTAGATGCCGCCACACCACGCACCGTAAGAACGTAGAAATGAATAAAAGCACCCTGTATACAGTCTTACGTATGAAAACATCGTAGCAAAAACTGTCAGCCATGTCTGTCTGCCGAGCGCGTCGTGTTGGCGACTGTCGGCCAGAGAAACAACACTGGCAGTTAGCGAAGTTATAGGGAGTTTGATTCCTGTTTGAGGTTTATTTCGCCGTCGTCGTGTTTAGTTGAAAACTTTTTATGGTTGTCTCCAGTGTTTTGTATTTGTTTCGAGTAGTTTGGAGGAAATAATTAAGGTTGTTTTGCTTGTATTCGTATTTGAGGATTCCGGAGGAGATAGACAGGGTTTTTAGTCCTTAATTTATCTGGAAAATATAGGAAAACGCCCTTATAACTAGACGAGCAAAAGATTTATTTCTGAACTCCTTTCTTTTCACGATTTACTTAGATATGTCATTGGTGAATCGTGCCAATCGTGTGCTCATCTCACTATGAGAACTATCACCCTGACGGATTTCATTTTTTTTAGCAATCAAGAGCCGAACGCTAATCCATTAAAATAATTATCTTCTTTTAGTTCTACTTATTTATGGCGTGAAAGAATTTAAAATATTCCTTTCTAACGTACTCAAATGGAAGCTATTTATTGCATTTATTCAAAAGTTATTTAACATGCTCATAATATAAATCACACACATGACAAGTCAGTATCAGTTAATCTATAGGCTCCATAGAAACTCATTCAATCTGATATCAGTACATTTCTTTCTTTCATGCTGGGAAAGTTGAGGAAATGACGACACGAATTAACGCAGGCCGTGATATATATATATTTTTTTTAAACTATACGAGGTCGGCGTTTCCTATCTGACTACTCTGAGAAGAAAGGCGAAACAAAGTCAAAGGTCCCAGTCTCTTTTAAAGTCCAGACATAACTTTTGGTCAGATTATATGAAGGCCATGTAGATGATGTCTGAGATGGTCTTTTGAGGAAAGAACCACACAGATTGAGAGGACCTGTCCAGTCAGTGCACGCATTTGTCAGAAATCGTGCAACTCAACTGAAAACTTAAGAAGTTCAACGATTCGACGAACAATACCATAGAATGGACATTTGGGTAGGCCACATAAATTACTCAAACTGTCAGACCATGACAAAAACTATCAGAGTGGGTCCAATCTCTGGATAGATGTATCAATGCGACTTTTTCTATCTTGTGTACAATTTGGGGCAATTAAGTAACAGCTGACTCGCAGGAATCCGTTGGATGCGAGAAGCATAGAACCGGTCGAAGTGGAGGTGCTTGGTCTTTCGCCTGAAATAAGGATGATGATGATCTTAACTCTATGTATAGTTGCATATCACACGTGTGAGCACATACTATAAAGCTACCATTTACTGGGTACGTCTTTTATGGACTTGGGCTTGAATGTGCCCTGGCGGCTGAGAGTATCTCATGCTCTTTCAAAACCGTCTGTAATTGATTTATGTGAAAAAATGCTTCGAGTTTGAGTTAAGTTTGAGTTTGATGAAATAAAAGCAACTAAGCACGGACTTTAAATATCTGAAATCGCAAAAACGCAGTAGACTTGAAAGCCCAACTTGAAAGGAGTAGTCCCTTTGCTCTCACAGGTCAGTAAATACACCACCTGTGATGGTTGCAAAGTGCAGTTAGTTCTGGGGTAGTATCTAACCTACCGCGTTTTGGCGATTTCAGATATTTAAAGTCCGTGTTTTCTAGCATGGTGATTTATGCCCGGTTCTTCGTTTTTTTGAGAAAACGGCTGTGAGCTTACGGAGATGTATGATATGGAAGCAGTCATTCTATCCTGTTCCAACCCCAGATGAGAGGATGAGGATGAATTAAGTTTATATAACATTTTGTCAGGGTCGTGTACCTATGTTCTTCTATTATGCGACATTGTTACCTGTATTAATTTGGCTTGCAGTCGTTTGCATGACACACAAGATACATTATTGTCTTCATAGTTTTTAATCCACACAAATATGGACGCTGTTCAGTTCCATAGGAATAAGACAGATACTCAATCAGACATCAAGTCGAAATATTTCTATCGTCAGATCAGCGCGATAACTTTTTCTAAGACAATGCGTTTCCCGTCGTCACGTGCATTGTTGTGTTGGTGGTGTTTTCCCACATCGCTCACTGTGTCGATATTGTTAGTGCACACTTTCACTGATCGCACCAGGATGTGCACTGTGTCTGTGGACACAGGGATAGTGGTGATAGGTGTCCAGAATTTGGGTATTGTCAGCGGTAGTCTCGGGATTAGGGTCTGTGCCTTTGGTCTAGTCATCTACACATACATCACGCTTGTGACACCCTAAGGGTCTGGCAGAACCTACCTATTAACTACACCCACATTTCTCCAGTTATGTTTAAGTCCCATGTAATAGGGAGCTAGTCTTTTGCCATGAACCGGGCACATGTCCATACTCCGGCCTGTTTCTGAGAAATTCCTGAAAGAGAAATCCGACAATGCATTGCCCGACCTGGGAGTCGAACCCAGAACCTCATGCTCGGCGACCACTAGACAAACACGCAGTCTAATCACCTACGAGTACATACAAGGTTATCCTAGCCGGTTGAGGCACGCAGTCTAGTAAAATGCTAGACCGCGAGGTTGGCTGCAAGTTATTTATTGCGAACTTTCATGTTGGCTCCGGAACCAAAAAAGAATTTGAGGTATATATTATAACTAACTAGAATTTAATTTATATCATACGATGGACTAGTTACTTGCAAGCGATACAGTTAGATGCGGGAAGCACAGAACCGGTCTAGGTGTCGATGCTTGGGGGAGACCTATCGACCTTTCGTATCGTATCGTATATTCGTAATAATTGTATCGTAGCAATATCGTACTACAAAATGGTTTAAGACTTCCCCATTTTCCTAAATTATTCCTGGCCGATTGCCAAAGTCTGTCAGCTTAAAGGAACCTCGAGTGGTCGATAACAATCGCAATGTTTCGGAATGGTCAGCTAAAGTAAAAACAAAGTTATTCCAAATAATTTTATTCATCCTCTCATAATACAAATAACTTATAAAATTACGTACATTATTAATTTATTGTTACATTTCGATATATTTGTACAATATTTGTGGTTCTCGTATAAAACTATCGGCTACTTTTAATATTAAATACACATTTTTGGAACAAATGCAAGTTTATGAGCATTCTCTTTGAATCTGAGTATTATGTCATTAGGAAAGAACATTGATATAACATCATAGTACAATAGTTATTGTGACCGAGTATTAATATATGGATAAAGTAAGAGTAGGTAAAAGTATTCATGACTTTCATAGAAGCCATTCATGAAAAATGTGGCCTATAATAATATTTTTCTGTTTCCATTTTTATACAACTTACCCAGGCCAGTTTAAGGAATTTAACAATTATTACAAGATACCTATGTACTAGTGATTACTAGAAATGCTGTTTTAGAATCTGGTTCTCTCATCCAGAAAGAAGAGTATGAAAATATGTTAGTTATTCCTACAGCCACTGGTACTAGTTTACATTGACTTTGTCAAGAGTATCGGCATAACACAAGATTCTTACAACTCTTATATCGCTTACATTGCTTCTTATTTACACTTTGAACACATTCCAAAAGTATAAAACTGTAATACAAAATAACATGTATATTTGTACTTGTATTTTACAATAATCTCTTATTTCTAACTTAGGGTATACTTACAGCGAGCTAGCAGCTAAGTGGCAAAGTGGGATATGTCTTAAATTAATCATTTCATGAACAAGAATAAACTACAGAAAGCATTCGATATGTCTACGCATATATTAAATCAGAAATAATTTAAAGCTGACGTCGTTATATCAACTTAACTTTATAAAAGCCCTATATAAAACTACAAAGTTTGCGCATATTTTTTCATTTACAACCAACATTTGGTTTCGTGCGCGGTGAATGGCAAGGCAAAAAGATCCATTACAAATAAAACCAGTAAAGGTGTTACAAATGAATGAAACCGTCACATTTTAAACCGATTAATCCCAAATAACTCTCGTACGTACATAAATTTGTCCAAACCCTTTACAATTTAAGCCTTTTATAGATAACGATTATTACATTGTGTAGGTACGTCACAACATGATCACCGCACACGCGTTGTGCACCTGGTCTCTATTATCCGCGACTTACGCGTGTTTCGCAGCAGGCCCGCCGTGGCAAGATATCAAAGCAGCTAAGGAAGACTTTTTGTAATCTATCTAACAATACTATGGCGTGGGGGCTACAACAATCTATCAAAAAGTCAGTCTTTTACATCGGAGGTCGGTTCACTAGGAGAGGGGAGGCACTACGAAGAGCCAGGATCACGAGATGATGCAGTTCTTGTCGTGTTGAGCATTCTTTCTCTGTCGTTCTCTCTTGGCGCAGGCGACGGCGTCGTTGGGCACGTACGAGATGCGCACGCCGCCGTACGCTCGTCTTGTGGGGAGTGTGTAGGATTCTGCTGACGATGATGACGAGGAACATGTGCTGCAGTAGCTGCTGGCGTCTTCATCTCTCACCTTCTCTCTCCGCGGCGGCTCGTCTGGCTCGAACGCTTCGTTGTCATCCCCACAAAACCTCACCGTCCGGCCTCCTCTCGGTTTCCGCGGTGACTTCTTACCGTCCACTAACGTTAGTTCAGGCATTGATGATGAGTGTCCTGGAGTGACGACTGCCTGCGCTTCCACGGGGTGCGGAGGCTTCCAGTCGACGGGTGACTCGTCTTTATGGTCATCAGACGTCGGTGTGGGCTGTATCTGATGCTCTGTCATAGACTGTTCTAGTCTTAGGTCTGCTAGCGCTCTGTCGAGGCTGAGGCAAGCGTGCGGCGGTGGTGGCGGGTGAGGAGGAGGTGGAGGAGGAGACTCACGTATCAGCGACTCGCTCGGCTCTGAATCCGCGTCTATATTATGTGGTGAGAGTTCTCTATGCGGTGATCTAGGTGGGGACTTAGGTGATGGCATTCTTCTGGGCTTTGGCACACGTTGCGGTCTGGGTCCCGGTCCTGAGGAATCTGACGGCGTGGGCGGCTCACCTTTGGAACACGCTATAGAACAGTATATCGCTCCTTTTCTTGGTAAGAAGGGTCTGCCTAATAAGCTTGCTCTGCAGGTATGGCAGGCGAAGCATCGTTCTGTGGCGTGCCAGTGCTGTCCTTCATGGGACATCTGACCCTGATCAACGCCGATGGGTTCCCCGCAGGCGTCGCAGTACTCGGCGAAGCAGTTGTCGAAGCAAGGCAGGCAGTAGGGGCGGGCCTCTCGCATGATGTACCGCTGCCCGCCCAGCTGGCGCGCGCATTCGGCACACGCGAAGTGCTTCATGTGCCACGCACGACCCTCCGCCTCTGTACACTCGTCCGCTAGGATTATCTGGGGACAAAGAGAAATGTGGTTAAAAGTGTAATTTTTGATAAATAGATAATTTAGGAATTGCTCGGCAATAAATCTTGCTTGCAGTGGAAAGTGGGCTATGGTAGGCTTCGGCGAATCTACTTAAGAACATCTACAGTGTCATACAAAGCCTTCTAACTCTAAGCCATTTAGCATATGATTATGAATAACTTTGTAGTAGGGCAGGCTTCATACGAGGGCAGGCTGAAATGTTTTGAGCCTAAGTACCTTAAAGTGACAGTAATGTCTCGCCCTACCTGTCACTAATTGAGAACATTCACAGTAATATAAATACCGAGTTTCATGTAATTAGCGTCATTACGCTTTTAGTAATTGAACCGCAAACATCACTATGTCTGAGCCATCCACGCAGTGTACGAAAAATGCCCCAGTGCACACTGCGGGAGTTTCTAGGCGTGCCCTAGCCGAGACAGGATTTGAAGAAATCAACCACCCACCATACAGTCCGGACCTAGCACCCAGTGATTACTTCCTGTTTTCGAATTTGAAGAAAGACCTCCGTGGGCGAAGATTTTGACCGATGACGAGATGAAGGCGGCTGTAGACGAGCACTTCGAAGGCAAACACAACGAATATTTTTTCACTGGGTTAAAAGCCCTTTATGACAGATGTAAGAAGTGTATTGAAGTAGAGGGAGATTACATAGAAAAATATTTTTTTTATACATTCCTGGCAGTATTTTAAATGCCCCAGGCTCAAAACTTTTCAGCCTGCCTGGTATAACCATACAAAAGAGGTTGCAAATGTATGTCAGACGGTTTACACAGTAAGCAGTGCACAGTTATTAATTACAAATGCAACAGCCTGTCCACATCCTCACCACACATGCACTAGGATCTCATCTTCAAAGACAAATAATCAATTACACCATATTTTCGTAAACCGGTTCAATTTAATTAATTATCTGGATAAACACGGTTTAATTAAGCATTATTATTCATAGTGCTAGCCGGTGCTACCGACCCCAAGAAAGTTGGTTCGCGACAATGGCATGGGAGCGGCTCCCACGGTCGCGAGTTATATTTTGTTCATGATCATTAGTGGACTATTCACTCATTATTAATATTTCAGAAACGGTATTCTGTGTCGTGGATGCACGCCGCGCGCCGCCATGCTGGACTGCGATTGTTCGATGTTCGGATCGGTTCCGTGTTTCTGTTTCTTCAAGTTGGTGCAATGGCGGATGAATTAGGTTATTGTTCTGTGTGTTATGTAAGAAGGAATGCATTGTTTGGTAGTTCTACGAGCTTAGGATTAAAAAGCCCTTTGGTTTAGTCTTTGATCATTGTCTTTTAATATAGCTAATGTGTAATCTATTAATATTTGAGACATAACCTTTGCTCTATTTAACAATAACACAGGTAGAGACGATGACTGTTAAAGATCAAACCTATTTATATTTGTCGGACGTAGGTGCTTTATTTTCGTGTTGTTTGTCCATCAGAGTTTTAATATTTTAATCATGATATATTCAGTGCTGATGTTTAACCGTTGATCGTTATCGACGACATCGCAATGTGCAGTGTGCTTCCACAATACACACGTTTTGTAAGTCTACAGTTATTTTTAACGTCATATTTTTTTATTAAATAGAACTACAAAATAATAAGCTATTTGTGAAGTTATTCATTCAGTTGTTAATGACATAGTTAATAGTTCATTCCACTTTGCCGAAATCTTTTGTACAAAGTTGTGTTTTGTAAGTGTAGTTTTAGAACTTTTTTAAATTGAAAATGAAGAATGTGGGAAAAATCTATTTGTATGAGCTCAAAACATAGCAACATCAATGTACGTCCCATTCTGGACCCAGTGTGCCTGGCTCCCGTACTTGGAAACGAGAGGTCTCAGAGAGTCAGTACCTATACAAGATCTAAGTAAGAACCTCTTAGACCTGACAGCTTGGAAACTTTTGGGCAGTCAGGTTGGAAGGAGCAGTGGTTGGTAGAAGAGCAAGGGACTTGCTAATACAGAGTACATTGTTATAATTTTTCTGCAAACGCGAATAATTGTTATTTCCTTCTTTAAGCGTATTAAATCTCCATAGCAACACGTAGCCTAATTCCGAAGCAGACAGTAGCCACTCCCCGTGGGACAATGTTGGCGGATAGGCAGGGAGCCAGGTCACGTGTCTCCCAGCACTTGGGAGCCTGGGAGCCGAGTTATCAGCGATGTTATCACTGGCAACCGTTTTATTGTTGCTCTTGCTACGGAGCAACTATTAGGGCGTTGGTACCATTCTGTAGTATGTTTTGTGAGCTTGAGCTGGAAATTAACTTTTATGATGTTTTGCTAAGCGGTTTTTATTATTTTTATGGTTGGATGTTAGTTCGTATATTTGAACTATGCTATTAAAGGAACCTATTTTTCGTGTCTTCTTATTGGTTTGATTTTACTCGAGATGATGATGAGAGAGGTGAGATGAAGAGGCTTTAGTAGGTAGCTCTTAAAGATTTTTTCCTGGTGAAATATTTAATGTTGAAGCAGGAAAGATATATATATATATATTGGTCTCGCTCGGAAAAATAAAAAAACAAAGTAAATCTTCAATATTTTAGTTAGCTTATACTTATTATGTAGAATGACTTTAAATTCAACGTTACTTATATTACATTTTACGTTTTAATAGATTTTATTTTAAATGTACTACTGTACTGTGCTAAACCTCCCCAAACAAGCATCCTGAAAAACTCTATCAAACTATAAGTTTCTTCGTTTTCAGGACTATTCAGGTCGTCACATGTCCTACGATGTTATAGGAACCACTATCATGTTATGACTAGTGTTGTGCTTTGTTTATCGATATAGTAAAACATGTGACTAAGGTTGATCGACATCTGGCGGTGAATCATCGATATTACTTAGACTAATGTATTACTTAGATAACTTATTATGTAGATAGTGTACCTATGTTGATCATGTCTTTGTAGTTACGCAACCTGTGACAAGGATCTGTTGGACAAGTTGTGTAATTTGTGAGTTAATGTTATGCAAGAGAACTCATGGACTCATGTGGCTATGTAAGTTTATTTAGTATGCACAGAACATTTTTAACCAGTATTTCAAGGAGTTTGGCTTTTCTTCGTAAGCCAATATAACTGGCGAAATGTGGGAGCACTTTAGGTACATCTTTGTCTAACCCTTCGGTGAACACAGGCGTGGTGTCGTTATGTAATAATAATAATAAGTAATTTCAACTGATGGACTACGCATTTTGATATTGCAAATGTAATCTATATACAGCGTGTTTAGAAGCTGATTGCTAAGCTTTAAGGGAGTGATAGTTGACACCATTTGCAACATTTTGAGCCATACATGTCTTAGACAAAGAATTATTTTTTATTTTTTAGCAGATAAAGTTGGTATGTTATTTTTGACTAAAAGTTTGCAGTTAAAAAAAAACCATACTAAATGGTGTCAACTATCACCCCCTTAAGGCTTTGTATCCAGTTTCCAAACACCCTTTATATAAAATTCAAAGTCCTCACTGGCTGATATCACCCACAGCCTAAACCGATGATCCTAGAGACATGAAATTTGGAGTGTGTGTCCTTTGTGAAGAGTAGGTATCCACTAAGAAAGGGTTTTTCGAAATTCCACCCCTAAAAGGGTGAATGGGGGAGGGTGAAATTTCACGCGGACGAAGTTGCGGGCAGAAGCTAGTTGAAAATATTTTCAGTAATTGAATAGAACCATAAAAACAAGTTATATAAAAATGCAAATAATAAAAAATTAATTTAGAAAATAAAAAAACCTGACTGCGAAACTGAAAAGCTACAAACAAGCCCATTTTAAATTAAATAAAAGTTGGAAGCAGGCGGGACCCATTTGAATTTGAAAATATGATAAAAATGGTATGGGTCCCGCCTGCTTCCAACTTTTATTTAATTTAAAATGGGCTTGTTTGTAGCTTTTCAGTTTCGCAGTCAGGTTTTTTTTTTTATATTAATTTTTTATTTCCAGCTTTTTAGTTTACAAAAATGTGAAAGATTTCGCAAACGATTTAGTTCTTGGTAATTACTTGTTTTTTACGTTTTGTCACTTCGAATTACTTTTAACCATATAAGTTATATATATTTTTGTAATCACCTTTTAAAACCCTTTATTTTGATACCCCACTCGATTGGTTTCAAGAAAAAAAAATTTTTTTTTGAAGACATTGCGCCATAAATCGGCCATTTTAATTTTTTTTCAATTTTGATATACCCAGTGTCACTCTCACAATTAAGACGAATCTAACGGCACCTCTCAAGCTGAAATCGATCAAGCCGTTTAGGCTACAGAGCGTGCCAAAGAAATATACATACATACATACATACATACATACATACATACATACATACATTTCATTTCATTTCATTTATTTATTCAATAACAATTTCCATTGTGTCTGAATTTTTACAAAGGTACATAAGCAAATAATTAAATAATAACAATTAAAAACACAATTACATTTCTTCAACATAATCTCATTTCCTACCTACATTAATATTATTCATACAAGATCAAAATTTAAGAAAAAAAAAAAAAAAATGTCAACGAGTAAAATAAAATAATTAATAAATGTCACTAACAACTACCTAATAATTTCATTTAATTACCAATTTCATTTAATTGTCAATAACATTAAAATTCACATATGTCTTTATTATTACCAGTATTCAGTGTCACAATTAAATTCGTTGATGTCAGCATTTCTAAAATGTTATGTTCAGTATAATGTTATGTTCATAATAATGTAGTAATGGTCTAGCTAAGACACATCAGTGAGAAACTCATCAACAGTATAATAGCATTTTTCTACCAAAAAAGATTTTACTTGCTGCTTAAACTGGTTTATGTTATATAAGGATTTTAATTCTATAGGTAGTTTATTATACAATTTGATTGATTGAAAACTTGCCGCATGACTGACTACTTTCATAAGTGGATGTATGTCATACTGCAAGTCCTTACGCCTTGTAGCTTCTCGCTTATTTCTTTCTTCTGCTGTTTCGGACCTGTTCAGTTTTTTCATAAGCTCAGTAAGCACTACTAGAATGTACAGGCACGGCACAGTTAATATCTGTAGATTTTTAAAATACTGCTTGCACGAGACCCAGGGTGGAATTCTTACTATAGTTCTCAAGGCCCTTTTTTGAACGACAAAAGCTGTGTTAACATTGTACGCATAACTACCTCCCCACAGAGAAATACTGTACCTGAGCCTTGACTCCACAAGCGAATAGTACACTACCTTTAATTGTTCTATTGTGATCTCCTCTCTAAGACTTCTAAGGGCATAGCAAGCCGAGCTAATTGAGCTTTCTATTGCTGACAGTTCCTTTTTCCAGTTTAACCTTTCGTCAATGTAAATACCTAAAAATTTTACGTTATCCATTAAAGTTATAGTATCATTATTCAAAGTTATGTCAATTTTATCCTTATTTCTCGACGTTGTCCTAAATAACATGACATTTGTTTTACTGGTATTTAGGTTAAGATTGTTGATGGTAAACCAATGATGGAAAAGAGCCAGAGCCATGTTTACTTTATTTGTTAGAGTTTCTATGTCATTAGCGGATATTATAGCATTTGTATCGTCAGCAAAAAGAACAAGTCCAGCATCTATATGCTTTTCTATGTAATTAATTAAATCATTAATGATACATATATACACTCGAAAAACATAACCCTCCTTCTGACGCAGTCGGGTAAAAATGCAAATATGTAAAGGCTTCATTGAATTGGAGTTGGTTTCTATAAAATGCATCGCTGTGCACTAAGCCTTGCCAGAATGCGGAATTGGTTCAAAATGACAATCTATATGGAAAGTTATGTTGATTAATGTTTGTAGGAGATTTCAGACTCGAATGCATGAAAATAAATAAGAGAACTTTTGAAGCTTGCCAGAAAGATGGGACCGTTGTTCCAAGGAACAAGGATCAAGGAATTAAAACAGCAGAGAATAATCAAATTACAAATCACTTTTCAAGGCATTTATGAAAGTAAGAAGTCTTAAATATTGTTAAAGTACCTAATATTAATAAAGATCGCTTTTCGCGATAAGACCGCCTATTGTGTGTGTGATCCTTTATAAAATGTCTGCATTTACCTATATCTATAATTTGGAAGGGTACGCCTTACAACATATAATATGCAGGGTTATTGGTAAAACATTAACAACCTCTTAAGAGGTCATTGTTGGGACCAAACCTGCAATCAGCTGTTCCCTACATTTTGACGAGTTATAAGAACACAAACGTAGGGAACAGCTGATTTTTTTCGACATTTCAGATTTTGTCCCATAGTAAAAGTTGTTCATAATAATTAGTACCATTGACCTCTTAAGAGGTTGTTAATGTTTTACCAATAACCCTGTATATTATATAAATTACTAGAAGAAAAAAAAACATATAAATTATTTTACTGAATTAATAGAATATTCTATTCTATTCTAATATGTACCTAATTGTTAAATGTAACCAAAGTCAGGGCCAAAACTATATCGTTAATTCGTTACCAGTTGCGAGTGTACCGGACATAAATACCGCTGATCTGCATTGCCGTACTCTTGACATTGCAGCCTAATATATTGACTTGCAACATTTGTAACGTTTCAGGGCCTTTCAGCCTTACTTACTGCAGCGGGGCATGATATAACTGAAACTTGGGCGCAGTCACCAGTAACGAGACTGTTGCTACGAGAAATGTAGCTTTATGGAGACAGAAGTGGGTTAGGAAAATTCTTCAGGCTGAAAAATGGAAGAATTGCTGAAAATATATATGGGTGGAAAAACTTTTCGTTTAACAGGGTATTTTGTGCATGCACATTAGTTGTGGTGGCATTTGCAATAGGTTACCTATATGTGTCATTGAAATATTAATTATAATTACGTTTGCTCTTTTGATTTAGAATACAGTTATTTGGCCCGAACTAAAAGCGAACTTTTTCGAGTATTTGATTCTCAATCTAAGTAAGAGACGGTGGAAAGATTCAATTAAAATAACAACACATATTGAACCAACCAACGACATATTGCAAATAGCGACCTTGCTATGATGACAATTAATAATGTAACTATTCTATTATGCTACTACAAAACGTGTGATCAGTGAGCTTATCTTGCTACTAAAGCAAATTTCACACGAGCATCACAGACAACTCAATCAGTAATGCAGTCCTATCAGCGATGGTCGCAGTGGCTCGCGTGTTACCAGCACATAAACCACTGCCACCGCCGTGGTATGCCATGGGACCATGCTCGCCTGGCTAGTAACCCATCGTTATAGAGTGCACCGCACTATGCTATCGAGATCTGCATGTTACCTGATTTAATTCGATACATGCTCCTTTATATGGGGATTGTAAGTATAAGTAGGCAATTATTCAGTAAGGGGTCATGTATAATTAGCTGGGATGATTAGTGATGACTAATGAGTGTGCGTGACTTGCGATGCATCGCAAGTTACACGTTCACGTTAAACTGGCATTCCTATAGTGTAGGTATATTAAGTACTAACTTCTGCACGCGTCTTCACCCGCGTGGATGTTGGAAACTATCCCACGGGAACGTTCTACCGGGACAAAAAGTAGCCTGACCTTCCCCAGGATGCCATGTATCTCCTCGCCAAATTTTATCGAAATCCGTTCAGTGGGTTAGGTGTGAAAAGGTAACATACCTACAGGATTACTATAGAATTTATAATATTAGTATGGATGTAAAATTGAGTCCTTACTTTTTAAATGAACGGGCGGGTTCATTTCCCCTTTATGATCCCTGCGGGGTAATTGCCTGAGTACAGACTAACAGCAGGAATGGGTTTCATTCATTGCGTTATTTACGTTGTTGAGCAGACAAATTTTTCGAACTTAACAAGCAATGGATCAGAAATGTCCTTCAAAATGATACAGATTGTGATTGATAGTGTGTTACGCAATTAGCGTACATTGTATTACTTGTACATTATTTGATGTGCGACCGTGTGGAAGATTGTAGAGATCTCAACTTTTGTATTTCTTATCTTAGATGAAGACACATGATTCAGCAATTAATTAGTTTGATTTGAACCAAGCCTAGATTGGATTTTTGAAAACTAAATAAAAGTCACACAATAAACGACATCTGTAGGTATAGTAATTCAAACAAGTTAATGGGCAATAAATATTCATAATATGCTGGGAATTTTCGTGAAAAATAATTATAAACAAAATAAAAATTTACATGGAAGTTTACCTTGTTACTGATAAAAAAAAAAGGTTTTGGATAACACGAGCTTAGACCGTTTAGAAATGTTATTTATGCAAATTACTGGAAAAACAAGATCGAAATTTTAACTAAGTACCTACAAATAATGTTTTACAAAAGTTAATAATTTAATTTTACCAGTTTGCTCAACAATTCGTGACGACCACTTATTCTAGTACTTGCAGGAGCTATAAAATAAATAAATTCGACATTTTAATGATCGGGGGCGATAAAGCCACGCTTTGTACCCTAAAAATGTTACCATATGAAAAAATACACAGATTTTAAACACGAAAATGAAATCACGAATTCTTCAGTCAGTTCAATAAATAAAGTTTTTAACTGATTCAGATAAGGCAACACGCAAGCATTTTTAATAAGTAAATTATAGCCATAAGCGGGGCAAGCTAACACGAGAAATATTAATAGCCATTAAATATTTCTAGATTATTTATTATCTCAGCGTTTGATCTGGAATTATATGCTTTTCTCCATGGGGCGACGTCGTAGGGCATTAATCAATGGTGTTTATGGGCTTATTAGCTGTGTTATGGTATTTAAAGCTCATTAGCGAGCTTGAACACCATCACGACAAGTTCCTTCTGCACTCATGAAATGTCACGTAATCAGCTTTAAAGCTATTGGGATTTTTTCAGTATTGGTATAACAAATTCACAATGTGTGTGATTTGATTGTAGTTTACCCTACGGCCTACATAATAAGAATTGGCTACTGTCTATGTCAACTAATTTAAACCTACCATCACTCGTATTACTACAATTAAACGGCTCTAAAGGGGAAAGCAACGATTGGTGAACACTGTTGTTTTCTGCAGAAAGATGGACGCCACTGCCAGTCCACTACTTAACAGCTATCTATATTTTTTTCTTTCTTTAATCAAAACGGTTTAAAACCAATTAAAGACAGTTTATATTATACATACACAAAAGATAAAATTTAAAAGCATCAAGCAAAAAGTTAACAACACTTTCATAGATCCCTCTCACAGTTGGTACTTCTGACATGCCGACAAAATCATCGTCTATTCTTCAGCACACAGATCATTTGTTGGAGTAGAGTCAACCAGAGTACGTACTACAAGAAGGGCTGAGTTTTTCTATTTCTTGGTGGACTTCCTGAGTTATATTTTAGTGTCGGTTTTATACTCGCTTTTATCGTTTAGAATAGTTATTTGGTACTGTGGCGGTCCGGCCGGTGTAAATCGTAATTTAATCGTATAAAAGACATTAACACAGCTAATGCATCAATTAAGCCATCTGCGTTCCTCGAGAATTGGGGTACCAAATGCAAAAAGACTTTTTCAAATACGGCTGGTTGTTTCAGAGCTTGTCCTAATTACCTCCTATAAGCAATGTCCGTAAAAAAATCCTACTATATTATTTACTTAATCCGAGAGCAATAAAAAATATTATATCTAAATTAACTCTTTTTCTAAAATCTATCATCACGACCCATCTTTACTGCCGCAGATTGGGTATAGTACAGACACATTAATTACTTGTAGCCTTATAATTTGCGCTAATTGCACCAGATAGCTACAAACTAATGAAGACATCGAGCTAGTCTCCCATGGCCTTGCACAAGTTATTATCAAACATGCAACTTCAGCATTTCCTCATCTGCTTTTGCAATTTATAGTTTTATGATTACATTTGCATAGACCTGCTATTCTCATGAAATGTGATTTTGTTTGGTTTCAAGCATCAGGCACATAAAGAAAGAAAGAATTAATAACGTTTATTAAAAAATGGTCAACTTTGTCTCATAAGGAGTTGTAGTGTTAAAGTCAAATAATTTATTTCAATTAGGCATTTAAAGACACTTTTGAATGTCAAAAACAAGAAAATAGAATTGATTCAACTTTGTAGCTTAAGTTAATACCTACCCTCCATAAAATACATAACTACACACACGTACACCCCATCTTTACTCACCTCAACTGTTTTTGTATGTTAATTCTATCTAAATTAGCTTATTTTTACTCTTGTAAATGTTATTAATTTATATTATGAAGTTATCAATAACAATTTTGCCTTAGCAAAAAGCATTACAGTATTATTAACTTTGTGTAGTGTTTGGGTCACCAATATACGGGTGGTGCCAAGTTTTCTGTTGGATTTTCTTGCATGTTAATTGTACGTTAGTGAGCCATACCATGTGTAAGTTTATTAAATGAATTTGAATTTTAGGTGCCCCTTCCAAAAGGTAGTATTGAGAAGAATGGGGCAGAGAACTCCATATCTAGGTACTTTAGTAAAGCGAGCTCCTGTCTTCTAATAACACGAAACAGCGAAGACTAATCTGAGCCAAGGGTGGTTACAGTAACCATAGGTAAATATTTTTTCTATGTAACACAATGCCTTGTATTTAAAAAAAAACCCTACTCAATAAGGTGTACCCATATTTAAATTTCATAAGTAAAAGCCACTTGACCCCAATCACAGTTTACTTACGGACTCAAAGTATTGGTTATCGGCGCGAGATCATGAGCTTTCCCCGTGTACCCCTAATGTCCCCCAATGTTTACCCCTAATGTTTCCCCTCGACCTAGATGCGGTATCGTGTGGAGGGCCGGCCGCCTGGACGTTTCCGGCGCAGACGACGGGCCGGTAACGTGCCGGTAACGTGCGGGCAGCGTGCCGCAGCATTTTGTAGTGGTCTTCAGCGGTTTGCTCAGCACCGTACTTATAAGTTCATTAGGGTGGTTTGTACTGTCTGTTCCAAAAGAATCGGATAAAAAAAATGTAAACAAATGGATGAGGTCACAAACCTATGGGTGCCAATTTGCATTGCTACCTACAAATTGAGTGCTTTGATTCGATCATTTGAATACTTAAACACGAAATTCAATCACCTTTATCAAGATGTTTTTCATTGGTCAGTTGACGTTAACTTGATCATTTCAATTTTCGACCATGATTTTTCAATTAAAATGTGATGGAAAAACTGGTGGAGCGTAAAGTAGAAACCTTCTCTAAATACATGAATGTGTTACTAATTCCCTTAGTGAGTGTTTGCGTAAGAATTTAACCTGAACAGGGTTTGTTCAGTGTTCAGATACTTCTGGAAAACGCCATAGATGACAATACTCTTATGAAACTGATCCTGACCCTCACGAGTGTCTGGCGTCACTATGATGGGCAATTCTCGCCGCACGCTCTCTCTGCACTGCTCTGTCCTTCGTCGTTGCTTTCTGTTATTCTGGCTACCCACCATTATCAATACCCCTTAATGTCATGATATAAATAGTTTCAGGTTGTATCAGGAACTATTGGAGAAGTCAAAGTAAACCAACATCAATAATTTTACTAATCGTTCGTTCGTAGGGGTCGTTGCACCCTTCAGGTGGTGGCCGTAAAGTGTTTGGGACGTCGAACGCATACAAAGTCTTTCCTGAGCGAGGGGTAAATGTAAGTGTGGCCTGTTACTTTGTTTGTTATCTTAATCTCGGAATTATATGATTGCCTGCGGTGGTTTGCGGGACTTGTGGCCTTTTTTGGCATGTGCTAAAGAAAATTACTGTAACGGGAACAGGGAACTTTAAAAAGGTTTTCGTGTTGATTTATGTTGATATTTGCAGCTGTTCTATGTGTAGGTAGAAAACTCTAGTTCTCTAATTTTGAGTAAAATAATCCACTAATGTAGGCGATAGTTGCGACGATCATGCTGTTCAGTGAGTAAAGGCATTAGAGAACAGCACTGCATTCAAGAGTTGATAAATATAACATTATTGAAAAAGTAGAGATAATTAAGTCTTGTCTGCTCCATTATTTTTAAATTGCGGTGCTAAAATGCCTGACCAGTTGTAGCGTTGTAAGTCATTCTATCACCTTATGACTGACTTACAACGCTACAACCGTCCTCTGCATAACATCCAGCACACAATTCGACACAACCATATGGCCGATCAGCATAAATTCCGCAATGTATGGACGCGTCCACCGTGAAATGTCTGAATAATACAGGGGATGTCCATCCCCCCACCCCGATGCTATCTACTTCCGGTCCGTTGGCCGGATATTGCCAACTGCACGCACAATTGCGTCAGCGGTCTGCGCACGCGCCGCGTCGCGATTTTATGATAATGTTGCAGGTTGGAGGGAATCAAGTAATGGCCGTTTTGTGGTAAATTACAGATAAGATAAAGCAATTTGTTATGAATATTAACTTTGTTGTAATTGATCTGATTAGTAAGTTAAATGAGTGAATTAAAGGGTTCATTATTGCAAGATAATTGATGCATAATGTTAAGGGTTTTTTTTTTCATTAGTCATTATTTAACGTTTCTCTTTCTTTCAGTCTATCAGTCTTTTTCATGCTACGATAATAAAATCAATAATCCACGTCACCGCATCTCAAAACAATTGAAACCAACTGATCCTTACCTCATCACAGGCCGAACACCTGGGCTTGAGCGTCTCTGCGTGATGCCTGCCACAGTAAAGCCGGCCATCCTTCCAGAAGTACACGAGGTCCACCAGCAGTTCCTGGCATGAGGAGCAGACGAAGCAGCCGGGATGCCACCGCGCGGAGGGACCGGCACGAGCCGCGGAGACGCACATGTCGCCCGCTGACATCGACTCCTCACACTGTGGAAGAAATGGGGTGGTTAGTCATGATGAAATATTTGAAAGAGCAATTATGTTACATGCCAAATAGGACTAAAATATCATTGAGATCCTTTGGATGGAACTCGCGAACATCCAGCATAACTACGTCACCCCACAGTATGTTGGTAAAATGAAATTAGAATTGTATTGAGCTGTTCAAATTATTTTCAGGATCAACGATTCTAGAGGATATTAAAATAGACTTCACGCTTGGCAAGCACGCAAATTGGAGGCAATAATATGAGTCTTCCAATATTAGTAGTCATCGACAAACACACCGCAATAGGATTATGATGACTACAAAGATCATAAACTATGATATTCTATGGGGCTACCGAAAACATCCTCCAGAAACCGCTTAGAGTTACGACCATATACTTAAGCAGCTATGACTAACAAAATATCTACTGTTACAATATCGGCACGCGCGACTATTGCTTCTGCATACAAATTCGTGAAGATTAGAAAACAGCCTAACTTCCGACCAGCTAATGTATTTCACTTATAATGTTTGTCCATAAGTGGCGACCTTGTGACCACCTCGCCACCTCGGCCAGAAGGACGACCATTGTTCTCCGTATGGAAAGACCAACGGCTATACGTATAAGGACCAAAATATTCCTAAATTGATCCCAAATAGTGTCACAAATTATCCTTGTTTGATGCAACTGTAGCAGAATATTGGGTTGGTAAGACATGTTAGGTTCTGTGGCGTAACATTGAAGTGACCTCTATCCAGGAGCGCAGACTTATGATGGAGTGAAGGTTGTACAAAAACACAGTATTCATTCACACTCTCTCGAATTTAATGAGTCAGGAAACAGTAATAAAGCTTAATTTTGTGCTTGCTATTTAAACATCTAAAACGCTCCCGAGACGGTCAAATGGTTTGATTCAGATACGTAGATCGTGGTTTGAGTCAGACCGTTTTTACACAGCTAGTTTGAGAGGTTTGTCAAACATATTTCTTTTTGTTAGATCACCTGAACAACAATAACTTTTAAGAAACTGTTGACGCTGACACCTCGTCATTTGACATTTAAATCCAATCTATCTTAATGAATGATCGTCTAGTGTAGGAAGTACACGCGCAACGCGATCGATCCTAAAATGGCGCTGGCAACAATTAGTAGTCAAGTCATCGGTGCGGCATCCCTTATGATCGCGGTCGTTTTAGCTGCGCGAGCGCACTGATTCACGCGTAAAGAGCGCTAGAGGTAAAGGTGATGGTTGTTGATTTTATTTTGCTACCCTCTTTGAGAATGGCAACGTACTGAGTAGCTGTACGTATTCAGGACAAGTCTTAGGCCAGCTTGCACAAATCAAGATAAGTTTAGCACTAAACGAATTTAAATCATCGTTCTATTTTTTTTGGCAATTGTTTGAAGATGAAGGAGACATAGTATATTTTAAATACGTTTACCGCTAATCGCATTTAGTGATTTGTAGTACAAGCGGGATTTAGACTGTTAATACAAAGTAACAATATTGAGGCTCAGGAAACGAGAGATGCAAAAGAAAAGAACAAAATTAGATGTACCTAGTGTTTGTTAGCATGTATGGCTAGTATTGGTGTCTTTAATGATTATATTGACGATTGATATTATTAGGTGCACTTCAAGACTTCAAACAGAACGCGGCCAGAATTATTCATTACAGTTTTGAATAAATGTCCACACAAAATACTACTTCATTCCTAGTACAATAAATTCTGATAAACAAAGAACCCTTTTGCCGCATTCCACGCACATTGTCGTGAAGGGCACAAATTCGCGCGTGTGAGGTAAGCAGAGATCTGGGACTACGCACGTACGGGTACAACTTCTCAGAACGAACATATAATGTCATTGTGTCGGTGCTGTCGGCTTCTCTGATCGTAGGACCTTTTAAGGCTTTATTGTAGCTGTGTTTGGTCGATGCGGTTGTTGTAAAGGAATATGGAAGGTTCTTGCGAATTGAGAGCCTAATAATAATAGGAGAGAAGTGGAATAGTTCACTCACTGATCAGTCCACTCGTATGCGTTTCTGGTTTGAAATAAGAAGTGTGATGTTCTATGTAGTATGTATACCGCAAGACCTCATACGCCCCAAAAGATTACTGCGTTAAAAGCACAACGGCCAAACCTTAATTTTTTTTAAGCTAACTAGTTTTAATAAAAGAAAATGGTGTTGAAATATGATTTAATTTTGTTTGGCTCAATCGGCGGTCAGTATGGCAAAATACATCATCATCATTTTCCCAACTATGTTGGGGTCGGCTTCCAGTCTAACAGGATGCAGCTGAGTATGGCAAAATACATATTTTTTGAAAAATATACCTATTTTAAAAGTTACTAAAATCGATTCAGTAGTCAATTATGAACAAACTACTTTCATGACTTGCGCTTATTCTGTTATACCTTGCATAAGAAAAATACGTAATTTTCCAATAAGTCCTTATTGGTCTTTTCAACCCAACTTGTGTTGATTAAACACAAGTTGGTCACAGTGGTCCTTGTAAGCTTCATAGTTTATCGCTTTCGCCGGTACTATAAACATGCGTAGACATAAAGTTCAACGCTTGTATGCACTTACAGTCCACAGCGCTATCCATAGCGTCCATTGAGCAGTGATGGCTACATTTCGTTAGGAATGTGTTGCGCGGCGCGGATTCAAGGCACGATTACTACAGAGTACCGAGTACTGGGCGTGCTATGCGCGCTGCGATGCGTCTGCGCCGCCAGACGCTCTCGCGCATGACTCACTGTTCCGCCACGCTACCACCGACCAAGTTATAAGCGGTAGCGGCAGGTGCCTCAGATGTGAAGAAAATACATTATTTATATGAGCTCTTATATAAGAAAAAACTGTTGAATGAGAAAATACAAATTTAATATTATTGTTAACACTAAATCTTAACAGTAATTACCAAGAGAAGGGTAGATTTGGTATTAGATAGAAAAAACCATAAATTAGTGGGGATGGAGCGTTTATAAATGTTGTGTAAATTCTACAGGATATGTCTAAAGGCTGAAAATACCAGCGAAGGAACATTTCCAACATTTGATCTGTGCAAGCAACAGGTGAAAGCGGAAAGTAGTATCATTACTAACAATGGAAGCAACTTTTAACTATAGGTAAGTGTCACTTGCTTTCTACCTTATATGGAAACCAGTGCTTGAAATGGTGCCAGAACGAATAATGGTAGACTTTGAAGCCCCCGGTACAGTATTACGAGATTTCGATAAGATCTTTCAAAGTCTCACAGACTTGTTGCCCTTGGGACCACAGCTAAGCCAGCGAGGTGGTAATTTCCTCCTTTTTAGGAGTTCCCTGAAGTTAGCCACAGTACCATCTGTCTATAGGTACACTCAATACTAGCGTTTTGCGAAGTTAACTTAATTATAAGTCCATGTAAGAGTAATATTGTAATCCCACGCAATCCGACCCAATTCTCGTCTTCTAAAACTATAATATGAATGTTGTGGTAATTTGCTGGAGAAAGTCTTTAATGTATGTAGTACTTAATCTATAAGTTAGGTTTTGTACCAGCATGAATATGAACATTTTCTATCATTAGAAATATTTTTTTTACTGAACTTAAATTTTAAATTCATAATTTGTACATTTAAGAATTACATAGTAATTTTTTCCAGATGCAAGGACCGAAAAGCGATAGCTAACAAATCAGTTAACTGGTACGTTAATCGTATCAAATCACATTAGAGAAAGATTTTTCAGTTATTTTTTTTTGTCTGTGCTAAAATACCAATCAATCCAATCCAAATCCAATCCCAATCTCTTCGATTATACCTACGTAGTGCAGCGAAAAAAAGGAAAACACGGACTGTCTTCGCCATATCATGATTCATAATGTTATCCTGTTAACATTTTGCCAAAGTGGCCTTTTTGGGCCCTCTGGTCCTCTGTAGAACCATATTTGTTATTAGTGCTTAAGACTGCTCTTATTTTGCAAGATTCTTAAAGCATTGTTAACATCATTGTGTACTCTGCTGGATAACCTGTTACAGGTGGCGGGGACATTGGCGCACAAACTGCAAGTTGCAACCATGGATTCAACACCATGATTCTAGACTCCGGAGCGTAGAAATTATTCGTTGGCAAAAAAGAACCACTATTTCATAGAAAAGTGCAAGCCCTACGTGGTTCAAATGTATGGAATATCAAATTTTTTTTTTAACCGACGACACATTTCAACCTGGTGGGGGTTCAGAATCATATACCCACCGTGACAGGTTGTTGTGGTTGCCACCCTGTATATTTTGGTTTCACCGATTTTTTCTTAAAATCTGTTGTTGTCGGTAAATAAAAATGTATGCAACACTCTTCCTTCTTCTTCATGATAAATTATTTTATTTTGTAAGTAGGTTTGTACAAACACTTTTACGCGTCAAATAATAGTAAACAACCTCGACTTTAAGTGCATTGCAGTAGTACAATGAAGTAAATTTTACCTAGTTGACCTTTAGCCATCCGCGCCGGTCGAGCCCGCCTCGAACACCGCAATGTGGCGAAATTCCGACGACCTTGCATTCTATGATTGATTCGTTCTATTTCCATTCAATCAATCAGTTTCTTTGAATTGTGGTAACACATGGTTTGGCTCTCGTCGGTTTTGTACTGTTCCATTTTTATTTCAAGGTTTAGGAGTAAATTTTCCGCATGAGCTGTTACATATCCCTGTGGACGTAGGTGTAGTGGAAACTTCGGACTCGATCTACAGATACTTCTTTATTTATGCACCTTAAAATAAATTGGGAGAATATGAACAGGTTCCAGTACCGCTCGAGTAAACTTGTAGTGCATTTCCATTACTTTACTTAAAATCTTTCTGCAGATGTGGATTTTGGCAAAAGTAATTTCAACACACTACGAATGCAGATCCCGTCCTTGCAGTCTCAGAAGCAAATCATTTAACACATGAGTTATTCACACACAATCAAATCAATTGCATGTAAGTTGTAACTGCCAAACGACAATGCATAATAAGCAGCATCGTCCAAACACCGCCCGAACGGTGCCACCCATTCATAGAGCCCGAACAGCGATCTAACGCATGTAGCAGCGCATGCGCACCATGAGTAATACTTTGACTTTCACTGCTACGTGACAGACGGACGGACGGTCAGCTGAGCGGAAACGGAGGTGACGTCAGAGTCAGGACGACCATTGTTCATCTACGATTCTTGGAGCTTCCAACCGGTGATGATGAGGCCGGTAGTGATTTAGATGTCGGCCTGAGGAAATTGCGACTTCCCTGGCTAGAGTGGCCAGTCATCCCGGTGCTGTGAATGCTAAGCGAGGGTTATGTGGTCGGTTGTTTGTCTCATGGCGCAGTCGGTGCACGTGCTGTTGGGCGCAGCGTGCATATTAGACCGCAATGCGGGTTGGGATTTAATTGATTTGGAAGTACCTTGTAGTTGGATGTTTGATTTTTGACTCCACATTTGAGTAAGAGAGAGTATTTGTTGTTTAGCAATATTTTACGAATTAGTATAAGAAGTGCAATTTTTATAATCTACCTTATTACTGTTACACATCCTCTCTAGATCGGAATCTCCGAAATCAAAAAACAAACAAATACGGGAGGACCACACAAATTATATGAAAAACGGCCAATCATCATCAAAAAAGTCATCGCAGGTGAAATAGACCCCCGCAGGGAACAAATCGGCGCTAATTT
This sequence comes from Mesoligia furuncula, assembly GCA_916614155.1. NCBI lineage: Eukaryota > Metazoa > Arthropoda > Insecta > Lepidoptera > Noctuidae > Mesoligia > Mesoligia furuncula. The sequence continues at coordinate 27,688,289 of OU744809.1, forward strand.
GTTAAAAAACACAAGCGGCAAGGACCAAATCAAACAGAGGTCCGTAGGACCCGCCCCGTGGACCATCAAAAACGATTTGGACTTGAAAAGACGCCGACGTGGATCATTACTAATTATGAAAACGAATTTAACCCTCTTGGAATCATCTTTGTATTCAAAAACCAACCTTATTTTCTTTCACATAGATAACTTAAAAAAATCCTGGGATATCAAAGCCAATGTTGGTTAAGCTCTAGCAAAAACTTGCTCTAAGTTTCGGCAAGCTAATTACAGGGTGCAATGTACTGACGATTTGTGAAATATATCGCAAATATTGGTGTTGGACTGACGGACCACCAGCATGGAGGTTAATTGATGAGGAAAAAAGTGATGTTCAGCTTCAAGATACTTTGTTTTTAGATAGATTGGGAGATATTAGTTGAAATGGCGTGTTTGTATAATGCCTTTATAATTCTCAGGGTGTAGAAAGATTAAGTGGCAAATGATTCGTGTCGGAATCTTTTTAAGATATTAAGATCTTTTTGACAGCACTCATTTTCTATCATTATGCACCTAACGCAAGACTGCTAACGATTGACCCAGACAGTCAGACACAAACTGATTGTGACAAACCAGTGCGATTTGCAAATATCGACAAGATATAAAATATAATGTTTAACGTTTACTTATGGCAAAGCGGATCTGTTAATAGAGCATCACTAATAGTAGTAATTCTATTAGCAACAATATTGGAGATAGTTGTAGACAGTGACAGCGTTTAACAGTTCAATTGCTTCATCGTGTAATTTAAAGCACGAAGCAAAATGGCAAGACTTGTAAACGTGTTATATGAAAGCTTTTTACTATCAGACAAGCTGTAGCTGCAGTGCAGACTGTTGGTTGAAGTCGCTTTTGAGATTATTGTCGACACCATGTTGATATTAGCTTATTATAAGGGAAGAAATTCTGTGGCAACGGTTCATGAAACATTAAATAAAAAAGTGGATTGTTATAATAAGAAACTTATCACATAATTGTCCCCAATCTGCATTTGCTAGTTAGCAAGAGCTAACTAGCGAATTACGAAGTTCAGTTGACGCCATATTATCTTGTGCTTTCATGGTGGTAGCTTATGATACCAAGTCTACATACGTCTTCTCTCCCACGACTCCCATCCTCAAGTCCTTGTTTCCCACAGTTCCCACAGCACTGGAGTGCGTCACGCGAAGCCCCTACACTTGTCTTATTTTTTAATTTTCTTTTTTTAACCGAAGATACCTGCAGCGTGCCCCCAGACACTTTAACGCTTTGACGGCGTAACAAACGAAAGTCAGAACATCGCTTGCTTCAAAATCATTGCTGGTTTTGTATAGATCATTACTTTCATGTCTCTTCTGTTAGCAGCAGTGGATGTCGTGTCAAGGTGTAGTGTAGTGAAGATTTTTAAGGAAACGCGTGGTGGTCGCGTAATATCGGGCGGATCGAACCGAGATCACGTATAGCTCGCGTTCCGGGAAAGCGCTAGCGAAACGACGGTATTGTTCGAAAAACAAATTGACAAACAATGTGCTGCCATGTTTTAGATTCATGTACGGACGAGACATTTCAAGCCCTCGTTGAGTTGAGTAAGCAGAAATAGTGTTTGTAGCGAACTGTTAAAAATAGTTCAATGGACTTTGAGACTTTAATCATTTGACGTTTCAAGTCATCTAAAAATATTATTACTGCAGGAATCTGACAAATTGCATAATCTGGTAAGACCAAAAATAATACAAACAACAGCAACCAAAGAGATATTTCATGAAACTAAAGTCTCATGTTGTAAAGTAGAAGGCATTACCAGTTCATTTACTCGAGAAGCAAACACTTGATTCTCCAAGAAATGTCTTCTAAAAGTCTCGCCCAGCACTAGGCAAGTGCAATTGAAGTTCCGATTCGACACCTCTGCCATGTTATGCGGTATTATAAACTATTATAAAGTAACTAAATGTATTTTCACGCCATAAGCCATGGGGTCAGTAGAACACCAAGTTGCCGTCAAATTGAGCAATTTTGAGCCTCGTGCAGGCTTAACGTTATTTAAGTGTTGCGCGGACCGAAAGACCAACAAATATGGCGAAAGGGAAGGATTTTGAACAAACCACAAAAGTTCATCTGGGCCGTTTTTTAGGGTTCCGTTGCCAAATGACAAAAAACGGAATCCTTATAGATTTGTCCGTATGTCACAGCCACTTTTCTCCGAAACTATAAGAACTATACTGTTGAAACTTGGTTAGTAGATGTATTCTGTGAACCGCATTAAGATTTTCACACAAAAATAGAAGAAAAAAACAATAAATTTTGGTGGTTCCCCATATCTTAGAACTGAAACTCAATTTTTTTTTCATCAAACCAAATTCGTGTGGGGTATCTATGGATAGGTCTTCAAAAATGATATTGAGGTTTCTAATATATTTTTTTTTCTACACTGAACAGTTTGCGCAAGAGACACTTCCAAAGTGGTGAAAAAAATATTATGATGTACAGACGCCAGCACATCAAGCTACCCGAAACTGTCAAATTTTCCCAATCAACTTTGAACCTTATGCTTCAGCGATAAATTTGAAAATTTATTAAAGAAATTTGACAGATTGTAGTAGCTTGATGTGCTGGTGTCTGTACATTACCATGTAAAATTCCACCGAAAATTGGTTTGAACGAGATCCAGTAAGTAGTTTTTTTTTTAATACGTCATAAATCGTAAACCGCAATTTACTTTTCATTGAATCAACTCAAATATAAAAATAAAAAAAAAACATTTAATTTCACAAACATAAACCTTGTGCATAAACCCGGATGTTACAGAACCCTCGGTGCGCGAGTCCGACTCGCTCTTGCCCGGTTTTTTTAAATTATAATATTTCCAGTGAGTTGGGCGGTTTGTTAATTAATGTCACATAAAGTCTTTCTCTTTTTGTGACATATCTACCTTAAATGTTTCATCATGGAGAGTTTAGTAAAAGAATATAAAAAGCGCGACACTTCATTGTGTTTTCCTAACATCGGCCACAGTAGAGCTAAGTGTATGTTTGTGTTTGTACTTCAGACGGTGTGGGAGACTCGAGAGGTTTGCTCACTTTGTTTGTGGCATCGTTCATCGTTGGTTCTTAGAGCCGCCGCGTCTTCCAGGCTCTGTGATGCCTTAGACTGCATAATAGGATTTCTGCTTTAGTTTATGTGCGAAGATATCACAATCTCAGTAGATTGACGTGGAATTAGAGAATAATGCCTTTTGTTTTGGTAACATAGTTGTGTTTTACTAACAAAGAAGACCTATTATTTCGCGTCTAAAGAATTAAGAGTTCGAAACATAAATTAATTATAATAAGTACTTAAATGTTGTTAGGGAATTAGGTAATAGAATGTATAGTTCAACGTTTCACGTTCAACGTTTTCAACTCAACGAATCACATCGACATATATCACGGACACGACACTAAAGTATGTTGTTACTGCTTGACATATTTTTTAGGTCTCTTAATCGAATCGGACAGTTTTTGATGTGCTTTCGACGTGGCAGCTTGCCAAGTTTTAGATCATATATATTATTTAGCAGATGGTGAGAGTGATTCAACTATATGGTTAAAACTCTACCTAACACTTAAAAAAGAATGGAAATACCAATTTATCAAATAGAAAATGGAACGTAATAAGTCGCAATATCAACAACTCATCACTATTCACGAGCCACCTAAAACAAACTCTATCACCGAGAAAGGCGATCAACCTAAAAGCTTTGTCAAAGCTGCGAGTTCTATCATCGTAAAACAGACATCACAATCCATCGTAGTAGTAAAAAAACGGGTTGGTCTGCGCGGGCGCGCGGGCGGTCTGCAGCGCGTGTGAGAAACGGCTCGCCCGTGAAATCGCCGCCACTACGCGATGGCCTCACTAAAAAACTGTTGAAATCACGGGTTTAGAGGACGCGGGACGGTAACGATGCGAGATGCTGGCTGGCATGCATGGCATGATTGTGACTGTGGCTCTAAAGAAGAAAAAAGAAATGTCTTAATCGTAAAAGAAGAAAAGACTAATTATGATGATGGAAGTTTCAGGTAAAGTGTCTTGTACTTGTAACTATCGTGCCTTAATCGTTTCAGCAAGCAGGTGTAAACATTCTGAAATGGATTAAACCTCGTTAATACTTGTAAGGCAGTCACTCGATAGTTACAAGTGTAATAATGTTATTGAAATGATTTATCGTTTAGGAATCTACTTTATTTTCCGTAAGTAATTACTTAGAATGTTGTACAATATTCTAGATTTACTGAGAACGAGGAGATAGTGTTACGTCTGAAGTTGCCATTCGTCTGGCGTCATTTGTGGCACTTTATATTCGTTTACCTCATTACGGTAAACAGCGATCTCGTCTCGGATTTATCTCCGTCAAGCTAGCAGTTATGCTTCTTTATGGTTTTCAATACATTTCTTTGAATTTCCCTTCACAACTTATTAGACAAGCTGTATCAATTGTAACGACACGGCTACGATACGATTTTAATGGGTTAATAAAAACAACATCAAAACTTTTAGAAAACACATTGTTATTTTATCAATATAATATAAGTTCATTCGTCATAAAAATATCAATAAAACACAATTAGTAGATAATTTTAAATTATCAAAGAACAGAGATGGTCAATAATTATCTTTATCTCCGGCAGTCAGTGTAACAGATACCTCGAGGGATAGATTTACGTCTTGACACCAAATGGATCACTTCTATCTTCGACAACTTTATATTCTTTTAACTTTTTTCTTTCTTTATCTTTTTTTCACGCTAAACAATACGTCGGTAAACGATAATTAAAAGTGGAGGCTATAGCGCCTTTCCTAATTTTTTTTGTTGTTTTTTTCTCTCGTGACTGTGGAATCTAATCCAATTGGCTTTACGGACTGACTAATTGATTGGTTTGGTGTTTATTTTTGTTATCTGTGGGGAAGATAGTGTTGATTTATTTAGAAATTGTGCGTGGTCCTTTTGTCCGCATTGATGTTTGAGAATATAATATATCTCAGGATTTATAATTTTTTTAACGATTGGAATTTAGGACTTGAAATTTCCATCAGGTTTCTCACAGGGCAATAAAAGTCCAAGTCATCCTAATACTCATATTTAAAGACTGCAATAAAGCATAGGAAACATCATAAAAAATATTATTTTATGACCAAAGGGTCGTAAACAAATAATTAGAATAATAATAGGATTTCATGAGAGCTAACCGCCGCGCCGCGCGCCAACTGTCGATTAACGTTCTTGAAATTTTTGCTTCAGCTCGTTTGAACAATATGTTATCAGAATTAAAGTGAACCTACTGCATATGGGTAAAAATGTTACCTCAATATGGTATGAGTGTAGTTAGCAAGGTATGTCTTGACTCATTCACTATAGGACAAAGTACTAGACTATCTTTAAGAACATGAGGGACCAGTGTTATGGTAGACACTGGTCCGGCTAGTTTAGAAAATGAGAAAATTTAAGAATGTATCGACTTATCCACTGGGTCTGGGTCTGGGTCGACTTATCTACTGGTGATAATATAATATTTTGACCTTTGCCAGTGACTCGAAAAGAAAAAGATCGACTTGCTCATAGTAACGTGAACTTAGCATTTTCACTGTATCAACGAGATCTGTTTTGTGTTACTAAATAGGTGTCCGACAGTTTACTTTTCTTTCAAGTTATTCCACGATTTGATATATTTTCATAGTTTCTTCAGCCATCAACAAGATCTGTTTGGTCCTTATATCCATCAGCCCTTTCTTTTCCAAGATATTTTAATATGATTACTTCGAGCTTGGTCTTAACAGCGGTATTCTAATCTTGGTGGGCGTGGTAAAGCAGAACCCCATTTAAATTATATTGAAATAAATGTTTTTGTTGGCAGCCATACTGAAGGAGCTCCATTTGAATCAGGACTTGTTTCTAAGGGTATGCCAGGTATGTGACCTTGCTGAGTTCTCAAAGGAATTTTAATTGTTTTTCGATGTGAATTTTAAAGGTAAGAATTTGAATTAATTGGTTTGTTATCGTTTTGAAACTCATGATGCAGGCCCGCAGAGATCGTAAAATTAAATAATTACTTTTAAGCTCACACTAGAACGACAAATAAAATCGAATACTTTCAAGAGTTTAATTACGATGAATAAACATTACTTATGACTATGATACTATGTAGGTATACAAAGCAGTCAACTTTTTTTATTTTTGAAATAAAAAAAGTTGCCATTGATCAATGATCAACTTTAAAAACGGGCTCTGACAGAAACAATATAAAGTATCATCAACCGACTAAAATTGTGATTACCTAGACCTATGTATCGATAACCTTCCTCAACCTCGAGAATTGAAAGTAATCCAGACCAAATAAACACAATCAACAGCCTCTTTAACATTATAAACTATAAAGCTAATTCAGATGAACGAGACAGAAAATAAAAAGAGTGCGTTTATAACACGGCGCCAGAGCAGGACAACAATATGTCATTGTATTTATATAATGGTTTGTCTACAACCGTGTACGATTGTGCTTCAGTCCCAAGTGTTTTTTTATTTTATTTGATCTTATTATTCATAGGTAAGCATTATTGTGTCGCGACCGGCTGGCTGGAATTAGGGATCTTTGGACGATGGTAGAACCTTGTTAAGGTTACGCTTTTAAGCCCAATGAAGTGAGAAAAGATTATAACCTTTGGAAAGATTCCAGGTTTTATAATTCAGAGCTAAATTGTTAGCATTTGTGGTCTTGAAATTTTAATTAGACCCACACATAGCTAGAGAGTAGAGGTATGCAATCGACAAAATGAGCAAGATTAGTATGAGAGATTTCCTTATTTGCTTTGATTTGGTATCATTTTCCTCCAGCCTCTTAGTCGTAACATTTAGCAGTAACAAAGTTTAAAACCAAGTTATCAATAAAAAGGCGTACAGAACTACAGATCCCTTCTCAGTAAAATCGGAATCATAAAGATTTTTTGTTCGCACCACGATTTTATGTGAGGAATGTGAAGTTTAGGAGATTACGCTCGTCGGCGGTACAAAGTGGACGCACAGAGGCGCACCATTGTTGGCACGTCACCATCAATGCATGGAACATTCCGCCACAAGTTTCGAAACTAAGTCAATATTTATAAGATATAACGATATAGAAAGAACTTACAAATGTAAGGATGTTATTATTGATACGAACTAACTTTGTATACAAATGATATACAACATGGTTAACAAATGTAAAAAATAATGAACATGATTTTTTAGCTTGAAGACAGGTACGTTTCTGGTAGAATAATTTCCATGAAGTTTTCATAGAAATTATCCTTAAAGAAGGACGTATCTACAGAAGAGTTTTAAATGAAAGCAAAGCACCTAGTGAAGCTGGTGAACTAAAACAAAATCCAAACGTCTCTGCATTTCAGCAACAACTTTTTTCAATATGGCTTCAATAATTGCAATTGTTGAACTAAAACTGAAAAACAAACACCTTTCGACACATGTCCATTTATGATACAAGTAAACACAACTCCTTTATTTTCCTCAAGTAATTCTTTATCTATCCAAACATTGCCTGTCGCCGTGGGAACTGCGGCCCGTTACTGCTATCTTATCGGCGATAGCTCCATTTGGCTCGGCTTTGTCGAGCGATACCAGTGCCCACTTGCCCACTTGATGGCTTAATTGGTCAACCTGCATGTTTTGGCATTTTTATGGCTGATTTTTTGATGCACCTCGTTTAAATATTTTGGCAAGTTTTTTATGAAGTTTGATGTTCTCAGAATGTAATGAGGTGTTTGGCTTATGTTTTGTTCGTGCTATTGTATTTGAGTCTTATTTCATGTTTGTTAATTCTTATAAGAACAGTGGGAGCGAAATAAAAATCTGAAAATCAAATAAGCAGGAAATATCTCCTGAAATTACTATTGAAAATTCATAAATTCCTTATCAACAAGAGACTTATCTTCGCGAGTTCTAGGTCACATTTTTGTAAGATTCCTACAAGACAAATTGAGTCTAATGAAAACGAAATTACGCATTTCAATACGAGGTTAATTTACAATCATCTTATTTTGTATTCATCCCCATAGTGACGGCGCAGCAGGCTGCGACCTTCACCTTGCGTTTAATACTGTCGTCTAGACTGAACGATTTCCTACCAAAAGCTTTCGATTAAGTCATACACCTACTTTACATCGACTACATCGCTGTTTGTGTTCGAGATGTGTCTTCCTCTAACGGAAGCTAAAGATCAATGTACAATAGACAAATAAGTGGATTCTTGTAGTTAAGGAAGTTTTTTCTAAGCATTACCGGAGTGGAGTACCCAGGGTGGGCTATTAAGACCGCTACTCTAAGGTGACCCCTTTGAAGGACGCCCTTTATGTTATTAAGTTGTTTACTCAGCGGTATACGCAGTAAATTGGGCAATTGAATTACTACTATTCGAATTTAGTTTAGGGGAGTTGTTTAATTTGTCCTAGGTACTACACGACATTTTTTATATAGGATGAAGGCCGTCCATTATACTCCTGATTTTTCCAACGTACGATAAAATACAAAAAGGCATGTTTATTTGCTTGAAAAGGCAATAAAATCAATGGAACGTTTGACGGTTTATGCATAATAGGGATAACATACTTAAGGTACTGTCGTATCCAGACGAAACGTGCCCCAATTTAAATATTCATTACACTACAACAATCGGGGAAAAAAACCCGAGTCACCGACAGATGACAGGCAAGCATGAAGGCTCGGACACGTCAAATAGAACAGTAAAAGCAACAATATAAGATAAAGTATAAGGGTGTTTTTTTCAATGAATATTCTATGCGACGATTAACATAATCGCGACAAGCTGCGAACCAGAGCGGGTGTGTCACGCGCGTAAAGAAACTCATCAAAATGCAAACATAAGTTTTGGAAATTGATAAAAAGGTGACGAGAGCGAGCTTGAATGAGCATTGTGTGTTCTGTACATTATTTAATTAAAACCTGGATTTTTGTTCTAATGAATTGAAATTAATTATAAGTATCACTGCTCGAGTGGACAGCAAATTTTCAAAACAAAAAAAAACATTGTTTTTATAACTAATTCTCAATAACAAGAATTAATTGCCTGTTATTTTACCAAATTTTGTTACATCTAGTGGCAGTAAATACGAATCATAACTTTTTGTTTCAGCACTAAATTCTCCTGGAAAAATAGTACGTAACCCTAAAAATGCGGCCATAACTTTATAAATTAATAAAAAAGATAATGTAAAAAATTGTCTCGTGGCGATGTGTAATCTAAATCGATTGTATAATGCTTGTAGTGGCTGTAGTGCTTTCGATAATCTTCGTTTTTGTTACGTTTCCCCCTCGATGTGTTTGGATACTTCGTAATTGATTCTTTATGGCCTTTTGATCGTTTTTGATGCCTTTTTATTGGTTTACGTAATGATAATATTTGTTTTATAGCATTTTTAGATCAAGTTTATAGATATCTAAATATGGAACTAAATCTATATTACTAAAAATTACATGCTGTTCGTGGGTAAGCGCATTAGAGAGCGGGTGGACCGGTTTGGTTATTTTTATTAATCGTTTGTAATTGTCTGAATAATAATGTTTTACCTAGGGAAGGAAAACTTTGTAGCCCGGAAAATTGTAAAATTCGGGAAAAACTGAGTGTTTTTCAAAACGCTTTTAGTTTTCTGAAAGAAATTATATTTTGTTGTTATGAGATTATTGTACTAACTTAAGACACAACATCGAAACGACGTCTGTCGGTTTAGCTAACTAATATGTAATAAATAATATTGATAACATATAGTGATATATAAGACTTGTCTATAACCGCAAAAAAATATAACCGCGTCAAGCTGCGAATTTATAAAGTAAAAAAAAAATAGTTTATGTAATTATTTTGTGAATATTATCAGTTTTACGGGTATTGTACCCTGCAGTCACTCGGTTGTGGAGGTCAGATAGGCAGTCGCTCCATGAAAGATACTAGACTAGCATTCAGCTGCAACCGGTTAGATTGGAAGCCGACCCCAATATAGTTAGGAAAAGGCTAGGCAGATGATAATTATCAGTTTTACTGAAATTGCTCCACATGTAGGACTCAATTTAAATTAAGCAGCCCATCACAATAATCTTTCCAACACTATGAATAAACTCCACTAAATGGATTCATACGTTCATACAACGGCACAAGGAATACTCCGCTAAAATTTGGGTGGTCGTGATTACGGGTTGTCGGCCAAAGGGGCCGGGCCACACACCTCCGCCTCGTTACAGTGTTCTGTATGCGCCGCGATATTAACTTGTACTAAAACCACTTTATTTGCATTTTTCTGACTTGAAACTCATAAGTTTATTATTGATTCCTCACGTTATTAGCCAGTTTTGTGTGTGTTTGTTTTATTATCTGAAGCAGAGACTCGTCATCAGATGGAGGTGCGTTAAAATTTTTCGTCGGTTGTTAAAAACATTTTTAGCTGTTTCATCGCGTAGTTTCGCGCACTTTGCTATGAAACACTGGGATTTTTTTCATAAAAAAAATAAAGCCATAATTAAAAAAAAAAAAAAAAGTGTTTAATTCATGGTTACAGTTTTCGCGTCGATTTGCCTGCCACCTTGTATTTGCGAACTCATGCCTATTATTACATCAATCGAGCGAAAATAAAGCTAAGTAGTGCAAAATGTGGGTGTACTATAGCTTTTCTAAGGTATCCAAAGAGGTTGGTTGCAAAAACCTGTATGCAGCGAGAAAACTTCACAGATCTATTTTCTACTTTCATCACTCAAAATAAAAAAAAATGCCATAGTCAGCCACAATTCGGCCATTATAAATTTTCTGTGACATGAATAATGGATTTGAAAGATGACGAGAAATCAAGAAAATGTTGTGAACATCCACACAACAGTCGTTATTACGAAACCAACGCAGGCCAACTATTTGTGAAAAACGTAAACGCCTTTGATACAGTCGGAGGCAACGCTGGCGACGTCAAGGAAAGTCAGCCAAATCAACGAAACAATGAATTTATCAATATTTTTGATAATAAGCCGAATCAAGAAACCAATAAAATGTCTTCCAAAGGGCTCGTGAATGAAATGTTGAAAAATTACGGACAGAACAACAACTACAACGAACATATGTACTTGAAGGAACAGTATGATGCTTACCTGGGAGATAACCAAAGAGCTCGCGCGCAGCCTGTGGTGAGCATGTCTGCGAACACGTTCAACGCACAATACTCGTTTTGTTCAAGAGACGTGTATAAAACCCCATGTTATGATGATGAACTGAAGTCAGACGATTATAACCAAGATAATAACAGACACGAAGAGTCCTCTACTAACGAGATGGTGAGCGACCATATTATAGTAGATAGAAATGAACAATGTGACAAAAACACTTACTGCCGCCCTTTACAGAATATGTATAATCAGGATTACGTATACAGAAATATGCAAAGAAACGCAAAGTTACAGAAAATTGTCAGGAAACTAGTGATTGAGCGGGAAAGAGAAAAACAGAGAGAAGCATGGAACAATTACATCAATGATTTGAAGAATAAACACGGATATTATAGTAACGAGCCGAGTAGAATATCGCCGCAGTATGTGCCGGGCGACCACAATACCCCGGAGATGATCGATGACTTCTACAACATGAGACTCAACTGGCGGCACCAATCAAATCCGTGTCAGATTTTGCTGGAAGACATTTACGGAGCTAATGATTACTCACCATCAACTACACACAGCAGATATCCACACAATTATGACAGCAGTATACCACCAGATGTCGGATCGTTTATTTACGATAATGATCGCTTTGGTTATCCCACTTGTTCACAAGCTATGCTCAGGTTGAATAAAGAACGGCAAGGTTGTGCATACAACTGGCGCACTAGGCCATCTGGTAGGTACTTTCATGGCAACGGCGTAGTGGTTGATAACAACCGAGCATACGGTATTGATTATATACAAGGCACTGCTAGACCGTATTTTCCTGTACCTTCTCATACAAGAAAACCACGTGCACCTGCATCTATTCAGACTGCGAACTTACCTCTAGTTAACGAAGAAGACTACAAGGAGCTAAATGTCACTAAAGCTGAAATTGTCCAAGATGCAAAAAATGTATATTTTCCTTATTGCATGGAAGTAAAAACTAGTACCCAAGAAGAAAGTTTGGACCGAAGCCAATATTTAATAGTACCCTTAAAACACAAATCTTCAAAACGCCATGCTGGTGTTCTCTTTACACAGGAAGCTACCAAACTTGATAAGGATGTGAATGTACCCTCTAAACACGAATCTTTGCGAAATAACAAGGATTCAAATGTTCCCATTAAACCAATAGCTTTGGAAAACAAAATGGATGAACAAACTTGCAATATACAGAAACCTTTTAAAAATGACGTGGGTGATGTTGATCTTCAAAAGAGTGAAAGTTTTAAAGAAAACTTTAAAAAGATTACTGATAACATTATAAAATTAAAAACTAAAATCCGACAATCTGAAGAAGACACAAAAATAAAATCGTTAGCCACTATTGAAGAGAAGATAGACTGTTTAATGAAATCTATGAATTCAATCATGATAGACATGCAATCAAGGAGAAACACTGTTTTAACCAAAAGAAGTGCAGCAGTATCAGCTTGTAAAATTATTACCACCAGCCGAACTATGTTGAACAGACATAGCAGCGATCCTTACAGTTACAAAAACGAAGATTACGTGGTACAGTACAGTAACAGTTCCAGGAGTTTAACAATCTCTGAAATTGTCCCTAATGAACTGAGGAAACACGGAGACCCTAGCATCTCTAAAATGGAAAAAATATTATTAGAAGAAATTCAAAAGAGTGATAAAGCTAAAAGCGACATCGAAGAAATACTGAACTTGAGTAACGACAGGAGTTGTTCACTGCAAATAACATTTGATATTCCAACGACAGAGGGATCAACTGAAGTAACTGATTCTCTGTCTAAAGCTAGAAACAAGCCTGATAAGAAGCCTCTGTTTGAAAAGAGACCACCGTCGGATCACAGGGCGATGACTATAGCCGTGAACACGGATCCTCTGGGCTTGTTGGCGTTGCTGAGGGTGTCTACGGAGACGGTGAAGCGAATATTATCGTACGTGCCGAACCTGAACTACTACTCTTATCTGTCGCTGTTGCCGCTGCCGCTGCCGTCCAAGCGCTGTGCGTCGCATTACACCTGCAACATCTGCGGCGCATCGTTCGGGCGGCCGTCGCAGCTCACTACTCACGTTAAACAACACAATTCGGGAAGGACAAGGTAATTTTTGCTTTTATTTGTTTTTAGTTTGTAACTATGATAGTGACACTAATTTACGAGAACAATTGAGATCCATTTGTCGCGGCGTTTCGCTGGGCTGTGTAGTGATTTTCTTAAACCAGATAATATGAGGGCTGTGTTCTAGAAGTGGCATTTTTCGTATCATAATCTTAATTAACTTAGTTTGTCCTTTTTTCAGGGATTGCTGCGTGTGTCGTCATGCACTCGACTTAAAAAGCGCTCGCGCGGCTCTGTTCATGTGCCGGTACTGCGGCCAGAGGTTTACGCGTGCCTACTGCTGCGAACTGCACCAGCAGTCGTGCGCCCGGCACTTGGGCAGGCTCCATGACGTCACCTCCAGCCATATTCTGCTCCAGTAAACCAGGCAGGTCACCCTTGCCATCATCCTCCTGCCCTTGTCTTATTTGGGGGAGGGAAGACTTTCTAATATCGAGTTAATATTAGTAAAGTTTTATTTTATTAAACCCTTGTCGTTATAAGTTTTAACCGCAATGATCTTTCAAATTCAAAAAGTATTGTCGATATACATTAGTGGTAGACCAGTGCTTTATTTATACATAAAAACACTTAAAAAAAAAGAAGCGTTGTTTCACTGTCAGTGATGCTCGAATTATTTATATATGCATATAATGTGATATGTATATGTATGCTCATGCCGCCTGTGATACAGTTTTATCCTAGTACAGGCATCTAACATGATTACTTTGTAACAAATTTTTATGACTTTGTGTAATAATTTTACCAATTTAAATATTTATTTTTTATTAAGTTAGTCAAGAACCTTCTGCAAAGAATACAATTATGTATTTGTATTTATATGTATCAAATAATTATTTGTATTTCGTCAGATATATTTCATTATCAAACAAACCAGCGTGTTCTGTTAACATTTTTTGACACAGTGGGTCGATATCGGCGCGGGTGGACAAAATCTTTACTTTTTCGTTATAATTGGACGTAGGGTACGTGAATGCTGTCAATGGTTCTTTTGTGAGTGCCGCAACGCATCCATCATGCTTGTTTGTACGGGGCTTAGGGACAGCCATTATAGTGAAATGGGCATAAAATTCCGTCGATGCATCACAATGGAGGAAAGCAACATTATATGTAATTATGTCAGGTTTGAGGTGAAGCGTTATAATGATATTATACTTGCGAACGATTCGCCCATTGTGGAGCTAAACGTTACAGTAGAGATTTGGAAAATGACAATAAATGACCATTGTATTGTTTGGTTATAAAATTGATTATTTGAGCAAAAAATGGACATTGTAGAGCTTTTATTTTTTTAGACAAACCAACGTTTTAGTTTTAAATACTACTTTTTTTCCCTTGATATTATAAGACATGTGAAATAACAGAAAACCGTGTTTCCGAATCCACAGTTAGCAACCCAAACCAATTCTAAACACTGGTGTATTTTCTAAACACGGACCGGATGGTGACAATAAAACTCCTTGTGACAGTTTTCGATTATCTCTTCAAAGGTTTTTTTTCGCGATTTCGGACACGGCAGTTAGAATCAGCACTGTTGTCCCACAGCCGAGGTGTAAATTCAATAATAAGGTAAAAATACAATAGGTTTTTGCTGGGTTGTGCACGCTCGGCCCACCGGGGCGTCTGGGAGCCCAGCGAGCCTACTAATTCATATACCGTTAAATATTTGCCACGGCTTCGTAAGATCATGTCTGTCTGTTTGTTTAGGTGAAATTGTAAGTATTGTTGCGAATGGACGTGGGAAGGAAGTTGTTATAAAAAATATCTTATGTTTGAATTGATTTCTGAGAAATTGTGCAGTTTCTCTTTTACTGCGCCGCGGTTAGTGGTTGATAGCGGTGGCTGGTGTTAATTAGCTGTCGTCGAGTTGTTGCGAGCGCAACATGGTTCATAAGTAGCGTCAATGAATTTTGCATCTTTAGATGTTTTGTACAGCGCCCATTGACTTATATATTACAGCGCCTATCAGACAGTCGTTTATTACTAAATTCGTTAGCGAGTAATCTTTTACATGTATGTATCTATTTTTTACCACCACAAAAGACCAGGACTAGTGATATTCCGGCTGCCAATCCAAGGAAGTAGCAGATAAAGAGATACAAAAACCACACTATGAAACCCAAGCACCTGCCCTTATCAAAAACACTTAAAAAACTTACAGTTTATTATTGAGAAGCCAATATTTGTTAATCTAATCACAATGAACGCGGGGTGGCGGCACGTGGTGGCAATCTTATCAATTATTTGACAAATACACTCCTGCATTTTATCAAAGCCGGGAGTGCTTTTTTGTAGTAAAACAAGTCAATAAAAAGCTCGTTTGATAGCGAATTGCGTTACTGTTTTTTGTCCAGAAAGAATTGGTGTTGAACACTGGAGAATTTGGATTATTATGTTTTTAAGTAAAATACATGTCGAAAACATGAATCAACCAAATTCATTTTGGTTGATTTAGTTTTTCAGCAACATATTTTCGCAATTTGTTTTTTGCAGATAGGAGCAAAATTCTGTACCTACCTAACTACATACAAACAATGAGCCGTCCAGTACGAATATATTTTTATTATACATATGTATTTATTATAACAAAATAACTAAAATTACTAATAAGCTAACACCTCCGATCTCATTTATTTGTGAAAAAAATTGCTGAGGCCACTTTGTGAACGCATTTCAATGATTGTTTATTTTATATCAATGCTATTAACAAACCAACACGAACTTTATTATACAGAAGTAAAGCTTATTCTCCTTTGGGGATATTTTCAAGATGATCTTGATAAAGCGGATTATGACGCGCTGTCGGACGAAGGGTTACTTTAGAATATCTTAATTTTATTTGTTGAGCGCCATTTAACTGGTTTTTTGTACGATTGTGCTGTAAGCACCTTAGGGTATTGAAATATTTTTATTTTCAAAAATAGTAAGTACCTACATCTTTTTGTCCACGACTTTCGGTGTGATGGACCATTGTGCATGTGATCTATCACTGAATATTGTTGAAGTATAACATAGTGGAATTAAACATTTTATTGTTAGGAAATCGTGTTGTGTGTCATTGTTTAAATTGGTTTGTACGAATCTCTTCGAAACCTCTAGCATAGAGTACCTACGTCTATACGTCCTACCGTGTGATTTCCTGCTGAGTATAAGCTAAGCTCTTCATCCTCAATGATTCCTGGAAAAGTGGCTGGAATAAAAGAAAGGATAGTGACTAGAAGAGAGGATAGCCGGCAACATCCTTGTGCCTGACCTTCACTGCAATCTTCAGCAGTTCAGTCCGTCTATCAAGCGGTAGGTATAAGGCTGGTGGCTATTACGTACACTAGTAGAGCATCTAAAGTGTATTTCAAATAAACTTGCGATAAATGTCATTCAACCACCCTGTACCAAAAAGTCCAAATAACTTACGATAGATATCGTTCGTCATACAAAACTGTCGCTAACATTGCATCGGTTGAGTTTCATAATACCAAACACGGAGTAAGTCAATGTTTTGATCGTGTTACCGACACTGCCATTTTTTTCGTATGGTTTGGAAATATTGGGATACATTAGTAGAAGGAGGTGAACAAACTTTATCGCAAGTTTATTTGAAATGAACTTTAATAAGATTTGCACAGCTACAGGAACGACATACTACCGGTATCTATTTATATTTGAATTAAGAATTTGAGATAATTTTCAAGATAGAGAACAACAAACTGAATGTCATACTTAACAAAGTTCAAATTCCATTGCAAACAAAAGACTTATTAGGACCTTTTTGTTACAAATGGTCACTCAAAAATCAACTTAAAATACATTTCACTAAAGTAGATAAATGATTAAGTGGCGATGGAATGTAAATTATCTGAGATTATGAACACTGCTATAGTTAACAACGTTACTCTCTGCTAAGGCCGAGATCTATAAGCTTTATTTGAAATGCGTGCTTTGTCCATCATGTCCCGTCTCTATCTTGCACTCGTAGTTTGACAGTTGTGCGACAGAGTGACAGGAATAACGCTTAAAGTACGTGCTAAGTAGCATTTATAGATCTCGGCCTGAGCCTCTTGAGGTACAATCATTATCCGTCAATACGGAAACGTCGAACCACCTGTATTACCTTGTGTGGCCATTACAATATCCTATGTAATACTATTAGTAGTCGGCAGTAAAGTGTTTTAAGGTTTCCTGTTCCACACAATATCCAATGAGGTTGATTCAGAGGAGATCGGATGTGATCAACTTATGATAACTTATTCGTGTGTCGATTTGGCTGGGGGGCTGGTTAGACGTGATCAGCTACTCTCTAAGTCCGTCAACGATGATACGGGCCTGATCGAAAGTAATTAAAAACTTCGGAATGAACTCTGCCGAATATATACTTTTCCGGACGGGCAAAATCGCGTCGGGAGTAGGGACAACTGTCAAATACTGGTGTCATTCATTGTTAGGTCGGGCCCCAAACTAATGTTATGTCCGTATAGGCGATACGGAGTAGGAATCAAGGCAAGGCAACGAATCAGACGGTAAGGCAAAAGTCCGATGGTGTGGTTTCAAATGTTGCAATACCAATTACGATCATTAGTTCCTTGTTTACTACTTGACCGAATAAAATTTGACTAGAAAAATGAATTTTCCCAACCGTGGGTGGGTGGGTGGTTGGCAACATTCATTTTCCATTTATTAACAACACTTCTTGCCAATGACTCATCCCAGTAATAGGTCAAAGTTTACAATAGTCTTCCATCTCCCATTCCCACAAGTTTAATAGTACCATATCCTATATTATTATAATCCGTGCGTGTGTCGGTGTGTTTGTTGGTGGCGGAAACCGATGCAAATGCCCATGCTCGGGCGCAGCCGTCACGTCAGGGCACGTCCTCGAGCGTGCGCGGCGCATGCCGAACGGCTGCTATGTGACGTAGCAGCACGGAGAGGAAGGTTTGTGGCTCTCAGAATAGATCCTGATGAACTATCTTGGAGATGATGACATCATAGGTACCTAAGTATTACTTTCATAGTCCGCGTTTGATTTGAGTTGCTTATGTTAAATACAGTTTGATTGATCATGGATAACTTTCATCTATTTCTATACCATTTTTATCATCGGTTGTGTTTGTCTTTCGTAAGATTGTAGTGTTTTCTATGGTGTTTACTAGGCAAAAAATTCCGAATTCAATTTCAAATTCAGCTTTCACTGAAACTCCTTCGCTTGCAGCAGAGAGGCACTTCTCCTAATTTTAAGAACCTTCACACTATTCACAGTCTGATCTTAGTCTCAATCTGTCAAAATTATCTCTAATTTTCCTACATTTTTGACAAGTTTTTGACATTGAGATGAGATTGCGACATGTTTTTAATTACGAGAATTACCTAGCATTCTGATCTTGTCAAGCTTATGCAGCAGGATATTCGCACTTTTGTCTTACGGTTATTGGCGTTTGGGGTTGGGGGGGGGTTCAGGATAAGCTCTGATACTCGTTATAAATATAAATTCTTAGCTCAGTATTATAATGAGTTGTAATTCTGATTGAGGGGCGATAGAAATACAGACATATACGCCATAGATTTGATTTATCTTGCCCAAACAATAGATGATTATTGAACCTATTGTAATTTTGTATTGTAAATACATTGTTTAGACTAGCATCACTTCTTTCTCTTTTAATAATTTATTTTATATTGTGTTTCGGTTGTGGTTGTTAAGTATGGTATGGTAGATGAATGATTAATTGAATAAAGTTATAGGTACAAAAACTATAAGAATAAAGATATACTCTAAGGTCAGTAGAGTACAGAATAACTATTCAAGATTCCAATATTTTGAAAATAAAATAAAAATAATGATTCCATTGTGCGAATGTTACCAATGACTGAGATATATAAATCTCAAATCGTTTATTGCAATCCATAATGTACACAATTACAGATAGTAAATAAATAAATAATATAAACCATTCATTATAGACCGTGTCGGGCACTGTACATTATAGACCGTGTCGGGCACTGTACATTTTTAAAAATAAGTAGATAAAGGAAGAGCGCTTATTATAATTATAGGCTACTAGCAGTGCCCAGCGGTTTCACCCGCATATGTGTCGATCCCGTGGGAATATCGGGATAAAAGTATCCTATGTGTTAATCCTCGTTACAAACTATATATCTGTGTGCCAAATTTCATTCAAATGCGTTCAGTAGTTTTTGCTTGAAGAAGTAACAAACATGCAAACACACTCACAAACTTCGCCTTTATAATACCTATTAGTGTTATATCTAGGTATACTGACTACCGGCGAAAAGAACAGATAAGTTTTGTATTAATTCCTTATGTTATCGAAATCATCATCAGTTCTACGAAAGGACACTGCTGCCTATTTGCTTGATTAAAATAATGTTTTACACCAACCTTCCCGGCCTCTCTAAAGAAGGCCATATGTACTAAGAATCCATAACCCACATCGTGTTTCAGGAGACTAGACTGCAGCAAATCCGACAGCACTTAGATAGCGTGTATAAATTGGCATCCTAATGAAATCATTAATATAGCCGGAGTCCTAAGGATAACGCCATATCTGGCGATCTCGATCGTTTAGCGATATCTGGCAGTTATATCTGAGAGGTATCTGGGTGACCACCGACCCAATCGTGTCACAGATAAGGGTCCTGGCGCCCTATGGAATCTGACGCGGATGTAGAAACTGTGGAATGGGCCTTTCGGTACATCTTCGAAGATGTAGGTCTAGTTCGCCATGACGAAAATTGGGCGAATTATTTCAATCGTAATCTAAATCACATCATTAAAGAGCAAAGAAATGAGTATTGTAGACACAGGAAAGGACAACTAGAGGTTATCGCATCGCATCGACGATTAGTTTCCAGTTCGTTGGATTAAGGCTCCTTCAAACAGGCGCGACACGCGATAAAATCGCGCGCGACACAAAGGCACCGCAAGTCGCGCATCGAGCGGTGCCTTTGTGTCGCGCGCGATTATATCACGTGTCGCGCCTGTTTGTAGGAGCCTTTATGTTGGACATTTGGATCGTTTTAGTTATGATTAGTACCTTTTAAAAGGTATACTAAAAATAAAAGATTATCAGTATATTATTCTTGTTCCCCACCCCACACTCAGCTAAAAATCACAACTAAAGATGGTTATTGCGACTCAAGTAAATATCCATCTTCATTTCCAATAACGTGGTGAGAACTTATCGAGCGCTTGCTCACAAGAGCGCGCACTAAGTCCTATTCTATTCCTAATTCAGAGTGCACTTTACCACCTTGGCCACATCTAGCATCTCTAGTCGATGTGCCGTCGGCGCCTGAGCATATAGGTGCGATGGTTCACGAGTGTTTTTATCGTTTTCGGCGGACAGTGCGCGACGCGGTGCGGTCCGATGCGGTGCGGTGCGGCACGGTGCGGTGCGCTGCTAAGCGAGAATCAATGTATTGTGTTCCTGGAACAGGCTCGCTGGGGAGCCCGGAAGAAGTGGATGAGGCAGTTAGCATGAGCTTTATTAGTTGATGTCCAGTGTTTGAGATTGTGTGTAGGTGGCCAGTTGATTTGGAAACGACAAGTTGTTTTGTTATCGTAGTTGTCAACTTTTTTTTTTAATGTTTTGTCATCTCCAGTTTGAATGTACTTAGGTAAAAGAAAGGCTGCTGACTTGGGCAATTATGTCGTTTGCAGCGCATGTCAAATGGGTAACCGACCCTGACTTAAACACACCTTTATCTTAAATCCTATCCTATCATAGTAAAAGTTTGCCGTATCCCTACCAGAGTGTGCTCGCTTCACACATCCGATCAAGAGCGCTTGGAATGTGCCGTCCACGATACAAAATAAAAAAAGAAATAAATATATAACGATCCTTTATCAGATCAGGACACAGATAATGAATTGACCCATTTAGTATGTGAATCATTCAGAGCAACCCAACCAACTTATATTTTGCCACCCAAAAACTTGCTGCCTGAACTTTTCGACGGAGATTTTAGTTTTGACGATTGTAAAGTTAAGTTTGTCGCCAGATTTTCGATTTTAACTCCGAGTCCGGAGTGTTTGTTTTGATAATAAGACGTAAATGATCGGCAATAATAATAAATTAACAATATTCTTGTATATTGGCAGTTTAAAACCCGTGATATATTTATATTGGATGAGTGCTCCCTAACTTGTGGTGGAGCGTCGGGGACAATACTTTCAATAACGAAAATTTTCGGAATTGAGATGTTTTGTTGTAAAAATAAACAGATTTTTGCTTAAAAGCTGTCCGTACCAAAAAGGAAATGAATGAAAAATGTGGCCAACCAAAAACCCTTTTGAAATGATTCAGATATTGATTTAGGGAAATCCGTAGATATCTTTATAAGATAAAAAGCTTTTCCTTCTCATATTTATTAGAATCAAGATGGAATTCAAGAAATTCTAAGAAGACTCCTGGATTTTTTATAATCTCGTACACACATACAGTTTCGTTAAACCTCTACTTTTTAGTAAACCTAAAGTTCGTTTTCTAATCCCAGATAGTAATCTGACATTTAAGTCTTTTGTGCTTGCGTTTTTTTAGTTTTTTTAGTATAGAAGTTTGACAATACACCTGTCAAATTAGTATCTGGGTTTAAAAAACGAACTTTATAATAATTAAAGTATTACTAACCGCCTTACTGCTAACAATGAAATAGTCACCGATTTACGTATATGAATCTTTTGAAAGGTAATTTTCAGCACACACTTCAGTGAAGGCTGAATGAAAGGCAATAACGGTCGACTGCTTCGATTACATCAAGAGATTGTGGATCATGGAGTGGAGGCAATTATTATAGGACGGGGCAGTTTTTTTTTATTGTGGCCACAAAATCTAGACCTCACGCGATGCCAGACCGATCATTATTAGCAGGCTAGATTTTAGACATATTTTAACGAAACGCCTTAGAAATGGGCAACTAGCTTCATCTTTAGACAGACCGACTCCTATGACAATTCAAAAGTGCCTGTATCTAAATGGTTTTATTGAAATAAAATATAGTATAAGTTTTATCAAATGTGGTGGGTATTGAGTTAAAGTATGTAATAGTCCTCCAGAACGAGTCTCGGCCATGGCGGGCAATCTCAACGGAGACTAGCCATCTCGTCGTTTCAGCCGATAGACGTCCACTGCTGGACACAGGCGTCCCCAAATTTTGGGAGGGTTTGCCATAATCGCCACGCTTGGCGGGCGGGTTGGCGATCGCAGTATGGTATGGTGGTGGAATACATAGAGAACGCTGCTGCCCATTCTCCGGTACGATCCTTAGTCGCCTTTTACGACACCCACGGGAAGTAAGGGGTGGTGGTATTCTTTAAGTCCGGCACCACACAGACTCTCCGGCACCACACGGACTCCCAGCCACAAGGAACTGTAACAGCCATCTATGCGGGAGATATTATAGTGCATACTGGTGCACCCAGCTAAAGCAACATGTAGGTTTTAGTAGCTATTACTGCTGCGTGATGGCAGATCACAGAGTGTTAATTGTTGCTGCATGCGTGTGTGTGGGTTGTCCCCCTTAATCCTTATTAAAGGATGACGGTATGATGGATTGTTCAAATCGATTTCTGTAACAAACTATTTACACTTGCTTTAACGAATTAGTGTTCTTGATATTGCATTCATCAGTACGAGCAGCTGACGCGCCGCGAATGAATAAAACATACGTAATTTGAGTTAGTGAAAAGTAGTCGCATAGCATTCGTTTGGACTAATATCAAAAAGACTTTTTCCCTACGAGTCGATCATTTATCATCGTTTTGGATGTTGCAGGTACTTGAACTATCAATACACAGGTTGAACTCCTATCAGTTTATCATTTAATAGTACCTTATACACGTAGATAACCTGTATCTAGGGTACACAGAATTGTCGCACAATACACGATGAGACAAAGCCTCATGTTAAAAAAATAGATAGACTCTTCCAGACATTTTAATAAATGAAGGTAAACCTCGCCATTATACAGAATAACTAAATGTACTCCATTACAGACTAGGCCTTTAATATAACACGAAACAAGTGAGGATCATAAAAATAAGCTGCGTGACACGTCTAAGGCACCGTACAAACTTACGACAAGTCGTGCGACTCTTTAATGATTATTTACGTTGATTAGTTATTTAATCTATACATATAATAAATCTGTAGAAGGGTCAATTCTGTACATTGAAAATATTGAAAAAATAAATAGCGGGGGGTGTTGCTGGATCGATACCAAACCCAAATATGTGATTAAAAAAATTTTTGTCTGTCTGTCTGTCTGTCTGTCTGTCTGTCTGTCTGTATATGCAGGCATCACGTGAAAACTAACGGTTCGATTTCGATGAAACTTGGTATAATTATACCTTATTATCCTGGGCATAAAATAGGATACTTTTTATCCTGGAAAAATACGTAGAAAAAAAATCTTATTTTTCGGTTTTATTCATAGACGTTGTTCTGTAGAACCGCGAACACACGTTGCATTACCCGTAGTGGATAATTTTCCATTTCAATTTAAGAGAATACAGTTTCCTGTAGCTTTGTGTTACGCCATGACAATAAATAAGGCTCAAGGTCAGACCCTAGGAGTTGCTGGCGTAGATCTTACCGCGAGTTGTTTTTCACACGGGCAACTTTACGTAGCTCTTTCCCGTGTGAGCAGTCCAAGAAATCTTCATGTTCATATTCCGGACGAGCTCACTAACAATGTTGTGTATGCTGAAGCTCTCAATTAACTTTCTGTCGCATTGTCACGATCACTTTTTTATTATTGCAAACTTTTCGTCACTGTCAGTAATTTACTGCTACATGCTACTTATCAAGGTCGGAATTACTATGGAAAAAATACTTACTACAGAACGCGAGCTCAACAGCAGTAGCTCAATAGAGGGATCTCCTTAATTATTATAGGCTTAGCCGTATTTGGGTCCAATAGATATTTATAAGATGTCATTGTCAGAGTTACTCAAAATGGAGAAATAAACCATCCACGCGAAGACCGACATCCGCGCGGACGGAGTCGCGGGCGGAAGCTAGTATAATAATAATCGTGCGCCTGGACACGACAACGATTTTATGGGCTACATGTAACTGTGTATTTTAATTGGAAATGCGAAATTATGTTGTATTACAATACTTAATTTAATTTAAATGTTAAAATTACTAGACATGTCGCCATTCATTATATCTAATTGTTGTACGTAGGAAGACTTTAACGTAAAATATAGGTTTCTAAGTATATTGTAGCTTTGAATCGATGCATAAGTTAGGTTATAAAAGTATTAACCTCTCTAATAACGTCCCTACTTTACGCCCTTTTTCCAAATTATCTTTCCTTTCAGGCCAAACCATATTCTTACACAACACAATATCAAACATTTCAAGTGTAAGCAAAGAGGTGATCAATCATTGTCCGTTCATTCATTCGTGTTCACTCAATGAGATGTTTGTTCTCCGACGTGTTTGAGGAAGCGTGTATTCCGGTCGTGTTTAGCGCCAAGAGGGACATTCTCACCGAAGTGTCACGTACGGGATGGCTCGGACCCCTCGGACCTTAGGTCAACAATGGGAACATGGTCAATGTATAAATCATTTATAGGACTGATCTTTTGAGCTTTACTAGTTGCGTCAAAGAAAACAATTGTGTGCTTTAAGTGACAGTCACTATTGACAGTAATCAGTAATGAAGTAAAAAAACCATTTATCACATTCGGTTAAATTAGTACCTATGACCCGAGGGTGTCGTAAAAGGCGACTAAGGGTCGTACCGGAGAATGGGCAGCAGCGTTCTCTATGCATTCCACCATCATACCATACTGCGATCGCCAACCCGCCTGCCAAGCGGGGCGATTATGGCAAACCCCCCCAAAATTGGGGGAGGCCTATGTCCAGCAGTGGACGTCTATCGGCTGAAACGACGACGACGACGAGTACTTATGACTATAAAAACAAATATTTAATTCTTAGCTAATGATTATTAATATACTGGGTGTAAAAAGACCCACCCCATAGCCGTCAACTACGCATCCTGTACATCAAACTAAGTAACATTACACAAAAAAAATTGTTGGGAAACGACTTTTATTTTTGGTGTGAATACTTGCTGTTTGCGGTAGTGTGCAATGTTCCTAACGCATGCAAAACATTGTTGCTTATTGGTGCATGCAACGATACAGGGGTCGTGGAATTACTAAGAGTTATGTTATCTTTTAACATTAGAAATTTGTTTTCTCAAAAAAAGTCAGTAAAAGTTGGAATGTTGGCCAATATCTCCGTAACCAGAAGGTTCCCAGACCGTATGGTCCAGTACAAAAAAAAATTACAATGACGGGGAGAGAGTACAAGTGACTGTCGGCTTCGTTAAAAGTATTGTTACACAGGCAGTAGAACAGTATAAAAAAAACGCATGAAATATATTTTCTACCTTCGCAAAATCGCAAATGTGTACTATTCCTAATTTGATTCCATCTAATTCTCGCTAGGCGTGGCGCGGTGGCGTGCCTAGCCTACAGCCTAGGCCACAAGTAATAAGGTACTGTCAGACTAGTCGACCTTCGCGTTTCACCAAATTCGCCCTAAATTATGACCACTCATATATTTTGTTTTAGATAAACGTCGGAGCTTTTATTATTACATTATTATAGGTTGGTTTATGTGTGCTTGACCTTAGTCTGCGCTATGGAACATGTTGGTCGAATGGTGCCAAAAGTACCTACGGCTACAGAATTTGTACGAACTAAAATAAAATTTTAATATTGACTTCTTCTGACATGACTAATGTTTAAAAGGGATTGACACTACTTTTCTTTAACGCAGATTGAAATAAGTCACTCCTACTCAGAGACGTGCCGGTGCCGGCTAGCGTACCTATATATCTACATACAACCTGCTATTACTGTAGTTGACTTAGTTATATCAGCACCATCACCAGCTGTTGGAGCGGGTACCAGGTTCCATATATTTATGTCCATCATCGTTTTGTATAGTTTAGCAATCACTTTCGTATCTTCCAATCACCTGTAGGCTGCAGCTTTCACTAATATGGAATCCACACAATTGAAAGCCATAAAATTATTGAAAGCAATTACTCAAGAAAGAACTGCAGGATACATTACTACATTACACTCAAGAAGCACACAACAATCAAGCTGAACACAACCATTTATGTCAGTTTTCAAATTAACTGGAACAGATGTCACATTTTATAGAAAATATAAAATGCCTGACAAAATGGTTGTCTGAAAATGTGAGCTATGCACACTAAGTGAGCAAATTATTTATATTTCCATGAAAACGAAGGTTAATTTCATGGTGTTTCCACGCCTTTAGCGGCACGCGATCATAGACAAACGGACAGGAAATGTCATTTGTTTTTATTGTTTCATTTATCAAGTGACCACACCACCTGACCGATTGGGTACAGTTTAGTATGTCTTGTATTACATTTACGTTCTTTATGCGTCAGAAGGATGAACATAATATTTGATTCCAATATTTTAAAGCTTATTTCATGTAAAAGGCAGCTTTAAAATAAATAATAACGTTACGTCATTAATATGTATTTTCACATAGTTAAGAACACACGAGAGGGCCCACGTAATTGACAGAAGGTAATAATTTTGTGATATTCTATTGAATTTTCTATTGAATAAATGACATAATCAAGGATGTCAACAAGTTAAAGTACCTACATTGACCCAGTCTTGTATGTTATGTGATTTACAGAAGGATGTATTAGATGTTGATGATGTATTTGGCGTAATTGGGTCACTGAGTTCAATATTGTTAACAAAATTCATTAGATTCGATTCGATTATTTTGTTTTTATCCTAGCATAACCATAGTACAGTACCTACACTGTCTTAGTTAAACTCTGCATTAAAAGGACATGTTTTGGGGATTGATTCGTTACCGTCTGCTTATACAGGTTGTTAGGTTAAACGAGGGACACACTTTGAGGGGAGTTAGTACTCATGAAAATGAGCAACTTTTACTATGGGGCAGAACATGAAATCGCAAAAAAAAAAATCAGCTGTTCAGTACATTTTGACGAGCTATGCGAACATAAATGTAGGAAACGGCTGATTATTTTTCGCGATTTCACCATATTAAAAGTTGTTCATTTTCATGAGTACTAACTCCCAAAGTATGTCCCTCGTCTAACCTAACGCTCTGTATTTCTCTAGCTATAGAACCATCAGCAGTTATCGCATGTACTTTAGTCCAATCACTGCAGTTCCTTGCCCTTCGTCCACCCCCTGTCATTTCACAGTTGAGTTCATCCCCGTGATTGCACCATCCACGACCATCCACAGTACCCTCACACCTGTCCCCTGCGCGGTCGGGCAGGCACCGACGTGATGCCGGTAATTGATTATATTCAACATTACAGCTTTGATTGAAATAACGTCTGGCGGTAATGATGTTGAAAGATGGAGATAGATTTAATGTTGGTAGGCAAGTCTTGCCATAATGAAGAAAATTGAGTAGTTGTCCTAATAGTCGATGGATATCAGATGAGATTCTTATTGGAAAACAGAGGTATAACTAACGTTGAATACAATAATTTTACTAGGATCTTACGAAACGGCAGCCTAATCAAAGATATCTTATACATATGTATGTCTGCATTTAATCAAGCTGTTAAAGTAAAAAATATAAAGTTACCCAAGACGAGTCTCTGGAAGATGATGAGCAATCTTTCGTACGAAACTTACCTAAGTAACTATTCGTAAAAGCCTTATGAGTGTCAAACTCAAACTCAAAGCATTTATTTCAATTAAACCTTGTACAGGCACTTTTGAATTGTCAAAATTAAATAGTCTGTCAGTTAGTCAGAAAGTTGAAGCTAGTTGCCCATTCCAAAACGTAGATCTCTATGGAGAAGAACGGGCAAGAAACTCCATGGACACTCTTTTAAATCAAGTTATTACAAAATCCTGGGTACATTATTCTTGTTGCTTCTATATGTGAGAACAATGTAAAAAGAAAAAGACAAATGAAGAAACAATTCAAAATATAAGATTAAAAATAAGCCTTGGCAGTTAAGAGATGACCAGTCTCAACCGACGGCACCCGTTCACGAACATGACGCGTGGATCAGCACCATCCAGCTCAACCATTTTGTAGGGAACCGAATAATCCAACACACGCGCCACCATCGGTGAGACATTTAAGTGAGCATGACACGTTCTCAACTGCCATGCTCTTTCAAGTCAACAACAGAAAAAAAAAATCATAATAAACGGAAACATGGTTCTTACATTTACAAAATTTAAAAAAAAATGCTTCTAAATTATACAAAACTATAGTTTGCAATTTATTTAAGATGTTAATATAATTTACTACCAAACAGGAAGAGGTATCTAATATTGCAGTATTCAACAATTAAAACTGGATTGAATAAATTAAAAAAGTTATGTTCGTAATGTCAGAAATATTGAAAAAGAAAAAGGGAAGCACCTCTTCCAAATGTTGAAATTTTAACTAGTGAGCCCAAGTGCCTGTGGAGCAGGACCAGCATTAAGCCAAGCATTTTTATCTACGATATAATCATCCAACTTGTAATATGCTTGTCTACATAGTGTGCGTTTAATGCATGTTTTAAATTTCTTCTCATTTAATTGAAGAATATCGAATGGTATTTTATTATAACATTTTACACAGTCACCCATAAAAGAAGTTTTTACTTTAGACAATCTGAAACGCGGTTGATCTAATTTGTCCCTATTTCTAGTGTTAAAATTATGCCTGTCACTTATCTTACTAAAAAGATGTAGATTTTTTCGAACGTACATAATGTTTTCATATATATATTGACAAGGAACCGTCATGATGTTAATTTCTTTAAACAGTTCTCGTAGAGAATCGCGTCTGCTGAGCTTGTAGATGGCTCTGACAGCCCTCTTTTGCAGAATGAAGATAGAATCAATATCTGCAGCCCGTCCCCACAACAAAATACCGTAAGACATGATGCTATGAAAGTAACTAAAATAGACCAGTCTCGCGGTTTCCACGTCTGTTAATTGGCGAATTTTCCAAACAGCGTAAGCGGCTGAACTTAGCCGCCCTGCAAGTGATGTTAAGTGTATCAAGGCCGTCAAATAATTCTCGCCAAATATTCCACAAATTCAGCACATCCACAACAATACCGCACTACTCACGTGCTGCGCCAAATGCCACCATTTTTTGTTTAAACTTGCAAACACTTACCTGAAAAAAAAAAAACACATTAGATATAAATTGTATAGGGTCTTTAGAAAAGGTCGCCCACCTCGCAACAGATGGTGGATCAATAAAATTGGTTTCCGATATATATTGACGAAAGGTGCAAAAATCGGCAGAAAGGGAAACGGCAACTGTGTAACTCGATTACAAATAAAACTTACAGACGGTAAACTAACACGATAAAGGAATTTGAATCTTGTTGGTAGAGAATATGTGTTAGTGAAGATGTAGCTAAGTTATCTGATACAGATGCAGGTAACGGTAATAATAGTGATACAGAATGTTAAATGAATAAAGGTTGTACACGTGTCGGTATTTAATGCATATCTGGTGATATCTGAATAACAGTCCATGTCAGAAAAAAAAGGTAGCATACGGACAATGGCCTCCGAAAATACGAAGGTGCAAAGCTGATTCTTAAACTTAGGGTAGCGATAAATCCTAAGTCCTGTTTTCGCGTGTTAAGATCTCATCGAAAACTAACAACACTGTAATATCAATAAAAAATATTGCCCCAAATAACACGGTTTGGCTCATAATTCAGAACAAATAGCTCCCACCAAATTGTATACTTTCACCGATAAAGAAAAATCTGTTTTGTACCTAATATTAATAGTACGTAAATAAGAAGCTCGTAATGAAAATATTATCAAAGCGGAGCGTGTCTTGCACACCTTGTGGACGTATCGTTTGTTCAATCATAACCGTAGGGAGCTTACGACTAAATATAATTCAATGTACAGTATGTACACCCTCTTCCTGCCAAATATACGCTTGTCACTTACCATTTTACAAAGCAGTTTAACTCATACCTATCAGAGAGGGATAAAGATTATTTTCGCTTGTCTGAAATGTTGGTAAGTTCGTATTTAAAGGCAGGTGTGCCACAAGGGTCTATACTAGGCCCGCTTTTAGAAGATATTCAGCATCTTTTGCCACGTGGCGAGGGGCGTAGCTCGCAGAAAAACCATCACATCTTTAACTTCCGTAACTAGCGAACACAAATAATGTCTATGATGTTTTTCCGGTGTTTGTAAGTGTTTGCCGATTTGGTAGTTTTCGAGTGGTATTTGGGCGTCGAGTGGGTCACTGTGGGACGGCTGGGGTCAGTAAGAGGCTAATACGAGTGAATAATGGCTGTTATTGAACGCTGTGGGTGGTTGATACTTATGTGACACTGTTATGTCACAAGTCATGTACAGATTTAATGTTCTAAGTACGAAATGCAAAGGTTATGCTCGGTAGAAGAGGTTGTAAACTTTTCAGTATCATTATACTTGAAACGAATAATAAAAGTTTTATTTTAACGTTTCCTTATAACGGTGCAAAAAAGATAAGTGGCAATAAGGATACAATCAATATAACGCAATCGCAATATCGATAAAGCAAATATGCTGTTATCTGAATAGGATCAGTTACTTGACGGACTTCGTTAAGGTACTTTGTTGATTATAACTTATTCCCGGGCCGTAAGGGTATGTGGGTTAGTGTGTCTAAGCAGCTGCATTGGGTACCGGTTCCAGGTTTTATAGCTAATAATTGACACAGGAATGAGAAAATGTGCCTAAGAATCGGTATCTGTATGCTAAAACCAGTCGATGCATTGGATGGGTCCTTATAAATAATTTGTTTGATAAGGTTTTTAATACATCTGTTAGTATGTACCGTTGGCGAGAAAAATACGCTTTTACGATAGTCCCATTACCATTACTTACACAATTCACTTGAAATTATGCCAATTTTCAACAAAAACGTCTTTATGAAAATTACCATACAAACCTAAAAATTAAACAACTTATTTGTGGCACGCACATTTAACTTGGGGCGGCAATGTTTTTCAGAAAGCGTACTAAAACCTGGGCCAAGATTGCGATCTCCAAATTCCACCGTTTAATGGAACTCATAACATGGAACATGGGCTATGGTTTATACAACTTATGGGAGTTATACCTCAGGATTTATGATTCGCCTAGTCAGATTTTTTGATGGCTACAATCTTTATAGTGGGGTTGGTGAGTATTGGCGTGTGGTAGGCGGGTTTTTATGTTCTTATTTCCGTTAGCATAAGTTTATCCATTTTGCAATGTTGTGTGTGGAATTATATATGTATTAAGTAAGTAAAAACCGGTCAAGTGCGTGTTGGGCCACGCATAGTGTAGGGTTCCGTAGTAGCTCGTTATCACAATGTAGTACGATTCTGTTGTTCTTTATTCTGAATATCTATAAAAAAAAAAATCATAAGTTTTTAGTTTTTCAATGCAAGTCTTTACCCGTTATAAACAAGCAACTAATTCATCTTAATCACTTTAAAGAATTAATGCTAAGGATTTTGTATTTGGTACAAAATTATCCAACACCCAAATTCAACGACTATTACTGCTAAACTAATAAAGTTATCTTAACCGCTATAGTTTTCCTTTAAAGTTCATGAAATGCACTATCATCGTGAATTTTTCCAGATTTTTCAAGCCCGCAGTTTAGCTTTTAGAGAGGGGAACGCCCTACTGGAACAAAAATTTGCACTTTAAAGTTTAATATTTCGTAAATCGAGCATTAAATCGAAAAAGAATTTTAGCAACCCCGAAGTCATTTTAGAAGACCTATTCAACGATACCCCACATGATGGGGTAGACGACGAAAAAAATATTCATCCCTACTTCACATGTAGGGGAGTTCCCTAAAAAAAAATATTTTCCAAAATTTCATTTTACCACTTTCTAGTACTAACGGTCTCTTAGCAAAACCTCGGACAGACAGACAGACAGACGGACATGACGAAAGTATAAGGGTTCCTTGTAGGAACTACGGAACCCTAAAAAATCTGTGTAAATATTGTAATTTCTGCGACAGACTTACACGTGCTTCACTATAACTGTTAGCATGCAATGCTAATGGTGCACTTACTGGCATTTATTTCGTAAAAACTTAATTGAACGCAAAGCGTTTGTAGAATTAATGTGTTAAAAGTTTTGTATTTGTAATAGTTATGGTCACACGCTAGGTATTTGTTCGTGGAAAAAATAAAATGGAACGTTCACGGAATAGTTACGCTTTTAATGTGCTAGAACATAGTCAAAGTTAGATTTCGAGCTTAATTTTTTACCTAATTGTGAACATCTATGTAGAAAGAAATAACTATAGGTACAAACAAGAAGAAACACTTCTTCTTCTTAGCTTATTGTTGGCAAAAAGTTTAAACATTTTTGGCCCAAAACTCGGCTAACTGACGCAGTTATAAGATCATCAGGTGCACACGTGACATGCGTAGGGTGAAAGGTGGGCCATTGTCTGTGGGAGAAACACTGAAAAGTCTGTTCATAACCATTTTCCATTTCCCTTGATCATACGCCAATTCGTGCCAATACACTATTCCCCGACAATACGTCGCGATACAATACGTCGGCCAAATCCGCCGTGAGATTAAATCGAGCGGGTTGACAAATAGCCGGCGTCACTCACGCTACATGCCGTGCCTACTGCCTACCCCCGGCACAGGGACCCTCACAGGGGCACAGGGGGACATCGTACCGTACGTGCGGGAAAACTCTACATTTTTCATACGAGACTACCGAACGAAAAGCTATTGGAAATTGGGAAACAATGTGGGAACGAATTCGATTTGCAGTTAGAATGCTACTGTTTGTGGACGATAATAAGCTGTCGGGTAGTTTGATTTAGTAGTCGGTGAAAAATGTACCTACTGAGTTGCTTGAATAGAATAGGTACTCTTTATTCATGTAAGTCACCATATAAATTACATTAGATAAATGTAGAAATTTTGCAATGGGCCGTATTATCGCTGAAAGCGATCTTATTGTACTCATAGGATAGGTACCTATTTATGAACTACTCATATTTCACCGCTTTGCCCCCATATGTATGTACATATGAGCACTGAAAATTGTTTTGTGAAACGATTTATATTTTCACAAGAGATTGCACGTGCTTCCATTTATTTATCAAATGAATTAGGCAGTTCAGGAAAATTCATTTCCAAGTTTTCCATAAACTTTATTGACAACAACTAACTAAATTCATTAGCTAATTTACTTCTAACTTTTTATTTTATTAAATTTTTCTTAATTTTTGTTTTTTTGTTTTTGTTCTTTTTTTTTTATTGTAGGACCAAGAAAACTCAGTGTTACAAACGACTTTCTGCAGGCATTGGAGCAATTTCAATAGAAGATTCTACGTAGCTGATAGGTATAGAGGTACTGAAGGCAATAAGGTCAAAGCCAAAGGTATTCATCGCAGGTAAACAACGCAATGTCGAGGTAAAGACAATTCCATAGAATCATTGCGATCATGACAATAGAACACAATGATACAGTCGTTTGACATTGAATTTTCTTTGATTGAACAGGAATAGAAAATATATTGAAGGTTCTATAGATATTGTTCACGTGATCTAAGTGCTAAGTTACTTACTACAAAAGTTTAAGTCATTGCCCATTGCAGGTTTTCTGTTTGAATATTTCAAGTGAACGTATAGTTTCAACTAACACTCTAGCACAGCTTTACTTTTTATCGTAGCATACGTAGCTGATCCGTCGCGTAGCCTCTATAGCTAAGCAAGTGAGCATTTAAAAAAACCTGAAAATAAAGGTTTTATTATTACTATTATTTTTTTATTTATCTACCATTTAACTACAGATACCTAACATTTGTCTGTGTAGTGCCGGACTTAAAGAATAGCACCACCCCATACTTCCCGTGGGTGTCGTAAAAGGCGACTAAGGGTCGTCCCGGAGAATGGGCAGCAGCGTTCTCTATGCATTCCACCACCATACTATACTGCGATCGCCAACCCGCCTGCCAAGCGTGGCGATTATGGCAAACCCCCCCCCCCCCCCCCCAACTTGGGGGAGGCCTATGTCCAGCAGTGGACGTCTTTCGGCTGAAATGATGATGATGATGACCTAATATTGTTTTCGGTCTGGTGATACGTACAAGTCAGGCATTATAGAAGTGAAAACTTCTTTAGCGTTGGGCATTTCTTGAGATGGGAAAACACCATTGAACTCGCGACACTGTTATCGTAACACCGCGCGTGTTTTGTTTAAAATACACACGTTGTTCTAGTTTTCACTTTTGTCGGCACTCCCGGAGTCCCACTGTTTTTTTTATGCTTCGATTGATCAACAGAACTAACTTAGCTTTGCTTTAAACTTTAAGATAAATCCACCAGGCTCGGTGGTGTAAAATCTGCCTTGCTAGCTCAACATGATGGTAAGATTACTTTCTTGAGTACAGAAACATTGAATCCCTATAAACTTGAACCTCGATCCCCCCGTGTAAGGGTATCGAACTATCAAGCGATACTGATCACAATTTAATGCTAACTAAACGTTAATTTAATGATAGTAATTATCATTTATAATCTCCCTTTTTATACACTCTAATATTGTCCAAATTATTCATTTTATTTTAAACTTTATGTCTTTGCAATAAAGAAATCATCGTGTGCATTTACTACCCCTTATTTTTTGCGAGTTTTCAATTATAAATCGAACTTATGTTTTGGATCTTAAAGTTCACAATTCATTGAGAAATGTTAAAGAAACGTAAAATTAAGTTTGTATAGCAATTAAGGGGTGTATTTTGTAAAAAGTGGTTTCAAGACGTAAGGGTTCTCGGGCACCAGATAGCTGCGAATACTTGGTTTTACTAAAGATATATTCAATTGAGTTATCTATCATAGAGTCAAAGAATCAAACATACAAACTTATAAAACCTGTAGCCAAGCAGAGGATTTATTTAAGCAAATATTTAGATAGACATTGATTTTGAGTGTAGAGTAGTTGATTTTGAGTAGCTGGGTTGTGGAGGTCAGATAGGCAGTCGCTCCATGTAAAATACTGGTATTCAGCTGCATCCGGTTAGAGTGGAAGCCGACCCCAACATAGTTGGGAAAAGGCTAGGCAGATGATGATTGATTTTGAGTGTATTTACACTATCAACACAAAAAAAGAATAATCCTAGAAATATTTTCATAGAATTCAGTTACATAGTCAGAAATAAGTACATCGGTAGTACCACGTCAGTAATAGTACTTACCTACTTACCTAAAATCATGTCTCGATTTCAATGTTTTTTTTTGTTGCAATAAACTTCTGCTGACATATCATCAAAAGTTGATGTAATTTAAGTACCTGTCCAAATATCGAGCATCATATAAAACTCAACACTGTTCAAGTGTTCAGTGTTACAGTCCAGTGCATAGCAACCCTTATTCGGCGCGAGCGCACGCCAGATGGCGTTGCGGGGGCATTGACTCCTTAAATATAATTTTTTCATTCAGAAATCGCGACCCCTAAGTGCGGTTAGGAAATTATAAGAACTACCACGTTTAATTTGATCTAAGTAGTGGCGTTGTGGTTCCCATTATTTTCGTTTAGCGTATTTAGAATGATTAGGCATTCGTTTTTGTGAATATAAAAATAAAAATGTTAAGTGCAATGCGAATGTATGAAAAGTGGTTTAAATATTTGCACGTTCTTCAAATTACAGTGCGCTACCTACTTTTACGACTTAGGTGGTGGTAGAGTATTTATGTACTTGCGATACATACTTACGTGCTTTAATTTTCAGATATAAGCTCGTTGTTTCAGAAAAATTGGGGCAAAATATTTGCTAAAATAAAAGTGCACAGTTTAGCAAAGTATGTTGCTTCACATTCACAACTTCGATAGCAACCAGAGACACAAACTAGAAATAACCCTCCTTTCGGGCTTCGCCGCAGTCGGGTAAAAACAGTAGGAGTTCATATTTTTCTATGTTTTTTACGTCTTTGACATTTCATGTTTTTAATCGAGATGAACAAAAGAAGAATTATACAGCCAGCGAATTACGACTTATTTATTTTCTCATATCATTAACGATGCCGCGAGAACAATGTTATAAAAATAAAACAAAAATCAAGCTATGATTATGGAGCGAAAAGTTCAAATTTCAAAAATAGAATGCGCGCGTGCGTTCGGATACGCGTCCGAGTGTAATTGCACGGTATAGTAATAGCGGCTCACCTGCGGTGGTTACTAACACGCGAAACATCATCTTTTTGCATGTTAAATTAATAATTAGCGATGAAGCTAAACACGTCTGATGCACTTTCAAGGACAGACCGTCTAAAATAAATAGCAACCAACACTGAAAAAATTTAAGAAGGTAAAACCCAATAGGTATAACCCGCCCGTGTAACACAGGAAGAAAAAAAAACTTTACCTAACCTCTATGCCCTAGGCATCATCTCAAGGTTTGTTTTGATATTCATTAAGATTTCCACATTCCAATACCAATACCTACCCGAATTCGAACCTATCGTGACGAAAATTCGAATAATCTAAAAGGATATTCGAAAACACGATGATTATCAAATTCTAAGCATCCAAACGATATCCCGAGGCAAATTGTTGCGAATTTCCAAACTAATCAGAAGATATCGTGTTTGGCGGTAATCATGTCGTTAAGTAGCCTCTCCGGGGAAGATCGAGCCAATTCGGCATTTTCCTTGTTTATACTGAATTATTCATTATATTAAATAACCTTTACGTAATAAGAAGAGATCATAGGGTTCGTGTCAGCACGCGAATGAGGAAGGAATCACAACACGCTCTTGTGAAATAATTGCAAATTTATAATGAGGCTTTTTAAGTTGTTTTGAGTGTTTTCAATACATTGAGAGCCCTCCATCAAAGCCCGTGCATTACTTAGGTATTTTTGTAATCAATCTTAAAATCTTGCTTCCCATTTCATTATCTAAGTAACACATACAGTGGCTACAGTCCCTGAAAATTATGACACTCGGACTGCAATACATTAGCTGCAGAATCTTCAAAACGTATGCGTTCTAAAACCACTCCAGACTTTGTTTTCTGGCATTCTTTCAAGTCAAAAGCGATCTATTAATTCGACACACATTGCATTCCCATGAAATACACAACCCCAATCACAAACAATAATGCTATACAAAATACAAACAAGTATTTTCATTCGTAAGGCACTTAACAAAAGTATAGGTACAGACTCACTTATCGTTTAACAAAGTAAAACATGTAACCCAACGTAGCAGTCGTCGAGCTAGTTTTCTGATTTTACCGAAGATGAGAACTCAATTTCGCAAAAAAATTTTAACTTTTGAAGGAGCACAATTATAACTATAACAAAATACCCTCATGTAAAAAAAAGTTACACTCATTCAATGGATTCAAGACTCAATTAGCTGCATATTTAATCACCCTTCCTAAAAGCTGAATGCATTGGATGGGTGTATCATAATAATTGCTAGCGTGACGTCTGTGACGAACTTTATGTAATTTACAATAAGCATTGTTTTCATGTAAGTGACTTTGTGTCTTTTTTGAGAATAAATATCTTTAAACCAAAAATAGTCCCAACATAGTCTAGCAACCCAAAACCATTTCTTGATGCAGTCCATCATCCTGCACGCCTAGGAAATGCGACACACGTATCATTTCAAACACAAGCCTCATGTCAAACATAAAGTTAACTGTCATCATAGATATGACCTTTGCTCTAAATTTACTCAAAATAGTCCAAATATAGGTAGTCTAACATTCCAGAACCACTTCTTGATCCAAGTCTTCATCTCAAGCCTCCACATCTAGGATCTATAAATACGCGTCACATGTCTGGTCCAGCTGGTGGCTGCGCAGTTAGCGGCAGCTGCGCGCGCAGCTGAGGGGAGTTTTTGTGTAGATCGACGCGCGCGCAGGTATAGCGCACGTGCGGACAAGTTCATGCGATTTGCATGTGTCGGGGAAAGTGCCGGCTAGCGGCAGATTGTGGGGTAGTTGGTCCTGCTGGACTCTGTTGTAAGAGTGGTCCCCAGGTACGCAACATGTTTACGGTAATGGTTCAAGTGATCGGTCTTTGCGCCATCATTTTTGGTGTATATGCACGGAAGCAGTAACGGTACCTTCTGTCTGTGCCATAATAAATTCGTGTTATGGCTTACGATAATTCTTTACTTACAAAATTGAAGTTTTTCATTTCCATTGGTCTGTTTCATTTCTATTTTATTTTATTATCTCTACAATATAAACTATTTTTTGTTAATTACCTACTTAATTATCAAGCTGATCAAGTTTTGCTTTACTTACAAAATTGAAGTTTTTCATTTCCATTGGTCTTTTTCATTTCTATTTTATTTTATTATCTCTACAATATAAAAAAAATTTTGTTAATTACCTACTTAATTATCAAGCTGATCAAGTTTTGCAGGTCTCAGGACTCAGCTTGATATTTCAACACCATTTAAAAAAAGAAAACCAGATTTTTTAAATGTAACGTGAGGTTAGAAATATATTTTCATCTAAATGTGAAGTGAAAAAAGCATCAACATCTTTGTAAGTGTATGCGAACTTCAAACTTTGTCTTACAGCGAAAGCTTCAAGATGTGTAAACAAACAAGTCGGAGAGAACCCACATTTTATCAGGCAACAACTTATCAGTGGAAGTCAAGGGTTTCTTCGAAAAAAATCCCAACAACTGGAAAACTAAACGGGGCTTAAAATTGTGTCGTCACCAGCAGAGAGACGCGTGCGCAGAAATTAAAACACGCGCGCATCTGCCGCGAAACCCGACACGCTCCTTACCATATGAATTATGCTACTTCCGAAAAAAATTCACAAAAAAAAACTACCGATACACCAAAACCAACTTTATTACCCACCAGTAAAGCCCAATATTTATTTATATTAACATATTTTTAAATCCAAAATTGACAATCTAATTTCGACTTTATTTTCGTTCAAATAAGCGCAAGAATGCATAGTGTGCTGCATGCTAAGTCATCTGGACAAAAAGACATGTGTATGTTTCGCGCGGGCCGCCAGATGTCGCGCCTAGTTTTCGAGATGTCGTCTAGAAGCTGCGGCGTTTTTTCCGCAACATTACAATGTGTAGCGGTTTATCTGATCCTGTTAGTTGAAGCAATGTGCTTTGTTATAATAATAATGTTCGTAAATTATGTGGGTCAACTTTTATAGGGAAAAGTTTCGATTCGTATCATGTTTGCGTCGTAAAAAGCGTAAAAACACATTTTTTAATAAAAAAAAAGGTTGTAAATATTAATTTAATGTCGGCAATTTGTTAAAACAATTATCATTTGTTAGTTTATCTGTGAAAGCATGCGTGTCCTGAGGTGTCAGCTGTCTTCGTGTAACTTGTAAGTGTCAATGTTAATTTGTTAGCACTGGAGCTGATGGGTTTTTCAAAGTTACGGTATTTGGATAACTGGATTGAAGGAATTTGGCATCATTTAATTTTTTGTTAGGGCTTTCAATATAAAGCTGCATGTTGGATTATCAGCCATACCAGAATCCAGGAGAACACATATTATGTATCTATAGTTTTGTTTTGTGTTATTTAATGTGATTGGTCAATGGTCAGTTTTGTTCAAAGTTAGGCTTCTAAAATACTCAATCAATTTTAGCTTCTTTATTCACATTTGTATGTAAGTTAATCTGTTTAGTTTTAAATACCCATATTATTATACTTATTACAGCAGAGTATATCACCAAAAGAGATAGTAGGTTCTCGTATTTTCTCACTAGTCCCCAAAGATAATGCGCAGATAGAAGTGTCTGCCAACTGAGACGTCGAAACCAATGAATTATATTATCTAAATGTGATTTGATATTCAATGGCACACATTTGATATGACCAGTCGACATGGCGTGTAGGCGAACGTAACTGTACCAACAATTATTGATAATTTGTATTCCATAAACGATGGTGTAAGCTTTGTGTATGTCACCGCGACTCCACGCCGATTTCCGTCCGTAACTAAATTACACGAAAAGGAACTTATGTCTGGCAGCCGATAAAAAAAAAGAAATGTCACTTGTCGTTAGTCGATTATTATTTTATAAAAATAACAATTCGAAACCTGTTTTATATTTTAAAAAAAAACAGTGTATAGAGTATAAATCTAATTGTGTTCGACATTCTGATAATGGAGGTTATTTTCAGCGAACATAGGTACAGAGAATGACTAGACTTTGCTATGATTAGCACAGTGTTCGAATAAGAAAGAGTCGGCTAAGTGATTAGGACGCCTACGTTTATTTTGGTAGGTATATACAAAATTTCCTTAAAATACGCACCGTAACCTTCTTTTGCACGTCGCTTCAAAATAACTTTTACCCGGTGGTCTAATGTAAAACAAGTTGTGGAAAAAATATATTACTATGAATTTCTTTAACTTGTCCCTTAAAAGTTAACTTTTAAGAAAAAAGTTTTCTTATTATTTCAAGGCACCTGTAAAAGATTGCATTAATTTGCATGTTTGCAAAGTTTGCAAGGAAAAGAAAAATCTTTATAAAGAAAAAAGGATTATGTTAGCTGAACTTCAGTAGATTTTTCCAATTCTCTTCAATAGCACGTTTAAGAACTCCTGTTACATTTCACTTTATTGATGTCTGTCTGTTCTTTACCCTCGACTACATCGTCTGCCTTGCAGCATCCAGTCTCTAAGTTCACGTCGCGTCGCGTAGGTGAAGCATCACATACCTCAGCCTTTGTGTCAAACTAATATTTCGCACTATTGTAACCAAAAGATTAACATTCTAATATAAAAGCAACTTTGGAACTAGGTGCGTGCTCCGATTTTGCATGATATTTTTCTAATATTACAATTTGCTTTTAAGCTTGATATAAGGTCCTGAAACTGATACCTTTCATAATTTATTTGGAACGATTTCTTTGTAGTTTATAAGGTTACAGTTATAGGAGGTTTTTAGGCTTCTTCGTGTAAATACTTTTGCTATGACTCATAAGTTATTGTTGTAGAAAATTGTAAAGGGGGAGTCTGAGGTCCACACCCGCTACACACCGACCACATCGATTATATCATAACGCGATCACTGATCACCTGCCAACAGTGAATGTTTAAAATTATGTTAAAACCCCCCGAAGACAGTTCGTTGTAGCGGACTATGGGAAAATCTATATCCCAAGGTCGAGTTCACTGAACGCTAACTGACCAATATGGTTTAGTTAACTGTGAAGAAAAATTAATTTACGGAAAACTTGTGTACTTCTTTGGAAATCCTTTGAGAAATACGTAGATAGTAACGAAAATATGAACAGAGGATGATAATAAAGTTCTTGTACGAGTGCCAACTTATTTGTTCGATTGTCAACAAGTCAGTCAAATTGATTGATTACTCTTTTGAAAATACGTTCAGGAAGGATCGGATATTTATGTGGACAGACAGGAGCAATCGGAAGAGTTTTTTCTAGTTATTACGTCTTGTAGGTATATAAGATTTTGTTAACAGAAATGAGTGGAAATCGACAGAGGAAGAAGACCTTACACTGAGGTGCATTTCTGGTGTTAACTTATAGCTACCGTCAGACATACTCTACTTACTAATACAGATGACTAGGACTTTGTTAATATACCCTAAGATTGCAACAAAAAACCTTTCTATCCAAGGTATCCATCCTAGCTACCGACAGACATACTCTACTTACTAATACAGATGACTAGGAGTTTGTTAATATACCCTAAGATTGCAACAAAAAACCTTTCTATCC
The DNA here is from genome assembly GCA_916614155.1 of Mesoligia furuncula. NCBI lineage: Eukaryota > Metazoa > Arthropoda > Insecta > Lepidoptera > Noctuidae > Mesoligia > Mesoligia furuncula. The sequence goes on from OU744809.1 coordinate 27,730,414, forward strand.
AAGGTATCCATCCTAGCTACCGACAGACATACTCTACTTATTAATACAGATGACTAGGACTTTCTAAATATACCCTAAGATTGTAACAAAAACCCTTTCTATCCAAGTGATATGCAAATAAAGCAACATGTTAGTCATTCTTTGACGTCCAAAATTATCAGCACGGTCTTTGAACTCTTTTGTAACTGAAATAAACAGGGATTTGTGAAGGGCGAATAGAAGGGTGATAATCAATAGAGTTAATTCCATTACACACTATGATACACTATGGTAGACTTTTTGAAGGTATATCGACCTTTTAATTGTAATTTGTAGAAATGATCATGGAAAAAGTATACTTTGAATATCAGAAAAATTAAAGTGCTGTGCCCTTACGTAGACTCAGCATCTCACTATGCCAACCCCTTTGATTAAAGACGACCTTGACTCTGCCTAGGGGTCGAGGAACGGAAAATGAAGGGAAACTGGTGAAAACACATAAAATTATGTGTCATAAAAACTTGCTCCAATCTTGTTTGGTCACATATTAGAATAACAAGAGGAGGCTTATCGCAAGTTATGTCGAAACATTACTTGGTAGGCTGTTTTTGTTTCTTACTATCCGTTTTTGCCGCAGCAGTAAACCATAAATTCTGTCTAATTTGCTATGACTCTGCTTTTTACTACTGTTGCTAGCTGGGCTTAGCAATTCTATGACACTTTCAAAATAGGTACCTACCTACCTAACTATCGCTTTTACACTAATGAAGTTAATATGTTGGATTTCATGTTCTTCAGAATCGCGCACGATCCGTTCCATAAACTTCGTTACTGCGCCAAGAGAATGAAGGAAATGTAAATGACTATACTATGCAAGTGCTTCTATAATTAGTGTCAAATACCGATGTATTGTTAGCCGGTCGCCAAGCAAAGATGCGTTGGCAAAGGTCGTTCAAAGTCTATTCATTGTACATCTCTGGTCTTTTGAGTCAATCTAAGACGACACGTCTCTAAGTAGTGAAAAGTCGTAGATATTTTTAAAACAGAAGACAGACACTTGCAGTCAGGCCCCAGACACGTTTAATTACACCGGACATAAGAAGGAGACAACGAGGTATTTATAGCCCTACGTTAACATTCTCCTTTCCTTCAATTACATACTCAAATATGCAAGCTTGTACCTCAATATGTTTACAAATATCAATACAGATTACAGACACACTCATTAAAAATGAATTTGCATCCAACATTAACCCATAAATTACTCATCGATACTCCCACATTACGAAGTCAATCATTGACAATGTTAATGCTATTCAATAGTCGCGCGGTGCATGCAAATATCCTCTGCAGGCGCCACGGCCACAGAGGGGGTGAGGGAGCGGCGCGGGTGGCGGGGCGGGATGCGTCGAGACGTCGTCTGCGCATCCCGTCGCGTGGCCGCTTTGATCTGCGCACGAGTAGCGCTGCGACGCCGTAGACATAACACTCACGAATATTTTACAACGATTTTTTTCTTGTAATTGGGTGTTGATGGGTCGTTAAATGCTTGTGGTTTGAATATAGTCGTCGTGTTAAGAAATAAATAATTTTATATATGCATTTATTTTGAAATGTATTTTTCCAACTTTTTAGTTGCTTCTACAGTGTATTAAATAACTGAAAAAATTAAAGAAAATTCCCTTTTATCAAAACACTTAACGGCTGTAGTATTGTCTACTTATGCCTAAGAACTAAATTATGTAAAAAATATCTTTAAAATATATAAATATTTTTGTCCACATACTTTGACTTCATAACTCTATGCGTCGTCAGTCTGTAGGGGGCCGGTGCGCTCGCGCCGTTTATTTGCAACGCGGCTAAAAGCTACGTTCAGTTAAATGCTATCAAAACAGTCACAGACAGACTGAAATAGAAATAATTTCGCGAAATCTTAGACGAGTAACATCGCCCATATGATCGCGCTATAGTGAATGATCAAGTTAACTTTGATGGTGCGTTGTTCACGTGAATTCCTGTGTTTCGCTGAATTTACAGTGGTTCGTAAATATTGACTGGTTCAGGACATTGTTTGTAAGTTCCATTGTGTCTTCATTTGATCATCTAATGGCTTTACTAGCCAGACAGTTACTGGAAATACGTGGAACAAATCCATTTGAGACCAGAGGATCGTAGAATTTGTTTTCTAACATTTTCTTTGAAAATAATAAAATGGGTGCAAAATTAAAGTCTACTTCATTCACCTGCCTGAAAATAAGTGATTGGCTGTTATTCAAACCTAATTACATTAGGCCCATATCGCAGAAGTCTCCACAAGCAAAATCGCGTGCCATTTCCCCTATTCATAAGTTCAAATGGCACTCAGAACTTCGTCGTACCACCCATCAAACGCGAAATAATCAAACGCAAAGCACTGTCATTTCTTTTCAATCAAGGAAAGATAATTAAAGTCAACGACAAAGATATAATAATGAAGATAATATGGACAGACGACATTTCCCCGTCGTGTTATTGAAAGTCTGGTGTTTAAATAGCAATCATTTTAACTTTAATTGTGTGAACTGATGGTTATCGAGGAGCTTCGCTCGTAAAATAAAAGGGTAATGAAAATGTCGCCATTTGCAAGTGAATAATTTTTTCCTTCAAATGTACCGAGGTGTGTACTGCGTTGCCATTTTGAGCTCGTTTGATGATTTCTGCGATAAATGTACTTAAGTTTTTATGTGTTAAGGTATTTTTTTGAAAGCTTAATTGTAATTTAATTTGTGTAAAAATGTGTGGCGCCTGATCAGCTGATTAGGCACTATCGTATATCGTTGATTTGTATCGCTTATTTGTTTTTTTTTATAGTGTACTTAATATAGAGTGAGTATTCTATTCTACTTCGCTGCATATTTTTGAGCTACGCTTGATAAAATGACAGATACTGCGACACTGCACAGTGCATTCTGGACGTCACGCGTGTGACGCATACGCAGTGTTCATTACATCCTCTTCTGGACAAAAAGACCGCGAGCGCATGGCAACAATTAACACTAGTGTCGAAATTAGTGGAATTAGTGGAGCGTAGATATTACCTACGACAATTCTAATTAGCTAGTTCGTTTTTAGGGTTCCGTAGTTTCTACAAGGAACCCTTGTAGTTTCGTCATGTCCATCTGTTATTTTATTATTTTTGTCAAGGGCCAGAAATTGATACCTCTCAAAGTCTCTGTGGTCAACCCTGCAAAATAAGGAATAAACCAGGTGCATGATGCTGCATTTATGATCATGCCTGTGCAAGTCGCAGTAAACTCGACAACTTTCAGAGGCTTCTTGCAACAAGAGTTATTTCTTAGCTGAATGCGGTTTTGATAAGCCAGCCTGCTTTTCAGTCTGGCTGCTAACAATGACGATGGCCAACGTTAAGGCTGGCAACATTCTTAATGTTATTTGAAACATTAGTTTAACCGCATCGGCAGGTATTACTAGCACTAAGGGTGATTACATGTGCGTGCGTGTCTATTAGCGTGCATTTGTTTTACATAGAGCTGACATCGAGGTAGCGAGCTAAACGTCGACCGCGAGGTATCGCAGTGAGGCATCTTCCGCACGCTTTTACCCTAAGCCTTCAGGGCCAGTCCGACACTTTTTCCGCTAGTCGGGAAATGCGTCTGTCTCCCGTTTAATGGCCTAAGCATTCATTACATATTTATTGTGACTGAGTTGTCTAGACGTTCGCTAAATATACGGGGCTACCACATGGCGCAAATATACGCGAATTCCTTATTTAGATGTGCGCTAAACTTAGATTGAGTGCGATTTAATTTTAGTGCGCTCAAGCTCCTGATGCGAATACTTGTGATGATTTAATTGGTTTTAATTGTTAGCTAGGTAGACAGAGTGGGGTTTCTTTGGCATTGTTACTAGTTAGATCTGACTGAGACGTCGTTTTGAAATTGAAGTTGAATGTCGTTCTCGAACCGAAAAGTCTTAAGAAAATTTAGATCCTATAATACAAAATGATCCAACAGGAAAACTCGACATTTCTGTATCGACCAAAAAACGAATTCAAACCCCAAAATTCACAAAAAAAAGCAATGATACAACAAAGATAGATAAATTGTTTATTTGGTACATGCAACAGGAATAGAAGCATCAAACAACCAGCAGGGAGAGCAGTGCTGGCGCAGAGGTTCCGGCGCCGTCGTATGAGATGTAGGTCGTGGGTAGGCAATCGCCTTACTTTGTGGAAATAATTTGCATCACCGCTGCTCTCAAAACGTTGAAGGAAAATATCGTGAGGAAACCGGCATGTCTAAGAACCAAAAATTAGAAGACATGTGACTTCTACCAACCCGCACTGGGCCCGCGTGGTGGATAACAACCTCACGAGAAGAGGTCCGTGTCCCAGCCGTGGCAACATTATAGACTGATTATGATTGGCTATGGCTATACACTATAAATGAATTAACGAACAAACGATTACAACGCACAAGTTATATTTTTCCAATAATCTCTACATTCGTACTACTATGTCATAACACTGATTGAATCAACGATATTCGGGCGATCCCCAATACTCTCCATATGACGTCATTCCATTATCATTGTAATGTATGATTATCATGGCCGTCTCGAGGGTTGTGGCCTGGAGAATTAATAAGCCCTGCTTCTCATTACCATATTGATTGCGGAAACAGAGCGGAGCAACTACTGATCATCGAGGGATGGGTAAGACGAGGACCGTGACTTGGATTACATTTTGCCAAATGGGCCTTGGTCAAGAAAGACATGGGGGCGATCAGTAACAAATAATATATCAGCACCAGTAACCTCAAGCGGCGAAAATATAATAACCTTATCGGAAATTATATTTTCGAGCCGTTTGGGGTTGAAACCCTCGGGCCGTGGAGACCGAGTGCTCATGGTCTTTTTAAGGAAATTTCGAAAAGGCTGGTTGACACTTCCCGTGACCCAAGGGCTGGCTTTTACCTTGGCCAGAGGCTAAGCATTGCCCTACAACGTGGTAATGCCGCCAGTCTCTTGGTTAGGTACCTACATTACCAGTCGTCAGCAATGCGGATGAACTTTTCGACGCTATATTTTAGTTTGTGTACAGTTTTAGTTTAGTAAGGATTTAATTTTGTTAAATCAATAAATTGTGTTGTATTAATAAATACCTAATTAATTAATATTAATTAAGTATTTATTAGTTATAAATGTACTGTAATGCTTACTTATTATTTTAATTTACAACAATAAAGTAGGTACACTCCACTATATTATATTTTTCTTTGGAACTTTTTAGGTAATGTGACAATACAGTAGATGGTACTTTTGCCCTCGTATTTACAGGAAGGAGCCAGGCTAAAATATTGGCTGGTCAGCAATTTGAGTGAAGTTGAGTCTGCCATTCGTGGACTCTCGCAAAGCAAATCAAGTGAAGCCAGAATATAAATAAAATAGTGTCCATAAAATATTTCCTAACTCATTCATTGCCAAAAAACCGTGAAAATTGTAATTGATAGTGTAGACTGTAGACATAAACACAATACGCTGTGTACACAAATCTAGCGTCGGCTAAGTTTTCCATGGGGAGTGTGTGTGACCGTGGTGTGTCTGCCAAATGGATGGCCAGCAGACCCTCACTCTTGGCACGCCAAGGACACTGCAGGCTTTACTAGTACCTACCGTGATAGTGGTGGGTGGGATATATATCGATACAAATACTATAATAGATATTAATAACTTTTTATTTTTATCTAGTGTTGGAGTTAATGCATTGTTAATGATGCAGCAAGATTGAAGAAAGTAGAGAGATCTAGTCGAAAGGCGATTAATGATATTGTTTTAATAAAATGGAGTAATTAACTGTAGTAAAGCTGACTAGTTATCAAAACACCAATAAGAGTAAAATATTATTTTTAATGGCTTTATTAAGCTATGCTTATTTAAAACTTAAGCCATAGTGTTTTCATCGATACTAAATTAACGGCCCATCCCCTCACTATTTTAGACCGCCTACCAACTTAATTTACAAGGGCTAGAGAGGGGCAACAGAATAGAGCTGTAACCAAGCGCGGCTCTTGCCAAAACACATACGTTACAGCATCACTAACAATGAGATATGGAGATAAAGGTCAGTGACCCGCCGCCCGCATTCATACTGTCATCATTACGCCACTGTCTCGCTTATTGTTGTATCGGAAAACTCGGGTTTGACTTCATTTTTGCAAGTTTCCGATAGTAATGACAAATTATAAGCAAAATTCTCTATAAAAAGTACCTACTCGTGATCGCGACAGTAATAAGATGCTCAATTGCAGCTCACTCTTTGGGAAGAACTTGCACTGCTAGACTGCTGCCTGCTACCTGTCCTACTTCACCTAAACAGATGCCTCCCAAAATGTACCATACACCTATTTCAAGTCTTCACCTAATTTACCAAGTTCTACAACTTTCGGACACTTGACTTGAGAACTTTTACAAGGCTTTTCCGTCACCGAGTTCACAGATAAACATGGAAATCCTCTACAACGAGGAATATCTGAAGCCACAACGGACAGGATTTCTGAGTCAACCCTGATAGCACTAGAGGTCATGACGTCTCGTGTTGCCGTGAACCGACAAGATGTTAAAGAAAAAGGCGTTTCTCGGTGACGTGCGATAAGCATAGCAAAAGGCACCGATGCCTTCAACTACTCCTGTGCTACTGCAGCACCTCTGAGTGAGCTGAAGACTGTTCGTGAAGTTTTAGTCGGTTGAAGTCCAACATGAACCTCAGTCGGTGGCTATCCATGATGTACTCATGGTAAAAACGCTGTACTGACGGCATGACACGTTCAGACATATCCCCATAAGCGCGAGGTCGTTGTTCGTCAGTGGGCGACGCGTATGGCGCATGCGCGGGCCCCGCTGCGTCTGCGCACCATACTGACAATACTGACAGACGTAAAGGATTGTGATTGTGATTTATTTGTTCCATTATTTTATTACCTACGTCTTGAGGATAAGAGCTGTAGGTAGCATCCTCGTGTCTGCTGCAATCATCACTTCGTCGGCCGAGGTAGAACCTTTTTGTTGAGCCTATAGATCTACAACCTATATTCAGTCGTGGATTTATATAATTATATTCGTTGTTTATTTTAAATAGAACGGCTGAAGCCAATTACACTAGGTATTTAAACACATTTCGACAATATTAATAAAAAAGAGAAAAAATATAAATGTAAAAAAGAAAGGTAAAATGGTCTAGTATCGCTAAGGTTAGTATCCATGCATTAGTTGAAGACCTTATATGTTGGCGGATATATTACCAGTTGAAATGAAAGTAAAAATGACAATGATTTTTGAACAACATAACAAACACAAAAAAGAAAAAGTACATAACTACCCAACCCGACTTGCAAAGAAAAATAAATTACTATTCATTATTATGGTAGAGGCGTACGAGACGATGGATTACACCTACATTCATTAATGAATTACCTGAAGGAATAATCGATCGTGTTAAAAGTAAAAACCACCTAAAAAGTGTCCTAGGGAAACATTACCTGTCGATGTGTCCAAAGTTGCTGCGGTCGATCGGCGGCCTCGGTCGGCTGATGTCGTGGGTTCTTATCCTAAGTTTGCTTGCCGTATAAAGTCTATTCAAACTTTTTTCTAATTAATATTATTTCAAGTTAAACAGATACCAACTTTACTTTAATGGTAATTAGGTTGATTTTAAAGTGATTAGCACTACTAAAAAAAGGAATAAATGTTTGAAGTTTTAGCGTACCTAAACTAAACTTTATTGTGTAGGATTTGAGTTGTTTTTCCATAAACTCATGTTTGTTTACATTTTTGACGAATAGATCGTCAAAAATGTAAACAACGAATGCAGATTAGGTACTATGGGATGGACTCAGGGCGTTTGTTGGCTGATGCCGCTGAGTGTAGTAGCTGTGGTTGTATCTTGTAGAACCTATGGTTCTGTGGGTAACTATTATACTCTGTATTCACATATGGAATCCTTGCCTACAGAGCCATGGTTTTAGTCTTAGATTTAACTTAATTTAATTTTAATATTTAATCAAGCAAAAAGTCGTGCAAAATCAACGAGAACCTACTGCCGACAAATTGCTTTGCAGTTTGGCAGGTGTTATGTTAAAATAAAATTGTAACATTAAGCATTAAACAAAAAAAAAACAAAGATTATCTTCCTTTTCACCCGACTACGGCGAAGTAAAAAGGAGGGTTATGATTTAGGATTTTGATCGCCCGCTGGTTATAGCCTATAGGCTATGTGACGTCACACTAAATTCAATATGGCGCCCTCTAGAGGACATATTAAAGTATCTAATGAATTTAAAAATAAATATTTTTTCTGCTATAGTGTGGAATGAGTACAAAAAAATAAATCGTAGAACTATTTTCCTAACACGAAAATAGGGACGAGACAATAAAATGTCGGACATAACTTTTATCGTTGTCCCAAGGCTTCATTACCAGAATACCTATTTCTGTTTACGTTCTATTTATAGAGTTCGCAGATTTATCGTGCCATAAACTAGAGCTCATTTAATGTAGAAAGGAGACGGACACACATCAAATTATTGGAAACTTTATTGCCCAGTTAATTAATGAACATGCTACACTGTAGTGGCAGACTGTCCCTGTGTTTAGTTCGAGGAATTTTTTACTTCGGAAATTATTTCTATGATCTAGATTTTTTTTTTTTCCAGAAACTTGTTTTCATTTGAGATTAAACTTCGTAAACACGAGAATTCATGGAGAGCGCCGACACAAAAAAAATACCGCTGTGTAAATAAATGAAAACCAATAAACAAAAACCCCTTTTCAACACGTTAACGGGTTATAATTAAAAAAACAAGAAAGCAAATTAAGAAGTGCTAATCCCGCACACGCATTAATTTAAAAACAACCCCAAAGATGTCGAGACATGGTTTAAAAAAGTCTTTTAAAAATATAATAGTCACCCCCGACTGCGCTCGTCATAAAGTATGCTTAAACAGCCGTCGTAATAGCTCGAAAAAATCAACAGGCGGTATGGAAAAAGCTGTGGCAAAAAATGTGTGTGTGCTAGATGTGGGCACCCTGTGGATGTGGGGGTGATGTCAAGAGGATACACTTATCATTCTGGGAGCTATGATCGGAGATTGGTAGGAGTGCCTGCAATTACGCAAGTTTTTGGTAACTATTATATTGGGTGGCTTGGGGGTATCAAGGTATCGACAATTTTGAGCAAAACTAGCATTAAAAAAAAACAAAGTCAAGGAATGCATATATGCAGTGTAAATATATTATAATATACTTACTAAGACTTAAGTAACTAGTTTCCAGTTCCATATTATTATCATAAAACGGCTGTCAAACTAGTACTAGTTGCAGTTAAAGGTTTTATCACACACATCGATACATTTTGATGTAAAAACAGTTGTTACCATAACAGTCATAATGAAGTTCAGAAAAAATTAAGATCAATGAAATATAGCAATTACCTACATATCCCCCATAAATGATTCTATCCCTATCCAGGTCGTCTGTCCACCTGGTGCGCACGCGCATAATACCACTTTATTTGTTTATTACTTTTTAATTTTTTCCAAAGACCAGACGGGAGTCTATCGACAAGAAATAATACGAAAAAAAAATAAACAAAAACCCACAACAATATTCGTCTGCACACATGCGCCATATTTGAATTTTGAATTTCGAATCGGATGCGAAAAAAACGGACGCAATGTGCTAGCGCACGCGCCGCGCGCCATATGTCGGGAGAAGAAAAAAGTTTTTTTTAGTCATCAAACACAGATAAGTAATAGAAAAAATTGTTACATAAGCATAATGTTAGGAGCGGAAAAAGTGCAGCAAAAACTAAGTTTGAGGTTAACTAAAGGATGTTACGGGAGGCGTTTGAAGTTGTAGGGCTGCTCGCGCCGAGCTAGTGTGCGGTTAGAACTATCTGCTACGCAGACGCAACTAACTGCAAAATAAGACATCGTTTTTGTTCAATGGAGGTAGTTTGTATTTGAAAATTTGTACAAAAAATCGCAAAGTTACGTACGGTTGTGCCACCACAAGTCCCAAAATTATCAGCATTTTATTTTTTTTCAGTCCCTGAAAATGTGACGATATTTACAAACAACCAGTTTTGTAACAGACAATCAATTAAGCTCATCTCAATCAGAACTTGCTAGCCCTATTAGCTATCATGCGTTTGCGCAGCACATCTGTCGCGATCGTCCGTCACTTACGCGGATTGCGATCGCTACGATTGTTGTATTGTATTGCACATTCATTTTATTAGATTTGACGTTAATCATGTTGGCTTGTTACCAAGTCATTGTACACGCTTGTTAACTAAGTGGGGTAAGCTTTACAGGTCTTGAGTAAGTGGGTTAGCGTTTCTATTGCTGAAAAGTTTGGCATTAGTCACTAGTGGCTTATGAATTTGAGTTATGTTACTTTCTTCCATGAGCAATCCTTGGGGATCACCAATGGTAAATGAAGGCTAAGTTACAGATTGATTCATAGTGAAGGAGTGAACAGATACTTCTGGACACTTCTGAGCCACAACTCACAAGCGCTAGTCTGAGAAAAGACGTGATAGTCCATAGTTTAACGTGGACCATTAAGAAAATTACTAAAATCCATAAAAAACTTCTCATCCACTCAAGGCCCAACCGAAGTCACATGATCATGATCCTTTAGTTGCTTAGGTTTTATTGCTATATACTACACCTTTTTGGTTCGCGTAACACTATAAAAACCGCCATGATTACCGATCGATGGTATTCGCAAAAACCTGCTCCGTTGATCTACTTACACAAAACGACGGCTAATTCATCCCAGCGGCTTCTGAGCTTTGATCTTAAAGTTCTTATGGCTTTGGTAAAAACCCTGCAGACATTTAGAAGAAATTGTTATTTTTAGTGCGCAATTATGCTTGTTTTTGGCTAAGATTGCGCGGTTTTTTTGTGATCCTTTGAAGTTTTTGATAGATTGGTTTCGTTATTAGAAACTGTTACGATCAATGCTGCGGGGCAAATCGAACTAAATTAACTAGGTATAAAATTAATCTCCAAGCTTGGACAAACCTATTGCTTAGTTTTGATACCGTTGTCCGACTGTTCCGACTGTTACCGATCTTAGATAACTGAGTGACTGCAGGCAGAACATTTTATGTATTTTTTTAACTTTGCTGCACTGATTCTTACTCTTTACTTCAGTAGTCCTTCCACGTTCACTTTAGCATCATCATCATCATCATTTCAGCCGAAAGATGTCCACTGCTGGACATAGGCCTCCCCCAAGTTGAGGGGGATTTGCCATAATCGCCACGCTTGGCAGGCGGGTTGGCGATCGCAGTATAGTATGGTGGTGGAATGCAGAGAACGCTGCTGCCCATTCTCCGGTACGACCCTTAGTCGCCTTTTACGACACCCACGGGAAGTATGGGGTGGTGCTATTCTTTAAGTCCGGCACCACACAGACACTAAACACAACTGTTGTTAAACTTCAACTAATGTACTTAACCCCAGAAACCGTTTCCCCAGAGGGTATTTATTACATAAAGCCTCCTTATGTGTTGTGACCGTCAGCCGCTAGGTGGCAGGTGGTGAGAGAGGGCAAAAAGCCTCCCTCACGATTTGAATACGATTTTTTTTTCACAAAAAACGTCAAGCGCCATCAGAGGTTTTTTTAAACTTTTGTGTTCGCCTTTATTGAAATTTTATTAACAATCATTGTTTTTTGTGGTACAAGCATTTTATTACTGTCACATTATTAATGTGTGTCTCACAGAAGTGGTTGGATGTGAAAGCTGATGGGTAATGTAAAAGCTGTCTAACCGACGAATGCCGAGAGCAAACAAAGTGGAGATTTGGAGAGGAATGACCATGGTTTAGAAGGAACCAGTTTAGGAAAAGGATCTAAAATGAATGCAACATTAGAATAGCATAGCAATGAAGGTTTACATGGGGGTGACCTATGGTTGTTTTAAAGATTCCATCGCTCCTAGTACCTAAGGGAGGAAGATCAGTTGGAATTGGTAAATGATTATCACAAGACGAACTTATTCAATGGACAAATCAGCCATTTGTAACTAAGTATTTCTAAGTGGAGTTGGACCAAGCCTGAACTAACCCGACCTAAGAATGCGTTCAAACTTTTATGATGGCGCCACACCTATCTCAATACATTAAGACACATTTTCCTTTACCAGTTTCTAGTAAGTAGTAACGAGTACAGTTAAATACTAATTTAGCTCAACTCCACGTTAGCAGAGCATCGTATGCTATGAATGGTCAGCGGATTCCTGACTTTATAGCCTCGAATGCACCGAGAACGAAGCTAAATATAGCCGCGCTGAGTTCATTCATAACGTTGGCCGTTTGAGCAAATGTTGGCCTTTTCAATGGACTATTGTCTAATGTCATTCATATTATATTTTATGTTCGGCCAATGTTTGGGACATGTTCATTGATTGAATGATTGACTTGTATGTCAACAGCCTGTTGTAGTTATGTTTCGGATTCGTGCTTAGTGTTTACTGCTATGCAGCTGCTAGAATTTTGACCCTTCCAGTACCTACTTATCATAGAAACACCATTAAACTTTTGTAAGTATCTATGAATCTGCGAATCTATTGAATTGTTTTATGCTGCTGGGGAGTTTGTTCCGCCACTTCTTCTCCCCAGCCAAAGCACTAGGAAGTGGCGAAGGGCGGGCGTTTGGGGGTGGGCGTTCGAAAAGTGCTGATTCTCAGCCTAGTTTAAAAAAATAACTTTTGATTTTTTTGAGCAGACAGCGTTTATGCAAATTGACAGGTAAGCAAAGTGCGTTGGGAGGTCAAAATGTAGGTAATCACAAGTAAGTACAGTATAGGTATCTATCTATATATATGTAGTTGTGCTTTTTACAACAGAGAGCTTTCATATTTTCATTAAGTTCTTTTACATAAAGCTGTATCTAAGAAACTTGTATTAGAAATCCACTAGGTACTAGCTATTCACCAGCTTTATCTGGATTAATTTCAGGATAATTACCTAGGTGTCTATAATCAAACAGATCAATGGCTGATGGAATACTGATGGTGAATATACCCCAAATGTCTTTAACGACCTGACCGCACTGAACATCGGCACATCCACGAAGGACTCATCTGACATCCACAAATATCCAACCTGCTCATTCAACTGTTTTATTTACCCCATAAAAACCTGTTGTCTAAAATCTTTACGTCTTTATAGCAACGAAATAAGGTCGAGAATAGTGTCGAAATGAGATTTACGTCCAATTGAATGAATATTTTTAGATAAAAGTAATGTTTTACTACACGATAGTGTGTGTTGTATTTTCTAACTGGGTTAGGTAATCATAAAGTAGTGTGCTACAGTTTTGGGTAACGAGGCCGGCGAGTGTAGACTGTTGTGTCTATTCTTTGTAAGACACGTAGGTACCTAGTTTGAAAGTTAAGAACTTTTGTATTTTCCCACGGGCGAGTCGTACTCGTGGCTAAGTAGCCAAGCTAAATGTCAAATGTTACCGTAAAACGCTGCAACTTTGCCAACTAAGCCCAAGTTTGCCTATTTCGTTTAAATTACGATATTTCGCGTTTGCTTAGTTTTTTCTTATTTTCTACTATTTGGTAGTGATTTTACATTATTAGGGCAACAGATTTTTCATTTTTTGTAATGGTAGCTTCATTGTTACTCTGTCAGTTGTGCGACAAACACCGGTGCGCGTAGGTGAAAATTTTTAGTGTCGTGTAACTTTTGAAGTTTTAGCTAAAGAAAAGATGTTTTCGTGCAGCTATAACATCCCAGGGTAAGAACATACTATCTTCTTTCCATATTGCTTGATATTTTTATTAAAAGGACACGATTTCATTAAAATAACTTAGTAGGCAATGTTGTGCACTGTTTTGGAAACTTGAGTGACACAACTTTGCCTGGGTCTAGGGTTGTCACTAGGCGGATTTTAATATTGATAGTTACCTATATTTTTACTATATAAATGTCATATTTGCATGAAATTTTCACAGCTTGGAACCCGGTTATATCGAGACTCAAGAGCTTGCATGCACTAAATTCCCTTCGTTTTACGATATTTTAATTTTATTGCATACATTGTTAATGTTCCGAAATCGGGTGAGACACAGGTATTACCTAGGAGTTAGAGCTTCAATTGAAAATGTTACATTTTTTTATGTCAATAGAACATTCTTATTTTTATTTCGACAGTTATGTTTTCCATCGCCTGTAAGGGTGAGGCAGAGGTGTATCTCTGCCTGACCCTTCAGTGATTACAGGCATGATTTTGTATTTAAGTAAGCCTTAACTTTGTTGCAGTTATACGCAAAAATGCCGAATAATACACAACGAAGCAGGAGAAAACCAGGAGCTCGTAGTTATGCCGATTACTCTGTAGAAATATCAGAAGTTGCTGCAGATCTCGTACGAAAAAAAATCATTTCGTCATACGAAGCGGAAAAGAAATTTGGGATCCCGCGTCAGACCATTTTTAATAAATCAAAAAACACGCATAGCAAACCATTCGGTCGACCTACAGAGTTGACAACTGAGGAAAAAACCCACATCGTAAAAGCCAGCATTGCTAAAAAGCAATACATTTGTGATTTTTACTCATAAGTAGCAATTTGTTTTATTTTTTTACAAAGTGAATAAAAGTTTAAGAAAATAATCCGTATTTTTTTGGGACAACCCTAGAGTCAACGACATTTTTGTATGAAAAGTTTCTGGTACCTGCTACAACATTGCCTATTAGCTGTAAAAAAATATATATTACCGTCATGGCAATAATCTAACTGCTGGGGACAAGCACGGTGTCTGAGGTACACGGAAAAAAAATACTAAAAAGATCAACAATATATTTATTGAGATATCCTTCTAGGCAAAGTTGTGTCTTTAACCTACAACTTTGCCTACGACTTTGAGTGCTTGTAATTCTGAATGACGGCATGATTTAAATAGATTTGGGTTCTACCTGGCAAGGCATAAGGTCTGTTTTCCATCTGCAAGTCTTTAGAAGCCGTAATAGTAAATAGGTTCAGAGATACGACCAAAAAACGTCAAAATCCAGGCAAAGTTACAGCATTTTACGGTATTTAGGTAGATTATCAACCAATAGTTTTACATTCTATTTATTTTTAGAAGTGTAACAACAATTCAATTTAATCGATATTGCACTTTATTTCATAAAGAAACAAAGCTCCAACTCGCGTATTACGCAACCCTACATAAAAGGCATGCACTAGTTCTAGTTTCCTAAGTTGATACAATAAACATTTGTGCGACTCCTTTGTCTTCGCACAACTTCAAGTTATCTAATCGGAAAATGGTGAGACGATTCGAAATGCCACGTAGTAGGACAAGCTCGGCCGCAGACGAACGTGATGCAACAAACTTCTAAACACAATAAACAACAATAATGCTGCGCCATCGGTTTTATGACGCTTTATAATCTGTGATACACACTACCTGCCCAACGTTCCCACGGCGCTAAATAAAAAATGTAAAAAGAACAAAAATCATTTTCACACCTTCGCGGAAACGTTTTAAGACTGTTTTATTATGAATGTAAAATAATAATGGATGCATAACTTTCTTTGGTTTACAAAGTTTTGAGAAAGTGGATTGGAACGACATCTAGTTTAGATTTGTTGTATTTTTAAGGCCAGCGCCATCTAGTGGTGATGTATGCTTTTAGAACGGGCCACTGACTTGTATTGTATGATAGAGGTCAGTGGAACGGGCGCTTTAGAAGTGAACCACCTAGTGGCGAGTAGATGAACTACGTAAGATCTCGGTCTGCACAAAGCTTCTTTATAAAGTGAATAGATGGCACTATGTTCAAAAGTTTGCAACGATCAAAATATATTATTTAATTTTAAAACTAAAATACTAGAAGGTTAAATTATCACTTACCTGGATAATTTCTGTTATTATAATACTTTTGTGACTCATAATAAATATAAAAAAATGCAACTACCTATCTCTTCAGGTTCACAACAACAAATGACAAAATATTCAAATATTTGTTAGCCACTTGAAGAAAACATTGAATGCGGTTAGCAATAAAGATTAAGTGCCTATTTATGGTAAAAGTGAAAATAAAATATCAGTTACTACTTAAGTAATAACATATTACCTACCAAGCTAGACAGAAAATATAACTTTCACGTAATAAACCTTTTGTTATCAATTTACCAGTGATTTATTTCTCAGTAAATGTTTTCTCGTGTAGTTACGATACTTATGTCATTAGGGTTCCGTACCAAAATGGTAAAATGGAGCCCTTATGGTGAGACTCAGTCTGTTTGTCTATCACAGCTGGATATCTTAAGAACTATTAATGCTAACAACTGCTACTACTAATAATGCAACTATTAATGCTATGCTGCTTGAAATTTTGAACAGTTTTAGATGACATTTGCCCTTCTATTTTGCATATAAGAAAGAATTAAAAATTTATGTATATTTTTTGCAACAGGGACTGAAAGGGAGGGTCTGAAAAATTAGAAGTGGGGTTACTAGGGCATGTGGGGTATCATATGAAAGAGCGCAGTTTGCACATTCTCAAACATTTTTTCTTTTTTGAAGTTTGCGAAGAGAAAAATCTGAAATTATTCTATGTGATAGAAGATTATGTAAAGATTACAGGAAAAATAAAACGAAGCCTCTAAATAGCACACTTTTTCAGAAATCATCAACAAAAGTTACATTAGTTCCATTATCGGTCAAGAGATGGCGCTGACATAAAACTGCAATATTCTACACCGCAGTGCACAGTGTTAAAATTCTCTGACGAATATAGGCCTCGCCGATAAAAATTTAAAAACATATTATGGTACGGAACCCTCGGTGCGCGAGTCCGACTCGCTCTTGCCCGGTTTTTTTTGCAAAACCATAAATACTTACCTATCTGACTGTCTTGCGGACGGTCTGTCATTAGCAAATAGACCTAGGTATTATTTAAGCGAAGTTAACAAGCACGTATTGATTTTTGCGTGGGTTAATAAAATTCTTACCTACGTCTCTGGAACGAAAATCAACACAAAGATTAGCTAACAAATTGTCAAGTGCGCGTAACCTGCTGTGACTGGTTGAAAGAATTGTCAACAGCCAATCAAATCACTTGATTTGCGGTTAATTTTGACGCGACCGGGCGTTAAAACTTATCGTTAATAAAAAAAAAAAACCGACTGCGGTAAAAACTTAAGTTAAAAAAAAACTGAAAAGCTAAAAAAAAAACAAGCATATTTTAAATTAAATAAAAGTTGGAAGCAGGCGGGACCCATACCATTTTTATTATATTTTCAAGTTCAAATGGGTCCCAACTTTTATTTAATTTAAAATGTGCTTGTTTTTAGCTTTCCAGTTTTTTTTAACTTAAGTTTTTACCGCAGTCGGGTTTTTTATTTTTTTAAATTACTTTTATTTTATTTTTAGTTAACAAATGTGATAGATTTCGCAGACAATTTAGTTCTTGGTAGGTACGTGTTTTTTACGATTTGTCACTTCGAATTACTTTTAACCATATAAGTTGTAAGTATTCAGGGTTATTGGTAAAACATAAATGTATGGAACAGCTGATTTTTTTAAATGTTTTCAGGTTTGGTCCCATAGTAAAAGTTGTTCATAATGATGAGTAAAATGACCTCTTAAGAGGTTGTTAATGTTTTACCAATAACCCTGCATATTTTTGTAATCACCTTTTAAAACCCTTTATTTTAATATAGATTATTTTTTGTGGATATATAATTATTATGGTGCCAAAAATCGGCCATTTTAATTTTTTTTCAATTTTGGTATACCCAGTGTCACTCTCACAATTAAGACGAATCTAACGGCACCTCTCAAGCTGAAATCGATCAAGCTGTTTATGCTACAGAGCGTGCCAAAGAAATATACATAGATACATACAAACCGCACTGGGCCCGCGTGGTGGATTACGGCCCACTCCCTCTCACCTAGAGGAGGCCTGTGTCCCAGCAGTGGGAACATTATAGGCTGATTATGTGTATATATGTGCATACATACACTCGAAAAACATAATCTTCCTTCTGGCGTAGTCGGGGTAAAAACCAAGGAACATTATTTACTCTAGGGGAATATACCTACAGGTTATAAGTTGGAATTGAAGTAACAGCTATTACCACAGCTTTTACCACCGAAAATGCTCCTCAAGTACAATCCTACACACATTTGCACTCAAAGAAACGATAAAATGTTTGTATAATAAGCATTTTACTTGTTCTACCAACCCCTGTGCAATAAATCGGCAGGAGTCTAATAAACAACTCAGTGGCGCCATCTGTTGACGACACGTGCTCATTACTTGCTCCGATAAATCACTGGTATCATAACAGAGGACGCTGGAAGTTGTGTAATTTATCTTGTGAAAAGTTGAGAAGCAGGGAAAGATTGTGTTTATGAGTGTAACTGCGAACGATGGGTGCAGGTGTGCCGGGGAAATTATTGGAGAAGTTTAGGAATGTTTTTTAGAAGAGGTTGTATGAATTTTATTGAGGAAAAGGTTTAGCGTAGTTTGTCGACACACGGCAGTTTTTTTGCTGGTTAAGGAGATACCTAAACACAAAAAACGCAAGTTTTCGAAACAATAAAAGTATATGATGGACTACAGTAAACAAAATCAGAAAAATATATGATATTCTTCAGGATAATGCTAGGTAGATAGTGTGTTGAAAACATAATACTTATATATTATAGGTACAACTAATTTGATACATAGAAAAAGACCATGAAGATACAGATACCTCTAAAAACTTTCTTTTTACAATAAAAACCATACTAATATACATACAAGCATTATGATTTTTTGTCAACTTATTCTACAAGCAACATAGGTAGGTACTAAAATACTAGTGTTTTAATTTTTTAGTCCAAGCAATAGATTTTTTGTAAATAGATAATTGCTTCATAATTTGCAACAAATTACCAGGGTTGTACATCAAGCTTCTCTTTCTTTTCTTTGCAGTCTGACAAATACCGCGCTTTAGGTCATGTAGTCGCCTTAATACCTAAAAAGTTTATTTTATGTAAAACTAGCTTTTGCCCGCGGCTTCGCTCGCGTTAAATTATTAAAAAAAACTAATACATTTACATCCGCCATCATCCCTTATTTGATCCCCATGGGGGTTGAATTTATCAAAATCCTTTCTTAGGGGATGCCTACGTCATAGTAGCTATATGCATGCAAAGTCTCAGCCCGATCGGCTTAAAATTGACAAAGTTTCATACAAACTTTCATCCCCTATTTTATCCCCTTGGGGGTAGAATTTATCAAAATCCTTTCTTAGGGGATGCCTACGTCATAGTAGCTATATGCATGCAAAGTCTCAGCCCGATTGGTTTAAAATTGACAAAGTTTCATACAAACGTTCATCCCCTGTTTTATCCCCTTGGGGATAGAATTTATCAAAATCCTTTCTTAGCGGATGCCTACGTCATAACATCTACCTGCATGCCAAATTTCAGCCCGATTTCTCCAGTGGTTTGGGCTGTGCGTTGATAGATCACTATGTCAGTCAGTCACCTTTGAGTTTTATATATTTAGATATCGGCATCGCGTAACTAAACTATTAATCCTATGCTATACTTACTTACCTAAAAAAAACCTGATCGATAAGCTAGGAAAAAATTCTCGGCTTCTAAAAATCTCAAAGTCGGAAAAGCGATAGATCTAATATCCCAGACGACATCCTAAACTTAACAATACCTTATCCTAAAGCAATTACGCCAACCCTAATCCAGTCCTCACATCTCCAGCTGCGATAACTCCGCATTGTACGTCGTCACTTAATGGGCTATTTAGAAACCACACGTGGCGTGTGTCTTTGTAGCGCGTAATGTATGAGGTGTACAGCGAGATAGCGGATGTGAGGCGAGATTTATAATGGCAGGTTGGTGTCTAGACTTGTAGAGGTGCTTTACGTTGCTTTATTGCTCGACTGTGTGTTTTGGAAGGGTTAATGAATTTATTGGGTGTTGATTTGTTAGTGAGGTATTAGAGGGACATCTTGTGATGGATTTGGTGCTGGTATCTATGTCGCAAGTGTAGGTTCTGGGCGTTCATCAAATTGGTGGAGTTTCGGGCTTGGTCATTTTGAATATGGGCCGGTGTAAAATTAATTTCCTAGCTGAAATTGTATCTGGTTTATTGCCATTAGATTTATAAAGATTTCGGTATGGTTTACTTTAGACCTTTTAGTACCTATGAGAAGTCTTTCTGAATGACTGGATACTACTGGATAGATAAATGCTACTAGATCAATAGGGATAAAAGTTTTAAGGATTAATCTGCCAGAAAACTTATCCGAAACTCGAGCTACTTAGGAAAAGCTCAGAAGGGTTTTCAACAGCTGAAATTGTATCTGGTTGTTTGCCATGAGATTTATAAAGATTTCGGAATGGTTTATTTAGACCTTTTAGTATGAGAAGTATTTCTGAATGACTGGATACTACTGGATAGATAAATACTAATATATCACTAGGGATAGAATTTTTAAGGACTTATCTGCCAGAAAACTTATCCGAAACTCGAGCTACTTAGGAAAAGCTCAGAAGGGTTTTCAAGGTGTGTGGCAACTTCCTATTATTATCGAAAACAGATGGCACTGATCGCAATGTACGAGTATGATAATGTCTGGTGTGTTGTTTCATTTCACCTGAAGCGACTGGAGCAAACAGAGGGAGTGCCTTCTAACTGGGAAAGTTATGTTTGCCAAACTTTGCAGAACACGTTTATGTACATACACGTGTTCTGCGACCTGTGTGTTTTCCTAATTTTTTACTGTTATTAGAACCGAAAGCAAGATACTGGCTTAGTTTAAAATAATGTGAAATATAATAATATAAAACCAGGCAAGGGCGAGTCGGACTCGCGCACCGAGGGACCCGTACCATCATATGTTTTTAAATTTTCATCAGCGAGGCCTATATTCATCATATAATTTTAACACTGTGCACTGCGGTGTAGAATATTGCAGTTTTATGTCAGCGCCATCTCTTGACCGATAGTGGAACTAATGTAACTTTTTTTGATGATTTCTGAAAAAGGGTGCTATTTAGAGACTTCGTTTTATTTTTCCTGTAATCTTTACATAAAGTTCTGTCACATAGAATAATTTCAGAGTTATCTCTTTGCAAACTTCGGAGATAAGGGGGGGAACATTATTATTATTATTTTTTTTCATCAAAAGTCTTAGTCTCACTATAAGGGTTCCGCTTTACCATTTTGGTACGTAACCCTAATAACGAAGATGAAGATGGACGGCGCCGCCGAGGTCGGCCCAGAAAGCGGTGGCGAGATGACCTGGACGCTTTTTCTTGATAATGATCAACGACCTTCCTTTAGTTATTCATCACGCCAGAAGTCTATTGTATGCAGACGATCTAAAACTTTTTTCCGAAATTCGCTCTGAAGCCGATAGTCTTGCGCTGCAGCGTGATATTGAGGCGATATTTGAGTGGAGTGTTAGGAACAAAATGGAATTTAATTCTTCCAAGTGCTTCGTGGTTAGTTTTACTCGAGCACGAAACCCTATCACCTTTCCTTATAAAATTAATAACTGTACTATTACCAGAACAACTGGAATGAAGGATCTAGGTGTCACATTTGACAACAAGCTTACGTTTCATGATCACATGGTATCGGTAGCAAAAGATTCATTTAGACGTTTAGGTTTCATACTGCGCAATGCTAAAGATTTTAGCAATATCGGCGCAATTAAATCTATTTTTAATGTACTTGTTCGTAGTAAACTGGAGTCCAGTGCATGCGTCTGGAACCCGCACGAAAAGAAGTACATTTTATTATTGGAAAAAGTACAAAAGGCTTATCTTAGGTACCTTTATAAACGCCTCAATGGGTATTATCCGTTTATGTACCCTTAAAACTTTCTCTTAGGCTGCTTAGGGTACAACTCTCTCGAGGTCAGAAGAAATAATGACCAAATTATTAATATGGTGAAGATCCTTCACGGTAAAACAGATGCTCCTGAACTGCTTAATGAGTTGTCCCATCTTTTTGCTCCGGTAAATTACAACCGTGGCAGGAGGCATAGATTGTTTGCCGTGCCTTGGAGTCGAACTGTCGCGCGAGCCCAGTCTCCTGTTCCTCGCACACTCTCTGCGCTGAACGCGCTTTTGGACGCTAAGCCTGACTGTGATGTATTTGCGGATGGATGGAAGAAGATATTGTCAGTATGTCTGGAGTACTGGGGTATTGTGAGATGAGCGTATGACTGGCGATTAGTTATATACTTTTGTTTACTGTGCTTCTAAAATGTGTCTGTGTTTAACTAATGTAATTGGCCTTGGCCGTTTTATGTTAAATAAATAAATAAATAAATAATAAAAGACGCGTACCGCGAGGGCTGGTTTGAGGTGGCGCGGGAAAAAAGTTACTGGAAGGACTTGGGGGAGGCCTTTGCCCAGCAGTGGGACAGTATATAATAAACTAAACAAAAAAAAAAATACAACACAGCACAGATGGAATTATGTTAAGTAAGGTAGGTTTCTGGATTTAAATGTTTAGAAAACTTTCTTTAATAATATTTTTTTTCTAGTTCAGGTTTTAGCTATAACGACTAGAAGCGGGTCATTAGGTGGAATCACAGTTTATGGTTCTTTTTCTTGGTCAACTAAAAGCTAGGGCCTCTACTACTGAGATTAGTAAAGACATTTATTTCAAACAAAATAAAACTAGGTAATAATGAAATAAAATCGGTGAGACAAGTCTCTTCCCGCGATTTCACTTGCGTGGTGTCGTAAAATCACTGTAGTGTTACGAAGCAAATGAAAGTTAAGTTTAGACGGAATGCGTTTACATTGCTATCCGGTACACTGAAATCAGTGGTACGGGATTTTCCATCACAGTACCGTACCACAGTGAAAGAACCTAACTTAATTTGTTTCTTATAATTAAATACTTAAGTACAAAAATAACGTAATGGGCTTAATTTAAAGTATTATGGTACCGGAACCCATAGGTACGTTTTTAAATTTTCATCAGCGAGGCCTATATTCATCTTATAATTAAATACTTTACGTACCATAGGTACGTGACACACCATGTAGTTTGGTATGTGTAGTAATGTACGATCGGACTATGAGAGTAACAGAAGAGTGACTGCGCCTCCAGTGGTGGCGCCATAGAAATGTAATTCATATATATCTATGGGTGTCATTCGTGGATCTTTGACAGTCGTTACGGGTAGTCAGAAACCCGAAAGTCTGACAACCAGTCTTACCAAGGGGTATCGTATTACCCAGTAACTGGGTTGTGGAGGTCAGATAGGCAGTCGCTCCATGTAAAATACTGGTATTCAGCTGCATCCGGTTAGACTGGAAGCCGACCCCAACATAGTTGGGAAAAGGCTAGGCAGATGATGATATATCTATGGGTGACCCGGTGACGCCATAGTGCGCCCTAAGTCTGCGCACACATTTGAGCGGTATAATATCTCCCGCGTAGATGGCTAGTCTCCGAGAGCCGAATATCTAGCAGCCGATACTGGTTGCCATTCTGTCTGGAGGATTATTCATTTGGCCAACATTAGACGAGACAACATCAATTATTTCTCACTTCTGGGCCACCGGGTCCGGCCATCTTTGCTTGGTACGTAGTATCTTCAAGTCTGTCTGACTTGATTCTCGTACCGTCTGCTAATGGAAACGCACTATCAAAGAAAATGAAAGACTGCTTTTCGTTTGTGGAAAGTGTTTCCAGCACATTAACCGCTAATTGTGCGGGGGTGAGGGGTTGAATACCGCGGGGTAGGGGGGATGATTTCACGGAGTCGCGCACTCCGCCGCCGCCATATTGCGATGGTTTTCATAATTATACTGATTTTATGCACCAATGCGCCCTGAGCTAGGATGTCAAAGTTTCAAACGAATGGATGATATTTTACAAGTGCTCTTTGCTCGTGACTGAGGTTTGCTTAATGCTTTTTTTGGTCGGGCTTTAGTGAAAGTTTAATTGAGTTTTTCGTTTAGCAATTTCCGATCGAAAATGGTGGGGTCGGTCTCCCTATTCAATCGTAGGCCATTTTATATAAATATGAATACACAATAGATCTTTAGTAAAGTGCATAATATAGGTACCATATTTAGGGCTTATTTGAGAAATGAAAATGTAGTGCAGTCTTCTAAAATTTATGTAACAGTGGTATCGGTAGGCACTTATCTACTTACTTATTAAAAATTATAATAATTAAAAATTACCACCGAATTTGTGGAAATTACTTCTTTGCATGTAGACGAAGCTTTTAAAAACAAACTGTGACCCCTTCCAAACAAATAGCATTAAAAATACTTATAAAATTAAATATAATCCTTTCTTCAAAGCCCTCATTACGAAAACGAATAAAAATAAAATAAAAGACGTCGGCGTCGCTCTGAATGTTTTCTTAAGGACACTGGGGTCGTGACGTCTCAGGGTGGCTTTTGGTTTTATTTGCTCTGCCCACCCCTGTCCCCTGGACGTCTGCTGGGAGATTTAGATATACTTAGTAGTGGTTAGAACTCTCTCGGTGTTTTTAAAATGTACGGTTGGATTCTAAGATACAATTTTCGTAGTATTTAAATTGTAGGTAAAAGTTCTGAGTTCTTTTAATGAGACTTAAATGTTCGATAATTTTGACAGGTTTCAGTTGTAAAACCAGGTGTCGTGGTGATACTTGAAAGATGCCTTTACTTAGTGCAGTGAACTGCGATATCCATTATCTTAGATGTTTTCCTGAACTTTTCTTCTAAGGGCAATTAAGACGTTTCGTGTCGGACCGCTGCGGTCGGACGGCCGTTTGTTTTCATACAAAGCGCGCGGTGCGGGTTGTCGAGCGTTCGCGGTACCGACACCGCACTGTTGCCGCACCGCGCGCTTTGTATGAAAACAAACGAGCGTCCGTGCGCAATACGACAAACGCACCGCTTCGGCACCGCAGCGGTCCGGACACGAAACGTCTAAATTGAAAGCGCCCTAACTCAGAAGTGGAAATATCGATTGTTTCACATCACTATCTTCCGGTGACCGGCATGACATTTAAATGAGTTAGAATGTCTCAGTCTGGGGTTCAACTCCCGAGTGTGTCCCGTCGTGAATTATTGAGCATTAGGAAAGTTTAGTTTAGTTAGTTTTAGTTTTCCATTCCTACCTCAGGAATGGAAAACTTAAGAAGTTTGCATTTCAGCTTTCGTAAGTTGAGTGATTTTAATGTAACAGCTTTGAGGACAAGGCCTTTTTGTTTGCTACTCAAGTAAGTAGTTTGCTACTTTGGCACATTCAGTTAAATAATCGTTAACGCTGGTTTTGTTCAGATATTAAATTATTAACAACTTAAAAGTTCTTATCGTAATCCACAAGACATCTGCTGAAATAACATTAAAAATGACTCCAAACCATAACAATGCAGACAAGTCAACCCCGTAAAAATTACAATTTTGTAACGAAGCGCATTTAAACGATTATTTTTTAACAACTTGAAAGTAATAGAGGGACTTTCACAATTAGAATTAACGAGTTTTAAAATTAAAACAAGGAAAAATTCAGTCATCAGTTGAAGCAATTTAAAAGTTCGGCGATTAAGGAGCTGAGACGTCGGTCGGGGAGTCGAACCTGGGACATCGAGCACCGGTAATTGTTACTGCACTGTTTAATTGCAACTCTTAATTATTTAGGGGGCGGCTAAATTAATACTGCAGTCAGTTTTAACAAATTTTTAGGAGATAACTTTGCATATTTTTAAGACGGTAACGGTGTCTTGCAATTAAAGAAAAGTAATTAAATCTAAAGTCCTTAGGCGAAATGTCCTTACTATCATTATATTAAGTTCAACGAATTGTGCCCTAAAAACTTTTCACGTAAGTATGTATATAATTATAGGTTCCAAGGGGTTAGGTTTTAAGCAGGACTGCTGAGCTTAGGCCACTCTTTTTTTAAGGACCTAAATAGCAAATAGGTACTTATTCCATGAGGAGATATGCCTTGAGTGAAAACGAAACTTTCGTTTACTTAAATATAACGTTACCTTTCTGCTAATTCCTTTTTGGTTCTGGTTTTTTTTTTTTAATTAGCCTGTTCTGTCCCACTGCTGGGCAAAGGCCTCCCCTATTTCCTTCCACATTTCCTTATACTGTGCCTTCTTTAGTTCTGGTTAATATAGATAATTAACTTCCAAAAGATTTAAAGAAAACCATTTCCTTTAATAACTTAATCGCAACAGTACGCAACGGGTTTTCCAATTTAAAAACCAATTTTTCTGTTTCAGTACCCTTCAGCCATCTTTCCCAGTCAAGCACCAGTTGTGAGTTAACACAAACATTGTGTTAGCACAATATATTGCAAAACAACTGACTACATAACTTGGGGTGGGCAGCACGGCCGGGGCAAAAAATGCGAGTTGGTATCAATTGTAACAGGGAGTTAGGGAACCTATGATTTATGGGGTGCAGGATTAAAACATTGCGGTGAGGGGTCGCAGGGAGCAGCGCGGATGGTGTTATGTGGAGTTGATATTATTGTCCTCAGAAGTTAGAGATACTCTCGTTTGTATACCTAGTACTAGCTTTGGCTTTGGCCAGATAGAGGTCGGAAGTTATACAATGGGCTCGTGCTACCGGGATAAAAATATCCTATGTTCTAATCTAGGCCATGGTCTATCTGTGTGCTAAATAACCATATCGGGGTGTGAAGAGGCAGCAGATAGACAGACAGACATGGTAACTTTCGCGTTATATTAAAGTCATCATCATCTGCCTATCCTTTTCGCAACTTTACTTTGTTGGAGTCGGCTTCTAGTCTAACCGGATGCAGCAGAATACCAGTATTTTACATGGAGCAACTGCCTATCTGACCTCCACAACCCAGTTACTGGGTAATACGATACCCCTTGGTAAGACTGGTTGTCAGACTGTCGAGCTGAAGATCCACGTATGATTGCCGGGACCAACGGCTTTACGTGCTTTCCGAGGCACGGAGGGGTCTCGGTATGTAAAGATGGTCCACAGAGACCACAGACCAACCGCAGCAAGCGTAGCTTAACCTGGTCGATCGACCCGAGCGGCTGTTATTATTTAGCCAAGGGCCCTTCCGTTATATGGAACGTACTAATCTACCTATTCCTGTTTGTCAGTACACTGTAATGTGGAAGTCAAAAGAAAATAAATGATGCAGAAGCAATTATCTGCGACGAGTTTAGTGTTGACAAAAGTGCTGATAACCTAACCGAGATTCACTACTACACTAGATTCACTATGGGCTTATGATAGTGGCACAGACATACAGATTGTGTATTTTCAAGAACACCTACAGTAGTCGTTTTTGCATAAGATACAGCCCAACATCTCCAAAATGGGTTATGCTAAAATATGGTGATTTTAAGAGGCTTTTATTAATGGAGCATTGGCTCAGTGGCCAAAGGGCCGCGACTTATGGGTTGTAGGACGTAGGTTCGAGTCCAGACCGGCGCTTTATTTTGTGTATCTAAATTATTTCATCACCACTGCTCTTGAAACGGTGACGGAAAACATCGTGAGAAAACCGGCATGTCCTAGAACCAAAAATTCGAAGACATGTGACATCTACCAACCCGCACTGGGTCCGCGTGGTGGATTACGGCCCACTCCCTCTCACAGAGAAGAGGCCTGTGTCCCAGCAGTGGGAACATTATTGGTTGATTAATCCCCTGACCGATTTCGGTCACGGTGGCCCATCTCGACGAAGATTAGCAGGTTCGCAGGAGATAATTATAGTGCACAAGTGTGTGCGCAAACAAAGGTGCACTCCCTGTTCCTTTACTCTCATAGTCCGATGGGACGGCAACCCGACACGACCGGAGAGATCAGGCGCGGGACCAACGGCTTTACGTGCTTTCCGAGGCACGGGAGTATCACACCACCAACTTCCAAACTCCGGACTGCTAATGAGAAATTCCTAATGGAAAAATCCAATAACACTTTGCCCGACCTGAGAATCGAACCCAGGACCCCTTGCACAGCAGTCGCGCCTGTGACCACGAGACCAACGGGGCAGTCGATTGGTCGATTATGCTGATCATTTAGGCAAGGTCATTGTGCTCGGACTGCAATCGTAAGGCTAATACACTTTTCGCCAAATTAAGAAAATCTGACGATAAAAAGCTCAACGATTTTTCCAGAGCCGCCACAGTCGCACCGTCAGCTTTGCAGGATAAATATAAAAGAGAGCAGTGTTAATACTGTCTGTTTGAATAAATTGTCGGCTTACGATACCGCTGCTGCTAATCGCTCGAGGGATAATGAACCGCTTTCCAAAGACAGTGAAAAAACGTGGTTTAAGTAAGGAATTTGTGTGGATTTTACGATTTTGCTTGCGTCAGATAAAGTGTGTATTAACAAAGTTTGTGTTAGTATTGTCTGGTGTTTTAATATTCAATACACTCAAATGCTTAGCTTTTATAAATAAGTAGGTATTTTTGATTTTATTCTTCTTTTCGATTCGATGGTAAGTATTCCTGATTATATTCAGCAATCAATCAGTCAACATGTATATCGTGCTGGTTTGCAAGGTAATAAGTTTCATCTTTTTATTGTGGTCAATCTGCCATCGCTACGTATTTGGATCCTTGCACGAAACCTTCGGCCCCTGAATGATATACGTCTGTATCGAGAACACGAAACAAAGAAAATCGTCTCGGAAACTGCAAAGGTGGAGTTTAAAATGCTGCTGTAATCTAGAAAGGAACCCAGCCAAGCCTATACATAGCCAACAAAAATTATCCCTAACATATCTTTACCAAAACCAATCAACCAGTACCTTCCTACTAACTAAAAGTATCCCCGCTTCATCCCGTGGACTGCATCACTGATGAGCTATCCCCCGTACCTGGGGGATGAAGGGGGCTGAAGCGGGATGAAGTTATAAATGCAGGCGACGTGCCCAGGGAGGTAAGCAGGTCGCTAATCAACACGTACTCACGTAATTGAATGAGGAGCATCTTGGGTAGCGCAAGGTGTTCAATTAATATTTGGTATTCATATTCATTGTCTTACGAGTGGTCTTAGTATACCTTCTTATTAACAGACACGATGTGGCAACGTTTACACTGTCGGTATTCGACTGCTTCACGTAGTTTTTTTTGGCTTGTAGGCACTTTCGTTAATAACATACTACTATAACTATATTAATATACCTATAATTAATTAATTTAGTTTTCTGTTAATCCTTTCGATGTTAGAATATTCTTTTTATTTGTTTTCTTATTATTGTACACTCTAGAGGTATGTTGTAGGGATACTATTTTAATTTTGACAAAACTTTTTTGTTAACAAGAATAAACAGTATTCTATTCAGTTTCATATTAATTTGTGAAGCACTTCAGTACGACGACGACACGATGAACGACGGACGAGAGGATATTATATGATCACAGTCACGTCGTTTCTTCTGAAGATTCTTACTATCTGGTAAAAATATAGTAGGTACTTTCAGATATCAAGTAATTTTAGTTACATACCCGGTCACACGGCGCAGGAGCATGCAGCTGCCGGGCCTGCCCTCTCCCGAGCGCCTCCCTCTTCCTCTGCGCGCTGAACAGCCGCAACTCCTTGCGCTCCTCGTCCGACAGCGCGTGGCAGTACCGGACCTGGAATGAGAAGGTGGACGGTGACGTCATCGTTGTACAGGCGAACCAACGGTAATACCAATTAGTGACAGAAATAGCTCTATTGTGTTCTTGATGCTTAGTTATGAGAGATTTATATACTTTGGGATTTAAATTAATTTGAGCTTTTCAGATATATTTACATAGTTTTTTCAAACTATTCATAACATTTATGAGAATGGTAAATTTGAAATCATGCGTACATTTACTCTGGCAAAAAAAAAAAATCTACAGCCTGTCTTTATGTGCAGAAATCGGAGCGGCAATTCTCGTAATATTACGAACGTTCACAGTCTGATCTCAGTCTCAATCTGTCAAAAATACCTCTAATTTCCCTTCATTTTTGACAAGTTTTTGACATTGACATTTGTTGCCAAGATGAGACTGCGACTAGATTTAAAACGTTTTAAATTACGAGAATTGGCGTTCGGAAGTTTAATTAAAGCTTTTCTTCGCGTGACTTAATATCTTGACAGACAGTCATTTGTTTCGTATTAAATAACATCTTACGGCCAAAGATATAGTGGATGCAAGTCTTTTAATAGCTTTCCTATGGTGCGAGATAAGCATGGCTTGTGACCTCGCATTATTAATTTGATTCATCATATTATAACATTATCAATAGATTTGCGTGCTCTTGGAGAAAATGATCAGTGATTGCTTTCAAGCCAATACATTAAAGAAGAAAGTTCCCGACATGCTCGTCTCCCTCATGCATTTCTCAGTATGTGGCAGTTACCTTAAACTTGGGGGGTGCTGTGGTAGTTACCTCGTTGTCCTGGGGTGGCAGCTGTTGCAGCAGCTGCTTGAGGCGGTACCTCTCGCCCACACTGTTCACGTAGGGGACCTTGTCTTCTGGAAGCGCTGAGAAGTACAGGTGTACCTGGAAATTGAGGTAAATTGGGTCAGAAGTGAGATATTATGCTTTTATAGTTTACGGGTTTTCTTTTTTTTTATCTTTATTTATTTTATAGAGGGTTTGATCAAACATGATCATGCCACCCTCATAGGCCTCACAAAGATTTACTTATCTACGCTTAATGGCTAATTAAACTAAATTATAAATTGACTTAGCCTCTTCTGACAGAGGACGGGCCAGAATCAAGTTACACATGCCCATTTCCCGCAGATCCACATCATATTCGAGCATTAAGCTGACCCTCTCAACCTCGTTCCGGGCACATTCGGCCAACACATCCTCAACCACGCCACACTCAGCACAATTTGGTGAGTTGGATTTACCCATCAGGAACGCAAAGTTGTTTAGCGGTATGTGCCCGGACCGAAATCTTAGGGCTGTCACATCTGTTCTAGACAAACCAGACTCTGCGAACCACGGTGACCGCGAAAGGCAAGGCTGTATGGTCTTATACCAGATGCTTTTAGATAATGACCACTCGTCAAAATGCTCCCTCCAAATCTCTGTGCACTTTTCCCTAACTAAGTATAAGCAATTACGGGTTTTGTCTCAACAATGTTTAGGGGTGTTTAGATTAGGTAATGCTCTGCTATAGCGTCCCTGTGTTCGATTAAAACCCCAAACGTTTCCGTCTATTTTGAAAATAAACCCCTATGACGGTCAGCTTCAGGTTGACCCTGGATCAGAAACCTAGAATAGAAATGATAAGCCTTTACGTCAGAATATCGGTATCAAGACTTTGGAGCAATCGTGCACTGCCTTAGTAAATATGTACTATGTGTATTTACTATTGTGAATTAACAATCATATTCAAAAGGAACAACAGCCGTGCATAACTCTAGTTGTTTTTCTAATCACGATTGTACTTTCTCATTTTCTTCCTTATAATTTAGTTTTCCCAAAGGAAAGATTGCCATAATAATATTTCTTACAGTACTTAATATGATGCATTAAGGTATTACTGAGCAGAAATATAGCTTGGACGGTGTCGGACACTGATAGTGGCGTTATGAGATTAGTGCGGGGAATATGAGCGGAGATGCCGCAGTAATTGATTTAGGAATGTCGTTAGGGTGGGAGGAAAACATTGGACTTGTGTAGTCTGAGGTCCAGAAATAATCAAACAATTACGCCATTTAAACAAATATTGTAATAAATATGTTAATGTAGTAAACGCATACTTTTGTTTTAACTATTTCAAATTGGTCCTATCACACTAATATTATAAAGGCAAAAGTTTGTGAGTGTGGGTGTGTGTGTGTGTGTTTACGCGGGTGAAACCGCGGTTTCACACGCGTAAATGTTCATTTATATGAACCTTCATATAAATGAGTATTTTGACACGCTGCGCTGAAAGATTGCTCACAAATCCAAAGTGTGTCTGCATATTTGCCAGAACATTGTAAAATTTAATA
Organism: Mesoligia furuncula; assembly: GCA_916614155.1. Classification (NCBI taxonomy): domain Eukaryota; kingdom Metazoa; phylum Arthropoda; class Insecta; order Lepidoptera; family Noctuidae; genus Mesoligia; species Mesoligia furuncula. The sequence continues at coordinate 27,762,401 of OU744809.1, forward strand.
CCATAATAACTTTTAAGTTTTAAGCGGATAGACTCTTGACAAGAGTCTGTTGTTTAAATGTAGGTACACTATTGAGAGTTGGCAGTGAGTAAAACCAACTCTATCCGGATTTCATAACAGGTCGACATTATTTTAACGAGGTACATATAATACGTCAGAGGGTGGTAATGAGAGACGAGGAACGGTAATGAACACACGACGTGAGGTGCGTACTTATTGTTCTGTTCGTTATATTACATGTGTCTTCGAAAAAACACATCATTTGTTATTATTTAGAGGTTGGAGTTATACGTAGCAACTTTCTTGATTTTAAGTGGTGACTTGGAATTTTTAACTATACAACTGCTTATGGCGCGAAATGTGTTTAAGACAAGACTTTTTATTAGGATGCATGAAAAGGGCCTAGAACCTTATGTAATCACGAGAGCCGAAAGAAACTTGGTAATAAATGTATTAATACCGAACGAGGCCGGCTTCAAGAGAAAATGCTTTTAGTAAGAAATTGCAGAGTACATACCTACGGAAAACTAACCCTTGAATTACCACGATGACAATTGGAATAAACTCAAATAAAGTCATTCCCTAACTTCAAATTCATTCAATTCTTCTTTCTACCGTGAAGCAGAAGGTTTATTACCGAAGGGGCCCGGCCGGCGCGGGCGCGGCGGCTCGAGGAGACATTTTAATTTTTTGCTCCGTTGCCTCCGACCTAATGCTTTATTTTTACTGTAATTATAAATACCGAAGATGTCTTGTATTCAAAGTGCGGCGTCATTACCGTGCGCCCGCGGGCGGTCCCCTCCGGGGCACAGGACTGGATTTTTAAGGTATTCCGCGGATTTGCTTGCGGTATCTATTGCGATTTAGATAACCGGTAAAAATGTGTACCATGAATAAATTTGCCCAAGAATCTTTTTTTTGTGTCGGTCGCTATGTGAGTCACGGGATAGGTATTGCGTGTTGGTTTGTCTGCAATATTTAATTAATCATTGATTGGTTGTGCTCACAGAACGTGGTTGTGCTTGTGCCTGATGCCCATAAATTTTGTTTGATGAAACCTTAATAATATTCATAGATTCATGTTCTACGTTCATTTATTTATACGTAAATGAAAATAAAACTTTAAACGTGATACACTCTAGAAAAAGTATGACATTTTCGTTGATTAAGTCGCAAGATTTATGGCAACTTTTTAAAGGATTATGACCGTGTCTGCTTGACGACATAATAAGTGCTGATGGACTGAAATTATACTCAAATAATGACAGATAACCTGACCGACGACAGACGGATAATGACACGAGAAGATTAACATCAGCGGAGGACATTACTAAAGTCACGGTGAATTAAAATGTCCTCGTCGTTTCTTTACTTTAATATTTTGGAAAGCGTAACATTTAAAATTAGTCATTTATTAAAATAAAACTAAATAACATGACAGAAATTAAATACTGTATGGCCCATTTCCTGTGCTAAAATCATCATTATTATTATTGTAGCTTCCTATTAAAATCCGCAAATATTTCTAATGGCAAGGATAACGATAAAAATGAGAAAAAAATATGCAGTCTCAACGGTCTACCATTTAAAAATAGAAACATTGAAACTGGCCATTTCCCTAAAAACAGTTTCATTGACAAAAGCCACAAAAAGCCTCAAAAAAGAGCAAACTGTCGCTAAACAATAGCTCACAGAGACAAAGGGGCTATTGTGGTGTGGTTACAGCGAGCGCTCAGTGCGGGCCACTTGTGTCCGTCCCTCTGGCGGCGAGAGTCGTCGTCCGAGTTGCGGGCTCCGATATAAAAGGGAATGCAAAATACTACGCGTAGTGCGTCGTTTGTGGCGGGTTTTGATTTTCGTTAAATGGTAAATGGAAGAGTGATGCTTCGGGGCTTAGATAAAATGTTGAACACCGCTTGTGTGTAAAGTGGACAGTTTAGTAAGGTTTCAGAGACACATGCTCCGTAGAAGATAGTCTTAGTTATATCTGACAATTGCTATACACAAAACAGCTGATCTGGCAGACAGAAACCATTCTCTAGTTTTTGCGTCCAGCAACCGCCCCAAGTACCTAGCAACAGTGCATGGCAACAGTTTCTAACCCTCTCGAAGAAGACATTATGATCGTTATGTAGAAGGATACTGAGATTAGTCAATATTACAGTTTATAATGACAATAATTTACCTGTTCTGGCCTCAACCCCGGCGGCACCCACGTGTACTCCTCCAACGCACACCCTGAGTCATCATCACTCTGCGAGTGCCGGTGAGGATCTCCCGGCTTCATCAGCCGCTCGGCATGCTCCAGCAACCCACGGAACTTGCCCTGGGGCACCGGGTGAGGAGAGAGAGACATGGCTGACTGTGGCGACTGCGGTGACTGGTAACTCTGCCCAGGCTGGTTTAATTGAGACACGCTATGACTGTGCAGCAACCCGAATTCTGGGTAACTTTGGTTCTGACTCTGGATTGGTTGGCTTCTTCTAAAGTTCGGGTAGGAGTAAGGGTGTGGCGAGTTTGATTGGCTGGGCGCTGACGAGCCGCTGTGTGACGGCTGCGGGGATGGGAGCGATGGGAGTAGTCGCGGTGACGTGGGTGGTGACGCCGGCGCCGGTGGCGGTGGCGACGACGCCTGCTCGTGGAGTGGCGGTGGTGACGACCCAGTTGGCGATACCACGCAGTTCCGACACACGGGCCTGGAAAGAGAGAAATAAAGAGTTAATTAATTTATTTAAATGGCACGTCAACAACACAAACAAGGACATGTAGCACTTCAGTGGACTAGGACTAATGTTTACGTCGATAACATACATGCTCAACATTTGCATAAAACATGTCAGATTCTGATAATGAGTGACGTTAAGTCTAAAATTACACCTCTGCCTAACCCTGGATGTAATGGAAATGAAAAATGGTTTATTATTGTAAAGTAAACTTTAACAACTAGTGATTGGAGTCTCCTTTTAAGCAGATAAACCTTTGTAGGAGAGTCTGCTCTTCTTTAACTAAGTATCTTTTACTTGTTACGTAATGTGTCTGTTGTGTTCATAAAGCACATATTGACATTTTTATAAATTATAAATTCCTGTATGATTAGTTTTACATATATATTTTTAGGGTAACACAGTGATAATTAAGCGAGAGTAATGTACCTACCTAAGACAAGTAAACATGACAGAATTACATAAAACACCACCAACTGAATACCGACGTAACAACTGCCCGGTCTCAGGTTCAATTCCATTAATACAACAATCGTGACCACAGCATCATTGTAGGTGGTAGGTAGGTAGGTATACTCCTGATTGATCTATTACATTAGACAAACATTAATCTTGCTGATAAATATCTTGTTTTATGACATTAATTAATTGTTATACGCCATTATAATAATGTTCTGTATCGCCTCGTTAGGCTAAGTAGTTGTTTTATTAAACGTACATAATGGATTTTATTAACCTAGAAATTGTTACGAGTACCTACAACAAAAAAAGGAAAAAAAAAAATATTGAAGTCACTGTAATGGCCACTAAGACTGATCTTTCTAACGCCAGAGATGTGTATCCAAGGAGTCTGTGCATAGGTAGGTACATATTTATATCCAATATTGCCACCATTTTTTGAGCTGAATTAATAATATTCTATCTATCTATAGGTAAATACCAAACAACGCAGTTTGTATATTCATATTTAGTTGTTGCCGTTTCCGATACTGTTGGCTACTATTTTGCATAATTAAGAAATCTAATAGAGGTTTCCAAGTCACGTTACCTCGTAAACCAGGTGCGTTTAGTTCCCGTTGGACGGCAATGAAACTATTTACAATTATGGCGGGTTTATGTCGTCAATAGTGCGACATTGTGCTGACATAAAAATACTTTAATGGAAAGTTACAACGCGCGCAACAGTTGTGAACGAGCAAGGGTTGCTAGCTTTAAATAGTAAAGTTTTAATGGTGCATTTCAATCATTGTGTGATTGTGCAAAGAAATAAATGATTATACTTCATGGAAAGTTAACTAAGACCAAAAAATATGAAAGAGAGAGAGAGAAGACAAAGGAGTTCATTGCCAGTACCCGTCCATTACATCCCGCATAGAGCCAAGTAAGCAAGTATGGACATAACAAATACATAATCAAGCTACCCGAAACTGTCAAATTTTCCCAATCGAATTTTCAACCATAAGCTTGAGCGATAAAGTTGAAAATCTATCATAGAAATTTGACAGATTGTAGTAGCTTGATGTGCTGGCGTCTGTACCTACATTCTGCGATTAGTGTAGAAGCTTTTTGAATATTATTTTTGAGATAGATAAGTAGATACATAGAAAACTGTTTATTATGATCCACGCCATAAAAATTACAGATAAGTGTAGTGTATAAGTGTAGAAATTTTACATAGGTTTGAGATTATCTGCTTTTAAAATTCCTGTGAGTTAAGAATGATTATGGAAACATTTGACTTTCCTCTGAAAAACTGTCGTAAGACGGGGACAGCTAGTTTTGAGAAAAAAACGATTTAAATTATTTTTCGATAAATTAATGCTATTGTGACTTTTAGGTTACAAATTTTTGGCTGTTTACTGTTTTAACTAACAAAGTATTTATTTAGCTATTTGCATAGAGAAAGAAAAACTTAATAAGACTGTATTTAAATCTGTGTTTCTACTTTTTCTTATGTTACGACAGTTTTTTAGAGGAAAGTCGAAAATTTAATGATTGATTAGATATTAAGTTGGTATATTCTAATAAACAGACGTTTTACCCGTACTTCCTGCAAGCGACCTCAGAGACAAGTAGCGCAGTTCCTATAAACATTGTGGACGTGTTAATTTATTGTAATCGTGCAAAGTCGCTTGCAAGCACTTTTTATGTCTTCCAGAACTTCGTGACAAACGTCACCTTCTAAGCAACAAGTAGTATGGCGACCTATACCCTTGTATAGTAATTTGCTGGTAGATATGCGCGCGGGCATGCGGCAGCGGCGGCAGTAAATAAACTTTATTGTGTGGACACTCGCTTAGCACGCAGTTGACCTAGCTCGCTAGAGAGATGACCTGCTTTGAGAACAGTTTCTCTTTGAGGACAGCGAGACTGCATTTCAATAATTAAGTTTTAATCGGAAGACAAAGAGATACAAGGATCTATTGACTCTTAAATGACATTGACAGAGCGCACCGAGGGTTCCGTAACATCCGGGTTTATGCATAAGGTTTATGATTATGAAATTATTTTTTTTTTTTTTTGAATCGAATGAATGAATGGTAAATTATTCATATTCATATGAATATGAATGGTAAATTGCGGTTTACGATTTATGACGTATTAAAAAAAAACTACTTACTAGATCTCGTTCAAACCAATTTTCGGTAGAAGTTTACATGGTAATGTACATCATATATTTTTTTTAGTTTTATCATTCTCTTATTTTAGAAATTACAGGGGGGGGGGGGGGGCATTTTACAACTTTGGAAGCGTCTCTTGCGCAAACTATACAGTTTAGAAAAAAATTATATTAAAAACCTCAATATCATTTTTGAAGACCTACCCATAGATATCCCACACGTATGGGTTTGATGAAACAAAAACATTTTTGAGTTTCGGTTCTAAGTATGGGGAACCCTAAAATTTATTGTTTTTTTTCTATTTTTGTGTGAAAATCTTAATGCGGTTTATAGAATACATCTACTTACCAAGTTTCAACAGTATAGTTCTTATAGTTTCGGCGAAAAGTGGCTGTGATATACGGACGGACAGACAGACAGACATGACGAATCTATAAGGGTTCCGTTTTTTGCCATTTGGCTACGGAACCCTAAAAAGATGGCAGCGTTACTTCCGGCCACGCACCAAAAGATCCCTGTTAGTAATCTGGTTGAATCTTCTCTTTTCCTTGAAAATTGAATCAATCAAAAACGAAAACAAACACAAGATCATCATAATCACAGCTGTCATTTGTCATCTCAAGACCTGCCACTAAGCGAAAATGCCACTGTCATTCGTCAAGCCCTGTGAGTCAACCCAGCGACTGCCGCGTCGGTCCTTCCGGCCGCTATCGACCGATCTCACGACCTACGAGTACCGATCCTATCGAGAATCGAATACTATCGAGTATCGATACATCACTCGCCTGCCAGTAATTGCTCAGTAGATGCCGGTGATATTAATAAAAAGAGCGCGAACCGAGATCTATTCGATTGATTAGCTCGTATAATTTTATAGACGGGGTATAGAGAATGGCGGTTTTTGTACAAGTTTGAGTAGGTGTCGTGAATGTGAATGTTTCTTTTTGTTAGAGGTTAGGTTTAAGTCGTAAAGTATAGGTAGCTGCCGGTAGTTGTGTTGACACTTTATGTTTCTTCTATTATAAGGCTCGGTTGTCAGTTTTTACATTATTTATTTTATTTTGATTTTTGTTTGTACTTACACTGTTAATTTAACGGTTTAGTAAAGAGAATCCTTTGAATATGCCAAACTCTCATCACCCCTTTTACTAAAGAGCATACAAACTAACATATTCCTTCATTTCCCTACACGCTGGCAATATAAACGATCCCATATTAATTCCATTTTCACATTCGCACCCATCACTTAGCTCGTAGAAGGTCAAACGTCACCGGCCCATTTAACGCACCTCTCTTACTCCACCTCCATGCGAATATCACCTTTATGTTCCCCCTTCTAATGTTCATTATCACCTAAGTTCGTTCGAGTAGGATTTATGTGTTGTCGTGTGTGAAATAAAACAAATTGGGCGGATATACCGAGCGTCGGTATTTACGACCCCCGAGTTGTGGACGGTTGGGACTTTCGACACGTATTTATTAGACAGGTTCACATGTTTTGTTTGCTTCATATTATATGCAAATAAGAGGGATAACATGTTGTTTAATTAATTTCCTATGAAGTAGAGGAACGGTTATGATACTTTGTTAGATTTTCTATTGTTTTCTCTACTCGTTTGTTGTCTAGCATAGTTTTGTAAGTTACGTCAATGTTGTTCAAAGTGCGTTGATTTCCATCCTGTGAGGACAGGCAGGCATCTTGTCGCTAATCTAAGATAACGTGTTTCTGCTCTAAGTAGCGGGACTACCAGTACAGATTACCCACTAGACCTATTCAACTTTGTAGATAATTACTTCCTACACACGCATAGAATTAAATTATTCTATGACACATCATTTGCCTGCCTTTTCCCAACTATGTTGGGGTCTTCCAGTCTAATCGGAAGCAGATAATACCAGTATTTTATATGGAACGACTATACTGTATTTTATATTTTTGGACTGCCTATCTGACCTCCACAACCCTGTTACTGGGCAATACGATACCCCTTGGTAAGACTAGTTGTCAGACTTGCTTGTAACGACTGTCAAAAATCCACGAGTAACCGCCGGGGCCAACGGTTTTTAACGTGCTTTCCGAGGCTCGGAGGGGTCTTGGTATGTAAAAAAGATGGTCACCCATCCATCGACTTATTTTATGACCATAATTTATAGAATAGTTATGGGCTTGAGCTTACTGGCCTGCTACCGTCCTTATTGACTACCTTTAGTCTTTTCAGTATGGTAAGAGCTTAATCTATTAAAATTAAAGCATCACTTGGCACGAGAGAAGAACCGAAGACAGATCTATGCTCTAATGACACTATGTAGTAAGTAGTGCATAAATCTGCATGCATACCCCTTTAAGGATATCAGGCATATCATCTATGCATGTTTACAATCCTCTCTACACACATCGACATCATCATGATCTCATGATGATTAACGTAAACGCGGTGTGACGCGTTAAGTTTGAGCTTAACGCATAATTTAACGGAATTTGTTCATAGTTATCAGTGAGACATCTGTATTACACTAGCAAGTGAACGTGCTGAATTATGTATGAGATGTGTGAGAGGTATGAAGTGGAAACTGTTCGAAGTGAGGTGGAAATGATTTGATTGCTTTTAAGTGCTACTGCAGATGTACCTAATGATGAAATTAGGATTTGAAGTCGAATTTATTTTATTTGCTCTTGAACTCGATCACGCTGATGGAAAGCGATGGATGAGGTCTATGAAGAAACGAGCGTGCCCAGAAAATGCATAAGGCAAATTGAGGAATTACAGGTAACTTTGTTTCTACTTGAGATATTCAAAAGTAAGATGTAAACCAGGAAAAATAACACAGAGATGTTACCTTTTGCATTATGTCGACGTTGAAACTCCTAAGCTAGTAGGTATTCTGCATTTCAAACTAAGATTGTCATAGTGGATGCTTGATCAAATTCTGGCAATCTGCCATCTTGCTGCTCAGTAACTGAGGTCAGCTTTTATCTCTAGAGAATCCTTTGGCAGTCTCCATAACCTCTCTCTTTTGCCATTAACTCCAGATCCGGGTAGAGCAATCTTTGAACATGTAAAACGCCTAACGGACAAATGTCCCAATTCTTGTGTCAAAACCACAGGTGACTAAAATAGTGTCACCTAAGTTTAGCGGTTAGCTACGAACAGACGGATGAACATTCCCACGTAGGTCGCGAGTGATGCGCATACAAACGGACACAATTGTATGTAAATGTATGTATGTTATTACACGCAGGACACCGAACGTGCTGGTTTTCATACAAATATAGATTTTAATTTTGGTTTGATGTGTATAGTTTTCGTTTGGAGTATTATTTTAACAAAACATGGCTTAGTAATAGATTCTTCAAGGTATTTTTGGATGACATGGTGTTAAACCAGCTATGTTTAAAATAGGTTCTAAAACCCAATATTTCCTTTGTATTTCAGTACATAAATTGTATTTTTTTGATAGGCGACTAATGGCTGACTTTTCAATAGTTGACATATTTTCTAAACAAAAGCTGTCTAAACTGCAATTATTGTTCAGATAAAAGTTATGGGACTTTTGAAAATCCAGGCTTAAACAAATTAAGATAGGAGAATTAGCTCGTAACATGAATCAGCGTCATCTTGTTTGCTTATAACAAGTAATCGACAACGACACGTTTGCGTAGAGTTGGTTTGCTGTTCATTCTAAGACATTTGTAACTACTTCAAATGGTTTAGAGAAAATGTTTAAGTGGAATATTAAATAAGGCTTAAAGGAAATAATCAAATGGATTATAGTAACTTATAAAGTAGTGAGCTATCAACTATGAGTGTTAGATAGAATTAGCACAGTTTCACAGACACAGTTTCAAGCCCTGGAATTAGAGCTACATTTCCTACCACTGAGTCACAACTTTCGCGGTCACACTGATAATTGAATAGGGTTATAACTTCTAAGTCATTAGCGGACTATCTACATTGACTTCGATAAGTTTCTAACTACCTTTAAGCTGACAAATCCAATTAGAAACACGCTGATTAGATTATTATCGGCCTGTACTTTATTTGTCGCACTGCAGGGTAAAGACTCCCATTCAGAGAATAATGCTCGTTTTCACTAGCACTAGAGGACACTTTAAAAGGTGTCTGGAACTGACTGGATGCGGAAGGCGGAGGACAGGGTGTTGTGGTGCAGCCTGGGAGAGGCCAGTGTCCAGCGGTGGACTGCTATAGGCTGAGTTGATTGATTGAAATGACACTTTTAACGGGACTACATGACCTAAAGCGCGGTCACTGTCGGACTGCATAGAAACGAAAGAGAAGTGCGATGATACAAGGCTGGTAATTTATAGCAAAATATGAAGCAATTATCTATTTACAAAAAATCTATTGTTTGGACTAAAAAATTAAAACACTAGTGCTTTAGTATTTTGCTTGTAGAATAATCTGACAAAAAATCAGAATGATTGTATATTAGTATATTTTTTTTTATTATACAGTGCTAAATTAAATGGCTAACTAACTTACTATACAAATAAATACAAAAACAAAGGACACTTAGGCGTCGAAGTACTCGTCCGCATCGCTGTCATCCGGAAACGTGCCCAGAAGACTGGCAGCATTGCCAAGATGAATGGCAATGCTAATTCTTTGGCCAAAGAACGACCCAGCCCTCTGGTCACGTGAAGTGTCGACCAGCCGGCGAGAAATTTCCTTAAAAAGGAGACGCGCACTCGGGCCCCATGATTAGTAGGGTTTTTATTGTAAAAAGAAAGTTTTTAGAGGTATCTTCATGATTTTTGAAGTGAAAACTTCTTTCGACGCGTTGGGCATTTTTTGAGATAGGAAAAAACCATTGCAGTCGCGACACTGTTACCGACACCGTGCTACATTCGGATGCGTTCGGCTGTCCTCGGGATGTATTCGGTTTTAAATCCGATATGTCAGTGAATGATGGCAAAGTATTCTGTTTGTGTTTTGTTTTCACTTCTGCCAGCACTCCCGGAGTGTCACTGTTTTTTTTTTCTATCGTATCAAATTAGTTGTATTATGTTTTCAACACACTGTCTCATCATCATTATTTCAGCCGAAAGACGTCCACTGCTGGACATAGGCCTCCCCCAATTTGGGGGGGGGGGGTTGCCATAATCGCCACGCTTGGCAGGCGGGTTGGCGATCGCAGTATGGTATGATGGTGTAATGCATAGAGAACGCTGGTGCCCATTCTCCGGTCTCCCTTAGTCGCCTTTTACGATACCCACGGGAATTATGGGGTGGTGCTATTCTTTAAGTCCGGCACCGCACAGACCAACAACACACTATCTACCTAGCATATATCCTAAAGAATATCATATATTTTTCTGATTTTGTTTACTGTAATCGATCATATACTTTTATTGTTTCTAAAACTTGCGTTTTTTGTGTTTAGGTCCTGTAATCTCCTTAATGAATGCCTAGTGTTAGTGAAAAGTGTTAGGGCGCAGGGAACCGGCTAAGATCAGCATAAAAACATACTCATAAAAAATCATTGCGTTTATTAAAACACGTCTCCCAGCCCTAAATTCCAGTATCACTTTCCACATAATAACACATAATTACAATAACGTAGCACTTATCGCAGCGTGTGACGTTAATAACCGTTATTTTGTTAATAACGTTACCCGACCGGTCGGTATTTTGATAAATAACTTCTCTTAATTCGGAATGCTCATTGCCTGTGTAAGACAAGATGTATGGGGCGGAATTCAAGTTGTCTAAAAACTTAATTGTGGGTAACATATTGGTTATTTTTCGCTTCCGTATCAATATTTTATTAATTTACGGGTCGGTCTCGGCACCCCACCGCGTGTGGTTCATCTTAATGACGTAGGATTTTACCGTTATTTGTTAGTTAATAAATGATCTCATCGCCAATTTTGATGCAAATTGGGATCGGGATAAACAGAAGGTGCTGTATATATAGTATCTACTATCTTTTTCCTGGTGAATCTATCTAGATTCACCAGGAAAAAGCATTCGGAAACGGTTGAAAGATTTTTGTTTGTTTGTGGAAAAACGATTCGTCCTAACACTCCAGGCTTCTGGCTAAGACCAGAAGTCGATCTAGAAATCGTGTCTCTGTCTGCTATAGGCTTTAGGTAGGTTTTTTATCTTCAGTTTAATTTCGAGTTAAATGTTTCGTCTTTCTCACCTCCCTGAGTTAATTTCCTCCGACCCGTTGCACAGAGTTCAATCTTCATGCATGTAATCCGTAACATTTCCCATCAGGCTTCGGCCATCATCGGCAATGTTCGGCTTCCGATTAATTAAAGATTGGGAGCCAATGACCCTGGTGCATCAGACCGGAATTGTTGAGACTCTGTGGTCAACCTTGATCGTGCCCGATCTGGTAGATTACACCTGATTCAACCTACCATTTTTGTAGAAAATAATGTTTTTTTTAACAGATTTTAATCTGTGGAATGGCATTGTTTTGTATCGTTCATAATTTCTTGGAATGTCCATGTAATTAAGTATGAAGTTTTTAACACGCGACGCGTATTTTTGTCATGCTTTTTTATTTATGAATTTGAGTGTAAAAACTTTTTTCTTTTGAGGAGTCGCGGCTGCTACGATATCTTCTAGCTTGGGAGACTAAGTCTTAAACGTTAACCTCAACGGGTCAGTGAGCAAATAAATTCGTGTGTCGATCTCGGTTAATATCACAATGACATACGATATGGGTAGACCTAGACAGCAGTAGTAAAAGTTGATTTTCGTTTTGTTCGATTTCATAAGCTGTGTTTTGTAATTTGGCTAAATATCAATTGGCGTGCCCCTAGCGCGCGGCTACAAATCGATAAAATAATCATCATCATCTGCCTAGACTTTTCCCAACCATGTTGGGGTCGGCTTCCATTCAAACCGGATGCAGCTGAATACCTAAATCGATAAAATAATACCTACAACAAATAAGGAGGAGCAATCGTTGAATAGAACGAAAAAATCATGCATGTTCTCTGTCGCAGAAATACGACACGAGCGGTAGGGGCACGGAAATATGTGTTGCATAAATGCGACACAAGCGGTTAAAGGGTTAATAACTAAGTACAGGGCTTTTAACTATCCTTTCACATCGCTCTATTTATGTAGCGTAATAGTTTCAATTGGATGTAATTATTTGAGATTTCTCTAGTTACTAAATGCTACTATATTAATTTAATTAAATGCCAATTTCGATAGTATCAGATTAAGATTAATTGCCCGCAGTTTGAGATTAATATTACAGATTTCTTAATCGCACCTTCGCAGCTGAGCTGACCAAGCTAATAAAACACTGTCATAGTATTGATGGAGGGGCTTGTTCATGATCAGATGTTAGTTGTAGGTAATTCAGTGTGTAATTAAATGATGTAAAGCCACTGCGCCACATACACATTAATTGCGACTGTAGTGGAAGGTAAGTTCGATGAATCATCGCTGTTGGGTGGTGTAGCTATAGACATTTGGCAATATTTGTGGACAGACTGCAGATGTCTTAACATATTGAATAGCATTGGAAGAACCAGTGGCCAGAGGCCTGCAAAGGCCTTTCAGGTGATTTGGAAGATTGGTTCAGTACCTAGCAGAGGTGCTATTAAACCAACATTCCAAATTCGTTGGAATTTAGGATCCGGTTTCTGGTACTTTTGGTTCATTGGAATGGAACCAGAGGTCTTGACGCAGGTATGCACTGAACTAAGAATGACATTCTACTGTTCCTTATGATATAACGCATATCCACTGGGATGTCGGTATAATCTCGACAAATTAAAACACGCCTTAAAGTTTAAGGCGTGTTTATGTGTAGGTTTAAGGCTTAAACCTACACATAAACTAGAAAATAAATAAATAAATTAAGGAAGGTGTTCCATCAAATTAATGGCACATACACAACGCGACACTGAGTGGTGTCCTGTGTATAACTGTTCCAACAGATACAAGTATCTTGCTCAGAATACAAATTGAACCAGAAGGTGCGAAGGTACGTAGAACTGAGGAAACAAATACTACTCTGAAATAATATTGTTTGACATTATCGCGACCCTTATTTTAAGAAGTGGCATGTGTGTTTATTAAATCAAATTGCTTGAGATGAAAAGGACAAAATATTTTTCCCCAAAAAAGGTTAAATGTTCTCAAGCTGGCTTACTACGCAGGGACAGAGAGGCAGTGTTTCTTTTGTGTTTGGACTCAGTGCGTGACATGGAATTATGATCGACCGCACCTTCTGATTTGTGCTGTATTATGTGATCTAGTGTAAACTGTGGAGGTAATAGCAGGAACCGGTCGCGGTCACTATTGAGACGAATTAAATAATTATGAACTGTTATTAAACTGTTATTTCCTGTTCGTGGCCTAGGTTCCGAGATGTGGCGTGCGGACACAGTTTGAGAACAGGGATTTTGGTTATTTTTTTTGTAAATAAAATAAGAATAGGCTCTGACACCTTCTGTGGATTTTGGAAAAAAAGTTATTATCCAGGTAATAATGAATAACTAAATCAGTGATTTTATCTTTGCAGAGACAAGCTAAGCTATTGAGCTATTTTAAGCTACTGCTTATGCTGAAGTTAGTTCATCGTCTCTATTCTCGTTTAACATTCAGCCTTGAACTAAACTGAAAATGGGGAAACTTTTACAACTCTGAACCTATTGCGTCACTAAAGAAGGATTAAGATTCTGAACTTGACTGCAACCACCTCCCCTCGAGTACTTTAAAAGCTAATAAAATATTCAACTCATACTTGATGTGCTACAAGTACATTGGGCTTGTGTAATAAAACCGTTGTTCTAACCATCATGGCTCCATTGTTCGCACTTTCAGAAAAGGTGTTATAGTTGACCAGAACATAAAGAAAAACACAAAGATTTGGATTACTTTCCCACGAGTGGCGCCATGGGGGAAAGTTTAATTATAATTACATGTTAACTATTTACAAGACAAAGGTACTACAACGGTTAAACATAATTATATAAGGGTTTTTAAATGGCTAATTGAGTTTATGCAATTCTTTTTGTACTTAAATAAACACAACTTTCTTTATTTCTTACTTTGCTTCGTTAAAGGTAGATTCACGTGGAATCTTACGCTAGTCGCGATACTAAAAAGAATGTCTGGTGCATTCTGGGTAGTCCATGCTGAATGGATAACAGTTACTATACGAGTTATTCTTATAATAAGTTCATGCCGATACGATACATGTTTCGATTGGCTGGCCATTCCCTATTATTAAGTACCTGGTACCTGTTGACAGCCTACAGTGTCCTCCCATACCTATTAACACTGTAATTTGAAAATATTGTTAAAGCCAATTATTTATAAAAGAGTGACCGTGGAGTTTTTTGTTGGCTTCATAGGAAACGGCTGATTGCAACCATACACCTTGCTTTTGACGTTTCATAAGTGTCCATATAGGTTTATAAGAAATAAAATGTGTTGAATTTTGAATAGAAGCTTACGAGACCGAACATGATATGATCGGTCTCTTCCTTGGATCATTTCTTACCTGCCCGCTGCTCGGTCCTAGCTTGGATCCAGACCAGGTATCCACACATGCCAGTAAGTCAGCCGAGCCACGCGGGCTATGCGGCAGAGACGCTACAATTAACTTCTCACCACGCCGAGCTATCTTAGTGCATTCGTTAGATTGCTCAGTAATTAGTTCCTATACTTATATCTTGGTTTATGGACAGGAATTGGGTGATCTAACCTGTGATATCTTGAGAGGCAGGAACGGAATGAGCGAGACATAAGGCAAGCCTGCCTTGTCTTGCGTATACCTCAACCGAGGTATACACAGCATTACGTATGCTATATAAAATCTGACGGAATGTGGGTGCACTATAGATGCGCCGCTGCTTTACCCTTTGGGGTTTACAGGACTGATTTTAACTTATAATAATGTTATGAAACATTGCAAAAATGACTGTTCATGTTGATAAGTCATTTAATGAATTAGCTAATGATCCATACTGGTATTATAAATTCGAAAGTTACTCTGTCTGTCTGTCTGTATGTTCCCTTTTCATGCCTAAACCAATGACTGGCCCGTTGGTCTAGCGGTTAGTGGCCCTGACTGCTATGCCGGAGGTCGTGGGTTCGATTCCCACCCAGGACAAATGTTTGTGTGATGAGCATGATCATTTGTTCTGTGTCTGGGTGTAATTTATCTATAATATGTATGTATTTAGAAATATATAAGTATGTTTATCAGTTGTCTAGTACCCATAACACAAGCTCTGCTTAGCTTGGGACTAGACGGCGTTGTGTGATAGTTGTCGAATATATTAAACGGATTTCGATGAAATTTGGCAGAGAGATTGATTGCATCCCGGGGAAGGACATAGGTTAGGTTTTATCCCGATATTTACACGGGATCGACACTTACGCGGGTGAAACCGCGGGGCGCAGCTAGTATAGTATAAAAAGATAACCCTGTCTTTGCTGTCGCGCAGTCGGGTAATGATATATGTATATGAGCCATTCAGCAAGATTGACTGTTTAGGAGTGAGCCAGGGTGTCTCCACGACAGCCAAGACATGTCATGGCATTCGTGGAGCCACTTTACGGACTAGCAGGTAACAAAATGCATGGCGCCCGGTTAGGTAGAGAATGTTCGGGATCTTCAAGAAAACTACCTTTTGCACTTGATAATTTAATTATAACACTGTTTTACATTTTTGTACTATTTGATTTTACTCAATTATGTGAGAGCACTAAGAGGCGTGCACACTCTGTTCGTCGTGAAGATAGAAGGGCCGAGCCGACTAACTGTCAAGCCCATATTTATTTTGACAACTATGACACATGACGTTGACATTACTAAACATTACCTAACCGGGCGCCATGCATTTTGTTACCATGCTAGTCCGTAAAGTTAAAGGCTAGTCCGTTAGGTTATCGACGGTAACTAACGGTGATTGTCCGGCGCTTCATTTCATAAAACACTAAAATAAAGTAATTCACATTCATCTTTTGAAGAAAAACTCGCATTCAGCAATTAACACACTTCTTTTACAACTAATTAAAACCAAATTACTACAATAAATATTCTAAAATATTATCTGAATTATAAGTTATAACATAAGATCAGGAATAAACTATTTATAGTGCCGACGCCGTAAATTGGACGTTTATTGGTTTGAGTGTTGCACCGAAATGAAGAGGGCTAACGAAGCCAATTCTGTACGAGCGTATTCATTGCCACCACTACAGGCTGAGCCCTACTTGTGAAGTAGTTTTGAGGTGGCAGAGGTCTTGATAAAATGGTGCTTAGCATGACAATTCCGATTTATGTTGAGCTCCCGTCAACGTATATCTATTGATATTGGAATGCGGCGCTCACTTAAATGGTGTATCACATTACGTTACAAGTGTACGTTGAATCGGTTACATTTCATTGTGCAACAGTTGAGCTCAGTTGATTGGTGGAGGCTATTCAGTGTTTGAGATACTTTCACTCGGGACAGGGCGAAAATGCTGTCATAATTCTGTTAAAATTCAATTCATTATTCCATAACAACTTTTACATGAAGTTTAATTTACTGTAAGTGACCACCTTATTTTGAAATAGCTAATAGTGACAATAATCCAATATAAGTACTAAATTTAAAAATAGTTTAGCAGTAGACTTCGCTGATAAAGCAGTGACCGATCGCATGATACTCATGGTAGTAGTCTATGATATGACATGATAGTCAATCAATTCAAATTAATATTAACTTAGAAAAGAGATAAACCGATTCTGCTACGCGCTCAGCTACGCCGTAGCACTCATTGTGCTACGAGCGTAGCATTCGTGACTTTTTGGGAAACTTTCTTTTTGCGGTTGATTCAAGTAACTTGTTGATTTGAGGGTTGTGCAAACATCAATATATCTTCGTTCTTAAGCAGTTTGGATGTCCAGGACAATTAACAAAAAGCCATGGTTCAAGATAATAAAGCCGACTTTTCACATAATTTCAATAAAAATCATCAAATATCGGAATAGTAATTTATCTACTTTCTTGGAACTGGTTAACGATTGACTCGTTAACGAACCAATTAGTTTATATTTTCCAATCTTTGATGCCCCGCCGATTGACCCACTGAACGATACAGTAAAATGTTTATTTTAGTGTTCAGAAAAGAAAGTTATGCACTGTGGTTTCCAGCAAAGATAAACTTCTTGGAGGATATGCATTTGCTTGAGAAAAATGTAAGAAAAATCTAGACATAAAGTACATAACAGTCAGACACGATCAGTATAGAAAGTGACTGCATCATACACACGCAACTATTAACAGGCGCTGGGAAACGCATTACCTATTCCTAATCACGCATTATTTACCACATAAGAAGTCGCCGCCACATTGGGAAATCACTCAAATTTTCTAAGAAATAAAGTCTACTTAAACTACATTTCTCACGTGGGAAATGCGAAGTAACAAAGAGTAAATAGTCATGGCAGATTCACCTTTACCGATTTAGAAATAAAGTTGGTGTTAGGTGCATGTTTAATGTGGTTTGCGCGAACAGTCGCAGAAAACAGTAGTACAGTTAAAAGGAAATGGGAGATTAGTCACAATTAAGGTTTGTTTTGATGTGATAACTGTCGGCAGCGCCATCTATGGCGTTAATGACGACGTTTAACGCAACCTTACTTAGAATGGATGAATGAAAAAGGTTTACCATTCAGATACCTTTCATAGCAAGCTATAGGTAGTAAAAACTTATCGACCTAGGTTTATGCGGCTCAGGCGCAAAACGTCTCTTTCGCAAAATGTCCCTTAGTCGTAAAACGTCTCTTTCGCAGAATGTCTCTTTCGCAAAATGTCTCTTTTGCAGAATGTCTCTTTCGCAGAATGTCTCTTTCGCAGAATGTCGCGCCAGGAGGGACTAAGAATAAAATTTTTATTTTCAAAACAAAAAATCATTTATTAAAATGATAGTGCAATTATGATGTTAAAACTGTGGTACTGAAATTTACTTAAGAATGTATTCCACGTAACAAAAAATATTTTGACCAGTTAAAAACAATATTTTGGTATAATTTTAAGTTCACTGATGGCAACATTTATAATAATATGTGAGGGTAATTAGAAAAAAACTTATACCTAGTCTTGCCATAAATATTGTCAATATGGCTCAGTCAGTCCTTCATAGCTAACACCCCACCAAACCATCACTGAAGTCGGATAATGCCCACGTTGCACTCTGTCGACTAATTGGGAAGCTTCCTTAGAGCTTTGAGCATAAATACGGACATTTTGTTTGTTAAAATGTTGCTCAATTTTGAAGATTTTCTCATCTGTAAGCAAAATTTTTCTGTGACCTCCCTTTGCGTACCGCTTCAGTAGTTGTTTCGATTTTACCACCCTATTCTTTTTTAAATTATCAGTGAAAAAATTACCAGTGAGTCTCTTAGAGGCTGCAAGTCCTAAGTCATCTTTTAAAACACGCGACATGGTTCTGGGTGCTATCTTCATCTCCCGAAATAAAATCTTTTGCTTTCGGACAGGATTTCTTCGAATTCTTTCCCTTACTGCTTTGACCACCTTTTTCGTACGAACACTACGTGGACGGCCATTTTGTTTTCTGACACAAACAGAGGAGGTCTCATGGTACCTATTAATAGCCTGGTACACAAACATTTGACTAATACCAAGCGTATGGAGAGTTTTAAAAATTGCATTTGGCTCCATACGAACTTTGTTTAATGCAATCACAGCGATTCGGTTCTCTTTATCACCCTACTCCTTTTTAATATCGCAAAATATTGTACAATGTATGGCGCCAAAATTAGAAAACTCAATGAACAATCGTATAAAAATGACAGATTCCAAATTCAAATGTAATATCTTTCTTATTTTTAATTGTAACAGTATTTATGGCCAGACTGTGTAAATGTATGTGTCATTCATTATTGCCGAGCTGTGTTTTGTCTGTTACTTTTTATTGAAAAACAGTAGTGAATTTGAGTTTAATTAAGGATCAAGAAATCGAATACATTCGTAATCAAAAAGGACATACTCGTAGAACACTTATACATTGTGAGTACAGATATCATAAATAGGCGAGACTGTAATGCGTCACTAAAATGTTTGATACCAATTGATATTGTTTTTATTTGGAATACTTACATACTTAAGTAAATTTAAGTACCAAAATTTTAACATCACAATTGCACTATAATTTTAGTAAATGATTTTTTGTTTTGAAAATCGAAATTTTATTCTTAAGTCCCTGGAGCGACATTTTGCGAAAGAGACATTCTGCGAAAGAGACATTCTGCAAAAGAGACATTTTGTGAAAGAGACATTCTGCGAAAGAGACGTTTTACGACCAAGGGACATTTTGCGAAAGAGACGTTTTGCGCCTGAGCCGTTTATGCATAAACTCACGCCATTAATAACCAAGATTTTATGATGCTTCAAGACGAAACTCTTATGAATATTAATTTATTTCTCGATTGTCTCGAGACATAATATAATACATAACCACCACCATGCACCTTTATTTACATTATGTCCGTATACCCTAGCATACTTCGGAGTATCATAGTTCAAACTTCGGCAATTGTTTTAACATGTGACAATTTTTTTTAAATCAAGTAATTGTGTTTACTAGAATGCTAATTACCGTCGCTAATCAGTTTGCCAAGCGTTCAGCCGGTAGTGATCTGTCACGACAGATTGTGTCGAAACAAGTTTTAAACTCACATATTGTATTTACGGATTTACTGGACAGGAATAATCTTTTGAGGAAAGAACCACACAGACTTCGGTCAACTCAAGTGTGTGTGTCATATAAGTCATATAAGTACGGAACGCCGATCTCATCTAGTTTTTAAAATATGATGGACGTGTAAAAGTGTTTGTACAAACCTACTTACCGAAACAAAATCATTTATCATTTACGATTACATTCTGTAACCAACCATTTTCTATCAATCGACTACAATATGAATGATTTAATTAATTTCTAGTACCTATCATCATCTACCTAGCCTTTTTCCAACTATGTTGGTCGGCTTCCAGTCTAATCTGATGCAGCTGAATACCAGTTTTTTACATGGAACGACTGCCTATCCTCAGATAACGCGATAGTCACTCCACAACCCAGTTACAGGGTAATACGGTACCCCTTGGTAAGATTGGTTGTCAATTTCTAGTCCCTATGTCATCCATAATTGAAGAGATTTTAAAGGTTGCACCGACATGAAGCCCGGGCAACACGCATAGTGTATTATTGAATAAGGGGTGCATCACCACAAACCCTTCCAACCTTGACTGCATCGTGACGTGTTCAAGGCCCCCTTGGCCTTCTTGATCAAGGGTCTCTAATTATTATTTTCTTTTTTGTAGTTTCCACGCCCGTCTTCCTGTTTTGTGCCCCACTGGTTTTTTCAACCACCTTTACTGACAGGTGACAATTTGACATTCCAAGAGTCCCATTTTCTGTATGATTAAACACCACCGTGAAAATGTAACAATTACCTATGTAATTTTGTGCCAAATGTCTGGCATTGTGAGTTACATTAAATAGGGCCCAGCTTGCCTAATTGCTCACCCTGATTGTGCCTGATTGTGTCACCCTTTGTACAGTTTCTATACCTTATGTCTGTAATTAATATGGTGTACATAATAAAGAGTATTCTATTCTATTCTATTCATTTGAAGATGGTTCCGAAGTCTTCTCTGTCCGTGTCCCTCAAATTCAAA
This sequence comes from Mesoligia furuncula, assembly GCA_916614155.1. NCBI lineage: Eukaryota > Metazoa > Arthropoda > Insecta > Lepidoptera > Noctuidae > Mesoligia > Mesoligia furuncula. Next base: position 27,783,442 of record OU744809.1, read on the forward strand.
GCAATTAATTAAAAAAAAAACATTTACAGGCACTTTTGTGTGTCTAGTCGCTCCTTCCAAAGCTTAGTAGGTTCCTATGGAGAAGAACTGAGATTTGGTTTATTATCAAAGACATTCGAACCATTTATCCTTCTATAGAAGAATAGCTTTCATATGCAAGAACCGCATTCCGTGACCACCTTTCTATAGTTAAAAGCGAGGACACAACAGGTGTGACCGCGAAAAGGAACTTTTTGATGGATGGCGCCATAAATTATGTGACGTCACTTTTCAAGATAGCGACGCGATAGTCTCGGAGCGTGCCTGCGGGTTTAATAGTCATCAAATGAGGCACAGAAGCTCCATTCTGACCACAGTAATAAATTAGAAAACTGAATCATCAACAGGTAAGTCCAGGGCTGTCATGTGCCATATAAAAGACTGCAACAATTCGGTTGTTTAATTAATTGAATCATTTACTTTCTGCATTTTTGGGATAATGACCCGAGTTTGTTGGCGAACAATTAAAATATGGGTTTGTTAGCATTTTATCGTGTTAGAAGGAGCAATACAATTACAATTACAGACGTTCCTTATTATAGGTATATCTTATCTTTGACAGGTCAGATTGGCAGTCGCTCCATGTAAAATACTGGTAGTCAGTTACATCCGGTTAGACAGGAAGCCGACCCCAACATAGTTGCGAAATAGGCTAGGATGATGATCTTGTCTCCGACAGATCTCTATGTAAAAAGACGGGGTATAAAGACTTGTATTTGTACTGAGGCTTCTGAATGTTATGTGTGTCATGGAGCATGCGCATGCGCAAACGCATCAGGAAAACTTATTTAACGTTAACATTTCTAGCAAACGTTCAATTATTGGAATTATCTAATTACTTCGTTCGTTTCCGCACAGTTAAAGTATATGAAAGGTATTTTTACCATTATCTATCATTTTTATGGTTTTGCTATTTCATGCCGTGTTAGTGTCTATTATGTTATAAGTAAAGTATCAACTTGAATAATTTACGATGTGGTTTTATGTTTTAATAGCAGCTAAGTTTCATTGGTTTCCTTTGTTTTCCCATCTTCTAATAGATTGAAGATACTATGCCCAGTAATATACTGCTGTTGCAATTCGACACAAGATATTGGATACGATAAAGTTCTTTACAAACATGAACACCAACAAGATATATCCAACTGCCAACTAAATTGGCAGTTAAAAGTCAAAGTGTTTATTTGCAGTAAATACAGCACAAAGTATGGTAGTTATACAGGGTTATTGGTAAAACATTAACAACCTCTTGAGAGGTCATTGTACTCATCATTATGAACAACTTTTACTATAGCACCAAACCTGAAATCGCGGAAAAAAATCAGCTGTTCCATACATTTTGACGAGTTGTACGAACATAAATGTAGGGAACGGCAGAATTTTTTTTCCCGATTTCAGGTTTGGTCCTATAGTAAAGGTTGTTCATAATGATGAGTACAATGACCTCTTAAGAGGTTGTTAATATTTTACCAATAACCCCTGTATAATTAATGCGCAGACGCATTTTACATTTAGATGTATTTTTCCAAAAAAATAGATCGATTTTGGTTGGGGCGTGACGTAACGTAAACATGGTCTTTGACAATTCAGCAGAGGTCCGCCCTCGAGGTTTGCCAGAGAGCTATGGAACGGGGCCTCAAGTCTGCTATTACAATAGTGTCAGAATGGTCTATCATTGATTTCATAATTGTTGATTTTGACAAGTTTGGTAATCTACTAATATAATGGCGTCATTATGACTTTCCAATGTTCAACCACTGACACTCCATTGAAAGAAATAGCATAGAATGGTAATCTCGTACATAATGAAAAATGAATTACTGACTTACGCGGTAATCTGCAAAAATGTTGACAGTTCCATTGATCAGTGACCTACGATTAGAACGTCATTGTGCAGTCATTGCTTTTAATTCGTTACGAGTATCGTATAATTTCTGTGCCGTTGACCGACCAATGATCAATCATTATGAATTTAGCAGATTACGAACTTTTAGCAAAATGACAATGGGATGGTGGTGGGATCGTGTTGTAATGACGAATTTATAAAAATAGTAGACTATGGTCCCTGTGGGCCAAAATTACAACGACATCGCGGCAGGCCCAGACGGAGATGGCAGGACGAGCTGGACTCCTTTGATAAAGGTTGGTCCTTGGCAGCTCTGGACAGAGAGAGGTGGAAAGAGAGTAGGGAGGCCTTTGCCCAGCAGTTGGACATTAACGTCAAAAATATAATATTTAGGGATTACGTTCTCTCACATATATTTTGTTGGAGGTACGATGAATACTACATTAGTCAAGAAAGCATGAAATACAAGTAACATAAGCCTCACCTACAAAACAATAGGAACCTAATCCTTTCCTATCTGTAACAATAGAGTGACAGCCGACACACGTGCCCGTCCGTCACGTCGCCGTCACGTCACACTCTACGTAAACTGACACGTTAACTTTCACGCTTCACGCCTTGTCTTTCTAAATAAGTCTGTCTGCTCGTCGCGCACTAGTTGATGCGCTGTTTAGATAAACTTACATTACATGAACAATGCTACAGTTTAGTTTTGTGTAGCAGTGTTTTATGCCACGTAATTCCGGTAGGAAAGCTATAAAAAACAATTTTTATGACAAATCGTAATGGTTATGTTTTAGTAATTTCATTAATGTTTACTATGGTTTAGTGTATTTTATCTTAGGTGCTTTGAAAACACATGGCATTGACTCTGTACTGGGTCAGTGAGGTAATAAGTTACGCTACGTAGAGTACAAGAATGGCTGTTAAAAAAGCATAAGTTGTATGTCACGATGATCGTCCAATAGTTTCTATACAATACACGTATAATTAGCCATCTGTTGTATGTAGTTTAAATTATTCTATAGATACCTAATTGCTCTGAGATGTATTCATGTATTTGTCTGTACAACAATGACACATAACCTCTTAGCGTGACGTCACCGGAGCCTGTTACCCGACACGCTAACTTTTACGCTTCACGCCCCGTCTGCCTGTCCGTCTCAAGTTGCGTGTGCGCACAGAATAGGATAGATGCAGTATGCCCACTTGATATATCTCTCTAGGATGGACTCTATGGTTGGAGATAGTTACACAAACATGAAGTAGCTGACCTATGGTTTAAACAACATTAATAAACAAAAGAAAACGCGCTGAGAACATTTCAAGTTTTCAAATCAAAATCACCATGACTGACAAACTATTTGATAACCATAATACCTTCTTTTGTAGATAAAATACTATGGTACTGGAAAAAGCATGTTGACATGAGCTTTGTGAGAAAAGATAAAGGAGAATGTGCAAAGTTCAAAATCAAAAAATCAAAATCAAAATGTTTTATTTCACATAAACCTACATGGGCACTTATGAAAGAAGCTAGGTGCACGGTTTCAATTGGTCGTTTCCTATGGAGAAGAACCGGCAAGAAACTCCACGGTTACTCTTTTTAAAAATAATTGGCTTTTACAATGTTTCCAGATTACAGTAGGTATGGGAGGTTCAGTGGGGTAATTGCGTAACAATCAGTAGCAATAGCTTTCATTTTGACAGTGCAACAACATCCATCATCTCGAATACAATTTGATACGCAATTAGAGTGCGAGCCCTTGTCGGGAACATCATTGGCGCAACGTTTTACTTTCCCTTCCCTAACTGAGCCTACTGTCCTTCCTTATCATGTGTTACGTGCCCTACATTATCCATTGTCTAGCTAATCGTCCACATCCATACACGAGGCAGATCACATCAACTGTCACAAGTATGAAGAGCGACGTACGCCGTTGGTGTAACATGTAGATCCCGACAGATAACATTAGTCATAGTTTTGATATAGCCGGGCGGAGATAACATCAGTTTGGCTAATTTTGCGGCCTTGTATGTTTTTTTTGTTCCAATAATGTATAATTATCTCGTAGTGTTGTTTCTCAGAAGGATTTAGGCTGTGCGCGCTATTTTGCTCACGTTATAATCCGATCCAGCCTGTCCCTTGATGTCCTTTCCCAGTGACGCCCTAAGCCGAGGCCCGTACCCCATAGGGGCTGCCCTTAGCGTATAGTCGCTTAGTTTTTAAGTTCTTAAGCCCTGGCTGGAGGCTATTGAGGCACCCACAGGCAAGTCCGGTTAAGCAGCCGACAACCTCTTAGCTTGACTTGCGAGATGCCATTACTAAATTTAAAAAAAATTGCTCAAATTTTTGTCATTTCCATTTTTCAAAAGAAAAATAATATAAGAAGAATATTTCGTTTCTTATTAGGATTTAGGGTGAGCAGATGTGGTTCGAACGCCTTACCTACCAACTAACAGTGCGGTGCTATTTGTGAATCTCCGGAAGTCTGTAACGGATGATTCTAATCTTCTTGATTAGCGACGGTGATTAGGTTAATTACCATGCACGTTTCTTATTAACTTTAGGAAATTATTGATATACTGGCGTGGGATTTATTTGAGTTATAGTTATGTTTAATCACTTTTGCGAACTGTGATAGATAAGCTTTAATTCTTGAGTTATGCTGCATTTAGACCAGAAATATGTTATTAATTATGTACTTTTTTATTTGCGTATACTATATGAAAATTGAAGTCAGACATTTCTAAGTCGTCACTTTGGTTCATTAGAAAGGCGCAATAATGCCATAACATTTCAATAATAAAACGCGAAAAACGAACACAACTTTCCTTTATTAGTTTGATTATTCCACTATAATTATATAATTTTAATTAGAGAGAGTCTGTTAAACTAGTTCCCTTTATTATTAGAAAAGAATGTAGTTCATTATTGTCGCGAGACAAACCGCCGTAAAAATGGCGGACTGAGCGAAAGGCAAGTCGTAAACGCTGCTTTGACAATTATATCTTGATACGCGGGAAAGTATGGAAACACGACAAAATGCAATTCTCCAAAGGGACTGGCAGGGTTGTGTAAGTGACCAAAATGTCCCCAGCCATTCCAGCCTTTTGTCATAAGCCAGAAATCCAGGATGTTACCGAGAAAATCCTAATAGAATATCGTCCCTCGATCTGGGGACTAGGTACAAGATACACATAATTTATTTACGTTCCTATAGGTTTTGTAGTACATACATGAGGGACTTACAAAGTATGCATTATTAGTTACTTATGTGCATGTGCAATTATTATAATTATTATGATTTTGTATGGTTGTATTGTTTCAGTGCAATGTGTCTAAATGTACTTTGCCTTTTACTTTATTTTTGTAATCTAATCTTAATTATTATGTATGAATTGTATGTTTTGCTAATATTATAATAGTTTAATAATTTAATGAATTATTGTTAACCTTTTAATGTGAATGTTGTGCATGCCTATACCTAAGTGATGTATTTACACAGAATTGAAGACTCGTGATTATCTATTGTTACTAACCTTGTAAATATATCGTTGGTGTGCCTTGCAGTAAATAAATAAATACATGGTGTAGGTACAACGAATTGTTGGGTGAATTGCTGCTCTCCTAGCTAGATCACGAGTAATCTGAATTTAGGAGACAGTTTCGACTTCCAATTTGAGTACCTATCACAAGATTTTGTACTTTTGGAGCTTACAATATAAAACAACCCTATGATCGACAGTATTAATTTTTTTAATTTTAATTTTTTTTTTGTATATATTTATATATATTAGTATAATATACTTTATGTATGTAATTGGTACACCACAGACTACCTACAGTATTTGTCTGTCCTTTCCCTTTTTAATCCATCCAAAGGTTGTCTTTAAAAGATCGCTTTTAGCGATAAGACCGCCCATTGTGTCACCCTTTGTACAGTTTCTAGATTTATATGTCTGTAATTTAAATGGTGTACATAATAAAGAGTATTCTATTCTATTCTATTCTATTTTCAATAGTCACTATTAATTTCAAAGGCATACTGCGCCGACTCCAAATATTCAATATACTTATAGGGAAGGAGGATGCTGACGATCGGTCTCTATTTGATTTCCAAAATGTTCAAAATCTTAAGCTATGACAAATCGTTGACTATCGCTTTCGCAATCATCGCCTCACTACGTGCCAAGATAAACTGGTCACTGTATCTATGGTAATTTTAATAACATGCCAAAGGAAATTAAGAACTGGTTCAACATAGACGGAGATAACGAATGTGCAGGGAGTTTGTTTGGATAGCCGAGTGAATCACTTGCATATATTATGGACATGTGTGGGATGGACAGATGTGTGCTCTAGTTTATATATAGACCACCATAGATAAGACAAATGATAGATCATAGATCGTGGGTCATTGAGACAGGAAGCCTATAAGTTTCTTTGCCAAGAAGATTAATGGACCCGGCGTTTACACCCATATAAAACAAGTTGTAATACTTGTTTTCGATAAGTCTTCTAAAATACTTATCAAAAACATGTCGTGTATAAAACTAAATGTACTGATGTTGTTTCGGATATGTTTTGTTAACTATTTCGTGCACGTTTTTGTAATTTGTAACACGTTTTTTACAAGCTTTGTATACAGCTAGCCTTTACAAGTTGTTTTACGTGTATACGATAATCATAGATACAACATGTAGAATACTTGTTTTATACCTAGTTGTAAACGAGGGGAAAGTCAATCTATATGATAACTTAACGCTACACGCCAATTTCTATCGCTAAAGCAAAGGGCAAGATGCTCATCTAGGTACTAAAATCTAAAATGAGCACAAACACTCATGCTATTTACTGGGCACTGGGATCAGGCGCAAACGCATAATAAAAACAGTCTTCACTTCAATATCGGCGTCATACATTAAACGGTTAGATGGTATCATAAACAGTATACTTTATAACTGGCAGACGAACCCAAATGAAGTTATTAACGAGATAATTGTGCCGTGGGTACAAGTATCAGGGATACAGTTAATTGAAGGCATTTTTATAATTATGGTAAAGATGCTGGATGCAATCGGTAGATAATCTTGTATTTTGTGGATATACAAAGATAACGCAGGGATATAAAAGTGATATTTATAGTTCCAATAAAAATCGAATCGAATTGAAGCCTGAATGGAATGAAAAAGTAAAAATGTAGCCTCGCTGAAGGTACCGTAAACGTAATAATGATACGTAGAGTTGAACTGTGTAATATTTTTACGCTTACGTAACTTCACTTTCCTGCTAATTTCTTACAATAGATTTTTCACGTTTTTTGTTGATTTTTATTTGTTTTTATCTGATGTATATTATATTATCTGTCTTTTAGTCTGTGCTAAATACACGTAGTTTTTTCTTCTCCTTTCTTTCATATGTGAATGTGTGCCTGTAATAGTGGTTGCAAGAAATATTTATCCTTCAGTCTTGTGTTCTTGCCCTACAAATTGGTACAAGATTGGTTCACACCGCTAAACATGGTCTACATATTAACATTCCCATATAGGGTCCAACCAATTACCATCGTTACAAAATCAGGCCACTTACTCTATTGCCTACGAGTTACAGTTCAAAATCCCTTAAAACAGTATAGGTAGGATTAATCTCAATAACGGTCACAGGGAATTAATATGAACGTTGTAAAATTATAATTAGTTGTCTTTAATAGGAGAGTTAGGAGTTAGTAATATGTAAATATGGGATAAGATAGTGTATAAATAAGTTTAAAAAAACTATGTTCGTAACCAAAATATGAGTTTTTGATTGAAACAAAGTTTTTGACTTAATTTGATTGTAACTACTCATCATAGGGCCGATCATCGCGTATAATCGAAGCGAAACATTATGATACGGTTTTGAGTTAAAGTACAAGTTTAAGAAATGGTGGTGATGAATCTGTAGTTGATGGTATCTTTGAACTTTATGAAACTGATTTTGAAGGTGCATGAGTTGTCTTTTCCAGAACTTATTTTTATAAAACTTAATGCCACATTTATTAAAAATACACAAGATATTGGTGTCAAATATTTTGCTCAGTTTTACAAATAACCTGGTACAGTTGCATCTCCATTTTTTTTTAACATAGCACAATTAATTTGCTACTACTTTCCAATCGAATAGAAAATATAGAGTATATAGGTATAGGTTTGTTATCAGCCAAGAATGTGGTCAACTATCCAGTTGACCACATTCTTGGCTGATAACAAACCATAGGCATCCGCCTATCTCCACTTTATAAATATGTTTCAACGATATTTATTGCGGCTACCTCGATGTTCGTCTTCGATAAAGAAGATGTACTGTATACCTCTTCATACGAGATACCGCTTAATAAGGCTCTTAAGAAAGCCTTAATACTGGCCGCGAGACGAGAAAAAATAATATATCGCTTTATGGATCTCGCGTAAGGCGAGGCTTGGATGAAAGCGGACCGCGGGAAACGGTTTTGCAAACAGCAGTCTATTTAGAAAGAAAAATACAGAAAAAATCAATGAGAAAACCAAGGCATAGGAACTCATTATCATCCTATAATGTTCCCACTGCTGGGACCACCTCTCGGTGAGAGGGAGTGGGCCGTAATTTACCACGCGGGCCCAGTGCGGGTTGGTAGATGTCACATGTCTTTGAATTTTTGATTCTAGGGCATGCCGGATTCCTCATATTGTTTATTTTCACCATTTTGAGAGCAGTGCTAATTAAATAATTTACACAAAGCAAAGCGTCATAGGCAGAGCAGGCCATTGGCAAGAGGCATGGGAATATTACATCTAAAAGTGACAGATTTATGGGAATCTCATTGAATGTTGTGGGATTTTTCTGCATCCATAAAAAAAAAGAAGTAGAGGCTGTTAAATAGAAAGTTTATGACTTATGTGACGCATAGAATGAGGCCAATCGTAAGGTCGGACGTCTTTGGGCTGGGTGGAGCACAGATCTTCGCAGGGTGTTTAGTAGTAGCTGGATGAGAGTTGCTGAGAATCGAGCTGGATGGCATGTAATTGGAGAGGTCTATGTCCAGCAGTGGACTGCTGTAGGATGATGATGAATCATAATATACCTAAATTGATAATCAAGCTAATTACAAATAAAAACCGGTCAAGTGCGAGTTCGAGTCAAGAGGGTTCCGTACTTTGTACGGTTTTCGTATTTCTTCCTTTACTTGTGCTACATGATCTTGGTTCTTGCCAAATTTCATGATTCTAGGTCAACGGGAAGTACCCTATAAATTTTAATTCCCTTGAGAGTGTCGAAATATACGTTTTCATCTCTCATACTCGGAAAGTAGTGCTTGTTTGATCCGAATAGCGGGTGGAAAACGCTGCTTCCCGCCCTTGGGCGGGAAAAACTCATAGTAATTGCTTCCCTCCCTAGGGCGGGAATGAAATTTAAAAATAGAACTTAATTTAGTTAGGTAGTCAGCTCAGTCAGACATACGACACCCTTAATTGATTATGTAAATATTTATTATGCTACCCATCAAATCTTATGAATATGCGTTAATTAGGAGAGTTGGATAAAAAGCTCATATGTTAACGCCATTAAATCTTTCATATTAAGCGCACAAGTTAATAATTTACCTTGAATAAATTCAACATACATACATACGTAGGTACGATAAAAGCCATTTTGATGGCAATTGTGGTCGAGGCTAAAAAACATAAAAATTGGGGATTTCGAACATCCTGACTTTACCATATGGGGCTGTGAATATATATCATTTAATTATTTGACGAATTTATCCATAGATTAAGGTAAATAAGTAGTGGTAATGAACTTTTTTTGATATCTAATGTCGAAGTTTCGCGCCAATCGTGTGTGTTTACATTTTTACTTTTCACAAATTTCACACACACAGATGTAGTGTGAAATTTGTGAAAAGTACACAGATGTAGATAAGATTTAAAATGTGACAAATGTTATTGATAATAATATAAACAACACGAAAATGCCCAGGTTTTAACGTAATATTCAAACACAGGTTCAATAATACGTATTAATCATTACCACTACTCAATTTGTGTTCAAAATCGCCGACCATTATTGTTTTTTTTTATTGCAATGATGTGTGAAAGCGATTATTCCAAACATTTTTTTTTAAATTTCGATTGACTCGAGTAATTAATATGACGAATGTAATCGATATTAGAAAATAAAATAAAAATATTTTAAGCAATAAATACAATAAGCATTGTTTATAATAATGATTTATGCTTTTCTAATATCATTTCAATCTCTTCTAATATCATGTCAATAAAAGACAGCCCATAGGTACCTCATTTACTGAATTTCGCGCCGAAATGCTTCTATAATTGAATTTATATTCGGAATGCGCTCGCTGTTTAAAATAATTTTAATTTATTGGACAATTATTTATGTGGATTTTATTTTTGATACTTTCTAATAGTTTACTACAGAATTCCCAGTAAACATTTTTTAGGTAGGCTTACCAGAAGTTTTTTTAATTAATTAATTCTATAGATTGGATATTCTGCAAACACTTTACATTTCAATACATTTTGTTACCTAGTTTAAAGAGTTTTTATTCAATTTCCACAATTTTTTTTCATCTTTTTTTATTGCGAGTGTCGATTAGGCTGTATGCAAGTTTTGAATCGAAATAAGAAAATTGGGTGGAAAGTCAGCACTAAAAAGTGTCACGTCGCAATACAATTTTTAGTAATTTTTATCAAGATTATCGTGTTTTCTAAGTAATTTATGAAAAATGGTAAAAGTAAGAATGCAGACAGAATGATAATAATACGGGCCCTAGTAAGCGGGACGGCCCGCGGTGGTGACACAGAATCTACTCATGTGGCGGTGACGTGGTGTGTTCCATACTTCAAATTTAAAAAAGACTAATAAATCGGTACCTACCTATTATTCATGTAATTATTATCAATAAATATTTTAGAAAAACTAGTATTTTTTACTTTCCTTAAATTCGAAATGAAAAGTAGAGTGTTTAACGCGGGTGAAAGTCATCAATTCCCACTCGGACTATAGCCGCCCTCGCTGCGCTCGGGCGTCTAAATGCCTCGTATGGGAATTGATTCCTTCCGACCCTTGTATAACAATCTACTATTTTTGCTGCATAAACGGCCGTATCTTTTTTTACGTTAACTTAGATGTTTGATTTTGTCACAGCTTCAAGAGACTATAGACCTGACTATATGGTTTTAACCTTTTCGCCGCCAACGTACACAAAACGCAATGCCTCGCCGAGCGCCAAGCTATAAATGTATAACTAAATATACAGTAAACAGTAGTGATGGGGATATCGTCATATCGATTAATAAGATTTGTACGCGTAAAGTTAAGATTTAAAGTTGATTTTACGAATATAAATAAAAACTGATGAAATATTTCCAGATTTGTTTTATTTCACAGTATCCTTAATAAGAAAAAACAGTATAAATTATGAGTATCAAAGAAACTAATACATAACTCAATTAGAACTATAAGGAATGGGGTACATCTCTATTTGTTTCATGATCTCATTCTTTAACTTCATATCAAGTTATTGGCACTGAGGGCACGTTGAATTCGATTCTGATCAGGGATGGGGTCTATGGTCTTTCTTTCTTCTATTTTTGTTTATTCCTGTGTTTTTTTAATAACTTCAGTCAACGTTTTTTACCGTAGGTATCTAAGTGGCAGAATTTTTAATTGTTTTTAGATGATTTTTATACGAATTGCAATTAGGTTTCCTTTTTTTTCTTTGAAAAGAATTTCTAAAAAAGTTAAAATTACAGTGCTTTCATACACTGTATTTACCATAATAGTGTATAGAGTACAAAAACAGTACCTAAATCTACTGTAACTACAGTGCATCTGGAGATACAGGGCTCACCGAACATTTTACACACTTATTGAATTCCTACTCTTTGATGAATAAACATTATTATTATCATCCGGTTAGACATATGTACCTCAGAATTATATTCTGGTTCAATGTTCTCCACAAAATACTCCGAGTCCGATTCCACACCTTGCAAAATTTTAAGAAGTTCGTCCGAATCAAGTTCTTCACTCATTTTTCTATTTGTTATCAAGTGAAAGAAAGAAAGATGCGTGCGCGCGAATCCGATTTTGTGCTGCACTATGCCAAAGTGACCTTGACAGCCTCACGCCTATGACGTCACTGACCAACTTCTATAGTAGTTCGTGGCACTCGGTGGCGCACAGGGGCATAGACGACCAATTGTTTTGTAGAGATGGGAAAATAACTATCGACAAGAATTGGTAACAACTTTATAATTACGTATCGGCATCTACGATGAAGGTCGAAATTCATCTACTATCCTTTGTAATGAAGTAGATAACTAAGTTCATATTTTATTGACCTCAAATTGTTTTCGATATTCGTAACTTTCTGTATTTATAAATATTTCAATGGTGAAATCAACCTTTCACGGCACATCACTGGCCAACTTGATATGAAGTGATTGGCGTTCTGAGGAAAGTAACAAAATTCGGAGTTTCTGTTTTTGCCGATTTTACGACAAACTAGGGCTTATTTTGTGTAGAAAAATAAAAAACAGGGTAGTAGACAGTGCTATCTTACATAATAAAATGAAACAAAGCTTTTAATCCCAGTAAATTTATTTTAATAAGATAGTTAAAATGAACAACTTCTATAGAAGTTGTGGCGCTGGTGGCACGAAAATCCCGAACTTCTATAGAAGTGCTTGGCGGTGAAAAGGTTAATTTCAACTAGATACCTCCATGCGTTCTTGAGATAAAGGGTCTTGACAGACAGACGGACGGACAACAAAGTGATCCAATAAGGGTTCCATTTTTTCCTTTTGAAGTACGGAACCCTAAAAATCAACTTTGCCCTGGCTTAGACCCATTTTTTCACACGTGCCCCGAATATAACATCGAAGCACGTGTAAACACAGACGGAGACAGAGTACCTAATCAATACATCGGAATTAAGGTTAATGTCTGACAGGTGTCGTCACGCGACTTCTCTTGTCAATTAACATGTTTCTTTCTAGTTAGCGTGTCTTCATTAATTGAATTTTATTATGTTAAGCTTCGATTTCATTCGATTAGATTGGAAACTTCATTAGTGGAATAAAAAAGTCTGTCAACTTGTCTGAACAGAACTCGTTGTTGATTTTGACTGCGAAGTTGGATGAAAACTGTGGATTTGATGATAATATTATTATAATTATTATACAAAACCGCTTATCGCCTTCTGTAACAGTCATCCTTATAATCATTACTGTATACAAAACAAAGAAAACTCACCCTTAACATATCCCCATAAGAACTATCGACATGCAAAATAAAACTGCACTCACTTAATGCACTGCTGATTTATTTTTTATCCTTTTTTGTCATAAGACGTTATATTTTTGTCCTTTTTCCTCGCATGACATCGGATACTCCAAAAGTTTTTGCTCAAAGATATCAAGTTATGGCACTGCACGTAATCAGTAAGGTTGTTAATTTTTCAAGACCAAAAACATTATGATATCATAAAATGTTGCGTAAAAACGTTGATTGCACAATACAGTTACTTTGTGGAAGGAAACGATATTAATAAAATCAAAATGTTGGTGCGAATCAGCTGCTTCTCATCTCACGAAAGTGTTTAACTAAGTTCCAAAATTCTTTCTCTGATTTCTTCACAGGACGTAATCACAGACGTAATTCTGAAAGAGTCAGTTCAGGGACCTATTTATTGAGGTCCTGAACTGACTATATAAGAATTGCCTCCCCGTAGGCAATGGCAATCATTGGAGCACCGAGGAACATAAGAGGAAATCTTTACGTATCACGATGACACGACCGCGACGGTGAATTGTGTGTCTTGACTCTACGAAGACGGAAGTGCTGTTTAAGTCATTTGTATTTTTCTCGGATGTAAGGACCAGCACCTTAATTGCGTAACACACTTTCAATCACAATCTGAATGATTTTGAAGGATATTGCTAATCCATTGCTTCATATGTTCCAAAAATTTGTCTGCCCAACAACGTAAACAACGCAATAAATGTTGTTGAAATGTCAATATGCAAGCCATTGCTACAGTGTGTGCCATTGCTACAGCAGTATGCAATTATCCAGCAGACTAGTCATTGTATTGCGCAGTCACAATCGTTTGTATATAGACAGTAGCTCATCAAGTCACCGGAGAGGCGAATTTCTAACCATAACTACTGGCCGGTTACAAGTGAAAGCTATTGCGACTTGTGTGATTGCCATTTGGCGTTAGGTTCTTTGGCTCGAACATTGGTTTACGATCAACAAACGCACTATACAATGTACAGTTCCTAGACCAGCCATTAACATGAAAATTATTAAAATTACAAGTAACATTCCTCGCTTGCAATATCTCCCCGTAGCTGCCTAGCCCGCCGATGGGGGACAAATGTCCTGTAAGTAAATACAAACTTACTCCATTCAGCGTCACATATTGTAAGCATTTTGTCGTCGATCGTCCCGCTATCGGCAATCTAAAGAGGGCCATTCATTACGCGCCGAGTGTCACATTAGTTGCGACTAGCCGCACCGCTATCGCGCCATCGTCTGGTGCATGCACGGGCTTAGATGGGATGCGGAGCTCAAAGTTTTGCGAATTAGCGGATATTAGTTACGTACACGTACTAGTTTATTGGAAGAGATTATTATATCAATTGCATTAATCGAGCGAATCAGATATTTTCTCTTCTCTTTCTCTTCCTCTAACAGGAATTTAGGTTACATATTGAAAATTTCAGACGACTATAGTATGGAGATTTGTTTTTTGAATACGCACTTGAAGATGGCTCTAATTGACAAGGGCCATATTATTACTTAACGGTCGTGATTAAGCTTAAAAGGAGTATTTTTAACCAATTTTTCTAATCTGCTCCTTAAACTTTGACAACCCACGTCCTAGACAAATGCAGTACAGGCTACAGAGATACAAGGAACATTCACTTTGATGTACTCGTCGCAAGATACGGGCGTGCGACACGACCGCGCGATATCGTCGCGCGACATATGCGACCGTGTCGCAGTCCCATTAATTAGGATTGTGTTGGGACTGGTAGGTGATTGGTCAGTAAATGTGTCTGTATGGAGTGGCTTGCAGAATATGTGTAGACAGTTAGGCTATTAGGTGATTGGAATATGTCTTTACTGTCGTGTCTATGTCGCTGTTTAGTCGTGGTTATTTAATTAACATAGAGATATCTGAACAAACAAAATCTGTCTTGAACTAGGATAGTTTGTCAATTTGGAAAATTGCCAAGAGGACTCATTCAGCTTTGCTTGCTTGAAATCTCAGTTTTCCAAATTGAAATTCCTCAACTTATGATATGAGTTCCATTTGAATTTGATTGGATGTACAATTAAAAATCCCGTCTGAATTGGCATAAATTAGTAGGATCTTTAATTATTTCATTAGCCTTTACAAAGTCTTTAATATTTCAACAGTTAGTTCTCCTCGAAACACATTGGAAAAATGATGTATTAATTTTAAAACTCCTGCCACATAAAGCCACTGAATGACTTATAAATGGTGCGTGAAAACGGCCATTAGCCTCCCCGTACCACTTCATTACGAGCTGATTGATGGCGACGAGCCGCGGCCTTCAGCGACTAATTACTTTAATTGAATGGCTGAGAACGTTTCTCTTTGATTTACAGGAATATAGATGTGTTTGTGTATTGATTTGGAAATTTTAGAGGTATCTGGGCTTATGGTCGTAAAGTTCAGATTGTGATATCTCTCTATCTTTACATATTATAAATTGAAGTTGCTTTTCATGTCCGTATATTTGAGCGCGTTGTTCTTGGAAGGTACCTAACGGATTTTGATGCGAGATTTTCACCAGCATTTAGAGAATATATTCCGGAAGGTTTGTATGTATCATACCTATAGTAATATGAAACTTACTTAACATAATAAAGAAATCACGTTCTTTCGCCAAGTCGTATAAACCGTGTGAGCAGGGCCGGGTCGCTAGTCTATTACAGACTGTTTGTATAGGCAACGCTTGTGGCAACGCTTGTGGCATGTGCACTCACAAATATCACCGATAGAAAAGATTGCCAATAAATATGAACTTTTCTAGTGAAGACAGTAATTATAATAAATTCAAAGTAATCTCGCGTCTCCCACCCCCGGAGAGTGGTGCAGGATCGTGCGCATACATCAAGTAAGACGCAGTCGTGTCGCGATTCCGTGCGACAGATAGTCGCACCGTGCGCAGCGCGCCTACGCAACGTGGGCGGAGATTTAACATGGCGTTTTGAGGAGTTAACAAATTATGCACTTCAAGTTTAATATTATTTTAGCATAGAATAAAATGTGTGATGTATTGTTTTCTACTAGGTGCAGTACATCTTACTTGGGGCCGACGAGTAGATAAATGGTAAAATCAAAACACCATACTATCTATTTCCCGTCTTAAAAAGGCAAATAAGAATAAAGTCCATCAAATTCAAAATATTTTATTTTACATAAACATGAGCACACGAAACGTCAGAAGCTAGGAGCACGGTTCCAATTAGCTTCCATGTCTTACTGCCTGAGCTAGAAGTAATTACAGGCTACAGGCTTGCTTACGCATCAAGTACCACAGGCGAGGCTAAGTAATGTCAACAAGTACAATACGAAAGGCCTAAAATCCTCAAAGTCATAAACTTAGAAAATTAATTTTCTTAAGCCTTTAATTAATTGGCTATAAAAATACTAATTAGCTCGTAAAACTTACAGGCTATAAATGTCCAGTATTGGTCGAGGCCCGTCGGCAACGGCTATCCATATTAATATTATAAATTCGAAATTAACTCTGTCTGTATGTTACCTTTACACGCCTAACCCACTGAACGGATTTCGATTTAATTAGGCGAGGAGATACATGGCATCCTGGGAAAGGACAGGCTACGTTTTGTCCCGATAGCACGTTTCCGTGGCATAATTTCCGACAACCTCGCGGACGGATCCGCGGGTAGAAGCTGGTATAGGACAAACACATACGTAGCATAAACGCGGTGAAATTTTAATGGTTTTCGCTAACGGCGAGTTTGCCTATAAACATATTTTGTTAAAGCTTTTAGTTTAAATCCTGCTGTAACCTGAAACTGTCCGGCGTGTTGTTTATGGGTTATGTAGGTAATTAAAGGTGCTAATTAAATATAACCTGTTGGTTTTCGTTGCAAAGTGTAACCCTTTAAGACTATTTTTTAATTCTTGCTGGCGGTAACTAAGTAGACTGTCGCATAGAGATCTAAGATCACTGATACTAATAATAAAGCTGAAGAGTTTAATTAAAAATGTTTAAAAAAAAGTTATTTTTTCATAGTTTTTGATTGACCGACCGCTTGACAATCCAAAAGTGCCTGTATTTGGTTTATTTGAAATAAATACCTACTTTAAGTTCGAGTTTATTTTCTGGAATTTTTTTTTTTTTTTTCTATTCGGGTTTCAAAAAATATTATTTTTGCATTTGATAGCCGAATTCTTTGGGCAGGCTATAGACTATTTTACATCACGCTAAGAAATAATAGGGCGGGCAGGCGATGCGATGCGACAGGTCGGGTCGGGGGACAAGAAGTTTCACGCGGGCAGAAGCTGGGTTAGAAGATTAAATTTCACGCGGGCAGAAGCTAGGTTAGAAAATTAAATTTCACGCGGGCAGAAGCTAGGTTAGAAGATTAAATTTCACGCGGGCAGAAGCTAGGTTAGAAGATTAAATTTCACGCGGGCAGAAGCTAGGTTAGAAGATTAAATTTCACGCGGGCAGAAGCTAGGTTAGAAGATTAAATTTCACGCGGGCAGAAGCTAGGTTAGAAGATTAAATTTCACGCGGGCAGAAGCTAGGTTAGAAGATTAAATGGCTCCGACGCAGAATGTCCACTTCTCAAAATGTCCACTGGTCGCAAAATGTCCTTTTCTCAGAATGTCTCTTTCGCAAAATGATTGACAGTTAATCTCAACAAATGAAGAGGAAGGCGACCAAAAAGTAAGAAGTTAATGATAAGTATCTACAATTCTCTTAAATATTGATCTGAATACTTCACGCACAAATATACACATTACCGTTCCACGCATTCCGAATGCAGCTGTCATTAAAAAGCTCATCGGGTTCGTTTCATCGATAATATCGTTCCATCCGATTACACATTGTGCTCCGACTATCCAAGTTAATCGTAGGCTACTTACACGGCTGCGATTATCTGTCAACCGTGATCGCTGCCTGTCGCACCGTGTGACGATGCCCTAATTTCTTCCGATGTGATGTAGAGATACATAATTATTATGTCGTTTGAGTGTGTGACTTTTTAAATATTTTTTTTTTGGCAAGTACCTGTTTGATGGTTATCGATCTGATTAAGCTGCGTAATGCTTTGCTTTGCTACCGTTTTTAAAGATTGGTTCTCAGGTTTGAAAAGGTGTTATATATTCGAGGTTTAATCATTTCAAGGGCACTATACGGTTATAGCCGTCATAACAATAAAACGTCTTTGTGTCTCGTTTACCGCGCCAGCAGAACCTGTTCAGAGAAAATATTGGTATAATTAAAATTAATAGTTGGTGAGACTGACTATGACTGTGAGATCAGGTGAGAATTTAAATATTTCTAAATTTTTTTTTTCTAAAAAACTTTGCCCTAGCATATCTGCGCCATGCGGTCCGCTGACAATTAATTTTTAACAATGGAATTACAAAATTAGGGCAAGTAGACATCCAGGCCGTTGTTTAAATCTGGACAGTCAAACATTCAATCAAAACGTTTATTTCGGACAATAACAATCCATATTTTGTTAGTAGATACAATATTTTAAAACTATGTTAGTACACGTAGGTAATACTTAATATCAAAATTAAATAAAAATTACACGAAAAATTAAATTTAAATTATCTTATGCATTAAAATCAAAGTTAAAATAAATATTAAAATCAAAATTACAATCAAAATTAAAATCAAAATCACAATCAAAATTAATTTATAATAAGCTAAGGATTTAGGATAAGCTTTCTAATATCCAGTAATTATGTTTTATTGGTTGACAAGCTGTGCCCGGTGGGCTTTCCCATCGGCAAAAAGTGACGAACTTCCATACAAACTTTCATCACCTATTTGACCTCTTTAGGGGACGAATTAAAAAAAAAATCTTACGATACTTAATGATCTCTTTTGCAATATTTCATGTTTTTAGACCGAGCGGTTTAGGATGTAGGTTGTCTGTCAGTGAATGCATTTAAGATTATTATAGTTGCTACTGTTTATTACTATTTATAACAGCCTTCTTCTATTACTGCATTCAACGTCCACTCATGTAAACAACCTATAATCGTCAGTGCTCTGACCCATTTCGCTCTGTCAGCTGGTCACCTTGCACCGGCTGATAAGGGGCAGAAAACATTTGTTAATTAAACGTGCAACACGTGGTGTTGTGTAACCGGTGTCGGACATGCGTCACCTGTCCTGATGGACCTGATGGATGTCGTTTATTTTTTATTGGTTTTCAATTGATATACCTACATAATAGGTAGTTTATTATTTGCACTTTTAGAAAAGACTCTCCTCTTCCTCTCTCCTTAACTCGCGTCCGTGCGATAAATAAAAAGCCGGACATTTGCAAAAAAAAAAATCAAACATTTTTCTTTCGAAAGAAAGATTACTTTCTTTTTTCAGTTCCCATTTAACTTATTTTATTTCCAAAAAAAAACCCATTGTAGTAAATCCAGGACAAATGACACGGCTGATCGACTTGGTTGATAATCCTATAAGTATAAAGCACCTGCACCTTACCATTTGTGCAGAACCGCATATCGTACAGAGTCATCAATTTATGAGCTTAGAAACGTAATATTTTTATTAAACGTCGTTGATCGCATTAACGCGGTGTCCTGCGTGAGCGACGAACGCGACGCGACGCGACGCAACACGGCGCGACGTAATGCGACGCTATGCTATACGCGACAAAGGTCCTACGTGATTTTGGTCATTACTTCTCGAATCATGGAGAAGTACAGTACAATTTTGCTTGAAAGTTCATATTTAAAGTACAGACTTTAAAAAAAAAATGTTATAGTTCGTGTTGTCGCATCTGGTCGCCCTCAAAACAAGTGCGCGTTACGTCGCGTCTCGCCGCAGACTGTCACATAGGCCGCATGTAGGGTATGCCGTTGAGTTGATCGCGTTCGTCGCGTTCGCAGCGTCGCGTCGCGTCGAGTTCGTCGCTCACGCAGGACACCGCGTAAGCGGTGAGCACACTCGAGCCGCGCGTCGGATCGCGTCTGTCGTCGACCGCGCGACTAATGTAATAGTGTGGATTAAGCCTTACGGGGCATCTGAAAGGGTTTATGTCATGTATGTGGTAGGGATGTCACTTGATAAGTTTTTTTGTGGACATTCGCTTGTGACAGGGTTTTCGTATGCTTGAGTTGCGCTTGCGGATTTAAGATGTTAAAAAAAAACAAGTATTTAGAATTAAGAACCTCAGGTAAGTACTTACGTATATAATTTAATGAGAGTTTGACATGAAAGATAAGATAAAGTAATAACAATAAACAAACTTAACAGTTATTCAATTAACGTAAAGGCTAAATATGACATGATTGGAATGGTTCTGACTGAAACTTTCAGTTGTTCTACGGTTGTTTCAGATAGTTTTCTAAAATATGTACGTCTACATTTATGTAGGTACCCACTGTCTCAGGATAAAAAACCTTGAAAGCTGTTAAAAGGACATAGATTTGTTGAAGACAGTATCTTCAACAAATCTATGTCCTTTCAACAGCTTTTAAGATATTTTTTATACAAGACATCCCTGCACTTTAAACCCCGTGTACAATATCAATTCCCGCATAAATGTATATTTTATCTGTAATGGCGGCTTGGACTCAATGGTTTTATGTAGGCCGGTATTGCCAGCATTAAACTTTTATTGGTCGTGTCGAGCAGTTTACAGTGATTTCCATAAACAAGTATTTATTCTAGTCGTGACGTTGGTACGTAAGGTGTAATTTGCGGCTCTTACTCTTAAATTGCCAAAGAAATATGGGTTTTCTATTTATTATTGTGCTAATAACATTCTGAGAAAAGACTCTAGGTATTTGGAAAATTCATATTGACGTTTGATCCTATACCATCCACCATGCAACTATGAAAGAACCTATAGACATACTAACTAAAAATTGCTAGTTTATAAATCTACCGATAAATAATCTGTTATGCAGTTTGGCAGACTTTGTCTATATTATGACCCGGCGAACTTCGTACCGCCCCGCCAGCCGCTCTGTCCCCGCTTTTTAAACTCTGATATCTTCTAAGATATTCATTTTAATGATATGCCGTAAAGGGCAATTTTGATCTCCATGAAATGAACAACGTATTTAATGTATTAACCCATAATTTTTTTTGTAATATGTAAAAGATAAAAATTGTTACTGTGAGTTATCCTTAGGAGATAAACATATACCATCGCGGACTTTTTTATTGATATTTTTAAGATATAAAATTCCGTAGTACATTAGTTTTATCTATCTCGTAAGGCTTAGCCAGCGTTTGCAATGCAAGCGCACAAAAATATGTTTGTTTACTACATCACATTACAAATCTTTAAATTTCTCGGCTTTTCTCTATTACAATATGCATTTATACCTTCCTATTGAATCAATCTATCTATTAAAAAAACCGCATCAAAATCCGTTGCGTAGTTTTAAAGATCTAAGCATACATACATACATAGGGACAGACAGACAGCGGGAAGTGACTTTGTTTTATACTATGTAGTGATACAGATTATATAGGTATAAATAAAAATAAAATATAATAATTAAGGTAAGGTAGGGTAGGGTAGGTTAGGGTGTAATTTTTCCATTAAATTAGGTATATAAACCAGGACATTCAATAGTTATTTAGCTCAAAATAAATAAAAAATAAAAGCTACATCCTGTATTCTATCCATGGCCACTAAACCAGACAATAAAAAAAACATCTGTCAAATCTGACAGCGCCATACGTCACACTAATGGCGGTCAACATGTCGTCGTGCTTTACTGTCACAATAGATTTGAAAACGCCTTTATCTGTATCAGTCCATTAAAGGATTTGTCTGTCAGCTTAAAAGTAATTAGACCCACATAAGAAATGGGAACTTTGAAAGTGACTTTGGAAGTTTAACTGGTTATTATTGTTTATTTTGTTGTATTATTTGATAAGGTCGTACTATCAAAAACCAGCTTTTAATGAAATGAGAGAAGAAAATACCCCTGCCAATCCTTATTTAGAACAAATTATTTATGAAAGAGCCGGTTTCTGACGATGTTTTCTTTCACCGTTTTGACAGCAGTGGTGATGAAATTATTTACACAAAGTAAAGCGCCCGTCTTAAATTAAAGATATGTGACATCTACCAACCGGCACTGGGCCTACGTGGTAGAATACAGCCCACTTCCTCCCGTAGAGTGGAGACTTGTGTTCCTTTATTTACCTCCCTATTTCGTTTGATCCACGACTTTCTGACCCCCTCTTTAAAAGATAACTATTTCTTTGTTACTACTGTTTTATTTAAACAGTCTTTGCTCTTAGATCTTCAACAACCGATATCGCATTTCTTACCGATGATTCATAGCGCCCAAATGAAATGTAATTACGTTTTATAATCTGCTGTCTTAGTCTTGTGCATGCGTGCAATCCTTCAAAAGAAAAAAGTTACTTAACAGCTTCATACCTATTTCATCTGATATCAGATCGGCTATTAAAAATATTATTAAAAGAAATAATAAACTTATAAGCAGCCTCCTTCGAGATAAGGCTGTATACAAAACGCCGCTGCTTTAAAAAGTAAAAAACAAAATGGCGTAATGCTCGGATGTCGTGGCGGGCAGCCCGCGGCACAGGGTTACCAGTGATATGTGATTAATAATTAATCTCCCTTCATAATGAAATAGTAAAGAGGTCCAAGATATGAATTATTATAAAATTATCAGGGTTTAAAAGGACTGCAAAATTAAATATTGGGTAGTTAAATGAGACAAGATTCTTTGGAGGATAGCTGGTAACCTGTTCCCATAATGCTACTTACGTCTGGAAATTATAATAACTGACTTTAATTTTTAATAAATTGTGGATTTAGGTAGAATTCTCAGCTACCACACCTAGTGTAAATGTGTACTTAGCTAGTTATTTTTATAGCAAAAGCACTACTTATACTTACTGTTTTATGTGAGCAACCCTCATAAAATATAACAGCCACCACATCGACCCCACCCCTGAGCGATGGCATCTTATAATTGAGACTTGAGAGGTGCGCGTTAGTGAAGCGCTTTCGTGCGCGGGCGCAGCAGCCGAGGTAATGATCACTGTCTGACACTGGCCTGGGTTATTTTCTACCCTTTGGTGGGTGATAGAAGAGTGTTACTAAGATAGGTGATATCGATCTTGCATGTTTATATTTAGCCTCATTTAATACTCTTACCTTGAAATGAATTGATCAGCAAAACTTCTGGCAAATCTAACAGTTTGAGAGTTTGACCAAAGTCAAAATGTCAATCAAACAGTCAATATAGGTACCCCGAATGATTTGAAATCATCATCATCTGCCTAGAGTTTTCTCAATTGTGTTAGGGTCGGCTTCCAGTCTAACCGGATGCATCTGAATACCAGTCAATATATAAATGATTTGCTTAATATAATAAATTCAACACACTCAGTAGCTGGGCTACGTTAATGACGTAGTCACACTGTCACAGGGCGTCCCTTTTGTTTGCTAAATTGTGGGTCAGGTTTCCGAGTCGAGGCAAATATTTGAACGGGACACTCCTATGTGTTCCAAGCCTAAGTGTTGGCACACTCAATTTGTGTATGCTGTGGAACCTCTTACGTCACAAAAAGTAAAAAAAACAAATGGAAGTAAGGCGTTTATTTTGAGGAACATTCTACACCCTTCAAGTGCTGTATCAAAAAGTACTAAGTTTAAAAAGACAGTTACACAACCAGTTCATCTTATCTTTTAAGGCCCACCCCTAGGCGCTGGCATCCCATAATTGAGAGGTGCGCAAGCGCCTTACTGACTGGCCAAGTACTCACCGCAGTAATAAGCGATTACTCGCTCACCACCGTTTTGGAGTTGAGGAGGGTTTCTGTTTTGTCTTTATAAAGCTGCCATTTTGTGCGACGTACCTATGGGGTGTTCAATATGGACTTTGTTCCGTAGTTTCGTATCGTTAGGTCGTTCTTAGATAAGGTTGGGGCGAGAAGTAGTGTAGTTTAAGATGTCTATATTAAGAAGATACGATCTGGGGATATCTTAAAAGCAGATGGATGTTGGTACTGGTAGGCGGGACCCGGCCTGAGAACCTGAGATCGGGGACTGATAATTGAGTTTCTGGTAAACCTCGGATTTTAATACCACATGGTTTAGTACCTTCGTTACAGACACTGTTTTATGTTGTAGATAGAATTGTTTGGAATGTTAAAATAAAATTATAGTTTTATTGAGAGTATGCGCTATGATTGATTTCATAGAGCGATAGTGTCAGACATTCTTGAATCCGGCCTGCGAGCAGTCTACTGTCTAACGTACTCAGTAGATGCACCACTTTATTTCTCGTTAACATTTATAAAATTAAGCATATAAGGCTCGTCAGTGCTCATTTAAATGATGGTATGCCAGAATTGCGATGAAAGTGCGATCGCGTGGTCGTACAGTTGGTTGCGTGCGCGCAGCATCCGTTGCGCCCTTTCTCGTAAGGACGACGGATGGAGTATGCGGTGTTATTGAATCGTTTATTTTTAAAAGATTTCCTGCGATCGGTCTCACGATAGGAACGAGTGTTTGTTTGTGTTTAAGTAATGATATTTAAGTTTGTCACATCATCGGTAAAACAGGAGCTTGAATATATAAGATAAACCTTTGCTGGAAAAGACTTGTTCCTTTTATGTTCTAACTACCATTGAAAATCGGAAGGTCCTGCAATGACAGTGCCTTTATATCGTAGCAGTAAGGGCGGTTTTGGTAGTGTACCACTGATGGGGATCGACTAAGAAGTCACTCACGTTCACACGGTATGTTTTACCAAACTACCAAATCATTGTGCAAAATAAATAATAATTTAGTTACTGTTTAAAACAAGCAACTTCGTGACATCAGCGAATAAATCCGTTATTGGCACCTATGCCAATATCGTACTAAGAACAAATAAGGAGCAATTCGGAAACCTATTTCCGAATTTCTCATCTATTTATTTCCTGCCAAGCGTGGCGATTATGGCAAATCCCCCCCAAAATTGGGGGAGGCCTATGTCCAGCAGAGGACGTCTATCGGCTGAAACGATGACGAGAATATAATATTAATACCTAAGTGGGATTCTATAATCTCCCATGATCATAATTATTGATGATTCGAAAATACTCATTTCCTCTAATTACAAAATTAAATTGATTTCAGACGGTTGTAACAAAAAATATGTTCAATTTTATAATATCTATCTATGCCTCTCCACATTCGCTAGAGGTGTGTGTTTCCACTGATGAACGTCACGTTAAAGTAGTCGTCACGTATCATAAAATATTAATTGTGAATAAGCAATTTTTATTTATTTTATTTATTCGAAACAATTACACATTATATATTACAAGTAAATAGAACATAAGGAGTTATACAAATGTACAACCAACAACGTTCTCCACAGATACAACGTTCTCCACAGACACAAACGTTTTCCACAGATACAAATTGTTTGTTAACAAGTTGTTTGAGCGGCTGTGGTAGAAACTATGTATCTATAACATGATGTTTGGTTTCAAACAATAAAGATTTTAATGCTAACATTTGAAAACAAAATAACAATAGAAAAGATTGTACTGCTTCATACAATGGAACCCATATATGAATGGAATAAACTTAGCCATAAGTATCTATTTACAGCTATATTTGAATAATGGACAAGGTATCTAGTCATTCAAAGATCTCTAACATAAATCAAAACCAGTTGCGTCATAATTCGCGGTGTCTCAATGGAAACACGCACTGCCCCGTCATCAATCACGTCTGTCGAGGGCCGACATATGAACTATTTCATTTGTAATTCTCTACTAATCAATATTAATGCCGCCATCATCTCAGCATATTAATTTAAATTCATAAGACTTGTTACTTTGGCTGTTACTTGAATTTACCAAGAATGGGAAGTACAACTTGTAAATACAAGTGTAAGAAGACTTGGAACTTGTAAAAAAACTAGCTGACCAGGCGAACTTCGTACCGCCGCGCGCCCCGCCAGCAGCTCTAAGATAAAAATGGTTACTGGTGGTTATCCTTAGGAGATAAACAATATACCGTCGCGGACTTTTTTATCGATATTTTTAAGATATACAATTCCGTAGTAAATTAGTCTGATCTATCTCGTAAGGTTTAGCCAGCGCTTGCAATGTAAGCGCACAAAAATATGTTTGTTACGACATCACATTACAAATCTTTGAATTTCTCGGGTTTTCTCTACTATAATATGCATATATTATACGTATAAACCTTCATCTTGAATCACTCTATCTATTGCTGAAAACTGCATTAAAATCCGTTTCGAAGTTTAAAAGATCTAAGTTAACAGGGAGCGGGAGCGACTTTATACTATGTAATGAAGAAGATATAGAATATCATCGTTTCTTTGTTTACCGTTCGGTGTTAGTCCGTCTATAATAATTGTTTTATTGAAACTGTAATCTTTTACGTTCAGTTTTTCTTACTTGGTATGAAGAGTTTCCCCAGTGCACAGTGGTATAAATACTTGGAAGGGTTTATTATTTATTAACTTTCCCTTATTTGAACATTAGTTTCCATATACGTTGCGAATGTGATTTTACCTCATGTTTGCATAAGTATTCAGCAGTAATTATATTTTCTCGTGTTTTCAAGTTTTCTATTAAATATCATTATGTTAATTTTAATTGAAGTTTTGCATGAACAATAATTTACTGTGGGTGAAAATATGCAGAAAATTATATTTTCAATTTGTTTATTTAAATTATTATCGATTGCATTTGACATTATTTACATAGCTTGTTGTAATAATTATTATTAACGAATAATTATTTATTATTGAAAAAAAGCCTGTGCTGTGATCAATAATGAGATAAACATTCAGTACTCAATATATTATTACGTTCCACAATACATTGCATTCGACAATGTGAAGGTTACACGTAATGTTACAAGAACATGAAAACGTAAAAAAACGACACGAACGTATAAAAAACGTATTTTCAGAAGATTACTTACGAAACTCGTTCATAAAAGGAGCATTCAGCGTTGAATCACAATTACTCACCTGAAACAATACATAATAATCAATTAATAGATGAAAAAATTTAAACTACTAATAAATAAAATGGTCTAATAATAATGTCTATTAGCCAATAATGTTCCCATTGCTGGGGCTGATACACCACGTGGGCCCAGTAGGTACGGGTTGGTTTTTGGTTCTAGGACATATCGGTTTCCTCACGATGTTTTCCTTCACCGTTTTAAGATAAGATAAGATATTTATTTTGCAAATATGGGTACAAAACACGGCGACATAAAAAATATAATTAGCAACAGCCACATTTAACCAGAAGGCATGCAAAAGTACAAAAAAATACACTAGAGATGCTAAAAGTACATAATACAGATAAACAATGTCAATAAAAATATTGAATAACTATAATTACAATTTAACAAGTACTTCAATAGTTATTTATGTTATACACAATTCTCCTGCAGTCAACTTATTTTGTATTGGAATTAAATTAATATTAATAAAGTTTTGAGAGGAATGATGATGAAATAATTTACACAAAGTAACGCGCCTGTCTGGGATCGAACCTACGATCCAATTCGTAAATCGCGGTCGTTACGACTGGGCGACCATCTCTCCCCCAGATAAGGTAAATATTACTAAAATATATCAACAAAAACTAAAAGAATAAGAAACCGCCAAGGCCAAGAACCAAGGGCCTGAAAGAATACCAAGAGTATATATACCACACTGCTAATCCAATTATGAATGCTGTAATGAAAAAACTTAAGTATTTGTTTATGCCAATTATAACTAGCTTGACAGTTGACATGTAAAAAACTACTTCAAGTAGCAACATAACTAATCCACTAACCATAGTCCCATGAATAAAATAATAATTATTCAACAAAAAATAACATTCTGTCAAAATTAATCACTGGTCTATGGTCATAGACCATACCTATGATATATTATTTACACCATCAAATTACCATATTTAATAAAGACCACAATATCTCACCACCTTTTGAGGTCCATGAATAAACATTCCTATGAGATATGGTCATATACCAGACGGGACCACAAAATATATCCGTTTTAATGGTAGCTATTATCATACATTATTAATTTAAACATAACGATTGACAGTGCATTAATACTATCTCTTAATGTAATTGATATATTTAATTACGTGGTGATTGCTTGGGTCTGTGGACCATAGGGGGCCCACGGGGAGCCACAGAGGGTGACTCCAGAAAAGATAATTATGTTTGTCATAATAATTAAACTTAACTTTCATGTAAAATGGTGGAGTCTACATGACATTTCGTTATGTGATTGTTATGTTCTAGAAAAAACGTGTTGCGCCGAACCCAAGTAACAGGACCAGGGCAGCAAGAAGAAGAAGAAGATTGTTATGTGGTAGAGCCAATCGTGAATCGCTCAAAGTACGCCTCATTAGAATTCCTATGCTTGAAATAATATCCTTGGTTTCGTTCCTTTAGCCACATTTGCTTTCCCTGAATATTCCCTGAATATGTTCTTTCCTAAACGGTAGAATTTCAATAACATAAGAAACAGTAGAGCTTTATAACCGACTTCAAAAAGGAGGAGGTTCTCAATTCGACGGTATGTTTTTTTTGTGTGTTTGTTACGCGGTTACTCCGCCAATTGTGGACCGATTTTCAAAATTCTTTTTTTGTTTGAAAGGGTATACTCTCGAGGTGGTCCCATTATCATCAAATTGGAATCTGATGAGAGGCTCCCATGGAAATCGAGGGAAACCCTCAAATTTTATAGGCAAAGCTATAACGATTTGGGTATTTTTTAAAATAACTTCAGCATTTGCTCTCGGAAATCATCATTTGGTAAAGTGGAGCTGATGAAGAAGACCACAGATGGCCCACTAAAAAGTGAAAAATAAAAACTTTTTACAAAAAAAAAACAACCGACTTCCAAAAAAAACACTACAAATTGAAAAATAACTTTAATTTCGGAAGTCGGTGTCAATAAACGAAAATGCGGAACCAAAGATACCGACTTCCAAAATTAAAGTTATTTTTCAATTTGTAGTGTTTTTTTTGGAAGTCGGTTGTTTTTTTTTTGTAAAAAGTTTTTACAAAATTGTCTTCAAGCCACAAATATCACTCAAGCGACTGCACATGAATCGAAAGCGAACCAACTTAGGTAAGTATTTACAAACAGCTTGGCAGCAGTGCACGGTATAGGATAAGTTCTTTATAATTGGCTGATCCAAAAGAACAAAGAAACCATTTCCAAGAATGTCCGTTCCAACCCAACCTCAAAATTTCATTGACGCCTGGTTGAGCCCGGATGGAGTGGGATTTCAATCAAACACGAAGGAAGGGCGGAATGGGGCTCAGCAGTCATCGTAATGTACAGTATTTAATGACCAAAATGTAGTCAACTTCCGTCTATAAACGACGAATTAGAAATGGTTGACTGATTCTCGAAGTCGAGATACTTAAGTCAGTTGGAAATCTTGTAGGTACACTTTTGTTTAAAAAGTTAGTAACCCACGGGCCAAGTAACATCAAAGATAGATTGAAACCGATGAAGATGGTCGGTGAACGTTTGAAACCAGGGACACTGGCGCCGATTCTGTTGTTCACAAACTAAACTAAATTTAAGTTCAAGTATCTTTTTCTTTCTGTTTCATTATGAAAAGGACAGAAGATAAATATTAGTTTAGTCCTGTCAAATTAGTCAGCGCCTGACGTAAATTGACACATTTTTAATAGTCAATTTTTTAATCTCGTCTAAAGTTGTAGAGTATCTTAATTTGACAGGACTAAACTAATATTTATCCTCTGTCCTTTTCTTAATGAAGTAGAAAGAAAAAGATGCATGAACTTTTTAGTTTAATTTGTGAACAACAGAATCGGCGCCACTGGCAATAACTTCGTTAAACTAAGAAGCCATCCAAATCTCGTTAGCGGCTAAAGAAGAAGTAGAAGAAAATATTTGTATATTAAAAGAGACGGTAATGGGGTAACATATTGTTATACAATAAAATACTCTCTATTATGTATACCATATAAATAATAATAATATTAAGTAGTTATCTACGTATAGTTCTAAGACACGCTATAATTGTAGTAATGAAATAAACTGGTTCGGACAGTACCATGACAGGTTGTAAAAAATTCTCGTAAAGGAATAACGTCACCATCTCCGTATTATAGAATACGGATATACAGTCGAGCATGCGTCAAACTGTGGCTGCTTCAGCCAGAGTGACCTGTAACCCTGCACGTGCCGAGCTACCTGCCGCACGTGTACCTGTCATTGTGCCGACCTACGCAAGGTGTCAGGAGGATATCGTTAGCAGTTCGGACTATAATGATCCACAAACAAGAGGCTATTGTTTTACCCTTATTTTGGATATAAATAGGTGTGTTTTCTTTCGAATAAATAGGTTTGTTTACTCACATGATGGTTTTTTTCTCCGATATATTGGGGACGCAGATAGGGTCTTAGACTTGCTTTGCTTATAAGAATAACAGTTGCACCATCTTATTACTGTTACTTACAGCAGTTACTCATTACCTAGAGACCTTATAGCACTTACTTATAACTTACAGCAGTTCCTGCTGTCACATTTATAAGATTTTGGAAAACAATTATCACATGGAGCTCTCTCTAGTAATCATTTTATGATATTGTTACACTCGCATCTGAACATCATCTCGACATATTTCTCTTCGGTTTCCGCACACAATGAACAGTCGTGGCTGACAAAACCCTGATGCCACTGTTGCACAATATGCTCACATTGGGATTCACCTTGAATCT
The DNA here is from genome assembly GCA_916614155.1 of Mesoligia furuncula. Lineage (NCBI taxonomy): Eukaryota > Metazoa > Arthropoda > Insecta > Lepidoptera > Noctuidae > Mesoligia > Mesoligia furuncula. Next base: position 27,814,420 of record OU744809.1, read on the forward strand.
GTACCAATTGACGCAATACTGCCACATTTAAATTCACCATGATGAGTGCTAGGTTTAGTGCCATTCATCAGTTTTAAATAGTTCCCACTCGCCGGATATGATTATCTAATTCTATACTATTGTACATAATATGTCACAGGGATTGTCAGCCAAAATATAAAACCAGGAAAGTGTAGATTAAAATCGTAGCACGGTTGACGGTCGTCGGGCAAGCGAATCGGGCAGGAGTGACCGGGCAAGCGTGTCGGGTAGGCTGTTGGTCACGGCTACTACGGGCAAGGTCGGAATACGAGCTCACCAACATAACCGCTCATTTACATAGTCGTCTATAATCTAGCGTCTAAGATAAAATATGAGGTAGGTATAAGCTTTGGTTTGTAGGTCGTTGAAAGTAGATACAGAAATAAAAAACCGGACAAGAGCGAGTCGGACTCGCTCACCGAGGGTTCCGTACCATCACATGTTTTTTAATTTTCTTCGGCGAGGCCTATATTCATCAGAGAATTTTAACACTGTGCATTGATGTGTAGAATATTTCAGTTTAATATCAGCGTCATCTCTTGACCGATAGTGGAACTAATGTAACTTTTGTTGATGATATCTGAAAAAGTGTGCAGTTTAGAGGCTTCGTTTTATTTTTCCTGTAATCTTTACATAAACTTCTATCACATATAATAATTTCAGATTTTTCTCTTTGCAAATTTCGGAGATAAAGGGGGGGGGATGGTATTTTTTATACCTTTTTCATCGAAAGTCGAAAACAATGCGGCCAAAAAAAAGAAAAAAATGTTTGAGAATGTGCAATCTGCGCTCTTTCATATTAGATGCCCACGATATGTGATGATATGTGATGATTCACTTCGATTTTTTATCTAAAACTATTCAAAATTTCAAGTTGATAGCATTAGTAGTTCCTGAGATATCCAGCTGTGACAGACAAACAAACAGACAGACAAACAGACTCAGTCTCACCATAAGGGTTCCGTTTTTACCATTTTGGTACGGAACCCTAAAAACAGGTTGTTTTGGAAATTATTTTTGGTCCAAAATTTTGACTCGTCTCATGTCAAGACAGACGAGACTCAGAAACCGGAAATATTGAGATTTCTATTCAGGCATATTGTGATGTAAGCCTGGCATTCTTCTATACACAGGCATTTTACTCTTGTATGAAATAATGTACTCACTATTGGGACCATAGTTATAAGAAATAAGGTTAGGACGGAAAAACATTGCGGGGAAAAACATCCTAGCCTTGCAATCCGTCTCTGTATGATGAGGAGCGTTTGTCGTGCAATGAGATCATAAATCTGTAGATGTTGATTCAATCATTTTCATTAAAATTTACGAAAAACCCAGCGAAATATAACAAACCGAATCGAATATAGAAATCGTAGAGCGCTTGTGATCAGCAGCCGGCACTTACCTAATAACCATTATTTATAGATAAAACTTCTCCGTGTATTTGGTATCATGTAAATGTGTTTATTAGTCAGATGTTCTATGTTTACCGTTTGTCGAATATTTCGTGTTTTTATACTGACACCGATTTTATTGATATCTTACTTTATAACTTCATCGCGCGGTCGCTTTGACATTCGCTGTGACTTGAGTAGGATGTTAAAGTATTTTATGGATTTTAAGGCATTTTATTGATATTTTTGGTAGATAGAAGAGCCTGCTGTATATTAAGAGGTTCGACACAGTGAGAAAGAAAATTCTAATCATTAATAGACTAACGAGTAAACGGTTGGTGACTGTAAGTATACTAAACTTGATACTCGTAATATACCGCGTTAACTCTCTTCTTTAATGATTCTTATCAATTTCCCGCTGATATAAAACCTTGCTTAAAGTTAAGTAACGATTAGCGTCTGTATAACCATACATTTTAGACATTTACACGTCTCTTCATTTTATAGAACGTACACGTACTACTACCTACGTACGTATAAATAAGAGTACAAATGTATTTGTACTGCTTTACAACTACATTTTTTATTTATGTAATTTAAATTTACTCGGACCTAAGAGAGCTCGTTAACACGCTTAAGCTTTTATAGATGCTGAAAAGCTATCTTCTTTGAAAGTACAAGAGATACGAGATACAACAAAACTAAGATTTTAATATTACTTTCTAAACATAGACAAATATCACCTTTTTCGAGACCCCTTGTCACATTTTTTTACTCAACTACGAACTCATTTAGTATCTCACGTTAACCCTCTAATGGAACTCTACAAGCGTGCTAACTGAACAGGTACCATTACCTGATAAAAACTCCCCAGAAGCGACTATACTGTGATGTAATGTGTGTAAAACAAAAGAGGTCGGCTCTCATATAAACTAGTTTGGCTATGAAGGAAATAGACGGGTCACGGACTCGAAGACATGTTAGGAGGTAACGGGTTCCCTGTTTTTTTTTTTTTTTTTAGTTAAGTGGATATGAAATTAATGTGAGGGATGGATGGTAATTTGTTATTATTTAAGAATTTTGAACGTTGGTTCTGTGTATGTTGTTGACTGGTAGAATGTATCTAGTGTTCAGAATGTGCTAGTAAGTTTGGTGGAGTTAGGTAAACAATGCCTAGTTGTAGTCAAGATGTCCCTATAAACTATTTATGCAGGAGTTAAAAAAGGACACGTGTTCATAGTGTCAAATACATTTTGATTTATTATTTAACTGTAGTCCAATCTAAGTCTCTCGTGCTTACAATGTATGTTTTCGCTATCTTGTTAGCCAAATCGTACATAATCGCTACCTGACTACTCTTTTATCCAGAAAAACAGGAAAGTATGCATAAAACATGTACGAATCAGCTAATAAGCTCCGTGTATGGGCTTATCATGTACATAAGATCAGTACAGCAGATGCAGCGTTACGTATCTCGATCTAAGAATATAATAGAAAGTAGCACTTTCGACTCTCTCCGGAGCATCGACATTTAAATAAATTGTTCGTAGGTACAGTGTTTTTCTTACAAATTGGTGTGATTATGAGACACATGAAATATTGCTAATAATTTGTTAGTTGACAGCTTTTAATGATTGTTATTAATTATATTTATTTACATTGCCTATTTGTATTGGGTTCGATCCAATCGACCGGACTGGACTTTTCAAATTACCAGTTTGATTTGGAAAAATAAATGCGTATAATCGAAACTCAAAACCAGACTTAATGGATTAAGGGGCTTACAGGACCTAAACGCAAAAAACGCAAGTTTTAGAAACAATAAATGTATATGATCCACTACAGTAAACAAAATAAAAAAATATATGATATTCTTTGGGATATATGCTAGGTAGACAGTGTGTTGTAAACATAATACAACTAATTTGATTTGATAGAAAAAAATCATGAAGATGCCTCTAACAACTTTCTTTTTACAATAAAAACCATACTAATATACATACTTACAATCATTCTGTTTTTTGTCAGATTATTCTACAAGCAACATACTAAAATACTAGTGTTTTAGTTTTTTTAGTTAATTAAATAATTGTTTCATATTTTGCAATAAATTACCAGCGTTGTGTCATGCGCTTCTCTTTCTTTTCTATGCAGTCCGACAGTGACCGCGCTTTCTTGGGTCATGTAAGCCCCTTAATGTTAAGGTTTTTTAGGGTTCCGTAGTCAACTAGGAACCCTTATAGTTTCGCCATGTCTGTCTGTCCGTCCGTCTGTCTGTCTGTCCGTCCTCGCTTAATCTCTGTGACCGTTAGTACTAGAAAGCTGAAATTTTGTAGGAGTACGTATATCAGTTACGCCGACAAAGTGGTAAAATAAAATTTTGGAAAATATTTTTTTTTAGGGTAGCTCCCCTACATGTGAAGTGGGGATGAATATTTTTTTCATCATCTACCCCATCGTGTAGGGTATCGTTGAATAGGTCTTCTAAAATGGCTTAAGGCTTGCTAAAATTATTTTTCGATTGAATGCTCCATTTACGAAATATTAAAGTTTAAAGTGCAAATTTTTGTTCCAGTAGGGCGTCCCCCCCCCTCTAAAAGCTAAACTACTGGCTTGAAAAATCTGGAAAAATTCTCGATGATAGTGCATTTCATGAACTTTAAAGGAAAAGTATAGCGGTTAAGATAACTTTATTAGTTTAGCAGTAATAGTCGTTGTACTTGGGTGTTGGATAATTTTGTACCAAATACAAAATCCTTAGCAATAATCCTTTAAAGTGACTAAGATGAAATAGTTGCTTGTTTATAAGGGTTTTTTTTTTTACCTATTCAGAATAAAGAACAACAGAATCGTACTACATTGTGATAACGGGCTACTACGGAACCCTACACTGTGCGTGGCCCGACACGCACTTGGCCGGTTTTTTTATTTTTTTGACAGTCATAAATTCTCGTAATTATTCAAAATTCTTTTAGATACTAAAATATAAATACTTGTCCTCTTCTGGTCCGCAGGATCCTGTTTGGGGAATGTGAAACTACTAGACAATTGAGTGGAACGAGTTACGCTATCGCTGGCTGCCACTATTCTAACCACAGAACCACTATCTGTCACAGTTGATCTCAAGTGTTTCCTAAAACTAACTCACGGAACTACCGCTTGTTGCTATGGATGTTCTGCGAGCTTAAGGGACTTACATGACCAAAAGCGCGGTCACTGTCGGGCTGCATAGAAAAGAAAGAGAAGCGCGATGACACAAAGCTGGTAATTTATTGCAAAATATGAAGCAATTATTTCATTACAAAATATCTATTGTCTGGACTAAAAAACTAAAACACTAGTATTTTAGTATGTTGCTTGTAGAATAATCTGACAAAAAACAGAATGATTATATGTATATTTGTATGGTTTTTATTGTAAAAAGAAAGTTAGTAGAGGTATTTTCATGATTCTTTTCTATCGTATCAAATTAGTTGTATTGTTTTCAACACACTATCTACCTAGCATATATCCTAAAGAATGTCATATACATATATATTTTTCTGATTTGGTTTACTGTAGTCGATCATATACTTTTATTGTTTCTAAAACTTGCGTTTTTTGTGTTTAGGTCCTGTAAGCCCCTTAAGGGGGAAGCGCGGTTCAGTAGTTATAGGACCTATTCGTAAAATGGCTTACGGCGAAAAAAAGGACCTGTTCTCGGAATGGCTTATTCTTCAAAGGACTTGTTCTCATAATAACTCATTCTGCAAAAGACTCATTCGCGGGAAGCGCTAGGGTGGCCCTCGAAATTCTTCTGACTTTTTTTGCAATTTGATAAATCATGACATAGTCATTCAATAGGATTTTAAGAACTCAGAGAATTGTATTGATGATTTTAATGATTATAATTATGTAAAGTCATATTAATTGTTATAGTCGCGAATCATATTTTGTTCAACATACAACCTGAGTCTGACGTGCAAATTGTAAAAAACGTAAGAACATTTCGCGGAATAAGTCATAAGTTATTTATTTCATAACAAAATACATTGTGTTGACAAATAAAATAGGTAATAATAACCAACAAAAAAAAAAAACATTAAGTACTTACGTGCATATTTAAAATGGGGTATTCCACTCAGAGCACTGATAAAATTCAGTACACGACTACGCATTCAAAATGGAACAGTAATATGTCAATAATTCAGAAATATAAAATTAAATAATTACAAAAATTACATATAAGTTTGAAATTCATTATCCATTATAAAAAATAAAAGAAAAAATCATATGAACACAAATAATTCACAAATCATTTAATTGTGACTGTCGTTTATCATCTATGCACACGTCGATACTGTAATAGCCCTTCCTCAAAAAATATGTTTTTAATTTGTTTTTAAACAAGTTAATGCTGTTTGTACTTTTAAATTTAATTGGCAACTTGTTGTATAAAAAGACCGATTGAAGTCTGGGACTGTGATGAACGACCTGATGACTACATAGCGTATTCCCCTTAACTTGAACCATATCGCCATCCAAAAAAATACAAGTGTTCATTTCATAAACAGACAAGACGTCGGTATCAAGTCTTAGGGATAAGGCAAACTGCATGAATTTGTGCACAAAAGCTCACGCTGGCTAGCCTCAGTATTTCTAACGTCAGCAAATAGGGATGGTAAAGAATACACTTACTGGGCTCAAACAAGATAAAGAAGTTGAATTATAGTACTGTGGGCACGAAAAGAGGATGAAGATGGTTTTAGAATTTACAATTCTTACACACAATTTTCTCGAGAATATAAAAGTGATTGCAGAAGTAACGACATTTTATTATTGTACATACACGGTCGGTAGCTGTGTTCAAAGGACTGAATCTAGTCACACTAATATTATAAAAGCGAAAGTTTGTGTGTTTGTGAGTGTGTGTGTGTTTTTATATGTTTGTTACTTCTTCAACGGCTGGACCAATTTTGATAAAATTTTGTTTGGGGATAGCTGACACCCTGGATTAATATATAGGCAAATTTTTATCCCGATATTCCCAAGGGATCGAAATTTACGCGGGTAAAACCGCGGGGCGCAACTACTAAATAATAATAATTAGAACTTACCTCGAATGTCATTGTTACAGGTATATGAGAAGTAGAGATATACATATACATTACATTCGACGTGAGAAATAGCAGAATCGATTGCTTTGTCCTGGAATTTCACATCTATTCTAGTAGGTACTCAAGTTTTATTAACGCGCAGGAAATCGTATCTAATGAGCTATTTTGCGTTGTTGTTATTATGTTTCCTTCAAAACACATAGCATTGGGTGAAGAAGCAATCTAAAATTTAGTATATAAATGCCTTAATAATCATAAAAAACGTACCTCGTAGATCTGTGTTTGTTACCTGTGGTTCTGTCCAAAGGCAGAAGTGGGGCCATCCTTGGCCACAGCTGTCATTTTCAAATGTCATTCATAGCGTCTAAAATTTTTGCCGCCAACGTACGGAAAAAAATTTCTCTCGTTAATTTTCATAGAAAATTAGAAAATATTCAGGTATAACTTTAAAGAAAGTGAATAATAGTGATTGTGGTAAGTGATATATAGTGTTGCGCTGATCGTTAGTCAGCGAAATGACGAAACGGAGATTGAAGGTTCAAATTATAGATACGTGGTCACCGGTTACTTCGAGGAACCGTGTGTAGCGACCCTGAGTGATTCTCCTAAGCGCAATAGTGGGGAAAAACTCTCGTCATCCTCGGAGGATTGAGGCACCCCTTTTCCCACCGCCGAACGACAAGGCAAAGAGATCGAAACGATTTCCTGTAAGTCCGACCTACGCATTTTTATAATTGAATTAGTAGCCAGTGAGCCAAGTAAGTGCTGAATATCTGTTATTAAGACACATTATATCACTAACCTTAATCAAAAATACTATCAACAAATTTCTAATCTGTTTCTTGCTAGTATCTAGGTAGGTACTTCAGACAGAAGTGCAGTGTTGTTTTGTATACAACCCTTTTGTGTTTAAAGAATATTACAAGTTATGGAAAAGGATTTCAGTGTAAAAATATGATGATTAGGTAGTAATTCCTAAAGCAAATACTGAATGTCTTGAGGAGCTAAAATTACTCAAGCAGTGGCTTTTCTTTGACATTCCACCATGAAAAGCAATCCATTATAAGTAAAACTTACATGTATGCTCACCTACCCTATGTGTTTGACACACTGAGAGTGAGTACATAGGCCACGAAACAAAAATAAAAACTATTTTTAGCCCCCGCAGAGGGAGGTGTGGCTGGGATATCTAATATGTGGGTCTAGAGCAAAAGGAGCTAGCTGCTTAAGTAGTTCTACAGACATTTGTTAATTGAGCAGCAACCTACCCACTAGGATTGTATCCTACCCCTTTTGGAGGTAGTCGGTACACTCCTATCCAGGAGTGTAATTACTTAGTTCATTGCTCTCATGCAGTATGCAGTTGTTACTTACATTGAAGAGGTTCAGGACCTCTAACTCTAATGTGCAATTAGAACATTAAGATGAATAATTAAAAATTACATAAGTCTTATAACTAATAAGAAATGTTAAATATTTACACAAGGTTATAACCACTTATAACTTATTATGCTATACTGTATATTTTTTGCTGTATTTTGTAATATTTAAGGAAATCTTATAGTTATGGTCAGGAACGGGACCATCAGGATCTTCTTGGCATTCATCAAAGTGTCCTCTATCATATAGATATTTATTATATTTGCAGTGGAACAAATACATCCACTACACAATTTAAAATTGGCAATAAATAATTTAAAGTTGGTTAATATAAGAAAATAGTTATTTTAATAAAAAAAAAAAAAAAAAAAAGAAAAGAAACATGATAAATGAGGATCATATCTAAAATAACTAGGCCAAGATACACACTAGAGACAAGATTCAGGCTGTCTAAAGAACCATGTAAAAGCTTGGGAATGAAAGACTGCAAACCTGTTTCTGTTTCATACTGAAAATCATAACAGGAAGTCAAATCTGGAAGACATTTATATTCAAAACATTTCTATTTTGAGATACAAGCAAGTATCTTTAGTTAAAATAATTAATGCAAATCTCTATTAAACCAATCATATTAATCTATGCGGATATCTAAGATTATGATATTATAATCAAATAGCCTATTGTTTACACTCCGGTGTTACTAAAAAGTTAAACGGTAAGTAATTATGTATTAATGAAGGGAAGCTGTTCATGCCATAGTTCACACCAACAACTCCGGAGAGTCTTTTAGAACCAAGAGAAATATGGGAATTGACAACACACCCCTTTTGGCTTTTCTTCAGTTCCCGGGACAATTGTAGCATTAGCCAACTAAGTGGCAGAGAATTTGCAACCCAGTGGTGTTTGCATGTAACAATTTAATCTGCAATGTCTATTTTATTTAGTTGAAATAATTTTTTGCTGGCCCACTAGCAAAAGCTGTCTCGGAGACTGTGGGTCTTAACAAAGCTTGGGTGACAAATGAATTTCCAAAGTCAATTCTAAATCTCAATCAGGAGTTAGAATTATCTAGGCCTTTTTTGGAACACTGATAGCAATCACAGCCTGCCTGCAGCCTGTAGGCAAGGTAGAAAGGAAGATAATATTATCAATGCTCCTAATAAAGAGATTTTGTTCTCTGAGACAAGTTCAAAAAGCTAAATTTTGCTATCCTTTTATTGGAATGCTTGTCATTAAAAAATATTTGAGAAGAGCAGACCAAGACAAATGAAAAAAGGTTGCTCCACTGGTTTGTCAAGAGTTAATGTGGTGGCCAGTGGCTGTTGAGAGACCACAGCTCAGTTCCTTTATATATATGGATAACCCACTTCCTGTCCATTAATGCCGTGGAGGAAGGGTAAGGAGCCCACATGAAAAGGGCTACTATATCCATCCAAAAGAGGTCTTTAAAATATCGCTTTTAGTGATAAGACCGCCCATTGAGTCACCATATGTAAAACATTCTACATTTATATCTGTAGTTTGTATGGTGTACATAATAAAGAATATTCTAATATCCTACTCTTGCCAGGAACTTGACCAAACCAGAAAAAAGTGGCACTCTAACTTGAGAGATGTATGCCATATACGCAGTAATAATCAGCCAAAGCCAGTCTTCAGAGTGCACATATTCTAGCTCAATCCGTCAACAGACCATTTGTCGCAAACTTAGGATAAACGAACAAGGGTACATACATCCCTAGTGATCCTGAACCTAACTTACAAAATGACGAAGTTAGCAGATTAGCTGAACACTAGAATTACTCTGTCAGCGGTTTATCTCCCGGGGAGGTTAAAGGTATAATAACGGCTTAGCCGACCGCTTATCTAGGAACAGACCAGCCGGATTGGCGCCTGTTGCTCCAGGCCCCAGGCCTCGGAGGCCATGTTTCAAAGTGGGGCGTCTCCGATGTAGACCTTTTCGCGTCAGATAAGTCGGCCGCTGTGCGACATTACATCACAGGGGACTCAAATGATGGCTTGGCAAGCTTCTGCGATGTATTCAGTTAAGAAGTGACAGTTTTGACTAGCTGGGTTTTGGCTAGCTGGGCTCTTCACCCAATTTAAGACCGATGCTCAGTCATTTGAACTCGGAAAAGGGGCAGGGACGTACTATGTATAAATCCCTCGATACTGGATCTGGTGTGCCTGGCTCCCTTACTTGGAGACAAGAGGTCTCAGAGAGCCAGTACCTACCCATACAAGAACTAAGTAAGAACCTCTTAGACCAGACAAGCTGCAACTCCTAGCTTAGAAAATTTGGGGGGGGGGGAGGGCAGTCAGGTTGGAAGGGGCAGTATTTGGTAGATGAGCAAGAGACTTGCTCAAATGTAGTTGAAGATCCACAATAATTATTTATAAAGCTCGTATTCAGAGGAATGTCATAGACTCATAGTGTAGATTGCATGATATCTAGACAGTTTCTTGTCCATTTAGAAAGTCACCCGTATGTAATAAAAAATTACCCCAGAGAGATTTACATACTCTAATATTGTAAGACATCCCACAACTTTTAAATCTTAAATAAGATAAGACAATCATTTGTTTGCTCAAACATGAGTACAATACTTACAATACAAATTGTCAGTATGCAAGAGATGTTAAAAGTAGGGTAAGTAAGCAAAGTGCGCCCAAGATTTGGCTTAAAGACACTGACAAAGAATTTACTTAAAAGCTACCATAATCATTGTTGATTTTGGTTTACAATAACAGGTGTGTCTAAACTTGCTCAAAAGATTTCTAAACAAACTATGTTAGAGGAGCCTCCATGAAGTCAGAAGAGGTCTGTGGTAGCCTTCGGGAGGCTGACTGGTGATTAGTTCATCAGATAAAATCTAACTGGAAGAACCACTAAGCCTACAGAATGATTACTTCTGTAAAGTAGTTAAGGAGAGGGCTATCCCTCAAGAGTACTTAGAATGATCAGCCTATAATGTTCCAACTGATGAGACAAAGGTCTCCTCTCGGTGAAGGGGACGAAGATATGGACTGTATCATATGAGAATTTTCAATTCCCAATGAAAATATTTAAATATATTTGTTTAAATGATATTTTCATATTTTAAGTCAATTTAATTGGTAAATGAGTAGAATTATACTTCATTTACATGCGAGGATTAATCTATTAACCATAGTGATATAAAAGGTCCTAAATAAATTTCAGTTTCAATGGGATTTTGACTTTGTTGTGTTAGACATTGAGTTTGTTTTCCCACATCTTTATAAAGTTTGAGATTCAAAAATATTTGTACTTTTGATTAATTAAGGATAGGATCTTATGAGTGATCCAATTATCCTTTAATAATGAGATTATTATTTTAATTCAATTTAGATCTCATTGATTTTAAATTATCATTATAGCTTTATATTTTATGTTCACCCTATATAAGGCAAATTGTTAACAATATATAACATTTTATGGAAGATTTGTTAATTTTTGAATTTTTTAGAATCAATAAATTGAAAACCTTTAATTTTCGGTTTCAAAATTTAATGAATACATACAGAAATATTCATTAATTTCATTTAATATAATAATTCAAATAGCGTCTACATCCTTCGGGTGTTCTTTCACCAGCAGATATCAAACAGGTCTTCACCCAATGCTATGTGTTTTGAAGGAAACATAATAGAGCTGTTTTGCATTAAAACAAAACAGTTATTATGTTATGAAAAACACATAGCATTGGAGCAATATGCTTGCTGTTGAGTTTTGAAGACTTCTATGAATGACATTTGAAAATGACAGCTGTGGCCAAGGATGGCCCCACTTCTGCCTTTGGAAAGAACCACAGGTAACAAACACAGATCTACGAGGTACGTTTTTTATGATTATTAAGGCATTTATATACTAAATTTTAGATTGCTTCTTCACCCAATGCTATGTGTTTTTCATAACATAATAACTGTTTTGTTTTAATGCAAAACAGCTCTATTATTAATGTTTTTAGAACAAATTATTTATGGACACGTTATCGAAAGGTTGCAACTGCATTTGTGGCTAATTATAAACCTTTGGAATCTCCAGAAGGAATAATATTTTTTCACCAGTATCGGTTAGTTCAGTAGCTTTACTGAATCAACGCCAAAGAAATTAATTGCTTATATTGCTTGCTAGCTTGCTTTTGCTTGCTTATTTAAATAGCTCTTAAATACCTCTGCACTAAATACTCGAAGTTCCTTTGAAAGATAACATTCCAGATTTTAATGAGAACTTATATCCCCGTTACAATTTGCTCCCGTTTGCTAAAGGGCCAATGACAGTAGAAGAAGCCGAGTTCCCAGCAAATATTTAAACTGGTGGCGAAAATGTTCAAGTTGAATATAATTATAATATCTGAATTTCAATCAGATAAAGGAAAGTTAGTAGTCCAATTTATTCCAGTATTTATAAACGTTCAAATCTAGTCGCAATCATATTCTAGCGATAGTCAAAGTCAAAAACTGGTTAAAAATGAAGGGGAAATTAGAGGCACTTCTGACAGATTGATACTGAGATTAGACTGGGAGCGTTCTTAAATGGGAATTGCCCCTCTGTTATCATAACTCACCTCGGAGTGGGCCATATTAAACAAGTATAGCCTCAATCGAGACTTTAGGTACTTATAATTAATTCAAATCCCAAGCTTAATTAAAATCATGTAGATATGCCATATCTTTATTACACCACAGACAAGAAATGCCACGCGCCTGGCTAAAGTATCAGTAGGTAGTTTCATCGTTTTTAATTTCCCCGTAGATAATGATCTTAATAACCGATTTAACCTTATCACCAGTGAGTGGCAGGTGATTAATGACGTCACTTAATCACCGGATAGCAGCTGAAAGAACTGCATTATCTTAACTCTTTGTTGAAGATTAATCGAGCTCATCTGTACTGGCAGATTAGATTTGATATGAAGAAAGTAGGAGCTTATTAATTTTTGAGTTGTTGTTTTATTTAGATTGGTGTGTGGTCCTTGGAAAAAAAGATATTGAATACTTAACCTTTTGAATGTCTTAAGTTACACAGTTCGACATAAGCAATTGTCTTTCTATTGTGTCTCTAATTACGGCATTCGATGAGTTAATAGTGGATCTAGTGGTAAACGGTGAAGGAAAACATCGTGAGGAAACGTGTCCAAGAACAAAAATTCGAAGACATGTAACATCTACCGACCCGCACTGGGCCCGCGTGGTGGATTATGGCCCACTCCCTCTCACAGAAAGGAGGCCTGTGTCACAGCAGTAGAAAAATTATAGGCTGATTATGATGGAACTAGTGGAAGGGGGTGACTACCGATATGGCGGGTTACCTATCATAAGTTCGAAAAATATTTCACCGAATTTCATTTCACCTAAAACTTTTCAACCATTTTCGTTTCGTTTTTTTTACTTCATCGAAGTCACGTCTGCCACTGTATCAGTTACTGTTGACCTATTATCAATTCGATTTTTTTTTTACTCCGACGTTTCATTTGGTTGAAAAACTTATACCGAGGTTACACTTACCCGAAATAACATTTTTTGTTCCAAGTGTTAAGTTTCCGAACATTCATTACACCACTGTTTGAATTACCATATTTTCATTTCACCAAACGACTAGAAAGTTTGTGCACACTATTTCATCTATCAGCATGCAAACAAGGAAGCTTGCTTCAAGCATGCAGCATGCAAGCAGGCATGCAGCATGCAAGAAGGCGTGCAGCGTGCAAGCAGGCACGCAGCATGCAAGCAGGCATATGGCAGCATGCAAGCAAGCATATGTCGACGGAGCCCCGCTTCGCGGGGCCCCTATTTCTGTGTAAAGGGTTTAAAGTAACCTAACCAAACCTAACCTTGGGGTGCCCTTTGCTCGCTCTTGCATCCTGCGTCGCCTATCGACCGACCGCAACCATGCATTGTAATTTAAAAAGTAATCATATAAGTATAACCAGGTAATTCAAAAAAAAAAAAATTGTCTATATTTTTTTTTCATTAGAAATCATTTGACTACTTAAACGTTTTTGTCTAAAGATTGTTTGTTGTAATAAATCATTTGATTAAAGACCAAATGCCTTAATGACATAATTGTCCTTGGTAATATTTTGCCGATTGAAAATTTGACCAAATGAAAATGTGCGTACTAAAATCATTCCAAATATTACATGGGTAAAAAAAAGGTTGCTAAAATTAATTTGGATAATGAAATTTTGCTAAAATTTTTAAGGCAAAAGGGCAGGATCCCAAGTAACCGGCTATATATTTGAGACCAAATAATATTCCGTAAAATGTTGCTTCGGTGTGGTAAAAATATGGCAAATAAATCATTTGGCAAATGAAAAAGTTCAAAAGAGGCTTCGGCCAATAGCAAAAAATTATTTTGTAAATCGGCGAAATATAGTTCGGTAAAATATTACCTATGACACATAATACATACTTCGATGATCTAAAAATATGTCAAATAATGCATATAGCAAAAAAGACGTCGGTCAATAGTTTTCGGAAAAATGAAATTCGAACAAAAAAACAATCGGAAAGTGAATGGTTTCCAGATGACGAATAAAAAAGATAAATGGAAGAAAAAGACATGTTGCGCAGACACCGAATAAATTGGGATGAGGGCAGGAGAATGATGCTGTTTCTCAGTGGATGTATTCTCGACGTCGTTATAAAGAGGGTAAGCCCAGGTGATTAGCTGTTACACTATCGACCTTTATTTCTAATAGGAAAGCGCCATCTTACTACGATCATGATTCACAGAGTAATGTTGTTAACGCCTATTGCAAGATTTTCCGGTATCTATTGTCGAAACGTGAACTCTCGTTAGCATTCATTTATGTAGCGGAACACTGAGTTTTATGACTTTGACACGGGGCTTGTGTTAGGTAGAGAGTTGTGCTGTGGTAGCCTACTCACATTATTTTGTTCCTGAAGTCGACAAGTCTGTTATCAAGCAATCTTCACACTTACGAACAATAATTCATGGAATAGGTACAAACATTGGGCTGTTCTCCTACTTCTCCCTTCATCTTCATCATTCTCCTGGATTTATTTCAATTTATTTGGAGTCGCTTCACACAATCCATCCTTCTTTTTCCACATTCATAAACTCACGCCTTCTTCCTACGGGGGTCCTCCATCCTTGCACACTTCTTTTGCGTCGTTTACGTTCATACATCATGTCCTACACGCACAATGATTGCGAGTACTACGCATCTGATCTTTCTGAAGAACATCAGCAATAAGGTCACTATAAGTCCTCCTAGGACGTCCCCTCCCGAAGTTTACACTCACAACTGCCCAGTAAATACTTTTTGTAAGTCGCCTGCTTTCATTCATCCTCCCAAACCTCATGACCAATCTCTCAAGTCTCATGACCAAACCATCTAAGCAAAGTCTTTTAAATTTTTGTCACTACCCACATCTTCTTTTAAGCCGCAACGTTGCCTTATCACAGATATCACATATTGTTACTTATAACAGTTCTTCAAGTAACCATGTGCCATGGAATCTCTGCGCCCAGCTATTACAACGGTGTTCCTAATCATCCTCTCATGGGAACCCAGCCTATCTAGCCCAGCCCTAACATAATCTAGGTTTGATTCAATGGCTTATTAGGCTGGGAGCACAAATACGACTGTCTCAACGCGCACACGTCAATTAGTAGCAACGAGTTCTCTTTGATTTACTTCTTGTAAGTAGGCACGTGCATTTGATGGTAATTAGTAGGTATGTGTGTAACTAACTTTTCATATGAACAGGTAGGTGACTTGATAGGTGATGGACAGACATCAAAATTAACGTCTGTGTGTATACTTATAACCACTGCTGATTTTCTCATAAGTGCTAGCAAATCGTGTGCCCAACTCGAGCCAATTATTTTAATTAGACTACCTACTAAGACTGATTTTTAAATTGTTTAGACGTCGAGTCAGTTGATCAGATAAATTAGTTGCCTGTGATGCAAGAGAGGTACTTACGTGTATTGTAACTTTCGTAAAATTAGGAGTTAATCATCAAATTAATAAATATGATGTAAATGCTGCAATGTTCCTTGGATGTAACAAGTTGCGCCACAACAACTTTTGTACAAATTTTTTATAGAATATATTATATTTAAGTGTTTTTTTTTAAACAGAAGAGAGATACAACGCTAGCGTCTCTTCCCAAAACATAACACAGATTGCTCTCTTAAAACTTGCCTCCACTTACCTAGTGGCAAGTCTATTATTAACAGCTATCACATAAATGTACACAACAAGAACAGTGTTCCGATCTGACCCGCATGTTACAGTGGACCCGGTTATTGCCTGGGGATAGCGCGCCAACCAATTTGGGAGGAAACATACGGAGGGATAGTGTCTACCGTGCCTGCTGTAGTCAACAGGTAGGTGGGATGTAGGACTGTATTGAATTGTAATTATTATTAATAATTTTTGTAACCATAATATGTCCCGCAGTCTTGTCTGTCGATACATTTTTACCGGGGAGAATGGAATAAAACGTTTTGCGCCGACCCCAAGTAGTATGGGACAACGGGAAACATATGATACCTAATGATAGGTAATATGATGATAATTATGTAGGTACTTACATAGGTAAGATTTCAGTTGGTAGTTCTATTTTGACGTCATTACCTACCTAATATGTTTTTAATAAGAAATTGTGGTATACAGACAATAATCAGAAATCATAACAGTTCCATTGGTCCATCTTACAGCCGAACTTAAAGACAAAAGTCTCACGTGAACCGAAGCAGGTCCGGTTCAACAGTCTACCCGTATACAAGCCTACAGGTGCGTTATAAACTAAAGCTCGTTTCGACTAATTATCGAGCAGTTGTGAGCCGAGCCCGAGCAACTATGAGTGGAACAGGAAGATTTCGATAATTATTTAATAAGAATGGACTGTTAGAAGCAGATAATAGAACGATGTTAATAAAAGCTGAAGAATAAAATGAGTTTTTTTTTACCAAGATTAACAAGTTACCAAAACGAATGTGAAGTGGGTATAAGAAACTGCAGTTGGTTCAACTCTTCAAATTGAGAAAAGTGCAACTGCTGCGACCGGCCGGTTGGTAAACTTCAGTTTATAATTGTACAATATGATATCCATATAAATGTGAACCGAGAAACTTCAAGAGATCACAACAATAAATGTAATCAATCACATAAGGAGATTCGAAGAAGTGCTCTATAATTTTTCATAATCCAAATTGGATTGTACGAGTATCTTTATTCATTAGTAATCTTATTCCAAACTTTGACCACCGCAGCCCAACTTTCTCCACACAGCCGTACAATAAGTGGCTACATCCACAGGCAAGCCTATGTACTCATTAGCAGGGATATAATGAGCATAGCCTCACCACAGTCACCACGGCGGGTACCCGGCCCTACACGGTACCTAATTATCGCACTATTTATAGATTGGGAATCTGAAATAGATGCGGTTGCAGATAGGCTACTTAGACATCAAGTGGTATGCAATGCAACTAATTAATAGTAGATTGCAGGGATAGGAGGTCGTTTTAAACTTTGGAATGGTGATGGAAAGTACTTCTCTTCAATGAGAACATGATCCTGTACCCAAAGCTTGATACTTATTTTTTCTACCTAATGGTTTTCGAACAGAGTTTTTCGCTGTTACCATACAAGGCTAGGAAGGCAAGGTACCACATAATTATGAATTTATGAAACACTTAAATAATAATGGAACTGTTTATACTAATGCTGCTGTTGACCCCTTATTTTTTGCAGTTTATAACCCCAGACATAATTGTTCCACAATATGTTTTAATTTCAACGTAGGAGACGTTGAAATTATAAAGTTCTCAATTCTCCTCACACCTGCACTTTATCTAAACAGATCGGAAATAAAGTGGCCACGCGACCATCCTGCCATAATATCGTTACATCATAATATGGTAAAAAGCTGCCACTTACCATTCCTGGCCGGCCAGCACCTGTCGGTAAATAATTAGTAGAGCCAACGTCACGACAAGAGCACCGCAAACAAATCGAGCTACCGAGAAACTTTGCATCTTTGGCCCCTTTTTAACAACATAAGTGTGAGAGGGATGCGAGATAAGAAAAATGTGTGAATAAACATCGGGAGCTGGTGGACGGGTTGGTGTGTAGTTGTGAAATCGGGATAGTCAGCGTGATTGTACATGATTGAGTCACGGAATTATAAGTGACAAAAGTTAGATTGACTATACCCGTTTGTGGCAGCATTATTCGGCCTGATTCAGGAGCGATCTGTATCTGATACGGTTATACCTCGTACCGTTGAACAATCATATGAAAATGAAAAACCTGGCCTCATTTTCTATAATAAATCATCAGGGAGATTTGTGTAATGGGTTAAACAAGATAAATCAAGAAAATCATTTGGAATTAAGATATACAAGCGTTCTAAGACTTCATAAAAGATCTTTATCTCCGGTTGAATTTTACACCTCATAACCCAATATGTTATGTACGTTGAACATCCTCAACCAACACAGTGTAGATGTAGACTCTCAATCAGCTTTCACTGCATCCTGCCAAAGCAGCGCAAGTTTCTCGCGGAGGCGGCTTTAATTGATTGAGGACCTGTCTAACACAGCTGCGAAATGTTTAGCATTCTTTCGAGTAAGACTACTAAAAGCTAAGATTCCACGGATAAATAATAATAATAAATTCATTTATTTCAGGCATAGAACACCCATTATCAACACATAAATTCACAGAAAACATAATAATTAAATAAATTAAATTAAATTAAATCCAAATTAGAGTACATCAAATCAAATATGCAAAATGAAATCAATATAAAATAAATCAAAATAACTCGAATAAAATCAAATTAAAAAAATTAAAAAAATTAAAAAAAATTAAAAAAATTAAAAAACTAAAAAAAAAAAAAAAACTAATAATCAAAACAATAATAAGTATAAAAATAAAATAAAAATATATACCTAATAAATTAAAAATTTCGGACCCGTATGATGTTCATTTGGTTAGTACACACACAACTTATAAACTAGTGTTAGTACTTACTTCTACCAGAAAAACAACACAAACTATTCATTACAATGCCACAGTGGCATGTAGGCGCATCCAATGTCCCAGTATGTGGCTGTCCCACCTATCAGCTATAGTTTTCAGGATGTTGTTGGGACTGGCGCGCACCCTGCGCATAATGGAAGCGCAACGCTTGCGTATGATAGCATGAAAGCCATCAATTCTAGCCTCCGCAAACATGCCGGAAGCACTGCAGTAGCGCGGCAACCCCATCAACACCCTGAAAGCATTATTGTATTGTACGCGCAGGGCGCTGTATGCCCTCTGTGTGTAGTTGACCCACAGACTGCATGTATAGAACGACTGACAGTACGCTGTAAATAGTGTAGCCTTTACTTCAGTCGAGCATTTCGCAAATCTGCGAGCCAGCATATTGCAGCGGACAGCCAACGCCCTGCGCTCACGCTCAATGTCCAGATTGTCTTTTAGGTCTTCGGAAACCCAGTGGCCCAGACACTTGAAAGAAGTGACTTGCTTTAAGGAACTTCCGCAAAGTTTCAACTGCGTTTTAATCGGGTAAGTTTTAGTTCCTGCCTTGAAGACTAGTACCTCACTTTTCTTAACATTGTATCTGAGCCCATGAGTCTCCGCGTACCTCTCACATATCGTAAGCAGGCCTATCATTGCGTTAATCGAAGGGCTCAGCAACACCATATCATCAGCATAACTAATATTGTTGACGCATACTCCGTCTACATAACAGCCCCGATAGGTGTTGCTGAGCTCGGCGATTAACCGGTTTATGTACAGACTGAAGAGGCGAGGGGAGGTCAGGCCGCCCTGCCTCACCCCGCACTCCAGCCTATACTCATCCGATAATGAGCCTGCCCACCTAACACAATTTGTCTGATTGTTATACCAAAACCGTAGAATTGATATAACTTCTCTATCCACTGAAGTATCATTCAATAGTTTCTGCCACAGCAATTCGTACGACACCAGATCAAACGCTTTGGAGAGGTCTAGGAAACACGCATTAACAGGCGTTTTCCTAGACGTATAATACTGGACAGTATGCTTGAGAGACAGTATGGCACTCTCTGTGGAGAGACCAGGTCTGAACCCAAACTGCGCATCATGCAGTTCGATGCGGGTCGCCATATGCCTATCCAGCAAACTGTCCAGCACCTTGGCAATGACAGTAGCAAGGGATATGGGCCTGTAGTTCGAGAGATCTGATGTGTCTCCAGTCTTATCCTTCACAATAGGTACAACCACTGTTTTCATTAAGTCACTGGGCAGGTGGGCGTGGCTTAGACAGAGTGAGAAAAACATCGCCAGTACCCTAGGCAGGTGAACTCCTGCATGCTGCAGGTGCTCGATGCTGAGGTAGTCATGCCCTGGTGACTTACCCCTAATCATACTATTAATAACAGTAGAAACATCTTTTGCTGAGAACCTGACATTTAACTCCTTCAGACAATCCTCAGCATCGACCACCTGCGATACGGAGCCAAGAGGAGAATCCACTTTAAAATGTTTCACAAACAAGTTTGCTACCGCAGTAGGCTCATGTTGCCCCGCCACGCTCACGGGGACGCCCGGCCTCGGATTTAATCTGTTCGTATTTTTCCAAAACCTTGAAAAATCTTTAGATTTATGATTTTCAGCTATGATGTCCATTTTAATTTTATTTTGATTGTTCTGACACCATCTTAACTTTGATTTAAAGACTTTTCTCGTGTTGTACATATGTTCATACACAGAACCAGAAGTCGGTTTACGAGACATACTCCATACTTGAAAAGCAAGCCGGGCGTCCGCGTGAGCCTGCTTAACATGCCTATTCCAACCGACAAGACGTTTGTTCTTTCTACCTATATTGTTATTTCTACCCCCTCCCGCATCCACATTACTGGGACCTTGGGCAGCCTCTGTAAGTATACGTACAATGTTTTTATACATATTGTCCAATATGACTTTGTGAGTTGAATCCTTACAACACCCGTTAGCACATTCTCTGAATTCTACTGGAAAATCGATTTCCCTTAACATTTTATGACATATTTCTTTGTATTGACTTATTTGACTAGCATTCCGTTCACCCCATATCGCAAAGTTTTTACTCAGATTGGGTGTCACAATTGTAGGTGTTATCATATTAAAATTACACTGTAATTGTACAGGCATGTGATCCGACCAATACGTATCATACAACACAGTTGCACTAACGAGCAGACGGAAAAGAGGAAATCATTACTTCCCAAGGTTTCCTTGCATTAATGAATAAAGTTGCCAGTCCAGTCGACAGTTTCATAGCAATAAAAGTTATCTAATTTATCTGTAATTTCTACTAAAAGATTGATTATCGTCAATCTTTTAGTAGAAATTAATAGAAAGCGCTTCAAAGCAATTTCCATCATAGTTCAGATAGGGATTCACACATGAAATGGCTTCAGTTAACGACCTATCACAATCGCGTGCACATTGTAAACGACCAATCAGCGACCGTCAATCAATATACAGATTCAATTAATCCCCACGTGTTAACACGATGGTTATTATAATATCTACGCATATCAATTAATGGCTAGCGTGGCAGATTTCCAATTTCCTTGGAGCTGCGCGCACTAAATCATGCGCGTGCGCTGTTCGGATTTATTGCAGCGCAGCACGGAACGATATATTGTTGTGATATTCAGATACGGATTGTGCTGAAATTGGAGGGTCATTGGCCTTCTGGAGAAAGAATAGATACGTCTCTATGTCACCAAAGATACTTTCAGCAAATCGTAGAAGGGCTAATAGTAAATAGATACAGATGGCATCCCTACTAATTTATTTTTCGTATCAGAGAAAACTTAGCTGTCTCATAAATTCTGCGGCGTGGCATATCTTATCGTAGAAGCTTCGTATTAACCTATCCACGAAGATGTAAACCTCCAACCTCTTTCACCATGACGTCCAAATTCGACATCCCTGCAGATACAATGTCAGATTTCTCTTGCAGATTAAAAGACGTGAAATTGGAACGTGTCTCATATCAGTTCTTAGCATCCGTTATAATAAGTCAAGTATACGCGGCTTAGTTAAATCATTAACTAGATAATTAAGTCAGATTACCGCTGATTGATAAGCCACGCTCGCTTCGGAACCTTCTCATAATTGACAAGGAAGCTGGTGGTACGGTTATTTTAGTTTGTAACTTCATAATAGTATCGTGTGAGTGGCCATCGACATGATAGTATCGTGTCAGTGGCCATCGACATTATAATATCGTGTCAGTGGTCATCGACATTATAGTATCGTGTCAGTGGCCATCGACATTATAATATCGTGTCAGTGGTCATCGACATTATAGTATCGTGTCAGTGGCCATCGACATTATAATATCGTGTCAGTGGTCATCGACATTATAGTATCGTGTCAGTGGCCATCGACATTATAATATCGTGTCAGTGGTCATCGACATTATAGTATCGTGTCAGTGGCCATCGACATTATAATATCGTGTCAGTGGTCATCGACATTATAGTATCGTGTCAGTGGCCATCGACATTATAATATCGTGTCAGTGGTCATCGACATTATAATATCGTGTCAGTGGTCATCGACATTATAGTATCGTGTCAGTGGCCATCGACATTATAATATCGTGTCAGTGGTCATCGACATTATAGTATCGAGTCAGTGGTCATCGACATTATAGTATCGTGTCAGTGGCCATCGACATTATAGTATCGAGTCAGTGGTCATCGACATTATAGTATCGTGTCAGTGGCCATCGACATTATAATATCGTGTCAGTGGTCATCGACATTATAGTATCGAGTCAGTGGTCATCGACATGGATTCAGGTTGTATAGCTCATGTGGGATTTAAGAGCATGTAGTATAAATTGACTTGTGGGTGTTAAATATAAAGTTGATAGATTCTCTTGTGATTAACAATCTAGGTAATGGCTAGGATTAATGAGAAGATAGCAAGGTAGAAAATCATTATTCGGATCACCTCCCAGTTTACGGATAAAGACCAGGAATTAAGTAAAATTTGAAGAAACAAGAAGTGCATTCCCAGTTACCAATTACTTTTTTACCCAAACTGGTAATCTGTCTCAGCACCTCCAAGTTTAGCAGTTTGGCAGGCACTACATTAATAAAGGGATCTACATTAAGAATTCTAAGCTTCGAACTCCGAAACTGCCTGAAGCACCACCAGCATGCATCATCAAATCCTATTATTATTCACCAGCTACGAGACGTAACTCACTTACGAATACCGCGGCGTCACTCGGACCCCCGCCGCCTCGCGGTGAGAATGACCTATGATTTATGTATAATTATTATCTTTTTAATGTTTATTGCAGTTACCTTAGGAAATTCCATGCATAATGTATATTATGTAGATGTATTTATTGATTTAGGAGTGTATAGTGCTAGGTTTGAATACAAATCTTGTGTGGAGAATGACGAGGTGAAGTTGCTCCGAGATATAACTTTATATGAATGAATATTTACTCATAAACTATGTTGTAGCGATATACAAGGTAGACCATCCGAGCTGAAACCTCTTGTAAGGCCCATCAAGCTGCACAACAGCGCGTCTGTATTTATTGCACCGCCGCGGCGCGGCGCGGGCGCCGGAATATACGCGGTGCGAGCACAAAGTGTGAACCGCAATACAGTTACGGTTTATAGTCAACGATGGGACATAAACCAAAGAATGTAGGTGTGTTCCTTATTCATATCATGTATGCATAACCTATGACGCCGCAGACTATCTCGGCTCATTATTTGAAAAAAGTTTTAGTTGACAACCTAAACAAGATTTGGATTAGTAATATCAATTAGCCTCGATACCGACGGCGTTTTATTAAACTCCCATTGTTTGTGTAAGATTAGGTAATCAAATGCCATGGATTTGGGAACAGTTATAAAGAATTATTTGATTACCGTATCTCGTGTCATCACGCACACCGCTAAAGTCGGATAAAGACGAAACGGTTCTCCTAGCACGGTTGTTGTCAACTAGAATTAACTAGTTTAGATTGATAACGGCCTAGTATTGACATCCTGTCACTATATCATGGGATTTCTCCTACCGTAGTCTGTCAAACGAAGTGTCACTTTGACAGCTTTGACAGCTTTGACTCAAATCTGTTCATTCCGTCGTACGTGTCTTCATGAGAAATTGCAACTTTTCTTAAGTCCTATACTAACGTATAATCTAAAGTATGTTGGTTAAGTATCCGATATACTGTATGATTTTCTAGCATTACAGATCTACTTAGAAACTTGATTTCTTACATGTCGTAACAGCTAATTTGAGCAATTTGTGTCTGAAATTAAACACAGTCGTGATTCACTATGGAAGGATGTTGTAAAGAGAAGCCTTATTATAACGGAAGGCGGTTTATCTGTGCTTATATTGGAGGGCATTACATTTTGTACTGTTAACATTGATGATCATTTTGATTTTGATCCTATAACAGTTCAAAGCGTATCAAGTTAGTTTTTAAATTCTTGTAACTATCGTGATCACAAAGTTTCCGCTATGGTGTAAAGAAAATTGCAAGCAGTGGCAACACTTTGTTCTTCAGTAAGTACCACTTTAGTTACGTAAGTACTGTTATCATCATTACTTCCTCATTCCAGATTTTGTCTCTCGAAGCTGTCAAGTTTTGCTTTATTTATTAAGTAAAACCAACAGGGATCAAATAAGATAACGAGGAGTGCACCCAACTTTTCTGCCAGCACATAAAATTAATTAGCGAATATTAACTTCTTTAGCAAATTCACCGATTACTTTATCAAATTAAGTGTGAATTAACAAATAAACTACAGAATCCGGTGACATTCAATAAAAAAACTCTTTAAAAGGAGTCATCGATCACTGCCCGTCGTCGGTACATGAGACTACAAGGGACACGAGGGCCGTTGTAAACGGTAGCCAAGAGATAACATCGCCTGTTCTCCGCCATGTTGCTTTTTGTTTTTACATTTTTTGGCGCGTAAGCAAAGGCGATGCATAGTCTGCCGGATTGCCAGATTAAGTGGCAGTTTTAAGAGAGTATTAAATGCTGTTAATTTTTATTTTCGTCTTTCATTGAGATCATCATTCATTTTAGCTTCTCATGGTTGGCGTAAGAAGTTTATATCAAGAGGCGTTCTTCTTGCTACTAAATGTTATTATGTTAATCTCTTAAGGGTCAGTGGGTTGTCTTAGGATAGATGTAAACGAGGATAGATGCTCTTAAGGATAGATGTAAACGATTTACAGCTTGATTTTTAATAATCAGAGTCCATAAAAGATCTAAGGAGCATTTTACAATTATTATAAAAGTGGACTATAAAGAGCTCCTTAAATTGGATTTCAAGCCTTTTCACGTCAATTACACGACAACACTGTAACGTGGTAGTTAAATTGTACGCATTAAGCGGCATCGGATTACATTGTTCGTTACAAATCGCTCCCGCGCCGCAATAAATCGTACGATATCAATCTACTGTTTTATTGAATGGAATTATCTTTTTTTACGTAGTATAGTAACTCATTTTATGGCGGGCTGTCAATTTCAAGATGGCGGCGTTTTCATTGGCTTTTACTTTGTGGTGGTACGAGTAGAGGTAATGTAATCTTTGATGAGTTTTTGTGACAATATTTTTATGCTAGGAAATCATAATATATAAAAGTACTAGCTTTTGCCCGCGACGTCGTCCGCATGGAATTAGTAATTTGGGAAGCTTATTTTTTATCCAATCTGCTTTTTCATCAATCTGCTATTTAAATCATAAAAACCGCTCAAGAGCGAGTCGGACTCGCGCACCGAGGGTTCCGTAACATCGTGTGTTTTATTTTTTTTCTTCGACGAGGCCTATATTCGACAGAGAATTTTAACACTTTGCACTGCGGTGTAGAATATTGCAGTTTTATGTGAGCGCCATCTCCTGACCGATAGTGGAACTAATGTAACTTTTGTAGATATTTCTGAAAAGTGCGCTATTTACAGATTATTTTATTTATCCTGGAATCTTTACATAAACTTCTATCACCTAGAATTATATCAGTTTTTAGGGTTCCGTTGCCAAATGGCAAAAAACGGAACCCTTATAGATTCGTCATGTCTGTCTGTCTATCTGTCTGTCTGTCTGTCTGTCTGTCCGTCTGTCTGTCTGTCCGTCCGTATGTCACAGCCACTTTTCTCCGAAAGTATAAGGAGTATACTGTTGAAACTTGGTAAGTAGATGTATTCTGTGAACCGCATTAAGATTTTCACACAAAAATAGAAAAAAAAAATACATTTTGGGGTTCCGCATACTTAGAACTGAAACTAAAAAAATTTTTTTTCGTCAAACCCATACGTGTGAGGTATCTATGGATAGGTCTTCAAAAATGATATTGAGGTTTCTTATATCATTTTTTTCTAAACTGAATAGTTTGCGCGAGAGACACTTCCAAAGTGGTAAAATGTGTGTCCCCCCCCCCGTAACTTCTAAAATAAGAGAATGATAAAACTAAAAAAAATATAATATGATGTACAATACTATGTAAACTTCCACCGAAAATTGGTTTGAACGAGATCTAGTAAGTAGTTTTTTTTAATACGTCATAAATCGTAAACCGCAATTTACCTTTTATTCAACCAACTAAAAAAATAAAAAAACATTTAATTTCATAAACATAAACCTTATGCATGAACCTGGATGTTACGGAACCCTCGGTGAGCGAGTCCGACTCGCTCTTGCCCGGTTTTTTTCTCTTTGCAAACTTCGGATATAAGAAAAAAAATACCGCGCCCCCCCCGGGCGCGGTATTTTTTTTACATTTTTCATCAAAGGTCGAAAACTATGCGGCCTAAAAAGAAAAGAAAAAAAATTTGCGAATGTGCAAACTGCGTTCTTTCATATGATACCCCACATGCCCTAGTTGCCCAACTTCGAATTTTTCAGGCCCCCTTCAGTCCCTGTTGCAACAGGGACGGGATAATATATAAAAATATACATATATTTTTATCTTTCTTATTTGCAAAATAGATGGGCAAACGTCATCTAAAACTATTCCAAACAAGTTGAAAGCATTAGTAGTTTTTGAGATATCCAACTGTGACAGACAGACAGACAGTCAGACAGACAGACTGAATCTCACCATAAGGGTTCCGTTTTACCATTTTGGTACGGAACCCTAAAAAAAGAGCAGATTAGTGGTTTTGATTTGAAAACATAAATAATGTGTACAACCAGAATTAAACTGAATGATTGGTAACTGAGTCCTTTTTTACTGAATCCCTTTACAAATTTCCACCCCCCTTTTTAGACCCTTAAGGGATAATTTCGGGGATAAAAACCGAACTATTCTATTTATTTATTTCTATTATAAAAACTATTTTATATCCTTCCCCACAACTGAAACTATCTCCATATCAAATTTCATCTAAATCGGTTCAGCTGTTATTGATTCCCCATACAAAACTCCATCCCCCTTTTCACCCCCTTAAAGGATAATTTCTGGGATAAAAACTATTCTATGTCCTTTCCCGGGGCTCAAACTATTTCTATACCAAATTTCATCTAAATCGGTTCAGCGGTTTAAGCGTGAAGAGGTAAACAGACACACTTTCGCATTTATAATATTAGTATGGATGAAGTGTCTGTGTGGTGCCGGACTTAAAGAATTGCACCACCCCTTACTTCCCGTGGGTGTCGTAAAAGGCGACTAAGGGTCTTACCGGAGAATGGGCAGCAGCGTTCTCTATTTATTCCACCATCATACCATACTGCGATCGCCAACCCGCCTGCCAAGCGTGGCGATTATGGCAAACCCCCCCCAAAATTGGGGGAGGCCTATGTCCAGCAGTGGACGTCTATCGGCTGAAACGACGATGGATGAAGATCCGTTGACTGTGTTATAATAAGCGAGATGGAAAAGAAAAATATTATTTGAACTGTGTGGGTTAACAATAAGTTTATTTTTACATTTTAAAGTCCATGCCATAATTATTTCCATGAAACCATACAGTCACATCGCCCCTGCCATGTTCGAAAACCACGAGACAGCAATCATGGCGGACCCCAATAACGTCATTACCGGAACTGCGTGCGGCTGCGCTCGCGCCGCCGCCTACAGTGCAGTACGGGGCTTTGTGGCGAAATACGTGGGGAGGAAAATTGTATTCTATTGTGTGGGTGACTATGGTTAAATTAGAGTGCAGTAAGATTATGTAATAAATTGGCAATGAAGAGAATTTGGTTCAGATATTGCGACATGTCCTGTTGCGATTGATTTAACTGTATCTAAACTTGACATGCTTTTTATCATATTTATGATCGCTCAATGTTGCATGGCTAGGATCACAGTTCACACAAAATTATTGAAAAAGGATTTATGCAAATAGCCACATGAAAATTCGGTTAGGGTAATAGAAATTGTGTAAAGCTTTTTCAACCCTTTCAAGAAAACACTGCAGAAACCTACAAAAAAAAACTAAATTAGTAAATACTCACTCATTGCACGAAGTCAAGGAGGTCTGCGTGACCGTCACCAGCGTGGTGGTGGTGGTCGTGAGCTGGTCTCCGATGCACTTCCTCCTCGAGCACTCGTTCAACACTTTGTCCTCCTTCAGCGGCTGAAGCACTTCCTTCACTTTGTTAGGGCCAGTCTTCACAATAGACCTTTGAAACTTCAGATTCGCCAAAGTTCTCCCATCAGTCGAGATCTCAGTTTCTTCAGTAACTAAAGCTCCCTTTTTCGTCCTACAAACTGTTCTAGAATTCTTCCCTACTGTATTCCCATTTCTTACTACTTCTTCTTTCGCATCAATAATTTTAGATCTTTGAGGTAGACCGTTTTCTAACATACTCTTAATACTATCTGCGTTGAGATTTGTATTTAATATTTTGTCTAGATCTGTTGTGTTCATGTATTCATCGTAACTTTGTTGTATGGGTTGTCTTCTTTGGTCTTTCTGCCACGTCGTTTGGTAATCGAAGCCGTAGGTAGGCTCGGGTTCTGTTGCTAAAGGTATTTCTCTTGGAGCGTCCACTTCGTCTGGCGCTGGTTCAATTTGTGAGCAATTATCTTCAAAGAAATCATCTGTGAGTTCAGTAATTTGCGCGCCGGGTCTTTTGGTGTCCGTATCATTGAAGTTTAAAAACGTTGTGTTTAGATTATTGAGTTTTCTTTTGCCATAGAGTTGCCTGTAGTACTTTTCTTGGTCTCCGTACATCCAGCACACTTTCCACCATTGTTTGCACATAAGAATATTCGCCGAATTGGAAGACTTTACATGTCTAGTCGCCGTCGCCGACATTTTGCTGCTACAAAGATAATTACGATTGAAAGGATAAATGAGAATGTTATGACGTAGACTACGTAGACATGAGGTAGGATGCGATTATACGATTTTCTATATAAAAATAATATAGACAAAGGTGGCTTTTTAATTTATAGTTGCTAGGCTACCCTGCACTACATAAAATAAAACAGTCGTCAAACCTTGAGCCCTGCCTACCCGTCGCTACCTCGGCAAGCCATCATTCACGGCCTGCCATTACGTCCGCATGCACCGCGGTGGTACTGACTCAATCCGTGCGGTTACCTCACCCAAAGCTATTGTGCACTGCTGGCATTTTGCAGTTTACTACGTGATTTATACGTTCAATTGTCTTTACGCACTATGCTATGCTTTCTACGTCTAATTGCCATTTGAATAAGAAATAATCGATTCGAATAATCGATTAAAGTCAAAGAAAAGTTAGTGTGTTTGTAATAATTAACATACGTATATGGTTGAATGAAACCAAAGACGAAATGGAAGCAGAACATGATGAAAATGAAAGTTAATATACAAATCAAACACTCTATGGCACTCTTTGTAAACTTATGAATTATATTTTTATTTTGTTGAAATCATATTTATTGTAAATATACCGTAGCCTATCTTACAGTAAAACATAAAACTGCTAACGGTTTACTTGGTATGACAAAGATTACGGCACATGAACCTGTAGACAAACTCATGCTTAGCTAATAACTCAGCTAAGATAAACAACTGCGGTTACTAAAAGCCGCCGTTATCTATGCCTCGTTTGAAAACTGTTAAGCCGGGCGTTATCAATGCCTCGTTTTGAACTATTACAAGCCCTTAAATACTTTTGCTGCTGAAGCTCCGTTTAGGCGTTTCAGCTTTGACAGTCGGTAATTCCGTGTAAACATCGACATCTCTTGACTAGACTTCAGCGAGAGAGAGCGAGAATCGTGCTTGAATGCGGTCATAATGCCGATATGAATTGCGTGTTGAGACTAAATTAAGACTATCTAGGATATCAATTATTCATATATGGTATGTTCAGTGATAATTCATTAATCTCAGACAAGTAACTGCGTGTTTTATAATGGTCAGATGTACCTTACGGCTAATATGGTCAGGGACCCACAGGAGATTACAAATAGAATGTAAGGTATTGCATTTTATAATTATTGCCCAGCGCTAGCAGCTCCACATTTATAATTTTACTTTTGTTTATTTTTATTATCTGAGACTAATCTATCTCTACTCAATAAAATTTAACTGGGCCACAAATACCTTGTTCATTCAACCACAAACGTAATTTTCAATTTCGTGCGTAGCAACTCTGTCTAACTTGAGCAACCTTTGATCGAGATCTTAGTCTAAAAGCAATTCATCAGCTTCATTATGAATCTGTGTTCATTCCGTTATTTCTACTTCGGAATCTCGATCAATCGGTTATCTGCAGTCATTCCGCTGTTATTTATTATTTGCCATGCTACTGCCGCAGCGCGCCCTTCGTCATTACTCTCCACACCGTGGTTACCCGTTCCGGAATCTGCTGCGATTATGATCGCATTGTACCGGCTGGCTCTGCGTGATTTATCTTATAATTGGATAAATTTTCTTTGAACATTTTCTTTTTTATAAGTATACTGTATTAGAAACGTCTTATCAAGTTTTCATATTCAACCCAACCGAGATTTTTTGTAATAATGTCACTATGAATTCGTTATTTTTTAAATGAGTGCAGTGCACTGCAGCAACCGCAAGAATGATAGATAGTAAAATGTGAAATAACATAATAACGTTGGTAAACGTGATATAGAACACTATGTGACGCACGTAGTATCTGTAGGAAGCTACAGGATGCCACAGTTTGTCCTCTCTGTTTCCTTCATAAGACTATGAACGAGATATTATTCATAACGTAAGCAAGTAACTCCCAGTTCAGAATCTCTATTCTTATTTAACTTTAATTTAACCTTATTTATCAGTACTCTCAGGTCTCCCAACTGGGTTCTGATGTATGACTTGATCACTACCTTTTACGTAATTCCAAGTCTCACCATCTCACCGTGCTAGCTACTCAATTTGCCATTATCTCTACTATTGTGCCTGGCTGTACTCTCGTGGTTTATCTGACAATTGTGTTCCAGATTGTATTACACTTTCTATTTCAGACGTGGGTGTGACTTTTGTTTTACTGTTATGGTGTGAGCAAAAAGGTGGGACTTTAACAGGTTTTATTGTCTTTGAATTAATGTCTAATGAGTCGTAAAAAGTTTAAGCGTGTGATTTCTGAATCATCCGTTAATCTTTTGTGACGAGCCTTGTTCAAAGTGATAAAAGAGATTTAAAAGATAAACTTGATATGAACAGAAGAGTGACAGTTATGAGACCCTGGAAAATGTATTGTAGTCATTACACTAATTCAGCTTTAGTAAACTGCAATGGAAAGTTGTCAGTAACAGATAAGAAAAATCTGATAAAAAGTCCCACACACAAAATTTTCTTAAGATACGAGTAAGTGTTGTATAATTATTGACATCGTCGATAGCAGATGTTTGCGGAGCACCTCTAATTATAGACTCGAGGGTATCTCGCAATTATCGATAGCATCGAGTCGATGCTATGCAGGGCGCAGCTCTATTGTGAGCTGAGATGATTTGTAGCTCATTGTATCTCGAGCAGCTCTAGCTAGACTATCTGTTATTTGTTTAGCAAACATTAATACAATACAATAATTTATTTGTTGATCGGTCACTTCCGTGGAATCGGAACAACAAACAGTAAGATGAAACTTCCAGATAACCTGTCATAACTCTTGCGCAGCAAGAAGTTACAATTTGTTTCCTTTATTGCGATATGCGATCGTTTCGAATAAAAACAGATATTGTGCTACAGTTGGAGAAGACGTTTCTTGTGTTGGTCAAGAATTACCTTGATCCGCCGAGGAGAATGTTCATGGTCTTGCAATACATTTGGATGATCCTATAGCTTAATCCTTATGAATTTTTCAGAATACGCAGCCTAAGCTAGCCTGTAACGAGAGCCTTGAAAAGAGTCAATAGACAGTCTAAGAAGAGTACAAACATGATCATTGGAACATTGACATTCACAAGACGTAACTTCTGCTTGCCTGGATAATAATTAAAGCCAGAGTATTTATGGAAAGTCATTTTGTCAACGAAAACCAGATTGGGAACTTCTTTTGAGATACAACCGTATAATGGTGACACATTAACAAACGTATTAACAAAATGTCAATAGGAATGGGATCCAACAGGCTGTTCCACCGTTATCGTATTTATATATCGTCTTATTAACCCCGAACACGGAGCGCTCGCTGCGCTTGCGTCGCGTGTGCATGCAAATGAGCCGAACAACAAGAAAAACAACAAAAAAATAAATCTATCTCACTCTCATGTGGGAACACCAGTAGGAGGAAAAAAGATAGATGCGAGTTTTAACCTTCGTCGTTGAAATAGGTTGTCAAGCGTCGGTGATTATGGTAATATCAGATTTTGTTTCTGACCGCTACCGGAGCGAATTTTTGGGAGCCCTTAATTTGGTAAAAAGTATTTTTTATGGCAACTGACCCACAATTTTTAGTGCCTTAAGCCAGTTCCCACCAAAAGCGATTGAGTGATAAAGTTTTTGTTGGTGCAGAGGCAAAGTAAGTTCTCAGACATACCGACGTAATAAAGGCCATTTAGAACAATAAAGTATACGATAGAAAAAGTACAAAGCATCCTACTCTCCAAATCCAGTATTCACTTTATCTTACACAACGAGACAAATACAAAAAGATATAAAGTGAAATCCATTATCACTCGTTGAATTAAAGATATTATTACCAACAACTTGTATGTAAGCAATCAGTCAGGCCATTCTCCTCAATGACGATGATCAACTAAATGATATCTCTACAGATGTTTTATGTTTACGTCAGAAAATCAATAAACTTTTTATGTTGATGAAAAAGAACAGACTGCCAAATAATAATTTATGTTTATTATTTCTCTAATACAAGCTTTGATGCAGATTTGTGGTTATTATAACGGAATCATAGTTTAATTATTTTTATTCCTCGCAAATGGCAAATTCGTGAATGAAATGAGTCTTATTTATGTCGATTTTTTAAGAATTCGTGCACCTTTTAGAATGATAGCTACTACAATCACATCCTCTCGAATGGTCTCACAGGCTAATCCACTCTCAGCAATTTGCAAGTAATTAAAAACAACTAGTTACCAGTTTGAGAGGATTGAGTGTTTATTTGTTGTCAAAGCGTTTAAAAGTATTTTTAATTTAGTTTTTTCTAGACTTTATAAGGCTAGAAACAATTACAGTGACCACACGCCACAGAAAATAGGGTTCGCCTGTAAACATTATCCTAGAGATACCTATAAAGTTAATGCATTTGATGAAGAAGACGACGAATTGTAAGATGTGGCTCCAACTCCAACCCTTTGTATTTGTTCAAAACTTAAATGAATACTAGCAATTTTGTTTTCTCTTTGGGATCAATATAAACTTACAATCAATAACTCAACTTGGGCCAGGACTGAAACGTAGTCTAACTTAAATACTGTAAGGATAAATAAACGTTTGTGTGGCAAAAGCACTATGAATGTGCCAGCGCAGGCCCGACTGGCTCGTACCTACTTGTTACCCATTTGTGTCATTATTTCAAGTACCTCTGCCAAGTGCACTGTCGTTTAACTACAATTGGTACCTCGATACAGGAAACGGCACAATATTATTGCATGTCAGTGTGCTTTCATTTGTTTTGTACACGCTTTAATATGTTCTCGTAAATTTAAGACGGAAAGGACATGGATAAAGTGTGGCCCTGCACGGACAAAGACTTAAATATATTAAAAAAAAAACTTATAATACTTGAATTTATATCATGACTTTCATTTCTCCGCACATGTGTGTGGGAAAATATCAATTTAAAAGGGTATTATTTTGTTTGTTTTATTTTGACTTCCATCCGTGAGTTTCAAATGTTGCAATTATTTGAAATAAGATGGTAATTAGTACATGTTCATCGTTCGAAACAACATGTATTTACCTGTATTTTAGATAATAGAGTAAGAAAAATATATATTTTTATGCGCGTTTAGTGATAACGGAAGTAAAAGTAAAAAAGACACATTTTATTTATCTCTAATTAAAAATCAATAAATCAAGTAGGTGGTAGTAGTTTTCTTCAAAGTAATGGAAACACTGTATTCTTCTGTTAAGGCAGTTACAGACGAAGCAATAGATGTTTTTAAAATAAATCTTAATTCGATATAGTGTTTGACCCAATATTCACATAACATCACGCCTGTAATCCTCGAAGGGTTAGGCAGAGGTATACCCATAGTACCTACCCCCCCCATTTCTACAGTTATATTCAAGTCCCATGACATAGAGGGCGAGCCTATTGCCATCAACCGGGACAATATCCAGACTCCGCGCTGCTACTGAGAAACTCAATACAACATAACATAATTACATAGAAATTAACAGATAGTGTCTAACAGATATTTAGTGCAGGACACATTATTGTATTCTTATAGTAAGGTGATTTAAAATATATTTTGACATATTTTTGTGACATTTACGATATTATAATTTCTGTTATATTAAGCACATGCACAGCTAAACCTAATAATTATATATTTGACTGCACCTTATGTTTACAACACAATATATCAGTTTTATTATTGTGACGCGCCTAAATGACTAGATGTATGAACGTGGACAAACCAAAACGAGTAAGTAGGTAAGGGTCATAATACTTAGTAGAGGGCGTTTTATAGTTTCTGCCTTCCCGCATGGCATAAGCAGGTAGTTTATGTATGTTTGTATACCTATTGCAGCTAGGTACGTGTGATATGGGTTTTATGTCGATTGTCATGACAAAGTCAAGACATTTGCCTTTCATTAATAATTTGACAATTTAAGTCATTCCTGTGTAGGTTCTTGTGGCTCGCATATTGAATGATTTCTTGTGGTGTTTTACGATGACCTTTGGCTTTGTTTCTGGATATCTGTTGTCGTACCTTGCCTACTTGCACTTTGCCCTATTTCTAATGGAGAACCAACGCTGCACTAACTATTCTATAGCAACGTTTCGCATAAGGAGACATTTGTGGGATTCGGATGAAATACAATCTGTTATAACACAGTGGATTACTCCGCGATTGGTGAGTTTTAACACGCGTGAGTTTTCAGTAACGTCTTCAGCACGTCTTTTAAGGGTGTATTTGTTTATACTTATGTAAGTTGTTTATTTTAGGTCACTGCGTCTGATAATGTGTGCCATTCTTGCTAGTTACTAGGCAGACATTATCACAGTCTGGTACAAGTGGAAGACCAAACCCTAGTGTTTGCCATCGTAATGTGTGTGTAATCTGTGGAAGATCCCTGATGCGTGTTCGTTTTCACACACTGACACGGAACTCTGAGAGCAATAGACACAATTTTTCCTCAACAAGTTAGTATGAAAAATGTTTGCGCATCAATATGTTTATACAATTATTATGTTATGAAATGATACATTATGAACTTTTTCGTATATATAGGTGAGACCGACAACCTCTATTTGCCACCCATGCCGCCAACGAGCTTACAGAGCGCAATCTCCAGTACCTAGGCGGCCCAACAGCGTCAACGACGACGGTCAGCAACAAGAAAATATAAATGTGCCACCAGTCCCCGAGGTTCTACCGTTCCCTGAAGTTCCACCAGTCCCTGAAGTTCCACATGTTAAAATATTTGTCACATTGCCAGATCCTCTAGAGCTAATAGTACAGAAAGACATTGCTTTGTTTTAGGATGCCAGAACATAGATATTACAAAAATGTCATATGTCGGGCGTCTTAGGGGACTGTCTTATGTAATTTTGACGTTCATAAAGTGCTGATTCTCAGCCTAGTTTAAATAAATGACTTTGGATTTGATTTCATCATACAGAGAAAGAACGAGCATTGATCACTACGCTTATTCATATATTACGTTCTTACAAACGAACTAAAGAGATTTCTTTAAAATAATAGTCATCATCATCATTCAGCCAAAGAAGTCCACTGCTGCTCATAGGTACCTAAGCCTCACATGCTGAACATATGACCTGGTAGAAGTCGCAGGAATTCGCGAGAAGCACGGGACCGGTCTATGTGATACCTATACATTATTGTACACACGTAGTTAAATATGATTAAAAGTAAATAATAATAATAATACCAGCCTTTTATTATCTCATCTCGTACCGAAGAGACACGAGCATTGCACGTTTGCTCAAGACCAGGTTGGCGATATCTATTTTAACTAGAAGCCCAGGTTTCCTCACGATGTTTTTTCTTCACCGATGTCAGTAATGTCCAAGATAATCTCGGAAACTACATATGAATTTAAAAAAGTGACACTGGTACTTGCCCGGAATTGAACCCACAACCTCGTGCATGAGAAGCGAGGCATTAACCACTGGACCATCACGACAATGTACATATTGTCTACTGTATTTAAACGTCAAAATATCATACCAGAATGTTCACCTAAAATGTCTTATATCTCGTCACCACCGACTTCTGGAGTAATAAAATATAAACAGGACTATTAAGTACAAATATTCCTTCATGTTAAATATTGTTTTATTAATGTCCGTGCTGGACCATACTTGTATGGGAGCGTTATCCTTCTCCTTTGGTGTAATTAGATTTGGAAAATTATGGCTGCTCTTTAGGGAGAAGCGAGAAAATACTGTGAGAGTTGTGGTAATATTTATATTGAAGAAATTCTTAGGGAATATTTGAAAGAGTCCTTAAGAGCCGAATCAAAGATACCCGATGACTCCAAGATTTTGACTAAACCCATCTTCCTCTATCTTTGCTTACCCCCTAATTAATATAAATATGCTATTCTATCTCCTATCGTAAAAGGGAATCAACCAAAAATGCCCATCAAATAATCTTGAACCGAATTTCAAGAATCATCCTAACAACTCTAAAAGCCATTAAAAATCAATTACAGAAAAAAACAAGGGTACCACAATAAGCAGTAGTCTTAGGTGGCCCCCGGCCAACAGGTTGGGCCGCTCAAACCTCAAATTTGTCAAGCCATTATCAACTTTAAGACTTCGCGATAAAGGATCGTTATTGAGCCAGATAATGCCTGTTCTTACGAATCTTGCTACACAATATTTGACCTTGTGACTTTGGGATAAGGGTGCTGTAAGTAGTCAAGTAATGACTGCCCCAGGTTAGGTCCTGTTTAAATTATAGTGGACCGACACCCGGTTCCGAATGAAGGCTGTATTATTGTGGTGGAACATGGAGAGCTTGACAGACGCACTTTGTATTCAACAGCTAATGGTAATGGTAAAAAGTTGGTAATAATAACGGTATGTGCCAAGACTGACGGTATTCGTCAGGGCAAGCTGAAGTTACCACTATATCATAATTACCTCAGGAGGTTTACATGTAAGATTTCACAATGTTTTAGGACAGTGTAAGTTTTAGTGTGTAGTGTGTATGAGAACCTGGCTGTTATTCGACGAGTAGCATAAGGCTCACTTGTATTTGAATGGAGTTTCGAAAACGTGATGTGACTTAAGAAACTTATACACCGAAGGAGAGATGCAGTCGTGCCAGCGACATGAAGAAGGAGAAGAACCGAAAGAGACAACAGACTTATTTTTTCCTTAAATCACGACAAATAAAAAATTGCCATCAAGGATTGTGAACTTGTGATCCATGCAGGCTTCACTAGTTTACTTTCTGTGCCTCTTTAGTATGTGTATTTGAAGCCAGTGCGGCTTAGCTACAAGGTACATATATTAACTACAAGGTAAATTATTTATGGCTAAAAGCCACACAACGTTGGGCCGTAACAGTAATTACTAACCCATCAGACTCTAGTGTGCAGAAGATCAAAGTCATTTCTAGAATCTGATTTATA
Source organism: Mesoligia furuncula (assembly GCA_916614155.1). Taxonomy (NCBI): domain Eukaryota; kingdom Metazoa; phylum Arthropoda; class Insecta; order Lepidoptera; family Noctuidae; genus Mesoligia; species Mesoligia furuncula. The sequence goes on from OU744809.1 coordinate 27,852,560, forward strand.
GGCAGTCTGTCTTTTCATCTATGAGCTAACGTAAAAGTATATTCGGTTGTTTGTTAACTTTGTTATGTTTATTTTTAACATTGTTATGGTTACACTATTAGTGCACTTCTTACGTTACAATCATAATATCTATGCATGTAACATATGACTGCATTATCCCTCACAAACGGAGACATCCTTGAATAAACATCTTAAATTTCTTGATAACTTATTTATTCATTTATTATTCATGTCCGTTTCAACCGCGCGGCCACATCATAATATTTGATGAAACTTTGCCAGGAATTAGTGCTAATTTGTTACTTTACACACCTCTTTTCCTGAATTTGTTACAAAAAAAACTAAGACGCTATGACAAAGAATAGTTGGCCGCTAGAACCGCCACTTGCCGTAGTCATCGCTCATGATTACACAGAAACTATATAATGCAGATAGACGAATGATGCATCAAAAGAAAGGTCTTAATTTGTTACATTTGTTACAAAAATAAAAAACTTCAAAACGTAAATAAACAAAAAGTTATGCAATATTTAGTTTTCAGGTTACGAGTAGGTAGGTATATCACCATAAATATCAAATTAATAGAGGCTAATGTGTATGGACAAATAGTTACTAATTCGTTACAGCGAATAAACAGAAAAAAATACTAGAAAGTAGGTTCAATAATTTGTTAGAGTCGATTTTAGTTGGCCGCTCGGACGGCAATATGCCTAAAATACAATGGCGTTTATCTCGTTATTAAAAGTAGGTTTAAGCTTATTTAAAGGACTAATCGACGGGTAACGTGACCTAGTTTGGATAAATATGGCGAATATAACTGCAGCATTCATATTTTAGAAGATATTTACAAAAAAACAGTAGTATGAAACCGTATGAGAGTAGGGTGACCATGAATTTTTACAATGAAGTGTGACTGAATAGTGATTATTGGAATGTTCGATATTCATATCTTATTTTTTTAGGGCGAGTGCTTATACAGGGTTAGTTTTCAAAGATCAGCCAAAGGACTTTGTTCACTTTCGGCTTCGCGTGAACACGGTGCTCGAAAAGAAACAAATTAATCAAAATTCATTTGTGTTTGGTTTAGTGTTTGCACAGTTATTTGGATTATTTAAAGAAATTATGACGATGGATGCAAATGTACCACTTGTGGAGCGACCTACTGCCTTATAACAGATTCCACTTCCACAAGATCGAGGGTATGCCTTCTCCTTTGCGTGATATCAGTACCACTTCATTGTGAAAATTCATGGTCACCCTACTCTATACGGTTTCATACTACTGTTTTTTTGTAAATATCTTCTAAAATATGAATGCTGCAGTTATATTCGCCATATTTATCCAAACTAGGTCACGTTACCCGTCGATTAGTCCTTTAAATAAGCTTAAACCTACTTTTAATAACGAGATAAACGCCATTGTATTTTAGGCATATTGCCGTCCGAGCGGCCAACTAAAATCGACTCTAACAAATTATTGAACCTACTTTCTAGTATTTTTTTTCTGTTTATTCGCTGTAACAAATTAGTAACTAATTCTCCATACACATTAGCCTCTATTAATTTGATATTTATGGTGATATACCTAGGTAGGTCGTAACCTGAAAACTAAATATTGCATAACTTTTTGTTTATTTACGTTTTGAAGTTTTTTATTTTTGTAACAAATGTAACAAATTAAGACCTTTCTTTTGATGCATCATTCGTCTATCTACATTATATAGTTTCTGTGTAATCACGAGCGATGACTACGGCAAGTGGCGGTTCTAGCGGCCAACTATTTTTTGTCATAGCGTCTTAGTTTTTTTTGTAACAAATTCAGGAAAAGAGGTGTGTAAAGTAACAAATTAGCACTAATTCCTGGCAAAGTTTCATCAAATATTATGAGGTGGCCGCGCGGTTGAAACGGACATTATTATTCATCCACATCATAAATAAACTCCATCATTGCCATCGCGTCAACAAGCCCATTCTCCCGCAGCAATAACGTATTTAGTTTAAACATAACTGTACATGACATCACTGTTTAATCACGGCGACATCATACTGCCATCATAGCGACGCAAAACAAATTATAAAACGAGACTATACTTTCAGCTAATCAACCGCATGCCATTGTAGAAACTAATAGTGATTGCTGTAAAAAATGGCGGCGCTGTCTCGAGAGATGGAAGACATAAAAGAGATACGCCAAGAACGGCTGGAGTTGTTTTGATGAAAATTATTTTTAGGGCACAAAATAAACCTAACTTGGTAGTTTATGATGTTGTTGAATAAATGTTTTGAACATGATAAAAGCAACGACGACATTTAACATACTATACAGATTGTGTTGTAAATACCGAAATGAAGAAATCTGCAACATATCCCAAAGTTCACATTTTTAAACTGAGATTTGAGTGACCCCTGTTGAACCCCTGTATAAGTTAAAGATAATGTGTTATATGAAGTTTCCCGTCCATAACTCACATCGCTAGATCTTTCTGGCTATCTACCGGTAAATCAACAATTAAGTTAGTCTTCATTTGCGGTAAATTAACGAGTCCTTCACTAAGTTTATTTTCTTCTATATTTATGTTAACAATCTGTTATCGCACCTGTTAAGATATATTACTCCAGGCTTTCTATCGTAATTTGTTAACGGCATTCTGAATGACGCGCGACGCGAGGAGGACTTCGTTAGTAGAGGAAAGATTTAAGGAGCTCATTATTGAAGCGGATTGGTCGAAGCAAGGGTTAGAGCTAATTATGACTGCTGTTTGTTGGCAGCAACGTTTGTCTGGTTCTTCAGGGTTAATTGTTGGAGGAGCAAGATTGATGGTAGGTATTTGTTTGTTAATTGTTGGTCTGTTATGTATTGGTTCGTTAAGTTTGTTATGTTTATTAAGTTGCTGTCTGATTGTGATTCTTGAGGTCTCGAGGTCTTGCGGGATTTCTGGTTTGACTAATATACAAGTACGAATATTTTTTTCAAAAGCAGATTTAATAAATTGGTGCCTTTTATGTCGCTTTTGGCATCTTAGTTATAAATGATGTTAAAACTTTCGTCCGCCTTTTACGAGTGCATCCAAAACGAAATTTGCCAAGCCACCGACAGTTATCACCGAGTCAATTGTCTCTCAAATCTATCTTCTTCGCTATAATCATATCGGCACAAAAACCCTACCATTTCTTAAAGGGAATGTATAAGTATAAACCCGACAGTCCCGTAGACCACAAGATACGAGTCCTTCCTCAGCCGTGTTCGTACTGCGCAATAGAGTCATGTACCATATACCCCTTGTCCCCATATATTGCCTTAGGCGCAGGCCAGACAGAAGAGACGTAAGACGAGGACGCGTCGCGGACAGGGCGGAGACGAGACACGGACGCGACTTTTGAAGTTATATAGAAGAGACGGGGCGCGGACGCGACGCAGTCGCGCAGTCAGGACTATTTTCGGCATTCAACAGTCTGATTTTGTCACGTCGACATGTCTTCTTCTGAAGATGAAGATGTACTAGCACTGGTACATCTCGCTAATATACAGAGGGTTAGACGTTACTGGGTACATCCGGTATTGCTAAGCAATCAAGACAATCGATTTTTTAAAATAATGGAGGACCTACACAATTACCCAGATCGTTTTGTCACAGTGTATAAAATGACTCCACAGTGTTTTAATATTATCATGTCCAAAGTGAGAAATGCTTTACAGAGAAAGCACACAAATTGGAGAGTATCTATTAGTGCTGAAGAAAGATTACTTATAACGTTAAGGTAAGTGAAATACATTATCTTTTTTAATTACTTTAATACTAACAGAAAATTGTGTTACATAATAAGGTTTAATTAACTTTTGAAATATGTGCACGCTCAAACCGATGTTGATGTGTATAATTTTTCTACACTAAAGTAATCCGATGGATTACTTTGGTGTAGAAAAATTGTACGTGTAGTTCAGAGGTAATTCTTCATTCAAAAAAGATGTATTGGTGACGTGTGCAGCCGAAACTGAACTAATTGTTGAATAGGGTGATAGAGTGAAAAACGTTGGGGTATTCTCATCCTGCACAGATATTGATGGAGATGCAACATTCTGATTTTGCTCTATTGTTGATGGAGGTGCAACATTTTGATTTTGCTCTATTGTTGATGGAGGTGCAACATTTTGATTTTGCTCTATTGTCGATGGAGGTGCAACATTATGAAACGGCTGTTGTATAGAAGACACCGTGGCTATGTTGTTTTGAGAAATGCGGGTAGAATATGCTGGTTCTGATGTCGATGCTGCCTCGTTTCCATCTAAGATTTGCGCCGCCAACTGCATTACTCCCATCTTGAACCTTCGTTTTTGAACAAGATTCATGGCCTTCATATCAGACAACATGCTTTGAAGGAAGGCAAGATCTGTATCAAGAGGTTGCATTTGTTTCTCGCTATTTTGTCGTTTTCTGTTAAAGTAATCAAAAGCAGATTGATTGACGTCTTTCAAAGTAGGCATTTTACTTTTTTTACTCGAGTCCGATGATAACGGCGAAGGATGATTTTGAGCCTGTGGAGAGGGTGAATGGGACGGAGGCCGAAACGGCGACATTGACTCCTCCTCATCAAGTTCACTTTCGTCCGTATGAGTATCTGACCTGAATTGTGGTTCTAGATTAGATTTGGAAGGTCTTGATTTCAAATATTTATCCAAAAAATGCAAGTGCTGGGCAAGGTAATATTCTTTTACCTTCTTGGCTGCAGAGCCAGATGGAAGTGATAGAAGTTTTTTGTATTTTGCATATCTGTTCCTTATGTTTTTCCAACGATCTTTGCAAGCTTGTACTGAAACAATCAAATCATCGAATAAATATAATGAAGTGAACTACTTATTGTGAATTTTTATTCGCAGAGACTATAGAGCCTGTATCAGTAATACGAGTACCTACTTATGTAAAGAATTAAGAATGTTACTTTCTGGCTCAATAGCCTCCGCGAATAAAAAATCACGGTGCACAGTATAGTAATATGTATACCTAATTTATATTTGTATATTTATTTACAGGTATTTCGCAGATGGGTGTTCATTTAAATCACTGTCAGTTTACTTTCTACGAGGAAAATCTACAATTCGAGAAATAGTACATAATACCTGTCAAGTTCTATGGCAAACATTACAACCTGAATATATGCCTACACCCAATGTAGAAAAATGGCTAGAGATAGCTGCGCGTTTCCATACTCTTTGGAATTTACCGAATTGTGTGGGAAGTCTGGATGGCAAACATATTAGAATAAAAGCTCCATCTAACACGGGATCAGCGTACATAAATTACAAAGGATACTTTTCGATTGTGTTATTAGCATTGGTAGACGCTGACGGGTTATTCGTAACGATAGATGTTGGGGAATACGGGAGAAATAGTGACGGGCGTGCATTTCAAGCCAGTGCTCTCGGACAAGCAATGCAGCGTGAAGACCTTAATTTACCGGACCATAGTCCATTGCCCGGAGAAGTACAACCTATGCCATATTATTTTGTGGCAGATGAAGCTTTCTCTCTGAAAAAAAACGTAATGAAACCTTATTCGCGGAATCAATTGACAAATGATAGAAGAATATTCAATAACAGACTAAGCAGAGGACGGAAATCAGTAGAATGTGCCTTTGGAATGGCAAGGACTAAATTTCAAGGACTGAGCATGCCCATGTGCTGTGAACCTGCTAAAGCTGATGTAATTATACAAGCAATGTGTATATTGCACAATGTTATTCGAAGATGCGATGGAAAATTTACAGCGCCATACATCCAAAATACGTTGGTTGGAACAAGAATTGATTCACTATACAGAGAAACTGCAGATGGTGTCAGGGAATACCTCACCAACTATTTTGTAAATCGGGCACCTATTCCGTACCAAAATAGGCACAATGTATAAACACACACACACCATCACACACACACACACGCGCGCACGCACGCACGCCGCACCCTCGCACACACACACACTCACACAACGCATACACACAACACGCAGAGGAATTAAGAAAATATTACATTAATATTACATTAAAATATTTCTGTTTTACCATTAAAACAAAGAGTACACATTTTTTTATTTCTAATGTACTACGTAAAGAACAGATGTAGGTACGCACGAGGATAAGTTGATGTTTTTTAAATAAAGAATAGGTACTACTTACCGTTTTCGTTTATTGTCCTGGCAATCGATTCCCAAGCTTGGTCTTGAACATTTCTGTTACAATAGTCAGACCTATTGTAATCATAAATAACAGAATGATTCTCAATTAATTCACAAAACTGAATATTAAAAGCTAGGTCGTCACGCATTTTTATGAAAAAAATTATAACAACTCAAAACATGACGCAACCATTCAACGTCAAGACGGTACACGTGACTGTGCGACGCGAGCGAGCCCCTCCCGGCGGGCATGCCACCCCGCGCCCCGTCTTCGCCCCCGCCGCGTCCGTGCCCCGTCTCTCCTGTGTGTTTTGAACAAAAGGCGCAGACGTAAAAGCGTTGCGCCCGCGCCCCGTCTATTCTGTATGTTTTGCGTCACGACGCTTCTATACATTTTATATGAAAGGGACGTGGAAGAGACAAATGTCCGCGCCCCGTCTGCGTCTTACGTCTTTTCTGTGTGTCCAGCGCCTTATACAGCGCGCGCTCACCGACTGTTTTTACACCATTTTATTGGCCCTGATTTATTGAACACGCTGTATAAGGTAAAGTTATTGCTTATGGGATATTAGTAAAAAGTTTATCTGTAGACTGAATAGAAATTGGTCGTAGTTTTTCTGTAAAATGGTACACTTCTGATCATTGTTGGGTTTTTATGAAAACGGAGTTTACTGTCTCATTGTGTTTCTGGCGATTAAAATTATTTTTTTTGTTCTTGGTTTGGTCTAGCCTCACACAGCAAAATCAAAGCGTATGTGCACTCAACAACGTCTTTAAGTGGTTCGTTCGACCAGTTCGGCAAAATGTTATATTATGTTTTTGGAAACACTTTCATCCTAGACACTTAAGTTCTCATGCGGTGTTTGTCTAAATGAATATCGTCTGCGGCAGAAGTATAAACTTGTACCTTCTAGGAAACAGACATGAAGAAAATCAAAAGGGCTGAACTTGAAGGTTTACGAGGAACCATAATAAAGTTATTATTAAAACTCTCATCATAGCAGACCGTAAATGTTTTAACTGCTAAAGAGAGAACTCTTAATATACTGCGCAGTAAATGATTGCGTGTGAAGCGTTTAGGTACCACTATAATCATTATTGGCAAATATAATTGTATAACTAAGGGTGGAGAGAATGCTAGTACTCATAATATAACTAATGATGGAAAGGAATCCAACATTAAACAAGTCTTCAGTATTATTGTTTCGAACATAAATCAGGAAGAAAAGAAAACAATTAAAGTTGATGAGAGATTGAAATTCAAAGAGTTGAGTTGAGAATTTACACAATCATACTTCATAACCTACTATCCTATCCTACTAATATTATAAACCCGAAAGCTTGTGAGGATGGATGGATGGATGTTTGTTACGCACGCAAAAACTACTGAACAGATTTGAATAAAATTTGGCACACAGATAGCATAAGACCAGGATTAACACATAGGGTACTTTTTATCCCGATATTTCTACGGGATCGAAACATATGCGGGTGAAACCGCGGGGCGCTGTTAGTGTTTCATAAGTTATCATTCCCAAGAAAGAAAGGTAGAGATCAATGGGCTAGTTCACGACTTTGCCAGTTATATGTGTTTAACGGCAAAAGCCTTGAACCCTACATCGGGAACCCCATGTAGGGTTCAAGGTTGACCGTCGTTGACCGGGCTCAATTCCAAATGGGCAACCTAATAATACTTTGCCAGACCTGGAAATCGAACCCAGCTACGTTCAGCAGTTCCGTTTGGGATCACTAGACAAACGAGGAAGTCAAATCATAACACCAAGGAGTTAACTTGTTGCAATAATTATCAAAAACCTTAATCGGATTAAATTGGCATGTTTCCGTATAAAACACGTTGCGTAGGTACTTCCGGAAAACTTTCCAACAGTAAAAATATTCATTAAAATCTGCCTAACGGTTCTCGATACAACACGAACAGACGGACAGACACTTTCTTATCGAGTGTTATTTACAACATATTTTAATTTGTGGAAGCGTGTCGATATGATTTATAATCTAATCACCACTCCGTTACTTGCATACCGAACACCGAAGTGAAGCAATGCGTGATTCTATTAGAGAAGTATTCCGTTGAGTTCCGTGATCTGTGGCCATTTGTATTTAACTCTGTTTTATTTTCATTCAGAGGTTTATTCAAAACATGATTTAGAAACAGGATTTTTGGTTAGAGGTTGTGTGTGAATGAGACCAGTGATCAACTTGGTTTGTAATTTATGCCAGGAATATTACAACATATATATATCAAAAAATTTGTCTGTAGTAGTTGTGTCGACATTGTCTTAATTTAATAATTCATGCTTAGTCTTTTTATTCTAATCAAAACTAGTACAGTAGTAGAGGGATCTTCTACCAGGTAACATAATATACTATGCTAGGCATCTATGCATACCTTACATGGGAATTTAAATAAAAGATAAATTATCTCTACACATCTGCTAGAATATTTTGAATATCTTAGCAGAAAAGATCTAGCCGTAGAAAAAATACTACTTAACATAAAAACAGTCATATTTATGATAATTTTAGTTCTCATGCATATATTTGCATTTGACACTACATCTGATTATTTTGTTTAATATACTTGTTTGAGAAACTCATCGTATAGATCTATGAGCGAGGCAGTTAAATGAGTTTGAAAGCTCCTCGTAGTACGCAAACCTATAAAAATTGTGATCTTTGGAAAGTTTTTCGCTACTGGAATCCCCAACACATATTATGAGCTGAAAATGAACCATCAGGTAACAGGTTAACTCGAGTCAATCTTGGATGAAACTGACACCTGATTGTGGAGACTGGCACAACCAAAGAAAGGTTGAAGGTGAAGACAGGCTATGATGATGATGATGATGGCTCGATGGACGATAATAACTGAAATATAGTATCCGAGCTGCAACAAGTTTGACTAGAATCCAACCCTAGCAAATGGAAAAAGACGGTTTATTAAGATAAAGTATAATATGCTGGCGAAACGAATTGAAAAGACGGTCTTTGACCGAATCATAGTCTGAACCTAAATATTTCTTATATTTAACAAAAGGTTCACACGAGTTAACTTTACTTAAGCCAATTCAACAATGGTTTGCTCACAATACGTGGTTTTCTCTCGTCTGAACGTATTTTAATGGCCAATTTGGTTTCGTTCAGTACTCTGTCTTTATGTTAGGTGACCCACTTGTGTTCATAACTCACTGCTTTGTTCTCTTCGTTAACCTTACGTCGCATAATATTTTGTTGACTTGGATTTTATTCGGTGGTTGAATTTTTAAAAAACTGGAGTACGTGCTTAATACTTCTTTCAAAAGATTATTTCATTATCCACCTGCCATTTATTGATTTTATGCGCAGCATGTCTTCTTTCTACATGTCTATCAGCCGTCATCCGCCTTATCATCATCATCTCTGTAAAATTGTGTTCTATTAGGTTTATTGCACTCTTGTGATTCGCCTATATAAGACGTAATTTTTAACAATAATTCTATAGTAACATGTTACTTTTCGTCATGGCGCGGATTATGCTTACGTTACTGTAAAGGAACTTAACTTTACCGACAAATATCGAAGCCTGTGCAATGTGCAACATTAATGTGCAATTAAATAACCGTTTTAGTATAAACATTAGACAGTGAGTAGCTATAAAAACCAAATGTTATAGTTATGGGTGTGTTTATCCTTAATAACAATTTTCATATATGCCTAGATGTTTATGAACCTATAAAACTTGTAATTTCTTCATGAACAGCCTCAGATAATTTAATCCATACATAGGGTTGTAAACGTTATGGTTTTACTTGATGATAGAAAGCCGATGAAGTTAGTTACTTAAAATTCTGATGGAAATCTTGATAGGTTGTGGGGCTTTAATTACTGAGCTATTAGTAGATCTTGACACGAACAGATAACATTTGCATTGATTTGATAAATAAAGGTGTAACGCAGACTAAGTAATAATCTTGATATGCAATTGAGATTACTTTTGGAATGTATTGTATAGCACAGAATGACATTTAAAATGTTATTTTTAAAAGACAAACAAGAAAGTCTTTTTGTTGCATCACAGACTGTCAATATGCTAATAACTACAGCCTGTAAGGAAATAACTACAATCCTACTGCAATGCCCGCATAACAGAAGGATTGTAAACTGCAAATCTTTTGTAAGCCAATATACTTTCGGCTACCACTTTTATACTTATCTCAACTGACGGTACCTCGATTAAAAATTCGACTACAAACTAACTACGACAGTACAGATCTTCGGCACTAATTTTAATCCTTTTTCTCCTGTTTGGGATTCATATAACCAACATTACATAGGTACGCAGTATTGCAAATATTCCCACGTCTGCTGCCTACCGCGTGCCCAGTAGAATGCGCGGCGCATTTTTATTACAACTAGCGTCATCTGAGATGTTATCTGCTTCGATATTATTCCGTTTAACTTTAGATAACGCTGTCATACCTTTTTGTTTTCCTTTTAAAGCCTCTATCCGTTTGTCTACTCATGTGCCTCTATTTAATAAGTTGTTGAATTTAAATGGATGACTGCGAGAGTGACTTTGCATTAACTGTGGGTGCATATAGGTCTTTATGAACGACTAAATGTTCCTAGTTAACAAATTGTAAAGCGACGCTCTTCTGTCGTTTAAAAAATTGAGTAGAAAGTAATATTGGGTTTATCAGCAATAACTACAATTGTATTTAAAGCTAAGCAGCATGGTTAATTTATTATTTAGGATGAACAGTGAGTAATCTTTAGCCGACTTTTGAGATTGAAAATGATTTCTTATTGGATTATATTTCACATAGTCAGTGAGCGCGGGTGTCGTAAAAGGCGACTAAGGGTCTTACCGGAGAATGGGCAGCAGCGTTCTCTATTTATTCCACCATCATACCATACTGCGATCGTCAACCCGCCTGCCAAGCGTGGCGATTATGGCAAACCCCCCCCAAAATTGGGGGAGGCCTATGTCCAGCAGTGGACGTCTATCGGCTGAAACGACGACGACGAGTCAGTGAGCGCTATAGAAAAAGGCACAGACGGGGGAAGTTTCAACTTTCCTTGGCTGTGCACTTATACCATAAATGATAATATAGACCATAAGGACTCGAGCACAGTGTAAGAAGAACCACCATTAGTGATAAAAAATATTTATTATTATCACAAGAATGGCTTGTCGTCAATGCAAATCACTAAGTTTACCATAGAAGTAGCTGACTGAATAGCTGTAGAGCATAAAATAGAAGCGTATTTGCGTAAAACAGAACGATATCGGTCGTAAACAGTCACTTTATAGTCTGGTTAGAACAGGGTGATGGTTGCAACATTGTGTTACCGGTGGGCAATGATACAGGAGCTGCTTATTATAATAATGCATGAAGAATAATAATCAATAGATGTCTCATTATGGTAATTAGGTATATCAGGTATCAGATTGATGAGGAGTGTACGAATATACATAGAATAGCAGTAACGGGTTTATTACAAACTGCTAGTAGGTAGGTAATGAAAGAACTCAGTGTTCAACCAAACCTGGATTTTCATTTAAGTACTACATGAAATTTTATGAGAGTCCTTTTTAGGGTTCCGTACCTCAAGAGGAAAAAACGGAACCCATACAGGATCACTCGTATGTCTGTCCGTCCGTGTGTCACAGCCAATTTGCTCCGAATCTAATGGACCGATTAAGTTAAAATTTGGTACACATTATGAATCTCTCTGGCCCAAACATTTAACGTTTAAAAATGAATTTTGAATATGGTGCTCATTTCTGAGGGGCCAATAGAAAGAAAAAAAGTTTCGCAATCTACATGTACCGTGTGACATATCAAATGAAAGGGCATACTGTGAGGATCTCAAATATATTTTTTTCATAATTTTAAAGTAAAAGTTATTTAAGAAAATGAACGAAAATTGACCATTTCCCCCCATATCTCCGAAACCACTAAGCCTAAAATTTTGAAAAAAATACAGAAAATAGTCTATACCTACAGATTACAGGAAAACTTATAAGAAGTCTGTGGTCTTAAAACAACATGGTAAATCTCTCAATATTGTGCGTACAAACTTAAATTTTCAGTTGAAATGTATGGGAGAACATGTTTTTCAACTACAATGTTAAGTTTGTTCTTGGGATAAATTCATTCCAACTGCGGAACCCTTCATTGTGCGTGGTCCGACACGCACTTGGCCGGTTTTATTTTTATTTTAAACGTATAAATTCCGTGTTTCTTCAACGGAAATAATTCCATCCAACATATCCAAGAACGTTGGATTTAACGAACGTTAGTTTTAACCCTTCATTAGAAACGGAACCGACAGGTGATATCACACCTGACAGAACACATATCATTACCGTCGCAACGTGTATGTACTACTATGTCTCTACTGCCAGTTTACGTCATAAACCATTCTCATTCCCTTCCGTACGCCATTAATTAGCCAATATACTTCTCACGTGTATCCAACAATAACACTGTAATCCTTTGTCGGAGATTCACTTTCTACACAACACAAAACATTGCGACTAAACGCATACGACCGCAAATCCGCAACAAAACACACCTTTTCAACACTTCACCTCATCCAAAAAGTTCCAAAATTCAAAATGCAAAACGAAATATCACTGGCCAATAATAGTTCGCGCGAAAAGCGTTCGAATTTTAAACGCGAACGCTTCCCACGGCTGCGTGTGCGCAACTGAGTGACATAGAGCCAGCCAACTGTTGCGCGTGATGCCTCCAAGAAAGAGATAGAAAGCGAAAATTAACTCAAGTGTGACAGAGACGAAAATACATAAAACCTGTGCAATTGTGCATGAAACCATCCCTTGAACCGGCAACAAATATCTCTTTTATTATTTCATTAATTGAAACGGGTTGCATAGTAAAATATATCATGTTATTATTACGAGCGTTATTAAAATTCTTGACTGTTTGATAGTTATCCTGATTGGGAACTCAGTCCCCTACAAGATAGTGCTTGTTTTCAATTTATGTAGGCAGATATCATAAAAGCCTGTGGACGGCAAACACTATAATTAATTTGTTTACTACACTGTCCTTGCGATACTGAAGAACGTTATATGGAATGAATTAGACGTTACATTAAGGCAGGTTTCTCTGCCATCCATCAATCTTTGTTTAATACCGCAAGTACGTGTATAAAGTTCATCAGAAAAGCTATTACATCATAAACACGAATCATATGATTGCAACAAACTTCCGACATTCCGAGGTTAGTCTACCCACCTATTGGTGAAGACTGAAGACTGCTCGTAAATGCGACCGAAATCTAGACCAAGAAATAATATATTTGTACTTTTGTCATTGATGGGCTAAGCAGAAATTGAGCTAGCTTGAATGCAGAATACTTTTGTGTCGCTAGGTAAGAACAATGTATCAAAGTACATACATTGATAATTACGTTCGTACTCTTGCTGTAGGAAGACGAACAGTAATTAGATGAAGAAGAAAGATACCATCTTCTTCCACAGGGAGGAGGAACAGACATTATTTTATGAAACAACTTGAAATTTAAATCAGTTAACGAACACCAGTAAGAAAACCAGCAGGAAAATCATTTCATGGCTAAATCTGAAAATATTAAACAAACACCAGAGGAACTCTAACCAATCAATTTTAGGTACACAATAATCTGCAAATCTGCAGCCACCAAGCCAACCAAGCAAGCCAAGTACCAAGCTATCGACTGCACGATAATTTCGAAACTTCCCACTCCTTGAGCGCAGCAGAACATATCCAATCCACCTCTAAACTCCTCATCCTCTGAAACCCGTCCCGATGTGTGTCATCGGATAAACTGACTAATCTCACTATTTCTAATTAATAAGGCGCCGTAATGAAGAGAAACGCTGGAAAGCTCCGAGATATTATTTATGAGACAACTCGCCGTTTATCTCACAATTTACTGTCTTTGCCTTTATGAAGCTGCATTTTGAATGCAACTACATTAATATGGTAATTTTGAATTGGACGTGTGAGCTTGTCTATATGCATTTATGTAGATAGAAAAATATGCAAGTGATTACAAGTGGTTCGTCGCCATATTTAGACTTACGAATAAGACAAGTTCTTTTGGAATCGAGCAAGGGGTTAAACGTTTAATACGATACGGTGGAAACAAATTTAAGACAGGAGATCAGTATAGAAACTGTGCTGCAAAAAAAGCAAGATCTGCCAGCTAACTGCCAGAAAACTCTTTAGATCCAGCTCGGATAAGCCAAGTAAATTATTATAAGTTCTAACACGCTTAGATAAACTACTTCTTTTTTAGGGTTCCGTAGCCACATGGCAAAAACGGAACCCTTATAGATTCGTCATGTCTGTCTGTCTGTCCGTCCGTATGTCACAGCCACTTTTCTCCGAAACTATAAGAACTATACTGTTGAAATTTGGTAAGTAGATGTATTCTGTGAACCGCATTAAGATTTTCACACAAAAATAGAAAAAAAAACAATAAATTTTAGGGTTCCCCATACTTAGAACCGAAACTCAAAATTTTTTTTTCCATCAAACCCATTCGTGTGGGGTATCAATGGGTAGGTCTTCAAAAATGATATTGAGGTTTCTAATATAATTTTTTTCTAAACTGAATAGTTTGCGCGAGAGACACTTCCAAAGTGGTAAAATGTGTCCCCCCCCCCTGTAACTTCTAAAATAAGAGAATGATAAAACTAAAAAAAATATATGATGTACATTACCATGTAAACTACCACCGAAAATTGGTTTGAACGAGATCTAGTAAGTAGTTTTTTTTAATACGTCATAAATCGTAAACCGCAATTTACCATTCATTCAATCAACTCAAAAATAAAAAAAACATTTAATTTCATAAACATAAACCTTATGCATAAACTCGGATGTTACGGAACCCTCGAGCGCGAGTCCGACTCGCTCTTGCCCGGTTTTGTTTACTGCAGCTCTCGCATTATGTCAACACTCTTGATCAGATTACAAACTAATAAATAAACAAAAAGATCAGTACGTATTTATAAACAAACGTTAACGTTATTATGACAGTCAGCAGTACTCAACAAATGAGTTTCCCCGAGAGCATGTTACTTCATAAATAGCAAAGGTCTTCAACATCAAGCCTATCTATTGAAAACAACAATGTTATACACAACAACCACCTGCCAAACGGTTTATTTCGATCAATTTCACGCTTCACATGAAAATATGCCTTAATAACTGGAACGAAGTATTCAATATAGCGTGGATATAATTTGCGAGTTATGGTATTATTGATGTTTTGTTGAGCTCAGTCCATGACAAGCAAAAAGAAGCTTTCAGAGGATGAGTTAGGTCTGAAATTCATGAAACAACAATTGGTAACGGAATGGAAGCGCGTGCGACGAACTGAGTTACCATTGTTGTACCGTTGATAGGATTTTCGTTTCGAGAAACGTGTGTGAAGAATTAGAAAAGCTGTAAAAGTTAACTGACTTAGGCTAAAACCTAAATCGTATCTAAGAATAAAGAAGCTTTTAAGAGGAACGTGAAATTGATCTGGGTTTTTTTGGAGACAGATCGTCATGACTAGTTGAATTTGAAGAGAGACAAAGAAGAAGATGATTTAAAAAGTAATGAGTGCGATACACAATCATTTAATATAAGAAAAAGTTAAAATTATACTTCAGCATAGTCACTGGCTGTATACACAAAATAAGTAAATATCTCAATGATTTGCGTAACACAAACACACCTTGACGACATCAATACATAACAGAATCACGACAGAATTTATCTACAAAACGACATCAATTCAATCCAATCCAATCTTAAGAAAAATAAAACGAAAAGGAAGGCGACACGCGCACGAGTTGCTGCGATAGCGCGGCGCGCGGCGGTTCGAATCATCCAGTGTAGTTATTACGCTGATTGCAGTAGCAAATGATACCGCCGCCTGTGCCAGTGTGGCCACAATTTTCTGGTTGGTATGCCCATACCTTCCTACGGGCACGAACCTTTGAGGTCTGGGACTTAGTAGCTTGGTTGTCTGCTACGTTTTAAAAGAATTTGTTATCTACATATATGTACATAGGTTTTGATTGAAGAAGGGTTCTCAGCTGTTGTACTTTACGTTGTTAATTTATTTTTGCCATCAACTTCCGCTGTTTATAATTTACTAACAGAATTTTGAAACACCCTGCTATTCTTGCTCCAAAAGAACTTTAGGACACAACACAAGATGTTTTAATGTAGTTTTATTCTGTATATAGTTATTTCTCGAGCTAATTAAAAGTCTCCATTTTCCTATTGTTTACAGAATAGGTTATGAACACTGGGATATTATAATATCATACTGATTTATCTAATACCCCATAGGTATTTCACGATATTGATGATGAGTGTGACAACTTTCTAGATTTACAAGCGTAAAGAAACATTTAGGGGTACGAGATGTCCCATTTTCGGGTCCGTGGCTTAGGCCCCCAGTGGTCGACGCACCTGTGGCCGACGCCCCCGATACGATTAATTTAATACAATATAAAACCATGGATCACGACAGGACTCATTCGCTGTATGAAAAATAGAGATAAACTGCATATTAAAGCTAAATCCAATCCAGATAATTTAATTTTGCAACTGTCGTATAAACGATATCGTAACTTTTGTAATGATCTTCTAAAAAAAAGTAAAAAACAACTACGATAAAACTGCACTAGAAAAGGCTGGTACAAATAGTAAAAAAATCTGGAATTTTATTAAAAGTGTAACGTTTAATTCGAAACAAAATCAGTCATCTTCAGGTTTGTTACAAGCACACTCATCACAGCTAACATCTGCCAACATTGCAAATCATTTCTTTGTTAACGTGGGAAAGTGTTTGGCTGAAAAAGTTCGGGGCCAATCGCAATATTTAACAAGCACACCATTTACGTGTAGCACTATTTTATCATCCTTTGCATTGCTAGACACTGACGAGACTGAGGTAGAAATGATAATTATGAGTTTGAAAGACGACTGTGCAGTTGGCTGGGATAACATATCAAATAAAATTATTAAACAGTTCAAGCACATTTTGGTACCGCCACTAACTTATATTTTCCAAAAATGTTTATCTGCAGGTGTTTTTCCCGAGTGCCTAAAAAAAGCTGTTGTTGTCCCCGTTTATAAATCAGGCAGTAAAGATCAAGTCACAAATTATAGACCTATTTCGTTACTGCCTTCTATGTCTAAAATATTAGAAAAAAATATAAATAAAAGGCTTTACAAATACTTGGAGGATAAATTAATTTTGTCTAAGCGGCAGTTTGGTTTAGGCCAAAAATGTCAACAGACGATGCCGTACGTCATCTGACTAACTATCTAGGACAAGAACTTGATAATGGTAACCACACAGTAGGAATCCGTAGGAAACCGTGTCAAAAGCTTTGGCGAGGTCCAGGAAGATTCCTGGACCTCGCCAAAGCTTTTGACACGGTTTCTATTCCTATTCTGTTGCACAAGCTTGAAACCATAGGTATCAGAGGCACCCAGCTGAAACTATTTAAGAGCTATCTAGAAGATCGTACCCAATGTGTAAGAATTGGAGATGTTCTCAGCGAGGATAAAAAAAACACGTCCTTCGGAGTCCCTCAAGGAAGTATTTTAGGGCCTACATTATTTCTGATATACATAAACGATCTTTGTAATCTAAGCCTAGATCATGGCCAAATTGTTTCTTATGCCGACGACACTGCCCTTCTATTCTCGGCTGACTCAGAAAAAAATGTCTACAATGTTGCACAACACGGATTTAATATTGTTAATAAATGGCTTCAACTTAATTCACTAACACTAAATGCAGACAAGACAAATTATATTAAGTTTTCGATGCGCAAGCAAACATCAACTGGCTCTACCTCGACATTATATGCTCATGATTGCACAATTCCAACAGATAACCAATGTGTTTGTCCTAAAATTAAAATGGCAAATACAACAAAATACCTTGGTGTTATAATAGATGACACACTTTCGTTTAAACAACATATAGAAGCTTTAAATAATAGAATTCGCAAGTTGATATTTGTTTTTAAAAAGTTACGCTGTATTGCCGACCCAAAATTAGTTAGACAAGTTTACTTTGCTCTATGTCAATCGATTTTAACTTACTGTATTACCAATTGGGGTGGAGCGGGTAAAACAAAGTTACTAACCATCGAGAGAGCTCAGAGGGCGATTCTCAAAGTCTCTATTTTCCGTCCTTTCCTTTTCCCTACTAACATCCTGTACAAATCTTGTGAAGTATAACAGTTCGACAGCTATTTATTATGGGCATTGTATTAAAACAACACAAAGCTCTAGCCTACAGCGCTAGATATACTAATAAAAGACGTAAAGATATAGTTTGTCCACAAATTTCAACAAAGCATGCTTTTATATCCAAATTTTACCTGTACCTTGGACCTCTCCTATATAATAGACTAAACTCGAAAGCAAACATTTATTCTGTGAACTATACAAATTGTAAGAGAATCCTCAAGGATGCTCTCCAAAGTATGTCTTATGAAGAAATTTACTAACTGTATTAAAGTAAATATAGGTATACAAATTTCACTTATGTTAAATATTTATCAAGTTTAGAAACTAAGTGTTAAGCTACTCAACATATAATTATTTGTCTGTTGTCAACTTTCGATTATTTATTAATTTTAAAAGACTATTTTAGCTCTTCTCGCCTGAAACACAGGACTACCTAGTTCAGGCACGTAAGTCTTAGCAATATAATTTTTATTTAAGCAAAACTGTACTAATTTTCATGCCTTATAATTTTTTTGAATAAATATTATATATTATATAATATCTTTTTTTTTTTGTGCTTTTTTACTTAGTACAGTAAATGAGAAAAGTGTTTCACCCTATTAATAAAGTATTTTTCCTTGCTAAACAAAAGTTATCTATCAAATAGAACAGATCGCCACTTAACCTTATCCTTACACACCTTTTTCCCCATTGGAAGCATATTTATTATGTACAAACATCCAAAAAATCAAAAAGACTTCATATAAAATGTTAGTGAATGTATATATAAGATATATAAATAAATAATGAAAAATAACGAAGACTTTAATTGTTTAAAACTGATTGTAAGTATATGCATTACATTAAATCGTAATTATATGTATTTATAACATAGAAATGCTTTTATATTAGAGATACCTCTAATATAAAAGCATTTAATTTAATGTTATGCATATACTTACAATCAATATTAAGTACATTTAATATTTTTGTAAAACAATTTTTGTGCCTGGCAGTAAGTACATTTGATCAAAAAATACTTTGAATTAAATTAATCGAATCGGGGGCGTCGGCCACTGGTGCCTCGACCACTGGGGGCCTAAGCCACGGACCCCCATTTTCATCTCGAGTCAATGGTATTATGCAGTCCCCATATATACTGCCTTTCTAAGTACTTCTGGTCCTGAAGGCTCAGGCACCGTTACCTGTAGTCACGCGAGCATGGCACATGGGACATTGTCTGCTCAACAATAGCCTGTAAAGCAAGATGAGCGGTTTTTGCGATGACTTGGAAAGTGTTTGGTGACAGATTTCATTTGCTGGATATGTGAAAGTAAGAGGAGATTTGCATGAAATGGTTTTACTTAAAATCACGTTTAAGTATGTAAACCTAAGTTTTTTGTTGCTTTCTTGGATGGAATAAGAGTTTTAGTAAGCTGTGTTCTATTACTTGATAATCTAGATACATTTAAGTTTCTAAAACATACGAAGAAGACAAAGTTTCACGTACAACTAGATTCACGTCTATGCCATAATCATGATCATATAGACCTCTATCTTCGACTTCACCAACGGTATTAACAAGTATCGGTAATTCCAAAACTTCACGATCGTGCAAATTGTCACACGTTCATACTGATCTGAACGAGTCTAGGATTCCATCCAATGGCGCGTAATAAGATTAAAGTGATCAGGTTCAGACACATTAGCAGAACACGTTGCTCTATAAAGATTACAGTTTATGCGTTTAAATGGAAAAGTGTAGATTAAAATGATATGTACTTATAACTACTAATAAAATTGTCAAATCACTGTCCATTCCAAGGTTGCCTGGAAGAGATCGCAGAAAGCGATAAGACCGCCCATTGTATATTTTATAGTGTTTGATGTATCTTTTTTATGTTATGTATTTTTGTGGTGTACAATAAAGTATATATAAATAAAATAATAAATATAAATAAATAAATAATTGTATTTATTATAGCAAAGTCAACATTGGTAAGTATGTCATTAAAAAAAATGAATTCTAGGCTTTTGGCTACTTTATATTTATTAGATAGTGTGTGTATTTTATGTATTTTTTTATGTGTATAAACAAATTTTCTTCTTTTTTTCCTATAAATATGGAGTAAAAGAAAATTCTAGTAAAAAATGTAAACATAGCCACAACACATTAAAGGTTGATAGCCTCATAATTATTTCCTAGACAAGGAGAGCGAATTAATAATTTGAAACTGTGGCACTTGTTGCTACAGACAGACGTTAACACCCAAACATAGCCACGCCCATTCCAAGTACGACTCTTTGTGCCCTAAGGCAGGGACGCAATTAGGCCGACACTCCTGGCAAAGGAGTTTGAACTTTGCGATGAAAGGATTAAGGTGGTGATTAGATGGTGAAGGTTAGGGTCAGTGGTATTTTGGGCTCGGGTTGGGAGAAACGGTTCGTTGATGAAGTTGAGTCACAAGGTGGGTTGGTATCGATGATTGAAATTATAAGGATAGGAAAAAAAAATCTGGTCATGGTTCGATAAATGGTAAAATCTTTCTTTTAAAGCTTTACCTGTTTCTTCTGTTCACTATGATTGACTTCGACTGACTTCAAAGTCTTAACTTGGATATTCAACGATCATAAACATTTTTATGACTATTGAGAGCCAATGCTATAATGCAATTCATAAGGATGCTTTTATAAAACATATACAAAAGCGGTCAAAGATAAATTAATGTTCACGTACTATGGTAAGTAATGTTACTATAATGAACATGTCTTAATACGAGCTGGTTTTTAATGTGAGAAACCTTTAGTAATTTTAATCCAATAATTAACATTAATTAAGATTATCCTATCAACACTAGAGGAGTGGAACATGGGCTTTTAGCGGCACACATCATAATAATAGTAACTAACTGTCGTTTGATGTAAGAACTTACTGTATTTTTATAAGAAGAATCGAGTTAAGCATGTATATGCGCACAATCATTATAAATTGCAGTAGGTACCTAGTTAGGTTAGGAACGCAAGTAAATACAGGGTGGCAGGAATATCGACGCACAACCTGGGGCCCAAGTCTGCTAATTTTATAAATTCGTCATTCCAACACGATCCCACCACCACCCCATTGTCATTTTGCTAAAAGTTCGTAATCTGCTAAATTCATGCTGGTTGATCATTGGTCGGTCAGTGGCACAAAAATTATACGTTACTCGTAACGAATTAAAAGCAATGACTGCAGAATGACGTTCTAATGGTAGGTCACTGATCAAAGGAACTGTCAACATTTTAGCAGATTACCGCCTAAGTCAGTAATTCATTTTTCATTAAGTACGAGATTACCATTCTATGCCATTTCTTTCAATGGAGTGTCAGCGGTTGACCATTGGAAAGTCATAATGACACCATTATATTAGTAGATTACCAAACTTGTCAAAATCAACAATTATGAAATCAATGATAGACCATTCTGACACTATTGTAATAGCAGACTTGAGGCCCTGTTACAATGACTTCAATACAATGATTCTGGACCTCTGAAATTTCAACGCCACCCTGTATAGTATCAAATAAATGGGTACATGAGGCCTTACCAAAGCCTGCGCCAGACTTATAAGATTGGGTAACTGTTGTAAGAAAGCTAATAGTTTTTGTTTAATGATGAATCCAACTAATCAATACGTATATAGCTGCATGCGGACTAGCCTATGTAACTTCACTTGTAGGTAAACTAATTTCATCAGCCGATCGATTCTGTAAAAATCTCACCGTGAAAACTGGGGTGATGTGAGTTTTTTATTGCTAGGAAATGACACTATTGACAGCTCACTCCTCGCTCACTTCACTAAGTTTTTTCATGATGAGATTTTTACAGAATAGCACCGCAGGTCTCATAAGTAGAATGTTACAAGAATCTTTCGGCGTGTGCCCACAATCGGAACCTCCAGCTTGCTCTTTTTCAATACAAATGTGACAATTTCACAAATTCTTTACCAATAAGCCTGACAATGTCATTCAGGCGGCAAAAGATCCT
Organism: Mesoligia furuncula; assembly: GCA_916614155.1. Lineage (NCBI taxonomy): Eukaryota > Metazoa > Arthropoda > Insecta > Lepidoptera > Noctuidae > Mesoligia > Mesoligia furuncula. Next base: position 27,875,022 of record OU744809.1, read on the forward strand.
TATAGCACTCTAGGTATTCTACTGTCAACAATATCCCTTATAGCACTCTAGGTATTCTACTGTCAACAATATCCCTTATAGCACTCTAGGCATTCTACTGTCAACAATATCCCTTATAGCACTCTAGGTATTCTACTGTCAACAATATCCCTTATAGCACTCTAGGTATTCTACTGTCAACAATATCCCTTATAGCACTCTAGGTATTCTACTGTCAACAATATCCCTTATAGCACTCTAGGTATTCTACTGTCAACAATATCCCTTATAGCACTCTAGGTATTCTACTGTCAACAATATCCCTTATAGCACTCTAGGTATTCTACTGTCAACAATATCCCTTATAGCACTCTAGGTATTCTACTGTCAACAATATCCCTTATAGCACTCTAGGTATTCTACTGTCAACAATATCCCTTATAGCACTCTAGGTATTCTACTGTCAACAATATCCCATATTTTCAATTAAACAGTATCAATACTCTATTCCCTATTTCACCACTATCTGACTAAGCACATCCCAAGGGCTCACAACTCAGTTCCACGTAGAAGTTATACCCAGTATTAGTGAACGCATGTTGAACAAGCACGTTCAGTATATTCCCGATACTTTATCTCTGGTTTATGTCCCCGATATGGCACAAAAGGCCATTTTGTTACCGCTAGGAATTTACTGCGCCATACTTGTTTGATTTAAAGGAATCTATTTGTCTCCTTAGCGCTGAGTTATTTCAACAATGTTTGGGATTTTCTAGGCATGACTTGTGTCGTGTTGTTTGTCGTATTATAGTACAACTAGCTTTTACCCGCGAATACCCCGCGTGTTTGTCGGAAAATATCCTACGGGAAGGTACTACGGGGATTGAAAGTATGTGTTAATCCAGGTTATAAACTATCAATATCTCATCCAAATTTGTTTTGCGCCAATCCGGAACATACGATACGACGATACGTTTGTCTGTTGAACAAACAGATCAACAGACAAACAAACAAAAATTCTGAAAGCTATATTTTCGGAATCAGAATTGCTCGCACACCTCATAATAATTACTTTTTTCCAAAAATATTCAATATAGGTAGGTACTTTTGACTTCGTTACTACACACATCAAAAGTGTCTAGGGATCAAGCATTTTTATGCGGATTTCTTGAGATTGAGATGTAGCTTTGTAATAAATTTATGATTTTATAAATTTATATGGATCCTTTTTGGTGCATTTCATAATTTGAATCAGGAACTGTGAATCAAATTCGAGTAAAAGATGAAAATCAGCTGTCAATATTTTCCCTATAAAAACATACAACGCATTGAAGACATTATTAGTGCTACTGTTTCCCTACTACTGATTAAAACCAACGTTATTATGGAGCGGCGACGTCATTTAAGCAGGGAAGAAATGCTCAGAGCCGTGGGAATGATAGAAGCTGGTTCCCGGCAACGTACTGTGGCTTTAGCTCTGAATACAAGTCAGAGTGTTATCAGTCGACTTTGGACACGTTACCGAAGCACTGGTACCGTGGCTGAGCGCCATGGAGGACGGTATCGCTGCACCACACGGAGACAAGACCGATACATTCAAATCTTAACTCGAAGAGCTCCAACAATAACCGCCATGATGTTAGCCGTGAGGCTTCATCACTCTTCAGGGAACTTAATTAGCGACCAAACAGTCAGAAACCGCTTGCATGAAGTGAACCTTCATTCCCGAAGACCGCTACGGGTACCACCTATAGCAATGCACAATCGTAGGATTCGATATCAATGGGCTCTTGAACACAGAAATTGGGCAGAAGAACAATGGCGTTTCGTGTGCTTTTCTGATGAGTCTCGTTTTGGTATGAGACCGGATACAAGACGTATACGACACTGGAGAACCCCTGGACGCCAACAGCGATTAAAATCCTGCCAGGAAGTCCATCCTTATAGTGGTGGAACCATCATGGTATGGGCGGGTATTTGGATCGGCGGAAGAACTGAGTTGATTTGGATCAGAGGCAACCTCAACGCTCAAATTTATGCTGAGACGATTGTATCAGACGTCATCGTTCCTCTACAAGTGCAAATCGGTCCCTTATTTCAGTTAATGCATGATAATGCACGACCGCACACCGCAAGAGTTGTAAGACAGACTCTCGCCGCAGCTAACATCAATGTCCTGCCCTGGCCTGCTCAGTCGCCAGACTTGAACCCGATTGAGCATGCATGGGATATGCTACAGAGAAGAGCTCTGCCGAATATGGAGGGTATCCAGTCGCAAGAAGACCTTTTTTTGTTGTTGCAACGAACATGGGCGGCCATTCCACAGCGTGATTTGGATGAACTCATTTTGAGTATGCCAAACCGATGTTCTTGTGTTGTTAGTGTTCGCGGTAGAAACACGGATTATTAATTGTTTAAGTTACCCAATAAAATTTTAAAGAAAACTGTTATTTCAGTCTTTTTTTCGAACTTTTGTGTTAGTGGTTCAAATGTCAAAAATCCCTTTATTAGGAAAATGGCAAATTTCTTTATTAATGCAAAGGTGACTTGGTTTATCGTTACTGTGACAAACGAAAACACTTTATTTGATGAATCCTTAAAGAAAATTTTAATTAATATCAATCAGGAGAAAAGTTATTGCAAAAATATATGTTGATCCCTAGACACTTGATGTGTGTATTTTATTATGTATAGATGAAGACTATGTTTCTGTCTATCACGGCATGACACTCTCGAGCATCTACCACTAGGCAGATGGTTTAGTGATCATCACGAAACATTGGGTTTGGGCCCGACTGGGGGATGGAATCCAGGCCCCTATTGCTCAACAGTCACATAGGCAGTCAGTAAGTCAGTCCATTTTAGGATCAGCAAAGAGAAACCTATATTCAACAACAGGTAGATTAAATCTGTAAAGCACAATAAAGCTAATAATACATACACCATAAAACCAATCCCATTTGTACGTGAAGATATTCGAACCATTCGTGGTTACAATATCCAAATTGTCTATAACATTGGTGGTTTTATAATACCACTCATTTGTTCTGTTTTCAATACAAAGCTTGTAATTTGCTTTCAATTTAAAAACAAAAGAACAGCATATTGTTTAAAAGAATAATAATTTCTCATTGCTGTGGCGAAGTTCGATTGCGATCGGAAATAGTAAGTGCTTTATTTTGTCAAAAGAAACTATAAGTACTAATGGATAGTATCATTTCTACTGTTTGAGATTGTTATTTTTAATCTTACTTTATAATTGTAAAGGAAAATAATTAGTATAATTACGGCTGCTGTGTTTGAAAGATGTTAGTAAGGTGCTTATGACTATCCTGCAACTTTCAGCTGAATCTCTTGTAAAGTCATCTACAGCATGTTAAAGGTTACTGATAATGAAAAAACCGCTACTAAATCCCAAGTTGACCTCTCACCTGCCAGTATCTGCCAGCAACCTATATCCGTCAGTTAGGAGCACGTCGGCAGTAGATCCTCCTCAAGCAGACATCTTGTTATGTGCCTTGTTACAGATCGTGATCTCGCAACAGTACCAACTCGTTAGGGACATCTGACCTCGCACAATGTTCGTGTGCAGGAGATAAACTTGGCTTTCAATTAGTTCCTACTGGAAAGGGCGTTTGTCTTCATTGGTCACATAATTAAATTCAATAGAAATACTTAGCTGTGCTCTAGCAGTAGTCATGGGATCGCTTGGTAAGCTAGGGTGCTTATTAAAATCCACTCTGTCAGAAATACGCCCTTCGTTGAACCAGGGCTTTAGAACCGTTGGGTATAGTCAACCTCGTAATTCCTCTACCACCTTAGGATTGACTGTTACCTGCACGCATAGATATAAGAAAGAAGTGCACGTCGTTTTATTTTTATTTTTATTTGAAATGCGTTTGCTCATGACTCTAGTCTAGGTCAGAGGTGACAGAGACAAAGTCGACTATGGAGTCAGGTTACCCAGAAGAAACCTGTTCACTCTTACTTTGAAGAGATTCGGGTTGTATGCGCTCGGAAACACAGACGCAGGTAAAGAGTTCCACTCTTTTGTATGACGTGACGTTTCAATTTATTGGAATTTTCTGTCGAAAGAATGTACCTACGTACTCCCTAAAGGAAATTATGGTAAATAAGTCATTCCATATTCAATATTAGTTAAACATCCACGGATACCTTATCGGCCAAAATGGAGCCGCACATTATCAGTAAACGGTACAAAATTCTTTCTATCAACGAATTAAACGTAATGATACGTTTTTGTATGAAATTCATAATATCTGAGAGCGTTCAGTGTACAATACAATAATTTAACCGAAATGGTGAGCACTGGACACTACACTCGAAATCATTCAAATTACAAGCAATTTTAGAGAAGGCCGCAGAACAACTTACAGTTTACTGTAGGGCTGGCGACATTGGCAAAATTTTTTTGAATATTAATTATGAAATCTTACAAATAAAAAACAACATAAAGAAAGGATCGATGACAACATATATGACTAAATGATTATGATTAAAATCGCTATTCACATTCATTTTCTTTTTTATAATTTGTCAAAGAACAAATTGTGTGAGATGCTACTGCTTCCTTGCTTTTTTTAATCACTTGTGCAAGTTATTTAGTGAGGGCTGATTTTTCCATCGCCAGATAAATTTTATTCGAGGAATAAAATTGACGTTTGACAGTTTTTGTATGAAATAACTGTCAAAATTTCAAAATAATTCCTCAAATAAAGTTATCAGATGATTGAAAAATCAGCCCTACTTAAAATAACTTGCACAATAGTCAAAATATAAATAAAATAAAGTTACAGAGTGATAAAATGTCGGTAGGCACACCTAAATTGGTCCTCATATTTTTTTTATGTGTAATTACTAATCAAGTTTCGTTACGCATTGACAGGTAAATCAGACTGTTCACAGATGTCATGAAAACAGCCAATCTATTCTGTAAAAACCTTACCGTGAAAACTTAGGTGAAGTGAGCTTAAAGTGATCTGTCACTCCACAATGCTAGGTAATGACAGCGATGACAGCTCAGTTCAAGCTCACGTGCAAGCCACATCTAAGTATTCACGGTGAGATTTTTACAGAATATCACAAAGATTAAGAACAAACAAGTGGTAGCCCTGGTGACTTGTGTGGAGCCGTCGAAATTACACGTAATGACAGCTAGCAGCGAGATGTTTTGAATCTATTAACATTATGACACGGGTCGCCGCCCTCCGACTGCGCACGCCACTCACACCAGCCCACACGGGCTATCATGTGAAAGGTCACAGGTATGCACTGAATTTTGAAGAAAACTGCCACTAAACGGAGGCAGTTCAGTTGGATAAGAAAGAGAAGTAATAGATTTCAATAAACAATAAGCATTGAGTTTGAAAGTATGGGACAGGTGGTCTCTCTCTCTCCATCCTTGTATTTATCAAGATTTACCACTCAGGAGTTTGCATTTAAGCATTTTAATTTAGAAAAACATGTCGGTCAAACTTATTTGTATTCTTGCCCTACGGCTGTACTACAGACATACAAGAACATGTCATTACAAAATAACCTACGTGAAACAACTGCGTAGGTTTTTAATTAAATCTTACTCCATCTAATGGCCTCCACTTTGTTAAACTCAATATTACCAAACTAATTAGGTATAAACTACTTCTTAATGTAAAACTAGGATTAATTGATAGTTGGCAACAAATTGTAATCGTGTTGCCTCCAGGCTGCGGCTGTAAGCGGGCTATATATGTAGCTCTAGCCCGATATAAGTATAGCCCAGGGCTATTGGATAGCCTATTTGTGTAACGGACTCCAGATAAGGTGGTAGCCGACTTAAAACGATTCAATCTAGGGATCTAGGCAATTTTCTGATTCTTGGTTGTTCTGTAAAATGCAGTTCCTATGAAATTGTGTGGTGTGGATTAGACTTATTTCTAATACTTACAAATAATGAAATCTTGACTGAATACATACCTGAAACAAAAAAAGTATATGATTAAGTAGGTATTTTAGAAACATGGAGATGAATCAGCAGAATTGGTGCTGTTTCAAGTAATCTTATAATGTTAACAAACGACCGCACATAAAAAACTATTAACAAACGGCAACAAGCACGACATAATCGCCAATTATAAATCATCACTCGTTCCTAGAATCTATTCCCTATAGAGAAATATCAATAAATGACTTACTAGAACCAACCCATAACTGGAATTCTAAAAGTAAACCCTTAACCCAGTATAAACTCACAAGATTTCATCCCACCAAGCTACCAGCGAGCTCGATACAAATCGTAATTAAAAACTGCACCAAACTATGTAATATGTAGTTGCGTACCACAAAATCCGGTTCAACACAAAATGACTAGAAAAAAATTGTATCACACATCCACCATTACTGGAGAACAACGTAATGATGATACACAAAGATTAATAAAACCAGCAATGGACGGTGTACTCATAGATAGTTTTTGAACTGGTATTGTATAAAAACTAGTTAGTGTAAATTTCTAGGCAGTGTTGAGGTGTCAGTGTTAATTTATAAGCTCGAGCGTAAATGGCGAAGAGATTAATATTGTCCATTGTGGGGAGGCGATGTATCACGACGAAGATAATGCGATAGATACAGGAGCGGCCGCGGTGATGTTCGTGGAGAGAGATTTTAATAAGGTTGATAAATTCATCGGTGATTAAAAATGATTGTGAGTATCGCAGTGCGAGGCTTTTATCGTGTAGTGTAAATCAAGTGTGTCGTTAATGTCACTATGGCTTTTTAATATTTTTTTGAGAGATAATAGGGATAAAGAAGAGCTTAAAACCCTGAAATTTAAATAAAGAGGTATTTAGAGGTTTTTTTTAGAGGTATGATTAAAATCGCTATTCACATGTTGACAGGTAATTAATTAATTGAGTAACACGAGACAGCCATTAAACGAGAAAACAGTAAAGACACATCATTCATCAGTAAAACATTATCTTAAACTTTAATTTAATCAAAGACATAGTAGCAGCCTCACTTTCCCCGCCACAAAATTCACAAGTCGTCCCTGTCCCAGCCAATACTAATAGATCTCACTCAGCGTTTTTCCCGTTACTCCCGCGCATAATTTGACACCGTCACATCTACAAGTCAATCGCTGACTATTATCATTCTTGTAACATTCATCGCACATAATAATATTATTCACGTCAACACTCGGTGATTGACGGCCAGTTTTTGTGATCATTCTACTTATTAGAGCTTGTCTTTTACTGGTAGAATGAGAGCAGGATTTTTGTTGTCTGTGGTAGGTCCATTAACATAAAATAACATTATTCTGCGAAAGAATCGGCAGAGATGAGTACATCCACATTTAGCCAGTTCTTTAATGATTCGATCTTAGCAACGTTGTTGATTGCTTCGATTGGTCTAGTGGTTGCAAGCGCTACTGCTGAGCATGAGGTCTTGGGTTTCCAGGTCGGGCAAAGTGTTATTAGGTTTTTCCATCAGGAATATTTCCAGTGGAGTTGTGCTCGATTGATGGCAATAGGCTCGCCCCTATTAGATGGGACTTAACCATAACTGGAGAAATATGGGTGCACTAGGTAATGGTCTGGGCTCTGCCTAACCCTTGGGGCAGGCGTGATGTTATGTATTGTTAGCTACTTCGTCTCAGGATAGTTTTCTGTAGGTACTTGTTAAAAGAACATGCACAGTGTTACTTCCAAATAAAACGACTCGGCTGCAATAGAACAATCGCCACATCTACAAAGCGATGAGTGTCTCCGATAAATTCTAAATAAAGTTCCCAACGTGACTAATCTGTTGTACAACTGAATATCATAAATCACCACCATATTAGGACAGAGTCACGATACGCATCTGTTCCATTCATTATGCTCACAGCGCTGGGTCAGAAGGTCACCCGACCTGTTGAGAGGTGTGAAAAGAGCAATGACTGAGCTAACTAAGAAAAGATTGAACCTGGATTCAAAAACAAGTAAATTTCTACTCATATTGTGTGATCACAGAACCCTTAGTCATTAAACAATGCTCATCATAATGCTTCTTTGAAGCCTGGTTTTACCTATTAACAGAAATAATGAATTGATGTTCAGTTCCCACCCATTTCATCTTGATGCAATTAGTACATGGTCTTTGTTAAAGTTGTGAAAATATTATTTTATAGGCGATAATTTGTAATTACAACGCTTTAGCCACTCGTATGTATCAATCTGTAATTTTGGACACATCTCGAAAACTATAACAGCATCTGTTAGCACGCATCCAAGTCAGGTGCTGATTTATGTAATGCAAGTGCATGACAACTGTATGATGATGTGCTCGACAGCGTGTAGGTCTTATCACGACGCGCATCACAATGAGACCACACGTGGCGATCTATTTATAACCAGCACGATCGTTTATTGGAAATATTACATGTACTAATTGTAACCAGACATTTCTTCAGACGTCTGATTTATGTAACATGTTCGCATTTTTAGGACAATAATCTAAACGTGTGTACCTAGGGATTTAAAGGACATCATGCTTGTGCAAGTCCGTTGCTCGATCACGCAGCGAATATGTTAGGCAAGTTTTAACAAAGTCCTTTTCGGCAAAGCAGGTGGATGTCATCTTTTCGAACTGTCATTTTCATTCAAAATGTTTTCATGCATAGTCGGAAAAAAATAATGAGATGCAAGTGAAGTTGAACCACCTTAAGTAGGTAGCTAAGGTTTATGGTTTGGAATAATTGTGGTGATTATTACGGGTAGGAAATCGGCTTTTGATGACATCAAGGGCAGGAAAGCCGCAGGCAGTTGATACTTCAAGGGTACCAAACCCTATGCTGATGGGGATCACATAATTCCAAAGAGAGGACTGGTTACAAAAATAAATAATTGCATAGGTAATTCATAGTGCCAGATGGCCTCAACCGACACATGGAACTGTGACCTCATTGTAGAAGTGAAGATGTATTATTTAGTTATTAGTTGTTACTGCGAACACATCGATCGACCCACATGGACTTACCGAGTCCTATTATTAAAACAAAAGTTTTATGACTGGTCAAGGCGTTGGGCGGTACTTCATAGGAACTTCATAGGAATAGGAAACAAGAATTATTAATCTGCAGTGATATTTTCATTCAAGAAATTGGAGTATATTTTTCTTTTTCATTTTGAAGATGTCGTGAAGAACAACAAAAACAAGGATCTTCTTCTATGGGGTTAATGTATAAGAAGCAGTTGAATTGGGTTTCATATGCTAGGAATTCTGGTTTGCCTGAAAGTTAAATAATCCCCGCTACAATAAACTGATAATGATTGTGTTGACAAATGGATGTATATTACTAATGCTGCTATGTCTTTTTACAGATCCCGAGGGGACAGCTGATAGCTAGATCTGGTAATTCTTCTCGTATAAAATTGAAATGATCCATAATAAATACCTACATAAAAGCTCGCGTGTTTTCAAAACGAAGGAATAAAATTAAACCGCAGCCTTAGGCACAGTGCTACAAATTGCGCAGGAGTTGGACAAAAACGTGCACTCAATTACATCGCCGTTTTATTTCCAAATAATTACCATGCTGAGCTCTGTGCGTGTTGTCTGCCAAGGAATGAGTAACGGCTGCGTTTGCACTCAAGAATGTGATAAACAGTAGTTATAAAAGAAAAGAAAATGCTTTTATGAATATACAAATAAAATAAAATGTTAAAAGTAATAAAATAAATATGCAACACACACACAAAGGAGTATCTCCTAACCCAGCGTCGATCGTGAAAATCTATCTCTTTGATGATTTAGGGATCATAGCGATCTTATCATAGAAAACCCACAAAGTTTTAATGCCATCCGGCCATATAGGAAACAACCATAATTTTGCCGCAGCAGAAAACCCTACTGACCATCTACTAGATGCAATACTTTAAGCGACTTTCACGAAACCAATGAGAACAGCTCAGTACAGAAATAGGCAGAATAGACTCATGCAAACAACCTTATTTATAGCGTTAAACTCCTGCCAATGCTAATCCATCGTTTTGAACCAAATGAAGGCGTAAAGCGAATCGGCCAGGTAGCATAGCCCGCGGCCGCGGCAGCCATGCCACTAATTAGCCGATCGGCTACGAAGCTCTCCGAACGAACCCGATCGTATCAGGCTTGCGTGTGCGCCGATTGCTCGCAACTTTGCCCGCTTTTAGTCTTTTTGCCTGAGTTTAACTTGCCTGTTGGGCATCGAATTGAATTCTAAGTAGTAGTCTAATGCGAGTGTATGGAATTATAAGCTGATTTATTTTTGTTTCTCGTGCGGCGTCTGATTGGACCAATGGGCTGTTCTGTAGGAGCAGGTCTATGATTTGTTTCGTTGTAATAAGGAATTTTATAGCTGTTTACTGGTCAAATTAAACATCGTTCGTTACGATTTCAAAGAAGGAATTCTTTGTGGGGCCTATTTTAGTTTAGCAGGTAATTTTGAATTAGTCACTGTCGGAGGGAAATCTTGATATATTTCGGAACTTTGAAGCGGCTTGTTCCCAGAAATGAATAGTGATAGGCAACGTGATTGATTGGACAATATCCGTTTAAAAATACAGCAGATCATCGAATCAGTCTAAGTCAGCTAGATTAACCAAAGCGTGTGTGAGCTCTAGTGATTGCTTATCCATCGCGCGGTTACTTGATCGCGTATTAAGGTATATGTAGACGGTACAGTTTCCCGTTGCAGTAGCGCATTACAGTGAGTTAATTATGGTCTGAATCCATTACCGCCACACTGCGGTTATCTGTGGTCGCACACACTGGATTATTCAATGTCATCGATGTTGATATATTGTCCTAATTATATTTTGTTATTTGCAATAAAAATTGGGACGCTTCTCACACAATGAATCCATTTCTCCGTCAAAAACTAAACTACTAAACTTATTTCGATGAATTTTATCAAAAACATTAAGAGCGTTTACGCCGAAAGGCATTTCATACAAACTTTCAAGCCCTTGTTTTTCGAAGTGAATGAACCGATTTTAATGAAACTTCATACGCATAAGCAGGATACAAAGGTCTAAAAAGTTAGTTGAGAACATTTTCGAAAAATAGTGTTACAGCCAAATTAGGCCGATTTTAAACTTTCTATAGAAACAGAGATTTCCATTTATCTTTATTTAAATAAGACATTTCGAAAATGTTTTCTACTAACTTTTTAGACCTTTGTATCCTGCTTATGCGTAGGAAGTTTCATTAAAATCGGTTCATTCATTTCGAAAAACAAGGGCTTGAAAGTTTGTATGAAATGCCGTACGGCGTAAACGCTCTTAACGTAAAAGGATAGGTAGATGTTTGTTACTTCACACTGAGATGAAGATTATTCTACGATGAGAGAAAGAAGGTGAGGAAGACAGAAATTACTCTTCGACTGGACCTGTCTTTGTTTATGCGAAACCGTTGAATCCTAGCTTTCTGTCACATCCAAGCTAAAGTCCTCACCTCCATCACTAAATCCGTAAAGCACCATACAATAACTACATCGTGCCGATATCGCACCGCTATCGTAATTACATCGCCATCGCTACGCCATCTCACAATACCACCACCAGCTGGCGACTACCATCGATCACCAATTGGCAACGGTTGTCGCCCGCGTGATTTACGTGCGAGGACGCTGACGCAACCACCCTTTTTGTTATAGGAAATTAATTTCACCTTAATTTATAACTCGATAGTGAGTTGACCGTTATCGTAGGGATCGTGGTTGTATCATAGGCTCATAGTTCACCTGCCTTTGAAGTATTTTCGTTGACGGATTGTGAACTATGGTGGTCTCAAATTATAGATTTGTTGCGGTCAGACTTGAAGAGATATTATATCAGTTCAGGTTTTGAGTATTCCATACTTAATTGGTTTTAACAATAGGAAATCTCATAACATCTATTGTTGAGTGCCGTCAGTGACAATGATAGGCGGCTTCTTTATTGAAAATCAATGTCTCTAATAAAATAGCAGATCCAGTGGTCATTTATCCATCTGTGTATTATTCAATCCTCACAAGTGTTCTCTTTTCTATGTATTACATATAGGTACAGGGTGGAATTCAGCACACGATTCTGACAATAGACCCTGGCGTACAATTTTTTTGAAAGCGTAGCGTAGTTATAATACCTTTTTATGAAACAGCAATTTTTTTTATAACCGAACCCATAATTTTTCAAAATCATGTGCTGAATTAATCCATAGTAGCGGATTGTGCGCCGACGTCGCTGCCAGCCTGTATATTTCGATATGCAGATTGTAAGTACATTTACAACTGTAAGTTTATCTTCACGTTCAATATCATCAACAGACCTCACAATACCAAACATCTCCCAAACCTCCAGATCACACAAATGTAACCCGTGGTCCAGTTTACCTGTGACCACTACTATTAGCGCGGGCCCGTACCCTGGCATTATGCGCCATTACGCGCCTCCACCTGATTTATAGGCGCCTGGTACTTTCGGCACCGGATGGAATCTTATAATTATTTCTAATATCTCTCAGATCTAGTGTATTGTTGTTAAGTTGAAGGTTCAAGTTTGTGGGTTCTGTTTCTCAACACTCTCATATTTACTGACTGTTACTGTTTTTCTTTGCTACAGTGTTAAATCAAATGAAGGCGATATAAACTGTGTACCTTACTAACTCACCGTACCGTACCGATTGCCAATATTTTGAATGTTCGAAAAGGTGACATGCACCTGAATTGTCAGAATGAGATGTGTTTAAAAAGGCATAGCATTTTCGCACCTTGATCGTACTACGATCGATGGGATGCAAACAATATAACAACAATGGGCCAATATCTACCATATTACATACTTCATAGACTGTACGATCCTTTTAACTGACACCATAACATGGGAGAATGCTACATCAGGCTCTACATATTCCAGTCAAGATTAAGTAATAATTAAAGGGGAAGCTTAGGTTCCTTTAAACAGGCGCGACACGCGATAAAATCGCGCGCGACACAAAAGCACCGCAAGTCGCGCAACGAGCGGTGCCTGTGTCGCGCGCGATGATATCGCGTGTCGCGCCTGTTTTTAGGAGCCTTAAGTAACAATTTCTCCCTGCTCTTCAGCATATCTCGAATCTTACTTTAGTACATAAGTAAGTATCTGTAATCTTTTCTGCTTGTTCAAGCAGTAACATGCGCATTTAATATCAGTAATTAGGAGCTCAGTGGGTGCAAGCGACGCCGACGCTGGACGAAATATGTATTATGGGCTTCAAATAAAACGAAGGGATCGTAGTGGGCTATTAATATTATATCTTAAGGGGCGAATCCTTGTGGGGATTCTTTTGTTTTATTCTGATCAAACTGTTCACGATATCACTGTGTAAAGGTCATTAGCACCTGTCAGAATGGTAGATGTCGTATTGGAATAACGTCAGCGATATAGCGATACGGTTTGTCTAATCTTGTTGTTTTATTTTATTCTATTCTGTTCGGGAAACTTACAGCTAACTTAAACAGTGTTCCTAAACAATATGAAATTGAAGGTCATTTACAAGTTTCCACTGATAAACACTAAAATAATGAACGTAGTATGGCTAACATCGGCGAAGGTTCCATACAACTCGATTCCTACCGGCTTCCCTTTGAAAAATGGCACAGTCAGTATTCTTTATACAAAATAATATAATCATATTAAAGATATCAACTCCGGCTTACCTCTTACCAAAATTGACTCTTCGCTACTGATGGTTAATGTACAAGGTTGACAAAACTAAGTCTCTAATTCAGTTAATTATGCAAATAGAGAGGACTCTTAACTTCTACCGGAAACCGTGTGCCATCACCAGTTCTGTCCTCATTTAATTTTACTTAGAAGAAAGGGTTAAGACAAATAATGTAATAATTGTCTTTGTTTTTAACTGTTCACAAAATTTCAAGATACATACATAACCTTATGAAAAATAAATAATAGTTACATTAAGTTTGCTTTCTGAAGTTATTTATTTTAAACAAAGGTAAAAAAATACACTATTATCATAAACATATTATATTTATGTTTCAGAAAGCAGGTGCAACAGTAATGAGTTGATTGCACTACCTACAAACAAATACCATACCATACCATACCTAGTACATTGTATCAGAGTCATAAAATGATAATCAACTACCATCTTTTCTCCATCCTTCTTTACTCAGAAATATATCAATAGACTTTTGAGCGTGTTTATTCCTAGTGTGGCACAATGCTTAGTAAGTGTCGCCGAGGCTCCCACAATTACATACTGAGTCCCACTCTGCTAACATTCCCCTCTCTGGAATTTCTACCTTCCTATATAGTGGTAAGAGTTTTCCTCGAAAAATACTGAACAATACAGCTTGAAGAATTGCGAAGTTCGTACTTTATGAGAAAACCAAACATTATAAACAAATCAGTTACAAGTAGTCTACTCAAAAGCCGCGTGAATCAGTTCGTAACACGGATGATGATTGTGCGGTCACTGAAGTGAGATTCGGATCAATTTCCACATTTTAAAGAATATCAAAGCTGCTCGGTTATTTTTTCCAATCTCTACACGTACCCACTATGCACTTACAACTTATGCAGTGAGAATGTGACGTAGAAAGTGCATGCGTGCGCGCTTTTGCACGTCATGTCACCGCGCGGCGCGAGCGCTTGCAAGAAGGCGCGCGGGGCACATAGCTGCATAAAAATGTACGCTATTTACTAAAGACGTACCTCGTTTACGATAGGAACGAAGAGGTAGGTGTATGACGGAGGGTAATTGGAGACGGCAATTCCCTCTAACCGTTATTTAAAACATCTTAACACAAGCAGTCATCACTCACTGCATCCAAAATAGCCCCCACGGCCCCTCGGGTAACCATTCTTATGTTCGAACGGCACACCTAGGGAAACAATAAAGGAAAATAAGTTTTGTTAAAAAACTTTCAGTTCAACAAAATCATTTCAAATGATTGGTTGCCATTGTCAGTTTAGCTTTGAATGCCTTCAGTAACAGATTCCTTTGACGTATGACGAATCGTATCAAATGAGCGATTTTCCAAAATTAATCTGCTCTCAGAAATGCCACATCATCTAGATAATCTACTCCACCGTGCCGATCACTCCACGTCTATCACTTCAACACGTCGACGTAGGTAAGTTTGAATGACAGGCTGCTGCGTACGCGACGGGAAGTGAACCCGTACTCACCTGACAGCATGCCCGGCTGCTCGCGCTGATCTTAAAAGTAAATTACAAAAACTTGTCGACGCAGCGCAGTGCGAAAGCGTTGACGTGGAGTGCGCAAGATTTATATGTGGGTAAGTAGGTGTATGGCATGTATTGTTTCAAGGAAGAAGCAAGAAACCCACGATTCTTATTAGGGTTTTGACTATCACTAGACATCTTAGCTTTGATTATTAGATCGGAAACGTCTTAAAGCTAACAAATCGACAGCGCTCAAATATGCAGGACGAAAATTATTAAAAGAGCAACCTTTGCTCATTAAACACACCGGTCTATCTCTTCCCTTTACCAATTGTTACGGCAGAAAGAAGAAGAAGCTCCTTCCACTCTCTAGTACTCCAAATCCAGACCACGCTCCAAGAACTGAGCACGGCTAGCTTCACAAAAAAGTAGGTCCCACGTGTGGGAAAATGCAGAGAATCGCAGCCTCCACCTGATAACTCTTAACACTTACACCCCACGCCATTCGATCAACTCTATTTTCTCTTTCAAATCGGCAACTATTGAAATTAATATTTAAATTGGCTCGCAGGCCGGGGCTACTAACTTAACAGTCCGGGCGGTGCTTCAGAACTGCGCCCGATCCAAAGTGCCGCGCTATCCGATCGAAACCTAATCCTGAGCAGTACCTATAGCTGCGCAGGAGTTTCACTCGCCGTTTACATACATTAGTAGATGCTATGGACTTACACACGTCCGGTCAGGGCTGGCAATGTTGAGGGCTTGCCGGAATTAATAAAACTAATATTTTTGAAGATATGAATTTTTCAAGAAACTGTTCACTACAAAATGAACATCGCAGTGTCGAAAAAGTCATGGGTACCTATCATACAATATAACATA
This sequence comes from Mesoligia furuncula, assembly GCA_916614155.1. Lineage (NCBI taxonomy): Eukaryota > Metazoa > Arthropoda > Insecta > Lepidoptera > Noctuidae > Mesoligia > Mesoligia furuncula. The sequence goes on from OU744809.1 coordinate 27,891,077, forward strand.
CCATTATGCGTGGTGATACACAAAGCATTCTAAATTACTGGTCGCCAGTGGCTTTAAAGGTTCCAAAGCAAAATTCGTGTTGTAGTGATCTATGATATTTGGTACATTAGATTGTACTGTATGTGTCTCTTCTTTCTTTTAGGCCATCTTAAGGTTGTCTGGAACAGATGGTCTTGTGCGATGAGACAATCTATTGTGAAGTCAGGGAAATAAATTGTGTAGTAAATTGAGTACGTAACTATTTTTATTTATTCAAATAACAACTGTCATTATTTGACAGTTGTATGAAATGTCAATAACACGGCAAATTGACGTAGGTATTGTGTCAATTTTATAAACAATTTATTTCCCTGACTATTTACCTACAATACAGGGTCAATTTAAACTTTACAGACGTCATCAGGAATCGAAATATAATCTCAAACTCAAACTCAAAGCATTTATTTCAAATAAAACAAAAACAGGCATTTTTGAATTGTCAAGGCTGACCCCTTGACAATACAAAAGTGCCTGTAATTAGTTTATTTCAGTCAGAAAGATGAAGCTAAGTTGCTCATGATAAAAGTATAAATGAAATGCATCTATGAGGAGTTAGGCATCCCTACCTCCACGCAATCGATAGCTAGAAACATCTCGCTTATCCTTGTAGGGGTATGGGCAGGTAATTAAGGATTATTTCATTTGCACATACACAGGTGCCTACCTACATAACGTGCTACATAGGGTGGCACTGCGCTGGCTAGAATGTTCACCTAATTGTAACCTAACTTGGTTCACTGGGGACTGCTCTAGTGAGGTTACTGCTTCTAATTAGGGATTAGGTTGTTATTGGCATATCTGTTTGGTGTGAAATTGTTTGTTTGTTACGGGCATAACGGGATGCCATATTGAGTTGTGCCCCGATTGGTATTTGTTTGTCACTGACAGTTATTTAGAGGTTAGAGGCCCTTGAGAGCATGGGGATTTTGTTTATATGTAAACCCATCGTATATTATGTAATAGTGTTGTTCATGTTACATCATAGGTATTTTCTTTTATCCTAAGCTTAAAGCTATTGTTCTGGATTGAAATCCTCTTCTAATTCAATCTTCATGTATGGTATCCAAACTGGTATCATAGCCTATGCTCCTCAAATCAAATCAAATCTTTTATTTCTTTGCAAACATGAGTAAATAATAATTGGTACATAGATGTTGTCATAGAAGTTAGATCTCCATGTTCTGCCGTCACATAGGCATACAAATCATAATCAATTAATATGATTTTAATTACAGTTAGAGCATTATTATAATCCCATTTTTAACGACTTAACAAAAAGGAGGAGGTACTATGTTCGGATGTTTGTATGTTTTTTTTTTTTTTGACTTTCGAACAAAAAAAGAATTTTGAAAATCCATTTTCAAAATTCTTTTTTTGTTCGAAAGTAGATAGTTCTGAGGTGGTTCCACTGACACCAAGTTAGGATCTGATGATGGGATCTTAGAGAAATCGAGGGCAACCCTCAAATTTTATAGGCTCACTTATTGTTTTTCGCATATTTTATGAAGTGTCTTGTGTATTGGCGTATGATTGTCACCATCTCAGGTAGCTGGGCTGATGATGGAAGGTACAACTCCTTAACAGTAAGAAGTTACTCGAACAGGCAAGGACTGTTTTAGTAAATTGTTTTGATATTTGATAGGGCATTTGTCACATTTGGTCTCATGATCATCAAGTTATGACCTGATGCTGCAGTCAGGATAGTCTGCAGAGTACCTAACTCTTCGACAACTAACAGCAGATATATCGTGTTTAGGCTCATTGAAAAGGGCTCGATGTGTGGATAAACGTACTGTTAATGAGGAACACCGAAGTACATAAAGACCTGATGCTGAAGCCAGTCGAGCATCAGAAAAAGTACAAACCTTGAAATTACAGCACCGTAGTCGTGTTTGGGCTCATTTTAAACAGGACTAAATTTTAAGTTCAATGGAATGTTGACATAAGTCTGGCCTGATGCTGCAGCCAGGATTATCAGCATCTAGTCTAAAAACTAATAAATACTTCTTAAAGTGAAATACTTTTGCGAGTTTTTCTTCTGTATAACTATCCTAACAAAGGTTGCCGGTAGTGGCTGGATGAGAGAAGCGGAGGACCGTGAACGTTGGCGCAAACTTGGGGAGGTCTACGTCCAGCAGTGAACTGCAATTGGCTGATGATGATTTATAAAAGCCTCAATCGTTGCATTTCACGCAATGCCTTTTCGTCATGTGGTCTATTTAGCAATTTGGTAGGTTCCAAGTCGCATAATACAATGTCATCCAGCGTCTTTACACGACTAAGCGTAACATAAACTTGGCCCTTAGCAAAATTTTTCTTGCCTAAGTCGATTATTAAAGTAACTTGAGCATTTGCTCTCGGAAATTATGATTTGGTAAAGTGGAGCTGATGATGAAGACCACAAATGGCACTACTCAATGACAAATATTTCACGGGTTGCGATTCGATTACTTTAATATGGCTGCTAAGCAATTTATGGTCATTACAATGCGTATGGTGAAGTGGAGCTGATGGTGACTTCCCAATCAGTTCCACTTCTCCTGGTTCTTCTTACTAGGAGAACTCCTCAACAATTAACGTCCATGCATCGGGAAAAGCAATATTTTGTAAAAGGTGATAAGCAGTTGACATTAGGCTATTATAATAATAATAATATAATAATAATTATTTATTTATTTATAAGACAACGATGGTCCACTGTGTTAGTAACAATTTTATTTAGCCTATGTTAGTACTTAATAACTAAAACAAGAAATTAACAAAATAAATAATAAAAGAAATAATGGATTCAGGACCGCATTACTCGCACATGTAGCCTTGTCCAATGCTCCATGAACGAGCAATCCACATCCATTCTCCCTGCAATAAGCTGCAGGAAGCTGTTGGGGCTGCCCCGTATGCGGCGCATCAGAGACGCAATTCTTTTACGATGTATCGCTTGAAAGCCATCCACTTGAGCGTCTGCAAACATACCTGATGCGCTACAAAAGCGTGGCAACCCCATCAACATCCTGAACGCGTTATTGTATTGGACACGCAGGGCATTGTAAGTCTTCTGCGTATGCTTCACCCATAGGCTGCACGTATAGAATGACTGACAGTAAGACTTGAATAAAGTTATTTTTACCTGTGCAGTACAGCGTGCAAACCTACGGACCAGCATATTAGCTCTTACTGACAATGCCCTGCGTTCCCTTTCTATATCTACATCATCTGCGAGGTCCTCGGTGACCCAGTGGCCCAGGTACTTAAACTGTGCCACTCTTTTGAGAGCAGTGCCGTCCAATGTGACCTGAGGTACGTTGTCATAGTTCTTCGTACCGGACTTGAACACCATCACCTCACTTTTGGCCGTGTTATACCTGAGCCCATGGGCCCCCGCATAGCACTCGCATACCTTTATTAAACGCCTGAGGGCACTGATCGATGGGCTCAGCAGCACCATATCGTCGGCGTAGCTTATATTGTTAACAAAAACATCATCAATCGAGCAACCTACCTGAGTGCTGCTGAGCTCACGGACCAGCCGATCCACGTACAGGTTAAAGAGCTTGGGCGAAGTCAGACCACCCTGTCTTACGCCACACTCCAGCCTGTACGGATCCGACAGTGATCCCGCCCACCTGACATTGTTATGCTGATTGCCATACCAATATTTAAGGAGCGATGTGAATTCGTGAGGAAGATCAGTCTCACTCGATAACTTCTGCCACAGCTTGTCATACACAACCAGATCGAACGCCTTTGACAGGTCTAAAAAACAGGCGTAAACCGGTGTATTCCTGCTGGTGTAATACCGGACAGTGTGCTTGAGACTCAATATAGCTGTTTCAGTAGACAGCCCAGTTCGAAATCCGAACTGAGCGTCATGTAATTTAAGATTATTATCTAAATGTTTCTCAATCACACTATCCAGTACCTTAGCAATCACAGTTGCGAGCGATATAGGCCTGTAATTACTCAAACTAGACGCGTCCCCTGTCTTGTTCTTAATAATAGGAACAACTACAGTTCTCATCAATTCATCAGGTAAGTATGAGTGCCCTACGCAGAAGGTGAAAAGCATGGCCAGCACCCTTGGCAAGTGACCGCCTGCATGTTGCAAATGTTCAATGCTTAATGAGTCATGGCCAGGGGATTTACCTCGTTTCATGCCTTTCACCGCCTGCGCGACATCCCCACTTGTAATCCGTACGATCGTGTCCCCGGTACGTACCTGATGTGACTCAGTTCCTTTTTCCCCTATAGCCGCAGGCGAGCAGACCTTAAAATGCTCCCTAAACAGGCTGGCAATCTGGTCGGGCTCACTACTACCCTCGACGCTCACTGGAACGCCCGACCTTGGACTCAGTATACCGGTTTCCTTCCAAAATTGGCTGAAATTCTTAGCTGTGTGTTGTGTTGCTAAAATGTCCATTTTTATTTGTGTCTGGTTGTTCTGACACCATTTAAGCTTTGATTTAAACGCAGCACGCGATTTACACATATTTTCATAAAGAGGACCATTTGTGGGTTTTCCATTAGAAACCCACTCCTGAAACCAAAGTCGAGCGTCGCCATGAGTCGTTTTTACATATTTGTTCCAGCCAGTAACATAGGGCTTTTTCTTTTCTAAACTATTTAATTTTCTTTTACAGCAATTTGATGCTGCATTTTGTAAGATATTAACTATACTATTATACATCTTGTCTATAATACCTCTATGTTCCACGTTGCTACAAAAAACATCTGCACATTCTCTAAACTCCGGGGGGAAATCTACGTCACGTAATTTGAGTGTACATTCATCATTGTATTGTTTTACTTGTGACAAATCCCTAACACCCCAAACCACACTGTTCTGTGCAGACTTGACATGTCTAACCTTTGGTTTTATAGTACCAATGTCACATATTATCTCAATAGGAAAATGGTCAGACCACGAGATATTATATTTAATTTCAACCTTTAAAATTGACCGCCTTGCAGCTTCAGTCACAACAATGTGATCTAACCATGACCTAGTACCATACACGTCACTAATGTATGTGTATGAGTCCGATAGTATTATAACTTAGAAAAACTTTTTTACAAAACACAACCGACTTCCAAAAACACTATAAAGTAAAAAATAACTTTAATTTCGGAAGTCGGTGTCTTTGGATTTGTATTTTAGTTTTTTGCCACCGACTTCCGAAATTAAAGTTATTTTTTACTTTATAGTGTTTTTGGAAGTCGGTTGTTTTTTTGTAAAAAAGTTTATATTTTTCACTTTTAAGCGGGTCAGTTTGTAATTTATCTAAGTTATAATAGCCTAATGTCAACTGCTTATCACCTTTTACAAAATATTGCTTTTCCCGATGCAGGGACGTTAATTGTTGAGGAGTTCTCCTAGTAAGAACCAGGAGAACTGGAGCTGATTGAGAAGTCACCATCAGCTCCACTTCACCATACGCATTGTAATGAGCATAAATGGCTTAGCAGCTATATTAAAGTAATCGAATCGCAACCCGTGAAATATTTGTCATTGAGTAGTTCCGATGGCCATTTGTGGTCTTCATCATCAGCTTCACTTTACCAAATCATAATTTCTGAGAGCAAATGCTCAAGTTACTTTAATAATAGACTTAGGCAAGAAAAATTTTGCTAAGGGCCAAGTTTATGTTATACTTAGTCGTGTAAAGACGTTAGATGGCATTGTATTATGCGACTTGGAACCTACCAAATTGCTAAATAGACCACATGACGAAAAAGCATTGGGTGAAATGCAACGATTGAGGCTTTTATAAATCATCATCAGCCTATTGCAGTTCACTGCTGGACGTAGACCTCCCCAAGTTTGCGCCAACGTTCACGGTCCTCCGCTTCTCTCATCCAGCCACTACCGGCAACCTTTGTTAGGATAATTATACAGAAGAAAAACTCGCAAAAGTATTTCACTTTAAGAAGTATTTATTAGTTTTTAGACTAGATGCTGATAGTCCTGGCTGCAGCATCAGGCCAGACTTATGTATGTCAACATTGCATTGAACTTAAAATTTAGTCCTGTTTAAAAGAGCCCAAACACGACTACGGTGCTGTAATTTCAAGGTTTGTACTTTTTCTGATGCTCCTGGCTTCAGCATCAGGTCTCTATGTACTTCGGTGGTCCTCATTAACAGTACGTTTATCCACACATCGAGCCCTTTTCAATGAGCCTAAACACGATATATCTGCTGTTAGTTGTTGAGGAGTAAGGTACTCAGCAGACTATCCTGACTGCAGCATCAGGTTATAACTTGATGATCATAGGACCAAATGTGGCAAATGCCCTATCAAACATCAAAACCATTTACTAAAACAGTCCTTGCCTGTTCGAGTAACTTCTTACTGTTAAGGAGTTCTACCTTCCATCATCAGCCCAGCTACCTGAGATAGTGACAACCATACGCAAATACACAAGATACTTCATAAAATATGTGAAAAACAATAAGTGAGCCTATAAAATTTGAGGGTTGCCCTCGATTTCTCTAAGATCTCATCATCAGAATCTAACTTGGTGACAATGGGACCACCTCAGAACTATCTACTTTCGAACAAAAAAAGAATTTTGAAAATCCGTCGACAATTGGCGGAGTATTCGATGAACAAACACACAAAAAAAAAAAAATACATACAAACATCCGAACATAGTACCTCCTCCTTTTTGTGAAGTCGGTAATAAATTACAAACTGACCCGCTAAAAAGTGAAAAATAAAAACTTTTTTACAAAAAAAACAACCGACTTCCAAAAACACTATAAAGAGAAAAATAACTTTAATTTCGGAAGTCGGTGGCAAAAAACTAAAATACAAATCCAAAGACACCGACTTCCGAAATTCAAGTTATTTTTCTCTTTATAGTGTTTTTGGAAGTCGGTTGTTTTTTTTGTAAAAAAGTTTTTATACAAATTAATGTCAAATCATTTGAATCACAACAAATAAAAAAAAAATGTCGCGTTATTACATCAAATGTCACTGGCTACAAGCATGTCAATTTAAATAAGTAAAAATAAGAATAAGAAATAATTTATTTTATCAAAAAGTCCAATCACATTTTAATTTTAATTATTGTTGCAAAGTGCATGTCAAGAATAAATAAACTGATAACAAGATGAGTACCAAGAAGTAAATCATAAAGTCATTTAAAATGGCAACACCATCGATACTTAGATCCCACTTATTTTTTTCCGCTAGGAACTCCGAGATATTATAATACGATTTACATAAGAATAGTTTAAGAGATTTACATATGAGAAAGTTTTTTAAATGTCTTTTAAACAAATTAACATTTAAGATTTTGATTGATTCTGGTATATGGTCAGATATATAATTGGTGCCATGCAGAAACACTTTTATGCATCAGAGCTGTGTTAGATTGTCCTGCACATAGCATAATGACGTGTCGTCGACTACGGTTATTTGAGTCAGATAGCTTGGGAAATAAATTTGGGTTGGTTTTCACAAATACCGCAACCTCAAATATGTACAGAGAGGGCAGTGTCAGTATTTTATACTGAATAAAAAATTGTTTACAAGTGTCTGTACATTTCAAACCAAACATCGCACTAATACACTTTTTTGGGGATTTAAATATTTGTTCCCTAAGGAACAAATATTTAAATCAAAAACTCAGCCAATATTCCCGCCATTCCATGGAATGCTGTAACAATAGCATCCGTTCCTATGACTGGAGCGAGCTTTTATAAAGCAAACGTCGATCTGCTAAGTCGCTTTGCCAATTTTATAGTGTGTGCTGTCCAATCAAAGCGTTGGTATAGACCAACGCTTTGATTGGACAGCACACACTATAAAATTATATAATTCATAGCCTTAACCATAGGGTTAAGGCTATGAATTTGGAGGTGCTTACTTGATTTATTTTACCTCTACCAGGTGATAGAGGTAAAATAAATCAAGTAAGCAGCAAATATAGGTACCTATATTTTAAGAATTTATATAAATTCAAGTCAATTAACGAGTTTCTGCGATAACGAATCAACAACACTTTAACTTTAATGTGAACCGAAAAATCCATTTTGTAATTGATTATCCGCATCACTGGCGTACATTACCTACAGTTGCTATTTAAATAGACACTTTTTTATGTCATTTGTCATGTTGGCTACTGGACAAACTGGCTTCGGTTAGTTTTGATCGTTGAAGACTAAAAAATGCTTTATTGTTGTTTCTACTTGTATTATCTCACATAGAAGAGGCCCGAGGACCAGGAAAAGGTCATTAGGCTGATTTAAATGTGGCAGGTAGGTATTATTCTGTATCTGACAAGTAAAACAATTTAAAAAAACATTATTTCCAGTAAATTGGATGAGATATAAACTCCAACTCAGGCTCATGCAGTTTTCCTACATTCCTGAATGGTAATAGTTAGTAATGGATACCTATTATACTTATTGAATATTCAAAGCTCAAGGATTATTTATTCAGGGTGAGCAAAGCACTCCGATACTTTAAAAACCGATTCACCGTTCAAGAGAATTTGCATTCTACTAAGCTTTGGTAATAACATTTTACGATGCTAGCGCTACTGCGGCCGATAGCAGAACTAAAACGAACAAAACTCTGACTCCCGATCACAGATGGCGTTATTTCAAATAACTGCACTAACCCTTAACGGGATCGAATTAAAAGTAATTGCAGTGCGGTTGGGTTCCGTCCATATTTTCATTTATTATCGTTTTTGCTGCTTTCTCGCTTCGGTTTCGCAATAACAGTGCGAAGCCGGCCATTTTGTGAGCAATAATAATTAGAGTCCATTGTTATTGTACATTTAATTTGAGTTAGCGTGTTAAATGCAATGAGCGAACCACCAGGGATTATTGTTAATTTCTCAATTATTAAAATGAGCGTCGTTATGAGTCGTATGTCATAACTAATGTATGGAAATGTGGTATTTATTCAAATAATGTGCTTATAGTTGTGGGTGTGAACAAGACAATCTATGATAACAGGCATTTAAAATTAACACATAAAGTAGATTATTACCCATATTTTGTTGATTTATTGGTGGTAGGTGTGACTGGACAGCATGGACAGACCAGTGTCAAATCACTTTCGGTCGGTCACAAAAATCAAATCGTAAATTTTTCCCATGAAAGCATTAGGTTATTAAACAGATTCCTAAACTTATAATTTCCTTTCCCACACTACTGCTCAGAAAAACAACATAAATAACACAAAAATAATAACTGGACGTTATGGAAAATAATAGGTTCAACACTGTCACTGGAAATTGTTCAATCTTCCGCAGATTATAACAAAGTTAATGCCAAAGGAATTACAACCTTTTTCCCATAGTATAAAGTTAATAATGCCTAATGTTTTCAGTGATGCGAATGTCACAATGTTTAAGGTAGAGGCATTTTGGAGTAATTTTCTAGTGATGACAATGTTTAAAAGTGGTCTACAAAAAAAAGACAATTATTTTGAGCTAAGTACCTACGTCCCAGGAAATGCGTGTGGGTGGGTGGTATGGCATTTTGAACTTCCATTTCGGTAAGCCTTTTTTTCTGTATCTGACCTATTTGATACCTCTATGCTTCTAGGTATTATATTTATAGGTACCTACTTCAGCTAGTTTTATGTTTGTCAGAACTTCGTAGGTAATAATTTTGGTGAACACTATGTGCCTAGAACACTATGTGCTTCTGCTTGAATTTGTCATCTGCATTTCGGATATCTATGTCTGCATTAGTCCTTTAGAAGTACCTATTATAAGTGTTATGATGTGACTGTGCTTTTAAAATATTGAATGTAGGATTTCTGGCTATTCAGTAAAACTGATTTCCATATCTACGTTTTTAGTAATTTAATTTGACACATACAGAGTTATTGACACAGCAATAACAGGAATGACCACTGTAGATTCGTCAATTTTTAGGGTTCCGTACCCAAAGGGTAAAAACGGGACCCTATTACTAAGACATCGCTGTCTGTCCGTCTGTCCGCCCGTCTGTCCGTCCGTCTGTCTGTCACTGGGTGTCTACTCCGAAGTGACACATTCGAATGGTCGGAACGATCCGTCACACGACCGAACCGAATATTATTGTCCTACTACGAAATAGGTTCGGATTGGCTCAGTTTGGTCGGGACCATAGTCAATATTCGAAAAGAGTGTCGGACTGAACGAAATGTAGTGCCAGAGGTGAACGTTTCATCGATATGTTTTTATTAGTCACTAATATTCATTTCGATAAAACTGAACTGTTGAATTACAGAGTAAAATTATTTTTTAAAGTAAGAAAATATAACTTTGCCTTTAATTCAATATGAACATAATATTATATTTATATTTGCACATAAGAACATTGTAATATTTCTCGAAAAACAAAATATTGTAGCTGGCAAGATTGTTTTTCCGATTGTCAAAATAAAAAGAAAAAGGATAAAAGTCAAAGGATGACAAGTAAACAAACAAGGGGAGAGATTGTGATTTTTATTATTGCAAAATTGAGAAAAAATACTTTTAAACTCAAACCAAATCTCATCTGTCGCTATCGCTATAGCGATAACCGTATTTCGGTTGTACGTCAAGTGCTGACTGAAGTGTAAAGTGTTAAAGTCAAGTTATGAGATGTATACAAAAACAACAAGCTAAATATACTTCGGTAACATAAATTATTTACTTTACACGAGATAAAGTGCCCCTTGGGTTTATCGTTTCCTCATGTTCGTATTTTGGAAGTTTGGAAATGAAAGTTATGAACAAATATTCTGCAAGAACAAGTCACCCTGTCCAGACCGACAGCGGCACAAATAGATGCTCTCCTCATCGAGATTTGGCCCAAGGCAACTTGAAGAGCATTGACAGTCGTACGCTGAATCATCGACTGTGGGAAGAAATTTGCACCACGCTGAATGCTATATTATTTTTAGTTTTACTTGTAACAAATTGAAAATTAGTTTAAGTTGCTTAGTATTGTAAAAAATATATTTTATTCATTATTTTCTGTCTTTCCCTCTTTCTTTATACCCTCCTCAAAGCATCTGTGGCAAATGTAGCAGGCTGATATGTCACCTGCCGGGAGTTGTCCGATTCAAAATCATCTTGGGTTAACTCCGGAGCACTCACTCCGGCCCTTATGCACAACATAGCAAGGTAGGATTATTCTGCCTGCTCTATATGCATCCTAGTGCACCTCCCTCGCTGCCAAGAGACACCACCATCAACTCTTGACTATCCCAAATGTGCTTTCAATGGTGGAGCGCCCACGCCGTTTACAATAAAAAAAATCTAGAACATAAACCTTAAAAATGTAGGTTGGTGCATTTTCCTTACACAAATCTTTTAATATCTTCCAAATGTATGGTCCGATTTACATAAATCCAATTGGAATATTAGTTTTATACACAACTCTATCATTTGAGACCAAATTTATTTCAATATCTACACAAAAAATCACATTTTCAAGTTACGTAATTATATGACAATCCATAAGTAAGAACATATTCCAAAAAAATGCCTTACAAACTTACTTCAATCAGTGTTATTCGATTAGAATATGAAAACTAATAATAAAACTAAGCTAGATAAACTAATTACAAACAGCAGATAGACGTCATCAAACTAAACAAAAACTCTATATACATAAAAAGTGAGTGGACTGCTGTGGAAAACTTAGATCTTACATCTACATTTGTAGCTTTGTAGCAGGCTCAATTGCATGGCTATTACGCTTTTGGGGTAACATGGGCACTATGTCCTGGCAAAATGATCGTCAACTGAGTCTGCAATTAGCTACAAACTCAAGGTAGGGCACTAAATTGATATTGAAGGGGTCATGAAGTCATCTGCAATTCCTTCTACGCTCCAAACGCTCTTCTCTGAGAGCCTTTTCCACCTAAAAGCATACGTACTGCCACAATTTTAAGTATAGCACATATAAAACTCAATAAAATTATAATAATTCATTAAATTCGATAAGGTTACGATACTCAAAAGGCAGCTACTTTGCTGTCGTGTACTTTGACATTAATTTCACGATGTAACTCTTGTCAAACTCAAATTATCGGTCAGTCTTTTCTCGTTCAGAGTAGGGTTTACGATACAACAAGTGTCAGAATGAAGTTCAGTCGGATTGGAACCGACCGAACCAAATAGAAAGAACTTCGTAGTAGGAAATGACCGAACATTCGGCCGATACGATAAATTTACCACTTCGGAGAAGAGCCTGTACCTATCTCAAGAACCGCGATAGCTAGACAGTTGAAAGGAGATGGCATTTTTTGGCATTACTAATTTTGGAAAGCTACAGAATTCAAAGCTATTTAAAAAAAAAGCGCTTATTTTTATTTACTGATAGCCAGATTAACTTTATTATTGACAATGGGGATAAAATCTCGATAAATATGAGTAGGTAACTTGATTTGGTCGAACACAGAGCGGCCGGATACAAGGTTTGTTTTTTTATTTTTTTACTGACTTCAAAAAAAGGAGGTTTTACACCGCATTATATTGTATTTTTTTCAATTGTATTTTTTTTGTATTTGTTTCAACCTCCTTACCCTAAACATGAACCAATGTTTATGGTCCACCCATAAACACGACTCTTTAGAAGATGACATTTCACGTCATGTTATTTATTTTATTTCGAAAACTTCACAAGTCACATTCATAGATAAAAATACTAAATGTACAAGTCACATTCGCTCGCTCGCTACATGTTTTGTGCTCCCAAAGTTTTACGTGGATCTTTTCAACGACCTGGCTTGCTTTTGGATTTCGAAGACTCCTATCTTTCTGAACAACCGTTGCGAGACTTGGACCTCTATGTGTTTGTGTGTATAACATTACGAGTCAACGTGATGTCAACCACGGACTGCTGCCTAAACTATAACTATACTATCTACCTTCTTGTACCGTTGGGCACCGACAGGTGTATGTATTGTGGATCTTCTGCAGCACGTTCCAGAAATCACCAATTACGGACTGATTCGGACAGAGAACGAGGCATATATGTATAAAGTGATTCGAGAATGGAATGGTACTTGGCATGGGCACGGCATCAAGCTAGCCTGTCTCCCCCTGCACCTTTCTTAGATAATATATTGCTAATATATGATGAATAAAATATTATGATTAAATACCTACTGGTTTTTTATTGTACCTACAATAATCCTGTCATCCTTAGGTAATTACCATTAACAATATTATATGCTTAGATTCCGATAAGTGAGTCTTTAAAGTCTCCTGAGTTTTCTGTGACTACCTACTATGTTTAATTAAAACTGACAGAGTACACTTAGGGACTACTCACACTTATTCAGCTCTGTTCAGCTTTTGTCCATAGAAAACAACGATTTTGTATGAGATGCGTACGCATTCGTTCAGCCGCGGAAAGCTGAACGTACTCCATACAAAATCGTTGTTTTCTATGGACAAAAGCTGAACGGAGCTGAATAAGTGTGAGTAGTTCCTTAGGCTGCGCTTCCACCAGAGATGAGCGAGGATGCGTAGGCTAAAACTAACCAATAACAACGCTAACTTAGTTCAAGCTATGAAAGTGAAGCGATGTTATTTGTTTGTTTCACACATCCCTCGCTACGCATCCTCGCACTATTCTGGTGGAAACGCAGCCTTAGACTACCATTATAGGTCCATATATGATCAGTGAGTAAATCTTTGAATTAAACAAACTTCAACAACTAGTTATCATTTTTCAAGTCATTACAAAGCATAATTAACAATATGTTATGCATACAATAAACATTTATGCGTTAAAATAGTAATAGAGGTAAAATAACTTAAAACGAATGCACTTAACCTCACTTTTACAAAAATTAAGATTTCTCTTGAACCCCATTGTTATTATTTTTTATTTATTTTTTTAACAAAAGCTCTTAATATTCCCTTTCAAACCATGCCACTTTTATTTTTGTAGTAACTAAAAAAGTTCAATGCCAGCATTCTATGAACTTCTGCCATTCTCCTTTCAAAAATTACGTACTTATTTCTGTTGCCGCTATAACAACAAATACTAAAAACAAAATAATAAGGAGGGGTCCGTGGCTAAATAATAACAGCCGCACAGGTCCATCGATCAGGTTAAGCTACGCTTGCCGCGGTTGGTCTACGGATGGGTGACCATATTTACATACCGTGACCCCTACGTGCCTCTGAAAGCACGTTAAGCCGTTGGTCCCGGCTGTTATTCGTGGATCTTTGACAGTCGTTACGGGTAGTCAGAAGCCCGAAAACCTGACAACCAGTCTTACCAAGGGGTATCGTATTACCAGTAACAGGGTTGTGGAGGTCAGACAGGCAGTCGCTCCATGTAAAATACTGGTATTCAGCTGTATCTGGTTAGACTGGAAGCCGAGCCCAACATAGTTGGGAAAAGGAGGCAGATGATGATGACTAAAAACAAAATAAAATAAATATTTAAGGGGAGCCCCCATACAACAAACGTGTTTTTTTTCGGCGTTTTTGCTTTGCGGTACGGAACCATTCGTGTGCGAGTCCGACTCGCACTTGGCCAGTTTTTACAGAACAGCGCAAGGCCGAGGACGAACTGAATAAGTAGGTAATCGATCAAGAGACACGTATCCAACAGTAGGCAAAATTTTCCATTACTTAGATTAATAACAGAGGTAGGTAAATGGAGGGCCCCGCACCTCTGCATACCTCGCTTTTCCGCGTAAAACACTTAAGTTTACTTATTATATTTTGCTTTATTACAGGCTGCTGAAATAAAGAAATAAAGAGTATTCTATTCTGCTGAGAACTTCACATAGGTACGTGAATATCGGTAGCGTAACGAATTTCAAAGTAATAATTATTTATTCACCATTCGGGACACATTCGTGCAACTTTACGCGAACATGGAGCAACTGGAATGTCGTAAAATCGAAGCAGTTCATGAATTTATAATATATTGTACAACTGTGTTCATGCATAACCACCGAGCAACGGTTATATTATGTACAAATGAATAAACTTTCTACAGTGACGTTGAGCGCCTGATGATGTTGTGTTATGTGATTGGAAGATTTGTTGCTATTACTTTTCAAACAGGCACTCTGACATTTCAGCTTTTTTTTTTGACTTTCATTCATTTAGGTTGATGTGTTAGGACGATATATCAATAAATTTGTCATAATCAAATAAACGCTTGTCTTATGTTTCTCTTCTCTTTGCTGTCTTGTAACATTAACGTTTGATATTATTGTCATTTTATTCAAATTCACTTACAAATCCTTCTCACCACTTAATTAAGCTGCAATTTTACCTGAAATAACATAAAATCAACATTAGCATGTGATTGAAGTCCATTTAATCCAGCGTGTGTACAATTTTAACATAACAACATGGTGTTTAGTATCTAATTGAGTCGTAAAGTTTAATGTCCACATTGACTCCGATTAGGGGCACGAACTTCAGTCAACTACCGTGTCGGAGTTAGGAGAAAATTGATACCTTAGACTTAATGGTTTTATTGATTAGTGAAAAAAATGAAAATTAAATAAAAACGAAACTTTTGTTAAGATTATATACAAATCCAACACTTGATCACTATATAAATATACGTGCTAAATATAGGGTTCAAGAAACAAATTCCATTACGTATATATTTTACAATTAATTATTTTATGTTTCATTTTTTATGTGGAACGGAAAATAACCGCGAAACGCTTCGTCTTTGACAGTGCCAGAACTGATAAATTAAACCATGTGAATAAATATCACTAAGGCTAATATCAGTACGAGTGATTTCCGCTTGAACAAAAATTAATTTATTTTAATTACCTATAATTTGGGGCTAAAAAAAAGATTAACACACTCATGTTACGCGATTAGAGTGGTCGCATATGGTCAAAATACAGCAACACACAGTGAGTGAGCGTGAACCACCTCTGCCTTTCTTTCGTGGGAGACAAGCGTGATGTTGTTTCCACCTACTCCACACATATGTATTTTGTTAGTAGCACAACGTACAAATAATAAACTACTGTTAATATGGACACAGAACTGCGTTAAACAGTTTAGCAGTACAGTGTGCACAACAGATGCAACAGTTAGCACTAGATGAGCTCCTTTGCACTATTTGTTAGATACGAGTACCTACATTTAGTAAGTTGAGCAAGTGTCATGGATATTGCGATAATTTATGAAAACATGTTACTTTAATCCTATGTGAGTTTTGTAATATGGAAGATTTTGTTACTGTTATCTGGTAAATAGTTAAATGCTGTTGCTGCTCCTTGCACGAAAATATGTCTTCAGAGGGAAGAAGTTGCCCATCCTCTCCAAAATTTATCCTTAAGTTCCCTTAATAAACTTATGATGTAACCCAAGGAGCGACAGAGAAGTGCCTTTTCTATTCTGAAAATAAAGTCACTCCATAAGATAGAAAACATTCTCTGTATATCTCATTATACTTATAATAAGACATGTTGTGAACTTTCGATTAGTCAACGTCATCTGTGACCCCATTTGATATTGTTTTCCTACCCCAAGGATACAGCACCATAGATTGGGGTCTCCTCGCCATTGTTCAGGGCTATCCGAGTGGCCGAGTGCTCCCTTGAGCAATGTGCCGCTCTATTAATCCTCAAAGCAGTTGTCTGTCTGAGACTGGACGCTCCTCCATTAGTGCCTAGCTTACTCAATAACTAACAGCATGTATTTAATACCTGTTTCTTCTTAGACCAACATGTTCCCTAATCGTTTTGCGAACAAAACCGTGTAAAATCGATAGATTTGTTGAATCCAAATATTTAAATTTGAGAAACTTTCCGCGTCACTTCTTACTAGACCGCATTTTCAAAATGTCAAACCAAACTTTTTCAAAGCAATCTGTTTTTTTAAATTTATTAATCTTACGTAAATATGGTTTTTTAATAATTTCTGACTAAGTATCGAAAAGTTACTGACAATCGCAAAATGTCTGAAAACAAACTTTTTCATTTTAAAATGACGAAACCGGTTGTAAATGATTTGATTTGTGTATTGTATGTATAGACAACTATTTACACTAATAACTAAATTAAATGACTAACTAAGTATACAAATAAATACAAAAACAAAATGACACTTAGGCATCCGCATCGCTGTCATCCGGAAATGTGACCAGAAAACTGGAAGCATTGCCACGTTGAATGGCAATGCTAAGTCTTTGGCCAAAGAAACCTATGATATTTTTATTATTATAAGACATTGTGATAAAACCGTCTGCCTATTTTCTTTGACATATCAGAAATGGTCCTCCATAAAACTGGCGTTTCTGACCGGTCCTGCCCACCAAGTCGGGTTCAGAATCATCAAACTAAGCTAACGATTTTATACGGTTTCGACCGTAAAACGATGCGACATGGTTTTGGTAGTGTTGTGTCGTGGGCTCTCGTACCTACTATAAATATGTAATTACGATTTCAGAACGTTATGTGATTGTACTCTTCCATAGTCCACATGTCGTGTTTCTTTGTATGTCGTTATTGTCACTCACAAAGCGATTAGTGTCGACCGACATGAAAAGAACTTTATAAGTAAAAAATATCTCTTGGAACTCAAAACAATGGCTAAACGGTAAACAAACATAACAAAGGATGTAAACCACAAATTCTTAGAGTCGGCGACATAGCGCGACGTAGCCGCGGCCGCGGGCAGTCGTCTTACTTACTGACGAATTGTGCATACCTCTCTACTGTCACACATTGTGTCAATACTTCCAATTGTGCTAATAAAGTGAAAATCAATAATAAACCTACTGTTGATAATCAACAACCAATAAGTATTGTTTTTAATGAAGAAATAGTAATAAATAATATAAGTTCCAGCAATGATACCTACTCATAGTACAAAGTTAACTTACAATTGAGAATTTGAAGAATTCAAATTTGACAACGTTGACACACTAGACTTATGAATATACTAATGGAATTGACCTTCATAACGGGGTGTAAAATATATTCAACCTGTCAAATCACAAGTGTTCAAAATTCCTCCTATCGAAGTACCTGCGACCTTCATAGTAGATAATGCGCCGGTTTCCTCCGATTTGATAGCCGGCAACCCAGCAGAATATGAGGGTGCAATGAGTGCTAACGCCACTGATGAATTATGCAAGATATGTGACGGACGCATCGAGTGTGCCCCGACGGCTATCCTCCTGATATCCTTGGTGCACACTCTATATGGCCACATAGGACCTGAGCCTGACTACTTCGGCAAGAACAAAAAGAACATATTGAAGCAAACAAAGGAGGAAGGAAAGGGTCCCTACAAACAGTTTACGTACTTTGATAGGTTTCCCGAAGAGCAAGGCGAGAAAAACGGCGACGTAGACTTCGATAACGAATATGATTTCATCGTGGTGGGTGGAGGGACGGCTGGCTGTGTGCTAGCTAGCAGACTATCGGAGAACAGGAAATGGAAGGTAAGGAATTTATATTTTATTAATTTAATAAGACACTCGTTCTTCCTGTATTTTATTTTAACAATGTTTTCCAGTCCAATGTGTGAAATGTGTAAGTATGATTTTTCTTGTACGAACGAAGTTAAAATGAATACGCTGCCCTCCCATACCTACTGTACTTTGGAAACATTGTAAATTATTTTTAAAAAGGCTAACCGTGGAGTTTCTTGCCGGTTCTTCTCTATAGGAAAGGACCAATTGGCACCGTGCACCTAGCTTCTGACGTTTCATAAGTGCCCAGCCCATGTAGGTTTATGTGAAATAAAACATTTTGATTTAGATTTTTGAATTTGAATATTGTGATTAATCAGTATTTAATTTGCCAAATATGTTTCAGATTTGTGGATTTCTTTAATCATTTATTTATAGAAGACTATTAGTATCGTTTAATCCATTCAAAATTCTTATCGTCGATCTGTCCATAAAACAGTCAGTTTATAAAATACTCATCTTGATTGTAGGTGCTGATGATTGAAGCAGGTCCTGAGGAACCCAAGATGGCGCTGATTCCAGGACTCACGAGCGAGTTCAAGGGTTCTAACATAGACTGGCAGTACTCCATGAGGCCGAAAAAGGGGTGAGATTCAGTCCACGGTCTAAGGTTCGGGATCTGTCAAGAGATTGGCTTTTAAAATACTAGTATAATACTAGTAAAGTCAAACTTATTCAACAGTAGAGATCGTGTTTGTTTTACTCTCGTTGTGCTTACTAATATTATTTAAGGTACTTATTTCTAAGTTTTTCAGACCAAGTTCCTAAAAATCAATCTGTCGACAGATCCTGATAAAGCAACTGTAGTTTTTATCAATCATATAGTTGTATCACGTTTCAGGTTCTGCCAGAATCGAGCTGATAGAGGCTGCGAGGTAGTCCAGGGCCGAGTCCTGGGAGGCACCTCGTCTATCAACGACATGGCTTATATGAGAGGAAGCCCAGCCGACTACGACGAGTGGGCCATCAACGGGAACGAGGGTTGGTCTTACAGTGAGGTGCTGCCTTATTTCAAATATTCAGAAGGAAACTACGACAAAGATATATCAAAAAACAAGTTTTTTCATTCAACACAGGGTCCGCTCGATGTTGGCCGGTATCCTTACGTCGACGATAACGTGGATGTTTTATTGAGTGCGTTAAATGAAATAGGATACAACTACACAGATGTAAACGGTAGACATCAGTTAGGGTTCATGAGGATACAGACGATGTCTTACTTCGGTGAAAGAGTTAGTGCATTCACAGCCTTCATTGAACCTATTAGGAAGTTAAGATCTAATCTAGAAATACTGCCAGAAGCTTTAGTTACTAAAATATTCTTTAACGACAACAGAGAGACAATAACTGCTCTCGGTGTAGAATATATCAAAAATGGTACAAGAGTCATAGTGAGAGCTACGAAGGAAATTATATTAAGTGCCGGAGCGATAAACAGTCCCAAGTTACTGATGCAATCTGGAATAGGACCTAAGGAGTATTTAGAATATTTAGATCTTAAAGTGATATATGATTTACCAGTAGGCGGAAACTTTCACGATCATGTGTCAGTTTGTTTGCCTGTTATAAAACTGACAAAAACATCAACAACATCGAATTTCCCTGAGAAACTAAAAGATATTACAACGTATTACTCTAAAGGTATCGGACCTTTATCAGCAAACTTTCAAGTTGTAGCATTCTTAGAAACCACAATTTCTGATATTTTAGGAACTCCTGACATTGAGGTAAGATTCAAAGGTCACGACTCAAACATGTATTACGACAAGATTGAAATGTGTGTATCGTTGTTGACTCCTAAAAGCCGTGGTCAAGTAATCTTGAATGCTACAGATCCTGTGTTTGGAAAACCATTGGTTTACCCTAATTTTCTTAAAGACCCATCTGATGAGAAGAAATTACTGGAAGGAATCCAAGAAATCGTAAAACTATTTGATACAGACGTTTTCAAGAGTGCAGAGTATGTGTTTGATCCCCGCAGTATACTGAACAATGACTGCAAAGACCATGAGCGTGTGTCTGAGGATTTTTGGTTATGTATCATCAAACATTTCTCAACTCCTTTGCACAATTACGCCGGCACATGCAAGATGGGCACGTCCAAAGATCCTGATTCAGTTGTAGATATGAATTTAAAAGTGTTTGGAGTTAACAATTTGAGAGTCGTCGATGCGTCGATCATGCCAAAAATAACCCGCGGCTCCACTGCGGCTCCTGTTATAATGATAGCTGAAAAAGCCAGTGATATAATAAAAACGACTTGGTATTAATACAAAATTTTATTTACCTAAACCTAATTTTTGTCACCGCCTATTATAATAATGACCATTATTTTCTTTCCAGTCTTTTATGATCATCTTAGCTCCTTTCTCTGCAATCATCATTGTGGGAGCAAATGTTCCGCCTCTAGCATGTGTAGGCATTACTGAAGCGTCTATAATTCTTAGCCCTTCGATCCCATGCACCCGCAGTTGGTAATCAACAACAGAATTGGTACTGTTTTCCCCCATTCTACAAGTTCCTACAGGATTACTCATAGCTTTAGTGTAATGTCTAGCGATACAATTCCATTGATCTCTGTTGCTTAGTCTATCGCATGGGAATAGGTCTAACGGTGCAAACTTTATATCAGTTTTCTTGAATTCTTTCGTGTCAAGTAATTGAAGCGCTATGTCAATACTATCGACAAGTGTATCTAAGTCTTCAGATTCCTTGAGCAAGTTTGCTTGGACTATCGGCCGACCATATTTGGGGTTCCTTTTATTAAGCATAACCTTTCCTCTGCTTTTAGGTCTCAGTAATATAGGATTGATATTAACTAAATTATAGTACGGCAAGGGCAGGTTCGTCTCCTCTGCCGCATGCACACTTACGTTAGTCAGCATAAATTTATCGCTTCTAATAAAATTACCTTCTAAAGCGAGCTCCACATCGGGAGCGTTGAAGTTCTCGTAAAGTTGTATGAAAGCTGATACTTGAGCGATGCCTCTAGAAGCTAGCGGTCCGCTGCGGTTTTGGAACCAAGTTTTAAAATCGTTAATTACTTCGGCTTCAGTGACGAACGGGACGTCGTTCAGTACGAATGCAAGACCACCAATGGTCACTTGATCTTGATAGTTAAGTCCTACCGGGAGATCGACTATCGGTGTAATATTATGTTTCTTTACATCAGCTTTGGGACCAATACCGGACAGATGTAGCAGCCTGACATTATTGATAGCGCCTGCCGCTAAAATTATTTCTCTTTTAGCGTACGCCGGTCGTTCTTTACCTTTCTCCACTTCATAAATGACGCCATCTACATTTCTTTCTTGTTTATCAATGACTATTCTCGTCACGTATGCTCCTGTTACCACTTGAAGATTCTTTCTGTGTCTCACTGGTTTGAGGAAGGCGCTGTTAGTGCTCAGCCTTGTATTGTTGGACATCGCGAATTGGTTGTTGACTACTGCTTCCTGTATGTTGGTGTTTATGTCTAGGGTACGGAGGCCCATTTCCGTGAAGGCAGCGTTGAAGATCTCCATGTACCTGTCGGCGTGTTTGAAGCGCTGCACGTGCATCTCACCCCCTCGGGAGTGGTAGTGGGAGTTCATGAGCACGTCGTAGTCACCTTGAAATTAAAACTATAGTAAAGATTACAGGAATAAAGGTTCTGTGGGATTGCCATTGGTTTATATTGCCATTTCGGTAATAAATGGCAATATAAACCACAATATAATATACATCCTAGTTGCAAAACTTGAAATTAAATGTAAGTATTCCTAAAGAGTGAGACTGTGAGAGCGTGCGTGATCCATCGCCGCCCTTTCGATGTCCACCGCGCACAGGATGGATGGAAAGTAGCCCAGGAAGTAATTTTTTGCTCCGTTGCTGTAATTACTGTATAGCGTTCCAGTAGGAGGACAAATAGATAAATATATTATTTAATTGGATTAACGAATTCAGAAATATTAATCCAGTTTTTTGTTGACAGGTACCCACCCACATCCGATCATTAAAATCTATTTTACGGAAAAACACGTTAATCAATATACAATACTAGAGTATAAACCTTGACGACTAATCAACCATGAATACATAGATCATTCATAAGCTATTTAGTGTCGCAGTGAAAACGATGTGTTCATTTAATAAAACATAAGGAAGAATTTACCATTTACCTGAATACTTAGATAATTATGAACCTGCTATTTTATTATATTTTATCACTAGCTGTAACAATAAATTTACGACTACAAAAACAAAAGTAAATCCATTTTTTACTTCCTACACACATAATTATGCAACGATAATTTTCAGGAATTTTAGCAGATAATTTCTGAGGTTCGACTGCGTCCACTACAGGCGAATACTTTATTATGTGTTATCTACCGAATATCGTTTGATGCGATTAAGATATATGATTATAATAATACCTATTAATAAACACAGTCATTTGGAATCTTTGAAATAATAAAGCTCTAGAATAAAGTTGTATGTCTGTCGCGCATAGGGCGCAAGCAGACATGTATCATGTATGACTAGTTTGCAACTGCCACCATCGAAACTCACCGTTATCCTCAACGCTTTTAAAATGTTCTATAACACCATCGAACTTCCAGTCTAGAGAGCCCAGAGCGCCCGTGCTGTGCCACCCATCATAGTCCACCTTGGATCCCCTGGTGTACTTCATGTCATTGGTCACGCTGGACCCGCCCAGCACCTTGCCGGTCTTCACCTCGCAGCTGCCCCCAGGTCTGGAGAGGCAGGAGTAGCCGTTCCGCTCAGTTCTGTAGTTCCAGAGGATGGGGCGGTACTCTTTCGTGGGAACTCCTGGGATGTCATAGTCTATGTTCTCGTCGACGCCTGCTTCTAGTAATAGAACCTGGAATGGGGGTTCTTAATGTCAACTTTAGAATAAAATTGTATAGTCCTCTTTTTAGTAAGTATTTTCGATAAAATACAGATGAAACATTATGTCACTAAGAAACTGGAAAAGAACATAGGACATAGAGTAGACACACACGGTATTCAGATTGGTGATCAATTGGTTCATCCCTTTTGTATTGTCATCCCTAACCAATCTATCAAACATAAAATAAACATCTCAGGGAAGAATAGGTACATAGAACCTATATATCAATCAACTTAGAGGTATTCTTCATTATAATCTATACATATAATAAATCTGTAGAAGGGTCAATTCTGTACATTGAAAATATTGAAAAAATAAATAGCGGGGGGTGTTGCTGGATCGATACCAAACCCAAATATGTGATTAAAAAAATTTTTGTCTGTCTGTCTGTCTGTCTGTCTGTCTGTCTGTCTGTCTGTATATGCAGGCATCACGTGAAAACTAACGGTTCAATTTCGATGAAACTTGGTATAATTATACCTTATTATCCTGGGCATAAAATAGGATACTTTTTATCCTGGAAAAATACGTAGAAAAAAAAAATCTTATTTTTCGGTTTTATTCATAGACGTTGTTCTGTAGAACCGCGAACACACGTTGCATTACCCGTAGTGGATAATTTTCCATTTCAATTTAAGAGAATACAGTTTCCTGTAGCTTTGTGTTACGCCATGACAATAAATAAGGCTCAAGGTCAGACCCTAGGAGTTGCTGGCGTAGATCTTACCGCGAGTTGTTTTTCACACGGGCAACTTTACGTAGCTCTTTCCCGTGTGAGCAGTCCAAGAAATCTTCATGTTCATATTCCGGACGAGCTCACTAACAATGTTGTGTATGCTGAAGCTCTCAATTAACTTTCTGTCGCATTGTCACGATCACTTTTTTATTATTGCAAACTTTTCGTCACTGTCAGTAATTTACTGCTACATGCTACTTATCAAGGTCGGAATTACTATGGAAAAAATACTTACTATAGAACGCGAGCTCAACAGCAGTAGCTCAATAGAGGGATCTCCTTAATTATTATAGGCTTAGCCGTATTTGGGTCCAATAGATATTTATAAGATGTCATTGTCAGAGTTACTCAAAATGGAGAAATAAACCATCCACGCGAAGACCGACATCCGCGCGGACGGAGTCGCGGGCGGAAGCTAGTAAGTAACTAAATAGGTACATTAAGGCTATACTCATATCAAGGTCTGACAGGAAATTACTCCACAAATAATGTAGGTAATACTGAATGTATAGAAGATAGAGAATCTATAACGGTGGGATAATTACTTGATTGAAGTAGTTAGCTAGTTCATTAAAACATGAAATAGGTACAATCTTTAATGAGTGGGTTTAATACAATTAAATGCCATACCATTTAATTCAAACCGGTTAAATGGTAACCTATATATTATTTAATTAAAAGTATATTATTATTAAAATACAGTACATCGGTATTTTGAACTTCGAAGTTCAGTATGACAGTCATTGCATGAGGAAGTTAAAATGAGGATGGAAGGTTCGTAGCATATTGTAGCGCACTGCCTACTTCTAAGAAAAAATGCCTGAGTTTACGCGCGTGCGCACCTACATTTTAAAGCACAAAATGTTCTTTCTGTATTACTATGGAAATTGTTGTAATCTGATGTCATGATACGATTATAATGATACGATTATAATAATCGTTGCACCTAAATACTAAATAGCGCCTAAAAATGTTAGTTTTTCTTTTTATCGCGAATATTACAATCAAGCGTTTGTTTCCTACCTGCAAATTTATTAAAATTTTCAGATCGATACAGAGTTAAGCAAAGGTCATTTTAAAATGGCATTTCCGCTCCGATAGCAAACGCCCTGTTTGTTTCGGGTTGGCCGACCATTGGCAACGTTATCAGTCGACAGTCTCAAAAAACACGTATCGAAATATTTTACAAAAGCTATTATTTGAGATTAAGAGTCTCGAGTGAAAAGGTACTTCTCTTCGCCGTCGTCATTCCCTACTTATCTTCAGATAAGTAAATGGTCAAGGGCGAGCCAAGTCTACCCCTAAGCATAGTTGTGAACTGAAGAGTTTATGTTTCAAGTAAGTAAGTTACTTACAAAGAAAAGTATGCGCTTCGGCAATCATCGTCTATTACCAGAAATATGAACGCGCGATGATGAGATCTAATATAGAGTTGTTACAACCATAAAAGTACCTACTCGCCAATTTTGTATTGCCGTGAATACAAAACGTAACTCTATGCAATTCCAAAAAACTTTTCAATACATTTGAGTGACGCGAAGGTCACGCGCATTGCGTTGAATATTGATCGTTGGCGATTTGTTTTTTTATTATGTAAACAAAAGTAATATGCTTACAGGAAGCCATAACTAATATTTAAATAGTTACTTTATGTACTTTAGTACTTACTTATCAAAAATACGGAACGTTACAACGATACAGACAGATGACGATAGCAGTAAGTTTCTGGCTTGACTGTACTTGAATTCACGCGTGGACCATCGCCCATACCTACCATCAAGCTAGGTAGAAAATAGGGGGAGCCTATCAAATATAAGAACCAGGGCGTTACCTTCCAATCAGAGACAGCAGACAGTCTATTCGCCAGCACACACCCTGCCGTGCCCCCTCCGATGATGATGAAGTCAAACACGCTGTTCCTCAGATCCCTCTCATCGGCCTTCGTCCTCGTCGCCTTGGAGAACAGGTCAGCATCGGTAGACGCTACCAGCAGTAGCGCGTAAGTCGGCAATGCATTACTGTGGATAGGAACGGTCTAAGAATGCTTTGTAGTGAAGAGGCCCTTACTCTGTGTTACCACAGGAATACTTCGATGTAAATTAGCTCTCCAATAGTGAAATAAAATTTTCGGTATCGGATCCGTAGTTCCAAAGATTATTCGTTAGTACTATTAGCTAGTTATTCTGTGCCCCTGGTCCCCTACAAACTCGTACAAACTCATAAATACCTCTTTATAAAATATGTGGATCGCTATGCGGTTACACGCTTGCTGTTGTGTAGGTGTGTAAGATAAAGATAGGTGCTTACAGACTGCATCGACTTGCAGTCTGTTCGACGACCAATCAGTCAGTCGTGGGGGAAATCATAATTAAGTATCATAAGAAAGTTTTGTAGGTAGCTTCACTTGGTCCTAACCTAAACTATGATCAATTATCATCCTAGGTAATGATTAAGTTATTCATGTTTAAAGTATTTTTCGTAAGATCGGCTGTATCGAGCGTGTTAGTGTGAACTGACCTTAAATGTTAAACTCCAGGTAATACAATCGAAGTTACTTGAAATGCTTTAATTACATCAGTTCCGCTTATCATTAAACTTGTATTAGGCAACTGTTTTACGAATCGAATAGAAATCGAATTGCTAAGTTTCCAGCATTTTAAAAAGTGGAACGACGAAGTGGTTCTCTCTTGAATATCTAATCATCAGACTAAGGCTTAGTTGGTGTTGGCTGAATAAGGTTGAATATCAGTACCTAATAAATATATGAAATAAGTTGACAGTTCATCTAACTCCGCAAAATAATGATCACCTCATAGACGAGTACATGCGCCATCATTAATACTGTGTTAACATTGCATTTTTTTTATCTAAGTATAATATAAGTAAACTATGAAGGTTGGCATTTATTGTTTTTTTGCAAACTACCCCCTTAATGGGGATTGGGGGGTGTGAAAATTTGTATGGAAGAATTTTAACGCGCGGTCCGATTAACTCGAAAGTCAGTATTTATACTTACGACCAAAAATAAATAATAACGTGGATCCGGGTTTTTCGAAAATCTACCCCAAACTGCGTGAAAAGGGGTAGTAAAAAATTGTGCTCAACAACGTAAATAACACAATGAATGTTGTAGGTACCCATTGCTACTGATAGTGTGGTACACAACTACCCCGCAGGTCTTTCAAATCAAATGAATCATTAATTATAAGTTGATTAGTTTTTACTGTCTTCCAAATTACTTCTTAATTAATACAAAATTATAAATTAAAAGTATAATTTAATAACCGTGAGTCAGCCAAGACCGATAAAATCCATAAAAGTGTATTTAACTATTGTTTATCTATACTAATATTATAAAGAGGTACAGTTTGTATGTTTGTATGTAGGGGGTAATCTCTGGAACTACCAGTCGGAATTGAAAAAATCTTTTTGTATTTGACAGCCCAATTTAACACCACGCTATAACCCTTAGGAGCTGAGCAGAAAGAAAAAAGTCAGAAAGAACGCTGAAAGAAAGAAAGCAACAACGAAGTAATAGCGGGTAGGCGATGAGATGCACCGGGGTGGGGCGGGGGAACTAGACATTTCAAGCGGACTAAGTCGCGGGCAGAAGCTAGTCACACTAATATTATAAAGGCGAAAGTTTGTGAGTGTGGATGTGTTTATATGTTTGTTACTTCTTCACGCTCAAACGGCTGGACCAATTTTGATAAGATTTTGTATGGAGGTAGCTGATACCCTGGATTAACATATAGGCTACTTTTTATCCCGATATCCCCTCGGGATCGACATTTACGCGGGTGAAGCCGCGGGGCGCAGCTAGTATTATATAAAATTCAAAGTCCTGACTGACTGATCTATCAACGCACAGCTTAAACCGCATGGTTTTTCGAAATTCCACCCCTAAGAGGGTGCTCTTAGGGGTGGAATTTCGATTGCTGGTTTCTCCTCATGTGTACATTGTGAAAGCTTACTTTTCACTGTAACTATTAAACTGACTGACTGTAATCTTCACGATTGCACGAGTGCCAGTTTTATTAAATATTGACCAAACCTGCATGCCAGCAGGCAATAATCAGGATGCCATGACCTTGCCCGACATCCACGGAATAAAACCCAACTAACACCGCACATCATAATCAGCCCATAATGCGTGTCCCAGCAGTGGGAGGGATCCCACTGCTGGGACACGGGCCTCTTCTCTGTGACAAGGAATGGGTCGTAATCCACCACGCACAAACTCACAAAGTATCAAACACAAACTCTACAAAACACTGTTACAAAACTCGGACCCCACCTCAAAAAACTCAGCTTCATGTTCAAGCCACTTGTCAAAACAACGTACAGCCAGCTTCGTTGGCCAATCCTGAGTGGAAGTGCAGTAGCGATGCGCAGGCGCACACATCCTGCACTTTCGACACCGGGGATGTAGGGAAACTGTCTGCAGTGGCCTCAGTCGGTAGCCCCTGACAGTGAGCTGATTACATGCGGACGTAGCTCGGATGTTCTAGTTGGAATGTTCCTGTGTGTTGCAAACGGCGGTTCCTTGTTTTCACTTGCTGTGTTTTCTAATGTAATGTTAAGTTGTATTTATTTATTCGCAGTATAGATGGGTACACAGACACACTTTCTGATTGAGCTCTTGTAGAGCTGAGAGTGTGTTACATAGTTTACATATTAAGATTGCATATGTAGAGCAGTTTCATTTTCAATGTCAAAAAAAACCGTGTGACAATTCATCAGCAGTGATCGGAGTAGATAGATTGAATTGGGGTCACACATTCCTCCGGAATTTCGGAATTGGTATTGTCGTGAAAACAGATTAATAATAAATATAAATACAGATAAATTTAAATTTTGAATTGTGTGGTAATAATATCACTACCAACATTAACAATATTTAATTGGATCCGGAAATACCGGAATTACTTTCCTGGAAAATGGCTTATCCATGTTATTCATTCTGTGGGCATTTATGATACAAGAACCAAAAATCAATCTACCTACTCCGATCTATGTTCATCAGCGACGAATGTGTATGCGACTCTCAAACAATATTTTCCTAACAATGACAGTCAATCATATCAATATTCACTTATTGATTGACCGCCTACGCACATAAATAATTAATTGACCGGCCAACTTTTTTTTTTATTTTTTTTCCCGGCGTTTGAAATTGGTAAAGGTCAATTGCCCTCTTAATATTCCAACGATATTTTGATCGAGTAACAGAAACAATACTGCCTGTTCTTCACGAGGCCGAGGGCCTGAAATCAGTTATCTTTGGTAGGCAGCTTATGATGGAAACAGCAGAATCCGGATCAAATGGTCAATTGACATGCTTCAGGGTTCTCTAGCTCTTTGTACAAATTTAGAAATCGCAATCGTGTAAGCTATAATAAAAAAAAATATCGTCATAATAAGCAGGCAGTCTTGTTAATCTGTGAATTAGAGAAATACAGAGCGTATCGTTACATTCGCTACAATAAAACTTAGATATCGTTCGCAAGTTGTGACTACAGACTTACTGCTTCAGTACCTATACGCACTATCGCAATATTTGTAACAGTTTATATCAAAGTTACATGCGTACCGGAACAGAACAACCTGTCTATAAATCACTTGCCTAGTCTTGCAATCTGTTCTGAAGCGCCACTGAATATAGTAGTGAGCAGAAGTTTCACTTCATACAATACTACAAACTGTAAAGTATTTCTCATACTTACCAATCATGGCATGGATCATGGATGCTTTACAGGTTGTCTTTTATGTTATGTTTAGAATGTCAAAAAGCTAGTAATTTAAACCAACTGAAGAAGCTACGTTTTATTCAGTTTAGAATGAATTTTAGTTGGTAAGTAGTTATAGCTATATCTACGAAGAGACATTCTTCTTCCTTCACGATCACGACTCTTGGCTGATTATAAATACACAGTGTACAAGAATAATGTACCGTGGAGTTTCTTGCCTCTATAGGAAACGATTAATTGGAACTGTGTACCTACCTTCTGACGTTTCATACGTACCCACGTACGTATACTCACTCTTTTGTTGGCTGTACCGACGGCGGCGGCGCGACGGCGGCGACTATCAAGCCCCTTCGTCCTACAGTGTCATTGCAACTTGCAAGTCATCGCGAATGTTCTACTAGAATAATAATGATATAACCTTTATTTTCATTTTTCAGGTTACTTTGGCTTTATGTTCTACTAGAACGCTGTCGTGTTTATGACACAGTTCCCCAGAGACAACAAAGCATAAAGTCCTCTTAACCTAATTAACTAACAACATGATACACAAGGTGTGTCGGAAATTGGCGCAGCGTTAAGAATAGAGCGCTCTCCGTCCGTGAGCCTTGTATTATAGAGCCACTATGTCTAGAGGATCAGCAGCAGCGTCCTACTGTATGCTAATAACATTCAGCGATCACCAATTCGTTTACAAAGCGTGCCGGAATAAATCAGTGATCGTGGCAAAATGATCGGTTGTCACTTATATGACATGAATAATTATTTACTTTGTAAAGTATAAGGCATATCCTTTATTACATTTACATACATAATATTAATTACATTTTAAAATATTTAAAAAAGTAGCCCATGGCATCAGGAACAGGGTTCAAGCTGCCGGTGGTAAGGGCTAGACAGAGGAACCTCCTCACTATGGTTGCCGTGTCCAGGAGTACTCCTTTCTGAATCAAGCCCTTGACCCAGCCGCGCAATGAGAGCCTCCTGTGGTGTTGGTCGAGACTCGCCGCTATTAGGCCATTTACTGCAACGATTATTGGAACAATGATTGCAGAGTCTACGCCCCACATGTCGACAACCTCGTATGCTAAGTCAAGATATTTGTTTTTTTTTTCTTTCTCAGCTTTCATGAGATTCTCGTCATGAGGGACAGCGATATCTACAATTATTGCTTGGCGCTCTCGTAGATCTATCACAAATATAGTAGCCTTATTGGCTACAATAGTCCTGTCAGTAATGATAAATCAATCCCAGTGCAATATAGCGTGACCAATCTTGAGAACTGGGTCTGGCGCATACTTGTAGTGTAGAACTTCGGACTCCACAAGGTTGTAGGTACTTCAAGGCACGTAGCTGGTGGATAATCCTAGCCACTAGATTGTGTCTGTTCAAGTACTCGCCGTTAGCAAGACGAAAACAGCCGGAAACAATATGTCAGATTGAGTCACCGAGACGGTGCAGGTGGCATGCCCGACAGATGACAAAACGGTACCGTCCTTGACAATGTATTTTTAATGTTTTTAGGTACTTTGTTATTATTTTAAAAATTATTGTGATTATGAGGACTATATGGGTGCATTATATGTATAATTATTTTGTTTTTTTAGTTACCCAGTAACTGGGTCGTGGGGGTGAGATAGGCAGTCGCTCCATGTAAAATACTGGTCTTCAGCTGCATCTGTTTAGTCTGGCTGAGTCCTCTTTCCCTTCTGCTGGTTTGTGTTATTCGGTTTACCCAATGTCATTACCATAATTTTTAGTAAGCCGACCCTTATACTGTTATGTGTCAGCTATAGTGTTGTGGACATATAATTAGGAACGACGGATACCGAACTCACTTTTCGATAAAAAAATTGCTGTTTTGTTGTTTGTATCAATTAATTTAATTTAAATATTAAATTAAAATGTTTATTTATGACAAATAGGTCCAATTGTTAGTGACATTGTTCTTAAAAACTATTGTAAGTAAACAAACAGAAACAAAAAAAACCCGACTGTGGTAAAAACTTATGTTAAAAGAAACTGAAAAGCTAGCAACAAGCCCATTTTAAATTAAATAAAAGTTGGAAGCAGGCGGGACCCATACCATTTTTATTATATTTTCAAATTCAAATGGGTCCCGCCTGCTTCCAACTTTTATTTAATTTAAAATGGGCTTGTCTTTATTAGCAGTTCAGTTTCTTTTAACTTAAGTTTTTTACCACAGTCGGGTTTCTTTATTTTTTTAAATAACTTTTTTTATTTCCAGCTTTTTAGTTTACAAATGTGAAAGATTTCGCAGACGATTTAGTTCTTGGTAGGTGTTTTTTACGATTTCTTACTTCGAATTGCTTTTAACCATCTGTGTTGAATATATTTTTGTTATCACCTATTAAAACCCTTTATTATGATACCCCACTCGATAGGTTTAAAAAAAAATTTTTTTTGAAGACAATATGGCGCCAAAAATCGGCCATTTTTTTTTTTTTTGATATACCCAGTTTCGCTCTCACAATTAAGACGAATCTAACGGCACCTCTCAAAATGAAATCGATTAAGCCGTTTAAGCTACAGAGTGTGCCAAAGAAATATACATACATACATACACTCGAAAAACATAACCCTCCTTCTGGCACAGTCGGGAAAACTCAAAATGATTTTTATTAAATACCTATTCAATAACGATACCCCACGTGACATGGTTTGTTGACTTTAATTTTTTCCATTTTCACAATATGGCGTCCAGTAGTCGCCATATTGAATTTTCACTAACGTCATGTCTTTAGTGACACTCGCCGGACTAAGAGGAATCGATTGACGTGTGAATCATAAAAATCGGCCCAGGCGATTGGTCTGCTTAGTGCTTCAAAGGAACATACAAACATACATACATAGGCTGATAAACACATTACCACTCCTTTGCGTCGCGCAGTCGGGTAAAAACAAAAAGAAAATTGTAAGGTTAGCTGTGGTATCTTCTGACCAGCACCTGCACAGCGAGCGACAACCAGGGTGCGTCGTACTTCCATCAACATACTTAGGATGCCGTTAGAACATGACCGCGCACTTGACAAGATGGAATTTGTTTTTTTGCGCATTAAGGTGTAAAAATCATTGATATGCGCAAATTCGAACATACCGGACGCACTACAAAAGCACGGCAGCCCCAACTTATTTTTCTTTTCCTGAAGCATACATATCTTCTATACATATAATAAAATTGTAGAAAAGTGGTGTCTGTACAATGGAAATATATTTAAAAAAAGTAGCAGGGGTTGTTATTATATCGATGCCGAACCCGAAAATGTAATTAATTTTTTTTTTGTCTGTTTATCTGTTTGTCTGTTTGTCTGCTGTGTTTGTGCACGCTAATATCAGAAACGGCTTATTCGATTTAGATGCGGTTTTCACTAATATATTGTAGTAAGCCTCAGTTAACATTTAGTGTTTATTTCATGTCAATCGGTTCATAAATAAAAAAGTTATGTCAATTTAAAGAATCACGGCGAACATTTGTTAAGGTATTCTATCAGAGTACATAAACGCCTCGCGCCTGCGCGTCCGTGGCTATATATACAAGGTGTAACGGAAAGGGGGTATCAACCCTGAAGGAGGTGAATGAAGATGAAAAAAAAAATTTGGACCTCCCATAGTAATAGCACATCAATGATTTACTATTACTATGGGAGGTCCAAATTTTTTTTCATATTTCGACCTATGTTCTTTGGGGAAATTTGTTCAGTTTTATGAGCACATTCACCTCCTTCAGGGTTGATAGTGTTGATACCCCCTTTCCGTTACACCTTGTATAAAGCGCGCTGAGAGCCGCGCCGCTGCCATAATTCCGGTCCAGCCTGTCCCTTGCTGCCCTCTCCCAGCGACGCCCTAAGCCGAGGTCCGTACCCCACAGGGGGTGCCCTTAGCGTGTAGTCGCTTAGTTTTTAAGTTTATATTGTGTAGTTAAGTTGTGTATTATGCCCTGGCTGGAGGCCTTAATTTATTGAGGCATCCACAGGAAAGCCAGGTTAAGCAGTCGACAACCCCTCAGGTTGAACTGCGAGATGACCATTTCAAAAGAAAACGCGCCGCTGCCATAAGGATTCGGTTATTCGTAGCGAACGCACGTATCCTGGAGAGTATAGGCGAATAGTTGGATTCGATTATTGCGATTTACTTGAATACTGACTGTTTGCATATTTCATTTATTTATATTTTAGGGTTTGTAGGTTAGGTTCTTTTTCTTAATTTTCTTTAAAATTTTGTAAGTATTTGGTATAGGTTAGGCGGTTCTTTCCTTGATTATTGGGTATTTACTTATCTTAATTTTTATTTAGGGTTTTGTAAATAAATATTGTAAGCATTTATTATTGGTTAGGCATTTCTTTCCCTGATTTTCGGTATACTTATCTTAATTTGTATTTAGGGTTTGTATATAAATATTATAAGTATTTGGTATAGGTTAGGCATTTCTTTTCTTGATTTTCTTTATTAATTATAAGTTCATTAGCTTAGGTTAGTCATTATTTTTTCTAGCAATTCTTTTGTTTTATAAAGTTAGTACGTTTGTCTGTATAGAAGAATAGCACCACCCCTTACTTCCCGTGGGTTTCGTAAAAGGCGACTAAGGGTCTCACCGGAGAATGGGCAGCAGCGTTCTCTATGCATTCCACCACCATACCATACTGTGATCGCCAACCCGCCTGCCAAGCGTGGCGATTATGGCAAACCCCCCCAAAATTGGGGGAGGCCTATGTCCAGCAGTGGACGTCTATCGGCTGAAATGATGATGATAATGAGGTTTGGTTTACACGTCTTAACACTTATTACTTAAACTGTGATAATTTTAGACTGTATAATAATCTGTAAGTATTTATAATTTAATTGTTTACGATAGTACGTGTTTACTAAATAACTGTGTGTTAAGTAGTAAGTACTATTTTATTGTAAGAATGCCTCGAAGAAGATCCAACCTCTCCCAATGTAGCAGAAATGCTAAAAGGATGAGATTAGTTCGATCACAGGAATCTATGGAAGGTCGTGAGGCAAAAGGCTCTCTGCACCAGGCTAGGTTTCGTGCTGCAGAAACTTCGACTCAGCGAGAATCTCGACTGAGTTCAAATCGTTCTCGAATGATGACAACTCGAAATAGGGAAAACGGGGAACAACGAAAGGCACGTTTATCTGTCGATCGCGAAGCTCACGCGCTATCGCGTGAGTCTGAGACTTTTGCTGTCAGGGAAATCCGCCTGAGCTCCCAGAGAGTACGGACAACAAATGCTCGATTCCAGGAGACACAGGACGAACGGGAAATACGTCTCACTGCCGATCGTGAAGCTCATACACTATCGCGTGAGTCTGAGACTTTCACTGATAGGGAAATTCGTCTGAGTTCTCAGAGGGTTCGGACAGCAAATGTTCGGTCTCAGGAAACACAGGAAGAACGAGAAATACGTCTCACTGCCGATCGTGAAGCTCAAGCACTAGAGTCTGAGACTTTCACTGAAATTCGCCTGAGTTCTCAGAGGGTTCGGACAGCAAATGCCCGCTCTGTAGACGGTATATGTAATTCAAAATATGCTGCCCGAAAAGTCACTATTCCACGCGGACGAAGTCGCGGGCACAGCTAGTATGATAATAATTTTGTAAATATGTAATATTAGCTACTGTCTTCACCCTCCCCCATTCACCCTCTTAGGGGTGGAATTTCGAAAAACCCTTTCTTAGTGGATACCTACTCTTCACAAAGGACCCACCCTACCAACTTTGTATTTTATAATATACTAGCTGACCCGGCAAACGTTGTTTTGCCATATAAATTATTTCTAGATGCCCGGCGCTACTTCGTTCGCGTGGTGTCCTACCCCTTACCCAACCCTACACCTACCCTTCCTACCCTCCTCCTACCCTACTCCTACACTACTCCTACCCTACTTCTACCTTACTCCTAACCTACTCCTAATCTACTCCTGCCCTACTCCTAACCTACTCCTAATTTACTCCTACCCTATTCCTAACCTACTCCTACCCTACCCCTAACCAACTCCTACACTACTCCTACCTTATCTATCTATAATATAAAAATGAATCGCTGAATGTGTTGCTAAGCGCAAATCTCGAGAACAGCTGAACCGATTTCGCTAATTCTTTTTTTAGAATATTCCTTGAAGTACGAGGATGGTTCTTACGCAGAGAAAAAATTAATATATCTATGGAGTAGGGTAGAAGTAGGGTAGGAGTAGGGTATGAGTAGGGTAGGAGTAGGGTAGGAGTAGTGTAGGAGTAGGGTAGGAGTAGGGTAGGAGCAGGGTAGAAGTAGGGTAGGAGTAGAGTAGAAGTAGGTAGGAGTAGAGTAGAAGTAGGTAGGAGTAGGGTATGAGTAGGGTAGGAGTAGGGTAGGAGTAGTGTAGGAGTAGGGTAGGAGTAGGGTAGGAGCAGGGTAGGAGTAGTGTAGAAGTAGGTTAGGAGTACCTAGGGTAGGAGTAGGGTAGGTGTAGGTTAGAAGTAGGGTAGGAGTAGGGTAGGAGTAGGGTAGGAGTAGGGTAGGAGTAGTGTAGGAGTAGGATAGGAGTAGGGTTGGAGTAGGGTAGGAGTAATGTAGGAGTAAGGTAGGAGTAGGGTAGGGGTAGGAAATAATTTATATGGCAAAACAACGTTTGCCGGGTCAGCTAGTAAGTAAATAAAAGTATTAAATAAAAAAATAAAAAGTAATAAAATAAAAAGTATCCTATGCCCGTCTCCTGGTTCTAAGCTACCTCCCCAATAATTTTCAGCCAAATCGATTCAGCCGTTCTTGAATTATAAATAGTGTAACTAACACGACTTTCTTATAAATAAATAGATAGGATAGATTTGATTTGAAGTGTAAAAGTGTTTGTACAAACCTGCTTACAGAAATTAATATCAATGTCATGATCTCCAGCACCACAATTTAGAATTACAATTTCCAGTAAACTAAATCAGCCCGTGAACATGTGGATGTTTTTTTTTTCTAAATCACCTATCCTAATATACATTTAGTTTCAGCCACACAACGAAAACCTTTCTGGGTTTATATGCGTGCCAACTATGAGTTCCACGCAGACTTCCGCTAGAGTACAAGACTCAACTTTATTGAAAAAATTCATAACATTACAATGTCATTGTTTTTGAATTTCTTGTTTAAATATTTTGGCGTAATTACTTTTAATATTCTTAATTGTATAAAATATCAGTCTTGTAAATTATAAATATCGGTCAGGTAAGTATGATAAGTTCTCCCATAGCTGCTGAGTCCGTAGCTGATAAAGAAGTCTGCTAGGGCCAGAACATTCGAAACGTTTTGTAAGGCAGTTTATATTTCAGTATGCTAAGCTTACCTAGAATAGACCTCAGCTTGTTGCATACGTAATCTTTGTACGGTCCCCAACAGAATCGGCTATCAAACATAAGACCGATATACCTACATGTGTTTAACAACTACTTCTATTAACGGACATTTGGAAGTCTTTGGCGAGCTATATGTATATGTAAGCAAGTGTGTTCGTGAGCTATAAGTCTATAGCTGTAGGCATAGTGGAGCATTATTATTGTGTGATGAATGTATGTGAACAATTTTTGTTTTTGTTGCGTTTATTACTAATCCTACGTCATGAGCCCATTTATTTACACATTTCGTCGAAGTTACGTTGTATGGTTTCCTCAGGTGTCCTGTATTTTTTTATTTGCGACTAATATACAAATGTTTAGGGCTGATTTAGTTTACAGAAAATTAGACGTCACTTTTTCAGAACTGACAAGAGCACTGGCTAAGGGCATATGGCATTAGACTGACCAAGAGCCCAGGAGTTCGAACAGTTCCAATTGGAGGAGGGTCACCATCAATGGATTGAACCCACTCCTGTAACTAGAATATTTAATCGAATTGGAGGGTTTCTTAGAAATACTAGTACTTAACGTAGACATGAATAAATAGTAAGAAGAAACACAGATTTTTTTTTTAGTCTCAAGAGTTGGGTGTATGATTGTTAGACAAAACAACCCACCAAAAACATTTTCATGTAAAATGTTGCCAAGTTAAGACCATATGGCTCGCACTGTCAAAAAGTTATCAGATCTCATGTAGAGCCAAGCTTCTAACTCTGCCAGCGCTAACTTCACAAACTCTACACCTTAGTCAAAATATGAGGCTTGGCCGTTTCGTTAGTAGAAGAACTATTGTATAACAGAAAAGTAATGAACAGTGAATACATTTTTCACCTTACGCCCATGTGATGGTAGCGAATAGGGTTGGGGGGTAAAAGTTCCAAGTTTTAGATTTTTTTGTTATTTGTGTACTAATACTAGCTTATATACCAAATTTCAGCTTTCTAGGACTTCAGAAAGTACTTACCCTATGAATTTTAATGACCATCAGTGAGTCAGTGACAAAATCGGGGTTTTTTTAGATATCAACAAAATCTAAAGTTAAAATTAAAAAGCAATTAAAACTTTATAAGCTTTATGTATATTATTTTTAATAAGTCCACTATTCGACATCATATCCCGAGAATTTTGTTTATCTGGTATAATCCAAACAAAAGTTATGAGGGTTCAAAAAATCGACGAAGCGCCTCGAGAAAAGGTAGGTAGTGCCCTCGCGCTTCGCTTGGCTGGTCTTGGCGGGGGCACTCCCGTGCACACAGATAATTAATACGTAAATAATGTGCTCGTTGCCAAAAACTCGCGAACATCAAAGAAACGACTCCGTGACGTCATCGTGTTCAACATTCAGCTGTGTTTGAGGGCCACATGTCTAGTGTCTGCCTGAACATACAGACAATGTTACTCACAGTTGCTTAGTCTAAGATGTAACCTGATAGCGACCTTCACGCACAGGCGTCAACCAAATGAATAGTATTGTTATATTGAAGGTCGCGAAGGTTGTAAAGTCAGAGAAATTAATTGTGTAGCAAATTAACTACCAACTTAAATTGCCCGTAAGTTCGAATCACAATTATCTTTCTTTGACAGTTGGATGAAATCGCAAATACAAATTGACGTAGTGTGTCAATTTGATAAACGATTAATTTCCCTGACTGTAAATACTATTCATAACATAATAAAATATGTATACAGTAATATTTTTCAGCTGTGCGTTATATGATCTAATTTTTGTTTAATTAGGTGTCGCTCCCGTTTGGTAACGCTACATAATTATACTTACCTACAGCGGTGTATCGCATGCACCAGGTACAGTCAGTATGTTAAGTCTAATTTTTAAGGAATGTTAATATTTGTTTGAAATGAAATACTTAAGTAATTTAAGATTTATGTTTTTTTTTATGCTTTAGTAGCATTTATCATAAACATACATCCGCTGGTCCCGGGTGTCCTTAGTTGTAGATCTTTAGCAGTCAGAAGCCCAAAAGCCTGACAATTAGTTTTAGGGGTATCGTATTACCCAGTAGCTGGGTTGTGAAGATCAGATAGGCAGTCGCTTCATGTAAAATACTGGTATTCTGGTAGTTGGACTGGAAGCCGACCCCAACATAGTTGGGAAAAGGCCAGGCAGATGATGATGGGGTCTATTTAATACCTATCTCACAAATCACAATACGATGCGACATACATAATATACATAAAAGGTAGTACTTATACAACATTATTTTTAGTATATGCGAAACCCGAAACACATGTCTAGTATTTTTATATAAAGAATTTATGTACAAAATTTCAAAACTGTATCATGAAAAATCACAAAGTTATAAGCTTGTTAAGTTACCTGTTTGTCCGTACAAAAACATGGTCACCCGCGTCGCTCGCGCCGCGCCGTCTGGCGCTCATTGATAATAGTACCTAGGTACCTAACCGTTCGGCGCGGAGATTGGATAACCTACGTAGTGTCGCTCGGTGTACAACTCTTAACCTTTTTTAAATATTTTTGGGACAAAATTTAAAAATTATTGGAATCGATTCAGTTAGGTACTTATTCTAAACAAACTATATTCAGGTTTCACATATAGGTACTAAAAACAACGTTGTATATTGTATAAATAAAAAGGTTGCAACAAGTATATTGTAGTAAATTACGCATTTCGAACTAATAGGTAGTTAGAAAGAACGCTGAGCGACAGTGGAGGGGGTGTGTCTGCGCACGGGCACGTGTCCTAAAGTACTATAGGCTATTGTTTTATATATACATACATATAAGTTTTCTAGCGTTGCGCTCCCTTCATACCACCAATTCGATCGTTAAATCGCTCGTGCGCAGGTAAACGCCAGCGTTCTTTTTACGAGACGCGACCAATACATCCAATCTTTTCTTTCAAACTGTATGACAAATTACGTCTGTCTCTGTCTTACAGTTTCGCAAAGTATTGTCTTAAACCGGATTTCGTTTACTGCTCAATAACAATCACCAAGGATAGGGCGTACTCCGAACCTTTTTGTACATACCTGCACTTCTTTTGTTAGAATTTTTTATCTGTGAATCTTAAAAATATTATCATTTGTGTTCTGTGCAGTACTTAGGGGGAGGCCTATGTCCAGCAGTGGGCTGGACATAGGCCTCCCCCTAAAGGGGGGGGGTCATTAATATGGTAGTTTTAAAGGTAGAAAATAAAATGAATATTGAATGAATTCGGCAAACCATAACTTTTTACTCTGACTGAACTTTAAGGTGTGCTCAGGTACGTAATATCTACAAACATAACCAATCATATGTAGCGTTACCAAACGGGAGCGACCCGTTAGTATTATTGTAAAAGAAAGAGGGAAAGAACACAATTCATCGATCTTGAATTGTGTCGTCTGTGTCACAGTACAAAGATCATACAGTATTATAACTCGGCCGTAACCTTGAAATAAATGCCTACAGCCGCGCGGTACGTAAACATGCGATAGGGCTGGCGCCTCCAGCATTTTAATTACATTTGCCTACTTTGTGTTTCCATTTAGTTTTGTTATTATATTTTACTGTGTGTACATAAATAATAAAATAAATAAATAAATATACTTACTTTTTTTATATAAACAAATAAAATACTTTGTGAATTGAATAGGAAGAGTTTAATAAAAATGCGTGTTGTTTTATGTTTGGTAGATTTAATTAAAAAACCATGTCTATGTTTGAATAACGAATCTTATAAATTTGCGACCCAAAAATATTTGCGCCTCGACTGAGACGTACGAAATGCTTTATTATTAAATTTTAAAGTATAAAAAATCCGCATTCTAATATAAAGCTTAACTAAAAATTGTTTTGGGAAACATGGACAAGGTGGAGAAAAAGGAGTATCTTTTACTTGGTTATAGATACCTGCAGCTACTTTACAATTTATATCTTTGGTTTTAAATGAAGTTCGGAATATTTCCTCCATTTTTGTATATATTTCAATCAAAAAAGTTTGCGAATTAATTTTATTGTAGTCCGTATATCTTAATCATAGTATAATCTTATTGTAGCACAATATAGCCTACTCGTCATATTAAATATGTACTTGAACTTATTTTTAGTGAAAAAATCGCGCGGTTATTGTTAAAAAAACAACACACCGTCCGTTCGTCACTGCGGCACAGTCGCGACTGTCTGCATGCCGAGCGCATGCCGAGGTCGAGGCGCGTAGGTATAGCTTGCGTTTCGTCCGTTTGTATGAAGTCGAAATACTGTATGATCTTTATACTGTGTCTGTGTGGTGCCGGACTTAAAGAATTGCACCACCCCACACTTCTCGTGGGTGTCGTAAAAGGCGACTAAGGGGCGTACCGGAGAATGGGCAGCAGCGTTCTCTATACATTCCACCACCATACCACACTGCGATCGCCAACCCGCCTGCCAAGCGTGGCGATTATGGCAAACGGGGGGGTTTGCAACCTTTTCGGGGAGGCCTATGTCCAGCAGTGGACTTCTTTTGGCTGAAATGATGAATGATGAATTGTGTGAGAGATGATGCATGATGCTCGGAAGAATGTAAATAATATGAGTGTGGAATACTGAAATGCTGACAGATGCCGACCACTAATATATCATTCTGAATGTACCATTGTTCCAAAATTTGTGAATGCAGTTAGCGATTCCTCAATAATTTAGGGACAGTCTCCTAAAAACATTTTCCTGTCAGTAGCTACCTGCCCCGTCTCAAAACTCCACGCCGTGTTTCTTGCGATAAGCGCAAAAAACATTTTGTAATTTACAATATTGTATTTGTGTGTGTAAAAAAAAACTTAGCAATCCTAACGTAATAATGTCTTCAGCAACTTTACTTTTTCTTATAATATTTTCTTATTTGCCAAGATTATGCACGTGTAATAAATGGTGCAATACAATCAAACACTTACAGGGCACTGATAGCTTACGCGTTGTACGATAATTCTTGTGAGTCAAGAACTGAGAACTAGCTCACATCAAGGAAAAAATAATAATTTCAGGCTTAATATTTTTGCTCCTAATGTATGCCATGTTTAGGTATGTGCACTGTGCATGTGCGTTTCAAGTGGTTCGATTTTAGCACGAAATTAATGTTAGACATGTTCGGCGGCCGACGAAATATTATCTTTCTTTCGGAAACGAAAACTGCAGCTGATTTTTTTTCAGTCTTAACTATTTTTAAAATAACTCAGTCAGTATCTATACATTCCATAGCTAATATACAATGGTGGATTGTATAGGCGCGTACCTATAATAGCTATTGATTGGCCACGACGCCACGTCACTCGACCGTGGGATGATGGAGTACTGCATGTAGGTATTATATATCTGACGTACTTACTCTAACTATTGCTGAATATTATCTTTCATAGCTTTTTACGTCTACGCATCTATCATTGTCTGTCATCAGCACACGACATAGACTTCTCCGATTGCACGCCATTCATCTCGATTCTCGGCAACTCTCATCCAGCTGCTACCCCGCCATCCTGCGAAGAGCGTCGTACCAGCCTGAGGGTATCTTTCACTCAAGACCACGTCTACCGCAACGGTCATCATTCTACGGCTAATATGGCCGACCAATTGCCACTTTAGCTTGTTTACTCTGTTAGCTGTCGACAACTTTGGTTCTCTGTCGGATCACCTCATTTCGGATTCTATCCCTCAGAGAGACTTCAAGCATAGCTCGTTCCATAGCTCGCTGAGCGACCTTGAATGTATGGACTAGCCGTACCGTTAGTGTCCACGTATGGCTCTGTAAGTCATAATAGGCAGGACGCACTGATTGAAGATCTTAGTCTTTAGGTGTTTATCAACCTTTTTAATAGACCGTGCTTCAACGAAGCAGTAAATAACCATACTTACACCAAGCATTTACTGAAATACACACCATGCAGTTCAGTAGCCCAAGTAACACAGTCTTGGAGGTTTAAAACAAATCTGTCTATTGACAGTCTATTCATGGTTAATCTTTAGATAGGGGCTTTCTAAAGGTGGTTTCAATAAAGAAAATGTACTCTTATAGAGTTTTTTTTCTCAAGTTCGATTATTTTTAGAGAATTTGTTCTATAGCACACTTATTTTAAGTACGTTTATAAGTATATTGAATGTTTTAAGCTAAAATGCTCTACAAATAGTTAATAAAGCCTGAAGGTACCTAACTTGAAGTAATTTTATAGATAAGATGATATTTTTTAAGACAAAACATTCTATTTTAGCTATTGGTACTCTTATCTTTGTTTATAAAGAGACTTTAAAATACTTTAATAGATATTTTTCAGTTTGTCTAAAAAAAGATAGTGAAAAGGTGTTTTTAGTGTTTTTTTTCCTAAAAATGGCTTAATCAAGTGCATTTGTATTAAATATTTGAATTGGATGAGTTTATGCAATGGAGACAGTGAAAAAAATTAAAAGGTCTGGTGGCTTTCGTCGAAAAATCGGCAAATATTTAAAAAAGAAGAAAAATGAAGAAGAGTCACTAAATAATTCAGATTCAGAATCGAAACTTTCTCATAGCTTCCTCCAAAACGTGGGAAATTGTTCTACGACAGAAGATACAACAGAATTTGCAGTGTCCGGGGTACAACATCACAAAATTATGTTAGTGAGCAATCCGATTCGGATGAAAACCTACCAGACTTATGTTGACACTGCGTCTTTGGCACCGCCGCCGGCGTATACATACTTACCTACTATTATACCTACTATTTTTCACATTGTCTATAAATAAAACAGAAATATCTTTTACTTAAGGCCTACGCAGATCGGGACAGCAGGGCAAAGAATTTCCGCGGGAGACGCTCCGGGCGTCGGGAGCCGCGTGACGACTCCCGGCCACCGTAGGCGCGGGCCTGCGGGCGGAGAGTAATGGGTAGCTCACCGCCCGATCAGGACCAGGCCCGTGCCGGACGGCGCGTACGTGTTCCACGCGCGCCTCAAAGAGATGTCAGCATCGAGGAGGGGCCCCTTAGGGCCGAAGCCTGCCGGGTCAGCGGGATTGTCCGAAAGGGTTACCGCTGGCCCGGAACATAAAGGGCTAAGGAAGGAACACGGGTGGGTTTTAGTCAGTAAGAGTCTGACACTCCCTTCCGCTCCACCCAGAGCGGGAGGAGTCATTTGATGATTTCCCATCCACAAAAAAAAAAAAAAAAAAAAAAAAAAAGGGCAAAGAATTTAAATTTTTACTAATGGACATTCCAACGTATCGAATTAGAAATACGACATAAATATAGCAATTTATGTCGTAATTTAAATTTTACTAATGGACATTCCAACGTATCGAATTAGAAATTGAATTGGAATTGTTGGTGTGTTGGATTCTTTGCCCTGCTGTCCCGATCTGCGTAGGTCTTAGGCTTTAAAATGATGCCGTGGCATCGAAAGGGATTTCATTGCACGGCATTGAAAGACGCGCCACGGGCTCTCGCGGCGTGATGCCGTGGCGTCCTGCGGTAGGCA
Organism: Mesoligia furuncula; assembly: GCA_916614155.1. Classification (NCBI taxonomy): domain Eukaryota; kingdom Metazoa; phylum Arthropoda; class Insecta; order Lepidoptera; family Noctuidae; genus Mesoligia; species Mesoligia furuncula. Next base: position 27,935,736 of record OU744809.1, read on the forward strand.
ACGGCATGCCAAGGATTCCGGCGCTCGCTGTGACACACCGCGGGGTGAGGTGGCGGGGTAGAGAAGCGGGAAGCCGCTGGAAGGCCGCGGTATCTAAGCGGCTAGTGTGCGTTAACTGACGGCAAAATCCCTTGCCATGCCGTTCCGGTCTGCGTAGGCCTTAACCCTCTTAAATTGATTTATTAAATTGTTCTGTACTGCATAAAATGGTCTTCCGTTCACAACACATCAAATTACCTGTTCACTGATGAACGTCTAGAAATACTGTGAGAAGATAAAAAGGAATACAGAGATGACAGTTACTAGGTATCTTAAGCCACTCATAAATCTGTTTATTCTTTCACTAGATAGTTCAGTATGTAGCAAGTAAAATTATTCTTGTCATAGAGCTAGAGCCATACTACAGAAAATTCTCTAGAGTTTTTGTTCTATTAAATTCGTTTCTCTAGTAAATTTTATCTTGACGCCATTTTTATTGCCAATTTTTGCTTCAAATTATTTTCATTACATATTTTAATGCTTATTTTTATGTTTTTATCATTAAATTATGTCAAATTAAACATTTAATATGTTTTAAATTACTATATTTTAAATAAAATGAGTATTTTAAACATTAAAATGCAATTTAAAAATTTGCTTATAATGAACAATATTCATATTTGGTAAAAAAAAATATTAAATCTTACATTTACAGCGAGCGCTCTTATTTTAAGAGAGTTTTACATAATATTCGACGATAGAATTTCAATCGCATATAGATATGCTTGTTTACCCATTAATAACTAGCTAAAACACAAGTAATGTAAGAATTAAGAAATTTGTTACGCCATGATGCAATACAATAATAAGTTTAAAAAACTCTTGTAAGTTCTGCGCCATTACGTGTCGTTGTCTACTACAAATCAAATGTAACTTAAAGTTGTTAGTCTTTAGTTAATTTTGGTTTAAAAACTTAACGAGTAAAGACCTCTTTAAAGGTCTCAACTTTATCTATAAACTATCTACTAGTAAAATTTGTGGTCTATAAACAGTTTAGTGAGACACTAGAAAAATCTCTACAGACAATTTGAAAATTTACAACTCTTATCTCTATCTATTCACGTTTTCTTAACTCATTCTTATGAGAAGGGATAAGGTTGTGCCCACTTTTACTAAACTGTGTCTATAAGCGTTCTTGAATATTACTTGGAGATATTTTACTCTTAAGGTAAACAATAAAATTAAATTCTATTAGATATCTAATAGTCCGTTTTTAGACGCGATTGTGTTACTTGGGAGGTAAATGCATGGTGTGCTTGTTTACAAGTTCCAAAGAAAGAAAAAAGGTAAGAAATATAAGTACTGATTCGGTAATAAATATCTAAGTATATGTCTTACTACATAACTAATTTAACCTATCTTAATACACATTTGGGTATCCAAACATTCTCGTCTAAGTCCAATCCGTTTAACGTCCTTATTTCTTTGATCTAATTGTTTTTTCCCCTTTATCGTGTGAGTGAAAAATTGACCAATTAAAACATTCAGCCCTAAAATACCAAGTGTACTACGTATCTCGGTATGCGGCCACTTATGAACAAAGCAATTAACGCAGTGTCGCTGTAGTTGACCCTACTTAGCGCGCATTTCTTAATAGTATAGGTACGCGTCGTGGTCCCACCATTATACTAGGAATACCTACCGCTACGGGCAACCTGTAGGTGCAGTCAGGGAATTAATTTATTAAGCACCTCTAAGGTTCTTGCACATTTTTATTTTCGGACTACGTAGGTATTAATCATATTGCAAAATGACTTACAATCCCTGGTTTTACACTTTCCGCATTTTCATGACATAGCGACGCAGACACAGCCATCGCCAGTTAATAGAATACCTAATTAAATAAAAAAAAACAAAAACTGGCCAAGTGCGAGTCGGACTCGCACACGAAGGGTTCCGTACCACAAGGCAAAAACGCCGAAAAAAACATGTTTGTTGTATGGGAGCCCCCCTTAAATATTTATTTTGTTTTAATTTTATTATTAAAGTTAAAATACAACTGAGTATTTTGTGAATATTTCAAATGCCTACCTGTTGCCATTTTTGATATCGAGCAAAAAAGGGCAAAAAAATCGCGTTTGTTGTATGGGAGCCCCCTTGAATATTTATTTTATTTTGTTTTTAGTATTTGTTGTTATAGCGGCAACAGAAATACATCGTCTGTGAAAATTTCAACTGTCTAGCTATCGCGGTTCTTGAGATACAGCCTGGTGACAGACAGACAGACAGACGGACAGACGGACAGACGGACAGACAGCGAAGTCTTAGTAATAGGGTCCCGTTATTACCCTTTGGGTACGGAACCCTAAAAAATGAATACATTTAAGTAATCACACTAATCTGGTTCTGGACTGGAAAGGGGCTGGCATCAACATCAATGGCGAGTACATAACTCACCTTCGGTTTGCCGACGACATCGTAGTCATGGCTAAGACTATGGAGGACCTCAGTACAATGCTCGATGACCTCAGTAGAGCCTCCGAAAGAGTGGGTCTTAAAATGAACATGGACAAAACGAAGGTCATGTCAAATGCCCATGTAACACCCACTCTCATAAAAATCGGAGACGCTACACTCGAAGTCGTGGACGAGTACGTTTACCTAGGACAAACCGTCCAGTTAGGTAGGTCTAACTTCGAGAAAGAGGTAAATCGACGAATCCGACTCGGCTGGGCAGCGTTCGGGAAGCTACGCAATATCTTCTCGTCCCACATACCGCAGTGTCTCAAGACAAAAGTCTTTGACCAGTGTGTGTTGCCAGTGATGACTTATGGAACGGAAACGTGGTCGCTCACAATGGGCCTTATAAGAAGGCTAAAAGTCACCCAAAGGGCAATGGAGAGGGCTATGCTTGGAGTTTCCCTGCGTGATCGAATCAGGAATGACGAGATCCGCAGGAGAACCAAGGTAACCGACATAGCCCGAAGAATTGCCAAACTTAAGTGGCAGTGGGCAGGGCACATTGCTCGCAGAACAGATGGCCGATGGGGCCGAAAGGTTCTGGAGTGGCGACCGCGTACCGGAAGACGTAGCGTTGGAAGGCCTCCCACAAGGTGGACCGATGACCTTGTGAAGGCCGCAGGAACCCGTTGGATGCGGGAAGCACAGGACCGGTCGAAGTGGAGGTGCTTGGGGGAGGCCTATGTCCAGCAGTGGACGTCTTTCGGCTGAAATGATGATGATGATGAATCACACTAATATTATAAATGCGAAAGTTTGTGAGTGTGTGAGTGAGTGTGTGTGTGTGTTTATATGTTTGTTACTTCTTCACGATCAAACGGCTGCACCAATTTTGATGAAATTTTGTATGGAGGTAGCTGACACCCTTGATTAACATATAGGCTACTTTTTATCCCGATATTACGACGGGATCAAAACTTATGCGGGTGAAACCGCGGGGCGCAGCTAGTACAAAATAAGAATACATAAAACCAGAACTCACACGTAATAATTCAAAATTATAACATCAAAATTAAAAATGATGATCGGTCTCCGAGACTATACTTGACGCACACAAGCTAAAACACACGTGCACTCATTAAGCTAGCAGACAAACACATTCACACGTTTCGCTTCTTAATCGTTGTCTGTCTTCCACAGAAAGTGAATAAACAGTATATGAGGGTACCTTGGTGTCAAATTGGCCTTACCTACACTTTTGCTTTGTTTGTTGTTTATCTCTTACGTTGTTGTTAATAGTTTAAACTTATTCTACAATCTGCATGCTTCGTCATTAGACAACGATTATTTATGTTAAAAGTTAAATCTCATATAAGTGAACTGTATCAATGTTCTTATGAGAAATAAAGATTCTTTAAACCTAAGTAGTGTAATTATCATCATCATCATAAGTAATTATGTAACTACCTAATTACTTATGATAGCTTCGTTTTTAAATCAACTCAAAAGTTGGTCACTTAAGATAAGGCGCGCACTGCAGACGATTACGTGGTCTTACAAAAAGTGCTTGCAGCAAGCACGGAGCAGGCACGGAGCGGGCACGGAGCAGGCACGGTGCCAACACTTACGACAACTTTGACACGGAGATTTATTAGCACGAGGGCATGACGTGGGTTGATCTTGTTATATGATTAGCAAGTAGGTTCTACTCGAGCTTTTTCAGTTGTTCAGGCCTAAGCTGCTACGTGAGCGGTATTGAAACATTAGCATAACTAACTTACAACGTTCCCACTGCTGGGACAGACCTCTCTATGAGAGGATGCGGCCATGATTCACCACGCGGGCCCACTGGTGGTGGTGGATGTCACATGTCATAAAAATTTTAGTTGTAGCATATGCCGGTTTCCTCACAATGTTTTCCTTCCCCGTTTTCCCCCTTCCCGTAAATTACACAATGTAAAGTGCCTCCTGAGTTCGATCCTACGACCTACGACAAGTACCTACCGCTAAGTTATTATGTCTTTTGATATTTCATCAGTTTTTATGTTCTCTTTGGAATTGTGTGGGAATCAGTCATTACAGTGACACATGTTAGGCCCTGTGTATAAAATTAATCAAAGTGTTAAATAATGAATGGACTCGGCTGGTTAGTCTACAAAAAAAGGCGCAATTACTGTATCGGGTACTTTATACGTACAAAAAAAAGTATATTACTAGTGTTTGTTTGAAACATAAGCCGGCTATTATTTGCTACAAATATAGATACAGTAGCTACAGAGGTTTTACGCAGACAACACAAATATTTTTTTAGTCATATCGGTGTGCAAACAGGCCACTCCAGGAGCTATCACCGTCTGTCATTGACACAGCCGCCAGGGCGATCGCTGTTGCATTGTCAACTTTGGATAATGAAGTCACTGTTGTGTCTGTCATCTACTTAATAACATTTACGGACAGCCTAAACTTAGTCTGGAATCGTGTAATTTTGCACAACAGTTCCCTATAAATATGACAAAGTTGAGCATTAAGAGCGTTCATCCCGCCGCGGGCTGGCAACGTCGCATTTCTAGTGGTTTTTCATGTTTTTATTTTTAATTTAAACCAAAGTACAATTTTTTTACAGCAAAGTACTAGATCGTTGGTCTGTTCTAATAAGTTTGTGTAATATATAAGTCAATGTTTGAATGCCATTTTTTTAGAGTTATTTTGTTATACCTACTTAATCAAAAAAATATACATATTACTTATTGTCACCTATTTAGTATTTGCAGTAGGACCTACTTATTACGATTAAATATTTGTACTCAAGAGCAAATGTTAAAACTAATTATAAATACCTACGATCTAGTGTGTGGCTGTAAAAATTGTACTCTGGTTTAAAAATATTCACGAAAAACCACTAGAAATGGGAGGTTGCCAGCCCGCGCGGGATGAATGCTTTTATGGAAGGACTTTTGAAAATTCATCCCCTAAAGGGGTAAATATGGACGTTTGTAATTTTTGCCGGTGAACAATCTCATCGGGCACGGCTCGTACAATGTGCCAACATACCTATTCGTGGATAATGGGTATAGTGTAGGTACCTGGGCGCGTGATACAGTCTCTCCAACAGTAACCACGAGTAAGAAAACAAGGAAAACATTGTAATATTGTATTTATATGTAACACATGCGTGACGGGCGCGCAGGCATAGGAAAATAGTTCTTATTTATATTACATTCTCACTTAACATCGAACAACTGAACAAATAAGTATAGAAATGTGCATACCTACATGAAACTATTTTAAAAATAAAACTAACAGAGCTGAGCTCCTTGTCTATGAGCCAAACTTTATCTTATAAAATCCAGCAGGCTGTCGAAAAAATCCACACATTTATTCGCTAGTATGCACATTTCCTTACACAACGGTATACATAATATTTATTTTGGTAATGTAACAGGGGTTTATTCAATTGTCGAGTATTTTGGTTCCTTTATTATTAGTTCGCTATATATATAAGACGCCACATCTCAATATACTTAAAGACCATTTTTAAAAACGTTTAAAAAATTATTGCAGTCACTGGCTACAACCATTATAAAAAATGTAGATAAAATTATTAGTGGTATTGTGACAAATTGAGATTAGAATGGGAACTTTCTTAAATATACGAGAATAGATAAACCACCCGACCTTACTAACATAAACGAAGTATTCATATTTGTTCCTGAATTTAAAGAAAACCCTGTTTCGTTAGTTTCCCATGATTCACTCATTCTCATTTGTCATATTTCGTCGAACTTTGTTTCAGCGACTTTGTATGGTATTGTAAGAAAATTTCTTTAATACAATTTGTGTTTCCCACACTTTAGCTTCTATGTAAGTTTCAGGTTGCGACAGCGGTCGGCTGAGACCGACAGCACCCGGCTGAGACAGACAGCAGCCGGGTGAGACCGATAGCAGCCGGGTGAGACCGACAGCAGCCGGCTGAGACAGACAGCAGCCGGGTGAGATCGATAGCAGCCGGGTGAGACCGACAGCAGCCGGGTGAGACCGACAGCAGCCGGCTGAGACAGACAGCAACCGGGTGAGACCGACAGCAGCCGGCTGAGACAGACAGCAGCCGGGTGAGACCGACAGCAGCCGGGTGAGACCGACAGCAGCCGGGTGAGACCGACAGCAGCCGGCTGAGACAGACAGCAGCCGGGTGAGACCGACAGCAGCCGGCTGAGACAGACAGCAGCCGGGTGAGACCGACTCGATAAATAATTAAGTAAACGCAAGCTCAACTAACATAATTAAAGTAAACTATTCGAAATACATTAATTTAATGAGGAATTTCTTAGTAGCACTAGCTAGTGGTAATAGGTTCGTCCCATCGCCATCTATCACATGTGGGACTTTAACATAACGGTCTGAGTGTCGGTGTGTGGGTGTTAGTCCTCGGCCTACTTCTCCGGGATTACCCGGATGCAAGAGTGATACAGGTGTGATTAATATAATTAAATGATTAATGATATCTTGAGGAGACTCTGATAAAACCGCGTCTGGGAAGTGGTCTAGATGTTTTATAACCCTTCGTAGAAGAAAGGTTATTCATACATAAGTAACGAACTTATCAGCTGCATAAGCCTCGTAGCATGGAAATTCCATTATCCACGCTTATAATTCTTACGCTTTTAATAGAAACGCCATAAGCATTGATAAAAAATGCAGACCAATAGCTAAAGAACATAAATGCGATATAAATAGTTAGCTATGAAGGACGCTCGGCGGCTCGGCTACGAGGCGATGCAATGGGAACTAGATATTGTAGCGGACTGTAATGCCGGCCTGGACTTACTCTGGTCGCTTAAAATAAAGCGAGAGAGTAATTGCCATAACCTTGTTTCGGTTTTTGCAGCTGAAGTTCATGAAACCCCGCGTAGGTACGGTACGTACTATGGTAGGTGCATTGTTTATGGGTTTTATACAGGGTGGCGCCTTAGTCCAGCAGTGGTATACTTGGAGTGAGGCGGACAACGTTTTCTTTTGGTTAGGTTCGTCGGTCCTACAAATGTGTTAATTAGAAAATGTACACACAGTAGGTACTATTATTATTCTATACTTATTTAATTTCAATTAATTCAAACAATTCTCTTAATGACGCTTCTAAGTGGGAATGATTTAATTATTTTCTTACAGATGGACAATTGTTATCACAATCAAATGAACCTGTCTAGTAAATTGGTTATAGGTTAACAATGTAAGGTACCTACCTACTCAACCCTAATCTTCCTTACTTACTTATCTCGTAATTAAGGAAAATTGTTTAATGGGTTTTAATAAAAATTGTTATTAGTTATTGTAATTTGTTAGCAAGTCTAATTAATTATTATATCTAGGTATTTTGTTACCATAACACATAAACAAGTTCTCTGGGGAAGGAACGTTCGTTGTGGTCTGCGAGTAGGAAACTCCGTGTCACTAAAACTAGGAAATCCCACTGAGGAAAAACAAATGTTAATTAATATTAGATTTCCGATAAACAATTTGCTGCCTGTAGGTTAGGTATAGAGCGGCCGCAGATTTTTGGCAAGCATCGAGGTTCCGAACAAAAGAAAATAAAATGATTGTTTATGCGCCGCTATAGAGAGGCAGGAGTTCAGGACGACCTGGGTGCGATCAATATTATTGAGAAAAAAGCTAACCAAATTACGTCACAAAGATTTCGTTGAGTTAAAAGAAACAGCTGATAGTACAACAGAAATATTTTCTTTAAAACATTACATAATACAAAGAGTCTTTAAACTTTATGTGAGATTTGTTCCCATATGGCACTGAATAAAATAACTTTAAAAGACCCCTTGTCTAAGGGATCACTAAACTTACAACAAGTAACATTGCGTAAATTCACTTAAAGCGGGCAAAATAACATTAAAATTACATCTACATAATTATGTTTCACATTCACTAAATCATACACCAATAAACTCTGAGTACACTTAACAACACAACTCTTTGATAAAAATATTAAACATCAACACACAACAACAATGGCTTGCGACCCAACTATATCTGAGATTACAAAGCACCAATCTTATCCTAGCGTTACATTTGGCAGACCTTCGCCGGGCCCGACGAGTGGCGAGGGGACCATCCTCTCTTAACCTAACAAGGCAACCCATCACATGAGACTATCGTGTCGCTCCTCCAGCAGCCTGCGGCACAGGCCGCACAGGTCGTGCGTCTCGCGGCTGCTGAACGACGTCACTCGCGGCTCTCGCATGCAACCTCTCAGCTTGTTCCTCACACATCGCTTGTGCGCTTCAATCAGGTACCTCTTCCCGGGATCCATGACCGCCATTGTTTGCGACAGCAGACTCCTCTCTCCGAACACCAGCACGGCGTCGTACTCCCTCATCGGTAGCAGCCCCTTGTTGTTCGTTATGAAACATCGCCCGCACTGCCTGCTCGTGAACACGGCGGCACCGTCAGCGTCCGAGAAGACCGGTGTTTTCGGCGATACCAGGAACATGAACACATATTTGTTTCCGATCCGGAGCTCGTCGCTGACGAAGCTCACGGAGGCGTCCGGCGCCAGGGCATACGACAGCAACAGGTACAATGTCAGGTAGAACAGCGTGACGGACAAGGTCTTCTGGAACTTGGACACTTGGCGCCAGCACATCGCGCGGGCATTTTTCCGCGTGTGGCGCGTCAACCATCGCCGCGCGCTCCGACACTTCTGTCGGCAGCGCGGTCGATACCCCCGCGCGTCCCACTTGTTTACAACCCTTATACGCCAACCAATTTAAAACGAACCTAATCGCCTACTTTATAAGGTGGATAATAACTTGTTGTTCGCACATTTTGCGTTAGCGACGTGACCATGTGACAACTTCGACGTGTATTCTTTGAAACTAAGCTCCCCATGGAAGTATCATCTTTATCTCCAGAGGTTAAGACACAATATACTTATTCCGAGAGGAACACGCGTGCGTGCGCGGAGATAGTGACGTGCCGCTGCTCGGGAAGAATGACTAGGTATTTTACAAAAAAGAATGTGTGTGTGTTTCTTGTTGTGTATAGATTTAGCAAATACTGACTACTCGTATGCATAGAACAGACGGTTAAATTAGTTCTCTAGTTCCCAGTGTCTCGAAATTCGAACAAGACAAGTGTCACAGCGAATGATCAAGGAGACACAAGACAAACAGAAGACAACCAATAATAATCACTAATTTATAGATTGAACATTATTATCGAACGGTTAACATTACTTACTTGCCAATATCTCATATCACTATTATTAGTTTATTACATTTATTAGTACGAACTAGAAGTATTTCTTTGACTTTAGATTTTCTATTTTATCATCATCATAATCTCCATCATATGTCTTGTTCACTAAATGCCTTGCAATTTAGACGAAGCTTTTAAACAGTATCACCGTGTGCTAATTGAATCATTCAATGTCAGCGAAACCTTTTATTTTGCATCTTTCACCATTGAATCAATTTGGTTGCCATTAAACTATCGCTACACTAAAACCTTCGTACTGCGTACATCGCGTACACTTACAGTATTCATAAAATAAAATGGCCGTGTCCATGACGCAATCGCCCATTAACTTGACTTGCCTCCAGAGAGACTTAAAACGAATAATGAAATTCCTGCCGAGCGCTGCGGGATGATTCCGGTTTATTATATTGTAAAAGGAGTTGATTACTCGGTCGCCTGTGAATTATGGAGAAATATACAGACGGAATGGATTTATCAAGAGCATAGCCAGCGACACTTGAATAATTTATCGTATAACCAAGGTCTCATCCCAATGTGAAAAGTCAAACTATATTTTCCATTCTTCAGCGAATGCATCACCTCGCTCTGCAAATGACGTCAGTCATTTTGGTTCCAATCACAATCGCCATTCAAGTCATAGTTTAATGGGAGAACAATGACCAAACAACACAATAAGTATACAAAATTCTTTGTCAGCCTCAATACGATATGAAAGTGGGACGAATTCATTAATTATTTAAAATTGGTAATTATTTCAGTGTCAATGGCACTGACCAAATGAACAGCTTACGCTCGCGAGGCTGTAGTTAATTTTACCTATGCCTATGTTATCTCATTCAGTTACGAATCTAACGATTTAATATCTCTAAGGCCCACTTGCACGTTCATGGGTTATTCTAAATAGCTCGGAGTTAACAGCTCATTCAGGGTTAGTACCTACTTATAATAATTCATCTTGCGCCAGCAATTAGAGTTAGAAGTAAACCTATGGTTAAACATTTAACCCACCTATGTGGGAGAGTTAAGTCGCTATTATGTGGGCGTAATGTCAAAATAAATTGACGTTATATAGTACTGCTGATAACTTAAATATTGTTCGACATTATAGTAAGTGGCAATTCGGTAGCAGGCAATATATTTATGAACTTTTAAATAAAACTTAAAATAAATACAAGTTATAAAAAAAACTTTAAACATTTTTTACTTATCTATCTGACATATACTACGATTAAAATGAAATGTCATGTTATAACATTCAAAGAAAGTACCTATTACGTATCGTCAATTCGGAGAGAGGAGGGTAAAAGAGATGCGTACGGTAGCCAATTTCCGTTCATTGTTCGTTCATTAATTTTTGTCGAATTCCATATCAGGGGTCAGACATTGCCAATCTATTTTATACGATTTAACTGCTATATCAGGTTAACCAACCTGGTGTTACTTTTTAGTGGATGGCGTCAGTTTTTTCTGTCTAGCCTTTTTCATTGAAATGTTTCTCTAAAAACATAATTTTGCAACAACTAATCAATCAATAACTTTGCTTAATTTCATCATATTTACATAAAGATCAGGTTGTATGTATGTAATAAGTAATTAGTTTTGTACATAACTATTTGTTTATTAGATTACCTTTCTCACTAAGCGTACCTTGTCGACGTATCTTATCCGGTGTTGATGAAGACTGCATTTCTTGACGAAAACTTATTACTTACTTACCATAAACTTGACAACCTCAACTTGACACTGACAGACAAACACTTAAAGAAGAAGCTTAGGTTATTATAACTTTAACGTAATTGATACAGTCTTTGTGTAACACAGACGGTGCTGAGCCTCGAATGGTCTCCCCGACGTGAGACGATATTGTGAATGAGTTACGACATAACTTAGGTTTACCTAAATCATCAAATCTTCGCGTACTATCTCTACATGGGGTAACATTATCTACTTGTGGTACAGACCCGGAAATTATACGGCCGATGGTTTATACCCCATAACTATTGTGGTGAGTGGTTTGGACAGTGTCCGGTTACACGATGAGGTCAACAATTTAGTAGAGTGTAGGTACGTCTATGGGCTGTGTATGTGTCTAGTTTATTTATGGTAGCCAAACATGGGCGTTCAAGGTCTCCGCTAATAGAAAACGTTTTTATTATAAGTACCTTATCATATTTGGGCACTGGCATCATCATTTTACGCGACGACAAAATTTCTAATTAATAATATTAATCAATTTGGACGGTGACCCAAACTAGGCGTTTGCCTGTATCTTGGGGGGTCCGAGGGCGACATTTTTGTAGTTATAGGATTGTACTCAGTGATTATTAAGTATACATAGGTATATGAATGTATGTTACAGACAAGTACCTAATACTAAAGTCATAACTAGGACATGTTATATAATGAAAGTATGCTATTTGGTTCAGATAGGTTTTTTATTTTGATTTATTATTATTATCTTTTGTTAAAACTATAAAGATTCAAGCTCGTCCCGCCATCTTCGTCTCGGCCTGCCACGATGGCGTCGTGCGCTTAGTGGAACCCAATCGGTGGTTCTCTTAGACCAATTCCCTCCTCCTACCGTAAGGACTGGCCGGCACTAGCAAAAGACAGAATTGTGTGGAAAAGGGGGAGGGCCTTTGCCCTGCAGTGGGACAGTACAGGCTAGTTAGATTAGATTAGATACAAATTATTTTCTGACACCTGTGATACAGGACATGTCCTAGATTGGGTGTGGCAGGACAGGAGTTTTACCTTTACCTACATTACCTACTTAGCTTTTTAATAAATGGATATAAGTTATCTAAGTAATGCATTGTTAACCATATTTCTCTCCTTATTATACTCGTATTAGGCTTATGAAATAACTTATTATTTTCTATTTGTGAACGTGAGAACGTTGTAGACCTTGTAGACCCATAAAAAAAAAGCATATATCATATATTTAATAAATATATGCTACGATTTGTTGCCCATTTTATATTTTGTTAAGCCTTTTGTTAAACCTCACATACCTTTTAACAATAATGTGAAAACAATGGAAAAGCCAATTATTTTCAAAAAAAAAAAAAGCGATCAAAAAACTTCACGATTAGGTACTCACCTAATCGTGAAGTTTTTTGATCGCTTTTCTCCATAGGAAACGATTAATGGGAACCGTGCACCTAACTTCTGACGTTTCATAAGTGCACATATAAGTTTATGTGAAATAAAATATTTTGAATTTGAAAAAGTAGAGTAAAATCAATCTAAACAAAACACTTAGTCTAGAATTTGGTATTCGCCTATGTAGAGACATTGTTATCAACTTTAGATCAATCGAAACAAAGTTTTCTATTAAACAATATGAATGAGAAACGCGAGTCGCGAGTCCTACTCGCACTTGTCCAGTTTCTTTTTGTTGGTTTACTTGTTTTTCATTAAATTGAACTTAATTGAAGGTCGTGTTAAATTACTAGGTATTTGAGTGAATGATTGGAGATAACAAAATTAGTGTTAGCTAGTAAACACTTTTGTACCCGACTGTATGAGTGGATTGTAGAAACTATTTTAATTTTAGAATATTGTGATTGACTTGAAAACCCAATATAATGTTAAATATTCTGTCCTACAAATATATGCAAACAGTTCTTTAGATAATTTTTTAATTATAAATGAAGCTGCTGCCATCTTGTATCGAATAGTAAAACTATTTCGAACGGCTCCGCAGCTGCCTCGATCGGCCAGTAGATGGCATTAGTTACGTGTTACGAGCCTGGCCGCTCAATCAACATCAACATGAACCGGAATTAAATGGGCCGAACAAATGAACAAATACCATTGAAGGCAGGGGCAGCCACGACGTGACGTAATTGATGACGTCAAAGACGACTATATGGCCGCACCATAGGAAAGGAGTTAAAAAGCGTACCTACTAATTATTTATTTATTTCATGTATCTTCCTACCTACTTCCTAACAGATTACTCCTTGAAATGATGAAGCGCGAGCGCGTGTAGGTCTACACTTGTAGTATGTAGGTAGTACCCATTACGACAATCTACACTTAGGAGACTTACTACATTGCAAGATCTACTTGCTTCAGCAGAGAATACCTAGGTACATTGTTGTCCTCGGCTATCATTACTAGTACCTACGTATTATAAAGAGATACCTAGCTAGTGAGTTTGTATGTAGGGTAATTTTAGGAACTAGCTACTGATCCGATTCCGAAAATTCTAACACTAATGGCAAGCTGCTGCTACAGTATAACCTATTATCTACCGAGTGGCATGGATATAATTAAAATCACCAGGACGATGTCGCGTATGCCAAAAAGAAGAGTGAGTAGTTGCGCTAGTTGTATGTCAGCGCCATCTCTTGACCGATAGTGGAACTAATGTAACTTTTGTTGATGATTTCTGAAAAAGTGTGCTATTTAGAGACTTCGTTTTATTTTTCCTGTAGTCTTTACATAAACTTCTATCACATAGAATAATTACAGACTTTTCTCTTTGCAATTTCGGAGATAAGGGGGAAAATTTTTTTTTTTTTTACATTTTTCATCAAAAGTCGAAAACTATGCGACCTAAAAAAAAAAAGAATAAATGTTTAAGAATGTGCAAACTGCGTTCTTTCATATGATACCCCATATGTCCTAGTACTTACTTCGAATTTTTTAGACCCTTTCTATAAAAATATACATATATTTTTATTTCTTTCTTATTTGCAAAATAGTCGGGCAAACGTCATCTAAAACTATTCCAAATTTGAAGTTGATAGCATTAGTAGTTCTTGAGATATCTAGCTGTGACAGACAGACAGATGACAGACAGACTGAGTCTCACCATAAGGGTTCAGTTTTACCATTTTGGTACGGAACCTTAAAAATTATCGTTTTAGTTTAGTCAGGTCGTTTAGCTCTGCTAATGGGCAAAAAACCACGAGTTAATGAATACCAAACTCATAATTATCAATAATAATTATTATTTATTATCATTATTATGTTCCCTCAGTCATCTAGACCTAGACATTCTAAACCTCATATTTTCATAGTTCCAGATAAAGTTAAAGCAGCGCTCACAGCAGAGGAACTTACAGTAATAGATCACTGGTTAGTTCACAATTAACTTGCACCAGCATAAATCACTGGCTATCGGTAATTTTACATAATTTATAGCCGCGATAGCTCACACTACGCTAACTGCTCGCTTTAAGACTGAAAACATTAAACGGAGCAGTCGCAGTGCACAGTTATTACCGACTAAGATAAATCCAAATATAATATACTAATCTAAAAGGTACCGTAATATGGCATAGCTTTAAGCTTCCAATTGGGCGGAGAGTAGTCAGAAAGATGCTGAAGGTATATTCAGTTAACTCGCTCAATGTCAGCTTTCAGCTTCAAATGTTGGTTGAACAATTCAAAGACCTTTAATAGTGGTAGCAGTGATGGCCCAGTGATAACGGCCGCGGCTAAAAAACTGTAGGTGTCTACTTATTAGCTCGTAGGTTCGAACCCAGACAGGCGCTTTACTTTGTGTAAATTATTTCATCATCACTGCTTTCAAAGCGCTGAATGAACCCAGAATAACCAAAAATTCGAAGACATGTGACATCTACCAACCCGCACTGGGCCCGCGTGGTGGATTACGGCCCACCCCCTCGCACCCAAAGGAACCAAACCGAAGGGTCCCAGCAGTGGGAACATTGTAAGCTGATGCTAATAGTACTGAAAGCTTTTGCGAACTTTTGCGACATTAAAAATCGTGAGCAACCCAGTAAAATAATTAGATACTTAGGTACCTATTGTTGCGTTGGTCACGGTTTTCGTTTAAGGTTAATGATTTAATTAAACAATATGTACCTACCCGAGAATGTTTATATATGTGTGATCTTTTATTAAGACTTAAGGTGAATGGGTATTGAGATCGCGAAATTCAAATTTTCTTACTTTTATTGCTACCACCAACCTCTTAGGGAAAAGTGTTAGTGGTAGAAATCTAACAAAGAAAGATACATTAATGATTCTAATGATTAAATGATTATAATTCTCTAAATATGTCCTGTTATTGTTGCGAATCATATTTTGATCAAGATACACTCCTCCAAGATACAGATCCTGACACAGACCTGCAAATTGCAAAAAAAAATAAGAAAATTTGAATTTCGCGGTCTACCACTATCCATTCACCTTAACTAACAATTTTCTTCAAATAGGTAGATATCTGTTTACTTGAAAATTTATTAATAAGTATGTAATTTCGCTTAAAAAGTATACCTATTAAACTTTATAATCCTTTTAATCGAGCGCAAATGATCGCAACATTAACGACATGCATGCGACATTTACCGATAATGACCGCGCGATAAATAGTCGCGCAGCATCGCGTCGACACGCGGCGGTGTCGAGCGATTTATTGCTCGCGCCGAGCCGCGGTTTTTGCTGCACAGCCAGTGGGGTGATGATATACCTAGTCATGTGTGCTATGTATCATTTAATGTACTGGGTACCTAAGTATGTAGGTACTTAGAGTTGAGTATGTCAAAAAGAAAATCAATGACCCCGTCGCTTACTATCGGCAAATAAAAACAGCTACAATCGGATATTGTTGGATAAAGCTTATATACTGTTTGCATTTACATGACCTAAGGTATTACATGGAGCTAAGGTAGGTAAGTACCTATTTGCTTATTAATACAAATGTGATGTTTTTCGGACTAAAAGCTGACATACCTACATATTTCTATAGCAAAAATAACCACGTATTTGAAACACACTTGTTAAATAAATCTTCCGAAGATCATTCATAGCTTGAAGAACAAAATGTACAACAGCAGGTCTTATTGACCTTACAACTACCTTAAACTTACAACTGTAATCTCGTAACCCTATCAGCAATCTTCAGCGGTCGGGATGTATCGAGCGGCCCCCGGACACTAATCCGGGTGTCCGGGTGTCCGACTGTCCAGTTGTCCGAACGGTACCGCTATTACAGATAACAGGAAGACGTTTACTAAGTTTAAGGAACAATTTATTGACGTAGACAGGGGAACGGTACAGAAGGGGGAAATAATAGTGTGTTGAGTCTCTAAGTGTCTAGATACACTACTTATGCCGAAGGTACCTACGCGACCGAAGTTCGGCATAAATCATAATGGACAGTTAACTGTCAAGTTAATCGTATCAAATCCCATTAGTGAAGGATTTTACAGTAATTTTTTTTTGTCTGTGCTAAAATACCAATCAATCCAATCCAAATCCAATTCCAATCTCTTTGATTATACTCACGTAGTGCAGTGAGAAAAAGAAAAACACGGACTGTCTTCGCCATATTATGATTCATAATGTTAACCTTTTATGATTCTGCCAAAGTGGCCTTTTGAGGCCCTATAATGTGTGAACGAAAACGAAGCAAAAGTAGTATGTAAAGATTTTAGATAGCCTACTTACCTCCATGGGAAGACGGCGTGAGTTTATGTAGGTATGTGTATCTCGTAATCAGATTAATAAATTATTCTAGTCAGCATGACTCGGCACACAGACGTGGGTCGATACTATTGTGAGTTCATTCCACGTTGCACCTGCTTATGTAGGTACCTAATTACAGTCAACTACGTTAATTGGAGAACAGTGAACACTCTGGCCTTGATTTATTGGCTAATCATCTAAACATCATTAAAAGAATAATCACCAGGTATGTGTTGTAGGTAATAGTAACTCGTAATTCTTTTGTAAGTTTTTATTAAAGTTGTAAATTTAATAAAATACTAGGTCTTGGCCTGTTAGGTTTCCAATATATCTGCAGAGTGTCGGGTCTAGTTTCCTCCTGGCTCTACAGCGCAGTTCTTAAGGGTCAGTTAGACAAATCGCCCGCGATCAGTCAGCGGGCAGCCGTTTCGCGCAGCTGTCTCAATCCCGGCCGGGATTCAGCGCGGGATTCACCCGGGATCCCGTGGGATTAACCCCGGGGCATCACCAGGTGGACAGCGCGTTATGTCGCTAATTCTATGGATTTATCGGCGATAAACGTTGATGGGGATTCAAAGGGATTTGATGTACCTAATTGAGTTAATTACAGGAGATTAGATTGAGAGGTGTAGGTGGACTCTATAGTTGTAGGAACGAGATGCAAATTCTTATTGTTGTCATTGTTAAATTTTAAAATACTTACATATATGAAAAGCAAGCATATTTACCTTAGTTTAAAACAGAATGGTACGTTCCATACCCGGCGAAGTCGCAAACGTGGTCTTCCCCTTGATCATACTAATACTGTTATGTAGATGAAACTTATTACTATATATATGGTAGGTAGCTAAAAAACATACTTCTCGATGCTCCAATGTTTCTATTCGTCTCAAAACATACCTGAAACAAGTGGAAAACGAAAACATTAGATTCATATGTAAGTGAATTACTTATAAAATAAAATACAATATGGCAATTGGGTGAATTTCACTGAACGCGATCCGCAAATCAAAATCGCGTTCAAGAGCTGTCAGTGCCATCGCTCTTTAAATATTTTGCTGATGGCGTTGTTTTATTTGTGAAATTCGCCCTTAATCAATAAGTATCAAGAAATACAACATAAATAAAAGCTGCCCCTCCTATTCCTAGATAAAAGGGGTTTCGAATACGATCTCGATACGTTTAGCTGACGAGCACATTCATCCTGGCGCGCCAACGTTAGCCAACGTTAGCTAAAACCGCGGCTTTTGTGCCAAAAACCAGCAGCGACATAAATCAGTCTGCGGAATCAATCGTGTGTAATGCACGTCTGTGCGCTGGTGCACGTAGGTAATAGATGTTCGCGACCAACTGAGGGGTATTATTTAGGTAGGTACAACTGAACCCCAGCGGCTACAGCAGCCGCAGTTTTCGCGCAAGCGCGTTGTCGAAGCCGTCCTGCCGCACTTCGAGGCCTCGCTGAAAAGAGGGGAGCGCATCTCCTACAGGCTCATTCAGGTGCTGACCGGGCACGGTTGCATCGGTGAGTATCTGAACAGGATTGGGCGTGAGGCTACTGCAAATTGCCACCATTGTGGAAGCGACTTGACTCTGCACAGCACACGCTCGAGGAGTGCCTTGCGTGGGCCTCCGAGCGGCAGGTTTTGGCCCCAGGATTGGGCGCGACCTATTTCTGTCAGCAGTAGTGAGGGCTATGCTGACGGAGACAGAAAACTGGAGGGAAGTTACCTCTTTCTGTGAGACCGTGATGGTCCAGAAGGAGGCTGCTGAGCGGGATCGTGATAGAGCCGATCCCGATCGGAGAAGAAGGCGTCGAGGAGGCAACCGCTTCCACTCCTAACACGCCGAAACCTCACCTGCTTCATTTAATGCAGGCGGGACTTTGGAATCGCGGGCGCTAGGAGTGGGGACTCTGATTGCCCATCAAGTGAATCCAGGGAATACGGTGGCACTGTGATCACGTGCTGCCGTGCATAGTGAGGCTCAGGGGAGACCCCTTTATAGTCTCCCCAGAGACGTGCCCTAACAGGCGTTGCACTGATGGGGTTCCAGATTGGTCTATTAAGAGGTATCGGGACTCTCTCGGGGTATTTTTAGTGAGGTAAGAATCCCACACTACCTGGTCTTTATTCGCAAAGTCCAAGTGCCTTTTGAAGGTTTCCCCCCGAAAAAAAAAATGGTACAACTGAACCGCTGAGTCTATGTGCAATGTGCCTGTACACATTTTTGAACTGTTTTGCCGTATGTTGGCACTGATTTTCAAAAAGATGGGAGTGAAGTGGTTAGTTATGGCGAATGCGGCAGGGCGGCACGCGAAATTCGATTAAATGTGGATCATATCACGCGCAGTCGCGACCCTAACAAATTCTTATTTACAGAATTATATCATTATTAGTCGATGACTTTGACTACAAAAAATAAAAAAATAAAGATAAAAATAAAAAGTCCAATGTAAGAAATTATAGCAGGGAAGTGTCACGGCTGCGCCAAAAAGGCCCAGTTCATCAAAAATGCTAGACAAATAGTGCCTAACGCTGGTTTTCAACTGGACCTGTATGATAATAATACATTTATTTGCACATCATCGAATACTACTCCGGCGAAGTCGCAGCCATTATACTAGTAAATTATAATAATTCCTAGCTTTAATAAGCTTAATGAAACATAAGCCATCTGAGACATACACACACACACACGCTATACTTAGACACGGCAGTCGGTGGCGCTGATTTAATGGAGAGTTATTTGTGACCAGATTAGCGAGGCAGACTTACGGAGGGAGCGGGAACATTGTGCGTACGATACGACAACAACCTCCGTCAAAAAAAAGAAAAAACATCCAAATAAAGATAACGTCATAGAAATATAAAATATGGATAACGTAAAGAAGACTTGTTGTTATTCTCAGATTGAATCACACACATCACTCGGCTCACGAGTCGGGGTCACGTGTCGGGACATCCACGGGTTTCGGAAAAGGTGGCTCAGATAAAAACCACGCAAGAATCGACCAATCAATAAATAATTACGATTTCCAAAACATTTTTCAATAAACATGGTTAAGCAGATTCACACAGCTTGTGCCACAAAATACAGAGAGAAATTCATTCAATGAAGGTTCTGTTTACAATAGCACTGATTTATTAATGGTAATTCCATTTACTTGTTCAGTCCATTCGCTGTAGATTTAGAACATAAACTCTTCTTCTTATCGGTAAGTCGTTAGCTATGTTTTTTTGTTAATTAATGTTGAGGTGCAGTATGTACCAGCTTGTTACTGTCCCTCTGCACGGTACAGGACTTATCTCATATTGAGAAGGCACGAGTATTGATCACCACGCTTGGTCAAGGCGGGTTGGTGACTTATCTCATATTGAGAAGGCACGAGTATTGATCACCACGCTTGCTCAAGGCGGGTTGGTGATTTCAAACTATTATTCAAAGTAAAAAAAAAAAATTTTGGTTGCCCCTTCCAAAAGGTAGTTTCGTGTCTTATAGAGAAGAATGGGCAAGAAACTCCACCAACAACAACTATAACTCCAGGTTCCTTACGATGTTTTCCTTCACCAATGCCAGTGATATCATAGATAAATAAAAGAGAAAGTCAATGTCCAAGATGAACTCAAAAAGCACATAAATTAATTGAAAAAAGTCACAAAAGTCTTTTTTTTTCGATCCATAGTCCTAGAAATCCTTAGTCAGCGCAACCGCGCACCACAGCGGGGAGCCAGCAGCTATCAAGCTAATGTTCGTCTAAACACATAGCCGTGTCGCCCGCGCGGGTAGTTAGCGATACCCGTCACCAGCTGTACGATCCGAGGATTAATAAGTTTTATGGAGTTACTTACACTATTGTTTAGGACTGGGATTGTTTATTTAATGTTTTTGTTGGGTTCATAAACTCGGCCATGTTTCGGGAATGGTACACTTATTTTTTTAACTCTACCGAGACATATCAAGACGTAAGAGGCATCACTTGCGTATCTATCTTATAAGATAGCAATCATATGTACGCGACCTATTGGCGGCAGGAACAGACTTGGCAAAGGAAAATCCTAGTTGAGAGTCTGTGGCCCATTCCCCCAACACAGCTATTAATACACGACTGCTGCGAAGCGCGGGTCGTCGACACAAGGACGTCGCACATCCGTTATGTTGCACGCGCACGAGGTGTGCTTTCTTAATGAAGTTCTGAGTAGGAGACGATGGACATTCAAATGGGTATAGCTGTGTAAGATATTAAGCTCAGACTAAAGAAACTGGAGGACTAGCTCGATGACCACGTTGACCCACATCACTGTAGACTGTAGAGTAATAAAACAATTGCATGCATAACGTTATCACGTCTGTTTTCCCGAAGCGGTAGCCTTTGAAAGTCTATATGGCCACAAAATATAGAATTACTACCTACTTTCAAAAAAGTATAGGACGCTTATTATAAAATAGGTAAATAATAAGAATAGTTTTTTCAGAACGATTCTATAACGTATTGTGGAGCCTTTGCTAATTCGTAGAACAATCGGGTTGAATGGAACAACCTCCACCACGAGTCCGCGAGCAACTTAATTCTAATGACCATTCCCTGCGCGGCAATGATCATATCACGAGCGCTGAACAAAAACATCATGACAAAACTAATCGCACATTCGGTAATTAACTTACAGTCACCTACTAATTACAACAGACTGACAATTAAAACAATTATTCCAGGCCCTACTAGACTATAAAAGCCATGAAAGGTAAAGATCACTACATTATTCAAAATGGCTGATTTAAGATGGCGGCTCGCGTGTTTCATCTGCGTCATGTTTATGACAAGTTCGGCGATGGCTTCCAAGGAGCTGATCTCGAAGATGAGTTCAGGGTTCACGAAGGTTTTGGATCAGTGTAAAACTGAGGTAAGACTTTAATACCGTAACCTGAGAATAGTGTAAATGATGACCGTTTTCAATCTGGGACATTTACGGGTAGATTATAACAATGATTTGATGATTGCAAAAGGGCTTGTGTTGGTGTGAACTCTTTGTGTTGTTAAACTTCGAAACAATATTGAACGCATCATACAATGCGCGATGTACGCGTGTCATGTAATTTTACCAGTACCCTTCTTATAGAACCCAGCAATACTGCTTGGTGGCAGAAATCATCATTCATCATCATCATCATCATTTCAGCCGATAGACGTCCACTGCTGGACATAGGCCTCCCCCAATTTTGGGGGGGGTTTGCCATAATCGCCATGCTTGGCAGGCGGGTTGGCGATCGCAGTATGGTATGATGGTGGAATGCATAGAGAACGCTGCTGCCCATTCTCCGGTACGACCCTTAGTCGCCTTTTACGACACCCACGGAAAGTAAGGGGTGGTGCTATTCTTTAAGTCCGGCACCACAAAGACTAAGGTGGCAGAAATAAGAAGTATCAATTCCCCAGAAGAACCCTTTCAGATCTTTAACTGAAACGATTCCAAAATTTACGTATATTTTTTCTTCTAGCTGAACGTGGGCGAGCATATAATGCAAGACATGTACAACTTCTGGCGCGAGGAGTACGAACTGGTGAACCGCGACTTGGGCTGCATGTTGATGTGCATGGCCTCGAAGTTGGACCTGATAGGAGAGGACCAGAAGATGCACCACGGGAAGGCCGAGGAGTTCGCCAAGAGTCATGGAGCTGGTACGTCGATTTTAACATTTTAGAATTTAATGAATCAGTAAAAATTCGATTGTAAAGTCTTCCTACTAGAAAGAAGGAATCACAATAACGAAGCTATAGTAACAAGTCAGCTGAATGCAATTAAGAACACCTAAAAGTAAACTGAGGAATATTTTGTGTCAACTTTAAAAGGTACTGTAGAACTGATCTACTACTAAACTATTGCAGCAAGGATAACAAATTTCATTTCCATTTACCTAGTCAACTACTTAAAATTTCATTACGTAGATAGCTTGAGGTGTTAAAATATCTGTAACTGAAAATCCTTCCTACTCTACAGACGACGAGCTGGCCAAGCAGCTGGTGGGCTTCGTCCACGCCTGCGAGACACAGCACCAAGCTGTCGAGGACCCCTGCAGCCGCATGCTGGAAGTGGCGAAGTGCTTCCGCTCCAAGATGCACGAGCTGAAGTGGGCGCCCAGCATGGAGGTCGTAATGGAAGAGATTATGACTGCTGTGTAGGTGGAACAGGGGGGGGGGGGAGAGGAAGCAGAAGTTGAAGGTGAAATAGGAACGTGTAAAGGAAAGAGGAAGAACAGAACCATAGACAACGATTGTTTATTTCAAATAGAATACCTATTCAAAACGTCAAAGCTATGTGTCCATTTTCAAAGAGGTAGGTTTTGCTGTACAAGGACCTTTCGGCGCGTGTCCTTTAAACTAACGCCGCCATCTTGTTTTTTCAATTCATTTCACAAAACATTTGCAAACAAGTGTTTAACTTCATTCGAGCGCCAACAGATCCTTGTAGCAGTGGAAAGTCGACTTGGTTATGGCTGTACCACCTTTGACAACCAATCCCAGTAAATTTAAACTTCACTAAACTTCACTTCGTCAAATGTCATTTTATGACGTGAAACTTGCAAGTGACATTCAACGTTAGTAATAAAGAAATTACGAGGTCGACTGTAATTACTGAGGAAACCTTTGGAGGAATTGTTAGGTTGATTGTTACTTAATTGTTAGTTCTTATAAGTTTTTGTTGATTGATACAAACCATCAGGGATAGGTCCCTGGAAGGTGTCGGTGATTTAATTTTTACTTATTGATTATAGCTTATTATTACTAACATCTCTCTCAACTCGTCAGTTTCTTATTATTATTTAATAATAAAAGGTGGTAGAATTCTTTCTATTAAAATAAAGCACATATGTTTAGTTTGTCTTGTTTTGCTTACGATAAAGGGCAAATTTCTCTGTATCCATTGTTAAATCATTACTTTTGGCACCATCATGTTTATTTACAACACGACAATAAATAAATAAAATATTAGAAAAACAATGACACGCCTGAGCTAACCTCGACATCTGGAACCGACATCATTATCCCAATGTCCCATTGTGCCTCGCCCAACAGTGGGGAATCCTTCACGTCCAATCCACTTAGCCGTAAAGCTATCACTATTTCCAATAACTTCTGATGTTTGTTGTAATACTGAGAACAACAAGAAATAAGTCACGACTTAAGGTGAGTTTACACCCCGACACGTGTTTACCGGGATCGTAAGAAATATCATGGATGGATAAGAGTAAAAAGTTGTATATTGAAAATTAATAGTTAAAGGTTGGGCATTATGCTGTTCCATTTATAAACGCAAGACCACAATATGCATTCATAATAAGAAAAAACTTAAACACTTTGTCAGCTGTTGTCTAGGAAAGCTGCTACATTTAAAGTGGATAAGACAGAGATTAAAACAGAAGAATAACTATCAGGGGACTGACCCAGAGGAAGGGGGGGAGGAGAGGGGTTCAGGGGATCAGACCGGAATAAATCTCTATTTTAAATGATCCCCTCATGTTTTTTTTATTTTGTAAATTGGGTTAAATCAAAATCAAAAGTCATTTATTCAAACTAGGCTGAGAAACAGCATTTTTTCGAACGTCAAAATTACAAAAGACAATTCCCCAAAACGCCCGCCCTTCACCACGTCCAAGTGTTTCCACTGGGGCGAAGAAGTAAAATAACGCTATCACTCGTAAAAATTAAAACTACATGAGTTCAGTGTGTCCCAGCAGACTACTCTGAGAAGAAATATCTAACAAGTTTAAAAGCTCTATGTTCTTATTTCTTGATTAAATGTATTTAGTGCACAACTATGGAACAGATTATGTAAAAGTCCCCCTTAACAAGCATAACACTTGCGATTCAATAAGCGGCACGTCTTGTGAATCGACAATAAAACCTTGCACCTGCGTCTTGTATCGCTGTATCGATACAACCAACATCTTCGCCGACAAATACAAATAAAATTATAAATAAGGAAAAGTATCGCATTCTAGTCACATCTTCCCAGTGCTGCAGTATAGAGAGGGAACTAGAAAAGGTCCACTTTGATAGAGCTCCGGAACAATACCGTGACCGCATTTTGTCAGACAGTTTTTCAGAGGTGACCGAAAAGGATATTCCTTAATAAGGACCAGTACCCCAATTACGTATGATAAGCCAAACGATTTTGCAGGGAACATTGCTTCATATATTTGAAAAATTGGCCTGCTGTATAACGTAAATAATGCAATGTGTAGGTACCTAATTATTATTCAATTGTCAAAATGAATAGCATTGAGACTGTGAGTGTAGTACGCAATTACGCCGTAGGAAAAAGTTAACGTTTTAAATCTAGAAAAATCGGAAACCTCGCGGTAATAATTCTCCGTAGGGTAATCAAGAAAGAACATGAGGGTTGAGCGATTGAGTTAGAAAACCACGCCTTGTGATTTTCTGTAAAGTATATAGGTTCCTAACATGATTTTTGTTCATATACATATTGTTGCACAAATGTGCCAGTGATATTTCTGTTAAATATACTTATTCAGTGTGCACAGTTAGGGTTCCGCAATAAAAGTAAATAACGCCTGGTCTCAGGTGCGCACGTTCAAATAGATTTAACTGCGCCGAGCACGTATTGTTTGTCGAGCTGGTTTATACGGGACCCGCTGACGGAATGTGCGCATCTTTAGAGACGGTCGGGATTGCTACAATTTTATTGCAGAATTGTAAAATTGAATGACTTAAAGAGATGGTAGAATATCTTGATGATATTAATGATCATAGGGTAAATTCTCGACATTTTAAGAACGTCCAGTCTGATCTCAGTCTCAATCTGTCAAAAATAGCTCTAATTTCCTCATTTTGACAAGTTTTTGACATTAATTGTCGCTGAAATGAGATTATGACTGGATTTTGAACGATTTTTAAATAAGGGATTTGGCTTTCTGATCTTAAATACTGAACTTTAACTCGTTTTGCTCATAATTCAAGCTTTTTTATACAACTTAAGGGGTAAAGGACACGGGCACGGCTGCTTCGGGAGGTTCCTGTTCCGGATAAGGCGGGAGGAAATGCCCGGGTGTTACCATTCTGTGGATCACCCGGAGGACACGATGGTGCTCTGCCCAGCTTGGGCAGAGCTGAAGGAAGACGGTGGGTTTTAGTCAGTAATAGTCTGACACGCCCTCCCGCTCCGCCCAGAGCGGGAGAAGTTATTTGATAATTTCCCACACAAAAAAAAAAATAGGGTAAAGGAAACAACTGAACAGTACGATTGTTATTTGATTTACTAAAGCTCGAATAGACTGATGATCATTGATATCTAACCGCAATCTTATTTTTTTTAAATAAAAATAGCGACATTTTGGAGCATCTCGCTATCGAAATTATTATTATATTATTCCCTTTCTATCGGATCAATGATTCATTACAGTTTAACAGATAAGTTACAAATACCGATAAAGATGACATTGATAATAAATAAGGAGCCTTAATAAATCCCGATGGGAAAACACTTCGACTCATCAAGGAGGTGAAGCACCTCCACCAACATTTCAAAGAGCTACACTATAGTACTGTAGAGACAAAACTATCTAAACACTAAGTAAATCTGTTCACGCTGTTATCACTACATCAGAGTTCGATTAACGCTGCATGCTTAGTGGACAATGAATAAGGAAGAAGCAGAAGGCGCACTTAGCGATACACGTGATTCATCGCACATAAATCTTGACTACGGTCAATAGTGTAGGTAAAATAGAGCAGCTCCGTACCTTCATCGGGTATATAGATCTATACACACTTACAAATACAGAGGGGACCCGCTCGACGTGTACTCGATCTCGTAATAGCTTTACCACCCTAAGGTTCAATGCGCGTCCTATTTGTCCATATGACAGTGAGATAGTTTCAACCTTAGTGAAGTTTCAATTTACTGGCAGTTTTTGACAGGATGATAAATGATTTTATTTCTGTAAGTAGGTTTGCACAAACACTTATTTTAATAAGAACGGATGACAAAGCAGTTACGAAGACGATTGTATAAACAAGGCTTTAAAAAGTGAAATCGTTTGGGTACCTACTCAATTAACCACTACCTTTCTTTTCCAAAGAACACCGGACCAGGATGTGACTTCATACAAGGTTTCTCTAACCTCAGGCTAATAACGGTGATTGAACGATCCCATTACGATTGAAGAAAAATCTACTTTTATACATATACATCACTTTTCACACACAGTATCACCTACAGCTCCAACCCCTCATGCTATCCACCTTCTGTGCACATTTATGTACAGTTCCACACAGAGTAGTGCATGCAGCGCAAGCGCACGCCGCGATTGTGCTGTCGCGTAATGGCGGCGATAGTCCGAAGTTATGGGGCAATTAACCGCACCGATTCTCACGTGGCGGCGCAGGGTTAACCCGTGTGAAGCGATTTACCTGGATCGGTTTATTGTTTAGGGTTGATGGAAGGTTAGGCCGTGTGGGTGCCGTGGAGTTGCTAACAGGGTTAGTGGCTCACAGGTTGAAGAATGGTTACGTTGTTGCTTCCTGCGTCGTTTTCACCATTTATATACATTTTAATAAAGAAAACCTGCTAATAACAAAGACCATGCACCACCAACATAAAAGACAAGACAAGTATTTATGAAAAGTGAAATCATATTTCTCTTTTCCCCGTTCGATATATTATGGTCAGTGCTCAACCGATCACATTCATTTCCATTACGCAGTAAAAGGCGATGTACAAGAGAAAGGTTAACTTCACGCCTTCTAAGGAGTAATAAACGGCAGGCACTGCTTTGTACTCGTGTGTTCACAGTACTTATCCTGGGCACTTGGCTGTAGGCTAGAATATGTACTCATTGTGCGAACAAAGTGTTTCTTTGACATTATTTTACACATGTCCAATTGCTATTCCAGGGTGGGTAAGTGTGCGTTCTAACGGTTTGTAGCACGTAAATAAGCAAAGATGTTAGAATTCATTAAGTGTAAACAAAACAGCAGTTTTTTTTTAAACCATCTCGGATACCACCTCTCACAAACAAAGTAACAAATTGTGGATGTGAACATATGTTGGTTGGATACAGAGGTAGTCTTCCAATACTTTTTATATTCAAGCACCACCAGATTCTCTAAAATCATAAACTTAAAACAAGAACTATCGTCCAAATACAAATAAAGACTTTTCAATTCTTAGAAGAGGAACGATAAAATAATAAAACACTATCATTCTATCCAGGTTTATTCCCTATATCTCAGTGAGCACCTCGCTGACGATGACCTCAACCTTGGGCTGCCAGTCCAGTTCGTGGATGCCGGTGCGGAAGCACTTGGCCACCTCCAGCACTCGCAGACACTCGTCGTCATCTCGCTCGAACTTCTTCTCACATTCGTGGATAATGGCCACTATCTTTCCAGCTACTTCTTCACCTGTATATGTTTTGTTTAATATTTAAAAATATAAAACGCTGCAGACAAGATAAGGCCGCCTATTGTCGGATTTGTAGTTAATTATTTTTTGTTATATATTTTTCTGGTGGGCACTAAATAAATAAAATAAATAAATAAACATTTTATATTCAGTCAATATTGACGTCATCATCATACTAGTTGACTACTAAATATGTCTCACACATATTTTCGACCATCTACCCGCTTTTGCCGTCACAAACCTTACGTATTTTCCTCAAAACATTTTAACTCCCTTATTAACAAACTTGGAGCTAAGAAACAACCTGTAGATATTACTTATATACCTTCAGATTAACCATACATTTTTCGAGAATTATGTTTCGCGTAACTTTAATCCGCGTTTATTTATAAGGGGATAAAGGTCTTACGAACCAGCGCCATGCTTAAGAGCGAACTCCTGCGCGTTGCCATGATGCATCCTCCCGTTGGCATCCAGCAGGTCCAGCTTCTTGCTCATGCAGATGATGGCGCAGCCGGTGTCCCGGTTGAGCAGCGTGTAGTCCAGCTTCCAGTAGTGGAATAGGTCAGCTATGATCTGGTCATTCATGTTTAGCTAGAAGAATTAAGGATGGGTGACAACTTTTTTAATTATGAATGGATTTGCTCCCGGCAAACCTCTGTCAATTTTCAATATCAAGAGGTTTTTATTCGACAAGAGATAAATTCTGATACAGGGAAAATGTGACGAAAGCTTCAGGACCTTTAAAGAAAATTCCGGCAAAAGCAAAACACGACGCTTAGGTATATATTTTTCTCGTCACATAGATTTCCTTGAACATGTTTAATACCACCACTTACCTCTTTCTTGCACTCCTCCAGAACCTTGACGAATCCTGAAGTGATATACTTCATAGCATCCTTCGATGGTTCTATCTGTCTCAATCCCACTGCCATCACCACGAGCGCGACAATGACGTTGTTCCCTCTCATTTCTTACAAGGTTTGTCCATGTGAGAAGTGTAACTTTGTCCTTTATATACCAGTAATTGGTAGATTAGTTACCGATGGTGTATAATTGTTAACACCAGGGTCCAGGTGGTAATTTGTGGTTTGATGATGAGGTGGTTTCGTACTTGGTGTCAGGAAATGACGGGTTATTAAAAAGTTAGCGCAGTCGGGGAAACACTCGGTAATCTTTTGTTCGTAGGCATGAGTTACGTGGTCAATTAAAATTTAGTGAACAATATCGAATACATTGCTAAGGGCATGTTTCACACTATCCGGAAAGACACTGCCCCATACTTAATTGGAGTTGAAAAAAAGCGGAGGATATAAATTATATGAATATCTATATTGAGAATTATCCTAAGGACGAGATCTAGCTGGCAGTTCATATCGTTGCTGCTTATAAACCATAGCATCTTCTGGTCACTAATGACAAAATATGTTCAAGTAAGTACTGTGTCACCCATGTCCATATTAAACTCTGTTAAAACACAGGTAAAATGATACCATCAGAGCATTTTATACATTTATTTGCGACAACTTCTGAAAAGCTTAGTGAACATTATGCTTTTATTCATTTCGCTCCTCAGCTCTGCATGCAACGTTTCATCTGAGACCTGCTCGGGTTCGGAGTCAGGGTTAACCTCAGTGTGGTTCCAGTAGTACCGGCCCGGCGACCAGTGCATCTGGAAGATGCCGTAGCGGAAGCACTTGGCCACCTTCAGCGCACTGTCGCACATGTTCTCGATAGTCTTCGTGGATTTCTTGCACAGTTGGAACAGTTCCACCATTTTGCGCGACATTATCTCGTCTGAAAGTGGGCAATTATTTTGTAAACAAATTCTTAGATCACTGACTGATGCAATTACGAATACGTTCATACGAAGCACCTTTTGTAATCACGTCGACTTAACGCCGTACGTAACCATACTTAGAACCTTGTCGTATTAAACGGTGCAAATGACGACGTCAAAACTACAACGTTGACAAGTAACGAGTTAATTGTGACCAAGTCATGAAGTGATCTTGGCACTTTATCTTTGCCATAATTTGGTAGAATGAACATGACAAAAACGGATACATATCGGGGATGGAAATCGATTTACAGTCTTGTAAGGCTGCCAAATTGCCAAGTGTCTGATAAAACCTGGTTTGAGTGAAGCGTAGATTGATGATAGAGGCGATACGAATCAAAGAACCTTGTTGGTCTCCCAGTGAATGCAAGGCACATTCCATAATTATACGTCACTGAGACAATATGACTGAGGTTAGTCAATGGAAACTAAGGTGTTTATTACCAGCGCCTGCCGCCGTGAAGAAGGCTTCCACATTGGCTGCCTGCACCTGGCTGCCATCTTCATTCAAGAACTCATTCTTCTGAAACACGCAGACCAGGGCACAGCCCAGGTCCGTGCTTCTGAGTTCGTTCTTCTCATTCCAGAAGTCCAATAAATCTCGAATTACGTCATTTTTGAACTCCAACTGAAGATTTTGTTGATAAAGATTTATATATTTCGATCTTATAAGCCTATGTTACCTACCAATAGACTTATGAATAAATTATAAAAGGATTGCAAACGAAGGCTTCTATGCAATTACCTAGATTACCAAAAACAAAAACTGATCTGAGAGATCTGTAAAACAGCCGAATGCTATGTTCTAAAGTCTGCCTCATCATACAACTTGATGATGAGTGTTTTCCCTAGCTTTTTGTTGAGATTTCAACATACCTCTTTCTATCTATATGCAGTATCAGTATATACTATATTCTCTTCTATCTCTATTTATTCCGTCTATCCATATTAATAATTTTATAAATGCAACAGTAAATCTCAGTCTGTCTGTTACCTTTTCATGCCAGAACCACTGAACCGATAGTTATTTTTGGCTGTTAAGCAGCCTGCGACCTGGAGAAGGACAAGGGCTACTTTTCTTCATAGATATTTGCACTAAAAAATGATGAAATACACAAAGACGAAACCGCGGGCACTAGCTCGTGCTACATATACGTACCTCAGCTTGACACTCTAGCACCATGTCGCCGATACTGAAGCTGAGGTGCCGAATCACAGACTCCTCATTTTCTTCCACACTCGACAATATCAACGAACAAAACACTAATACGGTCTTCATTTTGCGCAGTGTTCCAAAATCTTCAGTATTTCTCTTCATAATGGGCCACAGCTGTAATGTTGTGAATGGCGAAGAAATCAGAATAATTGGCTAACGTGTTGGAATAATTAGTTTGTTAATTGGATTTGTGTTTGAGATGTATAGGGATTACGAATTTTGGATTCGTTTTATGTGATATAGTGGAGGTTTTTTGATTTGGCTGAGCGGCAGTCTGGAGTTAGACGGGAGGTTGTTGGGCAATCCTGACAGTTGAGCTCCTTATGTTTTGAGTAGAGCTACACGAGCACTGACAAATGCTTGCACTGGCTGGACTGGTCCAGTCAAATCTGAATCAAATCAAATCATAAATATTTATTTGCTAGAATATGGTGCATAAGGTGTTACAGTGAATTTGTTTCAGCATATCCTGCCATCAGGACCGGTCGAAGTGGAGGTGGTTGGGGGAGGCCTGTGTCCAGCAGTGGACGTCTTTCGGCTGAAATGATGACGACGATATCCTGCCATAACATGGCGTGCAAATGTATTCACAATCAGCGATGTCGGTTAATCTAGCTTACGAATTACAGCTTCTATTGATTTGTCATTTAATGGTATAATATCTTTTAAATAGCAATAGTTTGAAAAGTATTTTTTTAAACATTGTCAGCAAATCATTTACCAAATAGTTTGCAAGACTTACCTCTTGCAAACTATTTGGTAAATGATTGACATGCAATATTCATTTTTCTTAAATAATTTTCGTTTTATTGGTGGTAGCCGAAGTCTATCTTTATGCCGTGTTCGGCTATTTGGCCTGTCCGTGCTCGTTTCAAATAAATTGTAGTTCCTCTTAACAAAAATACATATTTCAAAGAACATGAAACATGGCAAAGGTAGAAAGAATGTTAAGTTTTTGTCAGCTGTCTAAAAAGTGAGCACCACAAATTGTTCGGATACATTTTTTTTGAGATTTAAAGACTGTCAAGATCTACTGATTTACCCCATATTACAATGCCGTATCTAAGTGCGGATGATACATAACCATAGAAAGCAATCATTGCAGTATCACAGTTTACTGTTTGTCTGATCCTTTTCAAGGCATATATAAAGCGATCTATTTTTGTCAGAATTTTATCAATGTGCGTTGTCCAGTTGCAATGGTTATCTAGAATTATGAATGTCTAGTTTATTTATGATTGCGTTGTATGTCTGAATTTGTATTATGTTTGTTTTAGTCATATTTATTTTTAAGTTATTTTTTTCTAGTTGGTCGATTGCATTATCCAGTGTGGCCCTTTCCTAAAAAGCCCCATTCCAGCCATCAATCTACATGGTCTTCGTCTTCACATGGTCTGACCAAGATTATGTATGGGCTTTAAAAGAGACTGTGACCTCTGAGTTTGTTTCGGCCTTTCTTCTCAGAGTAGTAAATAAAAACGCCGACCTCATCTAGCTTATTTTAATATTTTATTATAATATGACGTGTAAAAGAGATTCCGATATCTTTTTACAAAAATTTCATATCAGTTATTTCATGATCTCGAACTTCACTTTAATCAAGAGAGGCTGAACTTCTGTCCTCACGTTTTGCATACGTTATGCAGTACAAAAAGCTGTAGTTACTATTGTAAGGTTAGCGCACCCCAGTAGTTAGTTAATTGCAACATGTTGTATGAAGGGGGTTCTACTATCAACGCTTGTCAACAATAGGTCTCTAGAGAAATCTGATATCAACTAAGGATATCAATAAAACAAAACAATGATGTACACTTTTATAATATTCATCAAGTAGTTGCAGCTTATAATCTACCCATTCCCTTTGATGCAAACTGGCGAGGCAGGAGATTCTTCACACGAACTGCTTAATATTTAAAAAATAACTAACTGTAAAAACAAATGTAGTCCATTGTACAAGCCAGGTCGTTAAGTAGAAGCAGAAACGAAACGGATTGCCATCATAACACGACACATTTTATACATTTCGTTAAGGTTTTTTTTTTTACTGGTAAATGTTTTCCTGATAGAGGTTTATATTTAATATGAAAAAGACTATGATTTATTTAATACCACTAGTTAAAAACGGAAAAGCAACACAAATGAAGTTGACGCACTGTGTTTTGCGTTAACTAAAACAAAAATAACAGAAAAGAGTCACTATAACATGCAATTATAACCTTTCTACGATGAAGAGAAAATAAAGGTATGTCAAAGGATCAAGGGCGTCTGACGATCATGCTACACTTCGGCCAAGACTTCTCCCACGATGAGTTCCACGCTTGGCGCCCAGTTGAGCTCATGGATCTTGGCCTTGAAGCACTTGGCTACGTTTAGCGTCCTCATGCAGGGGTCGTCTGCCGGTTCAAGGGTTGTCTCCGCGCAGCTGTGGATCAGGCCTACCACCTGCTTCGCCATGGCTTCATCTGAAGAATTATTAAAAGGAATAAAAGATGTTGTATAAAGTTCAACACGTATGGGGAAAAGTCACTGAGAAATTAGGAATTAAGATTTGTAATGATAAGTCGCCATTTGCAGTCGCCATTAGCTGTTATTACTAAAACATATTGGGGAATGCGATTATTCCCCATAATATATGGTGAATCTTACTTTACACTAGCTGCGCCCGCGGTTTCACCAGCATAAGTTTCGATCCCGTGGGAGTATCGTGATAAAAAGTAGCCTATATGTTAAACCAGGGTGTCAGCTACACCCGATACCAAATTTTATCAAAATTGGTCCCGCCGTTTGAGCGTGAAGAAATAACAAACATAGGTATAAACACACACACTCACAAACATTCACCTTTATAATATTAGTGTGATAATAAGCACTAAAAATGATTGTAGAGACTGATGTAGAACGATATTATGCTGAGTTATTTTCCAATAGAAATTGCGTGACATTACAGTTTCTTTTCAATTTTCCGCTTCAACTGTTCGGAAATCTCGCTGACTCACAATTTAATTTAATAAAGCACTCCCTTATCGAACTATATCTAGTCATTTTGACACAGCTTTTTATTTATCGACACTATGGGGCTGATTGGCTAGAGAACAGGGAGATTAATCTAACGTGGTTCGTGCTTTCCTATATGCTTATGAGTTTATGAGGTACTTACACATGAAATTGAAGCATATGCACACTGTAATCCTAGTCAAAATGGTTTCCTAATGTTATAAATGGGACTGAACTAACCAGCGCCATGCTTCTGGGCGAATTCCTGCGCCTTCCCGTGATGCAGCTTCAGCTCTTGATCGAGCAGTTCCAGTTTGGATGAGAGGCAGAGGATGGCACAGCCTGTGTGTCTGTTCGTGAACTCATAGCCTTCTTTCCAGAAGTTGTAGAAGTCTGTGATCACCGAGTCTGGGAGGTCCATCTACAATAATTTAAGAGTGTGGCGTGTAATTCTAAGGGTAATGCTTTGCATAGTCGTAATCATTTGCGCATAGCTTGATTGAGTTATCTCAATCAAGCTATGCGCAAATGATTTTCTTTCGGGCAGGATTGTTACGGCAAGCATAAGGAGCTATGACTATCACGTGAACCAGTCTGTAAGCTTCTGACAAAAACCGCCAGGGGCACAATATAGGCAAATTACCTCCTTTTTACAGTCCTCCAAAGGCTTAGCGAAATTCACGGTCAGACTCTTCATGATTTCTTGAGAGCAATCCACCGCGATGAACAGACTGGCTATCACCACCAGCGCCAGGCGTGCCGACATGGTGGGCGATCGATGCAGCGCCATTGTGGCGGCTCATCGGATGGACAAGCTTATATCCACGCTTAATTATCGCGTTAATTAGGAGTTATGGCGACGCGACAATCAGGGCCCTCGGCTTGATTAGACGTGGTTTAATTAGTGTAGTGGATTCATTCATGGAAATTCAAATGACGTGTTGAACAAGCTATTATTTGTATTTCCATGTGACCACTTATACAGTGCCTGATCAACAGATACTTACAATGGGAACATTCGTTTCATTCAAGCTCTCTATTGATATCGTTTATTACGAATTCATTGTGTGGTGTAATAATTGCTTTTGTTTTGTTAAGAAAATCCGACAAGTACAACTTTAGGCGCATTGTTATTAAATGTCCTGGTTCATATGGTTTGGCTTGATTTTCAGCCTATTCAGGTGTAGCTACATACATATAATCTGGTGCAGCACAGTAAAAAACGTTCGTCACCTTAAGGTCTATTTTTGCTTGCTCCTTGCTTGATAGAATCTGCTTTATCAACCCGGTTTTGTCATAATGTCAATGTCACAAAATGACACTCAGCAGTTGATAATTAAAAATATGACACTGAAAAATAAATAGAATTGATTGGTCTAGACTAATTATAAATACAAGAAGATTTGATTTTTTATATGTTCGTTGGTTACGCTTGCTTGATTTGGATAAATATGTAGAACGATATGACTTTATTTGACTATATTTAGATATACTTTCATATTTCCATAGAAACAATGAGACATTAAATAAATTCCTGTACACACTTGATATGTGTTGTAAGGAGTTCAATTAAGTTTTACAGGACAGTAAAGAAACAGTAACGTAAGCAACAATCAAGTAAAATTCCAACAACTACAATACACTGCCGACAACTCATCAAAGTAGGCACCGACGACGGTATATATTACTCGTATATTACTAACAACTACAATACACTGCCGACAACTCATCAATGTAGGCACCGACGACATATATTACTCGTCTATTACTAACTCTTGCCAGCGGCTTCGCCTGCGTGGCTGTCGGGAATTACCTACAGGAACGTACTATCGACATAAAAAGAATCCTATATGTTCCAGGTTTTAAACTATCTAATACTGTGCACTAAATTTCGTCCAAATCCGTTCAGCCGTTTTTTTGTAATTAATTAACAAATATTTAGTAGGAATAAAATGTACATACGAGTATAATCAACGATTCAGTTCACTTTGGTGTATTTTTCTGGCAGTCTTTGATATTCCAGTCATGCCAGATAGCTAGATTGCAGGCGCTCTGAATAAAGCATAGTTTATCGGTGACGTCACGCTCATGCCCGCCAGGGCAGGTAGGCAGAGGTGTACAATAGAGTACCCACATTTCGTCAGTTAAAGTCCCATGTAATGATGTAATAGGGGGCGAGCCTGTTGCCATCAACTGGGCACGACTCCAAACTCCAGGCCCTTACTGAGAAATTTCTGGTGGATAGTCCCAATAACAGTTTGATAATAACATAATTATAATAGTTATAGCAATATACCTGGATATGACACCGTTCTACTACCGTTTATGAAAATAGAGAGAAAAAATTTACACAATCAATTCATGGCCCATCCACGACAACAATAGCGTTTGTATGAGGGTGTATTCATTCCATAGCAAGTCCCTAACACTGTCAGGTGATTCAGCTGTTTTGCAGGAAATGGCCGAACATTGGTTTCATAATGGCTTTTTACTTACAATTCTGGCAATAATAGTAAAAGGAAAGTTAAGGGATCAAAAAACCGAAACTACAAACATACTATCACAACAAAATATAATAAACTAAAAAACAACTCTTTATTTTTTTTTTTGTTTTTTTTTTTTTGAGCTTGAATTATTAACACTAACAAAATCAGTCGATAGTCCAAATCAAGCCGGTTCAGCATTATCATCAGTACTTCTCCATGACGGCTTCGATCATGGCGACCTCGGGCGCGATG
The DNA here is from genome assembly GCA_916614155.1 of Mesoligia furuncula. Lineage (NCBI taxonomy): Eukaryota > Metazoa > Arthropoda > Insecta > Lepidoptera > Noctuidae > Mesoligia > Mesoligia furuncula. The sequence goes on from OU744809.1 coordinate 27,973,098, forward strand.
CCGGCCCCCTTGGCGTCCACTTTGAAGCAGGCTGCGACCTTCACGACGCGGTCGCAGTCATCTGTTATGCTGTCGTATTTCTTCTCACAGTTGTGAATCAGCTCCACCAGCTTTTCGGAGAGGAGTTCGCCTATGGTGGTTTAAGAAAGAATTATGAATTGTGTCACGAGCTATGCGAGCATCATTGGGGAGATTGGCAGCCTCCTTACGTTTATGAAGGTTATATCATCGCTATTATTCATTTGATGACTCCCCAATCACAGATACTTAACATAATCAGCCTATACTGTTCCCACTGTTGGGACACAGGCCTCCTCCCGGTAAGAGGGAGTGGGGCGTTATCCTCCACACGAGCCCAGTGCGGGTTGATAGATGTCACAATATGTCTTCGAACTTTTGGTTCTAGGACATCCTCACGATGTTTGCCTTTACCGTTCTTGAGAGCAGTGGTAATGAATAATAATTTACAAAAAGTAACGCGCCTATGCGCCTCCACTGCTCCTTACACATGTACTTATTGTGACTATATTAAATCGTTTCTCTGCTTGATGCTACAGATTTATTTTTCTTTTACATTAGATTTCTACTGCTATAGTTTTTTGCACCATATTGCTAACAAACATGTACATAGATAACAAGGTACTTAAAGCACTTCTTACTTCAGCTACTTGTTACGTAAAGTCTGTTTTGTGTAACCCCTTACCAGGAACATTAGCTTTTAACTTTGCAGTTAGTTTCGCGATAAATTCAGCAAAAAACAATATGCCTGACAGATTGGATCGCGTGACCTTTGTTTCAGTTGCATGTACACTGAGGCAGTAAATAATGTGTACACCCACAATAACTCACCATGTCGCAGTCGAAGTAAATACGAATAACATGAAGGAAATGCAATTTGTGAAACTAGAAAGAATAATTTGGAATGCATTGCTAAACAAAGTTGAAGAAGAGAGTTTGACTCAGGTAAGAATAATTTTTGAATTTTGCTAGTTCTAAATGTTATACCCACGAATTCACGTTTTTCTAGCTGATTGTACCTACCATTTTTCCAAAATCTCTTAATGCAGTTAGCAATTACTCAACTCAACAGTTTCCTAGGAACGTTTTCCTGTAACGGTTAAAGTAGCTGCCCACACACACTGTTTAATTATATCTGCAAGACCATCATCAAACGGGCAGAACTAACCATTAGGAAAGCTTTTGACATATTCGTGCATGTTGACGTGATGCATCCTGCTGTCGTCCTGCAGCAGAGAGAACTTGTTGGACATGCAGATAATGGCGCAGCCCAGCTCGCGGTGCACCACCTCGAAATCCTCACGCCAAAAGTGCTGGAACTCCTCCAGGACTTCGGCCGACAATCCTGACTGGATAACATACATAAGTTTTGGATAAGAAGTGCTTGGAGATTAGAATGGCGGTATGTTTGTATTTCTATTCCAGATTTATTAAGCTGGAGTCTTTGAAGACAAGCGCTTAAATATTTTTAGAGCGGGTTGTTTCATGGCCACTTGACGCACGCGTAAACGTCAAAAATGGCGCTAACTATCGGCAAACCAAAAAAAGCGTTGTTTCACAAAATTATGGCTTTGACATACGTTAAAAAATAACGATATAAGTAACCGGTGCCATACCCACTGGTTACCGTAATTTTATTCTCGAACATCTGCGACAAACCTACCTTTGTATATATTTTTCTGTTCTTTTCTTCTTGTATGTTTATATATTGTGTGTTCATAAATGGTTAATTAAATAGGTATTAATAATAATTAAACCATTATTGTTATTATTTTATTTAAGCTCAATAAAACGACTATCTATTGTTGTATTCCTTTTTGTTCGACGACCGTTCATCTGATGATGATACAAATAGTGTAGAAAGAAAGAAAGGGGTATTTAAAACTCTATTATTTAATAACCTAAACTTAGGGACGAGCAGGAATTTATTGCAAGTGTTTCAAAGGAAGTAGCTCGTAGTTTCAAAAAAACTAGGAAGTAGTAGTGTTAAAATCTTTCTCCAGGTAACAACCATTCAGTTTGTTTAAGGGCAGGCCCAAAGGCAAACCTTCAATCTTAGATTAGATTTAAACAGTAGTAAACCATGTTCAAATTGCAAAAAAAGTATATGGCAGGAAACTTCATTATAAATGTAAGGGACGACCCAGACGAAAACATAGTACGATAAAATTTTCTCGATAGAAAACTATCACAAAGTTACCTCTAATTTTCAACTATTTTGGTTTGCATTCAATTTTGGTGTATATTACGGAACTACAAATTAGATAAATAATAACACTCATTATAACCTAGGGATCACCCAAGCGATTTTTTAAAATATTGTCTATTTTAAAAGATAATCGAATAAAAAGCATTTGGCGCTTACTACATTTTTAATCCGCGAGATACGCTGTCTTAGGTCGGTAGCGCACAGATCAATTAATATGCGTGCAGGAAGCTGGTAGCGCACAGATCAGCTACTCGTGCAGCACGCCGTTCGGAGAAGCGTGCAGATTATAGGGGCCCTGCCCTCAGCCTGAACGTAGAACCCCTAAATTGGGGTACACAGTGTCAGGTCAAGAAATACCTCCTGTGCATATACTATGTTAGGCTCCAGCGAGCTAATCAAGCAGATGTTCAAAATCCACGTGAAACACAAACGTAAACGCATCGTGCTTATCATATTATATTAGGTACTGACTTTGGTGTAGTATCCATTTTTCTTTAATTTTATTTTAATCAAAGATTCAAATAATCGTCGGCGGTGCGTTGTTATCATTTATTTATTTATTTATTTATTTATTTATTTGGTTCACCAACAATTGTATACACTATTTTAAACAATTTAAACAAAAGCAACGAATAGGAGTAAAGTGTAACAATCACTTATAGGTAAACTCTGCATGCACACAAATAGTTGTCGTAACTAACAAAAAATAGAAATAAAAGACTATGTGAATATGTATATGTATGTGAAGTGTGTATGTATGTATGTGTGTATGTATGTATGTGTGTGTATGTATGTATGCGTAAGTTACACTGATCAGAAGTTAATAAATTAGTTAAGCTAAATTAACACAGACAAAATAAAAAAAAAATCATAACAGACTAAACCAGACAAGACTAGGTAGTACAAAACAAATTAAAAACAAATTACACGTAGCCTAAATTCACCCACCCAGTGAGATAATGCAGGGCTGAGAAACTCAATTTTCGGAGAGATACTTGTAAAAACTGGCCTTTAATTTGCCTAAGCTGTCAAAATGGAGGTCGATCCGATCACTGCAATCATTCACAACCCTGCAAAACCTCGCGTAGGGAGAATTGGCACCCAGAACCGTTCTTCTCTGCGGAGGGCAGAGTGGTGTTATAGGATTGCGAGGAATTCTGGAGGGGGCGCGGAAGCTAAAGTTATTTAATATTTGCGGACAGTCAATTTTATGGGCCATAACTTTACACACAAACATCGCGTCATTAAGTCGTCGACGTTTGTCAAGAGAAACCATATTAAAATGTTTGAGCCTATCACTATATGAACGTATTTTCTTAGACAAACCGCTAGCATAGGCCAGGTGCCCCAGAAAACGTTTTTGTACACGCTCAAGACGCAATGAGTGAGTAGCAAAGTGTGGCCGCCAGACCACGCTACAATATTCTAATATGCTTCGACTCAAACAGTTATAAAGAATAATTTTTGTTCTACAATTTTTAAATTGTTTTGCGTTTCTGATAACAAAACCCAGCATTTTGGAAGACTTTTTCACTATATTATCTATGTGAGGGACAAAAGTTAATTTCTGATCAAATATGACACCAAGGTCTTTTATTGTATCTAATTCCTTTATTTTTTCTCCATTAATATAATAATCCTGGTCAATAAGATGATGTTTCCTAGTAAATTTTATGTGGTAACATTTGCTAGAATTTAGGAGCATCTGGTTCATTTGGCACCATATAACCAATTCATCCAAGTCGCTTTGTAATTCAGAGGCGTCATGCTTAGATTTAACTACTTTGACGAATTTTAAGTCATCGGCAAACATAAAAATTTTACAGTGGCGAAAGCAGTTCGGAATATCATTAACAAAAAAGTTAAATAAAACCGGCCCCAAATGAGATCCTTGAGGCACGCCCGAGGATATGTGTCTGACGGTTGATCGAAAGCCATTGACTACTACAAAGAAAGTTCTGTTCTCAAGGTACGAACTTAACCATGAGAGTAAAGGTCCGGCGATACCATAAGTTTTTAATTTGTCAATGAGAATTTTATGCGAGACCCGATCGAACGCCTTGCTGAAATCTGTGTATATGACATTAGCTTGATGGCCTGAATCTATTGCTGCCGTCAATAACTCAGTAAAAAGTGTCAGATTGGTATTTGTGGATCGAGACTCCACAAAGCCATGTTGTGCCTCACTTAAATAAATTTTAAGATGATTTTGAATGTGAGGGCAGATCATAGACTCAAAGACTTTACTTAGGGTTGATAAAATTGAGATGGGTCTATAGTTCGAGATTAAGTCCTCATTGTCGGATTTATGGATGGGGACGACCTTTGCTTCCTTCCATTTTGAAGGGAAGACTCCACTAGATAAGGATTTATTAAAGATAAGCAACAGAGGCGTGACCAGCTCATTCGCACACTCATATATGAATATTGGTGGTATACCATCTGGACCAGCACCTTTGTTGCAGTCTAAACTTTTTAGCTTTTTATATATGGCTTCACTGTCAATAACTGGGTGATTTAAAGTTAAACTACTTTCTTGAATATTTTTAATATTTGTTGTTTTATCGGTACTGCAATCGTTTTCAGCAGGGCTGTATACAGAAGAAAAGTAAGACGCAAAAAATTCACATATCTCCGTACCATCTGATGATACAGCTGTGCCATCCGTCATAGATAAAGGATACGAGCTGGATCCGCCTCGTTTAGTTTTAACGTAGGTCCAAAACGATTTGGGGTTATTGGCTAGAGTGTGTTCAAGATTTCTTAAATAATTGTCATAGCAAATCTTAGCAAGTACATCACAGCGCTTACTAATTATTTTTAACTCAATTTTGTCCAATGGGTTTTGGTAAGTATTGTAACGTTTCCTAATCTTATTTTTTGTATTTAATATTTTAATTAGAGTTTTGTTAAACCACGGCGGATACTTAACATTTTTGGGTATTTTAATAGGAATAAATCTTTGAATAGCACCATTGATGATGTCATAAAAAACCTTTACCATATCATTAACTTCATGTTGCCCCTCAAATAATTCCTCCCAGTCCAGTTCTTTTAGGTATTTTTAATCGGTATATAACTTGTTTTACGGAAGTTACGTAACTCATTTGTAATATTATATGGAAGTTTGTCTACTTTTTTATTAAAACCAATATTTATATCTAGGGGTGGATGATGCTGATCGATATTACATAAAGAGCCAATACTTTGACTTACATTACACAGTGGATGATCAGTTAACACAAGGTCCAGTATGCGAGAGGAGGCATTATATACGTTATTACTTTGGTTGAGCTTATTAACGCATGTAAAATCCAACAAAGCTTCACAGGTATTAGGCAATTTGAGGCCTTTATTCAGATTACTGTCAAGATTCCAGTCTATGCACCCTAGATTGAAGTCACCTATGATACATGTACATGATTCATTTAGTTGTTCAAAAACAGTGTTACAATTATTTAAAAATAATTCCAAGTGAGAGAGGCGTACTGGCGGTGGCAAATACACAGCGCAGAAAGCTATTCGACGAGAACATTTATTGGGAGGAAGATCCAAAGTAACCCAGAGATCCTCACATCCACTCTCAAAATGCTCAGCTCGTTTAGGATTGAATTCCTTTTTGGCAGCAATTAAAACTCCCCCACCCTCTTTACCAGCTAGTTGACTGGTTTCTCTATCTCTCCTATGGACCGTATATCTGTCATCGAACAGCTCACTGCTCCGGATAGAATTGTTAAGCCAGGTCTCCGAAAAAATTATTACATCATAGTTATTAATACAAACATTACGGAAAATCACATGCGTTTTTGTTCGCAATCCTCTGCAGTTCTGATAGAATACATTTAAGTTATCGAATTATGGACATTAAAAATTTCACAGGAGCATGCCTTTAGTAAATAAGTAAGGAAGGGAGCATCTTTTAAAACTAAACTAACTTATTTAAGGAATCTAAATTCTTGATCAAAATGTGTTCGTCTTCGATAGTCTTCCTAACAAAAATCCTGCTGTTTCTCACCCAGACAAATTTGTATCCCTTGTCCTTTGCCTTTTGTCTAGTGGCTGCATGCAGCGCTTTATTAGCAGGTGATAGATGTTCAAGCACGAACACTGGCATTTTATCGCCAGCAATACCCAGATCAGCAGTATTGAGTTTTTCTGCGTTAACCTTCTTATTTTTGTTATGATTTATAACTGACGCCAGGAGAGTATCACGAATTTTTGGGGAGGCGAGCTGGACAACGATGGATCGGGGACGGGTATTAGCGGCTTGCTGTTTGGCAACACGGGTACTATGAAGAATGTCATTGTCACTCAGGTTGCATCCCACCACAGATCCCAGCTGCTTAACGATGGTGTAAAGGTTCTCCTGTTTGTATTCGGGCAGGCACTGAATTTCGAGGTTGTTTGAACGAGTCTGTTGTTCCAGGTAGTTTATACGTAGACTTTGGTCCGCCATTAATATTCTTAGATTAGAATTTTGTTCAGTTAAGTCCTTCACCGTTTTTTCGAGTAATTTATGTTCTGCTTGGTACTCTTCGAATTCATTCGTGTGAAAGGATAATGATGCCGTCAACTCATTGATTTCGTGTTTTATAGGTGCAAGTTCCCTGTTAACAACGCTGAGTATGGTGCTGTTGAGTTGTTGAAGCATGGAAGCGAACTCAGTTTTAACCACCTCTTGGACTATGGTACGCACATCCTCAGTTGTAATAGCTACAGCCTGAGGTGGTGAGTTCAATGCAGGCCTTTTGCTTCCTCTTGTGGTTAAGACATTCCGGTTCGGGGTAGCGGTCTTAGAAGCGTTTGCAATGACAGTTGTGCAGCCTGAACAAATCCATTTGCAGTAATCTTCCGTCTCAGAAGAGATTTCCGGGATAGATAGACAGACGAAATGAAAAAATCTTTTGCATTTCATGCAATTTATATATTCTTTCCTGCCCTCCAAATCACAACGATCGTTGGTACAACAACCCCACGATTCCACTGGAGTCGCCATGTCTTTTATTAATGTAATGTATGTGTATATTTTATAGTCTTAACTTCCTCACTCAATTCAGCCAGTTCACAAAAACAGTACAGTAATAAAGGCCCTCCCAGTAGTCAGGAACAAAAAATATTATTTCTTACAATAAAAAGTGCACACTAATAATGGCCCCGACATACAGAGTCTCGGCGTGTCGATAAGTTCGCGAGAAGAACGTCGTAAGCGCCGTGTAATAAGGGGCGCTTACGCGTTAAATCGCAACGCACAGATATTTAAGCTACTGACGGTAGGCCGGATTGTTTTCAAAGTTAATTTGGTCTGTATTTCTAAGACTATGCACTGAAACACTAGATTATTGTCACGGGTTTATGTCGGTTATCACTTTCTAACAGGTTTACACCCTCAATAGCACTTTTGATAAGTTTATGCACTGATTTTCAAACTTTAGTGGAGCAGCAACAAGTAGCAGTTACACGCACAACGTCCAGATTCGAAATTCATTTGACAAGCTTGTTAGTTGTCACTTCAAAATTTTACGCGAACGGAGAAATGCTGCCATAATATAAAAATCTGCCAACCATTTTTATCGGGGAAAAGTATTGTTTTTTACTGGCAGCCCTTGTGAAACAACGCTTTGTACTTAACGAACGTTAAACATCTTACGTAATTGTTAATATTTGACGTACGTATGTTACGCTAACCATCCGTTGGAAACAACCGGCCCAAGTGGTTCAGATCAGAGGGGCAATTCTCGTAATTTCAAGAACGTTCTCAGTCTGATCTCAGTCTCAATCTGTCAAAAATACCTCTAATTTCCCTACATTTTGACAAGTTTTTGACATTTGTTTGTCGCAGAGATGAGATTGCGACTAGATTTTGAACGTTTTAAATTACGAAAATTGGCCTTCAGGAATGTTACTATTAAGAATGACATATTTTAGAAATTGGCGAAAGCGAATGTTTGGAATGCGAATCAGATTGATACATGCGAGTGCAGATTCAGCTTTTATTCTAGATTTAAATAATCCAAGTTGATAGTAGGTATAGGCAAACTGGGATAAATAAAATGCTAATACTACTTACCTCTTCCCTGCACTCCTCAAGTGCCTTTCCAAAATGTGCGGTGACATGACTCATCACCTCGGCGGTTCCCATCACCGAGCTGGTGACGGTCGCCATGACAACCAGCAACAAACAACACTTGGTAGTCATCTTATCTGCAAATGACCCATCAGCATTCGTCCACACATTTATATGTTAGCTAAACTTTTTTTCATTCATTGAATTGTATGGTATTAAGCAAACGAACTTACTCGCAGTTACAACAACTCCTATCTCAACTAAATAAGGTCTAGTTTATAGTGTAGTAGCAATTTTTCCTTTGCACGTTACAAACTGATGATTTGGTCAAAGACATAGGTAATACGTATGCTGTGTGTAATTGTGGTGTGATCGTATGTTGCCAGTCATATCAAACGTGGTGTTTAGCTAATGACTGCGGCGGAGGCCACTTATGCCTACTTCTATAATGTTATTAAGTGCAGGCAGAAGATCCGACGTTTAATAAAGTGTATGTTTGTGCTGAATCAATAGGCTATAAATAATATAGCGTCGTAAGTTGTGTTCACGCTCAGCTCTTGAGAGACCACCCACGATGAACTTGTCATACGTCTCATGTAGAGAAAAGAGTTAGAATTTGTATGTTTATATAACTATTAACACATTTTCAGACCAAAAATATTTGGATTTTTTTAATAAAAAATGTATTAGATTACCACATCGACAACAGATTCCAGAAGTGAAATATTTTGCCTAAAATGAGTAGTCATGTCATTGAGAAAAGAAAGTCTGAAGAAAAACAGTTAGGCACATAGAAAATAGTATCATGGCACTATGGCTTAATCCTACAATTATTAGAAATGTGAAAGTTTGTGAAGATGTTTGGATGTTTGTTACTCAATCACGCGTAAACCGTTGAACAGATTTGGATGAAAATTGGCACATAGATATACAATTTCCTGGATTAACACATAGGATGCTTTTTATCCCAATATTCCCACGGGATCGAAACTTACGCGGGTGAAACCGCCGGGCGCTGCTAGTGATCTATAAATAGATGAGGCAGAATTCTAAACTGTCATTGAGTCAAATGAGAATTTAGAATCCTATTATAGGGTCGACATTATCCGACGTTTATAAAGGTGTTAAAATATTGAAATACGATTATCCCGTCTTGTCAACTTACAGAACCATTGAAACTCAGGTAAGCCAACTCAGATTTCTTCAAAGTAACAAAATCGTATTTCGCACAAACAATTGGCTAGTTTCCACCATTAGTTCAGGATTCGTGTCACGTTTCCCATAGCACGGACCATTGGCCGCGCCTGTGGGGTGCCTGACGTGTGCCCCTGCGCACCCCGCTCCCGTGCAAGCGTGATGCATTGCGCTCAGGGTGACGCGGTACAGCACTCTGCGATTTACAACGAAAAGAGCTGAAAGTGTTTTAAATCGTTTATTTAATGCTGCTTTGGTTTACCTGTTTTCTACCGTATTTAAAAAGAAGGATGCTTTTGCAGTTTTATTAATATTTTTAAAGCTAAAAGAGTTTTACAACAATATATCATGTTCAATCATATAGGCTCGCACTGATGGTTTCCATGCCATCATGTGAAAGAAAGCAGCCTCCTTACTACAGCGCCTGCATGGTAGTAACAACAGCATTCTAAAAATGATCGCTGCCAGAGCGGACTGTCCCTTTCAGGAACACTGGGTGGGGACAGTCCTAGGTCGGAATTAATAATCTTATTACTGTTTTGAAAACCAACAGTACTAACCTATTTACATAAGCATTATTGTGACTAACACCAAAATACTAACAATATTATGGACCTTGTCTGAAATAAAGTTTTTATTATTATTATAGTCAAAAGCAATCTTTTATTTTTTCATTTTAGTTAAAGTGAATCATAATTATACTCCAAATTATTGTGTTATTCATTTCTAGACCAATGCGAACGGCCATCAATAGGTAGGCTTCAGGAGTTAGGGAATAATAGTACATTATGATACATGTGTGCTATGTTGATCATTATGCTCGAGGCGGTATTATTCGCGCGAGCCGCAGGCGAGTGCGATAAGAAAGCCGAGAGTCTAATGATCGATGCACACGCGTTTCATACGACGTTTTTCAACACACTTGCGAGGAAAAAACAGACTTGTAATGTTAAATATTAACTTGTATGGAAAATGGCGCGCTGGTTGTCTTTCCGCATAGCTAGCACTAGCAATGCGCGCGCAAGTGTAAATAAAAGCACTGACCACAGAGCATGTAAAAACAATTGTAAAAAAAAAACAATTGTATTTTAGTTAGTATGGAATTAGAAAGTACTATTGGCATAGAGAAATATACCTACATTAGTTCAGTGAGAATCCGCAATGATAGAACGCCAGTCAGGGTCTTTTCCGTTTGGTTTCGGGTAGGGACCACGGACAATTTTAGGTGGATAATTAAAATTTTCTTACGTTTTTTGTAATTTGCAGGTCAGTATCAGGTTGCATCTTGATCAAATATGATTCGCGACCATAATATACAGAGCGTTAGGTTAAACGAGGGACAATACTTTGAGGGGAGTTAGTACTCATGAAAACTTTTAATATGGGATGGAACCCTGAAATCGCGAAATAAAATGAGCCGTTTCCTACATTTATGTTCGCATAGCTCGTCGAAATGTACTGAACAGCTGATTTTTTTTTGCGATTTCAGGTTCGGCCCCATAGTAAAAGTTGCTCATTTTCATGAGTACCAACTCCCCTCAAAGTATGTCCCTCGTTTAACCTAACGCTCTGTATAATTATATATTTACAGAATTATAGTCATTAGAATAGAATCTTTCTAGTTAGATTTTTTCCCTAAGAACTTTTCCATAAGAAAGATGTATTAATGATTCGAATGATTATAATTCTGTAAAGATGTAGGTACCTGTTAGAGTCGCAAATCATATTTTGATCAAGATACAAACCTGACCATCATTCCCGCACTTTTGCTAAGCCTACCTAAAAAATGTATACCGGGCATTCTGTAGCAAACTATTAGAAAGTATCAAAAATAAATAGGTATGTAGTAAGTACAATAAATAAAAATAATTTTGCACGGCGAGCGCATTCCGAAGATAAATTCAAATATAGAAACACTTCGGCGCGAAATTCAATAATTAATGACTATGGTCAAAGGTCCTCAGTTACCTATTGACTCAATTTCAATATAGTGTCCAAAAAACTAAAAATAACATTACAAGAGCATATATCATTATTATAAACAATGCTTATCGTATTTAATGCTTAAAATAATTTTATTTCAGTATCCGAGTATCGATTTAAAGTATTAAAAAAAAATCGTTTGGCATAATCGCTTTCGCATATTATTACTATAAAAAAAACAATAATGGACGGCGATTTTGAACACAAATTGAGTAGCGGTAATGATTAATACGTGTTATTGGACCTGTGCTTCAATATTACGTTAACATTTGGGCATTTTCGTGTTGTTTATAATATATTATCTATAATATTTTGTAAATTTTAAATCTTACCTACATGTGTGTGCGTGATATTTGTGAAAAGTTAAATGTATAACAGATTGGCGCGAAACTCGACATTAGATATCAAAAAACTTCATTACCGCTACTTATTTAACTTGAACAATGGATGAATTCGTCAAACAATTAAATTATGTATTATTCACTGCCCCTGTGGTGGAGTTTGGATGTTCGAAATCCCCAATTTTTATGTTTTTTAGCCTCGACTACCACTGTCAACAAAATGGTGATTATCGCATTTAAAGACTTGAATTTAATAAAGGTAAATTAATATGCTTGCGCGCTAAATATGAAATATTTAATGGTGTTAACTTAAGAGTTTTTTTATCCAACTCTCTTAGTTAATGCATATTCATAAGATTGGATGGGTAGCATAACAAATATTTACAAAATCAATGTAGGGTGTCGTATGTCGTAATTCCTGGGTCCAATGGGACCCAGTACCGAGCCGGCGGAGGTTCGTGTGTTCGGGTCCATTCTAACGGAAACTATACGGTTATATTGTCCGGGTAAACAAATATTAGTTAATTTTAGGACCAAGGACAAATAGGACAATACAGACTATTTAAAAAAAAGTGAATTGATGAGATTAAAAAAGCGCGCATCTCCGACTAGTAAATAAGTAGTTATCTGTGGAAATAAAGCACTTGTGGATTAAAGTAAAAAAAAAGCACGCGTTTTTAATACACTGCATTATGGACCTAAAAGCGGTTCAATAAGAGCCACTTTACGAGCAAGTGTGTTGAAAAATACATTACGTTATAAACATGATCCTCAGCCACACAAAATTGTCGTGAACAGCAGTAAACTTCATTTCAACATCTGTGTCAAGTAGGTATGCATATGAGTTGCAATATGCTCGCCTCGCCCCGCTGCCTTTTAGCATAATATGTGCTTGTGTTAACAGAGAACTGGGAACTGATTGACTGACATTCTCGCGTCAGAATTCATCATCACTTTCTTAAAAGATTGGTCTGTAATGTCTTTACAATTTTATTACCTCTTCTACATTATTGATGCACAGTAGGTACTTCAGTTTGCTTAAGAGTTTGTTCATCCTCTCGCCAGAATGGCGACCTGAGGAATGTAACAGGAATTGATGCACGATGATGTCTGGATATAGTAAGCACAGGAACGGGTCTCCTGGTGCAATTGAACTGGGTTATAAATGACGGATTTTAAACAGTGAAGAGTGCGGTAAAAGTCGTCTTTAAATTCAGGGACCTTTTCTGAATTTGGTAAAATAATTGTTTGATAATTTTAGGGAACATTTCGAGGTAATTTAATTTAATTTTAAGGAAAATTCGGCGTTCGTTAACCGAAGGTTTTGCCTGGAAGGTTTTTTGAAGACTTTCAGTTCATGCTTTCGTTCGGTGGCTCGCCTACATTGTCCCATCTACTTTTCATAGAATCGCAAAATAGATATCAATTACTATTTTAAATTTAAAAACGAAGCATAGAATGACTCGATAGAACCAAGTCTAAACATCTACCTCACAGATCTACCTCGTTTACTTACTTCACGAATAGCGCTAAACTGTGTTATTTCACAACTATCATTAGAACCGCTAATTTCCCTGAAGACGGAACTATTCACCGTGAAGTTTCCCCATTCATCATACGTGACAGAGTAAGCAGGCCATAGCGATCTGTCAACAGTAATGAGAATACTTTGACAGGTTTTTTGGAGGGAAACAAGAAAAATGGAAGGTTTTTACCGTTCTGATAGCATGCGTTCGTGTTTTTCTACTAATGATGTTAAAATTGTACAGGGTAGAAATGTGATTTTTCATAGTTCTGTGTCTGATTTTATGGTAATTTGGTAAAGAAATTGATGTTGTTGTAAGTTTTGAGTGAAGCAAAAGGAAAGTTGTTAGTCATTAGTAATCAACATGTCAATTAGCGCGTGTTTGTGTTGTTTTTTCATTATGGAAAAGGGATCTTGTGGACCATAAAGAAACTTTCCAGTACGCTTTGTGGGTTCAAAGGGGTACATTTGGATCTCAATACCAGTTGTAAGTAGGTATACCAATTCCGTTAAGAAAAAGAAATAAGTAAACACAGGCATGTTGTTTTCTTTACCCACAAAGACACAAAACAATCACAGTATACAGCCTATAAACTAAAGGGGGAAGCCCACAATGAGTAATAGTCGATGTTGCCAGCCTCGCGATCACTCCCCATTCGCCTCACGTAGTGTTGCCAGGGGAGAAATAAATATTTCCCGCGAAAATCCGCGGCCTGTTCTATATGTAAATTTTTATGTTTTTTCCATCAAATAAAGTTGTGCCGTGTGTGGTTTTATAATTTTACAATAAAAGGCTCAGGTGTCGAACCCACGACAAAGGGAAAATATTTGTAAAGAAAATATCGATTCGGCAATAAAATCGAGAGAGATTTTCGTTTTGAACGTGCGCTAAATTCCGAATTTTAAATTACATGTCAAATTTTTATTACTTTTACTTTCTTGTATGTATAATTTACAAGTATAAGGCACATGTTTTTTCCACTTCTAGGACTTATCCGCATAAAATACATATAAGCCATGTAACATTCCCCGACTTTTGAAAATGAGATGTATTTCGTTTACGTCTCTAAATTGGTTGCAGCAGCTGGCGAAAAGCTAATATTTGCCGAAGTCTGCCAGCTTGAATACAATGACAAAGCACAGGATTTATGACCAGCAGAAAGTGCGGAAATTAAAATAACTGGTATTTTTTCTCGTGCAGAGAAAATTAATGAAATAAGATTGAAAGATATCATAATTAGCTGCTTGATTAAAAATACCGAAAGTATTTTTTAAGGGAATATAGTAAAGCCTTTAGTTCTGTTTACCTGTGCAACTAATAAGATAAAGTCAAAGCATTTATTTCAAATAGGCACACAAAAGGCACTTTTGAACGTCAAAAATTACAATACTTATAATAGAATTGGTTCTAGTCGCCCAAAAGGTAGTTTTCGTATGGAGAAGAATGGGCAAGTAACTCCATCGTTACTCTTTTAAACTACATCGTTACTCTTGATATTTACATCGTTACTCTTGATACAATAATAAATAATGTTAATGCTAATATTGGGAGTGGGTTCGCGTATGTGTAGTATACATTACCTACTGTTGAAATATTTGCCAATATTCCTTCTTAATACACAACGTATGTGTCCATTCATCAAGTTTAATGAAATCCTCAGAGGTACTGCAACAATCCATCAAGCTGTCCGTACAGTCTGCACTGCGACCAACTTATCTTTTGCGCCTCAAAATACACTCAATCTTTGCCAAAGTGGCTGCGCGAAGCGCAAGGAAAAGTTTGTTTTAAAACACCATTAGTAAATTCTCTATGCAGACGCGACAAGGAAAAATGAATCTTTTTCCAACAGAATACGTGTTAAAACGAAAGTGAAAGAAAAAAATTGTAAAAGTCAAAACAGAAGTCAACTTTGACAAAGTAACTTACCGTTCCTGAAAACTCTTGTAAAGCAATGTTTTTCTTTTCCCAAAGGCATACGGTTGCTTTTTGGTTGCATCATATTTCAATGTAGGCAAAGATAAATTGGTTCCTGGAAGAAATGGATTCCATGGGGAATTCACAATTTTTCAAGAAAACAGCGCGTTGAATACCAAATGTAAGGAAACAATGACTTTATAACGCCGAGTTTACATTCGCGACAAACAAGCTATTTGTGTGTTCAGACAGTATTTAAATTAGGAACCCTTATTTCAAAATTAATATGACTGAATTTGTGTATTTCTGGTAGAAAATGTTCTCCAAGAGTTTTAAAAATGCTAGTAGAATAACTCGTGGTAGACACATCCGCTCATAAGTTGTTGACAAGATAAGTGGTGGCTTGCTGCTTGTTTACCTTGACCGAGTATTTAAGTCATTTTGTCAACCGTTACGATTTATTATACGCGGGTCCTGTCCACATAACATATATTAGGTACCTACTCAGGTCCTCTCTGTTTAGACCTACTTACATGACACAGTACAACCATTTATGCATGATTCTCTAAAGGTCTAACGAATATTCGATAATCTCTTCTTTTACGTGGAATATGAAATTCCCAAACATATTGCAATAAAATAAAAGAATAATATTTAGAAAAGAAATGAGAATTTAAAAAAAAAGTCATCCATTATCATCACTGAGCTTGCCAGCAAGCTGTGTCGTCATCATCACTTACCTGGCAATAGTGTGCAGATGCGCGCTGGTGGCGAGCTTGACCAACGGCCTCTGCGGTGGCCGACTGGGTCTCGTCGGCGGACTATAGGTGTACTCAGCCGCCGGCGACCCCGTCAGCCACGACCAATGTTCCGTCATCGTTGCGGAGGCTCACTGCCTATTCACTAACACTTTGACTCATAAACACTACACTTAAAAGTTCACGTTTTTAAAGTTTTGTAAATGTTCATTCTGTTTTGAATTTGCTGATCTTTGGTAACTTCATTTGATTTAGGTACGTAAACTTACTAAATTTTCGTCTCTGCCGACATGCAACTCGAAATGAATACAATAAAAAGTATCGAAAGATATCGTGGAAAGCACCTAATCTGCCTACTGGTTTTCGTTGTCTCAATCATCCTCATCAAGCTATCGAAGTCTACTTTTTGTTATGTTATTATGACAGTTCTCATCAAACTGCCGGTCTATGGCAAAATAACCACCTATATTAAATTCCTAAGCTTTCGCCACCACTCCATGTATTCATCCTTCAAATCCTCAAGTCTTATTAGATTCACAAACAATGATTGATAATAGCTCCAAGTAGTTTTCAGCCCTGAAGACTATCACTTGGATCTACGAAAATAACCTTTGTAACCATACCATAAGAATCAAAGCGACTGCACATGCATTTTGCAAATAATATAGACAATGGTTTTGGTTACTCCAAAAGAATCCTTGAATTCAAGCGAATAAGGTTTACCCTCACAGGTAAAGAGTTTTCCTAAGTGAACAAAGGAATATCACCACTTCTCATGCGAAAACATATCCTATGCTTTACAAGATATGTTTCAAAATAAATGTAAAAATTCAGAATCACGACCGCCCTTCAAAACACCATTATTAAACTTCCCTTTTCAAATCTTATTCTTGAAATACAAGTCGAATCAGCTTACATCCCTCTCAAACGCTTTATGATTAGAAAGGGACAACGCATGAGGATCGGAAGCGTAGAGTAAGCGTTTAATAAGGAGCACTAGTATAAGTAATGTAATAAATCTTCAAGCCCTTGCGGTAGGGAGCCGGCAGGAGTATATAGAAAATTCATAGCGACACTTATTTCTGTGACGTCATACTGTGCAGCGAATGAAATTCTTGGATGAGTCTTCATAAAGGTGGGGTGAAGGAAACTATTGCCATCGGAGTTATTATTATTGCTCCGTCGCGCGCCGCTGAGATTTACAATCTTCGTAATAAAGGTATGATCTGTGGGGATGATATTCATTGCATTGCAAGAATATCAAGGTGGAAGCACATAGTATATTGGCCTAGACTTAATTCTATGTTGACACGAAACACGCTGGTTACGCCCACTGCTAGGTTGTATCTGCGAATGCCTGTTTTTTGGGAAGGACCTAAACCTAAACCTATTAGATCCGGATCGAAACTCTATAAGACTTCTTACTGTAACTGATTCTACAGTAGGTACCTACAGAAAATTAAAAAGAAGAAGATTAATTATAAATAGATAGTATTTGACATATAACTATAGGCGTGAAGAAGACCCTGATAAAAGGAGAAATAAGAGAAACAGTTGACACTAAAACCCAAAATCCCAACTATACTGAACAACCCTGAAACTGAAATGCGCAATCCCAACCGTCACACAACAATAGCCATAACAGTTTACGTATGTAAGCACCGTCGCTGCCGACCCCTCAGCGCCGCGGGCGTTAACATTTATAACTGATGAATTTGCAAACATCGCCCCGTGTGCACCGGCCCGGCGGCGGCGGCCTACAGCCCGCGCCAGTGACAGACCGCCCTGTACGGACGTGTGCTTGCATACTGGGGGAATCATTAGGTATTTGAATTTAGGTATAGATAGACTATGCTAGAGTCTCGTGCAGGGATCGCAATGTCTAGAAGTCTGTATACATATTAAAGGTACCTAGGAAAGGGTTAGGAAGATATCAGTAAGGGGTTAGAAAGTCGTGAATAAACGAAGATTGGTAAACCATTTTTCAAAAAATACAAATTAAGTCTGCGTGTCAGCGTCTCATGACTGTTAAGGTAAAGCCTTCTAATGAAAAAGGTACCCCTCCTACCGAAGTCAGACTTCGGTCATTCTGTAGTTACAAGCAACTGTCATAAACCGACCATCGCCAATTTTGTACATTTAAATAATTTTTGTGTTTGTCAACCTTACCGGGAATACCGTGCAGCACCGTCTGTCGCGTGCGCGGCGCCGCGGCGGTACGATACACGTAACGTCTCCGTAATGTTCAGCGACGCACACGTCTTACTGATACTTCAAGCTATTTAGAATCTTGTATGAGGGAGTGGAATTAGCTGATTATACAGATTACGAATTAAATGTAAAGCTGTTTAAGGTGCATTGTTCCAGTATAATTGGTATGAGACAAATGAGGAGATCAGAGCAAAAACGAATGCCCATATTACATACAGTACAAGTTTAAATCACTAGTTTTCGAAACTCGTTTTAAGTAATGCATTGCAATTTATGCAATTTTCCAAAAATTAAAAATAGTGCTTTTTAAAGAGAGTCAGGAGGTAACTATAGAAGTTTTTGCATAAATCGAACAAGACAACAGTTTCTATAGTCAAATACATTGAATAAAAACTGCATTCAAACAGACATCAAAGACGCACCAGTGAGGTGCCCCGCATCATCAATCGCGACCGCACACCGATACCAATACAATTGATTACCAAACTATTTCAATCAAGTGTCCCCCGCACGCCGCGGTAATCTTTCAATACATTTGCTCTGATTAAAGTTATCACAATGCATCGGGAGCCGCCCCATCCCCCATCCACGCAGTGGGCAGTGGGGGGTGCATGGGGGATGGGGGATAAACAGTATATATTAAGATTAGAGTAATTACGTCTGCCTTCAACAATTGATTTGTAGGTGCTTTAGGCGATTAGATACGTATCTAATCTGTGTATAATTAGCATTGCGTTGTGATTGTGTGTTTACATTAGGTCATTTGTAAATTGGTTAGAACATAACAACACTGCATTGCATGTAAAAACATCTACATATAGTTAAGGTGACTATAGATTTCAGATAAAGTGGATAATTGAATTTACAAGAATTTCGTTAGTTTACGCTAGGTACCTATAGGTACCATCTAAATGTCACACAAAATGTATAAATTACGGAACGTATAATCAACACCATACGCAAGTCATATAAATGTAAATAACTAGCTACCGCCCGCGGCGTCGCCCGCGAGGTATGTTAATAAAAACTATCCTATGTCCTTCCCCGGGATGCAATCTATCTCTCTGCCAAATTTTATCGAAACCGTTCAGTGGTTTAGGCGTGAAAAGGTAACATACAGACAGACAGACAGAGTTACTTTCGAATTTATAATATTAGTATGGATACGGGCGGGAGTCGAACCTGCGTTGCGTCATTGAGCACTGTCACTACAGCGGCAAACGAGAGACGATCACTATGGATACAATATGTCCTCTTCGGCCTCAGAAAACACTTACAACAAACCCCATTAAACAGACAACCATAACTCTCTAATTACTGCCAACAGACCTACTTACCTAACACAATACTATGTTTATCACACATTCGTTCCGTCACTCACTGCAAACAGTAGACCATGGGCCCTGCAGCTATAAATCACCACTCCCAATAAAGGGAGCATTCCCTCTCACTCAGAGAGGGAAGAATTAACCAACGCTACTGTATTATGAGTCGGAGAACTGTTTCTATGAAGTCAGTAAACTTTCAGTAAACTCTGTGTCTTTTGAAAGCTGAAAGTTTATTATGCATGGAATTTTATAGCAGATGTGTTTAAAATGAGTATAATGTCCAACAAAATTTGATGAGAAAATTCCCGAAAATATGTAGACCGTAACGGTAGTGGTCGTAGAGGTCAGAGGGAATCCCGAGCTACGCCGTAGCGCTACGGGCTACGAGCTACGACATTTTTCCTGAGCGTGACCAACATAGAACTTCTATTTATTTCACCATGGAACATTGATTAATTTTTAATCAGCCATTGTACACCCGCTCCATCCCCATCTATGTTGATCACTAAACTATTCTAATACAAAGGGATGCACCGCTGAACTTGTGGGGTGCGCTGTAAACATACGAGGTGCGCTTAAATGTATGTAGTAGGTACGTACATATTGATCAAATAAATGATTTTAAGTACGGGGTTATAGTGTCCACACACTATCATTATAGAGTTATTTTAAACTGTAAATTGTATAGTAATGATACCCGTTGGGCAGAGGAACCTATCATTTGAATAAAAATGTTTCATTCGTTCATTTCGTCATCAAAATTGAAAGAGAGCACTTTTTGATTTACAGTGTATTGTATAAAATAAAAGATCCTTATTGTGATTTAATATAGAAAAATATAAACCAACGTGTTAAAACAACAAATTATCGTACATTCAGCCATGCAAAAAAAAACCTCTTCAACAACCGGGCAACCGAACCCAGAGCCTCTCAAAGTAAACTCTTCCATTAACCCCTCTCATATGATATACATAGGTATATCTCCTGTGTTTAGCTGCACTTTTCCACATTTCACTTCATTATCGCGAGCCGAATCAAAACAAAACGTTTACCAATTAAATTACAACCTTATTTTAACAACCATATGGTGGAAATTAATTTGCATGTTCAACGGAGGGGATGATTTCCCCATTTAGACAAGTCTGCTGTTTTGCTATAGGTAGCCGAAATTAAAATAAACACATTCGCGTACATTTTACGATTGTTGCAATTTTTATATTTAATGCAATTAATTCTATTCTAAGTTCAGGATTAAAGACTATTAAAAAAATATATAGCTAGAGATTGAAGGAAACCTAAACTTGCTTAGTATTTATTACTTGCACAATGTTGCAACATATTTGAAGGAATATAAAGCTATCTAGTTTTGGGTTATTTTATTTTAATTTACCATACACGTACACCAGAACCAGTTCTAGCAACTATTCAAATACATGTTAAAAAGACTACACAGAATAGCTACGCATCTTGAACTACTGCCAAAAATTCGTAGTAAGTTATAGTATGTAATACAAGTCTGTCCAGAATTTTCGGCGCCTAACGTTCGCGTAGTAGCAGCGAGTCGCAGCGTGACTCATAGTAAAGTCCTAACTCACACAGGCGCGAGCGGCGCGCTCACACCGCGACGCGCTGCTGAGTGCCGGTGTGTGGACGTAAGGCTGGGCTCAGCGTGGCAGCGGGACTTCAGTAGAGGAAGGCACATTCCGCAGGCAAAATACTAAAGTAGGGACAAAAGATACTGCGTGCACTTTAAATCAGAGATGAATAAAGTCTATCTTAAAATAAATCTTCGAAACAAAGAGTCATTTTTGCCAAGAATCTTCGGTTGTAAAATGAAAATTAATAGCAACTGCAAAACTATTATCAAACTACAATGCTGTTTTAGTGTTGAAGTCAATAAACTTTTCATGGTGCATTTCCACGAGGGGAATGACTGCATTTTGACAGTTGCGTCCGCCCCCGTCCCCGCTCCCGCGCCCGCTCCCCTCTGGCGCCCGCCTTATGTCGGGTGCCACTTTATGTGAAATCGATGCACCGCTGTTTGTAAACACTTGCACTTTGTACGTATCAACTTCAACAAATATTATTTATGAATAGATTCAATGCAAATAATTAAGGAAAACATGTGAAAATTTACAGGAAAATTCGACGATCAACAAGTTGCATTTCGTGTAACTAATAACAATGGTTTCTTTGTTTTACTGTAATTTTGTTTATGTACAACCCGAGCGAATTATATTTGCATATTTCTAATTAGAAACATTACTTCACGAACAAAAATTATCCAAAACATTGTCGAAAATTATCACAAAACTAGATTTTCATTTTTAAAGACACTCACACACTGCACTAGTCACTACAATAACATTGTCGAGTTATTTAATTTAATTTTAAATGTTCAAAATAAAGAACGTCTGTACTTTTGAATTTGAACGTCGGGAGGTGGCGCGGCTGTGCGGCCACGTTGTGAACTAACCTAACCTTGCTGCGTGCACTCGGGGCGCGATCGTAAAATATCTATCCGCGCTAACACACTTGATCCTTGCTAGAACACACAAACGTGTTTCTTTTCATTTCACATTAAATGTCGCGGGCTTTGAAATTGAGATAGGAGTAGGTATACAGGCAGTCGTAAATATTGAGTTTGTTATGAGCTGTTAATCGGTGGCTGCAGTCCATTACGGAATAATTTATGATGGCAATAAATGTTAAATGTCTTGCTAATTTAATCACAATTTCAATAAATGATTTTTAGCGACATCAAAAATACAGCACCATTATTAACTCAGATATATGTTATTTATCTAAACTATTAAGCAATGTTGCTACTGACAAATATCATCAAAGTAATCAACAAAGTAATCAGTGAGTAATCAGCGAATTTAGGTAACTTGATCATTAATCATTTTAAGAATTTTTCACGACCGATAATCATAAGCTTAACATGCCAGTTGAATTTTGTTATATTTTTTTTTACAGTACCTATGTCTATTATTTATGCGCTTTCCGTCTCCCGTCACTTTTTGCTCAAGTATCAACTTTAGGACGTCGTGGTTGTTAGAATCAACCCCGTGTGTCCGGCGCACCCCTCGTTCATTCATTTGTCGTCGTAGTGGGGGGAGGAGGAGTGAGGGGTGGGGCGGGCGGTGACCTTGTAGCGATGTATGCAGTAATGTGCTTTACATGGATTGGCAGTTTTCCTCGATAGTGCATGTTTGTAAACAAAGGTATTGGAAGGATGTGTAGTTTATTTTTTCTCCAAAAATACTTATTTTAATACAAGGAGTTTACAGCTTCGAATAAAAATTGTATTGCACAATATGTAGCAATAATGTTATTTTATTTATGACAACCCAAAAAACCACTATGACTGATCAAATCAAATAAACTTCAACAAATTGAGTCCCATACGACGTGGACTAACACAATATTCTAAATTATTCTCTGTGCTTTTCGTACACACACTTTTCTCATGGCGCCCCCTCGCGGCGACAAAACGCATAAACATTAAACATCGGTGTCTCGTGTCCCAGTCTCCCCTTCGCAACCCGTCACCCAAAATCTATTACACACATGTTTTCCCTCATTTGGAATCCATTGCGGTATTACTATTTCACCAAAAGATGGAAATGCAATGAAATGTGCAATGGAATTCGAAATGGCGATTAATTTTCGCCGAATATTTTCTTGGTACGGCTGCAGTTTGCGCGCACCCTAATCGGCACGCGTCACGCTCAGAATTAATGAAATTCGATAGTTTTATTGCTCTTACTTTAGATTATAACAATAACGCCCTAAGTAATAAATCTTTAGGAAAATCTGAAGTGGAAAATTGCCACTTTTCATTTCAGTATCTATTACTTATATTATCTCAGCATCATTTGCAAAAGTCACTTTCAGAGTGTTGCAAAACTTGCCGAGACAGTATTACTCGTAAACCTTTTAGAAATCGCTGTTAATGCTGTTATAACAGGATTAATTTATTAATGACATGTCTCGGTAAATGCAGTCCATCAAAATGATCCCGCAGTCCGCGTCTCTTATTACTTACGTCGTCTTATAACCCACGGGAATGGATACAACCGGATAATTTTAGGGTCCTTGCCTAATTGTAGGGTAAATGCATGATACTGAGTTTTCGTAGATAAATAGTCGCCTAAATATCACGAAAACATATTATAGGGAGATAAAATGAATAATTTAGGGAAAACGAAAACCTAAAACACCTTTTCTCTCAAATTTAATCAACCCTATCACCGCGACGCGGGGCGCGTGGCCAATCTTCTATCTCAACATTCTCAACCCGCCACTGCAAACAACTTGCACTTTACAAGTTTACACTAATAATAATAATAATAACTGTGGGTCTGTTTGTGTATCTTGGTACACTTCGGCACAAATTTTAAGAGCTTGGCTCAATCGGGACAACACAACTTGTACTGTCTCCTCGTTCCAGTAGGTACTGTTGCGTTACGTACTATTAGCAAGTTTCACGCGGCTAGTAGATCGTCAACTTAGTTACGGTATTTACATGTCGGCCACAAGCGTGCACACGAAGTGCATTGACATTTACGGTGGGAGGTGAAATTCATATACATATTTGCGGAACCTGTGGCAATGTACTGCGCGTCCCATATTTTTCGCCACTAACCCGTCGTTTTTAGGGTTCCGTACCCAAAGGGTAAAAACGGGACCCTATTACTAAGACTTCGCTGTCTGTCCGTCCGTCTTGTCGGTCGTCTGTCTGTCACCAGGCTGTATCTCAAGAACCGCGATAGCTAAACAGTTGAAATTTGAACAAATTATGTATTTATGTTGCCACTATAACAGCAAATAAGTAGGTACTAAAAACAAAATAAAATTAATATTTAAGGAGGGCTCCCATACAACAAACGTGTTTTTTTCGGCGTTTTTGCCTTGTGGTACGGAACCCTTCGTGTGTCCCATTCGCACTCGACCAGTTTTACTAGATGTCAAGATACCTTCTGTACTGTAGGTCGTCTGTTTAAGTAAGGCCTCATTTACGGAGACGCGGGGCGTCTCGCGTCGCGTGTGGCGTGGCGTCTCGCGGCGCGTCGGACGTTTTTTCTGTTTACGGTGGGGCGGCGCGTGAAGCAGCACGCATCATAGCACGCGTAAACACAAACTTATAGCAATATACGACCATGTTCATAGAGAAGCGAGACGGGAAGCTGGCGGTGTCCGCCGCGGCGCCCGCGGCGAATCCTCTAGCGTGTTGCGTGTGTGCGCCTCGGACATAGCTTCATCGAGAATTGCCGCTGCGTGCGCCGCCGCGATAAACGCCGCGTGGGACGCGTCGGTGCCACCCGCGGGCTCGGCCGCAAAAAACGCCCTAATTCAAACAAACGCGTCTAAAATCGCTTCTCCGTAAACGCACTCATACAACGCCATATATTTGAATTCAGTGCGGGCCGCGCCGCTCAACGCAACGCGCGACGCCCCGCGTCTCCGTAAATGAGGCCTTAGGGTGGATTGTAACCAAAGTCTTTTTTATTATCATTCACATTCCTGTTTAATTAATTAATAAATACAGTCTATTAATTTATTAATTAAACAGACAAGAAGAAAGGAACAGCAAAACAAGTACAAAGGTGCATATTTGTAAAGAAATCGCTTCCAGATTAACGCGATAGGAGAGTACATAAAAAGAAGAGATGTAGTCAACGTGTTTAAGAGTAGAATGGAAAACAAAATACATAAAATCAAAAACAATTCTCTAATCTATCATATATAATAAAGCTGAAGTGTTTATTTGAACGCGATTGCGTAACTACACGCGAACGCAATTCTTAATGAAAACTACACTCGAGAGCAATGAATCCGGGTCACTTAAAGAATGTTAAAAATCTCGGAAACTAAAAATGATAGGTTAATGCAATAAATTGTATTTAATAGACAATGTAATACTCCTTAAATGAAAGTAAATAAAATATGAGTCACCATACATTTTATTAACACAAAATTACATAAAGAAAAAAACTGCTGATCTCTCCTTAAAACAAAAATAGGAAACATGAAATTTTTGAACTTTATTACGATTTTCTTGAATTTTAATACTTCGTATTGCCTCCTCGTGCTTCCATTACTGCGTTTACGCGGTTTGGCATGCTGTACACCAAGTTCCTTATACGATTTTGGGGAATATTCTCCCATTCCTCTGTGAGAGCAATTTTGAGCTCACGAAGCGTGATTGGGGGAGGGTTTCGTTGTTTTACGCATCTGCCTAGCTCGTCCCAAGCATGCTCGATCGGGTTGATATCCGGGCTGCGCGCTGGCCACTCCATACGAGTAATGTTCATCTCTTGAAGGTAGTCATTCACAATCCTACCTGTATGAGGTCGGGCATTGTCATGCATAAATATAGCATCCTCACCTAAATTGACCATAAATGGACCAACGTGATCATTGAGGATTTCTTCCACATATCTTACGCTAGTTAAAGAGCCGTTTTCTATGATCACCAGCTCTGTGCGACTATTCCGGCCCACACAAGTACAGACCCACCACCGTAGGCTACTTTTTCTTCGATGCATGCTTGCTTGAATCTTTCCCCTGGTCTTCGATACACTCTGTGTCTTCCATCGTGCTTGTAGAGCATAAATTTTAATTCGTCGGAGAACATAACTTTTGACCAATCTTCAATACTCCAATTTACGTGGCTCTGGGCATATCTTAGTCTTGAAATACGATGCCCACGCTCCAGTTTAGGGCCGTTTGCAGGTCTAAGGGGTTTTAAGTTAGATTCAGCAAGCCGACGTCTTACTGTCCATGCACTTGGGTTACTTCCTCCGAGGCGTCGAAACTGATTTGTGAGTTCAGTTCCTGTGAGAAAGCGATTTCGAAGCATGGTGTTCACCAAGTATCGGTCTTCTCGTGCTGTGGTACACCTGGTTCTGCCCGTTCCTGGTCTGCGTAGGTTAGAACCAGTTTCTTCGTAACGTCGGAGAACTCTTTGTACTGTTGACAGCGACACACCGACAGTCCTGGCTGTATCGCGCTGACTCCGGCCGGTTTCCAGCATTGTAAGTATTCTGGTGCATTCTTCAGGCGTAAGCGACATAATTTCAGCTTGAATAATGAACATAGAGCACTATCAACATGGTTTATGTACCCACATAAATGACAGATTACAAACAAAAGCAAAACCAAATGCTGTAATTTCGTAGTTCCATCTTCGAAAGTGGCCCTTTTTCAAATTTGATTTTTTTATGATATAACTTTACAATAACTAAGAAGTTTTAATACCTTCATTTAAGGAGTATTACATTGTCTATTAAATACAATTTATTGCATTAACCTAGCATTTTTAGTTTCCGAGATTTTTAGGATTCTTTAAGTGACCCGGATTCATTGCTCTCGAGTGTATATAATAGGCTATTTAACGTCACGCTAGAACCCTTTGGAACCGAGCAAAAAGAAAAAAAAAGTCAGAAAGAACGCTCAGCGAAAAGGAAGTGGGATGCGACCGGGTGCGCCGGGGAACAAGGAAATCACGCGGACGAAGTCACGGGCAGAAGCTAGTAATATGAGAATATACATACTTCTTCATACTTCTAAAATAAATATGAACGCTCAATATCAGGCACAGAACATTTTTACGATAGCCGATCTTTTTTAGGGTTCCGTAGTCAACTAGGAACCCTTATAGTTTCGCCATGTCTGTCTGTCCGTCCGTCTGTCTGTCCGTCCTCGCTTAATCTCTGTGACCGTTAGCACTAGAAAGCTGAAATTTTGTAGGAGTACGTATATCAGTTACGCCGACAAAGTGGTAAAATAAAATTTTGGAAAATATATTTTTTTAGGGTAGCTCCCCTACATGTGAAGTGTGGATGAATATTTTTTTCATCATCTACCCCATCGTGTGGGGTACCGTTGAATAGGTCTTCTAAATATTTTTAACCGACTTCAAAAAAGGAGGAGGTTTCTCAATTCGACCGTATATATATATATATTTTTTTTTATGTGTGTTCGCGGATAACTTCGTCGTTTATGAACCGATTTTGATTATTATTTTTTTTCGATTGAATGCTCCATTTACGAAACATTAAAGTTTAAAGTGCAAATTTTTGTTCCAGTAGGGCGTCCCCCCCCCCCCCTCTAAAAGCTAAACTACTGGTTTGAAAAATCTGGAGAAATTCTCGATGATAGTGCATTTCATGAACTTTAAAGGAAAAGTATAGCGGTTAAGACAACTTTATAAGTTTAGCAGTAATAGTCGTTGAACTTGGGTGTTGGATAATTTTGTACCAAATACAAAATCCTTAGCATTAATCCTTTAAAGTGACTAAGATGAAGTAGTTGCTTGTTTATAATGGGTAAAGACTTGCATTGAAAACCAAAATATGTTTTTTTTACCTATTCAGAATAAAGAACAACAGAATCGTACTACATTGTGATAACGGGCTACTACGGAACCCTACACTGTGCGTGGCCCGACACGCACTTGGCCGGTTTTTTGATTGTTAAAACTTTTGTAATTGTGATTTTATTGGTTATACATTAAAATATATCTCGGCGTGCCATCATTTTAAAAGTATTATTATAGTGTGCAAACTCAAATAATTGATTTTATTTAAGAAAGTAATAAAAACTGTGCAATAAGTTTATTTCAAATTGGATTTTGATTGGCTTTCGAGTGTGTGGTGTAATTTTATATGCTTGTAATTTGCGTTTAATAAAAAGAATAGTGCCTGTAACCCGCAAGGAATTAGCAATGAAACGCAAGGGACATAAACATTGCATAATAAGTAAAGAAGTGTTTCTATTGGTTGTTTGCGTTTTTTCTTATTCAACAGGAGTGCATCAGTATCAGGAACGCACGTCAATTTGGCTACTTTCATTACGATTCAGCTGTGTTGTACTACTACTACTGTATCTTCTACGATGATATCAAAAACCATGACATCATCTCATAGATTGTTTGATTCCAATTTCTGGTTTTTCTACCAAATTGCTTTTGTTTACCCTTACATCTGATGAGGCCTGTCTCTCAAGACAGCTATTTCCCTCAAATTTGACCTTCAGTATGAAATTGTTAATCAAAGTTTGCCCCTGCGGGGAGATTTCCGAAATCCTCTAAACAAAACGCCTTCGTCGTTGAAATAAATTTAAAATTTGCCTTTAGTACCTTACACTTCCAATGTGCAGTCGCCGTGCCGTCATTAGACTACTTCCTTTCCTGAGAAAGCGTGCAGCCTCAGCTTGTTGGAATACCGCGAGTTCTGGATCATTTCTTATTTCTGGCTTTAGTTTAATTTCAGCATAACTGCGCGTGAGCACGATCCTCGTATTAAAGGCGCGGTAAGTACTCGCGGGTAGCAACGTTTACTACTTATCTAAATCTACTCACGATCACTCCCAACGGCTCCAACTGTGGACCCGTGTAAAACATGGATGTTTAAGTTATTTTGTGTAATATATTCTTCGTTATAAAATTAAATTGTTTCTGCTGTAATTTACAAAAAAGAGAAGAAACTTTGCCTACCTAGTCTTCTAAAATACACTTAATATATAGCTAGGTTAACCCCAAAAAAATAAGATACATGTTTATTATTATTTGGTAAGATACACTGGCAGCTAATTAGCTGATGCTTGGGATCAAATAGCTTGGAGATAGTTAGTCTGTGCAGTCGATTATTGAAGCAGTACTATCAATCTCATTGATTCATTTGAAGTACTTATATCGCTAATCCATCACATCACACTAATATTATAAAGCCGAAAGTTTGTGAGTGTGTGTGTGAGTGTGTGTGTGAGTGTGTGTGTGTGTTTCTTCTTCACGCTCAAACGGCTGGACCAATTTTGATAAAATTTGGTATGGAGGTAGCTGACACCCTGGATTAACATATAGGCTACTTTTTATCCCGATATTCCCACGGGATCGAAACTTATGCGGGTGAAACCGCGGGGAGCAGCTAGCGGGGCGCGGGGTGCTTCATATGTTCGAAAATGTGTCTGCCTCAACAACGTAAATTACGCAATGAATGTTTTTTTCTTTTCTTTTGACTGTCAACTGTCAGGTAGGACGACACATCAAAATTTTCCGTTTTTACAAAAAATATATTATTATATTTATTTTGAAAAATTCATTCAGTCTCAAAAAATCGCAAAGAATGTGCACAATTTGGATGGAGTACCAATGGAACTGTGGAGTTGACGCTGTGTGAGCATGCGTGTTCCATCGCGCCGCCCGTTCGATGTCCACCGCGCACAGGATGGATAAGCACATGAAGTAATTTTTTGCTCCGTTGGTGTAATTGCTGTATGGCGTTCCAGCAGGAAGATAAATAAATAAATAAGTTGTTGAACTGTCAAAATGAAACCCATTGCTACTGATAGTGTGGTACGCAATAACCCCGTAGTTCAGTGTGAGAGCCCTCGCAACCCATTTTCCTGGCGCCTATTCAATGCAGTTACAACTCGATTAGGCAAAAAATGCTTAAAAGGATTTTTCTTTTATGAATTTTCCCATAACTTTAGGGAATGCCCACACAAATGTTTGTTGGCATTCAGAGTGTAGAGTAGTGGTCTTGAAGGTTGGTCACTTCGCAGTGTTCTGTAAGTATTTCAAGTACACGCTGAAAGCAACGCAATATTTACTGCATACAAAAAAAAAATGCAAAAGTGCAAAATTAAAACTTACGAATCTATCAGAAACACCCTCCGCATGATCCCGCATCCCGCGTCCCGAGTCTCGGGCCGGGACGACTCATGTCCGCGCATAAATTACGCGCGCGCAGGGTTGACTCCGGAATTAATTAGGGATGTCCTTACCTGAAACAAGGAAAAATATTATAAATTAAATTCATTAAAACAGTTTTAATTTTCGGCGCGTTTCGGCTCGGAATAAGTTTGTCTTTTGGGGATATTTTTACATGTTTAATAAAGCATTTTATGAAAATATGTAAAATGGTCACTGCATATTTATTAGGCGTTATATTTATAATACTAAACTTATCGACACGGAATACACAGATCTCGTAGATGCCAACTAGGACACTAGAGCAAAATACTATTAATCTCCGTAGTTAATTCATTAAATCTTGAATTTATAGAAATTGTTTTTTATATAACTATACTATGACTATCTATACTATTAGACAGTCAGCCGTCAACTAGCCGGTCATTCAAAGTATCAATCATTCCTGGAGCAATCCTACCATAGAATTTCACAATCAAACGAACTCCTCAATTCGGATTTACTGCGGAATGTCGGAACTGATTGCTCCACTTAATGCACTTATTCGCTCCGGTATTAAGTAAACGAGTGCGCACGTCTTAGCGCATCCACTGAGCGCAAATATTAACAGAGTGGTGATTAAGGATGGCGCGGTAACCGGCCGGTGATTAGCCGGTGATCGAGCCGAATGGCGAAGTAATCGAGAGGCGATGCAGCTGGCAATAATAGGTGCGTCGTGAGTCAGTGTCGGGAGGCGAGCGATATTAATTGGCTGATAGTAACGGAACAATAATAAATTAATGGTTACGAATACTGCAGTAAAATTGTAAGGTTTCCATAAAAATAAATGTTATTATATTGATAAAACTGCAAGCAGTAATAATACTGTGTGTGTGCGATTTAGACTCTAGTGTCTCTCACTATAGTCACTATACCTACTTGTAGTTATATAAGTGTTTATAAATATAAGAATAGAAGAACCAAATTACAGATAGGTGCCTGAAAATATCAAAATTTGCCTGAAAAAATTGATTTAGCGATTTGTAAAAAGGTTAAGACACGTCCGAAGCATCCCTCAAAGTTACTGAACAAAATACAAAACCCAAATACCCAATTATCTTTTTTCAAAAGAATTGATTAAAATGCCAGTGTATGCCCAAGTGCCACCGAGTGTCAAGTTGTTTGTCTAAACATAACGATGGCACTCGGGCCCGGGAGCCCCGGAGCCCTGCAGCCCGTGATGTGCCGCTGAGGTGCCGCTATTCAATTTATGACAAATCACTTTGAATAATATTCATATTTTCGCGTGCCATCTTGTGGGGAAGTGAGGTAGACTCAGAAATGATAGAGGTGGCGAGACTGGGATACATGTTTTTTTTATTAATCTTCAGCATTTTATGAGGTGAAACTTTACATTTTCTTCTTTATCTTCTTTACATAGTATAAAACAAAGTCGCTCCCGCTCCCTATTAACTTAGATCTTTTAAACAGCACAACGGAATTTTAATGCAGTTTTCAGCAATAAATACAGTGATTCAAGATGAAGGTTTATATGTATAATACATGCATATTATAGGTACCTAGTAGAGAAAAGCCGAGAAATTCAAAGATTTGTAATGTGATGTCCTAACAAACATATTTTGTGCGTTTAATTACTTTGCAAACGCTGGCTAAACCTTACGAGATAGATCAAATTAATGTACTACGGAATTGTATATCTTAAAAATATCGATAAAAAAGTCCGCGATGCTATATGTTTATTTCCTATGGATAACCTACAGTAACTATTTTTTTATCTTTTACATTAATATGTAATTATGAGTTATTTACCAAGCTATTATAAACAATGCAGTATTATTCCTTATCCAATTAAATACATTAAATACGTTGCGCATTTCATGGAGATCAAAGTTGCCCTTTACAGCATATTATCATTAAAATGAATACCTTAGAAGATATCAGAGGTTTAAAAAGCGAGGGCAGAGCGGCTGGCGCATGGCGGGGCGGTACGAAGTTTGCCGGGTCAGCTAGTTTATAATAAAAATGGGAGTTTACTGGCCTTTCACACAATATTTTCTAGAACAATAATGTGCTCATGTTAAGCAAAGCAGAATAAATAAATAAGTACCTTATGGGCAATAAGAAGAAGGAAAAAATACACATGAGTAGTTACACACAATGTGTGCCAGAAGGTTAGCAACTGCTACGGATTTACGGTCTTCACCGTTTATCTACAACGGTAACTTTAGTTCTACAGAATTATATTTGTTTTACTGATTTTTACGGGTTTTACTTATGAGAATTCTATAAATTTACTTATTAAAAAAAAATAGAATGTACCCACAGCGCCGCGCCGCCGCGCCGTGTCTAAGACTTCCTAAGCCCAGACCGCCATATCTCAAGTTGACAGATTTTCAGCATGACGAAAATATGGCGCGAGTCACAATAATAAAACGACGTCGTTTCAGCCCTTATCTTAATAGAATATCGAAGGTTCTACCGGCAGGGGCCCACGGGGTCCGCGGGGCCCACAATTTACATTTCACAAGGAAACCAAGAATGTGCCGTTTCATTTTTGAGTTCCGCACCCTTTAGTGAAATAGTTTCGTTATTTGCTTCGTCAGCGGGTGAAGGGTGTGCGAGCTGGTAACAACTTGAGATTGAATGTTGTTCAGAAGGTTTGGGAAACGGCAATGGCAAAAGTAATGGCGGCGGTTAGGTTCCCACTTTAAAACGAGATTTTTGACTGAGAAAT
Organism: Mesoligia furuncula; assembly: GCA_916614155.1. Classification (NCBI taxonomy): domain Eukaryota; kingdom Metazoa; phylum Arthropoda; class Insecta; order Lepidoptera; family Noctuidae; genus Mesoligia; species Mesoligia furuncula. The sequence continues at coordinate 28,006,098 of OU744809.1, forward strand.
GTCCATTTGAAGAGTTGATTGATGCCGTTCGTTTATCAGTAATTTCTAAAACTACTATTATACCTACAAGAACGTCAAGAAGTTACTATTATTTTCATTGAAAAAAAAATCTGCTAAGCAATGGCACATTTTTAAAAGAAAATCTTGTCCCTTCGCAAATGCGATTCAAATACAAAAATATTGTTTTTTGGCCTGTCAGGTACAAAATGTAATATTCTTAAAATACTCAACAAGTGACTGTGTAACGTTAATGTGTATCCGGTCACCGCCGCCACGTGCGACTGCCGAGCCCCGTTCACATAGGGCGAGTAGCTCGACCTATTACTGGACGTAATGGTGTTCTGTTGCCAGTAAATAAGCAAACACGCCAAGTCGTTATACAGAGCACTGTAAAACTCGTAAGGAAGTCAATGCACTTTTGACATACCAATTATGTAGTTTGATAGAATAGAATAGAATACTCTTTATTATGTACACCATATTAATTACAGACATAATTATAGAAACTGTACAAAGGGTGACACAATGGGCGGTCTTATCGCTAAAAGCGATATTTTAAAGACAACCTGTGGATGGATTCGCCTATTTGTTATTATTTAGCAATTGCATGCAATGTGGTGCATGGTACGCGTGATTTATTCATTAGAGTATTTCCTGTGTGAATGCTTAATATTGACGACATATTATCAACGACACTTGATAGGTTTTAAATACGTTCCGGTATCACAATTGATTGCACTATACGTTAGCATTTGTAAGTTTAACCACCCAATTTTATCAGTAATGTGTTCCAGATTTCAATAACAAAATTAATATTAACTAGCGCCAGCAGTTCTCTCCACCACGTTTAAGCACTGCATCGCGTGCAAAGCGACCGTGCGACAGATTTAACTCGCGTTTGTTTATTGCTTTCAGTTCGCACATAGTTATGTCAGTCCTTTAAGGCGTAGAAGCTACTGGCTTCAGCAACTGGCTCGGCCCGACCGTTAGACTAGTACATCTCGTGTAGCGCGGAACATGGATTAGTAATGTTATTTTCATTTTACCTTTTGTATCTTCTAGGATTGGTGTTATTACATACACATGCGTTTATCATGTTAAATTAAAGAACTTTGGACAGCTACTGTAAAGATGTGGGGACAAAGCAAAACATAGTACAATAAAACAATCAAGGCTTTATCAACATAATTTCTCGATGAATGACTCAATGTCTACTGACTGAACATTATGGAGTAGACACTGATGGGTACACTGCTATTCCAGCTACTTGCGCCAGCCACTGCCTTCGCTATATCTACAGTGTAAACGCAGCATCGCGTGACAGATTTAACTTGCGTTTGTTTATTACTTGCAGTTCGGCCGGAGCTATTTCTGTGCTATGTTTGTGGCCACAGAGCTACAGCTACGGGCTACACCGGCATATTGTACGGTGCACCACGCAGCAATGCGCTAACTGGCAGAGCTTCGAGCTATTATTTATTGCGCATTCGAATGTATTGGGTATTGTGTATTTGTGAAAGCAGTTAAGTTTGTTATGTTTTAAAGACTTCGGAAAAGAACATTGACTAACACATTTAAAGTATTATATTTTACGGGGATGAATGACCTAAGTTATTCAAGAGAGTGTTCGGTTCATCTACACATGTACATGTTATAACTATAAAAAGTTTGCGATCTAAGCTCTTAGCTCGGCCATTACATGTAAGTGCTAACACAGCCCTTGTGATGCGACTTAGTTCCAAATGGTGCTGTTAATAGTGGCCATACACTATTGAGATACTAGTATCGATACAACCGGTATACCTGATCATTGTCTGGTATTGATACCGGTACCCGTACACGGGTGTCCTGTGTGTCTACCGGGTACATAATAATAGTTCATGTCATTGGGTTGTGGTTCGTCCCTATGGTGTCTCTGTGTATTAACACGATGATGTATATACTTATTGTGGAGATCGATCTTTTTGGTTGAGATGCGAAGTTCAAAGTCTAGAACAGCAAGAACATAAGTAGGTCCAAGAATATTTGAAATGGTAGTTCAAACCACTTATTAATATTCTCCTGTTAAAATACGTGAATGCATTTAATATCCATTTTTGAATTGGAAACTTTATAAGCCCGTATAAAATTAATGAGACTTTTAACTCAAGGGAGTTCTGTGAAATCAAGAGACATTTTAATGAGAAGTAACGGACGTGATCTGTAAGAGGTAGCCCTCGGTAGCCATGTAACTTAATGTTATACATTCATCACTCACTCCGGGAATTTTTTTTTAGGGTCGATTAAATATTGCAAATGTCACGAGATTTGATAAAGGTAATGTACCTATATATCTTTATCAAATCTCGTGACATTTAATATCGAATTGAGGCTTGAATGTCTTGAATTGAAATGTATGTTTAACAAAAGTTCCCTTTCCTGCCGTTAGTTACCTTTCTGTTAAAAATATATATATATATATATTTGTATTTGTTTAAGATTACTCTAAGCTGCCATATTATACTTAGAACAAAATCAGTCGATTTATGTTACTTAGGTACTTACTTATTGCATTGCCAACATTGTTGTCTAATTGACACCTTGAAGTTGAATGTTTTATTCATTAACGATATCATAAAAAAAACTGAGCCCAACAAGTACAATGATAACTTAAGTAAAGTGAACGCTGGACTTAATTAAATCGAGATTTATCACAATCCTAGCACCGCCATTATTTATTCCACTCTTCGATTATTCGGAACGACGGCGACGCGGGCGCAACAATATAGATACAATCCTCACTTAGCATTGAATTATCACGTGGGAGCGATAAAGCTCCTAATGTATCGAGCGGTTCGCTTAATTGGCTCCCAAAGTTGAGCAAAAAAGTAATGAATAAGTGATGCTCGTTTCGCTCGGTTCGCTTAAGTGGCGGATAAGCGTTCGTTAAGCATATCTGTGAATGTGGCACTTAGCCTTTATGTGGAGGCGCACTGTGCGCACGCACTGCTTCTTGTGATTATTTTGTTTAGCGTTATTGTGATTGAAGTGTCGGTCCTAGATCGCATGGTAAATGATCTGTGGCGTGGGGGACAGATATGGCTCTATTGATGTGGATGAGTTGTATGACTGCTGGATGAGGTAAAGCTTGAGTATGAGATTACCAGTATCTACGAGTAATGAGTCTGTTTCATAAAATAAAGTGGTTTATTTTTATAGACTTGTTAGTATTTTATGAGTAACTAGGATTGAAGTGTGATGAAATAACTCGACACTGACTAAATAGATTCTGTGCCAACTAATAACTCCTAGTAAGGCGCTGGTCTGTCCAGCACCTACTTATAAGCGACGAACCCATGTGACGCTACTCGTGAATTCTGGCTCAGATTATTTCTACGTTAGATCTTATTCATATTATTAATATCGTTTTACTTTGTAACGGCAGCATATTGCATATTTACCACTCTTATCAAATGTTCCTTATGGGGAGATACATCTAGCAAGGACGGCTCGAGATTCGAGATCAGGTCTGAAAATTAAAATTGTGATTTAACGGAATGCGAAAATTGTATTTTACTCAATTATGTATGTAAACAAAGACTTGTTTATTCAGAATTATAATAAAATATATTACGTAAATAACAGCTTATACCAAATATAATAAATTTAACTTTTTCAAAGTTTAATGAGTGCTAACAATAAAATTTGATTCAGTGTTTCCAACAAAAATTACAAAACTTTAATAAATAACCCTCCTTCTGGCGCAGTCGGGTAGAAAGATGGTGTAATGACATTTGTTGTCTTATTATATAAGATTCAAGAATGCACTGGACTTACCTTTGTGTTTGTATTCATTACAGATCACAGGGACGCCTCCGACTCACCGTCACTGTCACTATCATTCACAAACAAATCTATACCGATATGCACATTTCCAAACATTCCCCTAAATTAATTAATATCTACATTCATAACGATAGTTTATTATATCACTTACAAAATCTGTACTAAAATACACAAGATTCAACTTTTAATACAAAATAAACAGTGAAAATCCAACAATTAACTTTTCAAAAAGTTGTTATTATTTTTCATTAAAAAAAAACACTGAAAATCAGCTCCACTCAACTCGCGAACACTTCTTTAAATAACTTTCGTGAATATTTTTCTAATCACAAAACTTTTCAGTTATCACTTCCGTATGTTATCGTGATAATGTCCGATGTTCGCGTTTCGTAGGGCGGGCGGCGCGTGGGGCTGGCAGACTGCGCGGCGGCTGGGCGCCGACTGCCGCCCTACGCTCCCGGGTCCCGGGCCCCGTATTCCGAGTCCCGTAGCGTCGCTGTCGCGCTGTCAACATGTGCTGAACAACGTGTTTGATTAGCTGAAGGATGCTGTTGTGATTGATACGCGAGAGTATTGAGTTGTGACGTATTGTGTTATAGTAAACATAGTCATAGAGAGGGCGGCCAGCACCACGTGCGTTTGATGACTGTTTAGTTAGCTGCTTATTAACTTTATCTTAATGATTGACTTATTTGTTTGAAGTAATATAATTCTACATATGAAATTCATTCACTGACGACAATCAACCCAAACTGCCGTAGAGTCGTCAGTCGTAAACGTCATAAAGTAGAAATTTTGCACAAGACTGGCACTTATACCTTTAAAACGAAATTGAGAAATACGAAGGATTTTGAGCCCTATATATGGGTTAAATAGATGATGAAAGTTTCTATGGAAGATCGTCATTTTTGCCGATAGGCAATCCCGTCACACATCGGGCACAGCTTGTAATGGCACACACACACACACATCGGACGGACACAGTTTATGATGGCACACACACACACACACATCGGGCACAGCTTGTGATGGCACACACACACCCATCGGACACCGCTTGTAATGGCACACACACATACACACACACACACACACATCGGGCACTGCTTGTAATGGAACACGCACACACATCGGGCACAGCTTGTGATGGCACACACACACATCGGGCATAGAGTGTGATGGCACACACACATCGGACACAGCTTGTGATGGCACAGACACACATCGCCCACAACTTGTGATAGCACACACAACACACCCATCAGGCACTGCTTGTGATGGCACACACACACGCACACATCGGGCACAGCTTGTGATGGCACACGCACACACATTGGGCACAGCTTGTGATGGCACACACATACACATCGGGAACAGATTGTGATGGCACACACACACATGTCGGGCACAGGTTGTGATGGCACACACACACACATCAACCCACGCCTTCTACCCGTGACAGAAACTACAGAACGCCACCTGCTACAATCCATCCTTTTGCTTTGCTATTATGGTATTGCAGTATTTCATACCTATATTTCTACATTTCTGTTAAAAATTAAATTACTAGATACGAAACTTCAGGAGAAAATACCGGATCGACCGATGTTCATCGCGAAACTATAATGAGTGCGTGCGTTGTCAATGTTCATTACGAAGTTAAGAAAGCAAATTAGATGATTTTTGTAAAACAAATATATTAACCTGTGTTTATTTGCTACAAAGATAACGCATCGTCTGGATTTTGAGGGATATTATTATTTCTTTTCCTCCCGCATACAGTGCCCTCCGCGTGCAATACAGTTCTGGGTGCCATGCTGTTGAGGCTGCCCCGCTACTGCAGCGCATCAGGGATGTTCGCGGACGCAACCCACACAAATTGTTTCTTTGCCACAATGCGTAAGCGCTGTTTGTCCCTGGTGCGTGGGGTGTGGGGCAGCAACAACAGTGCCCTGTCTCTAATTTCGAGCATGCTGGACTGTCCGTACGTGAATCGTTGCTGCGACATTTCCCATGGAATGGTGCAGCCGCGGTGATGCATCGGACAGTACTGCCGCTTTGTGTGTTGTACAGGAATTTGTTTTGTTTAGGGTGTATATAAAGTTATCTTAATTACTAACATAGGATATGTTTTTTTAACAAATGAGTCATAGTTACTTGAAATAAAATTGAATTGAATTGAATTGTATAGTGAAATACGGTACCTATTATAGAGTGGCCAAAGAAAGTTGTATATATTCGATGTATACAACTTTTTGGCCACCATTGTTAGTGATTAATCCCATTTTGATCACAGAGGATTTGTAATAAAATAAAATTTTCGCTAGTGTAGAGTACAACGTACAAGTACAACCTTTGTTGACACGCGCAGGACCCCTAAATTTTTTTTATCTGACTGTCTAGATGGAGTACTGGCACCATTCTTCCTCGAAGGAGCTACAGGACAAGTGCTGCTGTTACTGCGACTGGCAATCGCAATAGTGTTATGATTTTTATTTCATCAAATCATTCGCTTATACCTAAAAAACACGTGGATCCAATAAAATGGAGCCAGAAACCACGCAGCATGAAACATAATCGAAACTTTGAGAGGAATGTTTCCAAAAAAAAAATATATTTGGCCCGAAATTCACGAGATTCAAGAGGTCCTGACGTTTTTCAGTGAACTTATTAGAGACGTATCGTGGTCTATTGTGAATGCTAAATACTTGTACTCGGTTAGTGGAATACCTGTAGAGTATGTGAGCTACAATTACACAATCAAAATGTATTAAAAAAAATCAACGCATACGTGTCCAGTATCAGCCGGTCGATTCTGTAAAAATCTCCCCGTGAAAACTTAGGTGAAGTGAGTTTGTTTTTGCTAGGAATTGACACTATTGACAGCTCACTCCACGCTCACTTCGCCTAAGTTTTCACGGTGAGATTTTTACAGAATAGCACTGCAGGAACTGTATCCATGGTAACGGGTCACGAGTCGATGAGCCTGCCACCCTGTACGTGTATAATTATGGCAAAATGTCTGCGCATTTACGTTTATATAATAAAAATAATCTTAATTTAAAGTTGTACACCTTCTAATTGGCCAACCCGTATATGTACAGTTCCTTCTTACACCGTTATATTACTTTCCCATTGAACCACGCGCTCGAAACCAATAGAATCAGCAAACGTTATACACTACACACAACAGCTCCCACAGATAGGGAGCAAGTAATGCACCGCGTGGCATCGAACCCACGACCGGCCACTTGTTGCTACCGGTACTAACCTACATTATATTCAGAGCCAGCAGGTAGCTATGGAGCTTGAGTGCAGCGCGAAGGGTTTGGTCAGAATAATATAATATAATAATAATAATCCATTTATTTCATGCAACTCAGGCCCATAGCTATATAAATACCTTAACCTAAACTTACATATTTTAATTACTAGCTTCTGCCCGCGACTTCGTCCGCGTGAAATTCGTACTTTCCTCTAAAAATTTCGAAAATGTATATGTTTATGATCTTATCATTTATTTAGATAAATAAGTATTCGGGCCAATTTTTAAGTTTATAGATCAAAGGGTACAGTTACGTTAAAAAACTTATTTTTCAAATAAACTGTATCCCATATCCTTTTCACCCCCACAAGGGTGGAATTTTGAAATTTCGTTTGGAATGTGTTCATAATAACTTGACTCAAAGACCCATTTTCGAGTTAATGGAAGCAAGCAGTAAAATCCAACCCTTAAACTTTATTACCCTTTTCCACCTTGGTAGGAGTCGATTTTTGAAAAACCCTAAAACACACTTTTTTATATTTAACCGACTTCAAAAAAAGGAGGACGTTCTTAGTTCGTCGGAACCTTTTTTTTATGTATGTTCCCGATTACTCGAAGACGGCTGGACCGATTTGAAAAAATATTTTTTTGTTTGAAATGGTATACTTTCCAGGTGGTCCATTGTCATCAGGTCAGGATCTGACGATGGGATCCTGGAGAAATCGAAGAAACGCTTCAAATATTATAGGCACACCTATAGCGATTTGGGTATTTTTTATAGTAACTCGTGCATTTGGTCTCGAAAAGCACCATTTAATGAAGTGGAACTGATGATGAAGACCACAGATGGCCACCGTAACTACTCAATAATAAGTATTTCACGGGTTGCGATTCGATTACTTTAATATGGTTGCCAAGCAATTTATGCTCGTCACAATGCGAATGGTGAAATGCTTCTGATGGTGAAATACCAGGAGAACTCCTCAACAATTAATGTCCCTGCATCGGGAAAAGCAATATTTTGGTAAAGGCGATGAGCAAGTTGACTATTGTAACTTAGATAAATTATAAACAGACCCACTACAAAATGAACATATACAAAAAAATAACAAAATAAAAAACCGACTTAAGAAAAAACACTACAAACAGAAAAATAACTTTAATTTCGGAAGTCGGTGGCAAAAAACTAAAATACAGATCCAAAGACACCGACTTCCGAAATTAAAGTTATTTGCACTTTGTAGTGTTGTTTTTGGAAGTCTATAAAGTTTATAAACCAAATAAATAAGATTTTTCATATAAACTGTATCCCCATAGGGATGGAATTTTGAAAAGTCGTCTGGGATGTTTCTATGACTTGACTTAAGGATTATTTATACCAATTTTCCAGTTAATCAAGCCAAGTAATAAAATACTCCCCTGTGAAATTGACTACCCCGCTTCACTCACGAAAAACCCTGATACGTTATTCTTTATTTTTGGTCATAAGTATGAATACTGAGTTTCGAGTTAATCGAACTGCGCGTTAAAATTCTTCCTTAGAAATTTTGATCCCCCCTCTATAGTTCTCTAGTTTAGAAAAACAAAAAATTACAAACTTCATAATTTACTTAGATAGTATTCTTGCAAAGTTTTCAGTTTATTTTCATTTAATCTGTATCCCTGATTTTCACCCTTATAGGGGTGGAAATTTAAAAAATCGTTTAAGATGTGTTCATAACTTGACTCATAAATTAATGATTATTTTATACCAATTTTCGAGCTATTCAAGTCACGCAGTAAAATCCTCCCCTGTAAAATTAACTACCCTTTTTCACGCAGTTAGGGGTACATTTTCAGAAAACTTATAACTAAAAATAATGATTAACATGTATCAACATGTTCATCATTTTTAGTTATAAGTATAGGTACATACTCAGTTTCGAGTTAATCGGACAGCGCGTTAAAATTCTTCCATACAAATTTTGACACACCCCAATCCCTCTTTAGAGGGTAGTTTAGAAAAACAAAATATGCCAAACTTCATAATTGATTTGGCTAAGTATTCGTGCCAAGCTTCAAGGTTATTAACTCAAGGAATAAGATTTTTCATACTAACAAAATCCCCCCTTTTCACCTCCTTAAAGGTTGAATATCCAAAAACCCTTTCTTAGCGGATATCTACTCTTTACAAAGAACACACCCTCCCAAATTCATATCTCTAGGACCAGCGGTATAAGCTATGGGTTGATATTTCAGTCAGGTCATTGAATTTTATATAATATAGATTATATAATTAAAAACAAAATGTTATCCCCCTTTTCACACCCTTAAGGGTTGAAATTCTCACAACACCGTTGCGTTACCTTCCAATCATAAGCCTAGATAATAAACTTAGTGATTTTTACTTCTTGCACAACTTCATCCCCTTTTTTAACCCTTCGGGGTAGAATTGTCAAAAACGCTGAGACATGTGTAAATTAATTTTCAATCCTCTACCTAAACACAAAATTTGAAGATCTTAACTTCAAAACTGACGGACTTTCATATAAACTTCCATCCCCTATTTCACCCCTATAGGGGTAGAATTCCCAAAAAACTTTTCTTAGTGTTGTTACACCCTCCAAGTTTCATGTCTCTACATGAAACTTGGAGAGTGTATTCTTTGTGAAGAGTAAGTATCCACACACAGCCCAAACCGCTGGTCCTAGAGAGGACCAGCGGTTTGGGCTGTGTGTTGATATATCAACAATCAGTCAGTCAGTCAGTTTACCATTTTATATAAATATAGATAGATTATATAATTAAAAACAAAATTGTATCGCCCTTTTCACCCCCTTTTTTTTTTTTTTTTTTTTTGGTGGGAAATCATCAAATGACCCCTCCCGCTCTGGGCGGAGCGGAAGGGAGTGTCAGACTCTTACTGACTAAAACCCACCCGTGTTCCTTCAGTTGCCTGTGCCAGGGGCCACGGTATCTCTTTCGAACAACCCGCGACCCTGGCGGGCATCGGCCCTAGCGGACCCCGTCAGTTGATGCTGACATCTCCTTAAGGCGCGCGTGGAACACAACGCGCCGTCGACTCGGGCCTGGTCCTTATCGGACGGCGAGCTGCCCATTGCTCGCCGTCCGCAAGCCCGCGCCTACGGTGGCCGGGAATCGGCTATCGATTCCCGACGCCCAGGGCGTCTCCTGCGGCGGCTAGGGGCATGAGGGCGCAAGGATTGCCTCTCCCTCACGCGCTCCGCCTCCTCCTTCGCGAGCATCACTGCTTCGCAGAAGGAGGCGATAGCCTCCCATGCACTCTCGCTCCGTACCATGGCCCGGACTAGGGCCGGACGCGAGAGATCGCCGCCGCCGATCGCCTCCGTGAGGACACGGCGGTGCTCTGACCAAGCTGGGCAGACCTCCACCGTATGCTCCACCGTGTCCTCGCCCTTTTCACCCCCTTAAGGGTTGTTAGTGATTTTTACTTCTAAAATTGAGGACTTTCCATGCACAACATCATCCCCCTTTTTAACCCTTCGGGGGTAGATTTGTCAAAAACGCTGAGACATGTGTAAATTAATTTCCAATCTTCTGCCAAAACACAAAATTTGAATATCTTAACTTCAAAACTGACGAACTTTCATATAAACTTCCATCCCCTATTTCACCCCTTTAGGGGTAGAATTCCCAAAAATCCTTTCTTCGTGGATACTTACTCTTCACAAAGAATACACCCTCCAAGTTTCATGTCTCTAGGACCAGCAGTTTGGGCTGTGTGTTGATAGATTATATATATAATTAAAAACAAAATTTTATCCCCCTTTTCACCCCCTTAAGGGTTAAAATTCTAACAACACCGTTGCGTTACCTTCCAACCATAAGCCTAGATAATAAACTTAGTGACTTTTACTTCTAAAATTAAGGACTTTCCATACACAACTTCATCCCCCTTTTTAACCCTTCGGGGGTAGATTTGTCAAAAACGCTGAGACATGTGTAAATTAATTTTCAATCCTCTGCCTAAACACAAAATTTGAAAAGCCTAACTTCAAAACTGACGGACTTTCATATAAAGTTCCATCCCCTATTTCACCCCTTTAGGGGTAGAATTCCCAAAAATCCTTTCTTAGTGGATACTTACTCTTCACAAAGAATACACCCTCCAAGTTTCATGTCTCTAGGACCAGCGGTTTTGGCTGTGCGTTGATATATCAACAATCAGTCAGTTTACCATTTTATATATATAGATAAAGAAAATCAAGAAAAGAAATGCCTAACCTATACCAAATACTTATAATATTTATATACAAACCCTAAATACAAATTAAGATAAGTATACCGAAAATCAGGGAAAGAAATGCCTAACCAATAATAAATGCTTACAATATTTATTTACAAAACCCTAAATAAAAATTAAGATAAATAAATACCCAATAATCAAGGAAAGAACCGCCTAACCTATACCAAATACTTACAAAATTTACACAAAAAAAACAAAAAAACAGTCAGTATTCAAGTGAATCGCAATAATCGAATCCAACTATTCGCCTATACTCTCCAGGATACGTGCGTTCGCTACGAATAACTGAATCCTTATGGCAGCGGCGCGTTTTCTTTTGAAATGGTCATCTCGCAGTTCAACCTGAGGGGTTGTCGACTGCTTAACCTGGCTTTCCTGTGGATGCCTCAATAAATTAAGGCCTCCAGCCAGGGCATAATACACAACTTAACTACACAATATAAACTTAAAAACTAAGCGACTACACGCTAAGGGCACCCCCTGTGGGGTACGGACCTCGGCTTAGGGCGTCGCTGGGAGAGGGCAGCCAGGGACAGGCTGGATCGGAATAATGGCAGCGGCGCGGCTCTCAGCGCGCTTTATACAAGGTGTAACGGAAGGGGGGTATCAACCCTGAAGGAGGTGAATGTGCTCATGAAACTGAACAAATTTCCCCAAAGAACATAGGTCGAAATATGAAAAAAAATTTGGACCTCCCATAGTAATAGTAAATCATTGATGTGCTATTACTATGGGAGGTCCAAATTTTTTTTTTCATCTTCATTCACCTCCTTCAGGGTTGATACCCCCTTTCCGTTACACCTTGTATATATAGCCACGGACGCGCAGGCGCGAGGCGTTTACGTACTCTGATAGAATACCTTAGCAAATGTTCGCCGTGATTCTTTAAATTGACATAACTTTTTTATTTATGAACCGATTGACATGAAATAAACACTAAATGTTAAGTGAAGCTTAATATAATATATTAGTGAAAACCGCATCTAAATCGAATCAGCCGTTTCTGATATTAGCGTGCACAAACACAGCAGACAAACAGACAAACAGATAAACAGACAAACAGATAAACAGACAAAAAAAAATTTAATTACATTTTCGGGTTCGGCATCGATATAATAACAACCCCTGCTACTTTTTTTAAATATATTTCCATTGTACAGACACCACTTTTCTACAATTTTATTATATGTATAGATAAAAAACGGCACTGCTGAATAGCACGTTATTTAATCAATAGGTTTATTTCGGAAACTTATTCGTGGTCTAGATTCTCCAAACTAAAGAGAAGAAAATAACCATAATTGACTGATGGGTTCCAGGTTTATTTTATTTTACGGGTTTATTTTATACGAACTCAACATAAAGGTATAGTGAGTGCAAGGGTTGCATGACAGAGGTTGTGTCAATAAAAACTATTAATAAGGGATAACGGTAGTAATACATTTAGAGGGCATAAACTCTACTCAAAGATCAGTGTATACTTTGATACACTGATCTTTGAGTAGAATTTTTGTTTCCGAAACTTTAATAATCTATTTCAGAAATTATCTTATATCTTAAACACTAAATACGTTAAATTCCACTTGTTTTCATAACGGTACTCCTACGGCCACATGTCCACTGATAAGATTTATATCTGACCGGATGTGACGTGTCACTGAGGCGTCGCTCCTGCCATCTAGCGGCGCACGCTGACAGCTCGGCTAATGTATGGACCGGTCAGTTGCGGCCTGTTCGCTGACATGCATGGTCGCGCCGGTGACAATGAAGTGAGCGCAATGATTGAGTTATAGACCCTTTGTAGACCTGATAGAATGGCGAAACGGTCCTATCGCGAGTTTAGATTTGAATATCGAGATACGGTAGTTTCTAACCTTCAGTTATGTTTAAAGCATTCGAATTCTTATAAATATTATAATGGCGATGGAATGAATAAGATATGAATGGGAATTTGTAAACCTTTAAGTCGATTCCCCGTGGGAAAAGTTCTTCTACCAATCTGTTAGCTGAATCTTTCTTTGTTTAAAGATTAATTGTAGTTCAATATGTACTTTTTAGTAACAAGTACCTCGATCTTACTTACGTACCAAAGGACTTTGTTATATGTTCGCTAGTTATAACTTTAATTCCCACGTGATAACTCAATCGTTTCCAGCTATCCTCGCTTTATATTAATTTCAATACAATCCCGCGCCTGCGCAGATAGCGCTATTAAGTGCACAATAACCAATACGCTACAGCTGCAATACAATTCACTGCTTGTATGTAAATCGTCGCAGGCGCACGGATACCATCGCGTTAGAGGCACCAAGCTATAGAATAGGATAAAAACTTCCCTATTTAACTAAGTAAAAACTATAGGGAAATAATATAGTTCCTTTTCGAAGTAAGTACCCAAAGAGACTTATGAAATGTGGTTATTAATAATAACAATGATTTTTATTTCGGACCAAAGAATCCATAGAGTGTTAGTAACATTATATTAAAACAACGTATTATCTAGTGTTAGTACCAATCACCCTCCACACAAACTGCTTTAGAATTGGAGAGCTGGAACTCTCTGCTACAGTTCTCAGGATGCTGTTGCGATTGTCTCTCACTCTCCTCAGTGGTGACGCTGTTTTTCTGCATATAATCGCGTGAAACCCGTCGGTACGAGCTTGCGCAAACATTTCCGATGCGCTGCAGTAGCGAGGAAGTCCCAACAACATCCTGAAACCATTATTGTACTGGACGCGCAGGACATCCAGCGACCTTTTAGTGTAATTGACCCAAACATTACTCGTGTACAGAGTCTGGCAGTACGCCTTGAAAACAGTTATTTTTACTAGGTCTGTACACCGAGCAAATCTACGGGCCAGCATGTTGCAACGGACAGCGAGTGCCCTGCGCTCCCTCTCTATATCTTACGTACTTAATTGTTTAACTAAACACTAAAGTACATTTAAGTGACATAACTTAACGTGACGCAAGTAATCCCCGGAAGGTTAGGCATCACTAGAGTACCTATAGTACACCAATAATTCGCCAGTTAAGTAAACAGTCCCATGTAACAGGGGGCGTCTGGAGTCGGAGCAGCCCGGACTGACAGTGAAAAATTCATGATGGAAAAACAACTTGTCCGACCTGGGAATCGTCCCCAGGCCCTCATGCCGCCGCCGCGCCCCGGGCGCCGGGGCGCTCGCGCGACCACTAGACCATAGAGGCAGACAAAGTAATATTATTTTTCCGTAAAAACTTCTTTCCATGTACTAAAGGAAGGACAGTGCCAACAATGCAATGCAATGACTTTCAACTGGAATTTCCACTGCTTGCTGCTGGTTGTGACTTTCCAATAAAAATCTATATATACCTAAGTATATAAAACAAAGTCGGGCTGAATCGATTTTTATGATCTTTGATTTGTTGGATTTGTCTCCGCCCCGAATAGCAGAATAACTATAAAAACAAGGGAAAATTACACGAAAAAAAAAAAAGAAAATAATTAATTTTCTCATACATTCATTCTTATTGATTCCTGATGCGGTACGAAGTTCGCCGGGGTCAGCTAGTAATAAACAATTCAACTGTATTTAGTTTTCCCTCGATGTTGGTCTAGTCCTAATAAGTCCCGTCCCATGGCCACAGTGCCACACTAGATCAGATAGGGCTGTGCTTACAATTTGCATCAGTGGGAATGCGCTGCGCTGCGGTGCGCGGCGCGACGGCGCGGCGTTGTCGCGCGGCTATTTGTAGCCTCCGAGTTATTAGCCGATGGCCGCGATGCCTGGCTGCTGGCGTATTGGTGTCAAAGACGCTTTGTTTAGGGCCTTCTAAGACTATTGGTTTGTGAGAAACTGCATCCTAGCGGATGCGTTGATTAGCGTTTATTGTTAAAACTAGTGTTTATTAATGTAGAGAGGTCGCAAGTATAGCTGCCACCGGTCTAAGCTCAATTCTGACAGACTCTTGTACCTATATTGGAATCTGCCCAATCTCTGGTCGATATAGACCAGTTGTTCGTGTCAGCTAAGATTGGTTAACCACAATAAACACAACATAATCACACTAATATTATAAAGGCGAAAGTTTGTGAGTGTGTGTGTGAGTGTGTGTGTGTGTTTATATGTTTGTTACTTCTTCACGCTCAAACGGCTGGACCAATTTTAATATAATTTGTTATGGGGGTAGCTGACACCCTGGATTAACATATAGGCTACTTTTTAACCCGATATTCCCACGGGATCGAAACTTATGCGCGAAACTTATGCTAAACCGCGAGGCGCAGCTAGTATTATATATAAGTGTAGGCACGAGGTATTATTAATTCGACGTTTTCCATTTCCAAAAACCTCTACCATTCTCGGTAAATGTGCGCGTTAAATAAACAATTTGTGTGCCGTCAGGGAAATTAATTGTTAAGCAAACTGACACCTTTCGTCAATTTGCCGTGTTAAAGCCATTTCGTATAACTGTCAATGATTGATAGCTGTGATTTGAATATACGGACAATTTAGGTTCGTGGTCAATTTGCTCATCAATTAATTTCCCTGACTCTGCTTTACTTATTATTACTGACAGCAGTTAAATATGAGTGCACAATAGCACAACATCTGTGTGAAAAATAATATTATGGCTAGAATGGGGGTGACTACCGAGATGACGTCTAATAGAGAAGTACGGAAGAAGAAGACACGCTGCGTCGACTCCACCATACATTAGGATACGGGCAGGAGAGTGATGAACGTACAACATTATAGCCTTAATTCATGCAGGTAGGAGAGCAGAACATAGCCAATATGGCGAGCAAATCAAACTTGATTGAAAGTGCTATTTGCCTCTCAATGAACCGACGCGACAGGTTACACGCGCACAGCGTGTCCATAGCCTGCTTGTTTAAATGACTGCTTCAACCTTATTTACATACGCGACTAAACACTCACATAGTAACTGAAGTACTGAACTATCCGTAACTATCGTTAGTTGACTTACGCTTACGTACCTACTTAAAAGGACAAATTACTACTATGAAAATTTCAAACTCCAGCAAGTTTTAGTAGCTCTTTCTTTCATAATTATTATCCAAATAAAATATATTTAATAAGTTTAATATAGCTGGCGCCTGACTACACTGGGGCAAAATAAAACGACGTAATCATGCATGATGTTCGACGACCCGCTTTGCTTTGAAAAGTTATGTCCAGCAGTGGGCTTCGATCGCTTAGTTGTCCATCTCAATATCAACCATAGATTATTCAAATGACTAACAGATCATGTGGATACATTGATTCATAGAGCGGTCACATCATAACGTGTCTCGCTCGCACAGCTACCTCCTTCTTTAGCGGCAGTCATGTCCGACGTGTTTATGTCCGACGTGCCCGTCTTTGCCAGCGTGTGCTAGCGGGTGAGGTTCTCAGGCTCCGCGTGATGAAGTTGTGGCGCATATACAATGACCGAGCTGTAACGGTTTGTGGAAACACGTGTTAGGGTAAAACCATTAGGGATATTCCGACAAATTCAAAATTTCCTAATTTTTTTTGCAATTTTGTGGGCATTTACAGAATTATAATAACTCAAATCATCAATACAAGTCTTTAAAGTCAAATTGCCCTATTGAATAACTATTTTATGAAATCATGACACTTGACGCCGATGCTAACACATAAACAGCTGTAATGATGATTCTAATCATCATAATTCTGTAAATATATATATTTGTAATGCGAATCGTATTTTGATCGTCATACAACCTGACACTGACCTGCAAATTATCAAAATCGTAAGATTTGAATTTGGCGGGCTAATTTGGTGGGTTAATGCTACGGGTCTACGAGTCTATGGGTCTACGGGTCTATGGGTCTACGGGTCTACGGGTCTATGGGTCTACGGGTCTACGGGTCTATGGGTCCACGGGTCTACGGCGCTACGTTGCTACGGTAACACTATATAGTGTTGAGAGTTACGTTCTAGAATTTTGTGGTCAATTCTAATTTTCATCTTTCTAATTTTATATTACCTAAAATTGTCTCTCCCTTAATATTTGGACGGATTCCCTTTACCCAGGAGTGGAACAGAGCAGACTAGAAAAAAAAAACCGGGCAAGAGCGAGTCGGACTCGCGCACCGAGGGTTCCGTAATATCCGGGTTTTTGCATAAGGTTTATGTATATGAAATTAAATGTTTTTTAAAAATCTTAATGCGGTTCACAGAATACATCTACTTACCAAGTTTCAACAGTATAGTTCTTATAGTTTCGGAAAAAAGTGGCTGTGACATACGGACGGACATACAGACAGACAGACAAACAGACAGACAGTCAGACAGACAGACAGACATGACGAATCTATAAGGGTTCCGTTTTTTGCCATTTGGCAACGGAACCCTAAAAATGCTTCGGCACGGTTGGCGCAGTGGTTAAGCGATTAACTGCTGCGCTGCGTGTCGCGGGTTCGGTTCCCGCACGGAACAAAATATTTGTATGACCTACAAATAGTTGTTCCGGGTCTGGCTGTTTGTGTATGTGAGTTTAAATGTTTTTAAACGCACCCACAATACAGGAGAAATTCCTAGTGTGGGGCAATGCTTAAAATAAAAAAAAATTATGCTCAGATATTTGTTTCAGCTATACAATCACGGTCAAGCTAAAGTAACCCAATAAAGTAAAAGTATGTATCTCAAAACCCATAACATTGTGTTCAGTCATAAATAACGGTTTCTACACTTCAGAATGCCCGTAATAGGTAAGCATTTATACAACAAATCAACTTCTTACTGTAAATAGACTTTCATTATGAATTAATAGAGCCAGCGTTTCCCCTGCATTCTCTGCGTCTACACAGTTATCGTTGATCAGGCATTCATCGCGCATGTCCGTCAGGCAGTATTGAATTATTGAAGCCATCAGCGTCGTTAATAAACTCGTCAACTTACAGACGGCAACCTGCACACTTTGTACGATGCACGTTCTTCAAGATTATACTTACGTGGCGCGGGGGATACGTCCATGTCGAACTTGCAAAAATCTAAATTTCTTATATTTTTTGCAAATTGTAGCACTGTTTTACGTTATGTGTTGAGCAAAATTCAAATTAAATAGGTAGGTACTTAAAACTATTTTGTGCAAACATGACGATTTGCAGCAAATAGATATGATTTCGAGGGCTATTTTGATGCTATGAATGATTATAATTTGTTTTTTTTAATCATAATTGCAGAGCGCAATGAATATTAATCAACATACAGCGTACAACAGCGCTGCCATTAACAAAAAAACGTTAGAAATGTTGAATTTTGCACCACATCGAAAGAATCACCTTAAGCTGTGCTCATGAGAGTCGCAGGTAGAAAGAAGCACCTTAAGATGTGCTCATGAGAGTCGCAGGTAGAAAGAAGCACCTTAAGATGTGCTCATGAGAGTCGCAGGTAGAAAGAAGCACCTTAAGATGTGCTCATGAGAGTCGCAGGTAGAAAGAAGCACCTTAAGATGTGCTCATGAGAGTCGCAGGTAGAAAGAAGCACCTTAAGATGTGCTCATGAGAGTCGCACGTAGAAAGAAGCACCTTAAGATGTGCTCATGAGAGTCGCAGGTAGAAAGAAGCACCTTAAGATGTGCTCATGAGAGTCGCAGGTAGAAAGAAGCACCTTAAGATGTGCTCATGAGAGTCGCAGGTAGAAAGAAGCACCTTAAGATGTGCTCATGAGAGTCGCAGGTAGAAAGTAAATATACATAAACTCACGACTTTTTCCCATGGGAAGGAAATTGTATATTTAATTAATAATATTATAGGAAATCTCGGTTATGGCACTTCAATAAAACGAGTTAAAGGCTTTTTATAACTGTAAGTATATTATTAGCCAAGTAGAAAGTCACTAGGAAGGATATGCGTCCATCATTTATAAAGCTCAAAAAACAAGTGAAGAATATCATAGATGGCGGTTCATAGATAATTTTTTTTTATTAAGTACCTACATATCGATTATTACAGAATCGACTAAAGATTGATTTTTGTAAATAAGTAAATCAAATAAACTAACACGCCCCCTCAAAAATGAATCTACCAATTGTACAAATAAAATAAATTAAAGTAAATACCTAATTGACCGGAACATATTCACTTCCTAGTGCTTGCTGGGAAATACATCTCATGGCCCAACATTTGTTGCTAAGGATTAAGGGAAACCCAGAAAACCTTAATCAGACCATTACTAAATAATAATTAAATTAATCACAACAAAAAAATAATCTTAGTCTTATTCTAAGAGTCTAATTCTATCGGTTGGATTATTTGCAATGCTTATACAGCCATTGTTATCCTCATAGATTATGATAGGTTTATCGATACCTATCTTAACACTAACTGCTAGTGATTTAAGCCATAATGCCTCCCTAACAGCTTCATACAATTGACTGACATTTGTTTCTTTGTACTCCAGGTTATAGAACAGTGCTCGAAGAGCTTAAATAAATACCCAGTTGTACTTTTCCTGTTATTTGAATCACTGCCACCCCAATCTGAATCTACGTAACCACATAGAATATTATTGTAGGCGCATCGTTTATAACTTAATTTTAAATCAACAGTACCTTTCAAGTACCTAAGCACTCTTTTAAGACATTGCCAGAGTTCTTTATTATTTTTGTTCGTATACCTACTCAGTATATTAACGCTTGTACTTAAATCTGGACGAGTGCAAAACGTGACATACATTAAACATCCTATAACGTTTCGACATGGGGCGTTATATTTTTCTTCAGAGTTTAATGCGTCATAATTAAGTTAAATTTCAATGGGTGTATTAACAGGTTTACAATCGTGCATATTAAATTTATTTAATATCGTCTTTATGTATGCACTTTGATCTAATGTAATTTCATTTGCATGCCTTGTAATTTTTATACCAAGAAATAATTTTATCTCTTTCAAATCAGTCATTTTAAATTTACTCGTTATATACCTTTTAAAATTATTCATTGTATCAATATCAGCGCATACTATAACTAAATCATCTACATATAGAACGATATAAATATTTTTATGTACATCTCCATTGTCTTGCAAATATATACACCTATTGACTGAAGAACTTTGAAAACCTTTTTCTTTAAGAGATCGTTCGAAAACTTCAAACCAACACCTAGCTGCCTGTTTCAGCCCGTAAAGTGCTTTATTTAATTTACACACATAATTATCTGGACAAGAGATACCCTCAGGGACTTTCGTATAAATATCTTCTTTTAATTCGCCATTTAAAAAGGCAATTTTGACGTCCTTAAGATGAACTAGCAAATCAAAATGATTCGCAAAACTTAGTATAAATCTGAAACTAGCTATTCTTGCTACAGGTGCGAAAGTTTCATTATAGTCCGTGAGGTATTCTTGACTGAAACCCCTTGCAACAAGCCGTGCAAGCCCGCCCGAAGCCCGCGTGTGCCGTGCCGTGCGTTGACTGCCGTGCCGTGCCGTGTGCGTGATCTTTTAGGTTTTCCAAATTCATCATTTATTACAGTAAATATCTATTTACAATCGACAATGTTTGTATTTTCAGGTACGGAAACCCAAGTATTATTTAACTTTAGATAATTTAAATCATCCCTAATTGCGCTTTCCCACTGAGATCTATCGTCTCGAGTTTTGATCTTTTCTAATGAATTAGGTATTTACATAGAATAGACTGAGCACACAAAATGTAATCATCATCATCGTCTTCATTATACAAAATAGGTGGACGATTTTTGAGTCAATTGCTACTTCTAACCTCAGGATTATTATCTGTGTTTTGTTTTGGTGAAGACGGGTTATCAGAAAGTATATCAACTATTTGCTCCGATTCAATTAAATTATCATGGTTCAATTTGCGAATTTTACTAGGACACTCGTGCCCATCAGATTTAGATGTATCTGATTTAAACTGTCAGAGTTATGAGACCTTACAGGCACTGACTTGGATATTACATCATCAGTTTTGCCGTGAGAATTTTTTAATATTCCCTTCAGACTTGAGGTCTGGCCTGGATTGAAGAAAACCAGTCTCATCAACAATAACATCCTTGACTACTACGTATTTTTTCGCATTCTGGGTTCCAAACTTTATAGCCATTTGGTTCATAACCCACTAGTATCCCTTTCCATGATTTTTCATCAAACTTGGTCTTACTGGTCTTATTATGAACGTAAACAGTTGAACCAAATACCTTCAAATATTTGATTTTTTTTTTTATCATGCCACATTTCGAATGGTGTTTTTGAATGTTTCAAAGCTTTAGTTGGGGTCAAATTAATTAAATAAACAGCAGTCAGTACTGCATCGCCCCAAAACACTTTGTCTAATTGAGCACCGCTTATGATGAACGGAACGAGCTTTTTCAGTAATGGTTCTGACCATACATTCAGAAACGCCATTCAACTGTGGTGTTCTCGGAACTTTTAAATGATAAGATATCCCTCTCTCTACACAATAACTTTAATAGTTATTCGCCACCATTATCACAGTTTAAGTTGACTAATGTTAAATTAAATTTAGCTTCACTTTTAGCCACAAAATTTTTAAAAGCAACAAACACGTCATATTTATAGGTTAATATCTACGTAACATATCATCATATCATCAACAAAAAGCACAAAATAGTGTTTGTTGTCATTAGTTGGGTGCACAATAAATAATGGCCGTTTAACATGACTTTTATCTTTAACCTGATTGAATGGAAGTCGACTCTGTTTCCCATCCATTTATACAGGCCTCACACAACTCATCATCTGGCATTATAGTTTCAATTTGGCTGGTGTAATCAACCATTTTATTATTTTTAATTTCAATGAAATTATTTTTACTAATATGACCAAAGCGATGATGCCATAATTTTTACATATTTTTATTACTGCATACTTGAGAAACAGATTGACACTTGTTTACAGATGCCATTAAGTCTACAGCAATTAAATTATTTTTCAACATACCTTGCATAATGGTTTTATTATCCTTACGTATTTGGGCTCCTTGCTGGTCAAAAATTACTGACAACCCAGCACGTTGCATTTTTGATACAGATAGCAGGTTGTATGGTACCTCAGCACACCTCAGCCTCTAAAACTCCTTGAACGCCCATGTTGCTGGTCACATACATTGTTCCCTTTTTGGTACCTGAAATATATTCACCATTTTTAGCAATAGATTTTTTTTTTATGGCGTTTGCAAGACGGTGTGACTAATGAAAAGATCTTCCCGGTTTATAATATGGTCCGAAGCTCCAGAATCCATAGGAAAGTAACTTTGCTTCCATCATCATCCGCTTGATAGTCTCCCACCATAAAAGCAAATCCAGAAAAATTGTTTGATGTGGATGGTCCACTCCACTGATTTCAACTGCCTGGACCGTCCTCGTCCTTTCCGTATTTTTTTGCTGCTGCTGTTGAGCTCTTTTGAAGTAGAAACAGTCGTTTTTCACATGCCCCTTGCGGCCACAGTGATGACACTACAAGAACTGACACTTCTTCTTCTGCTTGTTATCCTTCTGGTTGTAGCTATTATTCCCTTTATAATTTTGAAAATTATTGAATTTTCTTTTTCGAAATTCCTGTCCATTTTTCCGCTCAACTTGCAAAACTTTATCACTGGACTCATTTTTCAACTTGACTTCATGATCCAAAAGCCTTGTTTTAGAGTGTGACGTCACCTTGCAGTTTTAAAAACAATGTTTCTTCGTAAAGCCAATTGAGTAGCAATACTTTTCCGTTCATACAAAACATCCAAACTTTTTCAAAACAAAATTACTCTCGCCGTACAGTCTTCCTTCGCAAAATCGAGGTAGGAATCCGATAAATACTCAATGATAACACTTTTTGCTATCCGATTATTTATCTCCCACAAGTTGAATTGAATTATCAGGTCGTCAATAACTTGTATCACATCTATTTCACTTAACAATGCCCGTATTCTAAACTTCCAGACACTGTATTTTTCCCCATCGAATGGCTTGATATTACGTTTGGTTTTTAAATTGTCCATTTTAAAAAAGTTCGTAACGGACTTACTTTTAACCACTTATATTACAGTAAAAACGTAACCTGGGCCCATAACCTATAGGAAATCTCGGTTATGGCACTTCAATAAAACGAGTTAAAGGCTTTTTATAACTGTAAGTATATTATTAGCCAAGTAGAAAGTCACTAGGAAGGATATGCGTCCATCATTTATAAAGCTCAAAAAACAAGTGAAGAATATCATAGATGGCGGTTCATAGATAATTTTTTTTTATTAAGTACCTACATATCGATTATTACAGAATCGACTAAAGATTGATTTTTGTAAATAAGTAAATCAAATAAACTAACAAATATTTTTTACCAAACAATCAATCTGCCTAGCCTTTTCCCAACTATGTTGAGGTCGGCTTCCAGTCTAACCGGATGCAGCTGAATACCAGTATTTTACGTGGAGCGGCTGCCACTACACAACCCAGTTACTGGGTAATACGATACCCCTTGATAAGACTGGTTGTCAGACTTTCAGGCTTCTGACTACCCGTAATGACTGTCAAAGATCCACGAATGACGACTGGGACCAACGGCTTTCCGAGGCACGGGTCTCGGTATGTAAAGATGTTCACTCATCCAGAGACCGACCGCGGCAAGCGTAGCTTAACCTGATCGATCAATCTGTGGGGCTTTTATTATTTTACCAAACAAATTGTTTTTTATTAAATTTATGTTGCCTTTAACCAATATTCAGCAGGGAACTTAGGCAATAATACCCATAAAGAAGTATATACTATAATTAGAACAGATAATTATGTACAGACTTTATAATAATAATAAATCTTTATTTTCAGACCATAGATCCATAGTACACATAAAAACACGTTAAATAAAAATAAAAAATAACAAATAAAAACTAATCTAATTAAACCTACAAAACAAAACGTAAAAAATAAAATAAGTATAATTATATATTGAGCTGGACTCCTTCAACATGAACTGGTCCTTCTTTGAACAGAGAGAAGTGGAAAGAAAGTAGGGAGGCCTTTGCCCTGCAGTGGGACATCACAGGCTAATAATATAATAATAATAACTATATATTCATTTGAATATCACATAAAATTACTACTATGCCTTTTCGGAAATAACATTCGTTGTTTGAACGTTCCCTAACCCAAACCAAACATATGAATATTAGTCATGATCTATTGTGATTGTTACTAAGTACCTACGGACGAACAGGAAACTTATAAAACTATAAAATAACTTCTAAAAATTGTCATTTATTTTTCTTTGGTTCGTAATATTTAACTATTGCTCCATCGACACTTTTAGAAGCAACACCAACCACCTACTAATATTAAGGGCAGTGCTTTGAGTCAAGCTGTTCACAAATTCTTATTCGTAAACTAGAAGTGAATGAATTAAAACTGTGCCAGTGACGTCCACGATGGCAGCAACATACGAAATTCTCGAGTTGACGATCCGCTACGTAATGTTTGCAATGTTTGACCTCGTGGTGCATTATCCACAAGTTCCGTAATTACAAGAACTTTGTGTTCCTCAAGGCATTGCTGGCGAACTTCTTAATGTATGCCAATAAAGACGATCACAACCTAGCTGAACATTCGCATTGAAGGAGAATATATTGACAGTTTGTATGTGAGTGTTACCGTGTCTCTGATAGTGGACTTGTACGCAGTGAAACACCTCTGGTTGATTCTTATCTTCTATATATATAAAATGGTAAACTGACTGATTGTTGATATATCAACGCACAGCCAAAACCGCTGGTCCTAGAGACATGAAACTTGGAGGGTGTATTCTTTGTGAAGAGTAAGTATCCACTAAGAAAGGATTTTTGGGAATTCTACCCCTAAAGGGGTGAAATAGGGGATGGAACTTTATATGAAAGTCCGTCAGTTTTGAAGTTAGGCTTTTCAAATTTTGTGTTTAGGCAGAGGATTGAAAATTAATTTACACATGTCTCAGCGTTTTTGACAAATCTACCCCCGAAGGGTTAAAAAGGGGGATGAAGTTGTGTATGGAAAGTCCTTAATTTTAGAAGTAAAAGTCACTAAGTTTATTATCTAGGCTTATGGTTGGAAGGTAACGCAACGGTGTTGTTAGAATTTTAACCCTTAAGGGGGTGAAAAGGGGGATAAAATTTTGTTTTTAATTATATATATAATCTATCAACACACAGCCCAAACTGCTGGTCCTAGAGACATGAAACTTGGAGGGTGTATTCTTTGTGAAGAGTAAGTATCCACGAAGAAAGGATTTTTGGGAATTCTACCCCTAAAGGGGTGAAATAGGGGATGGAAGTTTATATGAAAGTTCGTCAGTTTTGAAGTTAAGATATTCAAATTTTGTGTTTTGGCAGAAGATTGGAAATTAATTTACACATGTCTCAGCGTTTTTGACAAATCTACCCCCGAAGGGTTAAAAAGGGGGATGATGTTGTGCATGGAAAGTCCTCAATTTTAGAAGTAAAAATCACTAACAACCCTTAAGGGGGTGAAAAGGGCGAGGACACGGTGGAGCATACGGTGGAGGTCTGCCCAGCTTGGTCAGAGCACCGCCGTGTCCTCACGGAGGCGATCGGCGGCGGCGATCTCTCGCGTCCGGCCCTAGTCCGGGCCATGGTACGGAGCGAGAGTGCATGGGAGGCTATCGCCTCCTTCTGCGAAGCAGTGATGCTCGCGAAGGAGGAGGCGGAGCGCGTGAGGGAGAGGCAATCCTTGCGCCCTCATGCCCCTAGCCGCCGCAGGAGACGCCCTGGGCGTCGGGAATCGATAGCCGATTCCCGGCCACCGTAGGCGCGGGCTTGCGGACGGCGAGCAATGGGCAGCTCGCCGTCCGATAAGGACCAGGCCCGAGTCGACGGCGCGTTGTGTTCCACGCGCGCCTTAAGGAGATGTCAGCATCAACTGACGGGGTCCGCTAGGGCCGATGCCCGCCAGGGTCGCGGGTTGTTCGAAAGAGATACCGTGGCCCCTGGCACAGGCAACTGAAGGAACACGGGTGGGTTTTAGTCAGTAAGAGTCTGACACTCCCTTCCGCTCCGCCCAGAGCGGGAGGGGTCATTTGATGATTTCCCACCAAAAAAAAAAAAAAAAAAAAAGGGGGTGAAAAGGGCGATACAATTTTGTTTTTAATTATATAATCTATCTATATTTATATAAAATGGTAAACTGACTGACTGACTGATTGTTGATATATCAACACACAGCCCAAACCGCTGGTCCTCTCTAGGACCAGCGGTTTGGGCTGTGTGTGGATACTTACTCTTCACAAAGAATACACTCTCCAAGTTTCATGTAGAGACATGAAACTTGGAGGGTGTAACAACACTAAGAAAAGTTTTTTGGGAATTCTACCCCTATAGGGGTGAAATAGGGGATGGAAGTTTATATGAAAGTCCGTCAGTTTTGAAGTTAAGATCTTCAAATTTTGTGTTTAGGTAGAGGATTGAAAATTAATTTACACATGTCTCAGCGTTTTTGACAATTCTACCCCGAAGGGTTAAAAAAGGGGATGAAGTTGTGCAAGAAGTAAAAATCACTAAGTTTATTATCTAGGCTTATGATTGGAAGGTAACGCAACGGTGTTGTGAGAATTTCAACCCTTAAGGGTGTGAAAAGGGGGATAACATTTTGTTTTTAATTATATAATCTATATTATATAAAATTCAATGACCTGACTGAAATATCAACCCATAGCTTATACCGCTGGTCCTAGAGATATGAATTTGGGAGGGTGTGTTCTTTGTAAAGAGTAGATATCCGCTAAGAAAGGGTTTTTGGATATTCAACCTTTAAGGAGGTGAAAAGGGGGGATTTTGTTAGTATGAAAAATCTTATTCCTTGAGTTAATAACCTTGAAGCTTGGCACGAATACTTAGCCAAATCAATTATGAAGTTTGGCATATTTTGTTTTTCTAAACTACCCTCTAAAGAGGGATTGGGGTGTGTCAAAATTTGTATGGAAGAATTTTAACGCGCTGTCCGATTAACTCGAAACTGAGTATGTACCTATACTTATAACTAAAAATGATGAACATGTTGATACATGTTAATCATTATTTTTAGTTATAAGTTTTCTGAAAATGTACCCCTAACTGCGTGAAAAAGGGTAGTTAATTTTACAGGGGAGGATTTTACTGCGTGACTTGAATAGCTCGAAAATTGGTATAAAATAATCATTAATTTATGAGTCAAGTTATGAACACATCTTAAACGATTTTTTAAATTTCCACCCCTATAAGGGTGAAAATCAGGGATACAGATTAAATGAAAATAAACTGAAAACTTTGCAAGAATACTATCTAAGTAAATTATGAAGTTTGTAATTTTTTGTTTTTCTAAACTAGAGAACTATAGAGGGGGGATCAAAATTTCTAAGGAAGAATTTTAACGCGCAGTTCGATTAACTCGAAACTCAGTATTCATACTTATGACCAAAAATAAAGAATAACGTATCAGGGTTTTTCGTGAGTGAAGCGGGGTAGTCAATTTCACAGGGGAGTATTTTATTACTTGGCTTGATTAACTGGAAAATTGGTATAAATAATCCTTAAGTCAAGTCATAGAAACATCCCAGACGACTTTTCAAAATTCCATCCCTATGGGGATACAGTTTATATGAAAAATCTTATTTATTTGGTTTATAAACTTTATAGACTTCCAAAAACAACACTACAAAGTGCAAATAACTTTAATTTCGGAAGTCGGTGTCTTTGGATCTGTATTTTAGTTTTTTGCCACCGACTTCCGAAATTAAAGTTATTTTTCTGTTTGTAGTGTTTTTTCTTAAGTCGGTTTTTTATTTTGTTATTTTTTTGTATATGTTCATTTTGTAGTGGGTCTGTTTATAATTTATCTAAGTTACAATAGTCAACTTGCTCATCGCCTTTACCAAAATATTGCTTTTCCCGATGCAGGGACATTAATTGTTGAGGAGTTCTCCTGGTATTTCACCATCAGAAGCATTTCACCATTCGCATTGTGACGAGCATAAATTGCTTGGCAACCATATTAAAGTAATCGAATCGCAACCCGTGAAATACTTATTATTGAGTAGTTACGGTGGCCATCTGTGGTCTTCATCATCAGTTCCACTTCATTAAATGGTGCTTTTCGAGACCAAATGCACGAGTTACTATAAAAAATACCCAAATCGCTATAGGTGTGCCTATAATATTTGAAGCGTTTCTTCGATTTCTCCAGGATCCCATCGTCAGATCCTGACCTGATGACAATGGACCACCTGGAAAGTATACCATTTCAAACAAAAAAATATTTTTTCAAATCGGTCCAGCCGTCTTCGAGTAATCGGGAACATACATAAAAAAAAGGTTCCGACGAACTAAGAACGTCCTCCTTTTTTTGAAGTCGGTTAAATATAAAAAAGTGTGTTTTAGGGTTTTTCAAAAATCGACTCCTACCAAGGTGGAAAAGGGTAATAAAGTTTAAGGGTTGGATTTTACTGCTTGCTTCCATTAACTCGAAAATGGGTCTTTGAGTCAAGTTATTATGAACACATTCCAAACGAAATTTCAAAATTCCACCCTTGTGGGGGTGAAAAGGATATGGGATACAGTTTATTTGAAAAATAAGTTTTTTAACGTAACTGTACCCTTTGATCTATAAACTTAAAAATTGGCCCGAATACTTATTTATCTAAATAAATGATAAGATCATAAACATATACATTTTCGAAATTTTTAGAGGAAAGTACGAATTTCACGCGGACGAAGTCGCGGGCAGAAGCTAGTAAGTTATATAATTTATGTGGGCATTGTAAAAATTTTCAATGGTGATATCCCAAGGAGATATTTAAAAAGCATCCAGTTCGGTTGGGCTGTCTCTTCACTAATAACCCCATTTATACACAGGGTGTCCAGTAATTAATAGTTGTACTTATAATTATGAACAACTATTACTATGGGACCACACCTGAAATCGCGAAAAAAGAATCAGCTCGTCCTCAGGATCCTACATTTTGACGAACATAAATGTAGGGAACAGCTGATTTTTTTTCGCGATATCAGGTTTGGTCCCATAGTAATAGTTGTTCCACTACTCTAGTATTGAACGTTTATTTGGTCATAGTAAAGAGAAATCGAGTTTGGTATGAATTTTATGTAAATACTAGCTGTGCCCGCGACTTCGTCCGCGTGGAATAGTGACTTTTCGGGCAGCATATTTTGAATTACATATACCGTCTACAGACCGGGCATTAGCTGTCCGAACCATCTGAGAACTCAGGCGAATTTCAGTGAAAGTCTCAGACTCTAGTGCTTGAGCTTCACGATCGGCAGTGAGACGTATTTCTCGTTCTTCCTGTGTTTCCTGAGACCGAACATTTGCTGTCCGAACCCTCTGAGAACTCAGACGAATTTCCCTATCAGTGAAAGTCTCAGACTCACGCGATAGTGTATGAGCTTCACGATCGGCAGTGAGACGTATTTCCCGTTCGTCCTGTGTCTCCTGGAATCGAGCATTTGTTGTCCGTACTCTCTGGGAGCTCAGGCGGGTTTCCCTGACAGCAAAAGTCTCAGACTCACGCGATAGCGCGTGAGCTTCGCGATCGACAGATAAACGTGCCTTTCGTTGTTCCCCGTTTTCCCTATTTCGAGTTGTCATCATTCGAGAACGATTTGAACTCAGTCGAGATTCTCGCTGAGTCGAAGTTTCTGCAGCACGAAACCTAGCCTGGTGCAGAGAGCCTTTTGCCTCACGACCTTCCTCAGATTCCTGTGATCGAACTAATCTCATCCTTTTAGCATTTCTGCTACATTGGGAGAGGTTGGATCTTCTTCGAGGCATTCTTACAATAAAATAGTACTTACTACTTAACACACAGTTATTTAGTAAACACGTACTATCGTAAACAATTAAATTATAAATACTTACAGATTATTATACAGTCTAAAATTATCACAGTTTAAGTAATAAGTGTTAAGACGTGTAAACCAAACGTCATTATCATCATCATTTCAGCCGATAGACGTCCACTGCTGGACATAGGCCTCCCCCAATTTTGGGGGGGTTTGCCATAATCGCCACGCTTGGCAGGCGGGTTGGCGATCGCAGTATGGTAAGGTGGTGGAATGCATAGAGAACGCTGCTGCCCATTCTCCGGTGAGACCCTTAGTCGCCTTTTACGACACCCACGGGAAGTAAGGGGTGGTGCTATTCTTCTACACAGACAAACGTACTAACTTTATAAAACAAAAGAATTGCTAGAAAAAATAATTACTAACCTAAGTTAATGAACTTATACTTAATAAAGAAAATCAAGAAAAGAAATGCCTAACCTATACCAAATACTTATAATATTTATATACAAACCCTAAATACAAATTAAGATAAGTATACCGAAAATCAGGGAAAGAAATGCCTAACCAATAATAAATGCTTACAATATTTATTTACAAAACCCTAAATAAAAATTGAGATAAGTAAATACCCAATAATCAAGGAAAGAACCACCTAACCTATACCAAATACTTACAAAATTTTAAAGAAAATTAAGAAAAATAACCTAACCTACAAACCCTAAAATATAAATAAATGAAATATGCAAACAGTCAATATTCAAGTGAATAGCAATAATCGAATCCAACTATTCGCCTATACTCTCCAGGATACGTGCGTTCGCTACGAATAACTGAATCCTTATGGCAGCGGCGCGTTTTCTTTTGAAATGGTCATCTCGCAGTTCTCGAACCACCTAACCTATACCAAATACTTACAAAATTTTAAAGAAAATTAAGAAAAATAACCTAACCTACAAACCCTAAAATATAAATAAATGAAATATGCAAACAGTCAATATTCAAGTGAATAGCAATAATCGAATCCAACTATTCGCCTATACTCTCCAGGATACGTGCGTTCGCTACGAATAACTGAATCCTTATGGCAGCGGCGCGTTTTCTTTTGAAATGGTCATCTCGCAGTTCAACCTGAGGGGTTGTCGACTGCTTAACCTGGCTTTCCTGTGGATGCCTCAATAAATTAAGGCCTCCAGCCAGGGCATAATACACAACTTAACTACACAATATAAACTTAAAAACTAAGCGACTACACGCTAAGGGCACCCCCCCCGTAGTACCCCGGGGTCCGTACCCCACACCCCCAGGGTGTGGGGTACGGACCTCGGCTTAGGGCGTCGCTGGGAGAGGGCAGCAAGGGACAGGCTGGATCGGAATTATGGCAGCGGCGCGGCTCTCAGCGCGCTTTATACAAGGTGTAACGGAAAGGGGGTATCAACCCTGAAGGAGGTGAATGTGCTCATGAAACTGAACAAATTTCCCTAAAGAACATAGGTCGAAATATGAAAAAAAATTTGGACCTCCCATAGTAATAGTAAATCATTGATGTGCTATTACTATGGGAGGTCCAAATTTTTTTTTTCATCTTCATTCAACCTCCTTCAGGGTTGATACCCCCTTTCCGTTACACAGCCACGGACGCGCAGGCGCGAGGCGTTTACGTACTCTGATAGAATACCTTAACAAATGTTCGCCGTGATTCTTTAAATTGATATAACTTTTTTATTTATGAACCGATTGACATGAAATAAACACTAAATGTTAAGTGAAGCTTACTACAATATATTAGTGAAAACCGCATCTAAATCGAATAAGCCGTTTCTGATATTAGCGTGCACAAACACAGCAGACAAACAGACAAACAGACAAACCGACAAACAGACAAACAGACAAACAGACAAAAAAAATTTAATTACATTTTCGGGTTCGGCATCGATATAATAACAACCCCTGCTACTTTTTTTTATTATATTTCCATTGTACAGACACCACTTTTCTACAATTTTATTATATGTATATAGATTAAATCGCTGTTGGTTATCACTGTTATCAGCTATTCAAAGAGATCACGATACTACTACGAATGAGCGCGACTCGTGAGCCTGCTGGCAGCCGGCGGAGCTTGGTATCAAACATGATTGTATTATGTACATAGATGATAGGTAGGTAATATGGGCTGGTTTCCACAACTCCACGTCAATGCGCGTATTATGTACATAAAATAATTAAGTAAGTAATTAAAAGTGGCAGATAAAATGTATTATTTGGATAAAATAAATCAAAGTTAACATGGAATCTAAGTTACGGCATTATTGTAACATTGTAAAAGTTACTGCGAAACTCCTGATATTTTTTTTGCAAATGGCGTTTTGTGATATTGGTGTTTGTGAAGTAGACACGAAACACGTGAAACGCTCAACGAGAAAGCGATATGTTTCCTCCCGGCAGTGCCGCCCGAATATCACTGATTAAAGAGATGTGCAGTGTGCGCAAGATCGAAAGGTTTTTCCGCATTATACCGATTTTGTTCTGTGGGGTTACTCGGAGACACACGCGCACGCCTATTGACAACAGACACCAATGAAGTCAAAGACAAGTCCTCAGCGGCCCTCTCAGTAACCACGGAAGAAGTGAGCAATCTATCGCCAGAACTATTGAGAAAAGTGATGACCTTAGCCACTGACAGTAACTATTACCATGTGTAATTAATGACTGATAATGCTGACTTAGAGGACATACGATACAAAACGATTAATTTTGTTTCAAGGATTAAACTGAATATGATATGTTTTGTTTTTAATTGCTTTTTAGATAACTAATCAGATTGCGCAACTAAATATACCCATGGAGAAACTACTTGTGCAATAATACGATACCGCAATATTTCCTATGATTGTGTACTTACTGAATACTTAGGTATCTGGAACTCCGCCCACACGACCGTACATAATACTACAAGTTATACTTATGTCAACATTTATGTCTAAATAAGTCGTCAGTGCGTTTGTTATGTTCATTTCTCAGGATAAATATGGATAGAGTTATCTTGGAAATGGTGTCATGAATAATTCTATAAATAAGACTATTGAAACGGCGTAGTTTGACTACCGTAAGGCATCTTTATGAGCTACAGCTGCTGCTACAGTAGTAGCTAAGAAGCCATCACGTAGGAAGCTTTATATAAGTAACCAAAGAACATTTATAGATGACGTTAATCACAATCAGTAAATATCGATATCGTCTGTCAAGTTAACAAGTACCCATCATTAAAATCCAGACACTGTAAAGCATCTCATTCTAATGCGGGTTGCAGACCGAGAGCTAAGCTAAGTTAGTTTAGCTTAGCTGGCATAGCTGACGCAGTTTTTCATACTCGTGTGCAAACCGCAAACTATGCCACATGTATGAAGAACTGGCTCAACTATGCGAGCTAAACTAAACTTACTTAGCTTAGCTCTTGGT
This sequence comes from Mesoligia furuncula, assembly GCA_916614155.1. NCBI lineage: Eukaryota > Metazoa > Arthropoda > Insecta > Lepidoptera > Noctuidae > Mesoligia > Mesoligia furuncula. The sequence continues at coordinate 28,039,715 of OU744809.1, forward strand.
CTGCAACCCGCATAAAGCCACTGCTCCACAGCTGTCCACGGCTAAGCTACGCATGTGAACTTAACTTCGATTTGTATGATGCGAACGCATGCGTGCCTGGCAAACAAATGAACGGCGCAGCTAACGTGACTAACTCTCCGTGCACATCCTACGCAGCAGTGGACGGTCGAGTTTCCTACGATTTGATTCGGTTTCATCGTTTGAACGATTCGGAACTGTGATCCAAAAATATCCACTTGTCTACTGTGTGAACGCAAAGTAAACTGTTTCTAATAAAATTTGAGCACCTACTAGCCTAAGGTGCCACATCTGTGCAGTAAACTGGTACAAAGTCGCGAGTCCTCACAATGGGGCACAAATCCGGCGGGTCGCGGATATCGCGGGGACGCGCCCTGCCCTATACCCGGCACGACTGTGAACATACGGAGCCATAACACGGACGCGCCGGCTGCGGCTGCTTTTCAAGCTAACCAACTGTGGCGAATATTACAGAGTTTTGATGCCTCTGCTTGTTTCTGTATATACCTACAGTGTAAAAGCCTCGTTAAAATATTAAACTATCCTAGCGATGACTTAAAAGCTATCAACATTAAAATTATATAAACTGCATCTTAGCAATATCAATACTACTAAAATAAACGATAAAATACCACTTAAATCGTAAGTGGTACCTAAGCTTCATTGAACCAGTTTAATGCAATGATAGAACACTATTTAAAAGCCGTTTTTAAATTATCTATTCAACAATTATTATAGTTTATAATAATATGTCTTACAGGCAGTGTTTAACAGCTCTACAGTTTTGAATTGTTAAAGAACATGGTGACAGATTCTGATGTCAAAATAACGACTAACAAATACATAGTAAAAAATGTATAAACCGCTCAGCTCTTCCGTCGTGTTCTCATTCAATACCTTGTATAACAATTATAACAGGACTAGCTGTCCCACAGATTCGCTCACGTGACGTTATAAGTCAATAGGAGCGTGCAGTCATAGTCATAGTCTAATATCCTCTACGACATCGGTTGATTTTATTAATTTAAATTATATCTTGTTAGTAGGTACTTACATCTTTGGCTTAAGTATATGACCGAAGAAAGAAAATAATAATCAAAGGTACCGTACAAATAAAAACCACAGCGTCCTTGCACAAAACTCACCTCGTTACATTCCATATCCACTTGTCGATACGGCAGTTCACTTGAATCACGACGATCATCTCATTTGCATCGCAATACCTCACTCCCTCCCCTCCCTCCTTTTAAGGGGGAATGAGGGGGGGACGTACCACTCACTCTTGATTACAGCAGTATAAACGTACCTGTAACAATAAACGATCCGTTAAATATAAATCTATTAGCTGATTACTTTCCAATTGTTCACTGGATTTGTTTATAGTAAGCAGTTAAAGTTAGTTAACAAGGAAAGTCCGCCCTTGTACCTTTTTGTGCGAAATGTTTAAATAAATAAAGTACCAATTAATTACCGAAGTCATTTTATAGGTCTAATGAAGATTAAAGAAAGGACTTTATACTGACAAACTTGTTATTTTATTAGGCTAGTTAGAGCTATAAACGTACGTTTATAGTGAATGTAATTAAAGTTGAAAGCAAGTGCATGTCAACTGTTATTGATTGCATTAGCGAACTTACGGAGCTTTTGCGCTTGGAGGCTCTGTTAGTCCGTCAACGAAGATACGGGCCCGTACAACACTAATCTACGAACATACTTCCGATTAATTAACTTTTTCGTAAAGGCAAAACACATCGGAAGTAAGGACAACTGTCAAATCGTGTTGTCATTACTTCTTAGTACTAAGCACTATTAGTTATTCTGTGGTTCGGATCCAAACTAATCTTATGTCCGAAGTTACGGACATAAGATTAGATAGAACCCGAAATTACGGACTACTTGTATAAGGAGTAGAATTTTTGCTGCGGGGCGCGAGTTCGATTCCCACAACACAGAGGTATTTGAATGATATACACTGTTTACCGCTTCCAAGATACAGGGAAAATGTTTAAATATTAGTTTAAGGGGCTTACAGCTCATAAACACAAAAAACGCAAGTTTTAGAAACAATAAAAGTATATGATCGACTACAGTAAACAAAATCAGAAAAATATATGATATTCTTCAGGATATATGCTAGGTAGATAGTGTGTTGTAAACATAATACAACTAATTTGATACGATAGAGAAAAAATCAAGAAGATACCTCTAAAAACTTTATTTTTACAATAAAAACCATACTAATATACATTGAATCATTCTGATTTTTTGTCAGATTATTCTACGAGCAACATAATAAAATACTAGTGTTGTAATTTTTTAGTCCAAACAATAGATTTTTTGTAATTAAATAATTGCTCCATATTTTGCAATAAGTTACCAGCGTTTTTCTTTTCTATGCAGTCCGACAGTGACCGCGCGTTAGAAGGCAAACGTAGCTTTTCACATTTCTCTAAAATGAAAAAGCACATTGAAGGAAATGGAATAATCAATGTGCTTTCCGATTGAGTTAAGGTTCGTTTATTTATTTCCTGTATTTCTATTGTCATTCAAATGCCTTCGTATCGGAGAGCCACCCTCGGGCAGGGTGCCCCCTCAGGGAGGCTGTGTGGAGCTCGTCTATTTAAAGATATTACAATCAAGCTACCCGAAACTGTCAAATTTTCTCGATAAACTTTAAACCTTATGTTTGAGCGATAATGTTGGAAATCTATTAACTCAATTTGACAGATTGTAGTAGCTTGATGTGCGTCTGTACCATTAAGAAACATGTCGTGAACGTTTATCCTATATCAACATATTATAATCGTGACATTCATTTAAGTACATGCTTATGATATGTAATGTGTTTTGCTTAGAAGACACATACTTCGTAAAATGATTTTAATAATTATGAGTCTAATTATTACTTCGTTATAATTCTTCTTTATTTTTATATAATGATAATTACAGACAGACCTTCACCCCTCGATTTGAACTGGCTAGGTGTTAGAAAAATCGAATTTCGATCAATCCAGAGCATTTCGGTGGTTTAGGTGATGCATTGTTCTCCTACTGTCACTGAAGAACTGTACCTATATTAGTTTAATGTAGATAGTAAGGAATCAAGTAAAACGAGGCTTTCTCATCGTCACAAAAGCTTAAAGTTTTTACATCATAAGAAGTCCTCGAGACGTTTCCATGGTCGACTAAAATAGCAATAACCTGCAATGTCGGACAGTTTCACACCGCACTGCGTTCATTTCAATACAATGCTGTATCGTATAGTAGTCGTACAGTGAGCGATTATTCACCACTATGACGGTAATCCAGAATAATCCCGCGCTTTCTAATTGTGAGGCGAAGGCTGACGGCGCCGCCATTTCCTGAAAATGTTTTATTCAGAGAGCTTTACATACTTGTGAATTGTCAGCGCCTAGAGACGCCGATGTCTGGCCTTGTGTGGGGCTAGGAACAGTTTTTTCTTAAATCCATGTAAAGGTATGAACGCGGACGTACATCAAAAACGGACGAACTGTACTTACATACATGTAGCCGTTTTTTAACCGACTTCAAAAAAGGAGGAGGTTTCTCAATTCGACCGTATATATATGTATATATTTTTTTTTTATGTGTGTTCGCGGATAACTTCGTCGTTTATGAACCGATTTTGATTATTCTTTTTTGTTGGAAAGGAGATATGCCAAGGGTGGTCCCATGATAAGGAAACCAGGATCTGATGATGACATCCCAGTGAAATCGAGGGGAACATTCGAAAATCGTAGGAGCGACTAGTGCGTTTGTTAATTTTTTCATTAAGTGTTTTAAAGCACTACAATTTAATGAAGGTCTGGAGTCGATCTGATGATGGAGCCGAAAGACAGTTGAGGGGACTCCTCAACGATTTACAGCAGTAACCTTGTGTTTGGGCTTGATTAATTTGTATTGATGTGAACTTTACACCTAGATAGGTTGTGACTGTCATTAAGGGTCTGATGATGAAGACGAAGGACAGTTAATGGAAGTCCTCAACAGTTTACAGTAGCTACCTTGTGTATATTCACCGATTACTCGAAGACGGCTGGACCGATTCCAAAAGTTCTTTTTTTATTTGAAAGAGTATACTCTCGAGGTGGTCCCATTATCATCAAGTTGGAATCTCATGAGAGGATCCCATGGAAATCGAGAGAAACCCTCAAATTTTATAGGCAAACCTATAGCGATTTAGATATTTTTTAAAGTAACTTGAGCATTTGCTCTCGGAAATCATCATTTGGTAAAGTGGAGCTGATAATGAAGACCACAGATGGCCATCGGAACAACTCAGTGACAAATATTTCACGGGTTGCGATTCGATTACTTTAATATGGTTGCTAAGCAATTTATGTTCGTCACAATGCGTATGATGAGTGATTGTTGAGGAGTTCTCCTGGTTCTTACCGGGAAAACTTCTCAACCATTAACGTCCCAGCATCGGGAAAAGCAATATTTTGTAAAAGGTGATGAACAGTTGGCATAAGCTATTGTAACTTAGATAAATTACAAACTGACCCACTAAAAAGTGAAAAATAAAAACATTTTTACAAAAAAAAAACAACCGACTTCCAAAACAAAAACACTACAAATTGAAAAATAACTTTAATTTCGGAAGTCGGTGTCAATAAACGAAAATGTGGAACCAAAGACACCGACTTCCGAAATTAAAGTTATTTTTCAATTTGTAGTGTTTTTGTTTTGGAAGTCGGTTGTTTTTTTTTTATTAAATGTCGTCTCTAATACTATACAAATCTTTTCGTAAAACAGGAAAAACCGATGCGGAAAAGATTATGAAATGGTAAATGGCAGGATTTGTATGATTCATGTGCTATATAGCTTAAATACTGGAATATCCCACGTCCATTTGAAACATAACAACTGCTTTGAGATCAAACCACAAAAATTCTATTTCTACCGAAACGAAACGAACTGTGTGTACCTCGAAGAATTTATGGGGATCTATGTGCTTCTAGAGACACAAATCTGCGTTTGGTATGAATGCAACAATGGTGTGCAACCCTCAGATGGTCTACGATCCCACCAACTAGGTAAGTACTAGGAACATCTTCGATAAACCTTCGCCGTGAAATGAACTTCAGATAAGTATATGACAATGCTGGTGTGGATTCCGTGATCAGATGATTTAGATTAAGTCGACATTAAAGAACGTATGTCAAATCTTCACGTAAACTGTATATTACAGAACTACAGTACAACTATTCTATACCTACATATAATAAAAAAATAGTAACAAAGAATTTTCAAACAAGCAAGGGTTAAATAGAGGTGACGTATAGTACCCAAACACTTCGCCAGTACATACATTATTAGTATCTATGTAGCTAGGTTCATGGTCCACATAATAATGTACTTATTGCCTTTTTCACATTATTACAATTTCTTCTAGATTAACATAGAAATTACTGTCAACTTAAACATAGCCTAAGAGTAATTTTGTTAAATTGATGATAACCTTCTTATAGGCACTTAGCACATGTTCTAATTTAGTTAGTTAGTAGTAGGGGTAGGGTAAGTGCCCCAGATACAGAAAACCGTTAGACAGCTTAGATTAATGGCGCTAGAGAAACCTATGAGTTATAGGCAGGCTGCAACTGCGAGTGCGAAGTGGATTTGATTAGCACCCAGCAGCCCTAGCACTGCATAAATGGAGTAGTTTGAATGTGAACTAGCAGTGTTGTTAGAATTTGCATAGATATACATTTGTGAATGTGTTCCGAAGATTTATAAGGAGAACAGGACAGGTGGCAATGATTAATTTGTAGTGCAAATTAAGATAGGAAGTAGTCATTCGCTATATTACGCAAAAGGTAACCAACGCAATAGCCTTGTCTAATAATTCCAATTGTGCGTTTCACTGAAAATCTGATGAAAGAGAAAAATTCAGACAATTTTCCGGCTTACACATTTGTTCTGTCCCGCCAGCATAAAAGCATCCCCTAATGAAGTCTCATAATTATTATGAAATACTGCATCACAGCATGCACGTAAGGCTATTTGCACGTGAGTGACACTCCTGCCGTGTCCGGCCGCTGTCGACAGCGAGTATCGCGCCCTCGCGTGCAATTAGCCTTATCTCTAATGTTTGTGCCACATAAAGGAAATGTTATGGTCCGTTATGGTCTGCTATGGGTTCCGGGACGAGTGTTTTTTATTGGATGTATGCATGCTTATTGTTTATGGTTTTTAGGGAAATTGTCTGTAATAATAAATGTTTAATTGTCATGGAAACCTGAATGGCGTTTAAATTAACATTATGTTACATTTCCCGGGTTGTGCCGTGGCCGGGGGTGGGACTCAGCGGTAATTGGAAGCTATTCGAACATTGGGTTCCACTTTCTTTAATGGGTGTGGTTGATAAAATTAACATATTATTGCAATAATACTTTTATCAAACAAGATAATAAGTTCATACCTCTTCTGATCTCTTTATTTAGTGTCAGCTTTTTTTTCTCCTTCGCCCTTTGATTTCTTTCTTTGCCTAACCAATCCATTCCATATATTCAATCTGCTGAGAACGTACCTAAACCATAGTGCTACCTCTTCTATAGTCATGTTCAGGTCAACTGTCAGTCTCATCGGCCCCAGCAGAGTACTAAACAGCACAAAAAACATTCCATATCATCCGTGTTACAATCCTTATCCCTTGCCAAGTTAAAACAAACTCACCTATTGACACGGCGCTGCTGATCATAAAGCACGCAGCGGTGGGTCCGCTGGGTCGCGGGTTCGGTGCCGTGTCGTCCCGTGCGCAGCTACTATTAATTATCGCGCACAAGTCGCGCACCGACTACCGGACCAATGAGTTTTCGTACAACGGTTGGTTAGTATGGCGACGACTTTATGAAACAATGAAAATGGTTACTATTTGCCTTGCCCGCGTTGTTGAGCCGTGCTCAATATTTGTCCACTTTTAAAATTATGATAAAAAACATTTTGGCCAAACAGACCATACCTATGTTACGAACTCATTGTGACAGCCCATAAGCGCCATCTTCACAAGCGAGAGAATCGGAGCAATAGTCCTGAGTCCGTGCCATCAAATTCAATAGAAACTCTGTCGCCGCGATTTTCTCGCCCGTGGAGCTGGCACCAAAAACACATGAATACTATGCAGGTTGGATTTTTGAGAAGGGGCAGTATGTACCTTAAACGTTGTAGAGCTACAAAAACGAGAAGTGATTTATTTGCTAGTATCAAAATATGTCACATACCTAATATATGGCCGTATATTTTATCGCGTTGACTTAGAAGCTTGATTTTTTTAGAGCTCAAAGGGAACTCAGACCTACGTATGTTGAAGTCTCATTTCCTAAGAAATGTATGGGAAAAGATTTTTGCAATTTTAACGCAATGTCTCAAAAAGTTAAGGACTGTCTCCTAAGACCAATTTCTTGTAGCGAGCACGGTTACGGCACCTGTCCATACTGCCATCTCATAGATCCACTCTGTATAAAACGAAAACCTGAGAGGCTTTCTATTGCAGGTTGGAGCAGCGAAAACTAAAGATTATGTAAGTCGCGCAAAGATTTAAATCTAGATCATCCAAACTCAGACATTGGATCCTATTACTATAATGACGTACATTTTGATCTAGTTTTCTCCACACTTCCCACCCTCCTTCAAGAATTCTATTCCATTAAGGAGCTGGTTCCGCGCCATTAGCAAACGATCTCCTTTAGCAGCGACGGTCGCGTTACCTTCAACTGATTAGAACCTGTTCCTGTCATCTGTGATGTTATCACAATATAGGTGGACGTTGAGGTCTGTACAGCATAGACATAATATCCACCTAATGTATTTACTTAACTCTGTATTTTTGCACAACATCAAAATATCGCATAACAAGCCCTTATATACATACATTGCTGGACATAGAGCTTCAAATTAATTGTTGCGGTGAACATCAAAAAGGCATTTCTCCGAGCTTGTCAAATTAATTGATGATCCTATTTTTTTGTTACTAAAAGACAAGAGTGTCCAGCTGGCTATCATCTCAACACCATAATCCTTTAATTACCTTTTTAACACACCTGTTCAAAAAGAGCTAGTGTATTATTCGTAAACAGGGACTAAAATAACTCGCTAATCCCTAGGGACTAAAAGTGATTTGAATTTGGAATGTGGATATTGTTAGTAAAAGTTCCAATCACAAAAGAGATCAATCGCGAACATTGTATGAACAAGTAACAGGCTGTATGATAAAGTAAAACGCACTATTCTTATTCATAAGTTGCACTTACTTATTTTTTCATAGAGGGTGATAAAAAGTAGAGTGTCCACCTCGGGAGCAACACTATTTTAAGCTCGAGTTTTTTGAATCCCTCGCTCCGCCCTGGATTCAAAAAAACACTCTCGCCTTCAAAATAGTTGTTTGCTCCCGTGCCAAACAATCTACTAGTTACTTTTCAACATCTACGTGATCAAAATGATTGAAAATCGACAATTTGTGCGTGTGAAAGCGGTCTCCACACTAGGCCATACATTTTCCAAAATATTTCCTCCTGCTCAGTATATCATACTGTCCGTTATCAGCAACGCGCGGCCATTACGGATTAAAAAAACTCTTCGCGGACCATCTAGATACCATTGCATACCACACCAAACGACATAACCATCGGCTGCATCTTTACGCAACTTTAGACCAAAAACTGAAGAACTTTTTTAGATCTAAGGTTGTTTTTTGCGTGATGTAAGATTCCTGTTGGATTATGTATGGTTATTTTAATTCGGTGTGTGTCCGGTGAATTAGTAATGGAATTAAGTGGCCCCTAGGGACGCGCGGTCGATTCCAGGGTCGGGCCGTTGTTTTGTTAAATTAATTTCGTTTAATATATATTTTATTTTGGAGATATATCTCAATTGGGACTTGGGAGCAATGTGCAAGTTAAGAACAAGGGTTATTTTAGTTGATGTGAGACAATTTATTGGAATAACTGTTGGTCTTGTAATAATGCAGTGGTGGGAAGTTTCTCCGCCGAGCCTTATTGAAAATAAGGTTACACTAACACTTAGAGCAACGAAGAAATTTTCTTAATCCTGTAGGTACAGGTACATGAAAGTTTGCATCATGCAAAGGTATGAGGAAAAATGTGGAGAAATTAGGAAAATGCCGAGAAGACAGTTTTGAGTATGAATGTAGATACTCTATAGGAGTAGCGAAAGACTACAGAAATTATAGATGAATAATTGTCTCAAAGATTAAATGGCAAAAAGGGGGTGTCTGCTGAGACGACGACTAATAGACGAGTATGGAAGAAGCAGACATGCTGCGCTAATCCTAAATAGATCGGGAAAAGGGCAAAAGAATGATGATGAGTTACAGGCAACTGTTGGTTCATTTTCTAGTTCAAAATGTAAACTATGCATTACTTGATATAGCATCTCACAACATCATGTCATGTGATGTATCATAAATGCCGTTTTGAGCTCTAATTCTGATCACCTCTCGAATGTCAAGTAACTAAACTTATGTGTTTCCTTTACCTTGAGTAAAACTAAAAGTACCGTACAGATCTGATGCTCGAACAAATTGAGTCAACGTTGACTTATGACAAACAGCGGCAGTAACCGGTCGTTGTGGATAATGACGCGCAGTTATGCGTATTTGTTCAGCTTTACCACATCGTTAACGCCAGTGAAAAACGTGCCACTGATTGATGGCGGTGTGAGAACATCTTCTGAAAAATAATATATTCACACCTTTCGCTCAGCTTTATTTGCAAATCGTTTAAAACTGTTGGAGCCACGTATGACAAACATACCGCAAATATCGAATAACTCACTGACACAACTTGGCGAAGTACATGTGTGAGCATGTGCTCCTTTACTTCTCACATTTGTATGAGAACAGAAACCAGTCAAAATTAATTTCAAAGTTTTCGACAAGTCAATGAAGACATATTTTACTCCGGAGATGATTTTTAATTTAATAGCTGGGACGAAGACGGTATGTAAGATATAATGAGCCGAAGACTATAAAATATAATGATCCGAAGACATACTAATAATATAAATATGAAAAGTGAAAACTTAATAGCTTTAAAACTAGTATAAATTGAGGAAGCTATGACCATTTAACTGAATCTAACGCAAAAACAAAAATATTAATACCCCAATTAAGATAGACTCTAATAATTTAGGTGGTTCAATTTTATTATCGGCAGATTAAGTTGGAACGTTCAAATTATTCAACTAACGAGCCATAAAACCTTTTACAAAAAAAAACTTCTAAAAGATAAACCTGCCATAAATGTGAATCATCGACGTAGTAATGCGTTCCACACGTGAATTTTATAAAGCAGACTTGAAGTGCATTTCTTAGGCGCGGGACAGGTTCTCCCGGCGCGGGCATTCCGGCCTGCTGCACCCGCGCGCAATCCACCGAACGACGCAACTCACAAACATATCGCATTCGATATCGAACTCTGACCCCAACAGATTAAGATATAAAATTGCTCTTGACCGACCCCAGTGTAAACCCTTGCATCACCATAACGGGTTCCAGGTTTTTCAATGATATAAAACGTGACAACGGCTGAGAGATCACTCACTAAAATGACTTTTATTCCAAGACTACAACAGATCAATGTCCCGCGACTTTTTGTGGAAGGTTTCCGCAGCTTTCTTTTATGGTGCACACAGTCGAATGCTTTAGTGAATTCTGCATAGCGGAGCGGCCGATGTAAATTGAATTTAATGTAGTGGGTTGTTGGTCGGGTTTGCGTGATACGTGTGTTGGTTTATGAGCGGTTATGTCGGTCTGCCTGTGTACCTGTCGGACGTCAATTAGCGAACTGAAGGGACCGGTCCGACCCACATCGCCATGCGGCCATGTATATGAACCTGGCTTGTCTCGCATCGACTGAAACTGACGTATATCTAACACTCGTGTTACTCGTCACAAGAGAAACATTTCTATTTCAAATGAGTTCGCATGACTTGAGAAAACGTATGACTTGTATTAAGTTTTTTTTGCATTTTAATTTATAGTAACTGGTTCCACTTATCGTAAAAAAGCGATACGTTAGAAAAGTACCTACGAGATGGCGGCATTACTACAAATGAGTAATCGCTAATTATCCCGATGCTTTAAAATAGAAACTATTTTACTCAGAATGCATTTATTTCCATAAAATATGTTGTAAAAATATATTAATTCTAAAGGCTTCTACTCATTATATCGACGTTTATTTACCTCATTAACACTGATAGTAGATGACCTCGCACAAAACCCTATTTTAGAGTTAAACATAAAAGGCCTTGCTCATGTAAATCTTTGAATCCAATCAATCAGTGTCTCCTGAGCAATAAACGATGTTTGGTTTAATTACGCGATCTCTTTTAAGCCTGCATGTAAAGTTTTATTTGATGTGAACTAAATCAATTTGCGATCGAGTCACTTAAATCAAGGTCCAATTTAACGATTCGCATTTGTAGCTGTCTGCAGTCATTAGTCTTCATTGCAATTGTTTGCCAAAACATTCATTTTGGTCTCTTTGGGAACGACTGTGTGTAAATATTATTGCTGGAACCCCGCGCCCTTTCATACATATATTATTATGATTCGAGTTGTATTTATTTCCGCCAGCATTGTTTTACGGTAGCGGATAAGCATCGGCTTTACGGAATACCCATTGCAGTAGGTCCTTAAGAGATTGCTGGTTTATCAGACTGGGCCGGTAATTTTAAATACATAGCTACTTCACTAAAACTACTATTTTAAGTGAGAATTAACCCACGAATTTCTTGAATTACCCTCTATTGCAGTTACAATCGACAATGAACTCGCATCGACTCTCCTAAATAAATTACCAACATCATACAAGAATATTTTCATTGACAAAATGCTAATAAATAAATTGAAGAGTGTCTCACAAAAGAGGTTAATAAAACCGCCATAACGTTCATGTCGTTTAATAAAACACGTTATTGGACACCTTGTTACTCAATTTATAAGCCCACACAGGAGTGTTGCACTTTATTTTTTACTTTATACCAGGTGCTGCTGATTTTGGAGATTGTTCATCAGTTAAGATGTTGTTGATAATGCAGGGATTTAGGCCTGGTTTTTACTTTAAGTTGTTCAAAGATTTTATGAATTGTAATTTCTTATTACAATTCATAAAGTCTAATTGAAATATTTCTTAACTACGGTACATCATTACCTAACCCTTCGAAGAATTCAGGCGTGCTCCCTAACTATGTTCTGTGGTATGTACTTATCTCATATTATCAGAAATACCGATTTCTACTTCATATTCTACCCAGCGCAACAATACCGTTTTTTAAATCGAACCAAGTCCGTAATAAAATTTAACACTAACGATATAGAAGGCTGTATAAAATCGTCCTCCCTGCACTCTCACTTACGTAACGATAATACATTTCTTGTAAAATATTCGGGAGACGAAACAATACAACTTTTCGATGGGGAGGCTGGAATAAAAGAATGGCGGCAGTTACTGGAGTAGATCAGCAGAGGGCGCGCGCGTGACCTGGGGCCCAATTCTGTAAAATAACCGACTTGTCAATAGTGTGTCGGTAGTGTGTCAGTAGTGTCTCAATAGAATAGTCATTGACATTTGGTATTCTACAAATTATTTATGGTCATTGACTTGCCACTGTAGTGCCATTGAAACGCCATAGTAAGACTATTGTAATAATTGGTAGTCTGGTCCACTATAATGTATCAATGGCATCGTGATGACCAAAGTTACGGTAGTCTGTAAATATTTTAAGTGTATTTGACAGTTGCGACTATCGTGTTTGAATAGTGTTTTGGCCATCGAACCGCCATTGTGAAGCCATCGAACAACGACACCTCTTTTCCCTATTGCTTTGGTTCAATTTGTTTGTTTTTTTAATTTAAAATAAAGTGTCCGTGTGTGTGTGCGTCTTACGTAGTGAAATTAATAAAGTGGACGTAGTTTTTCGCCACAATTAGGCCTGAGAAGGTTCTTATAGTTCGTCCGAATCTTTTTTATTTTTATATTTATTATGTTCCCCTATTACTCGAAGACGGCTAGACCGATTTCAAAAATTATTTTTTTGTTTGAAAATATATGCTTTCCCAGGTGGTCCCATAGTCATCAAGTCAGGATCTGATATTATTTATTTATTTATTTATTTATTACTTTTAAGAAGGCTTACAGACTAATTACATATAATAGGTAACAACAATACATTGACAAGTTGCTAATAACAAGCCTCCACAGTTATATAGCATATCGATTACTCAAAGCCGAACAATTAAAGTACATTGTGTAGGTACATAAGTAAGTAGGTTAGGCTAGTTTTATTTATTTAAGTAAGTATTTGTGTCGCTACATATGAGTTTAAGAACCACTAGCCGGCGCATCATTCACAAAAAACGATTTGGCTAAGAGCGTCCTTGCTGTGCTTATCTTAGTGCAAAATAAGTCAACATCATGTTCGGAAGATACATTATTGAAGCTTCGAGCGCTTCTTATAAGAAACGCATTACGCCTATAATTAGTAGTGGCAGAAGGCACACCTAGAAGTGGCCTTTTACGTAATCCAATAGTATTAGTGCGTAATGCAACCTTTGATAATAGTTCAGGGCAGTCGATCGAGCCATTCGCTATATTAATCAAAAAACACACATCATTAATGAGTCGCCTATGATCCAATGGAAGAAAATGGTACCTCTTGCAACGGTGACTATAATCTTTGGAAACTTGGTGTGCCTTATAATCAAGATATCTCAGAAATCTTTTCTGGATACCCTCAATGCGCGAACTGTAGATCCCATATTGAGGATTCCAGACTTGCGATGCATACTCCAAGTGGCTGCGCACGAACGAACAGTACAATACCTTGATCGGCTTCAGAGAACGGAAACAGGCTGAGGCTCTGATTACAAATCCTAGTGCTTTCGAGGCCCTGCCCACGATACTGTCAATGTGTTGATCAAATAGTAATTTGCTATCCTGTATAATACCTAAATCCCTAATGCTGTCAACCTTGCCCAAGGTTAGTCGGTTGAGACTATAGGTTGAATTTACTATAGACTTCTGGCGTGTGAAGGTCATTTGAAAGCATTTAGAGGCATTCAACTGTAGCAAATTAAGTTTGCAATATTCTTCAAACCTATTAAGATCAGCTTGCAACTGGTTAGTATCAGAGATGTCACGTATAATCTTATGGACCTTCATGTCATCAGCGTATAGCAACACGTAAGAGTGCTTGAAGCAGTTTACAACATCAGCAATAAATATAATGAAAAGCAAACTCCCCAAAACTGAACCCTGTGGTACACCCGAAGGGACCGAGGTCCAACCCGAAGTGTAACCCTGAAGAACCACAGCCTGACTCCGATTCTCAATGTAAGATGAAAACCATCTATAAAGGTCACCATGTATACCCGCTTTGAGCAACTTCTCCAGCAGCAGACGATGGTCGATACGGTCGAAGCACTTGCTGTAGTCGGTATAAATGACATCCACCTGCGCGCGTTGTTCCATACCACTCGATATAAACTCATGCGATAACAACAAGTTAGACGTAGTGGATCGCTTTTTGAGAAATCCATGTTGTTCACCCCCAAAGTTACTTTCCATAGCCGCATACACATCATTATACACTATACGCTCAAGGATCTTTGAAAACAGACATAATTTAGATATCGGGCGATAGTTCATAACATCAGATTTATTTCCTTTCTTGTGAACTGGGGTGATGAATGCTGATTTCCAGATTTTAGGAACTATACCCTCATTAATGGATCGATGGAATAGGATACATAACGGGGCAACCAAACTGTCAGCACATTCTACTATAAACACCGGGGGTATGAGATCCGGGCCACCTGATTTGGAAAGGTCCAAGGACTTTAGCAACTTTAATACTCTAGAATGAGATATTTCCAACGTACTGATAAATGCAACACTATCAACACCACTCGCACCAGTATAAGTCTGCGAAGATGTACCAGGAACTGGTACAGGTTCCTGGAAAGTGGAGTGAAAATACGCTGCAAATAAATTGCTGATATCCTCACCACTACTCGCGGTGACGTCACCATACTGCATGAACTTAGGCATTGCATTAGAGATTCTCTTACTTTTCATGTAAGACCAGAAAGATTTTGGGTTTTTAACTATCGATGATTCTATTTTTTCCATGTATATATCAAAACATGTCTTTTCCAAGTTAGTAGCTCTACTCCGTAAGAGGGAAAAAGAATGAAAATCGGAGATGTTACCATACGTTTTATACTTACGATGATACTTATATTTCTCTCTCAATACTTTTATTAGAGCAGAACTATACCATACTGGATACGAAGATTTTTTAACACATTTAAGTGGGATGTACTTATCCCTAAGTTCATATAATTTACTGTAAAAGACTTCAACAGCGCTGTCCATTGACTCCGAATTTAAAAGACCAGTCCAGTTTACTTTGTCCAATTCAGATCGAATGGCCACATAGTCACCCCTAGAAAATATATGTCGACGTGTTATGTTATCCGCCAATTTATGAATTTCAACAAAATCAGCTTGAATTGATATCGGTTTGTGATGCAAATCAACTGGCAAAGCTAACGGATCATGACATTCACTAACACTCAGCGAGTCGTTAGAAAAAACTAAGTCCAATACCCTTCCGTTGATATTCCTCTCACCGTTATATTGAGACAAGTTAGAAGTAAGAATGGCATCAAAAAAACCACTCAAGTGTTGACACTTAACGTTTTGCGAAATCAATTCATTGCTACCAGTGTCGGTACTCACTATCCAGTCTACACTATTGCCGAAGTTAAAATCACCCAATATTATGAATTTGTCCAACGGGTGTGTTAAAATTAAGTGTGTCATGTTATCAGTGAAATTATTTAATTGAATGCTATATGAATTGCCAAGATTTTCCTTACAAAGATAAAGGGCGCAAATGTGCAACTTATAAGTAGTAGCCGGCCTAGACCTCTTGAGAGCCAGCGATACCCAAATGTCCTCAGCAGAACTACACCAATCACGTCTCTCAACTACAGCAAGCTCGCTTCTCACCGCTATTAAAACACCCCCACCGCGCTGTTGAGCAGTACGAGAGTAATCACGATCTCGTCTTATCACCATGTATCGACCATCAAACATCTCACTGCTGAATATATCATCTACCAGCCACGTCTCGGTAAAAACAATAACATCATATGAATTAAGTAGTATTTTACGAAAGATATTGTTCGTTTTCGTACGCAGGCCACGTACATTCTGATAATAGATGTTAAGAGTAGCCATTTCTCAATCTAACCACTATAAAATAGATAATAAAAACAATTAAAACGTATAGTAAAAGTTCAAAATTTGATATTACCATAAGAAATAAGTAAACTACGAAGGTAGGAGTTAATAACTCGCGATAATGTAATAGGCACAGTAATGCACAGTGTCCGACAAATAGTATGTTTAAGAAATGTACGCCCATCGACTTATGAATAGAAACAAAAGGTGACGATGTAAAATAAGATAAGAAACGCTCGGTGCAGATGGCATTAACAAACACGATTTTGCATTCAAAATTATGCCGTAACACAGTAAACAAAAGATCATAATTACATTGGAACAAATTATATGAGTAAAAATAATATTTAGAAGACTTACTCTTTAGCACTATGCAATGACACAATGTAAATTGGAAAACACTAATAGCACGCTGCTTTATGTGGTTCTCAAACCTTGTATGCAATGAAATGTGTTTTATGAAGTTTTCTATCTGAGTTATACAATTTTTGTGAGATCCTTTTCCGACTTGACAAATATTACCGGAGCGGTGTCCATTTTCCTCGCGTGGATTTTCGCATGCTTGACCCATACGTATTGAAAATCCATTTCCGCAGCCATTTTTTTGGTTTTCGATAACAGGAGCTTATTTTTCGTTGTAAGGTGATCATTAATGAATACTCTTTGATTCCCAGATAGACCAAATTGGCTTGCCGTTATAGGCGAAGTCTTGAGAACGTATCTCGCGGCAGCAACAAAATCCTCCTTCACGTAGCGGCTACAGAAACAAACTATTATTGGCTTCGAACGATCTTTTTCCCTCGCCGGCACCCTGGTGACAAAGTTGATTTGTGTCTTGGTAATTGGATAATTTATCTTGGCGGCAATTTTGGTAACAATTTCAAATAGGTTTTCATTATTTACTTGTGGCAACCCTTTTATTTCAACGTTATTCGATCGTGACCATTGATCCCTAATGTCTGATTCTTCTTCCAACTTGTCCAGACGATCCTGAAGTCGATTCACTTGCTCCTTAACCGTTTCCATCGCGACAATACGCTGTTCCATTTCGCAGATCTTATGCCTAAATTCATTGACCGTCTCCTCAAACTGCTGGTGTAAGGACGATTTTAGTTCAGCAAATTCAGTTCTTAGTGCCAAAATCTCCTCTTTTAGACCATCCAAGGGAGCAAGCTTCGCAGCCAACGCTCGTATTTCCTGTAAGACTGCGGATTCCGGGTCCTGTCTTGACAATTCCGGTTCAAAAATTGGTGATCGAGGTGCGCCAGTAGGATTGACAGCAGCTGCAACTGCGTCAGGTGGACGGACAGCTCCTGTCTGCTTACAGTTCATGCATCGCCAAGTGAGTTTTCTATCACCAAGTTTCCGGTAACCGGCCTCCGTAATGCCTGCACATTGAAAATGCAATTCACGACCACACACCGTGCAAGGTACCCCATCCGACATCGATTCGTCACAGGCTCCACACATTCGTGTTCCCTCCATTGCGTACAGGGTATGTAAATAATTTGTTTAGAACAATAAATAGCAACAGCTCTAATCTTTGAGAAACACTGTTCAAGCTTTAGAAATCGTTAGTAGGTTCAATCTAAACACGACCGTAAACAACAGGGTCTACGATCGTACTGATGATAGGATCCTGGAGAAATCGAAGGAACTCTTCAAATATTATAGGCACATCTATAGCGATTTGGGCATTTTTTTATAGTAACTCGTTCATTTTCTCGGAAAGCACCATTGAAGTGGAACTGATGATGAAGACCATAGATGGCCACCAGAACTACTCAATAATAAGTATTTCACGGGTTGCGATTCGATTACTATAAAATGGTTGCTAAGCAATTTATGCTCGTCACAATGCGAATGGTGAAATGGAGCTGATGGTGAAATACCAGGAGAACTCCTCAACAATTAACGTCCCTGCATCGGGAAAAGCAATAGTTTGTAGAAGGCGATGAGCAAGTTGACATTAGGCTATTGTTACTTAGATAAATTAATAACAGACCCACTAAAAAGCGAGAAATAAAATCTTTTTATCAAAAAAAAACGGACTTCCAAAAAAAACACTACAAAGTGAAAAATAACATCAATTAATTTCGGAAGCAAGAAACTAAAATATAAATCCAAAGATACCGATTTCCGAAATTAAAGTTATTTTTCACTTTGTAGTGTTTTTTTTTTGGAAGTCGCTTTTATTTTTATTAAAAGGTTTTTATAACGTTCAATTAACACCAAAATAATAACAAAATAATTTCAGTAGGTATTGATTTTTTAAATTTTTTTTTAAAGACCGACCTAAAAAAATCAATATTTATATAATAATCACTTACCCTATCGTCTTCGTTTTAGATGATAATCAAGGAATTTATATGATAATATTTTGGAAAATAAAATTTAAAACCAATGAAAACAGCCGCTGCAAGTTTTTTGACAGTTGTTTGTTTTCTTTTTCAGAAAGGCAAAGACTAAAAATTGTCGTGATAAAAATCTTATTTTTTAACAATAAACGCATGTTTTTAGTGAAATTGATGTTTTTGATAATAAAACGTTTTTATATTAATAAGAAAAACCCTTAATATAAAGATTTCATTAATAAAACAACGATTTCAAAAAGTGGTCGCATGGTAGATTTTGGTTAGCAACACTGAAAACTATTGTACTGCCACACTATCGACATACTATCGACACACTATTGAGACACCACTGAAACGCCATTGAAGTTTTTGCAGAATGCCAAATTTGCAACAGTGGCAAAATAATGTCTGTAGTGTGTCGATAGAGTGTCAATGGCGTGTTGCTTAACTTAAAGTTACAGAATTGGGCCCCTGATTGTCAACCAGCATACAGATGTTTATGCTACTTTGTGGTTAGGATGCTGTGCTGGTCGTGGGAGAAGAGACATTCTGGAAGACTGCTTTAAGATGGAAAGAGGATAGAAGTATTTCTTTTGGTTTACTGAAACTCAAAGGTACAAAAGAATAGTCTTACGGCGAAGTATTATGTTTTGTTGTTTCATCTTAGATTAGAATAATCGGTAGTTTTAATTGGGAAAACAATCACTATGATGAGCTCAGGGCACTGAACGTTATGAAATGAAAGGAAGTATCAACAATTTATAAAAAAATGCACATTCCTTTATGCACCACGACTCTTCTTATAATAGATGTATAGTCCCCTGTGCGCGGACTATACGTCTATTATGACTATAATGAATGGAATAATATAAAGAATGGAACTCTTTACCTGCGTCTGTGTTTCCGAGCGCATACAACCCGAATGTCTTCAAAGTACGAGTGAACGGGCTTTTTCTGGGAAAACTTACTCCATCGTTGACTTTGTCTCTATCACCTCTGACCTAGACTAGAGTCAAGAGCAAACCCATTTAAAAAAAAAAATATTAAAAAAAATAAGACGAGTCTTCTTCGAGCATCATGCATTTTATCGCACAAAAAGAATTTGGGGGCGTAATCTTATGCACTTAAAATTTTGGTCACCCTACTGCGTCCCGCAATGACGCGTCTCAAAGACGGATGGAGATATAAAACGTCCTAAAGTAGGGGTTTAGAAATCTGGATAAAGAACTCCCATGATAAATATGAAGGGACCATAGTTATAGGCACCGGTTATACACGAGGACAATGAATGATGACATAAACTTTGACCTCAAACATCTAGATTAAGGTCATACAAGTTGAGCTTCGACAAATAGGCAACAGGTTTTAAGCCTGTTTCATATTACCTGAACTCTGTCGTTACCATTTTTTATATATTTATTTATTAAAACGTTATGCTTATGTAAAAAAAAACAAATTCGGACATAATGCTTAAAGCATTGTCAACCTTAGGGTGATACAGAGACAAAACATGGCAAGTGCAACATACGGGATAAATAGCTCGGAAATGACGATAAAGTACAAGAACAAATACTAATTACATAATAAATATATACATACGAGTACATACATAAACAAAATGAACTGTCAGGAGAAATAATGATCGGTAGAGGAGAAAACGAATCCAGCAAATCGGCAACATATTCATTTATGTATTTAAATTTTTAGCTTAAAAAGCGGCTAGCTCGCCATCGTCATCGGATTAAGGTCCTTTGTATCAAACAATCCAATGACAAATTAATTCAAAATCGTTTCACATTACCTTCGCTTTTCTAAACGTTTGCTAAGCTACAAAGCTTATCACATTTTTACAGCGCCATCCACCTGCATGTTAACAAGACTGCTTGGATCCAATCTCTTGGCCCAATATCCGGCACTGCCGACTTTAAAGCCGCGATCGTATCTTAATCCGGCCATAAGCGACGTCTTTATCTGAACATACAGACACCCTCACATTCATAGTACCATCTTGACGTTTACAGTGCCTTTAAGTCGTAGTGGTAGAGGCGGTTTTCGTAGATCAAGTGTTACCACTGACGTGCTGTCGGCCGTACACAAGGGGTCCTGATCAGCAGGGCTGGCACGTCCGCGCGTCATCTGCGACGATCTACTTTTGTTTTGGTATTACATTAGAGGTAATATTGGAAGACTTTCCGGTAATCCTGCTGGTGGTCCCCGGAATATGGATAACTTGGATATTTGTTTGAAAGCGGGTGACCCTATGGGTTTGGTTTTTACATATAAACGTTTATTACCTACTCGTAGTAAAGTGAATTCCTTGAATCAGTATTAAAGAATGCCTTACGACTAGTTCAAGAGACTATTGTTTAATGGCACTTCAGCTTCATTTAAATTAAATTAAATTATTTCTATCTTTCTTTACCTACAGATCGTGAAACGTCAAATACAAATAAAGAGGGTTTTTTTTTTAATAATAACTGTTTGCCCATGCGCTAAGAGGTTAGTTAACAGTCAAAAAACGTTCTTCCATTGCATGCTATACGCAGCAGACATTTTTCATATTAGGCGGAATTTGAAACCTTTTTCATAACTTGCATTCGGGGCCAGTCCCCGGTGGAGTGTAAACAATTACCATCCCCTGTGCACCGCGCGCCATCCATCTCGCACTGACAGGCGCGTGCCGCGTGCCGCGTGCAGTCGAGGTCCGCAGTCGAACACCCTTGCACCGGCACGCCCACAACCTTCATTATTACGAAAGGTGATGTATTAGGAATTGATTTTCGGTGCAGTGTCGAAACGTGGAAGTGGTATTAAAATAAAAGCTTTTATTTCTCATCAACAAGTTCATGTTTGAGTCTGCTGCGTAGTTTCATGGCTAAGTGATACCTACGTATTCTATAGGTATCTTCTGTTTAATTAAGATTGAAAAACATCGCCGTATAAAGGTGCCTAAGTTATCATATTTTTCAAATTGAAAAAGTAGTTTACTGTTATTACATCATGGTTAGTTTTAGAAAAAGGTAGGGTTTGAAGAGCGTCGTGTCGTCTCTATTACTCATACCTACCAGTGTTACAATCGATTTGCCTTCCTAACAGCCGTGCACTGTATCTACTACTTAGGTAAGATATCAAACAAAACTTTATCGTTTTCTTGCAGACCTTAAAAAGTTAACCGAAGCGCCCGTTTCAAAGCGCCAATCAAAGAGACCAAAACAAGCGACAATCGTGAACCCACTTATCTAAATCTCGCCTATCAAACCGTGCGTCTCGGTAAACTCTAGAGATGTCCCGATGACCCCTCTCTTCTCTATCTGCGCAGATCGACACGCAAGAGGCGGAGCGGGACAGATGGACTGATAACATGGATCGTTTCACGTGCTGTTGCTAATGGTAGGAAGACGAATTTGATTTGAACGTCATTGTGAGGGTCATGCAGACCACAAACGATTTTCAGTAACTAAGTACTTTTGCATTAAATGATCGATAGGAGACTTTGCAAGAAAACTCCGAAACCGTGTTCATACCGAATTTAATGTAAAAAATAATGTTTTTTTACCGAATAAATCAATCTTATCATAAGAAAGTGGGTGCCGATATCAAATAATCAATTAAAAACAGCTTAAAACATATATCATTTTGGCTGTTAAACTCATACGAAAACCACCCTAAGAGATCCTAATAGTTTATAAATGAAAGTGATAAGACAGCTAATGTTAATCATTCGTAAACTTAACATTTACGTTAGATATGAGCCGCTGGCTCAACGCGCTCATTCTCAAATATTTAAGAGTCTATACTACCTCAAATGGCTTAGCATGATCCTCCGTTATGTCGAAAATACCGCAGCATTCATTTTGAAATAATTAAATGCTAAAGTTGAAGATTAATGTAAAGTATTATGTTAGACGAAAACACGATTCCATAAAATTTTCTCGATAGAAGAAAATTCCAAAGTTACCTCCAAACCGAACAATAAACCGCTGGTATTCAAAAAATACTTCAAATTAGATCATGAGACTTTGCATACTAACTGAACTAACTACAAAACAGGTCTTATGTTATTTAGTTTTTTTGAATTAAGTACCTTTATTTTCACCGTAAAAAGCAAATACCTAAACTATTTGGCGCTGCCTTACGCCCAGCACCTCTCACTCTCACACAGTCCGCGAGTAGTATCGTGTGAGCGAGATAAAGAGTGAATTTTAGCTGAGGTAGGCTCTTAATATAAAATAATCATAAAATTTATTTATGATCCCAAATTATGATGATAGGATCTACGTTGGTTATGATTAAACTTGTTCATCTAACATTATAATGTTAATGCAGGGGTCATATAGATTACCTACATACTACATAGGTACATGTCATTCATTAGGGTGACGTATCTAAAGGTTGTCGATCAATAATGTATTTTTTTAAATAAATATGAACTAACTAACTATTTCTCTCAGCCAATATTTTCAGCAAGTTTTACAATTGAGATGCTACCGTCTCAACGATTTTCAGTTTGTTAAACTCAACTCAACTCTTTAAACTGAACTTAAAAAAAATAATTAAATAATAATACAATGCAAATGAAGAATCCTATTTTATAATAACTAACAACAACATTTAAGTTACTGATCTCATAACTTATTCACAGCGACGTGCGCGGGCGCAGCTTTTTAATAAAGTATCAACATAATGAAAGATGGCCACTTCATTAGCACCGCGTGTCATTTACAAGCTAAAAGGGCGAATTAATTAATTTCCGAAGCGATTTTATTGTCATACTTGTAACTTGTTTTTAATTTGTGCTCATAAAGTTCCGCCTACGATGGACATATTTCATTAATAAAATAATTACAGGTGTCGTCTTTAATTGGTTAATTTTGATAAATAAGCCTACAATATTATACCTGCCTATGCCTATCATATAAGGTGAGAAGGTGTTTAATATACTTGACACTAGTAATATATAAGCATCACTTTTGTTGCACTAATTTCCGCTGTCGACAGCAAAATCGACTGTTTCCCGTAATCACGTTGCACAAATATACTTCAAATATAAAAAGCCCGTAAGTTATTTTAATTTTTTGTCAGTTTACCTTCATTTACAGTTATACCTATAGATTTATAAAAGAAATAAAGGTTCTACATGTTCGCGAGCACATTCGCAAGAAGCTCTGCCAGCTTCTTTATCTCTATCATCACAAAGGTAAGTTCTCATTGTTTGTCTTATTTCTTTTTAGTATATTCATGTATTTATGTATATTTGTGCTTATATTCATAAGTAATTAGGTATCTGTTATATTTATAATTTATAGTTTCTATAGGTTTATGTGTATCTTTATATTTAAAATATTTATTCCTCAATTTTTATGATCCAACCACCCAAAAGTGATGCAGAAACAAACAGTGGTAGGTGCAATCAGTGGTAGGCAAACAGTGGTAGGTGCAATCAACTTAGGCATAGGCCTATGGCATTAAGTACGCCTTTGTACATTTATGTGCTTGAAGTATTAAATAAATAAATAAAATGTATTATAGCTTCTTTCGAATCCTAATTAAATACCTAATTATTAACTTGATATAAGTATATTATTTTTGATAGAGACACATCAAGATTCTCAGTTATTTTCCAAAAAGACTATGGGCTATAATCTGAAATAAACAGTGGGTAAACAATAATAAACCAATAACAATAAATAAACATTAACCCCTTTTCTCCAACACGCATTATAAACATAACAATTGACTCAATAAAACATTTATTTACCGTTTATAACAAGTCGATACCGAACTGCTCCAACATCAACAGTCGATACCGTACAACCTCTATATGATCATTATTTTGACCCAAACACTTGAACCTTTCATATCTATACCAATATAAAACGATTTTGTTAATTGACTCGATCCGTGGGAAGCGCGGACATTCCCAGTTCGAGGCCGTTACCTATCAGAATACGGGTAATTTCGGAGGAAAAAGCAAAAAGGGTTTCTAATCTATAGCGTGTACAACTTGGGGAATGGTTCACACAAATAGTACTTCGAGATAGCGTGAACTGTACCTACATACGTTTCATAAAGAACAGTATTTATAAGAACAGTATTTATTAAAGCAATAACACTAATTCAGTCACCTATCTAAGGTACCTGTCCACATCTACAAGAAATATGTTAAAAGGCACCTGAGCCGTTTTTATTTTACTTTACACATTAACATGTACCTAGTACCCATGCCTGTTAACTGTTATAATAACTTTGATGTTTTAAATAACTTGAAGCGAGGAATAACACAAAATTGTAAATTCAAAACATTAAAATGCGCGCTTACAATGCATTTTATGTGATTATTCAAAAAGGGATAACTATAAATACTTATTACAATGCACATTACACGAATATTCGTGTTTTTAAAGCCATATTCGTAATTTAGGTACTTTACAACTACATTTAAAACCTTAGATTAAATATATATGTGACCAATAACTTCCACCCGTAAAGAAATAATGCCTTTGAGGAAAATTATTATAATAGGTAGTACTTACTATCATGTTTACTTTCTTAATAAACGAAATGATTAATTTTTGAGAAAACACCTTATTATGGTCACTTAACTGCAACCATCAAAATGATGGCTTCACAAAGTACCACTTTTAAACGATTTTAAAGAAGACACCTCGTCTTTTTGTGGACTAGTTGAAGAGGGGAAAAAAAGGGGTTTTAATAATTGAACAACGTAGTACCTAACAGTAATTAGAAAACGTGCGGCTAGCGAATGGTATCTTTCATTAAAACTGGAATAAGTAAAATACCTACTGAAGGCTAAACCACAGACTAGCTAACCGCTGAGAAGCGTGTAACCCGTACCACGAAGCAATTTTCTTTTGCGTGTATGTTTAGCCATTTAATTAACTGCCTAGCTTTTTAACTAAACGGCGCGGCGCCGTTCAACCAGCGGCCTGAATGATATTCAGCGAATCGTCTATTATTAACAACTGTCATTTTAACATTAGGGAGGTTATTATTATTATGATCAGGGCCCTATTTCTCGAAACTTATTAGACTAATACTATACTATACTATGAGTCCATGAACGAATATTTTTTTCAAGTTTTCCAGTGAGCGTCTCTCGAAGCTACGGTAGTAAAATATCATCATCATCATCATTTCAGCCGAAAGACGTCCACTGCTGGACATAGGCCTCCCCCAAAAGGGGGGGTTTGCCATAATCGCCACGCTTGGCAGGCGGGTTGGCGATCGCAGTATGGTATGGTGGTGGAATGCATAGAGAACGCTGCTGCCCATTCTCCGGTACGCCCCTTAGTCGCCTTTTACGACACCCACGGGAAGTATGGGGTGGTGCTATTCTTTAAGTCCGGCACCACACAGACAGTAAAATATTAGTTAGCTAAAATTACCAGAGTAAATTCAATTTGGTTTCATAAAAAATGTTTTATTAAATACTCTTGTAAATTACACAGATAAAGCTATTAGTCTCAGAAGGTTTGTAAAAAAGACTAGCCAAAATTATTAGACAAAATATTAATATTATTTACTTTATTTCATTATATACACATACATTATATTTATAAATATTAGGATATAAAAAATATAAAACATTTAAAAATAGTAGCCCACCGGAATCGGGAACAGGGTCCAAGCTATCGGCGGCGGCGGGCGGTCAGGGCTCCAGAGAGAGGAACCTCCTGACAATTTTTATTTATTTTTTATTTATTTATTTATATCAGACAACAATAGTCCATTTTGTTAGTACATCTTATAACTAGTGTTAGTAGTACATAAACAAGGATACGAATAGCAAGCAGTAGGTGACTGAGGCAGGATGTGCAGAGAACGATAACGCATGGGACAAGCTACCTGACCATTCTCCCCACATAATGCCTCAGAAAAGGGGAGTAAGGACTCTCCACCACTGTTTTTAGGATGCTATTGTCGCTGACCCGCATTCTACGCATCAGTGATGCGACTTTCTTGCGAATCACTGCATGGAAGCCGTCAGTTCGGTTCTGAGCAAACATCTCTGATGCGCTACAGAAACGGGGCAGTTTCAACAGCATCCTAAAAATATTGTTGTATTGGACGCGCAGGACATCTAGCGATCTTTTGGTGTAGCTGACCCATAGACCCCCCGCGTACAGACCTTGACAAAACGCCTTGAACAGTGTGATTTTGACTTGGTCCGAACAACGAGAGAATCTACGGGCCAACATGTTCCCTCGGACCGCCAATGCCCTGCGTTCCCTTTCGATGTCTACATTATCCTTAAGGTCGTCGGTAAGTATGTGCCCTAAGTATTTAAATTGGTGGACTTTATTTATGCTCATACCATTTAGTGTAAAACTGGGTTCATGATTAGGGCATTTACCGGCGGCCTTAAAGACCATGTATTCACATTTACGGACATTGTACACAAGGCCGTGCAAGGCAGCATACTCCTCGCAGACCTTCAACATTTCTCTGATAGATCCCTCAGTCGGGCCCAGCAGTACCATGTCGTCCGCGTAGCTGATGCTATTAATACTAACACCACCAACCCGGCAGCCGACACGCATACTACTGAGCCCGGCTATGAGATCATTTATGTAAAGGTTGAAGAGCCGTGGAGAGGTCAACCCCCCCTGTCTCACACCGCACTCCAACCCATACGACTCAGAGAACGTTCCGGCCCACTTTACATTGTTCGTTTGGTTCGCATACCAATACTGCATGAGCTTAAGCACTGATGCCGGTACACTCCTGTCACCCAGCTTTCTCCAGAGCACATCATATGACACCAGGTCGAAGGCTCTGGAGAGATCCAGGAAGCAAGCATATACGGCCGTTTTTCGGTCTGTGTAATATTGGACAGTATTCTTCAAACTCAGCACAGCACTTTCGGTTGAAAGCTTAGGTTGAAAACCAAACTGTGCATCGTGCAAACACAAGTACTTTTTCAGGCACGAGTCAAGCATACTGTCCAATATTTTAGCCGCTGTGGTTGCAAGGGAGATGGGACGGTAGTTTCCCATGTCCGAGATGTCCCCTGTCCTGTTTTTAACTATAGGTACTACAATAGTTTGCATCAGTTCAGCAGGTAAATGAGAGTGACTCATGCACATTGTATAAAACCAGGACAGGACCCTCGGCAGGTGACCTCCCGCATTCTTGAAATGCTCGATGCTCAGTCCGTCGTGGCCGGGCGATTTACCTCTGCTCATGCCTTGAATGACGGATCTGACTTGTTTGGCAGAAAAAAGTGTGAGTGGTTCCGCCCCTCCACCATCAGACTCAGCATCGGCCATTGCAACTGAAGGGCCTAGTGGAGATTGCACTTTAAAATGTTCCATAAACATATTTGCAATTTCCCCCGGGTTACTGGTCCCTCCTACGCTCACCGGTAGACCAGGCCTAGTATCCAACTTACGTGTTGACTTCCAGAATTCACAAAAATTTTTCGTGGCTCTTTGTTTAGCTATGTTGTCCATTTTGACCTGTTCTTCGTTTTTTTGGCACCATTTCAGGCGTCCCTTGAAGATTCTACGGGTCTCACTCATCTCTTCGAAAACTATTCCACTATTTGGTCTCCTGTGTCTAACCCATTCCTTGAATTTAAGCCTGGCCTCACGGTGAGCGTCGCGAATATGACTATTCCACCCACACACCACTTTGCCTCTCCTTGGCCTACAACCTCCTACCACATTTGTTTGCTCAGCACAGTCACATAAAATACTTATAATTTTACCGTATATGTCATTCAAGACATATTTATGTTCTACTGAACTGCATGAGCCATAGCTACACTCTGAGAATTCAGTTGGAAAATCAACTTCACGAAATCTATCATTACATAAGTCTTTGTAACACTTGACCTGAGATTCGTCCCTTTCGCCCCAAATAATTCTAGAGCGCGGCCTATTCTGTGTTATTAGTTTAGGCCTCACTACGTTCAGGTCACACTCAACGTACAATGGCAAGTGGTCTGACATATATACGTCTTCATTTATTCCTACGTTTATAATACTTTGCCAAGCTGAAGAAGACACAACACAGTGATCTAGCCACCTTCTACACCCATGAGCTTCGCTCACAAAAGTGTAATTATCCGTTTCGCAGCCCAGTTTTTCTACATCTGCACAGATCCAGGCTTGGTCATTGCAGAAATTGTTTAATTCCCTAAAAAACAATTCTTGTGGATGTGCATTAAAATCACCTAATATGAAAATACTTTCAGTTTCCGCACTTGCAACGATTGCACTAATCTCACCTAGAATCTCTGTAAACAAAGGCAAGTTGTCGGTTGAGTCTGTTGGCATATAAACAGAGAATACAATAATCGAGCGATCGCTGACAGTAGCTCTGATAGCAGCGAGACGCGAACTCGTGCACTCTAATATTTTAACATCGTTAAAAATGCCCTTTCTCCAAAGGATAGCCACTCCCCCATATGGTCTCCCTACCAGTAACCCCGCAGATGTATCAACAGCTGACCTACCCGTGTATTCAAATTTATCGCTTATGGTACTTAGGAAAGGAATATCATGGGGAAGAAGCCATGTCTCTTGAAGGGCCACTATGTCTGACATTTCACAGATTTCCCTAACACTATCAACGGAACGCTTAACAGATTTACAGTTAAAACTAGTCAACTTACAATGTTTGTTTTGATTACAGTTCATAATTAAGTCCCTTAATACCTATTACTTAGCCTTACGACTTCTTACGGTACGTAAAACGCACGAAGCGTCTAAAAGTTATGCCATTTGGCCACATTTCATCTTTTAAAAACACATCTAACTTGTTTCTAGAAACAAACAGTTTGTACGCGTTGTATTTCTTTGGTACTTTCATATTTATAATTTTTAAAGTAACACTTTCACTCGTTTTTTCTTTTATGTAGCTTATTATGTCCTGCTCACTCGTTTCAGTACTTACATTTGAGATAAACAAAGGCACTTTGATATCTGCTGCTTTAAATTTACCATCCACCGAAGTGGCCGCACATCCTTTTTGACCGATTAATTTATATCGTTTTGGCGTTTTCCTCTGTACAACAGTCCATTCCGGGTCTGCATCTCGAGTACACATACCATCACCACCCATTTGTTGCCCGCTCAATTTATTTACATGAGTAGCTGGAGCCGACGATCGATTGGCACTGGCGGTGGCGGCAGTCCCAACCGCTGCATGTGCGTAGGTAGCCGGCAAGCTAACTGTATTTGACGAAACCGCGGTGATCACAGTGGCCTCCACGCGCTTCGTTTGGTTCGCTGTCTCGCTCGGCGTCTCACGGCCGCAATGTCCTTGATTCAGTTGACATCCACTCTCGCTCGCACTTGTCGGAACCACAGCTGTTGTTGGCGCCTCCACGTGCCCTTGAATCTCCGTCGCATCATTTTGTTTGCGAAGAAAAGAGACGCAATCGTCCTCGCCGTCACTAATCACTGATGAGTGACTCACCGATATCTGACGGTTATTACCACTAGTATCAGCTGTTTCTTTTGTTGCTTTTATAGGAACATATTGAAGACCTATGGGACCACTATCAAGTGGGCTGGTTTGTAAACAAGCCCCTCTTCTTCTGTTCACATTGGTTGAAAAATTATCCAATATCGATGCATGTTTCATGTCATGTACCTCGCGTTTAAGTAGTTCGAACTTCTCGGCTGTTACTACTTTTTCTTCCAATGCACTTAGTTGATTTTGCATCTTTAAAATGTCCTTTAGCAATCTGGTTACATCGACGTGGTCAAAGGTAACCGGTGGCAGCTTATGCAACTCCTTAGCAACGAAAATAGGGAGATCATCAGGGTTTGTTGTCTTCATGAGGCAGATTATGTCCTCTAGTTCTCGCATCATTTTTTTCTTCCCTTCACTACGTCGTATAGGCATCTTTTTCGCATTGGGTAGCGAATCAAAAAGCATCGACTTAGCTTTCTTCACATCGTCGGCCGAAAAAGCAGTAGTACACAGTTGATGAATACTCTGTTCATCCATAAAACCGAGAACATTGTTAAGAAATGCCAAGACTTCATTAATAACAATATTACAGTTCACACACTTGACTATGACCGAGGTCATTGTCCCTTCCACAATGCGGGCCGTGTCCAGAAATACCACTTTCTGAATCAAGCCCTTGATCCAGCTCCCTAATTATTAATTATTCCGATCTGCCACCCACTTTGTACCTGTAGGGGGACAGATCGGAAAAAAAAGTTTGATCTGTCCCTCTGTTAGCAACGAGGGGACATGACAGTTCGAACTTTATTCACTCCTATCTTTAACTTTCTATTCCAGTTTGTCCCCTTTATAATTTAATATACCTACTTATTATTTTTTTATAATTAATCCTACAATGTCAGTATAACAAATACTCAAGTAGTGTAATAATAATATAAATAACCGGTAAATAATTGAATGGGCAGTTAGGTAAATAGTTCAGCAGTTCATAGGTTAGGTTGGAATTGTGATCAACCACGCGCGAGCCGAGCGAGCGTAGCGAGCGGTGCCTCGACAGCGCGGCAGCGGCCGGCGAACTTCAAAGTTAGATTTCTTACCGACTATTTCCGATTTGTTAACTGCCCGCACGCAACTGCCCGTAAGTATTTTACTGCTAAATATCATTTACTTAGGCTTTTAAATATTTGTTATGACCACAGACTTATATAAGTCAAATCGCCAATTTAAATGTCTGGGCTAGGCAAGTAGTTAAACGTTAGCGATCCAAGTAATTTGCCTAACTGTCTGATTAAATGGCTGAATATATCATTCAGACCGCTAGTTGAACGGCGCCGTTTAGTTAAAGGGTAGGCAGTTAACTAAAAGGCTGTTTAAGCTAGTTGGCTGCGACATATATATAAGTATCATCATGTAGTATTTAACGGAACCGTGTTACCAAAAGCACACGCTTGACACGTGTAAACAGGCTGTGCTCGTAACTCCAGTGCCTCCTGCCTCCGCCCGCGTGTCTGTGTCGGCTCCGTCTTCTGGCGGACATATTGTAACCCACAGACGTGACTTGTTCCTTGTTCCACACTTTGAACGCACCCTGTTGGAACCAAGTATAAAACAGTCTTGATAGTTGTATTTTTGAAGTGAAAACTTCTTTAGGCGCGTTGGGCATTTTTTGAGATGGGAAAAAACCATAGAACTCGCGCCACTGTTACCGTAAGCGACACCGCGCGTGTTTTGTTTATAAGACGAGTTAAAAAAAAATACTCGCTTCGGATGTGTTCGGCTGTCCTCGAGATATACTCGGTTTTAATCTATATCCGATATGTCAGTGAGTGATGGCAAAGTATTCTGTTTGTGTTTTGTTTTCACTTCTGTCGGCACTCCCGGAGTGCCACTGTTTTTTTTTTGCAGGAGTAAAGCAATGATTAAATGCGACGTCCAGCTAAGAGCCATTTTATTTTCTACGTGTAGAAAATTAAGTTGTGAGATTCAACATAAAGTGGATAAACAACAACATTTTTTACTAGAATAATCATTAAAAGCATGCGAAGTTTATAGAGGACTTATTTAATTACTATTGCAAAATGGCTTCTATTAATGCCACGATAGTGCCTGCAGTATTCATGTTTTTGCTTTGATCAACTGACGTGGGAGTTCAATTATTTATATTTAGAACCATTACATTAAGCGATAGACTTTAAATTCTATATACTTATCTGCTTTAAGATTTTTTTTTAGAATAAAATTTACTTTCACGAATTTTTCATTTCTCATAAACAGTGTCCAGTATCAAAATCTTTCAGCTGCGTATATCGTTCAGAGCACGTTCCGAATTCCAAACTTCGAATTCAGAACTCGTGTTACCGTTGCCATGACGACCAGATGACTCCATCGATAGCGATCTCTTCCGAACATTACATGCACTACATTTCACTCTTATTTTACGAACCATAAGATTTAGGATCGTGTGGCCCAAGTGCATGTTAGTGCGGAAAATATAATTAATTGAAGTTTTAGTAATTAGTGCATGTTATGTAAGTTGTTATGAACGGTATCCGCGAAAGGTCTCTGGTTACAGGACTAATATTATTAATTACTTGCTCAATTTTGTTCGAGTCATGATCATAATTTTCATTAATTCATTTTATCTATTTCATTTAATATGAGCTTATATATACAGTTATTAGAAATGTGAACGTTTAGTCCGCGACCGGATCAATATTTATCCGGACGCCGCCGACGGTATAATACTTATAAAGGGTAATGGACTAATGGCGAACTAATGACTAGTATTACTGATGTTACGACTGGTCTCATTAAAGTCTGCTGTCATTTCCGAGTCCCGTAATGTCTGAGTCGTCTAGGTCTGCTAGACTGTCGTCTATCACAACTTATTCCCTATATCCGTTGTATATTCAGATGTTAATAGTATTTTGATTACTAAGGACTTAGGTCATCTTCTTATCCCGCGTGAAGGATTCCGTCCATCCCTCTGTATTTGTAAAGCCGCTCTAAGGGCAAGATTCCCGGGTCAACGGGATTGTCCGAAAGGGTTACCGCTGGCCCGGAACATAAAGGGCTAAGGAAGGAACACGGGTGGGTTTTAGTCAGTAAGAGTCTGACACTCCCTTCCGCTCCACCCAGAGCGGGAGGAGTCATTTGATGATTTCCCATCCACAAAAAAAAAAAAAAGGGCAAGATTCCCAGAGCGCACTTTGACTTTACTTTGCTAAGTAAGCGATTCATACAAATATCAAAGTTATTGTTATGTGTTTAATGTTCATAATATATTATTTTATGCGAATGTTAGCATACTATACAATTATTTTATTAAAATTTGTATAGTACGCTAACATTCGTATTCATAAGTTGTATGAGACAGTTTACCTACTTAGCAAAATAAAGTTAAAGTGCGGTCTGTGAACCTTGCTCTAAGATACTAGAGCTCCGATCTTGTCCAACATAGAACATTAGTCTAGCTAGCTCAAGTACTCTCAGTGCTAGGAAAATCTTTACAGCTTTAAAAAAGCTTAATATTTAGTTAAAGGGCGACCGGCCGCTCATAAACACTTCATTAATAGTGTATTCCACGCTTAATAACTGTTAGAATAGGCTGTTAATGATGATGGAGTGTAATAACTAATGAGGCACAATGTAATGAAGGAAAGCGCAACATGTTGCGAGGAAACGCTGTATTGTCATTATTTAAAACTAGCTGACCCGGCGAACTTTGTACTGCCTCAGATTCAATAAAAACGAATGTATGAGAAATTACCTTTATAATTATTTTTTCGTGAATTTTTCCCAAGTTTTAATAGTTATTCTGCTATTCGGGGCTGAGACAAATCAAAAATCGGTTCAGCCGTTCTTAAGTTATAAATGGTGTAACTAACCCGACTTTGTTTTATGTTTACATAGATAGATGTACTATACAGAGTCAAATTAAATTAACTAGCGAAAGTCGACAAACGTGATGGGTTTCGATATCTAGGCATAATAAAACAAAAAAAACTGGCCATGTGCGAGTCGGACTCGCACACGAAGGGTTCCGTACATGTTTTTTGTATGGGAGCCCCCCTTAAATATTTATAATATTTTAATTTTAATATTTATTATTAAAGTTAAAATACAACTGAGTATTTTGTGAATATTTCAAGTGCCTACCTGTTGCCATTTTTGATATCGAGCAAAAAAGGGCAAAAAAAATCGCGTTTGTTGTATGGGAGCCCCCTTAAATATTTATTTTATTTTGTTTTTAGTATTTGTTGTCATAGCGGCAACAGAAATAGGTACATACTTTGTGAAAATTTCAACAGTCTAGCTATCGCGGTTTCTGAGATACAGCCTGGTGACAGACAGACGGACAGACAGCGAATTCTTAGTAATAGGGTTCCGTTTTTACCCTTTGGGTACGGAACCCTAAAAATATGTTTTTTTAAACGAACGAACGGTTAGTGTTGTTACTCGCAGTATGAGTTGAGAAAATCAGTTATTTTTGTTTTATCATCTTTAGATAAAGCCATCACGTTTGCGGAGTTTCGCTTACTAATTTAATTTGACCCTGCATAGTGCGTAGCTCTTGTTACTGAAGTGTGCGCATACCTTTAGTCGCCTGAGGCATCTGTCTGCTGCTGATAACACACTTAACTTTTTATAAGTCATTATCGTCTAGATAAGGGCGGGCCTTTCAATCCGTGGAGAGCTGCTCACGCGCCGGATTCGGGTACTTTGTAGAACTTTCATTGTAACATATAGTGCAACAACTCAAGTTTAAGGGGCTTACATGACCTAAAGCGCGGTCACTCTCGGACTCCATAGAAAAGAAAGAGAAGCGCAAACACACAACGCTTGTAATTTATTGTAATTTATGAAGCAATCATTTAATTACAAAAAATCTATTATTTGGACAAAAAAATTAAGACACTGTATTCCATTTGTTTAGGTAATTAAATAAAGGTAAACAAAAAACCACGTGACGTGGTTAACCGACTAAACGTAATACCAGTCTATTCAGTTGTCATGCTACGTCACAGTTGTACTCTTCAATTTAGCAACGTTATAATTCGTTAATAATATCGCTAAATTGAAGAGCGATACAGCTGTGAAGTAGCATGACAACTGAAGTGATTGGTATTACGTTTAGTCGGTTAACTAAGTCACGTGATTTTTTTGTTTACCTTTATTTAATTACCTAAACAAATGGAGTATAGGTGGGTTAATTTTTTGTCAGATTTTACTAAAGTATGTTGCTTGTAGAATAATCTGACAAAAAATCCGAATGATTGTATGTATATTAGTATGGTTTTTATTGTAAAAAGAAAGTTTTTAAAGGTATCTTCATGATTTTTTTCTATCGTATCAAATTAGTTGTATTATGTTTTTAACACACTATCTACCTAGCATATATCCTGAAGAATATCATATATTTTCCTAATTTTGTTTACTGTAGTCGGTCATATACTTTTACTGTTTCTACTAAAACTTGTGTTTTTTGCGTTTAAGTCCTGTAAGTCCCTGAAGTTAGACTTCAGACAATTTAACTAAAAACAATACAATAACAATGTCATGGAAATTCTTTTCATTAGAAACTTCGTAGTTTCGGAATGAAAACTTCGAAATAACGAATAAGTTTATTAAGATTTAATTTGAAATCGTTTACGCTATGATTTATATTAATTAACTTAGAAGGAACATTATCTCATGTCAATTAATTGGTGTTATTTAGTAAATAATTTTTGGATAATAATTAAATTCCTATCGATGTCGGATTAATGGCCACCCTAATGAGAGTTAACGAATTAAAACCAAGACTAGTTATCAATCTTAAGTAGACTCATATATTCTACTGTGAGATGATCAGATTCACGCCAATACATGCCTTAATATGTAGGAGGTAGAGATCACAATGTGTTAGTTACATTATCATTTAACTTAAAAGCTACAAACTTAACTTTACAACCGAAAAACTTTGTTTCTCTATCATTTTATTGGAGTTTCTGAAAATTCTGAACGCAACAATAACTTTGTTCTAAGTTCCATGTTTTTATTCGAGTAATTTATTCTTTACTGTTTTAAAAGAAGATAGAATAAGCATTTAGAAACACAAACTTACTTTGTATTAATAGAATTTAATGGCGTTTTGATTAGATAAATGTTCCACACATTAGGGCCACTTGCACACGGTGAATGTCTACTGTCGGAGTGATGGGGCAAGTGGACATAGTGGGCATGTGGGGGCCGATAGAGAGGTTGCCCTGTTGCACATAGAGTGAGAATATTCCCATACGTTAATGATATAGAGTCGTGTAAAGGAAGGCATCGTGATGAGTTCATTATCAGTGATTTATGTCTATAATGTAATATGAGTTACTAATTATTCAAGTTCTTGAGAAGATTTAGGAGGTCTTGACATGAAGAGCTTCTTCATTTTTAGGTGCCGTGAATTAATGAAGATTTGTGGAGGGTGATTGAATGCCTCCCATTCTTCAAATCAGTATCATTAAGTTTTTCGGGTAAAACCGTGTCGTTAACGAATTTAGTTATAGTTAATCTAATTTCAAGAAGGAAACTTCGAAGAAGGAAAAATACATAGCCTTTAAGATTCATAATTCGCCAGAGAAAAACGTAGAACTATGTGTATTACTAATAACAAAAATGTCGTTATTTCCTACATTTCCTACAAACAACGCAAACTTTAACCCAGCACGATCGCGGATCGTCTGCAAACTCTACAAACACCTTGAATTTCACTACATTATCAGTTGTTACTGTAATAAGTGTGATAACTCCTGATCTTCAACCAACCATTATTATCAGACTATCAGGGGCACTACTGAGAACAACACATTCTAAGGTGTAAGGCATCTTAGGTATCCTAAATTCGACCTTAAAATGTGAATATTGAAGTTCAAAATCAAGAGTTGTTTTTCCTAACAGAAACTGATGTTAGCAAGTGACAAGGCCCATATTATCATGCTTGCACAAAAAGTGGTGTTGAAGACGTGAGGTGAGGCTCGTGACAGTGGTACGTGCAAGTATCTGAGCACTGCACACTGGCCAGTACTGGCGGATAGTGGCGTACAGCTATAAGTAGCTATGCAGGTTACTAGCATGCCCTTTTGGGGAAGTGGGGAACGCTACGATACGTGGAGAAGCCCGTTTCATATTTATAATATACAATCACTTTTATTTCAGTATGGCACAAACAGAAAACGATCACCAAATATCTACTGGCATTACCATAAAGTGATATAAAAGATTTACTTTCGGAAAAGGAAATAGCTAACTATTTTACGTACTTTCTGTATGACTTAATTAAGATCTGGATTCTTAAAAATAAGCAACAGGAAATACTTTAGTAAGGATACCATCATATCTCCGTTATTAATTATTGATTGTCAATACGCGGGAAACGAAGTAATTAACACAGATGTTATGTTCCGACGTCAGTGTCGACGTAATAGCTACGTATATTAGAAGATCGTGCCAATAAACACGAAATTGATACTTAAATCAATGCTCATACATTCATTTAATATTTTACAATATTTATTAGGCACGGAAACGCAATCATTCGTAAATTAATATCAGTTGTTTACTGTCGCACAGTGGGCAGAGGCCGTTTCTCATATCGATAGAAAAGTGTTATAAGCAGGTTCAGAATCTTTGCAAGTTTTGGTTTTCTTACGATACCTCCAAAGTTATTAAATAATAATGAAGCCAAAATGGTTATGAGGTAATTAACCCATCCATTACTTACGACACTTAGCACCCAGCTTAGATTTATGAAATAAGAATAGCAAAAGTCTAAAAGATAATAGGAAAGCCACCTTTAAAAAAAATATGTTTTTGAAATGATGACTTACTGGCAACCTTTTTATAAATAATTGTAAGAAACCAGGCCGGTACAAGACCACGCCCACAGCACACACACACCACACAGCACACACACCGCACATCACGCACACCACACAGCTCATACGCCCTCTAAAAACCATTAAAGACCCAAACAAACCCACCACGATAAGATCGGCTAGTGCCGCCATATAATTATAATCCCGTAGTATTGTAGGCACGTACCTACCTGTGATATGATCTGCGAGAGGACGTCACCAGTTCTCACGATGAACGTAGATGCGGAGGTTATGTCATTAAGCCTATACAGGTAATGATGGAAACCATTGTCGTGATAAGAGATGGGAATAGCTAAATGTGCAGGAAAATTAAACTGTTGCTGATATCATGGAGATTTAAATATCTTGTCCACATTGCGGGCTCATGGAGCAGATATTATAGTCATATGACAGATATAGTTAAAAATACGAACATTTAGAGAACTTTTTACTTTTGAGACTCATTTAGAGATTTGAGTAAGACAGCTCTGTTTTGATTACTCAATATATTACATAATAAGTTATGGAAGGTGATGTGTGAAGCTTTTAATAATGTTTTATTCAATAAAGGCTAAATTGCTACTCAATCCCAATCATCTTAATTTTTGCATGACATTTACTTACAAGAAGAGAACACCGCTTATATGCTGCCACATGCTTTTCATTATCTCTATTGCATTTTCTTAGATTTTTCCTTTCATAGACTTGAATCACCTCTTCGTCTGCGAGCCCGGGCATGTGTCTGAACAACTTATTATTCGTCGTCGGTGACGTACGCGCAGGCACGCGGTGTGCGCGCTCTCCACCACTCAACGGAATGTATGCCTAGCAGGCGACTTCTCTATTGTAATGTGAATCATATCGAAGTGTCTGTCTGTTTGTGTAAATTCTGTGTAATGATAGATCCATATTTAACGCAGATGTAGCGTCC
This sequence comes from Mesoligia furuncula, assembly GCA_916614155.1. Classification (NCBI taxonomy): domain Eukaryota; kingdom Metazoa; phylum Arthropoda; class Insecta; order Lepidoptera; family Noctuidae; genus Mesoligia; species Mesoligia furuncula. Next base: position 28,078,644 of record OU744809.1, read on the forward strand.
TCTGATACACCATATGTTGTTCTTGTGATCGCATAGGAAGGAAGACATCTTTTATTTGAATTTTATGGCATTCACAAGAAGTTACCTTTTTATTTCTATGTTTATCTTAACGATAATTTCACGATCATTAAATTCTCATAAAATTCGCCCGGGAAATACACCTGTCTGATGAATAAGGTTTGTCTGAGAGCCGTCGATGTAGTTCCCTGTGAGTGACGACGCGGGTGATTGCTGGTGCAGGCGTAGGGGCCGCCCGGCTCCACGTTTGCATGCGTAGCGGGTGCTACGCGCTACGCCGATATTTGCGTAGACATCTGTTGATGGATGGCTTTGTTTATTGGTTTCACGCCGAGACAATAATGAAAAATTTTTTTTTTTTTTGGCAGGAGTTTAGGAAAAGAGGGAGCTTGTTATAGGTATTCATAACGAGTGTTTTTCTGTATTAAGACAATTAGGAAACAACGTCGGAAAATGTGTCGGAAGGATTTGGAATAGTAAAACATGTGATATCTAACTGCTGACATCGTGCGGCAGTACAGTGTGATGGTCGAGAGACACGTGTGTCGCGGCGATGAATTATTGCGTTTAATTTAGCGTTTTATAAGCCATGGATACAAGCATCAATTAAATTATTATTCTCACAACTTTTTAACCAGTTTTACTAAATTATAATAAAAACAGCAACTTAAATGACGCATCGAGCAACTATTGACACACTTTATAATCATTTTATTGGAAACACGATGTAATAATGACAAGCCTCGCACATAACTCACAGCGAGGCGCACGGTAGAGTGCCCGAATAACTTCAAACTCACGCACTTTTTCCCACAATTATCTGTAAGGAAGAGAATAGCGTGCAGAGATGAGCTATCTGCACAGTGCACAGGTCAGGGCGCACAGGGTCAGGAGAAACTACATATGTCATTATTTAAAGAATGTACGAGATAATCTGTTTTTATTTTATTTTATTTATTTAGGAAAATAAACAGTTACACACTACAGTAATATACAAACAATTCATACAGAGTGAGCAAGTGTATAACCCACGACATTTTCCACAGATTATAAGAAATAGTAGATTGTTATACAAGGGTCGGAAGGAATCAATTCCCATACGAGGCATTTAGACGCCCGAGCGCAGCGAGGGCGGCTATAGTCCGAGTGGGAATTGATGACTTCACCCGCGTTAAACACTCTACTTTTCATTTCGAATTTAAGGAAAGTAAAAAATAGTAGTTTTTCTAAAATATTTATTGATAATAATTACATGAATAATAGGTACCTATTCATTAGTCTTTTTTAAATTTGAAGTATGGAACACACCACGTCACCGCCACATGAGTAGATTCTGTGTCACCACCGCAGGCCGTTCCGCTTACTAGGGCCCGTATTATTATAATTCTGTCTGCATTCTTACTTTTACCATTTTTCATAAATTACTTAGAAAACACGATAATCTTGATAAAAATTACTAAAAATTGTGTTGCGACGTGACACTTTTTAGTGCTGACCCAACTTTCTTACTTATTTCGATTCAAAACTTGCATACAGCCTAATCGATACTCGCAATAAAAAAAAATGAAAAAAAAATTGTAGAAACTGAATAAAAACTCTTTAAACTAACAAAATGTATTGAAATGTAAAGTGTTTGCAGAATAACCAATCTATAGAATTAATTAATTATCATCATTCTCAAAAAAGCTTCTGGTAAGCCTACCTAAAAAATGTTTACTGGGAATTCTGTAGTAAACTATTAGAAAGTATCAAAAATAAAATCCACAATAAATAATTGTCCAATAAATTAAAATAATTTTAAACAGCGATCGCATTCCGAATATAAATTCAATTATAGAAGCATTTCGGCGCGAAATTCAGTAAATGAGGTACCTATTGGCCTGTCTGTTATTGACATGATATTAGAAGAGATTGAAATGATATTAGAAAAGCATAAATCATTATTATATACAATGCTTATTGTATTTATTGCTTAAAATAATTTTATTTTATTTTCAAATATCGATTACATTCGTCATATTAATTACTCGAGTAAATCGAAATTAAAAAAAAAATTGTTTGGAATAATCGCTTTCACACATCACTGCAATAAAAAAAAACAATAATGGTCGGCGATTTTGAACACAAATTGAGTAGTGGTAATGATTAATACGTATTATTGAACCTGTGTTTGAATATTACGTTAAAACCTGGGCATTTTCGTGTTGTTTATAATATTATCAATAACATTTGTCACATTTTAAATCTTATCTACATCTGTGTGTGTGAAATTTGTGAAAAGTAAAAATGTAAACACATACGATTGGCGCGAAACTTCGACATTAGATATCAAAAAAAGTTCATTACCACTACTTATTTACCTTAAACTATGGATAAATTCGTCAAATAATTAAATCATGTATATTCACAGCCCCATTATGGTAAAGTCAGGATGTTCGAAATCCCCAATTTTTATGTTTTTTGGCCTCGACCACAACTGACATCAAAATGGTGATTATCGTACCTATGTATGTTGAATTTATTCATGGTAAATTACTAACTTGTGCGCTAAATCTGAAAGATTTAATGGCGTTAACATATGAGCTTTTTATCCAACTCTCCTAATTAATGCACATTCATAAGATTTGATGGGTAGCATAATAAATATTTACATAATCAATTAAGGGTGTCGTATGTCTGACTAAGCTGACTACCTAACTAAATTTAGTTCTATTTTTAAATTTCATTCCCGCCCTAGGGAGGGAAGCAATTACTATGAGACTTTCCCGCCCAAGGGAGGGAAGCAGCGTTTTCCACCCGCTATTCGGATCAAACAAACACTACTTTCCTAGTATGAGAGATGAAAAAGCAATTTTAAAGTACGTAGTGCGATTGCAATTAATACTTATATAATATTATAGTAAATAATGTGTTAAAATAAGTAACTAAAACTAAATAGGCATGCAAATACAAAAAAGAAAAAGGAAGAAAAAAGAAAGAAAGAAACATCATCATTATGTTGATAAAAACAAATCATTAAATTTGAATTTCTGAATTTTTTTTGTTGATTAGGTTTCGGAATTTACAAGTATGCACAGCGAAGATATCAATATTGTTAAAAATATTATTAAATTGAGCAGTAAGGCGACGTAAGGGTGCGCGCAAGCCAGCATTCGTACGAGTCTGTTACTAAGTTCTTAATGTTGTACTAAGCAACGTTTACAAATACTTACTTGATTTGTCAAAAACGAATGAGGAAATTGATTCGCAAGTTATTAACTTCCTTATTTAGAATTACAATACACAGAATGTTGAGTGATTTATACTTAAGTGGGAACTTAAGAAAGTTCTGCTATTTCGCAGAAACGATAAAGTTTTAATGATTGCCTACATGGCGACAGGCTGAGTACATCACAAACTAACAATCAACTGACGATAAAATAGTTGACAAATATATTCGAACAAATAAAAGCCATTTTATAGTAGTTGCGAGTGAGGTAAGAGCTGGTGCACACTGTCGCCTGCCACACGTGTACCGCTCGTAACTATTTTAGTGTCATGTGCGCCGCGGCTTATGAACCCGACTCGACTTTATGAGAACGGTTTACGACGTACAGAGTACAAGTACAGTTTCAGTGAATTTAGTGCTTTTATGGATTTTGGATATACATACATACCTGAATATGATGAGAATGATGAGATAGTACATTATGATACATGTCTGCTATGTTGATCATTATGCTCGAGGCGGTATCCTTCGCGCGGGCCGCAGGCGAGCGCGATAAGAAAGCCGAGAGTCTAATGATCAATGCACACGCGTTTCAACACACTTGCGAGGGAAAAAAACAGACTTGTATTGTTAAATATTAAGTTGTTTGGAAAATGGCGCGCTAGTTTTGTTTTCCGCGCGCCGTGCTAGCCGGCACTAGCGATGCGCGCGCAGGTGTAAATAAAAAGCACTGACTCTCATTTTAAATATATTAGTCTATGGCACTGGCAAAACCTCTAAACAGCCAAAAAAATATAATAAACACAAAATAATGTTTAGACTGATCGTAGTGTTGTCGTATGTCAAATTGTAGTTTAGTTAGTATATAATTAGAAAGTAGATACTATTGGCATAGAGAAATATACATTAGTTCAGTGAGAATCTGCAATAATCGAACGCCAGTCAGAGTCTTTTCCGTTTGGTTTCAGAAGGGACCACGGACAATTTATGGTGGATAATTAAAATTTTCTAACGTTTTTTTGTAATTTGCAGGTCAGTATCAGGTTGTATCTTGATCAAATATGATTCGCGACTATAATATATATGTATTTAAATAGTTCGTCGTTTCAGCCGTTAGACGTCCACTGCTGGACATAGGCCTCCCCCAATTTTGGGGGGGTGTTTGCCATAATCGCCACGCTTGGCAGGCGGGTTGGCGATCGCAGTATGGTATGATGGTGGAATAAATAGAGAACGCTGCTGCCCATTCTCCGGTAAGACCCTTAGTCGCCTTTTACGACACCCACGGGAAGTAAGGGGTGGTGCAATTCTTTAAGTCCGGCACCACACAGACACATAATTATGTCATTAGAATAGAATCTTTCAAGTTAGATTTTTTCCCTAAGAACTTTTCCTTATGAAAGATGTAATAATGATTCGAATGATTATCATTTTGTAAAGACTACCTGTTATAGTCGCAAATCATATTTTGATCAAGATACAACCTGACACTGACCTGAAAATTGCAAAAAAACCTAAGAAAATTTGAATAATGCGGTCTACCACTGCGCATTCACCTTAAATTGTCCGTGGTCCCTGCGCATTCACCTTAAGGTAAATAAATATTAGTTAATTTTGGGACCAAGGACAATACATATTTTAAAAAAAAGTGAATTGATGAGATTAAAAAAGCGCGTGTCAGAAAGGTGAATGGTACTATAAGTACAGGTAATAATATCAGCTTAATTAGCAAGTTTTCAGTGTGGTTGGTTGGTGTCATTTACTGTGTCTGGTGGTGTTACTAGTTATTTAGGTACTGTATGAAGTACCTATATGAATATGGTGTGTAGGGAAAGGGATTTATTAAGAAAAGCACAGAAAGACAAGACTAGGCATTTATTTCAATTAGGCTTGTCAGTTAAATTACGTTAATGAGAAAACTAGTTGCCCGTTCCCAAAACTAGGCCATCATGAAGAAGGAAGGGCAAGCAAACTTCATGGCAGCTTGTTTTAAAGTATTGTATCATATCAACACATTGTAGGTAGGTAGGTACATTTGCATAAACAATTATTGTTATCACATCAATGATTAATCTCTTGGACCATTTCTCAAAGTTATAGCACTTACAGAAATTAGCAATGGATAGAAACAGAACATGAATATTCCGTAATTCGATTTAACACAAAAGCAATATCAGACTTATTAGGTATATTAGACCACCTAAAGGACAACACAATAACAGCAATCATATTAATTAACTTACGTGAACGGTAGTCCATCTTTCACCACAGTTGAATCCAAGAGGATCAGAATTGGCGGTCCCACATGTTTTATTGTATTCAAAGCCCCCCAATATTACTCAAGTACATATCTAACATCCCGCCATTTTTAACAATCATACATTTTGACCAAATAACTTTTAATATTGTCAGTCTTATGTAAATCTATTTTTACAGAACTATTTTAAAACGTTAGAAGATATTCAATGTATTTTATAACAATTTATCAGGCTATAATTAGATGAAGTCCCTTAAACATACGTTCCACTGAGTATACTATAATTAATTATTTATAACCACATAAACATCAAAAGAGCACATAAAATTAAGAAAATATTTCTAATACAATGTGTAATTCTGCTATCCTTAAATCTTAGGTGAAAGTAAAATAAGTTATTGTATTTATTTAGACCAACTCACAAATCACCGGTACGTTCGGAATCGTTGCTAATTCGTCTAGAAATACTCTTGACAGTTTGGCAAAATATAGTACATACTAATTCCATGCAATTTAGGAAAATAAATCAAGATTAAGTATATTCTATAACTCTACATATTCCGACACGCGCATCTCCGACTAGTAAATAGTTATCTGTGGAAATAAAGCACTTGTGGATTAAAATAAAGAAAAAGCACGCGTTTTTAATACACTGCATTATGGACCTAAAAGCGGTTCAATAAGAGCCACTTTACGAGCAAGTGTGTTGAAATAGTACATTATGATACATGTGTGCTATGTTGATCATTATGCTCGAAGCGGTATTATTCGCGCGAGCCGCAGGCGAGTGCGATAAGAAAGCCGAGAGTCTAATGATCAATGCACACGCGTTTCATACGACGTTTTTCAACACACTTGCGAGGAAAAAAACACAATTGTATTGTTAAATATTAACTTGTTTGGAAATCGGCGCGCTAGTTTTGTTTTTCCGCGCGCCGTGCTAAAGTGTTTTTCAAATAAACTTGCGATAAATGTCATTCAACCGCCCTGTACCACAAAGTCCAAATAACTTTCGTCTTACAAAACTGTCGCTAACATTGCATCGGTTGAGTTTCATAATACCAAACACGGAGTAAGTCAAAAATAAGTAAATTTATTTTGGGAATCAATTTAGTACTTAGTCTTTTTTTTCAATTTCTAAAATACACATTACACGGACTTAAAAAAAAGAAAAGATGTCGAACTTTTTTTTTCGAGATTACTGAGGTTTTTAATTTATATTTCAGTACAAGAATATGTTATATCAGGATTTATTCAATTAAATTAACTTATACTTATTCATGAAAATAAGCAACTAACAAAAAAAAAACTAAATTTTAACATCCTTACTAGTAAATAAGATATTTTGAGTTATGCCTTCTTACTTGGCGTCGAGTTTGCCGTCAGGGGCACATCACCTGTCCGCCATTTTGTAATAATGTCCTTCCGTCATTCCGAATTTGGAATGCGCTTGGGATAGACTAGTCAACTTGTGTACTCTACTTGGAAAGTTTTCTCGCGTTTATTATTATTTTGTTATTGCTGTTGTTTTGTTACTTTGATTATTTGTAATGAGTGAAGAAGTGACAATGGATCAACCTAAACCAGCCCAAACAAGATGGCGAAGAAAGCGAATCATTGAACCTCAAGCATTAAGTATTTATATAAAAATAATACTATTTATTCGTTTTATTTTAGTATTACAATAATAAATTATAGATGTGCCCGACTAGCCGGGAAAATCAACAAAACATACCTATTCAATATTTATAGTCTGCCCATATAAAATAAATAAAAACGACTGATCATAATTTTGACCAAAAGGTTTGTAATCCATTCCTTGTTGCATGTACTGTCATGCGACAAGGTCGCCTCTTACCACGATACACTTGTTTTGATCGTGTTACCGACACTGCCCATACATTTTTTTCGTATCGATTGGAAATATTGGGATACATTAGTAGAAGGAGGTACAAACTTTATCGCAAGTTTATTTGAAATGAACTTTAGCTAGCCACTGACCTCTATAATACAAGGTACTTGTATTATAGAGGTCAGTGTAGCTAGCACTAGCGATGCACGCGCAGGTGTAGGTAAATAAAAGCACCACAGACTTCTTAGACATACTACGTAAAAAGCACTGAATCTCATTTTAAATATATTATTCTGTGGCAGTGACAAAACTTCTAAACAGCCTATAGAAAAAATATAATAAACACAAAATAATGTGTAGACCTTAAACAAAGAAAAGTATAGACGGCGGGTATCTTCATTTCATTTCCACAAGAAAGGGATAAAGTATTGAGTTATTATAAGTAACAGAAAAGGATAAAGCTATACTATTTCCGTCTCTCAGTGCGTGCCAGTTTTTCCAAGGCAGCTACTCATGTAGCCTGTGTTAGTTAAGTTAGTTTAGACGGCGGGTATCTTCATTTCATTTCCACAAGAAAGGGATAAAGTATTGAGTTATTATAAGTAACAGAAAAGGATAAAGCTATACTATTTCCGTCTCTCAGTGCGTGCCAGTTTTTCCAAGGCAGCTTCTCATGTAGCCTGTGTTAGTTAAGTTAGTTTTTTGTCTCATGTGTGGCCACGCTACCCGATGCTCTATAGCTTTCTTACTCTAAGGTGTAGACTGATCATAGTGGTGTCGTATGTCAAATTGTAGTTTAGTTAGTATGGAATTAGAAAGTACTATTGGCATAGAGAAATATACATTAGTTCAGTGAGAATCCGCAATAATCGAACGCCAGTCAGAGTCTTTTCCGTTTGGTTTCGGAAGGGACCACGGACAATTTAAGGTGGATAATTATTTCTAACGTTTTTTTGTAATTTGCAGGTCAATATCAGGTTGTATCTTGATAAAATATGATTCGCGACTATAATATATATGTATTTACATAATTATAGTCATTAGAATAGAATCTCAGGTTAGATTTTTCAGGAATCAGGTTAAATTTTTTTGCCTAAGAACTTTTCCATAAGAAAGATGTAAAGTCGTACCTGTTATAGTCGCAAATCATATTTTGATCAAGACACAACCTGACACTGACCTGCAAAAAACCTACGAAAATTTGAATTTCGTTTTGTTTTCGTTTCTTTGACTTTGACTTTGTGAACTACCACTGCGCATTCACCTTAAATTGTCTGTGGTCCCTGCGCATTTACCTTAAGGTAAATAAATATTAGTTAATTTTGGGACCAAGGACAATACGGACTATTTAAAAAAAAAGTGAATTAAAGCGCGCATCTCCGACTAGTAAATAGTTATCTGTGGAAATAAAGCACTAGTGGATTAAAGTAAAGAAAAAGCACGCGTTTTTAATACACTGCATTATGGACCTAAAAGCGGTTCAATAAGAGCCACTTTACGAGCAAGTGTGTTGAAATAGTACATTATGATACATGTGTGCTATGTTGATCATTATGCTCGAGGCGGTATTATTCGCGCGAGCCGCAGGCGAGTGCGATAAGAAAGCCGAGAGTCTAATGATCGATGCACACGCGTTTCATACGACGTTTTTCAACACACTTGCGAGGAAAAAAACAGACTTGTATTGTTAAATATTAACTTGTATGGAAAATGGCGCTCTGGTTTTGTCTTTCCGCATAGCCAGCACTAGCAATGCGCGCGCAAGTGTAAATAAAAGCACTGACCACAGAGCATGTAAAAACAATTGTAAAAAAAAAAAAACAATTGTAGTTTAGTTAGTATGGAATTAGAAAGTACTATTGGCATAGAGAAATATACCTACATTAGTTCAGTGAGAATCTGCAATGATAGAACGCCAGTCAGGGTCTTTTCCGTTTGGTTTCAGGTAGGGACCACGGACAATTTTAGGTGGATAATTAAAATTTTCTTACGTTTTTTGTAATTTGCAGGTCAGTATCAGGTTGCATCTTGATCAAATATGATTCGCGACTATAATATACAGAGCGTTAGGTTAAACGAGGGACATACTTTGAGGGGAGTTAGTACTCATGAAAATGAACAACTTTTAATATGGGATTAACCCTGAAATCGCGAAAAAAATCAGCCGTTTCCTACATTTATGTTCGCATAGCTCGTCAAAATGTACTGAACAGCTGATTTATTTTTTTTGCGTTTTCGGGTTCGGCCCCATAGTAAAAGTTGCTCATTTTCATGAGTACTAACTCCCCTCAAAGTATGTCCCTCGTTTAACCTAACGCTCTGTATATGTATTTACAGAATTATAGTCATTAGAATAGAATCTTTCTAGTTAGATTTTTTCCCTAAGAACTTTCCATAAAAAAGATGTAAGTATTAATGTTTCGAATGATTATAATTCTGTAAAGACGTACCAGCGTACCTGTTATAGTCGCAAATCATATTTTGATCAAGATACAACCTGAAGTGTCAGGTTGTATCTTGATCAAAATATGATCAGTGGATCTGAAAATTGCAAAAGAAAATTTGTATTTCGCGGTCTACCACTGCGCATTCACCTTAAATTGTCCGTAGTCCCTGCGCATTCACCTTAAGGTAAATAAATATTAGTTAATTTTGGGACCAAGGACAATACAGACTATTAAAAAAAAAGTGAATTGATGAGATTAAAAAAGCGCGCATCTCCGACTAGTAAATAGTTATCTGTGGAAATAAAGCACATGTGGATTAAAGTAAAGAAAAAGCACGCGTTTTTAATACACTGCATTATGGACCTAAAAGCGGTTCAATAAGAGCCACTTTACGAGCAAGTGTGTTGAAAAAAATATTATAAGTAAAAAACCGGCCAAGTGCGTGTCGGGCCACGCACAGTGTAGGGTTCCGTAGTAGTCCGTTATCACAATGTAGTACGATTCTGTTGTTCTTTATTCCGAATATTAAAAAAAAAACATATTTTCTTTTCAATGCAAGTCTTTATCCGTTTTAAACAAGCAACTACTTCATCTTAGTCACTTTAAAAGATGAATGCTAAGGATTTTGTATTTGGTACAAAATTGTCCAACACCCAACTTCAACGACTATTACTGCTAAACTAATAAAGTTATCTTAACCGCTATACTTTTTCTTTAAAGTTCATGAAATGCACTATCATCGTGAATTTTTCCAGGTTTTTCAAGCCAGCAGTTTAGGTTTTAGAGAGGGGGGCGCCCTACTGGAACAAAAAACTTGCACTTTAAAGTTTAATATTTCGTAAATGGTGCATTAAATCGAAAAATTATTTTAGCAACCCCCAAGTCTTTTTAGAAGACCTATTCAACGATACCCCACACGATGGAGTAGACGACGAAAAAAAATATGCATCCCCAATTCACGTGTAGGGGAGCAGCTACCCTAAAAAAAAATATTTTCAAAATTTTTATTGTACTACTTTGTCGGCGTAAGGCGTAATTAATTTACGCACTCCTACAAAATTACAGCTTTCTAGTAGGTACTAATGGTCTCTTAGCAAAACCTCGGACAGACAGACAGACAGACTTGACGAAACTACAAGGGTTCCTTGTAGGAACTACGGAAACCTAAAAACGACATACATATTGTTGTACAGCTTAGCTGAAGACAAAAACCAGTTTTCGTCAAATGTACTCGACGTACTCCGAACGTGAAGTACCTATCCTTTGAATGACAGGTTTAGAAAACAATCATGTACCTTTACAATGGTAAGTAGGTACTTACGACCCGATGGTTTACTACTTAGTACTTACACCCAGATATAAGTAAATCAGCTGTACGAAGATCACGCTCCACCGAGTTCTAGACTGATTTACCTTCGGCGCTCAAGTAATCTACCCCGCTACTAGCAGGTTAATAATAAGTTCGTAAACCAACCTAGATAAATAACTAATCATAATCTTAGTCTATAATTACTATTACGTTTACGTGGATCGCAAGCTGTAATCATGTTAATTCTATAATTACAAGGGTTCATGTCGTGGTTATAATTCAGTTGATCATTCAACACCCTTTACGTTTTACTGACAATCTAGGACTTGATACCATAAGGAAATAGCATATCGATTGGCGTTCAAATAAAAAGCATAAAGCACTCTATAATTTTCTTAATGTAGCTATTACTTCAACTATTAATGATATTGAAAGAACTACTTCCGACCACAGCACAATCTGTGCCTCTCATCTACCGCAGCCCCGCCATGGCCGCCGCGCTATAATATTATTTAACTTGTTTTATTTCTCCAAGTAAATTACATCGATTTTTCGCCGTAGAGTCACGTGCGTGTAATGGAGGGGCGTGGCCTGCGCCCGCGCAACGACTTATCTTAATGAAAATCCGACGCCAAACACTTTCACACACTTCAGAAATTATTATCCTCCAATAAAAAGAGAATTAAATTGCACAACGGACCGTATTTAGTGGTGTTTAGCTCTGAAATACTCTTACGGGCGATTAGAGTCTGGAGCCAGAGACCTATTAGAAGCGAAATGGACTTTAAAAAGTAATTTACTCAGGCCGTACAGTGCAGGGATCTTTATTAGCTTATGATACTTTCCTCGCTTCAGATAGGTATTTATTATGATTACATATTGAAGAAAGCATACAATGAAATTGAAGTAAATTAAGCTACTTTTTTCGTTACGGTGTTGTTATAAATAAGAAATAACCATTTTGCTGCCTACTATTCCTAAAGTTTACATTATGTAAGAGAGTTACAGGTTAACGCAACCACATCCAGAGCAATGCATATATTGCACATGCCTTGTGGTTAAGGCAGGGAGCGGTCGCGCCGCTGCTGTGGCGACACAGTTGCGGCACACCGACCGTCGCTGGCGTCGTCGGTACACAACACAGTCGCATTTCACGCGGGGCCTGAGAGCTGACCTACGACATCACGGTACGTACGCCGTACGTATACAATGTCTTAGGGTACCCGAGTATATTTTTTCAGGAACAAAACATTTCTTGGAACCATGGGCCCGTCCATAGTGCTGGACGGTGATGGATGGTGATCGTTAAAACAAATGTCGAAAAAAAGGCATCGTTTTCGTGCACGATTGGAAGCAGCAGATTAAGTAATTTTTTGCTCCGTCCGTGTAATTGCTGAATGGCGTTCCAGTGACAGGAATACATCTAAAGTTAGTTACTATGACATCTGTGTACCAAGTCTTGTAAACTTGTGTCTATGGTAAATTCCAGTTAGGTATAAGATGTTTTCGGACGTTTAAAATGTACCACACTTTGAATGGTATCATACCGTACGTCGTACGACAGAGGCTCCGCGCACAAATTACTCGCGATCTCTATCATCGTCGGCGGATTGTTAAATATTTGTGTATAATTACGCTCTCATAACTGCGGGCCCGGCAGGGAGCTATGCCGACGACTCCCACGAACACCCGGCTCGTTACACTGGCATCTTAAGTTGTTCACAATTTCCTGGAAAATGCTACGGCTTGCTATACTCTTGGCAGCGACCCCACATAACCACATCCTACAGAATTTATGAAAATTACGAGGTGTCTTAAGTAAGACATAAATTATGTAATTAATCTTAATGTTCATGATTAATTGTTAATAATTGTGTAAGACTAAAAAAAAATCGTGAACTTGTCCCAACCACTGCAGTTCTCACGACTGATGATAAAGACATTAATTTACCAAATACTTTCTCAAAAAATCTTAATGTTACTAATTATGTCATACACGAACCTTTATAATGGGACCTAATTAATTATCAGTCCCTTGTTATAACGGCCAGAACCGCCCAGAATGTAACCTCAAATATGACAAACGACTCAACAAAAAACTCTACCTTTTGATAAAACTTTTAACAATACCACAAACAAACGCGTTTTTATTCGAACAGCATATACAACAAACATGAAGCTTTTAAGTTTGGGATCTCGCAGAAAAAACCGTCGGCGGCGGACGGCGAGTTTTTATCAGTGCATTAAATGCGGCGCGGGCGCAGCAGCTAGAGTAAGGCAACCACTTGCTGGGTGGGGAAAAACGAGGATAACATGATGAAGAAATTATGTAACTAAGTAGTCAAATGTTAGTCAAATGTTAAAGTTAATACAAGTACAGTGCTGTCTTTATCGTAATTATCAGAGGCATAGCTAATCCATTTACTGTCAGAAAGACAAATATATTTTTAACTGGCTAACTAACTCAAAAAACAATGCAGGCTTCAAACTTTTAGATACTTCTACGAAGAGGAATGATAAAGATGTGAACACAAACATCATCAACACAACATCGCCTTGTTTTCGCCATCGAAACAACACCGTTGTATACAGAGATTCCCATTAAACTTCAGGAATGTCTCGTGCTCCCCTCACCTCGTGGTCACTCTACCGATGCGCCACTACCGATCACCGCTCATTATCATCCAATTACCGAATCTTACCGGTCAGCACTTACCGATCACCGGTTTCCGGTAAAAAACCTATCGCGATGATGTTTGTTGACTCTCTATTCTTGCGTCACCTTATGTAGCGGGCATGGCACCTGCCAGTGTGACTAGCAGATGAGGAGTGATGGTGCTGGAGAACCTATTATAATGTTCCATTATTCCAATATTTATTATTTAGCATACCAGCTAAGTAATCAATATTGAAATATTTATAGTTAGAGTTGTATGAAAAAGAAAACATACTCAAAACCTAATGTGATAATGATTGTCCTAACAATATGCGAAAGTAAGTTTGTTTGTTACCTTTTCACGCCTAAACCACTGAATCGATCATCCTGAAATTTTTCATATACATTGTCAGGTAGCCAGAAACTGACATAGAGTACCTTTCATCCCGAAAAAAAGTGCTGTTCCCGAGGAAACAACAATAACGTTATTTTGATAATAAATGGCGCCACGTGTCTTTCGAATCAAGAACAGGACAACGTCTGTCGGGTCAGCTAGTTTATTATAAATATCAATCCTAAGTATGGTATATATGGGGTTAAGAAAAGGAACCACAGCAACCAAAGCACGACAACTAACAAACAATGATGGCCAGAGGAATGTAGCTCTATATAATGCCTTAGCCAACCATCACAGCGTCGGATTCTAGTCTTGTAACTGATACTAAGTAGTAAATTCCTCAAGTATTGTGAAACTGAGCAACTATTAGTTCGAATCACAGATCAAGAATAACCCGTTTCCATTTACAGGTTGATATAATTTGTGCTAAATTACTAACAAACCGATAAATTGTTCTGTCTTGACTGCTCGAATGTTCCAGATTCATTCGCTTAGCAGAAATATCTAATTAAACAACCAACTAATAGAATTAAACATAATACCTTCAACGTGCCACAATTCTCTCGGCACATTTATGCAGTTACAAGTTCCGTGTAATAAGAAGCCTATATTAATAAGAAGCCTATATTAATAAGAAGCCTATATTAATAAGAAGCCTATATTAATAAGAAGCCTATATAAATAAGAAGCCTATATTAATAAGAAGCCTATATTAATAAGAAGCCTATATAAATAAGAAGCCTATATTACCTACCCATTATCATATTCAGCCTGTAATGTGCCCACTGCTGGGACACAGGCCCCCTCCGAGGCGAGGGCCCAATGCGGGTTGGCGGATGTCACATGTCTTTGAATATTTGGTACTTGCCCATAGCGGGACTGAAATCCAGATTTTCAAATACTCTTACTATAATTAGGTACATTTATAATAGTCCGTTAAACTATTTAAGTTTGTATTCACTTATACAGCAATAACCTCTACAATGCCGTCTTGTTACTAATAATACTACTTCATCCAAGTATTTCATTACCTGCGAAACAAAATTAAATTCGCATTAAACTCCTTTGCTTCGATATTGGTATTTAACAAAGACATTTAAAGTATTTACAATAGACGGGACATTGCGAACAAAACAGTGTCCCGGTACTTGTGACCTAGGCGTAACAAGTCTCTCAGTCTAGTATTGTACGCCTGCGCGTCAAGTCGCATTGACGCATTCGTGTCCAACAAAAGAAAAATATTTTGTATGGAAATATGCCGAGTTGCGCATTACGTTACTGCAAGTCTCGTTATGGTAAAACAACTGGACCTAAATTCAGTTTATTTTCGTATGTATTATCTATATTTACTCAGTAATTAGAATTAAATAATTTTCATAAAAAGATCTAGAAAATTTGTTTATTTTGTATTAAACGCCATCTATTGCTGAGTAGCTTTACTATAGTTGGGTAAAATGACAGCTTCAGTGTTACCACTTTTTAACGAAATTAATAGTGGTGTGACAAAATAATCGATTCATTCAAGTAACATTCAGTTTAAAATTGATACACTTTTACACGTCAATCATATTTTAAAAACTAGATGAGGTCGGCGTTTCCTATCTGACTAATCAGAGAAGAAAGGCCAAAACAAACTCAAGAGGTCCAGATATAATCTTGGTCAGATCATGTCAAGTAGTTAATTCTTCAAAAGAACATTTCAGTATGGTCTCATACTGAAATGGTCTTTTGAAGAATTAACTATACCACACACATATAAAGATAATAACGATAATTTAGTAATTTGTATGAAAAAATATTTTTTTTAAATAAATCATTTGTAAACATTGAAACTATGGATAATTTTATTGCTTTCCTAATTTTTTGGCACTTATTTCAATCTATTCAAATGCGAAAAAATTGTGTTACTAACTTTTTTCAATATTAACGATACGTTTGAATCTATATGGTAAAATCCCTACCACAGGTTTTATAGTTTGTACTTAGTGTCACCCCGCATTGCCAGACCTACGGATTTATCCATAGATCTACGGACTTTGGACCTCGCCTCGGATATACGTATATCGATATAAGATTTACAAATATTTGCAAACAAAAGTGTAAAAAAATAATTTTGCTAAAAACGAAACGCAACCGACAATTGCAAAAAAGGTCTACTTTACACAAAAAGCAATATAAAACACAAAAGCATAATAGTTCGGCGGCGAAGCAGGCGCATTTAAAATTATTTTGTTTTAAAATGTGACACACACACACTGAAACTGATACGTTGTCATAGACGGTGACACGGACAATGAATAGTAGCGCATAAAATTGTACTTAGAATATTTTTTCTGCCTGAGTCAATTTTTGCCTAATTTGTTTAGTTTTCGATATTTATCTAACTGATTTGATTTATATTAGATTTTTCAGGCACCACCGATCCGATTTTTAATCGATGAATTGAAAATCGTATCTGGCAACACTGGCCACACTGGCCATCTACCGGGCGATAGCTGAACCTAATTGAATAAATTGCCGCTCTAATTATGCTATATCTTACCAGATGGCGGCACTGACACATGGGATCACAGTTTTTCTAAGACATTTCTTTGCATGGCCCCTCTATTGTACCTATCTTAAATCTCTTTGGTATTTAATTTTTATGACGATTTTGAAGCCGTCGGTCACGGACAGACACTGAGCCTTAAAGTAAACATACGAGATTATAAGTGAAGCTACTTACTTGAGAGTTAAGTTAAAGATAATGTTACGTTATTTTTAGCAATTAGGGTCTGAAATATGAAGATATCTCTTAGGGATTAAAGAGAGGGTAATCCAATGTCAGCTGTAAAAGCTGATTAACAAAGTAAAATGTTGGCAAACAAAAAATGTGTAAGTAAAGCCAACTAAACGTAGAATGTATATGGCTATGTGTGTACAGGCATGGGGCAGTGATGTGACATTATGATAATGAGACAATCGCAATACCACTTGTAGCTTATCTTTGTTCTTTTTCTTTCCCTCTGTTCTCGCATCTCACTAAGTATGTATAGTCTCTTGCATCTATTCTACAATGACCTACCTCGTCAGACAGGAGAATCGAGTAGATATTCTAGCCAACTTCCCCGATCATGCTTACAAGACAACCAAGAGTCCATTATTGAGCTCCATTTTGTAATTATCTCCAAGTGGAGAACGCCAGCGCCATACAGTTCAGTTCGTGCTAAAAACCGATCATTATGCTTCATTATACGCATAGACATAATAATATACCTCGCGAGTCTTTTTGCACGTTCCGGGAACAGAACCCGGCCTTTTAACGATTAAAGGCTCCAACTGATTCGATGATTGATTCCTGTTTGATGTTAATATTTATAAGATGTCTCTTTATACAAGGCTTGATGTTTTGGTAATCTTGTATGTATTTATGGAAGACATTCTTGCATCTTGGTGAAAGGAAACTGGGTGGAATGCTCTGTTTTGTGGACGTTTTCGTGTAAACCATCACTTCGACGCAAGTAAAGCACCATGATTAGCAACTTTACAAGGTGCACTTTATAGTGATACAGCACTGTGTGCCTTTTTAGGATTTGATGTATAAATTCGACATTATCTGATCAGTACTCGGTGAAGACCGAGTGGACGGGAGAGCTGTGATTGATAATGATAATTGTAACGGATTCATCATATTCTGGACTTAACATTTTCCACCACATTCCACCGGCGAAACGAGTCTTTCATACACAATTTAATATCTAAGCATCTAAGTAACGTTAATTACTTGAAGCTCGTGCCAACGCCGCACAAAAACCGTCACTATATGTACTAACATATTAATTACACACAACATGTAAGACATCGACACTACAGCATTGCGCGCGTTTACGAGGCTTGTCACACACCAGCTTATGATACCGCTAAAGGCATTGATTTCACTTGGTTTTCATACCACAGGTTAGTACTCATTTGTGGGACTTCGTACAGACGCTTAAAGTTACTTCCAAAGCGGTAAACTTATGACATGTGCATTAAGGAAGGAGCACCTCGGGATGCTTGTACTCCCAGGTTTTCCCCGGACGCAGAGTATCCATCTTGTCGGATCCAGGATAAAAGGAACATGCTCTGAATTTTTTCAACGCAATTGTTACAGTTCAAAGACTGGTTAGTACTTGCCTAACTAGACATAACGGTCTATAAAACAATCAAATCAATGAGTTTATATAGTTGTTTGTGCTACTTCAATAAATATCTCCACGTAATGATTCTCGTTAGCGCTGCTCACCCTGACGAACCAGTTATCATAACATGCAGCCTTACATCTCAACAGCGAGCAATGAGCACAAAGAAACCATGACTAGGACAAATACATTGGTATTGGTATCGGTATTCAATTAAAGGAGTGTAAAGCGCGGGCTACACGAGCGAAGGCGCGGGCAATCAAAGTGTAGAACATGGGACAATTAAATACAGGTTGTATTGCAGTGTCACAGGGAGTGGGATACAGGGTGTTTGTAGAAACGATAATAAAACGGGTACTTGTAGCTGACACACCATGTAGCACATGACAGGGTACGTCTTGTGACACAAAATTATAACTTACAAGTTGCGCCCCGCGGTTTCACCCGCATAAGTGTCGATCCCGTGGGAATATCGAGATAAAAAGTAGCCTATATGTTAATCCTGGTTATAAACTATCTGTGTGCCAAATTTCATCTAAATCCGTTCAGCCGTTTGTGCGTGAAGAAGTAACAAACATATAAAAACACACACACTCACAAACTTTCGCCTTTACATTTCCAAACATGTTGTTGATGACACTTTATCTCGTAATTATCGTTCTCCAAGCAATCAATGATTGACATTGGTTAGGGAAAAGTCACAGTTGTTCAAAGTTTTGCAATAATTGTATTGTAAGTCTCAACAGAAGTGTTACAAAACATTCAAGCGAGCATTTTTCATTCCATTTTTAGATCAGTCGCATTATTACTATTATAATTGGATACCTGCGAGCGTTTGATTTCGTCACTGATAACCATGACTCCGAACTCTTCGCTAAATGGAACAGGTTTCGTTTATCAGTGCGTGTCCCACACAGCGGAGTAACTGGTAGCCCTACACACTGCACACTGCACAGTGCTGAGTGCGCGCCTGCGCGGGGCACAGACTAGGGAGCGACATTTTTTGCTCATTACAAGCAGACCGGTCGCAGCGACTGATGCGGGTGTGGATGCACGTCTTTCTTATGTCTGTTCCACACCAGCGACAAAGACACGCGCAGTTTTAAAGTTGTGCCTGACGTAGCTTTAATAACACTCAGTTTAATTAATAATTAAGTGACAAACAAATAAAAACTTTTTTACAAAAAAAAAAAAATGTGAAAAATAACTTTAATTTCGGAAGTCGGTGTCGTTGGGTTCCCATTTTCGTTTTTTTGACGATGGCGATGTCTAAATTATCGGTACCTATCAAAATTAAGCTAATACAAGAACTAATAAAAATCGTTATCATTTCAACCATAAGACGTAAACTGGTGGAAACGACTTTCCCAAGGAGTACCGCAACATGTTTTCACCATATTTTTAGGGTTCCGTAGTTCCTACAAGGAACCCTTATAGTTTCGTCATGTCCGTCTGTCTGTCTGTCTGGCTGTCCGAGGTTTTGCTAAGAGACCGTTAGTACTAGAAAGCTGTAATTTTGTAGGAGTGCGTATATCAATTACGCCGACAAAGTGGTAATATAAAATTTTGGAAAATATTTTTTTTTAGGGT
Source organism: Mesoligia furuncula (assembly GCA_916614155.1). Lineage (NCBI taxonomy): Eukaryota > Metazoa > Arthropoda > Insecta > Lepidoptera > Noctuidae > Mesoligia > Mesoligia furuncula. The sequence goes on from OU744809.1 coordinate 28,098,538, forward strand.
AGCTCCCTTACATGTGAAGTGGGGATGAATATTTTTTTCGTCGTCTCCCCCATCGTGTGGGGTATCGTTGAAATTATTGTTCCAGTAGGGCGCCCCCCCCCCCCCCCTCTAAAACCTAAACAGCTGGATTGAAAAATCTGGAAAAATTCACGATGATAGTGCATTTTATGAACTTTAAAGGAGAACTATAGCGGTTAAGATAATTAGTTTAACAGTAATAGTCGTTGAACTAGGGTGTTGGATAATTTTGTACCAAATACAAAATCCTTAGCATTAATCGTTTAAAGTGACTAAGATGAAGTAGTTGCTTGTTCATAACGGGTAAAGACTTGCATTGAAAAACAAAATTTGTTTTTTTTTTTATTTTTATATTCAGAATAAAGAACAACAGAATCGTACTACATTGTGATAGCGGGCTACTACGGAACCCTACACTGTGCTTGACCCGACATGCACTTGGCCGGTTTTTATAAGACCTCCTTTACGTTGTTCACGTAAAGCGCCCCCTAAGTAGCGCCTGTCTGCCGCTCTGCCGCTCTGTCGCTCTGTCGCTCCGTTGACTGCCATGCTTGTGACGTCAGTTACACTTCGCACCACCAACCGGTCCCTACCCCGAATGGAAGTATTTAGAGCTGTAATTATATCGTCTGCTTAGCAACTGATGGCAACGTTCAGGATTGTTTCTTTATCTTAAAAATAAAAAAAAATATATAGACATGGGGTGTTTGCCAGTGGATAATTTTACTATACAGTACGTAGCCAGGTACTCGTTTAAACTAGAGAAAAACACATATAATGAAACTTAGGTCTACGTAGATTCACAGGCTCTCTTGAACTTACACAAAGGTTCAGTTAGTCGGTAGACAGCTAACCGAACGCGCGCGCATACGCTTGGTTCCTACTACTCGGCGACAAATCGGTGACTCACTCAACGTACGACAACCCAACTGTGTTTCTCGAACTTTCCAATATGTTTACTTGTAAACGGTGTGATGTGGAAGCGAGAGACGGCGTCACATGTTCTGTGTGTGCGGGGCAGTTCGACTTCCCCTGCTCAGGCATCACAGAAGCAGGATGGAGAAGACTTGGAGATCGTAAAACTACATGGAAATGTAGCAGTTGCAAAATATCGATACTGGCCAGTCCCCGAGCTGATTCCGACAAGAGTTCACCAGCAGACACGGAAACCATCATAACTGAGCTCAAGCGGCTATCTACACAAATGGAAGCCTTGCCAGCGCTGGTCGAGAGCGTTAAAGCTGTGCAAAACGAACTTGTGGAGCTCAAAACTTTAAAGGCCGAATTCTTAGAGGTAAAGTCGTCGCTTCAGTTTGTTAGTGACAAAATGGATGAGCTGACCTGCAAAGTATCAACTCTGGAGCATGACATTGAGTCAATGAAGAAGACCAAAGATGACATCTCAAAGTTGCAAGACCGCATAGCTAAATTAGAGCTTCATCAAAGGGAGAGCGAACAGAGGTCCAGGATGAACAACATCGAAGTCAAAGGTGTGCCACTATCTAGCGATGAAAACTTATTCTCAATAATGACTAAAATCGGGGATGTTATTGGATGTCATATACCCAAGGAGCAGATTAACTACATAGCCCGAATTCCGATGCGCAGTGATCCACTCAATAAAAATATTATTTGTTCGGTGCACAATAGCTACAGCAAATCTGATTTTGTCTCTGCGGCGAAGAAGCACAAAACCCTAAATGCTGCTCATTTGGGTCTGCAAGGCACAAACAGGATTTACATTAACGATCATCTTACGCTGGATAATAAAATTCTCCTGAACCAGACCAAAGCTCGTGCCAAAGAACGTGGATTTGAGCACGTTTGGGTCACGGGATGCAAGATATTTATTCGAAAAAACTTTACTTCCCCAAAACTCCACATCAAGACGGAACACGACTTAAAAAAGTTCTTACTCTAATAGTTGTTATATTGAAAATGTCGATTCAACGTCCCGGTAGATGGTATATCGCTCACTACACCTCATTAAGTTTGAGAACCACAGGTATTTGTTTTTTCTGTGCATTCCTTTCTCGCCGCCCTTTTGTTTGCTTATCGCTAGTTTTGAACCACTTCGTACATTATTGCTATTATGACTCTAAATCCTTCACTCGTTACCTTAAAGATGTATATTGCTTATTTGGATTTAACAGTCTACCTTACAATAATTATTTTTTATTTCTTAACGTTCAACTGTGTACTTCGCTCTTCGGACCTTATTCGTATGGAGATAAAGTTTTATTTCACTTATCTGTATTCATCTCTCAATATTTAAATAATATTTATTTTAACGGATTGAATGTGCTTTGTATTCTATTTTTAACCGACTTCTAAAAAAGGAGGAGGTTTCTCAATTCGACCGTATATATGTTTTTTTTTTTTTTTTTTTTTTATGTGTGTTCGCGGATAACTTCGTCGTTTATGAACCGATTTTGATTATTCTTTTTTTGTTGGAAAGGAGATATGCCAAGGGTGGTCCCATGATAAGGAAACCAGGATCTGATGATGGCATCCCAGTGAAATCGAGGGGAACATTCGAAAATCGTAGGAGCGACTAGTGCGTTTGTTATGTTTTTCATTAAGTATTTTAAAGCACTACAATTTAATGAAGGTCTGGAGTCGATCTGATGATGGAGCCGAAAGACAGTCGAGGGGACTCCTCAACGATTTACAGCAGTTACCTTGTGTTTGGGCTTGATTAATTTGTATTGATGTGAACTTTACACCTAGATAGGTTGTGACTGTCATTAAGGGTCTGATGATGAAGACGAAGGACAGTTAAGGGAACTACTCAACAGTTTACAGTAGCTACCTTGTGTATGTTCACCGATTACTCGAAGACGGCTGGACCGATTCCAAAAGTTCTTTTTTTATTTGAAAGGGTATACTCTCGAGGTGGTCTCATCATCATCAAGTTGGAATCTCATGAGAGGATCCCATGGAAATCGAGGGAAACCCTCAAATTTTATAGGCAAACCTATAGCGATTTGGGTATTTTTTAAAGTAACTTGAGCATTTGCTCTCGGAAATCATCATTTGGTAAAGTGGAGTTGATAATGAAGACCACAGATGGCCATCGGAACAACTCAATGACAAATATTTCACGGGTTGCGATTCGATTACTTTAATATGGTTGCTAAGCAATTTATGCTCGTCACAATGCGTATGATGAGTGATTGTTGAGGAGTTCTCCTGGTTCTTACCGGGAGAACTCCTCAACAATTAACGTCCCAGGATCGGGAAAAGCAATATTTTGTAAAAGGTGATGAACAGTTGGCATTAGGCTATTGTAACTTAGATAAATTACAAAGTGACCCACTAAAAAGTGAAAAATAAAAACATTTTTACAAAAAAAAAAACAACCGACTTCCAAAAAAAACACTACAAATTGAAAAATAACTTTAATTTCGGAAGTCGGTGTCAATAAACGAAAATGCGGAACCAAAGACACCGACTTCCGAAATTAAAGTTATTTTTCAATTTGTAGTGTTTTTTTTGGAAGTCGGTTGTTTTTTTTTTTGTAAAAATGTTTTCTATACTAACACTAGTGATTTTTATGATGTATCATGGCGCCTATTAGCATTTTTTATCAGAACGTGCGGGGACTGCGAACTAAAACAGGTGTTTTCTACAGAAATATATGTATTAATGGTTTTGACGTTATTTGCTTGACTGAGACTTGGCTAACCGATGGTATATCCGATTCCGAATTATTTGATGACAGATATATGGTATGGAGACGGGACCGGGATTACACCAGTACAGGTCAGACTATGGGAGGTGGGGTTTTAATTGCCGTTAGGCGGGAGATTGTGGCTCATGCTCGCGGAGAGTGGCACTCATCGGCAGAAGACTTATGGGTCACATTATCCCTGCAACAAAAAAGACCTAGGATAACATACAAAATGCACATATGCGTTGTTTATATTTGCTCTCAAAACCAAGGTAACTCATTAACTACTCAGCTGGGTAACTATTCTGATAATTTGACCAACATTATAATGGAGCACCCGGTCGACAAGTTTATTGTGCTGGGTGACTTTAACCAACCCAACATAACGTGGACCCCTGCAAATGAGGGTTATTCTCTCCACCCTACAAACCTGAACGGTCATGTCCAAACCATTTTTTTTGACAACATTAACGCATGTAACCTGTTGCAATACAACTGTCACCCTAACAAAAACAATAGAATTCTGGACTTGGTATTTTCCAATAATGAAGTTTCTGTCTCCTGCAGCACTGATCCCCTAGTTCCTGAAGATCCGCACCACAACGCAATGTGTATTACGGCGGACTTTGTTCAGCTGCATAGTCTGCCATCTCGTCCCTATGATAAATACTTGTACAGGTCTGCTGACTATACATCAATTAAAGATGAACTCAACATCATTGACTGGCAGTACGAGTTGGGCCACAGGTCACTAGACGATGCCGTAGCATTCTTTTATGATGTCTTATATAAACTACACAAAACTTATATCCCATCAAGAACGGTTGCTAGTCAGTCTAAATACCCCCTCTGGTATAAAAGTCCGTTAGTGAAAATCATTAAAGAAAAATCCAAATTCCATGCTAAATTTAAAAAATATGGGAACAATTCAGACTACCAGTCTTTTGTAATATTACGGCAACGTGCAAAGGAACTAGAAAAGTGCATGTTCGATGATTACATGGCAAACGTAGAATCCGCTATTCGCAACAACCCTCGAGCCTTCTGGAGCTACATAAAATCAAAAAAGCAAAACAATTCCTACCCTTCTGTTCTGCGGTTTGGAAACCTGTCCTCTAGCAATGGTGAAGAAATTTGCAATTTCTTCGGCGAGTATTTTCTGTCAAACTTTCGTGAATCCACCAGCTCTGAGAATAATGCACAATATCATTGTACCAGTGAGCAGACTGACTACAGTCCATATGATATTGCTGCTATCGAGGTTTGTGAAGACGAGGTCATGAAACTGCTAAAGCATTTGGACTTAAATAAATCTGCTGGTCCAGACAAGCTCCCACCGGTTTTCATAGTAAACTGTGCTACAAGCCTTTCGGTCCCTCTTACACTATTATTCAGACGATCTCTTAATACCGGGGTTATGCCTGCTATATGGAAGTCGGCTTATATAACTCCTATTCACAAAAAGGGACCTAGAAACTGCGTTGAAAACTACAGACCGATATCCAAGTTATGTGTGTTTGCTAAAATATTAGAAAAAATTGTGTACAGGCAAGTTTACTCTGCTCTCAGGCTCAGTTTCAGCGAACACCAGCATGGATTCTTGGGTGGTCGGTCAACAACTACAAACCTTGTTCTCTGCAGTGACTTCCTGTCAGAGGCTATGTCTAATCGGTCCCAAATCGACGTCATTTATACAGACTATGCTAAATGTTTCGACAGAATTGATCACGTCGTTCTCATGCGTAAACTTCTTTCGATGGGCATTAGGGGTAATTTATTCCGTTGGTTTAAGTCGTATGTGGAGGACAGGTGTCAGACTGTTGTGCTGAATGGGTATTCATCAAGATCAATGCGTATCCCATCTGGAGTTCCTCAAGGATCTTTATTAGGGCCGCTCTTATTCAATTTATTCGTAAACGATATCGATTCCTGCTTCCTACACTCTAAAATACTTCTATATGCAGATGACATGAAAATCATGTCAAAGATATCCTCCGAATCAGATGCTCTGTCTTTGCAGGAGGATTTAGATAGGTTTCAGTACTACTGCAGAACTAATAAGCTCCATTTAAACGTCTCCAAGTGTTACGTGTGCTCCTTCACTAGGAAGCCCGTACCTATCACATTTGACTATAAACTTTTAGACAGATCCCTAGCTAGGGTTAATACAGTCAAAGACTTGGGAGTTGTATTTGATTCAAAATTATTATTTGATCAACACATAGATAACGTCATTAGTAAAGCATCAAAATCTCTAGGGTTTATTCTGAGGGTCTCGTCTGAGTTCAGGAGCATCTAAACCATTAAAATTCTTTACTGTACATTTGTTCGCAGTCATCTCGAGTATGCCTCTCAAGTTTGGAATCCCAATTATAACATATACATCAATCGGTTGGAAGGTATACAAAGAAAATTTTTGAGGTACATTCAGTTCCGGTCTAAAACTTATTCTCCCACTTATCTCCTACGCTGTAAAAGATTCCATCTACTTCCTCTTTCTGAACGTAGACGAATTGCAGACCTGGCGTTTTTGTTTAGAATCGCTAACGGTTCAACCGAGCTTCCCGAATTGCTGAACAAAATCGGACTGCGGGCCCCTTCTGCTTTTCTGCGCAATCCTTGTCTGTTGCATACTCCTAGGGTAGGAACGAATTACAGACGAAATTCGTTCTTAATTAGAGCGAGTCATACGTACAATGCGGTCTGCCGGGGCGTCGACATCGATGTTTTCAGCACCAGCATTTTAAAATTAAAAAGGACTCTTTGTGATTTCTTTTTTGATCGCGTAAACTAATAGAATCTATCGGTTTGCGTGATCGGGAAGGAAATCGCAAGAATGTGTTTCGGACAGAGTAAGTCGTTACCTGGTAACAATTTACTCTGTTTGTTACGCATTTTTGCCTTACTCATTGTTACCTTACTTATTTTTACTTTACTTTTATGATAATGTTTCTACGCAAAAACTGTCTACCTTCTCAAATATTTTTTTTTTGTTGTTTTAAGCTTTTCTATCTGTGAAAACTTGTAATTGGCCTTATTTCTGTTACTCACAAATTTGCAAAAGTGTTTAGCTGTAAGTTTTCCAAAAGCTGTAAAATAAAATAAAATAAAATAAAATGGACTCCTCGTACCGTATTAAAATTTTCGCATAGTATGCAGTATACAAATAACATGGGTCGGGTCAGACCAGGGTCAGACGGACACCTGTGAATGTGTAATTGTGTACGGCTTTATAATTTCACGCCACTTTTTCCAAAGGGCTATGATTCCTATCTACTAATATTACGAGTCATGTGGCCACGTGAGACTGGCCAGTCTGCGTGTGCGCAAGGGGCCGAAAGGTTACAGACACAGACCGTGTAGTTTATAATTTTTCGCCACTTTTTCTAAAGGGTCATGCGACCGGTCCGGTCATTTATCTGTCTGGTCGATCGTAACGGTCGCCGGACCGGCAATTAGCTGCAGGTCGGAGTAACGGTGGTGGAGTGAAAGTCACGGCTCAGGCGCATGTGGTACAGGGGGATTAACTCGGACGCACTGACCAATGAAAGTGATGACTTTTAGATCGAGGGCTTGATCTCAATTATCTTTAAAATGTTCGAAATCGGATTGGATTTTCGTTAAGTAATTCCATTAACCAATAACGAAATATAACTTTAAAGTTTACTATCTTACGTAAAAGTACAAATCTCTTTTACATGGAGTGCCAAAACCAGTTGCATAAGGAGCACATCACAAGAATAACTCTACGCCATCCACTTAACGTAATCAAAGTCGCTAGCAGTATCTCACGGCAGTGGTCAGCGCTCCAGTTCCCACAGAAGGCACCACTTAGTTCGACCACGGCACAACCACAAACCACTGCCTCTGCCTACGACCACAGCGAGCTCAGAGAGCTGCCTCCCTCCAACTGTAGCCGCGGTGTGCTCATTACTGACCACGGTAATCGTTTTGTTTATTATCTCAGCAGGCAGCGGGGAATTCACGCTACATTATCATTACACCCAATCTGAAGTTAGGCAATACAGAGATTGAATGCTATGCGGGGTTTACTTCAGACTATAACTCACACAATATCTATCTATGGTCACACATTAATACTTTACAATGGTTAGCATGACATGGTATTTTAACACACAGTACGCACGAAACACGTAAGTGTGATTTATCATGCCGTCCAATTATCCAGGACACACACACACACACACACCACACACACACACCACACACACACACCACCATCCACCACCATCTTCACACTTTAGGACAAAGTGGCGACATCACCAGACAAGAGCCGACAGCACCCGAACACGGTTCTACAGCATGCCTGACTCCTACAATGGTAGAACTACTCTTCGAAAAGCACAGCTTAACCACTAATTAAATGCAGAAGGTTAAGGAAGATAAATATTTACAACTACACTCGACAACGTTACTCCGATAAGTTTAAATTGGACCATCACTACATAATATTTAATACATTTGCAAGAAACTTTACCTGGTACATCCATGCAAGTCTCATCGAAGAATGAACTACAAGTTTTCTTTGGGTAAATGCTATTCCATAATATCTACTCATGTTTGAAATAAATCTCACCACCACATGCTGGGCGGAATAAAAATATCTGCAATTTGCAATTGTTACATCTAGTCACAGTCTGCTTCATGTTGTCCACTGGATACCATGGAAGCAACTATTATTTATGAGCACATCGCGTGTTCTGAGGAGTTCACCTTCTACATCTCTATATTTCGTGACTTTTCAAGTTTAAACAAAAACCAACGAACGATTAGCTTCACATCCAGAGCCCGGGAACGATTCACCACTTTATTTACGCTCAAATCAATCAAAAATAGACCTTGTTTTAAGTTATTAAGGTTGGTACCGATGTCAAATGGGTTTCCTTTCATAGAATGCAGTAGCAATGTGGCCTGTAGTCCTGCTTGGTCGCTAATTGCGCCGACGTGATACCGCGATGGAGACAAAACGTAACATGAGGCTGAAAGGAGCATTCATACGAGAATGGTTTGAAATTCACTCCCGGGGGAACTGAATTGTATACAAATTAGTTGAGAATTACTTACATAATTTTATAAGAGGAAAAAACCATTGATTGGAGTCTTGGGGGACTCTTTAACTTTTAGAGATCAATGGTAATAATGGTGATAATTGGGCTTTCAGACTGATAACTTGGTTGAAGAGTGAGTGCTGTGTCATGACTTGACTGACGTAGAAGCATCTATCATCGGAAAGCTATTCGTATTGAATCTGTAGGTTTAGGAAATTATGACATATCATAACTAAATAAAATTACCTATCGACTTAGATAGAAATATCGTTTTCATACTACATTCCTAACTAACTCGAGCCATGGAAATTCCCATACGTGATAAGCATGACAAAAAGAATGCTTCACAGGTTGAAACAAATGATTCAGTGCCAACAGAAACACAGGAAACAAGTAATTTAATATTTTTACGATTTTTATTACTCATGCCATCATGGTGATTTAAATCTCGGAGTTAGTTGACATGTCGGAATCCCGAGTGACTATGAACCACGCGGCACATACAAACGACCCGTGGGGACATCCACGGGGACAGTGTCGCCGTGGCCACTCTGGTCAATGACTGCATGGCCCCAAGGTCACCGGCGTCATCAAACTTATATTATTTGACCATTTAGATAAAAAATAAACGAGATTTTTAAATTAGATCACTGATTTTAACAGCTATTTTACGAGTTTGGACATTTGCATAGAATTTATTGGTTTTATTTAAATATGAGAGTATGTAACGTGATGCAACTTTAGATAGAACTATGGCCAGTTTCGGACTCCGAGAATTTTAATTAACTCAGTCTGAGTTAATTAAAATTAAGCTTCTTCTAGGTTTTCTTAGACGTATCAAGTTGCCTATTTCATTGAGAGAAGAAACAATGATGGTTGAAATTACTTGAAACAACATTAAGACATCTTCCAACCGAGTACAGTTCGACGATGAACATAAACTTACACAGTTGCATTACTAAGCTGAGAACTGTCAAATTTTAAAACTTGTAATTAATCTTTAATACGAGATTAGCCAGTCGGCAGCTGCACACTATCATCTACAGTTCAGGTAAGTTCCTTGATCTTTAACACCGCCTTGTACTATACCACTGAGCACAAAGCAATGTGTTCGTGTTCGTAAAGAAAGTCAAGCATCTTGAGGTTCTAGAGCAGTGAACAAAAAGCCTACTACTTGCCTAGCGCTGTCTTAAGACTGGTGTCTTGTCTATAGACTCGTAGGTCACTGAACAAAACGCACTACCTTTTTTTTCCTAAGACATGGTTGGAAGGTGTCTTGAGGTCGTGCCAACCATTAGTGTATTGCACCTTTGCAAAAATACCACTTCGACATATTGACGGTGCTTTCTTCAAGATGTTTTCCTTGGAAGCTTTGAACACGTAGTTGTAAGAAAACTGTACCTATGGGCTATGCATTTGTTCGAAACACGAATGGGCGAGATACTACCGAAATAAGGGAATGCTTTTGTTAAGTTAAATACCTTATCAATCTAGAAATGACTACAATTTGACGTCCTATTTTATAGTTGTTGTAATAATACTGACTTTATAGTGTCCTTATAATGTATTCAAAATTCTTCTAATTCTATGTGACTAGGTTACTTGACACTTCAATAAAATAACTTGATGAAACACATCTTTTCTTTTCAAATACAAAATAACAAAAAAAAAAAATACAAAAAAAAATACAAATCGTTATCAGCACGAAGCACTAGTCTAGTTAAGTCATATCTAAGTGGCCGCAAACAATTTTTTTTTTTTAAATATGCACCAACACTAGGCGTGAGAAAAAATATAAATCCGAAGCAAAAATAGTAAGACATGGCGTACCTCAGGGTGGAGTTCTTAGCTCACTCTTATTTTTGCTTTACATAAATGACCTACCTAATCACATTAAACACCCCATGCTCTTATTCGCTGACGACAGTACCGCACTAATTAATACAGACATTAATAAATACGAACATGACATCAATTCTACACTTAATAACATTGTGAATTGGCTTGACGAAAATAATTTAGTAATCAACCTGCAAAAAACTAACTAATGCACTTTTATCAACGCACATCGGTACCGAATATAGCAATAGAATATGATAACTGTAGAATAGAACAAGTAAAAGTTGCGAAATTTTTAGGTGTCCATATAGATAGCCAGTTGACTTGGAAATCTCAAGCAGAAGAAGCATATGCAAAAAACTGAGCGTATCGGCGTATGTCCTTCATAAGCCACAACAGTTGCATACCACGGTCTCGTAGCGTCCATTTTAAGATATGGAATAATCTTTTGGGGAAACTGTAATCTACGAGAACAGGTGTTCAAAGCCCAAAAACGTTGCATAAGGGCAATACTTGGCATGAAAATGACGGACAGTTGCATTCCTGTGTTAAGTCCCTAAAACTGTTAACGTTCCCGAGTATGTATATTTTAGAAATCGCACTCTTCGTTAAATGTAACATGAACCTTTTCACTTCAGTGTTGTCAGTACCTAGGAAGAGCTTACTAAATGTTGAGAGATGTAATACTGCTTTGTTCAAAAAAAGTGTTATTAGCCCATGCCAATAACACTTTTATTTTTTAATAACACACCCAATATTTTTTAATAAAGTACCCATTAAAACTAAAAATCACACAATTTTTTTTTAAAAGAGACTGACTTTACTATTGATTGAAAAATGCTATTATTCAGTAAATGACTTTTTAATTAATTTTAATTAATGACTTTTTTTTTAATTAATTCTAGTTAAATTATTCAATACGTATAAGTAGGTATACGTATTGAATAATTTAACTAGAATTAATTTTTTATTTATGTATTTTGGATGTGCTATCACTAATGTTTTAATGTTGTAATTTTTATTTTATTTCCATTATTTACTGTTATTATCAATTTAGTGAACAATTTAATTAATGTTTGCATGCCTTAAATAAGGTAGATTGTACAAGGCTCACCCATCTTATTGTAACATCTTATTTTATGTACCAGCAATCTAAACAAATAAAATTTAATTTACTTTACTTTTCTAGTATTTGTTTATTCAAGAAAAGTAATGCACGTTTTTTTTTGGGTATGAAACAAAATAGTTCTTCGTATACTCTTCCGAGGTATGCCTAGTTCCTCAATTCCAATGTGCACCATACATAATAGAGAAGGGTACCTATAGTATGTGGAAGTTTAAAATGCGTAATTACCTTATACATGAGGAGTTGTGGGAATGTTTGCAATGTCACAAAGATGAGGAGCGATCAGAAGGCACTAACAAAAATTTGGCTTACCCTTCAAATCATCTGCAATTACGCATGTCCGAAGTGCAACCACGACAGCAGAAGCATGGAAAGCTCTACAAAATGCTTATGAGTACAAAGGTATGGGTCGGCGTTTATGTTTAGAACCGAAGTTATACAGATTGAGACTTGAAGACTTTGATAATAATATTAAAACCGTATATCAATACTGTTATTTCCACTGCCCAAGATTTGGCGGATATAGACAAAGTAATAGATGATGCGTCCATTGCTGCTATTGTATTGGGAGGTTATATATTATGTCTCTTGTAAATAGTAATGTTAACGTTACCACCGAGCTGGTAAAGTCCAAATTACTAAACGAAATGTCCAAGGAAAGCTCGATAAAACTGGAGACAGCTATGAAGTGAAAGGATCCCTCTTCTGTTGAGTCAAAGGCAAAGAAAATTGTGTGTTATGGTTGTGAAGAACCTGGTCACAAGAGACCAAACTGTCATTTGAAGAAAAAGAAGGTCATGAAAAGGATGAATCGCACTAATAAGGACTCGACCTCTGTGTCTAACAGATGAATATAATTCATGAATGAAGCTGAAGACATGGAAATTGGTTGACAGAGACAAGAAAATTATACCATGGAAATGGGTCTATAAGTTAAAGAAAGACCCAGCAGGAAATGTTGTGAAGTACAAAGCAAGATTAGTTGCTAAGGGATCCAGACGCCAGGCCAGGTGCAGACTATTTTGAGACATTTTCTTCTGTCGTGGGGCACTCCTCTTTACGTACCCTACTGGCTCTCGCAGCCGAATTGGGTTTGAAGATGCGTCACTTGGACGGTGACACTGCATTTTTAAATGAAGATTTGCTAGAGAAAGTCTACATGGAGCAACCTCAAGGTTTTAAATTAAAAGGTATGGAGAACAAATTGTGTCTCTTACAAAAATCTTTGTATGGACTTAAACAAGCTTCACGTGCCTGGAATATAAAGTTAGATGAAACTTTATCATCTTTTGGTTTTGTGAAAACTCCATCTGAACCATGTGTGTATACCAAACTTTTTGGAAAAGAGTTGGTTACAGTTGCAGTCTTTGTCGATGACATTCTTGTTTTTTACAGTTATGACAATACGTTTGACATCGTCAAAAATGAATTGCAAAAATATTTATCGATAAAAGATTTGGGGTATTTACGCTATTATCTTGGTTTAAATATAACCAGAAAAAATGATGAAATAAAAGTACATAAGAAAAATTATATAAATAATCTTTTACAAAAGTTTGGAATGGAGAATTGTAAAACTTGTACAACTGCAATATCTAGAAAACTGGATTTCAATACCAGCAGTGATAGCGATCATAATGTAGAAGCATATCCCTATCAAGAATTAATTGGTTGCCTCATGTTCCTGAGTGTTAATACTCATCCAGACATCGCATACGCGACTAGTTACCTGAGTCAGTTCAATACTCGGTACAACAAGACTCACTGGTTAGCCGCGAAGAGAGTCTTACAATATCTAAAAGGCACTTTAGATTACTCGATTTGTTATAGAAAATCAACTATTGTAGGATTTTGCGATGCCGATTGGGCAAAATGAGATATAGATCGCCGTTCTTATACGGGTTACTGATTTAAATTAGCAGGCAGTCCGGTTTCATGGGCCTCAAGGAAGCAGCAAAACGTATCTTTGTCCTCAGCGGAAGCCGAGTATATGGCAATAACTGAAGCTACGAAGGAAGCGATTTATTTAAGGAGGTTTATCACTGAATTAATTTCAGATCCTATGGTAAGGCAAAAGTTATTACCTAATACCATAACTGTTTATACCAATAGTCAGAGTGTAGAGTTTGGCCTTAAATCCGGTACACCACCATAGGACGAAACATATATAGATACCAGATATCACTTAATTAAAGAAAAGATTAGTGATAATTCGGTAAACTTAAAATATATCAAATCAAGTGATATGCCCGCTGACATCTTAACTAAACGATTGCAGCATATGGCACATGGTAGATGTGTATTAGGCTTAGGTTTAGTGTAAGTATATTTTTACACGTTTACTTCAGTACTTAGTATACATTTTCATACTGTTTTCTTTTAATTGTTATATTTTGAGTCCATTTTTTTAATATGTTATATTATTCGTGAGAATTTTGATTAAGGGGGCGTGTTGTAATAATACTGCCTTTATAGTGTCCTTATAATGTATTCAAAATTCGTCTAATTCTATGTAACTAGGTTATTTGACACTTCAATAAAATAACAAACTTGATGAAACACATATTTTCTTTTCAAATACAAAATTACAACAATAGTTCTTTGCCAATGAAAGTGTTGTGGGAAATTATAATTATACCTTAAGCTGGAAATACCACAGTAGGTATCTACCAAGTCTAAGTTTACAATGTTGCGTCCCTAACATCGGGGTGCTTGCTTTTTACCCGACTGCGTGACGCAAAGGAGTGGTAATGTGTTTATCAGCCTATGTATGTATGTATGTCTGTATGTTCCTTTGAAGCACTATACAGACCAAACGCCTGGGCCGATTTTTATGATTCACACGTTAATCGATTCCTCTTAGTCCGGCGAGTGTCACTAAAGACATGACGTTAGTGAAAATTCAATATGGCGACTACTGTACGCCATATTATTTTTTTTTTTTTTCAAAACCTATCGAGTTGGATATCAAAATAAAGGGTTTTAAAAGGTGATTACAAAAATATATACAACATATATGCTTAAAAGCAATTCGACACAAAAATAACACCTACCAAGAACTAAATCGTCTGCGAAATCTTTCGCATTTGTAAACTAAAAAGCTGGAAATAAAAAAGTTATTTAAAAAAATAAAAAACCCGACTGCGGTAAAAAAACTTAAGTTTAAAAAAACTGAAAAGCTGAAAACAAGCCCATTTTAAATTAAATAAAAGTTGGAAGCAGGCGGGACCCATACCATTTTTATTAAATTTTCAAATTCAAATGGGTCCCGCCCGCTTCCAAGAAAGGTAAAAACATTAAAAACGCAAAATGTCGATTTCTTTGGAATGTGATATCAATGTAAATAACTTCGCTTATACGTTTTAATTCGACACAAAAACTTGAACATTACCTAATCTAAATGATAATGGCAGCTTACAAATGAGTCAGCCACCGATCATCGTACAGTGACTTCACGGTGCGCTGTCCGATCTGAGGAACTATTACAAAAGGCAACAGTTCTCACAGAAGCAACAATTATTACACAGATTACTATTATGATGAAGATTACTATTATTACAGGCGATGCGAGCATTCAATCGCTAGTCAATGTTCTCACTCATTGTCAATATCATTTGAATAACTTGGATCATGTTAAAGGCTATATTTATTGAACGCGCAATAGCAGGCTAACATAATAAAATTAAATAAATAAAAGATTCGTTCAATTACGATAGACCAGAATTAGATTAAAAACCTTTTGAATAAATCGATGGCTCCTAAGTATACTGACTCAACTAACAAATTTTGAAAATTGCACTTTTTAGTGTACTTATAAACAACAACAATTAACACGTTCGTGGACGGGTCTCAGTTTGAATTGTGTCCTAAAACGACACAATAAATTGCCATACAAATATATTTGGCGTTTAAATACGTTGTGTTGTATGTTATTAGATGTTTAAAAGTCAATATGACAGAAACGTTTTATCACGTCATCGTTTGAATGTACTAGTGATAATAGCATAATATAAATACTTATGATGTTTATTTGTCTGCAAATATTACGATTCGCCACTCCCGCGCTGATGGAACGTGCGCACCTCGCTACCGTAACACTGCCGCTCTGAGTGTAGTAGGGACGCAAGAGGCCCGGGGGACGTATAATCACGGTGTGCGTATGTGTGTAGTGTCGCCGCACATTATCAACAGCACAATTTTGAAACGGTTAAAATCAAAGTTCACGTGACAGTAAAGTTTTGAGTTTTCGATATGTTGTGACACAAGGTACAATTTAACGAATTATTGCTTTAAAATTCAACGTATATCAACGTCCTGCCGTAAATAATATTCTGTTTTTGAACGTCATCATACGTTGTGCCGTATTAAAATCTCAAATCATGACGTACCTACAATTTCGTTCTGTCCGCGAAAGTGTTAAATAACCACTAGCTCTTCTTATCGCCTTCCTGTAAAGTTATTAGAAGTAAAGTTGACTCAGTATACTTAGGAGCCATCGAAATGATATTTGCCTGTAGGAAAACCTCAACCGAAACACAACTCTGTGTTATGTAATATTTTCGGAACAAAAATAATTCTATACTTATCCCACATTTCGCCAATTCCACTTGTTTTATCCCATCCACGACAAAAACAGGCTGGTTAATAGATACTTTTGTGGACCATGACGCGCGACGGCGGCGGCGTCCGCAGAGCGGTGGAGAACAACTAGCCCTTAACACCGCTGACGCATGGAGCGTGAAATAATCAAATAGCATCTGTCCGTGGGAACTGAGTGAAACCGTGGGCTGGCGGCCACCGAAACAACCGTTTCATCAATATTTTATAGGTTTTATTGATTATTTTGCCCTCATTCCGAAGCTTCAGGAAAAACAAAACACTGTCAAAAACAGTGTTTCGGTAGGTTTACAACAAAAACGACAATCAACTTAGGTAATAAAAGACAAATTAAAATGAAAATAAAAACTTAATAACATTTTTGTTGTGAAAAAAAACAAAAATTACTTTTGACCCCGACGTGATTTGAACACGCAACCTTCTGATCTGGAGTCAGACGCGCTACCGTTGCGCCACGGAGTCGTTCAATATTCAGTCGAAATTTTGCTTGTATATCTCATTGTGTCATTGACGTCATCTCGTGACGCATAGTTAATGCTATGAAAATGGTATCTCCGCATCGAGCGATGACCTTGACTTATGTATGTTCGCACTTTAACACAACCTTTAGTTGTTAAAAGTGTTTATTTATTCGATATCCAATAAAAAAAAGGATTTTAATCCATTTATCTTGTTTCCGATAGGTATTAATTTAATCTTAGGAATTTATGATAATGATAAGTAGTCTATTTGGTGTAAAGTGGACGGCTCTTATCAAATCTACATAAAGATTATTTGATTAAGTACTATTAAGTATTAATTAGCAACCGTTAAATTAATAATGTTTACATAATTAAGTAGGTACTTACCTACCTAAATATATTTTCTAACGTATCTTAAAAGAATGTAAATCACATATCATTTCTACATTTATATCAGTCTGTAATATTGATGGTGTACCTACCTAATAAAGAATATTCTATTCTATTTTAAATAGGTACATAAATAGGTAGGTATGTGGTTTTAGTAGTCGTTGAACAAAATAATAAATTAATATTGTTCACATAGTACCTACCGACACCGACTAGCATTTCATTCGGAACTTGTGGGTTTTATATGAAACTAGCTGCGCCCCGCGGTTTCGCCCGCGTAAGTATTGATCCCGTGGGAATATCGGGATAAAGAGTAGCCTATATGTAATTCCAGGGTGTCAGCTACCTCCATACAAAATGTTCTGGGTGAAGAAGTAACAAACATATACACACACACTCACAAACTTTTACCTTTATAATATTCGTGTGATTGAAAAGATTGACAATTTCGGGTGCTGGCGTCTGTACCTACTCTGTACAGACGCCAGCACCCGAAATTGTCAAATTTTTCCAATCAACCTTGAACCTTATGCTTTAGCGATAAAGTTGAAAATCTATTAAAGAAATTTGACAGATTGTAGTACCTAGCTTGATGTGCTGGCGTCTGTACCTACCTACTCGTATGTACAAGTTATATTGCTTTGGAATTAATTTCAAACGTATCAATTTGGGGTTCAGTAATTGTTCAATGTTGGACAGCTTGCGTTGCCATGTAAGTACCTACCTACCTAGATTCGAATAGACAATCGTTTTTGCCTATTTCAAATCAAACTAATCTAATTGTACACAATCAGTCCTGACCTGAAACTATAAAAAGTTTCTGGACATAAGGTGGATAGGGAGTTTGACAGG
This sequence comes from Mesoligia furuncula, assembly GCA_916614155.1. NCBI lineage: Eukaryota > Metazoa > Arthropoda > Insecta > Lepidoptera > Noctuidae > Mesoligia > Mesoligia furuncula. The sequence continues at coordinate 28,116,583 of OU744809.1, forward strand.
TCTTTCCATCTAATTTCGCATCTTTTAACTTGACTCGCATACCCATTCCTACAAGTTATTCCGGTGTGAGGTAGAGAAGAAAATGAGATCCTTCAAAATAAACCTTTTTTCCCTTTTCTCTAAATTCCCGGAAATCACTTCCCAAAACATATCGTTTCCGGCAAATAACTGAACACTTGAACCTAAAGACTCACTCACTAACCGCGCCAATAAAACCTCTACTTTGAATACACTTAGACCCCCGCGGCCACGCGACCCCGCTTGCCCTCGCCTGGTCCTTCTTACCCCACTCTGCCCTTTCTTACCCGGAGGGGTACACTCGCATTTTTCACTGCAGTAAAGTACCCTCTGTCGAAAAAAATCGTAATCCTTGTTTAAAAGTAAAGTCATTTATCGCGGCGACACTGATCCGAGGGGTAGGCAGACAGCCAGATGTGTTGAGTCAGCTCGATCCTTTACAATTGTGAAAATGCAAGTTTGTGAGTTTATACCGATTTTACGTCTTGTAAACTAAGGTTTCTGTTGAAATCCGACAAAACGTTGTACAGTTTATAAAAATTAAAATCTTATGACGTGGTCAGTTGGTAGGTATAGAAATAAGTAGTAGGCAAAGAAAACATCTAAAATAACGTAAAAATATTCACTTCAACTCGTTGAAGAAATTCTTTAAGTTTTATAGTGATTTTATGGATCAATAATTATAATGATTAGGTTTTAATGGCCTGCTAGCGACTGATTTGCATAGATAGTATTAGCCGTTTATGCCGTTAGAGGAACATAACCGCGTAGGTATTGATAATGGGCTACTAAAAGCATCGCTTATCTTCATGCTAATTGTCGAGCTGCGCGAACTGTCACTATAAATCCACTCGGCTGCCTAGTAATGGGCTTATCCTATCTCCAGCTTTGACGACCTTGTTTTTTACTACTCCAACTTCTAATTTAACGAAACGCATTGATATTATACCCATGCATCGCAATGACCCAAACACACTATGAGCCAAAACTCATAGCATACTGATCCCTTTTGCTAAATTCAAGTGAATTTCTCCAAAACTACAGTGGCACTCGGAAACCTTCGGCAATGTTCGTCAACCTTTCGGCAGCGGGCTATGAATCAGTGAAACCATAAAGCTAAGTGGCACAGTGAGGGTGTACACGCGCTGGGCGGGACAATGACGAACAATTCTATTTATTGAATGCGTTTCGCGGGAACTGCCGCCACTGCACACTGCCGGGAGGCAAGTGGGTAATTTGATGAGGAGCACAAAACGGTGGTGGTGGGTATTTATCAATCTTTGATAAATGTTTAACGTTTGCTTTCATTAAGGGTTTTTGTGTTATTTAATAAAAATAACGCAGTGGACATAATAGGTATAATACATGGGTTGATAGAAAACGCAGTAGGTATTTTATACTCTTATCTTCTTCTTTCTTTCTTTTATACTTTTATCTCTAAATTTTGTCTGACCCATTACCGCAGAAATGGATGAAAAACAATTCGTTTTTGAATGAGAATGAGCTTTGAGTTCCATTTCATTCTAGGGATATTCAAAACCAACACATCAAACCAAAGATGTTCATTAGGTACACAATGGCTGCTTCACGCAAACGGATTTTCATTTAAATGACCAATAAAATGAGAGTACACAAAAGCAGTGCTCATTTTATGATCTCTTTAACGCGCAATAAATCCGGGCCAGTGTCTCGGAGCGCTGTGGGGCTCATCTTGAGGGGGCATCCCTATGTCCCTGTGCTGACGGAGAGCTTAGCACACCCCTACGTCAAGTGGGTTTAAAGACACGCTGATATTCAGGGCAGGGATGCACAACACAACGATGGACGAAGGTCGGTATTTTAAGTGCACAGTATTCTTAATGAGACTATATTCTGAAATGTAGTTTGGGTCCATTACTTTAGCTCATAAAGTAATTGCCGTTACATCTGGACCAAGTCTAAGAAGTTTTAGTAAGCCTTGCCTTCGATAGCCTTATCTGGTAATTTACCGTTCACTTATTACGGATAAAATAATAAAAGTATACCTATTGTTAATATTAATTATGTGCATACTAAGTACTTTCCTAGTTTTTTTACGACAGCATTTTTAACTCCTGGTTTTCCTTGTTCTTCAAAGGCTCTTAAATTTCTTTCATCCCTATTGCCCTAAGCATGTATCTCGGTTGCTCCCGTGTACGTCACGAGCTGGCACCACGTGTGAGGAATGTACTCATAACGACCATCGCAGTATTACACCGGCCATCATATTTTATTCGGCACTTCGTCCTAATGCCCGCTAAGGTGTGCTGATACAAATATAAATAAGAACAGCTTGCACGGATTGTCTCTTCGTTGGGCCTCTGTTTACTTTTATTGTTTTTCATAGAAACAGACTCCATAAATCAGCTTTTATTAGAATACTTAAGATCTTATAGAGACTTGAGAAGTGAGAAATGCATGACTAAGTACAAACCTCAGTCAATCAGTTTTTTTTTGTCTGTGCTAAAATACCAATCAATCCGATCTAAATCCAATCCCAATCTCTTTGATTATACCTACGTAGTGCAGCGAAAAAAAGAAAAACACGGACTGTCTTCACCATATTACGATTCATAATGTTATCCTTTTATGATTCCTTAAACCAAAGTGGTATTTTTATGCCCCCTGGTCAAAGGAAACAATGGCATCATCTTCTGTGCAAAATAGTTAACAAATTCTATTGATGACAAAGACTGGATACGTTGAACTGGATGTAGCGAAAGCTAGTTGGCAATGGAATTCAACAGATAGCCGAACAAGGCGTCAAGTACGCGCCGCTCTCAGCAAATACATAGATGTAGTGTAGGGTAGGCTATTATTAGGGTTCTTTACAAGTAGGTACACCAATAGATACGACATCGGCACGGTCGAGTTATCGACATTTACGTTAATTGTATATTACGACGATGTAATAAATTGTTAATTTCACACACGCCACATGTGCTACAACGTCTAATTGCTGCAATTAGTCGTGCAATTAGCTCTCCTAGTAATAATTATAATTATCTCCGTGTACCTACACTTAAAAACTCCTCATCAGATGTAATGACGAATAAAATTTTAATCGATTCGTATAAGCACTCTACTATAAACTTATAAGGAAAACACAACAAAGTGAAGATAGTAAACTTAACTTAGACATGCCAATTTTCCATGCAACCTTGTGGGAGGCAAAACGTATGCACAACAATCGCAGTAGCCAATGATAAACCCTACAGAGAACTTTTGGTGCAACTTACAAGCGGTTTCTAATCTTTTTTGATCAGAAAAATAATAATATGCTGTTAACCAGTCTTTTAAAATTATTAGATGTGGTCAGGATGGTCAGTTTTCCTCCACGTAATAACACTGCTCATCAACCTCTCACAATAAATCAATTTCAAAATCATAGCTTTCACCACGATATAATATACTTAAGTATATTTTAAATTTCCGCGACATGTTCTAGAATATATCTCTTCATCTTATACGATTGCATCAGTGATAAGTTATCATTAATTGAACTAACCTTCCGTCGCGTGTCAGGGCTCCACAAATCGTCAGGCGCAATGTATCTAACACGCCTTACATCAAGATTGATAAAATCTGATAAATCAGCCTTTCTTCCGGCATGCGGCAGAAGGATTCAGCTACTAAATGAGCAACATGGTCAACGTCGCTGTTCGGTTAGAACACGCAATGTCTTATGATTGAGTTCGTTGATTAGTGTTTATCGCCTAATGGTGTTATTCTCATTTCCAGTTTTACCTTCTACATCCTAAATTCCTAACTATGTATGTATAATATCCATACTAATATTATAAATTCGAAAGTAACTCTGTCTGTCTGTATGTTTTCACGCCTAAACCACTGAACGGATTTCGATAAAATCTGGCGGAGAGATAGATTACATCCCGGAAAAGTATAAAGGATAGTTTTTATCGACATACTTACCTCGCGGGCGAAGCCGCGGGCGGAAGCTAGTAATATTATAAATGCGAAAGTAAGTGTGTTTGTTTGTTACCCTTTCACGCCTAAACCACTGAACCGATCATCCTGAAATTTTGCATATACGTTGTCAGGTGTACAGAAACTGACATAGGGTACCTTTCATCCCGAAAAAAAGTGCTGTTCCCGAGAAAAAAACAATAATGTTATTATAATAATAGATGGCGCCACGTATCGTTCGAACGGGATCGACACTTATGCGGGTGAAACCGCGGGGCGCTGCAGTTTTCAATAATTTGGAAATCTTAAGGTGTGCTTTCTTCAAAATCAAATTGGAATGCCTATTTCAAGATTTTTCCTGAAAACTTCAACTCCTATTTTCTCTATTTTATAACACAGACATAAGTAAAGGAATATCACATGAGAGAAGAATACCCGCTCCACAACATGTTGAAAGTCGTCAGCGTGTTGGAGTCAATGAGATGCACTCAACACGTCCCACGAGTGTCCATGTTTACAAGTGCTCCTGAGTGGCGACGTACCAGGCGAGCAGCGGAAGGCAACAGTTAACACTATTTTAAGTACTACGACAGTACAGCGCTCGTCTCTGGACGGAAGTCTTATTATGTTGTACTCCAGTAATAACACAGAATTGTGCATATTTGCTGTTCAAAAGGAATTGCAAACTTCGATGCTTCAATCTAACCAGATGGAACTGAAAGTGAATATTTTACACGGATCTACCGCCACCTGGGCGAACCATCATTATGACGGGAAAATATCGATATCTGCATATTTTGGATTGTTATTTTTGTCTTTAAACACATCGATTTAAATATTGGTGTTGCTGATCAGTTTAACTTATATTCTGGACATAGGTCGCCAAATCTCGATCCTTCCGCGTGTTGACCAACACTAACCCCAAGGTAAATTATATCAAATCCGAATTAATATTCATAGCCTGCCCGTTGTTAGAAGCCCACGCTTTGTGTCCAATAGACTCGGCAAACAGCGATTATCTGGACACGTGGACACACGAACAGCCGGACATAGTTGGACAGTACGGCACGCGGGACCGTGCGACGTGCGCCGGACATCTCGCCGACCGCTGTCCGGGAAAACATGGTGTTTGTGAAAACTGTGAAGTGTCATGTGATAAAGCTACAACACTAAGATGTACCTTTAGTTCTTACACAACTTCTTACTTGTCTACTTCTTCGCTAAACGTCTAAACCTCGGCCGCTCACTAGCTCAAAACTATTTTGGATTGTATACTAGCACTGCACGATAGAGTATTTGCTCAATTATGACATCGACTGGAAAGATAGAATGTCTAGTTTTACAACAATATCGTCACGGGACCAATAAGCGTTTCACGCCTCTCTGAAGGGGTCTAGCCTGCAGCACGTAATAAAAGAAGAGACTATGACAATAATAATTAGTGGGTACTTAAATGTAATAAAATGTTAAGCAATTTATTTAATGAATGTTGCTGTATTTACACGGATCTTTAACGAGTTACTGTAAAGATTAACTTGTGTACAATCTTAGTTAATAGCAGTACGTAATGTATCGTAAAAGCCCCGCCGTCTCGCCGACACCGGCCGGGACACAGCTCAGAGCCCGGTATCTCACTAGATAAGTGTGAAATTATACGCACACAATGTTAGTGTCCGTAAAATATCTACTAGTCGTTAATCTTTTACTAACTCTAGCGATACTAGTGTCTCCAAGTATTAGTGCCTTATGACTGGCCATGTTCAGGTAGGTTTGAAGATGTTGAAAAGAGTTGTAATGAGATAGAAGGTTTATTACGGAACTACTCTTGATATCATAATTCCGAGAAAAGATGAGAATATCTCAAGACTTTCTTGAGGAACATAATATCAAGGCATGCTATTAAATAAGCAAACTTCAAATCAGAGAACTGACGCCAATTACTCAAATATTTTTCCTTTGACAATAACTGTTTGATAATAGGTATGGTCTGTTCCAAAATATCTGATAAAAATGTAAACAAATAGATTAGAAATTGATTAGAAAACGTACCCGTGGATGCCAATTTGTAATGTCACTTACCAATTGAGTGTTATGATAGAATTATTTGAATACTTTAACCTGAAAATATAATTTTAAATCACGAACTTGTTTTTCATTTGACATTGAGGTATTTTATAACCTCAATTTTCTTCGATAACTTTCAATAGCAATTTAATAATGTTATTCAAACAATAATTCTTGGAAAAAGTAGTGAAATATGAAGTTGAAACCTTCTAAATACAGATGATTGTGTCACTAATTCCATCGATTTTGACAAGCTCTTGTTTACATTTTCATCAAATATGTTTGGAACAGGCTATACCTACATTAGGATTGTTATTTTGGAACAGTGATGTGAATGTGAATACCTGTGGTAAATAAACATTGCGTTATAAATAGAGTCCGTAATGTGTCTGTCTGTGTAACGTCCATACTGAGTGCTCGATCTGACTCACAGGAGACTAGCGTGCCATTGAAGATGAAGGAAACTCTGTTCTGTTCATGTGTGATTGGTCAACCCATATTTGTGGATAGTACACACGGCGATATATCATGCTATATATCTATGCTCGCATTGTATAGGTTTTTCGTACAATGAGAAGTCTGCTTATTCTGGCAATGTATAGCTTCACATGTCGCCGTGCGCACAAAAACAACCTTACAAACATCTCTGCCTCTTCAATAAATTAGACGTATTTATGCAAAAGGGAACCAACCCACAAGTAGGTCAAAATTGAGTTAAGTATACAGAAACCTTTTAAATTGCACCTTCTATCGGCCCTGTAAAGATCATAGTTGTCTGATTACTCTTTCATATCAAAACATTATGTCGACAAGGATACCAACTCATATATTAGTAGTTTCCGAATAAAATAAAAAGACCCATGCTGTATGGTAATGTTAAGAAATGCAAGTCTTTGTGGTTATATTGTTTGACAAAGAACCATGTCACATGGTTCCGCATAAAACATATTTATATGATTTAACAAAAGAGATCATGCGGTTTGGTTCCAGTTTGCATAATAAAATTGCCGTTAGCCTAAGCTTTGACAAAGAACCATGTCACATGGTTCCACATAAAGCATATTTATTTTAATTTACAAAAGAGATCATGCGGTTTGGTTCCAATTTGCATAATAAAATTGCCGTTAGTCTATGAGATTCATATCACATGGTTCCTTGGGAAGGGAACCAATCCACACAATCGACAGTTTTGAGAGACAACGATTTTTAACAGAATGTTGTGAAGAAAGTAAACTGTTCATAATATTATAATAGGATTACCTTGCAATATAGTGTAAAATACTGCATTTTATAAATCTATGTGAAAAAAAAAGAGTTTTTTATGTAAAAAGTCTTTTTTTTAATTATCTCTTGTTCCTTGTTGCAAAAAACTTTATATTTGGGTTGGTTCTTTGTTAAAATGTATAAACATTTGAATATCATTAGTAAAAATAACAAAAACTCAGGTTTTTTAAGGGAATTTTATTGAAAAATAACTTAGATACCTAAATACTTATATAATCGGCTCAACTGGCTCCAAATGGAGCGAGTTGAGAATCAATCAATCAATCATGTTTATTGTGGATCATAGGTACAGAACAGTACAGTGATGTTGATCAGCTATGTCCCGCCTTTTGGGCATACATGAGAAACCAGATGGGTCAAAATTTTTAGCTTGAGAAAGCTAAGTACTAATTTTATTATTATTTTCACTCATCTGGTTCATCTACCTCGAAATCAGGTTGCCCTGAAAAACTTTCCAGATCATCATCAAGTCTCCCACAAGATTAATATAAAAGCCATGGGAGTCTTTAGGAATGAGATGCAGAAGGCTCTTCGGGTCCTTTAACATAGCCTTGGGAACAGGCTTCCCGTTTTGCCAAAGAGGTTCCATTACCTCTCTAGTAAGAACAAAAGTTGGCCTACCGCGTAATTTCCTCCTTTTTGAGCATCATTTCCCTTGTGTCAAGCCAAGACACTTTATGAGCAGCCTCTCTAAAACATGCTTGATTATACAAGAGCCTACCTCTTGAGCACCGCGGCCTGCTTCACCTTCTACCCACACATTGCAATGAGCTTCATCATTGCTCCCGGTGTGAATACCTAAATTGTATACCCAAAGTTGTCTTTGGGTTTCTATCCAGGTTTCTGGTGAAGCAGGCCGCGGTGCTCTAGAGGAAGGCTGTTGTCTAATCAAGTATATTTTAGAGAGCATTGGGAGCAACGTGAAACGCCCAATCCTATGGAGTGATTCGTGCGGTGACCAAAACCGTAATATAAAATTGGTTATGATGCTAAAAGCTGTGCCTTATACAATTTGTAGAATCGGGACACAGCTTTCTTCCCAACAACAATGATTTCGGAAAAAATTAATCTTCCTTAAAAAAACAACATGTTATATACACAGCTGATGATTACAATCATGTAACGTAACGTAATCAGCCTATAACGTTCCCACTGCTAGGACACAGGCCTCCTCTCAGTGAGAGGGAGTGGGCTGTAATCCACCACGCGGGCCCAGTGCGGGTTGGTAGATGTCACATGTCTTCGAATTTTTGGTTCTGGGACATGCCGGTTTCCTCACGATGTTTTCCTACACCGTTTTGAAAGCAGTGGTGATGAAATAATTTACACGAAGTAAAGCGCCTGTCTGGGACTTGTACTATTTATTTTGAGGTCTGGGTTCGAACCTACGACCTACAACTCGTTAGTCGCGGCTGTTACCACTGGGCCACCACTGCTCCCTATTCCTGTCTTCATTGAAGCTGGAAAAAAACATAACAAATAGGAAGAAAACTGTAGATGGTCTTAAGGTGTCTTGGCTTAACGCAAAGGAAATAATGCTCAAAAAGGAGGATGTTCACGATTTGTATGAGGTCTAATTTGTCCGAGGATTATAAAAAAGGTTAACATTAAAAAAAAACCCAACTTAGGCCAACTTTTGTTCTTACGAGGGAGATAATGGAACCTCTTTGGCCAAACGGGAAGCCTGTTCCTGAGCCTAAGGTAAAAGGCCTGAAGAGCCTTCTGCACCTCATTCCTAGATTCCCATGGCTTTTATATTAATCTTGTAGGAGACGATAGAATTGAGGATGATCTGGAAGGTTTTTTAGGGCAACCTGATTTGGAGGTAGATGAACCAGATGAGCGAAAATAATAAAATTAGTAGCTTTCACAAGCTACAAATTTTGACCAATCTGGTTCCACAACTCGCTCCATCTGGAGCGAGTTCAGCCGATTATGTAAGTATTTAGGTCTCCAAGTAATTTTTCAATAAAATTTCCTTAAAAAACCTGAGTTTTTGTTATTTTCACCAATAATATTCATGTATATATTGTAACAAGGAACCAACCCACATTTTAGGGTTTTTGCAACAAGGAACCAGAGATAATTTATTAAAAAAAAGACACTTTTTACATAAAAAACTCTTTCTTTTTAACATAGATTCATAAAATGCAGTATCTTACACAATACTGCAAAAAAAAACCTATTATAATTATGAACAGTTTACTTTCTTTACAACATTTTGTTAAAAATCGTTTTATCTCGAAACTGTCAATGTGTGGGTTGGTTCCCTTTTGCATAAGTACGTCCAATTGTTCACAAAGCTACTGCATGTTTGCATGTAGTTACCTACATAATTATTTATTATAATGGCAATCCGCAAATTATTAAATAAAATTATATTAATAAAAAATAAAACTAGACAAAACATCATATTATTATTCTCATGTCACTGAACTCCACACATAGGTACTGGCATGGTGGTCTTACGTTACAATTAATGTGGGATGAAAACCTTCTCTGGTTTAAACGATATGGACTGGGACTGTGTTTCTCTTGACGATGCGATGCAATAATTTGCAAACATCAGTGGGGCAATTCCCGTAATTTTGATAACGTTCACAGTCTGATCTCAGTCCTCAATCTGTCACAAATACCTCTAATTTCCCTACATTTTTGTCAAATGTATGACAATAATTGTTGCTAAGATGAGATTGTGACTTGAATTTGAACATATTTGTTCAATTCGTTGCAACCTCACAGAGCAACAGACAGTTGTGAACTTTTTCAGACGTAGCCTGTGTGAGACGGCCCCACGCGCGCAATATCCGATAATATCAAAGAATAAAACTGTCAAAACCCATTTATATGAATAATGCCGTCTTCCAGGATATTTTTTAATAATCATCTTTTACAATTTGAACCTTTTCTTTTCAAAAACAAAGTTTATTTTTCCATGGGGTGTGGTCGTGAAGTGAGTTAACTGCTATTTTTATGGAGCGTATGGTAAGTGGCACTTATGTCGGTTTAGGGAAGTATGAGGGACAGCTTTATGGTGAGATTTAAATTGTATGATGGGCACATTCACGGGGTCGCTGCCGGGTGGGAGTCTGGGGTTGCCACGTAAACTGTTAAAATATTACTGTTTAAAGTCGATTGTCATGATAAAAGTCGTCGTAAAAGGTCTTCTACAAAAAAGTCAATTATAATTTTGTCGTGAGCTTTTGATCCACTGTTTACGTTATCCAGACTTACCTATTACTATCTAACTATGATTATTTGTACTTTGCCAAGTTATTTAAATATTATTTTATATTAATGAAAAAAGTTCCAAACATTTTCCACGAGTTACTTTTCCCACAAGTACTCACAACATGTTTACGATTATTATACTTACCTTTCTTGGTTTGTGCGCAATTACTTGTAACACTGAATGAGCCCTGTTGCTCTACCGACTAATAATTATATACCTATGTAAATCCAGCTGCAGCACGATAATATCATAATGAAGTATTATAATTAGCTGCAATTATTGCCTACATAATTGTATCCTCGTAAGCTGTAGTAAGGGCTACGGCCGTCACTATAACATCTCAGTCGTAACTCGCAAGCTTCGAACAGTAAGTGGTGAGATCATTTAGTGCCCATAAAGAAAATCCTATTTCCTGGACCTAACAAATTGGCACCAGAGCCAATAATAACTGACTCAGAACCTTTCAGGGTTCATTAACAGTAAGGAGTACTATTATCATAATTGTTTGAAATAAATGAACAGCTAGCAATTTTCCACGCCATTCCGGCACTTGGCAAAGTAGTTAAGATGTACCTTGTGGGGCTGTTCACATTACATAATGTTTTTTTCAACACACTTGCTCGTAAAGTGGCTCTTATTGAATCGCTTTTAGGTCCATAATGCAGTGTATTAAAAACGCGTGCTTTTTCTTTACTTTAATCCACATGTGCTTTATTTCCACAGGTAACTATTTACTAGTCGGAGATGCGCGCTTTTTTAATCTCATTAATTCACTTTTTTTTTAATAGTCTGTATTGTCCTTGGTCCCAAAATTAACCTTAAGGTGAATGCGCAGGGACCTCGGACAATTTAAGGTGAATGCGCATTGTCCGAAAAAACCTAAGAAAATTTGAATTTCGTCTACCGCGAAATTCAAATTTTCTTAGGTTTTTTGCAATTTTCAGGTCAGTGTCAGGTTTGTATCTTGATCAAAATATGATTTGCGACTCTAACAGGTACCTACATCTTTACAGAATTATAATCATTCGAATCATTAATATATCTTTCTTATGGAAAAGTTCTTAGGGAAAAAATCTAACTAGAAAGATTCTATTCTAATGACTATAATTCTGTAAATACATATTTTATTTTATTTTATTTTATTTTATTTCTTAAGAAAACTTACAGCTAGGATACAGATAGTTGACAGTTAGTGAAAGAAGGCCAATTAAAAGTTTTCACTGACAGTATTAGGGTAGCACAAGAAACAGTAGACAGGTAAGCGAAAGCAAGAATAAGTAAGCACTCGGAGAGAATTAAGAAAAGACTGGACAGCGGGGTAACTGCGTAACACACCATCAGTAGCAATAGGTTTCACTTTGACAGTTCAACATACATTGCGTGATTTACGTTGTTGAGCAAACACATTTTTCGAACATATGGAGCAATAGATTAGCAATATGCTTCAAAATGATTCAAATTGATAGTAGTAGTGTGTTACGCAATTAGGGTGCAGGTTTTAGTGATCTTCAAAGAAGTTTTTACACAGTATTTTTTTTAGTTTAGGAACACTGGTGGAGAATAAATCAAGATCATCAACACTCTGACACATCGAGTTGTATGCCCTGCTAGCTCTTATCATATAAGAGTTTTGTCGATATATGCACCGCACTGAGGGAACATACAGAGGTTGATGATTCCTTAAGGTGAAGGATGGAACACGCAGCCCAATTTTGCTCATCAATTCAGAACAGTCGGTTGAACCATTTGCCAAATTGAACAAGAATACCATGTCAGCAATTTTTCTCCGCTCAATTAGTGGAAGAATGTGAAACTTCCTGCAGCGGCTGTAATAATTAGGCAAATAGGTTTTGGATCTAAACTGAATGTACCTCAAGAATTTCTTTTGAATACTTTCGATGCGATTGACGTAAATATTATAAATAGGATTCCATACTGGTGAGCAGTATTCGAGATGACTGCGTACAAAAGCACAATAAAGAATTTTTAGTGTTTTGATATTTTTAAAATCAGCTGATATCCTCAAGATGAAACCTAATGCTTTAGAAGCTTTTTTAATAATATTATCGATGTGTGTGTCAAAAAGAAGTTTCGAGTCGAAAGTGACGCCTAAATCTCTAATCGTATTAACTCTGGCTATTGGAGTGTTGGCTAGTTTGTAATCGTAAAGAATAGGTTTAGGTTTACGAGTGAAGGTACATGTATAACATTTCGAGACATTTAGATCCAAGCGGTTGGCCGTACAGTACTCTTGGAATCTGTCCAGATCATGTTGAAGACGTTCAGCATCTTCGTAAGTACTGATTTCACTTAGAATCTTCATGTCGTCCGCAAACAAAAGAACTGTAGAGTTAGAGAAACATGAAGAGACGTCATTGATGAAGATGTTGAATAACAAGGGTCCCAAAAGCGATCCCTGTGGAATCCCTGAGGGGGTAATCATAGTTCTTGATGTGTACCCATTAAGAACAACAGTTTGGCATCTGTTGGCCACATAAGATGAGAACCACCTGAAGAGATTACCACTGATACCTATAGCCAATAGCTTACGCAAAAGTATAGCATGATCCAAGCGATCAAAACACTTGCTGTAATCTGTGTAGATTACATCTACTTGTGTGCGATGAGCCATACATTCAGACAAGTAGTCACCACAAAGAATGAGATTGGTGGTTGTGGACCGACCTCGCTGGAAACCATGTTGGCGGTCACTGATGCTTAGTTTAAGACAAGCATAAAGCTGCTTGTAAATTATTTTTTCCAGGATTTTAGCGAAAATGCATAGTTTTGATATGGGCCTGTAGTTTTCCACGAGGTTTCTAGGGCCTTTTTTGTGGATCGGAGTGATTAACGCCGACTTCCAAATTGTAGGTACCTCACCTAAATTTAGGGATCGCCTGAATAGAAGTGAAAGAGGAGCAGTCAGACTTTTGGCACAGTTGAGTATAAAAACTGGCGGAATATTGTCTGGTCCTGCAGATTTAGATAAGTCAACTCCTTTAAGTAGATTGAATACTTCTAATTCATTAACTTCGACTGAATGTATGTCCGAAACAATATCACTCAAATGCATGTTTGAACCCTGCGCTTGGTCAGTGGAAAGATTATCGTCACCGTTGATACCACTAGGAGAACTGAGAAAGTTAGAAAAGAAATAGTCGCCAAACATGTTGCAGATATCCTCTCCTATACTTGACGTGATGTTTCTATATATAAGTAAGGAAGGATAAGCATTAATTTGATTTTTTGATTTTACATACGACCAAAACGCTTTGGGGTTCTTAAAAATGTCTTCTTCAATTTTTGTAATATAGCAGCTAAACATTTCACTTTCAACATCCTTGGCACGCTGTCGGAGCAAAACAAAAGACTCATGATCAGACAGGTTTCCGTATTTCTTAAATTTTGCGTGGTACTTCGCTTTTTCTTTTAGAATTTTTATAAGAGGCTGTTTGAACCAGAGAGGGTATTTGCTGCTTGGAACTACCGTCTTAATTGGTACAAAAGAATCACGTAGTTCATTGACTGTGTCATAGAAAAATGATACGGCATCTTCGAGTGTCCTAGTGCTCACTTCGTTGAGCCAGTCGATCTGGCTTAGCCGGTGATTAATGGCCTTATAGTCGGCCGATCGATATAAAAATTTTATACGAGGACGCGCAGGAAGAATATGAAGTTCCACGAAGTCAGCAGACACACAGAGAGCCCTATGGTGTGGATCTTCCGGCACCAGAGGATCGGCACAACTTGCTACTGAAACCTCGCTATTAGATAAAACTAGATCTAGTATTTTATTGTTTACATTTACGTGCGAATTATATTGCGAGATATTGCAGACTGTAAAGCTATCAAACAAATTGACCTGAACATGACCTTGGATATTACTAGGGCAAACAGACTGACCATCAGCATCTGGTTCCCAGTTTATATTTGGAAGGTTAAAATCGCCAAGAATTAAAAATTTATCAGCTGGATGCTTCTGAACAATATCTGTTAGGCTATTAGAATAATTAATTAACTGACCTGCTTGGGAGTGGCCAAGATTTTGGTTGCAGATATACACTACACAAATATGCATTTTATACGACACTCGCGGTCTTTTCTTGTGTAGGGTGAGAGTAACCCACAAGTCTTCGGCAGAGGAGAACCATTCACTACGGACATCGCTGATAAGTTCACGTCGCACTGCAATAAGTACACCACCCCCCAAAGTTTGTTTCGTGCTAGAATAATTTCTATCACGCCTCCACACTGTGTAACGGTCGTCAAACAATTCACTGTCTTTAATACCCTCAATAAGCCATGTCTCAGTTAAGCAAATGATGTCGTAGAAATTAACACACACATTACGATAGAACATTAACGTTTTTGTACGCAATCCCCGAACATTTTGGTAAAATACACTACAATGCGTTTCAAATAAGAATAGGATCGACTCAGCGCCATGTTGTGACGTCATAGCTGTCAAATCGAATAAATTGGGTAGGGTGAGCAAAACAAGATATTTTTTTTAATAACATTAATTATTTACGAAAACATTTTTTTTTTCAATTCCGCTCATGTCTGCATAACTGTTTGAGTGGTCATCGTCAACAAATGACAACAATAACAAATTTAACAGGAAACCACCACGTAACATACAGAATTAACGAAAGAAACAGTAACACTCTACAAGCACTCAGTCTCACGAAGAAGCACACCAACAAACACAAAGCATATAACACCCAACAACGACAAGATGGCGGCTGGCATCTTCTTTACTTTCTGGTGAATTGTTGTCAACAATGAAAATAAGAAAGAAAGTAGCATAATTAAAAAACAAACTAATTATGACTAGTTTTTTGATGTTTTTTTCACTTTGATTTATCTAAACAAAAAAAAAAAGATATTGATACGCAAGTAAGTTTTCTTTGCAAACCGTACTTTTCAATCAACTTTTGACAGATAGAGGTCATTGACGTTCCTATTCTTATTTGAATCGCATTGTAATAGGTGACATCGCAAACAGAAAGATTAACAATGAATAGTGATTCAATAGAAATTGTAATGTGAGGTACATTCAGTTTAAAGCAAAAAGATAAATTATGATACATTAAGAAAATGAGCGAGATCAAGCTGATTACAACCTTAAATTCATGCAAATAGGATTCAATAGAGAAATAGGTATGGTCAACACCGAGCGATAAGAGAACAAAAGGGCAGCGGTAAAGGAATGCGCACAAAAAAATGGCACCAGTATTTCTCAAACTATTAGCGCAATGCGTGCGAGTATACAAGTACGACAAATTATAAAATTGACACAACATTTTTAATTGAGAAACTTTTTTAAGTCCCGTTCCGTTTTTATATGATGGGTTGGAGAAGTGGTATTTTTCTTTAAAAGGATTTTGCAACCAACTACCCAAGTGTATAAAAAACCTTGTTCTTTAGCAAGCTTTTTCGTTTTGTTCAACAGCATTTTGTTCTCAAATGTTAGATGATCATTGACGTAGATGACACTGTCGGACTGCAGACCCAACTTGCTTGCAGTTATAGATGCTTTAAGTTTTTTAGCAGCGGCCACGAAATCATTTTTGAGGTATCTATTATGAACTGAGCAAATGATATTTTTATTCTGTTCGTTGTTTCGCATCGGTACTCTCGCAATGAAGTTTATCTGTTCTTTAGGGATACTGCATCCAATGATATCTCCTATCTTGCCAATGATTGCGAACAGATTTTCTGAGTTGGTTGATGGAACACCCTTAATTTCTAAGTTGTTCATTCTTGACCTTTGCTCAGTTTCGCGATGTAGATCTTCAATTTTGGAGCATCGATCATGTAACGCCGCCATCTCCTCCTTAGTTTTCTTAAGGCAGTCCACCTCACTCTCCAACCCCGACACCTTGTTGGCCAATGTCTCCACCGAATGGTCCAGAAACTCGACATCTGTTTTAAGACTGGAATACTCCGATCTGATCGACTTAAGCTCCGCCAGTTCCGATTGGATAGCTTTCACGTTTTCCATTAAAGCAGGCAAGTTGTCCATCTGCGCTGAGAGGGCCTTCAGTTCTGACATAATAGACTCCATGTCAGCTGTTACGGGCGCAGCTGCAGCTGCAGTTGTGGGGCGAGGGCTGGATGCTGCCGAGGATTTGCAATTACTGCACTTCCACGTGTTCTTACGATCCCCCAATTTCCTCCATCCTCCTTCAGTTATCCCAGCGCAGGGAAAGTCAAACTGTCCCAGGCATCCCACGCATTTAGCGCCGTCCCTACTCTCAACTTGGCAACGCTTGCACTTGAACATCTTGTGTAGGTGTGGAAAACTTTGAGAATCGTAGTCAGGTAATTAGTCATACACCGAGTCGCGAAGTGTATGCGTGCGGCCGATTTGCTGTCTACCGTATGTGTGTATATACCGTATATACAGAGCGTTAGGTTAAACGAGGGACATACTTTGAGGGGAGTTAGTACTCATGAAAATGAGCAACTTTTACTATGGGGCCGAACCTGAAATCGCAAAAAAAAAAAATCAGCTGTTCAGTACATTTTGACGAGCTATGCGAACATAAATGTAGGAAACGGCTGATTTTTTTTCGCGATTTCAGGGTTAATCCCATATTAAAAGTTGTTCATTTTCATGAGTACTAACTTCCCTCAAAGTATGTCCCTCGTTTAACCTAACGCTCTGTATATTATAGTCGCGAATCATATTTGATCAAGATGCAACCTGATACTGACCTGCAAATTACAAAAAACGTAAGAAAATTTTAATTATCCACCTAAAATTGTCCGTGGTCCCTACCCGAAACAAAACGGAAAAGACCCTGACTGGCGTTCTATCATTGCGGATTCTCACTGAACTAATGTAGGTATATTTCTCTATGCCAATTGTACTTTCTAATTCCATACTATCTAAACTACAATTGTTTTTTTTTTACAATTGTTTTTACATGCTCTGTGGTCAGTGCTTTTATTTACACTTGCGCGCGCATTGCTAGTGCTGGCTATGCGGAAAGACAAAACCAGCGCGCCATTTTCCATACAAGTTAATATTTAACAATACAAGTCTGTTTTTTTCCTCGCAAGTGTGTTGAAAAACGTCGTATGAAACGCGTGTGCATCGATCATTAGACTCTCGGCTTTCTTATCGCACTCGCCTGCGGCTCGCGCGAATAATACCGCCTCGAGCATAATGATCAACATAGCACACATGTATCATAATGTACTATTATTTTCCACTAATGTTTTTCTGACGAAGCTGTATCAGGTGTGGCGTTTCCGGAATTAATAAAGTACGTACTTACAACTTTCTCACATTATCTATACATTTTTTTTACCTAAGCGTGGTATAAAACATTTTGCACGTCACCTCAGGAATACCTGTTAAACGCCATCACATAGTTCTGAAAGAATATAAGTAACAAATACTTTGTCTCTCTCTCATCTTTTTCATGATGTTTAATGTGTATATATTTTGTTGGAGATCATAAAATAAATAAATAAACAGCATGAAAACACGACAGATTATCTCTAAAGACAAGGAACTACAGTTATGGTTAGTATTTAATAGGTGAAACTCGTCACAACGTTTGATTTGATTTGATTTTGATTTGAAACGCACGTTCTACAAATATATTTTATCTCAAACCGTTCCTTTTGTGGTTAACTGTCACTATTCTCCGTTCTCGCAATCAATATATTGATTGTTCGTTGGTCGGTACTCGGTGCGGTCAGGCGTCGGCGTCGGCTCAACTTCATGCTATCCGTGATCTGTTCCGCGCAGCCGACACCTGGCTATCAACTTTAGCTGGTAGGGTCTGCACACCACGGACCAAAAGAGCAAGCGCAGTCTTTTAATTATTTATTTAAATAATAACGACTTTTCTCACGTGACTTTGTATTCTTTCGACTATTATAATTATTTATTTGAATATTCAAACCCTTTTTCTTAATCAAAGCAGCTGTAACTCCAATGCACGTTGCATGTGTTTCATCAGGAATTTCTTTCTTAGTTTCAATATTTAATTAATTTACTCCTCCAATTAATTATTAATGAATTCCTCTACTAAAACAAAGCCCAGTCCTATAGAACAGTCACCCTAAGTGTCTGGAGGTTGCGTGCGCGCACCGTCACGGATCTCTCAGCCAATCAGCGCACTGTGCGGTTACATTTTCAATTCACACTCGACTAGGAAACGGATATTGTAAATGACAGCCGAACTGATACGCGCCGTGCGCTATTTGCTTTCAATTTAGAAAGTACAGTTACTGTGTGGGAAGAGGGATTAAGTTTCCGTGGATTAGATACGAGTGATGGGTAGCTTCTGCGTAGCGTTGTCTGTGTGGTGCCGGACTTAAAGAATAGCACCACCCCTTACTTCCCGTGGGTGTCGTAAAAGGCGACTAAGGATCGTACCGGAGAATGGGCAGCAGCGTTCTCTATGTATTCCACCATCATACCATACTGCGATCGCCAACCCGCCTGCCAAGCGTGGCGATTATGGCAAACCCTCCCAAAATTGGGGGAGGCCTATGACCAGCAGTGGACGTCTATCGGCTGAAACGACGATGGGTAGCTTCATTTTGGAATGTCACAGAAATAAGAAATGTCTGAAATAGTAAAATTCACAAAAATCTCCTTATCTTCAGTAGCTCAAAACTACAATGTTGAGTAAGAGTCGATACACCGTACCTATAACCGCAAATCTAAACTCCGAAGTTCTAAAAAGATTGTAATTTCCGTTAATTTTATGCTGAGATCTTTAGCCGACTACTATACGCTTGCTCCTACACTATTTATGTGGCTTGTGGCCAGCTAAACCGCGACCCCTTTACTGGCCGACACGCTAACTTGTGGTGCAACGTTCACCGTGAGCACCGGCTTTATGACTTGTGGTGCAACGTCCCCGAGAGCACCGGCTTTATGACTTTAAACATTCAACATAAAGTCTACGGCTAACTACGATTAGAAATGACAGAAGGAAAACTTTTCACACATATATAATTATTGACATGGATATATTTTACATGGAGATTCCACATTTAACCCAAGCTTTCAAAGCAAGAGTAAACAGGCATTTTCTGGGCACGCTCTTTCCATCATAGATCTCATCCATCGCTTTCCATCAGGCGTGATCGAGGTCAAGAGCAGAACCATCATCATCAGCCTAGCCTTTTCCCAACTAAGTTGGGGTCGGCTTCCAGTCTAACTGGATGCAGCTAAAATACCAGTACTTTATATGGAGTAAAGACTGCCTTTTTTTTTTTCGCTGAGAAATGACATTACGCATCTCCGCTCAACTCAGCGGTGTTCCCTCATCGCCTTGATGGGGGGGTCATGGGAATCCGGCTGAGCCTTTGCGTCCACAACCCCCCCGGCGCATGCCCGCCTATCTGGCGGGCCCCGCATATCCCCCTGGCTGGGGGGCTACGGGAATGGCCGGGAACACCTGGCCATTCCCGTCCGGCACTGGTGGAAGCCTGTGCAATACAGACGAGGGTGCCCCCGCACCCGTCGCCTGCTGGCTTCCATCTGGGAGGAGTCGGAGATGACTGTCATACTGACGTCTTCTTCGACCCCTCCTCCGCCTTCGGGAGTAAAGACTGCCTATCTAACCTCCACAACCCAGTTACTGTGTAATACAACACCTCTTGGTAAGACTGGTTGTCAGACTTTCGGGCTTCTGACGACCCGTAACGACTGACAAAGATCAACAAATGACAGCCGGGACCAACGGCTTCACGTGCTTTTCGAGGCACGGAAAAGCAGATCATTAAGCAATAAAAAAAAATTAGCGAAGTGTGGCGTTTCCAGACCAGATAGCATGACCCCAAAAAAATTACCTATGGTAAACTGGATGTGAAAGGCAACTAGGAGTTGTGGCATATACTTTAAGGCCTATACCAGACAGTGCACTACATCGGCGAAGGTCAGTGATTGATTTATGGGAACCGCACAAGAAAATCATTATGGAACATCTACTAAGTTGGAATTACTGAGAGCGTCTCACAGAGGACGAAAGTTAGATAGACCACGAACGTCTGTTACTGTGTGTCTGTGATGTAGTG
Organism: Mesoligia furuncula; assembly: GCA_916614155.1. NCBI lineage: Eukaryota > Metazoa > Arthropoda > Insecta > Lepidoptera > Noctuidae > Mesoligia > Mesoligia furuncula. Next base: position 28,137,179 of record OU744809.1, read on the forward strand.
AGCCCCACCGCAAGTTCCCTCCACCAGCATGGTCGGTTACCTACGTCCACCGCGTGGACTTTACGAGCAAGCAGTGCAGGCTGCGGCCAACCCGAGCTTATGTTCAACACTTTCAATATTTCAACTGGCACATTGAATATTATGGAAATATACACTAACAGACCGATGTAGATGAGCATGTGGAAATCGAAACCACTTACGAATCTAACTTGCGGTTATTCATAATGACCCGTGTGAATTTCATGATGACAATAAACTTATGTACCTAAGGCATCCAATTGATATCACGGTTAGTTGTCACTACTGAAGATAGTAATAAGTAAGTGAATAGATAATTACAACACTAGAAGTGAAATATTGAAAACAATAAAACTACCACTTGCTCCTGCGCTTGTTACTGAGACAGTTCACAATACAGTATCCGTGCTAGAATAACTTGTTATAGTTTACAAGCAGACCATGTAGCACGTCGCAGCACGTCGGACGTGCTATGAAGTAAGACATCGTGGTGCATGCGACGCGGCGCGGGCGCAACGTGCGGCATTATGCGCGCGCCCTGCTGCGACCTGACAAGCTGACGTTCAGCGTCAGGTGCTCGAAACTTTTACAGAATAGTTCAGGCCTTTAAAAGAAAACATGGTGTTGTAAAGAGAATGCGGGTTTTGCACAAAAAAACGTGTCATAATGTACAAATGCCCTGGACTGATTGAACAACTGTTTCAGAATTCCTTAATTCGTTAATAGGCAATTGAATAAATGGCTAGAACTTTTTGTTCTTTTAATAAAGGTACTTTGTTTACATATTTTGATCTAATTTGAAATGCGACACATCAAAAGCTTTTATTAAGTACTACCAGCGTCAGAAAAGCTTAATAGACCGGATTCACTGTTTTGTAATCCTCAAACAGACTCTATCACATAATTTGGATAAAAAGGCCACGCACTTTTGTAAAAGTTTCTTCGAACAAAACTGTTAATTTTCAATAGAGGCTTTTTTTACTCAAATTCGCGTCAGTCGTCAACACCTCGCAATCACTCGACGTGAAAGCTTCGACAATGGAGTGCTATTCTTACAATAATCAGAACTAATAAGCCGCTCTTTTATTTGCCGGCAGGTCAATTTCGATGTACCGTTAGATAGTCTGATCAGACGCATAAAAATCGCCCAGGGTTACTTATCTACTGACCCGAAATGTTCCAATCTTTTGCTGTAGTGAGCAGATAGTAAAAGGTAACGCAACTTCTGAAAGCACAGACACCACGACACCACCATTCTAATCTTAACGATATTTTCATGATTGTGTCCACCATTTGACATGCGACTATAAGCATAATGAATTAATGTAGGTACCTACTCATTGTGCCTTCTACGAATGAGCTGCACGCTAAATTATTAATAAATGATGACATCACGCCTTTGCTCCGGTCAAAAAGGTCGGTGGATATGGTCTTAAGGATCAGGAGTGGTTAGTTATAAAAAGAGCTAAGTACCTACATAAATAGTGCTGATTGGTCGGCGCCCGCGGCGCACGCGGCCCGGGGCGAAGGCGCCTCCATTGTAGATTGTAGGACGCGGCAGTTGTGATGAATCAATTTGTGGGGTTATTATTTATGGACTTTTTTTCTTTTATAGACGGCTAGTCTGCACGGTACAGAGGATAGATAGGTGTAGCGACGATGTTGGAGCTAATCTGTCATACGTTTAAGCAATAGTTGTAATAACGAATGCACTATAGTATAGCTTTTTGCTACCTCTGCGTCTGCGTTGAGCCAAGAGAAAAATAAAATAAAATGGAAATGATATCGGACTAAAAAACCAATAGGAATACAGACGAGTCAAATCGATTGCGCCAAGCACCCGGCACCAGTCATCACCCGTGCAGTTCAAGGATATTCTTACGCTTTTTAAGAACGAACACAAAAACCAGTCTTGTGACAAATCTCACGCAAAAAATATGTAACAGGTTACCACCGCGGCGTCCGTACAAATTGATCACGCAAATTATGGAAATATAATTAAAACTCGTCGGATAGCAGTCGTAACAATCTGCTATAAACCGTTTGGCGTAAAATTAAATGATACGATGTTGATTACAAGTACAGACGCCAGCACATCAAGCTACCCGAAACTGTCAAGTTTTCCCAATCAACTTTGAACTTTAGCGATAAAGTTGAAAATCTATTAAAGAAATTTGACAGATTGTTATGCTGGCGTCTGTACATTGACTATAATTTGAACTGGTTCCATGTTGCTTCTTTAATTTGATTGAGGTTGTACCTGGATTACAGTGTTTTAACTACCAGCTAATATGACACAGGCTACAAAATTAAGAAAAGTATCAACCATACTGACAGCGCGCTCAACCTCTAACCCACAAGTCTATAGCTACATAATATAAAAATCTGTGCGTCCCAAAGCGAGATCTCCATCTGCTGGTCGACAGCAGGACAATGGTCGCGGCACAACAATGGTGACCCGCGACCTGCCGCATTCGGGCACTCTCGGGACAGTTCGGACACCCACGCGCGCGCAGCCCGTACTGCCATACACTCATACCGTCATACTATTGTACAATGTCCTCCTATTTTAATTTTCTTCATGTTTCGCTTTCACATTTACAAGTACGTTTAGGTACATTCTTCAACTTCGTGATTGATAGAAAGTATACGTTAGGTAGATAACTACAGTGTTACAATGATCGATCATAGCTAATTAGTACTAATGAGTATGACTGCAATGAAGTCATCTGCGGCCTTGTACGTGTTTCTACCTGTAGAGCGCGACCTGAAGTTTTTACCGTTTTAATATACAATCCGGAAATGAAACAATAACAAAGTAGGTATTGGCAGCAGATCAGAACCATACATCGCATGAAGGAAACTGCTCGAGGTAATAAGGTAGGCGCTGCCCATTGAACTATATTACTAACGTGATAGTAATACCTCAGTGAGGCTGCCACAAGATTTAATCTTGTAAAAGCTACCGGAACCAACTAAACTACCTACAAGTCCGAGCCCGAGTACTCGGAGGAGTGTGTGCTTGTGACCCAATCGATACCTGCACAGATCGATCAAAGGCGTTCCATAAACGAAATGTTTATGCAAATAAACCACACAGGTGTCTGAACTGCCTCACACAGAGACGTACAAAACGATCGCCACTACCAATTAATTAGTCGCTCTGTATAGCTACTACCTACGTTTGATTGGGTAACACATGCAGCAGATTTACGATGCCCTGCGTCGTTTGAAGAGAGTTTATCGCGTTGTATTGCCTTATTCATGTCCCGGTAGGTACCTACAGATGTAACTGTCGCGTGTTTTTATGCGCGTTCCCGGTCTTGTCCGTAGCGGGCACCGCGGGTTCATACCTGGAACGCATTTTCTCCGACGACAGTAAAAAACACGAACAGAAGGTTTTAAGAAAGCGCGATGTAAACACGTTCATATTATATGTATATGCTCTTAAAACGGTTACGTTCTGGCTTCTGTGCAGCGTTGCTCCAGCTAATTTAAGTACACCAGTCTAACCAGCTACGATCTCTGGAAGTCATCATTAATTTTCAAATATCATGTTTACCTCATAAGGTCAGCTGTTATGTACCTATATGTATTTTGGCAGACTTACTGAGACTGAACTTACATCCGAAAACCGGAGAAAACTGCCGTGGATCAGAATTCTTATTTAATTTTATCGTAGCGAGAATTTTTGAGTAGGTTGCATTGTGTTAACAAAAGTAAACCTTCTGTTCCTCCTTGTGTGACAGCTGGTCAGTATTCATGTCATGTGAAGTGTACCGAGCGTGGCGGACGCAGGCGCAGGGCTAGGTCGTAAGCGCAGGCTCACGTGTATAACCAAGTATAACTACTAAACTAGGTACGGTATGTACTAAGTACGTAGTGTTCACCGACTTTGAATTTTAAAATACAACTTTGACTTTGCAAAGAACGCGAACATGCTTACCACAATCAAAGGGCTTTGAAGGTCCTTGGCATGCCTACCAGTCTTGCCATTTTGTTTTTTTTTTTTTTTCAAAATGGCGGCCACGCATGAGGCTTATATAAAATTGATAGCTGACATCAATAAAACAGGACACATAATAAGACCAAACCCCGCAAAGCGTCACGTTTCCGAGATATTAAACTTCAAAATTGATCACGTAAGACGTAACATCCGTATTTTTTGAACTTGCTTACATCTTCTCGCATAAATGTTTGAAATAATCACTCTGAATGTTTGAAAAAATTCAAAATGGTGGACATTAAGGGCTTGTTCCACAAATCCCCCTGAAAGTCCCCCTGGTATGCGCTTCATAGAACAATCTTCAATCTCCTTTAGTTTAACTACTCATATACATATATCGTAAAGTTCATTTGTAATCAAAAATTACCTTATCTTTCTTTCTTATTATCCATATGAAATAAAAATGTTTGGAACCACTTTTATGTACTTTAAGTTTATTTCGGGCTTGGTGGGATAATGGGAGTATTAAGGGTGGGGAAGATTACGTGGCGGGTCTAAATTCGTTTCCAAGCAACGGAGCCCATTCTGAATGGTTTAGAAAAAAAAAACTATCCGGACCATTCAAACCTAACCTGTTCAAGTCGGAATGCCCCAAGCCCCGAGCTCACTTCGCTCGCTCTTGCATCCTAAGTTCTTCTAGTACCATTGCCTTTTGTACTGTATACGATAAGTGAGAACTGTCAAATTTTGGATTACGTTTCGTTACCCACGATCTAACCCAATTACCTATCTATCACCAGGCATACTGGAGGTAGAAAAACTTACCAATAATCTATATCAGTAGCGATCTGTATAATGCTCATATTATACTAGCAGTCATGATTATACTGGCTACCATCAGTAGCGATTAAAAATAGGTTATTTAGTTAGGGCGTTAGAGTACTTATAAATAAAACATTATTTTTAGGGTTCCGTACCTCAAAAGGAAAAAACGGAACCCTTACAGGATCACTTTGTTGTCCGTCTGTCTGTCTGTCAAGACCCTTTATCTCGGAAACGCGTGGAGGTATCGAGTTGAATAAAAACCGTACACTCAGGTCACAATCCATTGAAGCTGTAAAAAAATCAAACTTCAAAATTAACGTTAAAGCATGATACGGCCGTTTCTGCCGCAAGAAACGTACATTTCCGCACTTTCAAGGGAATCAAAATCTATAGGGTACTTCCCGTTGACTTAGAATTATGAAATATGCAAGAAGCAAGGTCATTTATGGCACAAGTAAAGGAAAAAATCCGAAAACCGTAAAGTTACATTAAAAAAATCCCTCGGTGCGCGAGTCCGTCATCATCATCTGCAGTCAATTTTTTTATTTCATTAATTAATAACAATACTCTGATAACTTTGATTAATACTGTCGTTACGACAATATGAATCAAAAGTTATCAGAGTCTTATGAAAGTCGCTTATTGTGACTGTAGATGAGCCATTCTGCATTACGTATAAACGTCGGTAGCAGCTTTGTTAAACGCTATTAGCGCTATGGCAATCCAGCTGAACGTTGTTATTCAGTTGTTTTACATAAAAGCCAATTATTATTCTTATTACACGTTGTTCCATTGAAATTACCTAGTCGCCGTCGGAGTCAAAGTGCAGAAAAGAGAAATAACTATATAACATGCAACAAGACTGACCTGTCATGGTGCATGACGTCGGCCCGCACCCAGGGCCCGGCGCCCCACTCCTCGTCGTCGCGCTCCTCGGGCTTCGCCTTCAGCAGCCCCGACAGCCAAGTGTATGACTTGCTGCGCTTCATCGCATACTGACCCACTCACGCATCACAATATTCACTATACACCAACACCTTTTAATTTTTTTAAAGCACTTTTTAATTTTTAGCACTCTTGTCACAGTTTTTTTTTGTCTTGAATTTAAAACATCGTGTGTACCTACGCACTTTGGTTTGGTATGAATTTTGAATCACTGTTGTTTTTGTAGATTCACTGTCGCGTTCACTTTTTGTTTGACACTACTTTTTTTATTGGCACTTTTTGGCACGTTTTTTTTTATTTACGTTAAAACTGTTAATTTTATTTGTTGGAATATATTGAGTATTTTCAAGACGCTCTCCAAACTATTCATCACTGTACACAAAGCATCCTTATTACATAGTCTGTTTCGACACTTGTGCGTGAAGTTTCAACTGCCGTCAAAATGTCAATTAATATTCGACTCATTAAAATTTCTCACTTCAACACGCAATCATCGAAACATACAAACATATCAGACAATTTGTCTAATTGGTACCTTACTCCTATGAAAATAAAGTGTACAATAGTTTGTGTGTCAAGAGTATAGACATATTTTTGTATTCTCATCGAAGAAAATTTGTTTGACGTTTGATGTTAATAAAAAAAGATCTTTGAAACGAGCATCGAGTACTCAGAGTTCCGTACCTACACCTCGTGTGTGTAATGATTTACATTGACTTGCTACTAGAACATCACACAGGGACGTTTGGACACCATACTTTATAACAGAAAATGTACTGTTTTATCTGTAAGTATATCAATATCTGCTAATTCCTAAATAAATCGGAGGTAAATAAAGTAGATAAAACCTCAAAAGAACTTGAATCACGTACCTAACCCTAAAATGGCGATGTCAAGTCCAACGCGCGACCGTTACTTGGACAATAGAGTGTTGATCAATCGATGTAGCCTTCACAAATTCAATAGCACACACGTCACTCAAACTCTACAGTAAACTATGAGCTTTCGTACTTAGTCGGGTAGCGAATAGTTTGGGAGAGCGTCCGATGTTTTGGAGACTGGTCTAATGAAGCCGACGAGTACCTGTAACAGAGAGAACAAGTTTTAGCTTTAGGCATAGAAAAAACAAATAAGTAAGCCAACTCGAGCCCCGAGCGTGCGTCAATAGCCTAAACACGTAGGGCTGTCATTTATAGTTTATTCAATCGTCAAAAATGCATAGTCAATCTCTACAAAACAATTTTCCCCTGTTGGGTAAGTAAGATAAGGTAAGTAAGATTTGTTCCGTACGCAAAATACGCGCATTGACGTGGAGTTGCGGACACCAGCCCGTATTAAATAATTAGGTATAATGGTTTGTTGAGAGCATGGAGATAATGCATAACTGTTGTATTTCATGAGCTGGGGGTGCTCTCAAGTTGTTGACGACACGAGTTGACGCGAGAGATAACTATACTTTATAATCATCAAACGCATTGTTGTCACTCGCATCCACTGATCAAATAAACAACACGAACAATAACTTACAATTAAACATTATAATCCAAAGAGATTTAAGATAGGTACATTTAATGTCTTTGTTATAAACGAATTCTGAAAATAAGGTCTGCAGGATTTCTAATTAACATTTAATTTTGTGTCGATAGAAGCTTACGTTAGTGAGTCGGTATTATGCTGAGTTACAATATTAGGCAAGCAGTCAGCCCGTCAACTGGCAATAGGTTAGGAATTAATTTAGCATTATACTGGGTTATTGGTAAAACATTAACAACCTCTTAAGAGGTCATTGTGCTCATCATTATGAACAACTTTTACTATGGACCAAACCTGAAATCGCGAAAAAAAAATCAGCTGTTCCCTACATTTTTGTTCGTATAACTCGTCAAAATGTAGGGAACAGCTGATTTTTTTTTTCGAGATTTAAGTTTTGGTCCCATAGTAAAAGTTGTTCATAAAGTACAATGACCTATTAAGAGGTTGTTAATGTTTTACCAATAACCCTGTATATACTATATACTAATGCATAGCCGCGGAGGTCCACGCTCGTATTTTGTGAGAGAGCTGTGGAACGGAGTAGGTATCCTGGGTATCAAACTTATGGACCGGGTTAGGAATACAACAATCCGTTCCATCACTAAAATAACTGATGTCACTCGGAAAGCTCTGCTGTTGGAAGTGGAGGGAGAGTAGGGAGGCCTTTACCAAAGAGCGGGACAACAATTGCGAATAAAAAGAAAATGAATAATTATGGATAACACTATGTTACAATTGAATAATATAGTATATCGCGTACTCTCCGCAGTGCGACCATGTAGCCACATCGCAGTGTACTCTTCGCAGTGCGACCGTGGAGCCACGTCGCAGTGTACTCTCCGCAGTGCGACCGTGGAGCCACGTCGCAGTGTACTCTCCGCAGTGCGAGCATGGTGCCACATCGCAGTGTACTCTACGCAGTGCGACCGTGGAGCCACATCGCAGTGTACTCTCCGCAGTGCGACCATGTAGCCACATCGCAGTGTACTCTCCGCAGTGCGAGCATGGTGCCACATCGCAGTGTACTCTACGCAGTGCGACCGTGGAGCCACATCGCAGTGTACTTTCCGCAGTGCGACCGTGGAGCCACATCGCAGTGTACTCTCCGCAGTGCGACCGTGGAGCCACATCGCAGTGTACTCTCCGCAGTGCGACCGTGTAGCCACATCGCAGTGTACTCTCCGCAGTGCGACCGCGGAGCCACATGGCAATATACTCTCCGCAGTGCGACCGTGGAGCCATATCGCAGTGTACTCTCCGCAGTGAGACCGTGGAGCCACATCGCAGTGTACTTCTCCGCAGTGCGACCGCGGAGCTACATGGCAATGTACTCTCCGCAGTGCGACCGTGGAGCCACATCGCAGTGTACTCTCCGCAGTGCGACCGTGGAGCCACATCGCAGTGTACTCTCCGCAGTGCGACCGTGGAGCCACATCGCAGTGTACTCTACGCAGTGCGACCGTGGAGCCACATCGCAGTGTACTCTACGCAGTGCGACCGTGGAGCCACATCGCAGTGTACTTTCCGCAGTGCGACCGTGTAGCCACATCGCAGTGTACTCTTTGCAGTGTGACCGTGGAGCCACATCGCAGTGTACTCTCCGCAGTGCGAGCATGGTGCCACATCGCAGTGTACTCTACGCAGTGCGACCGTGGAGCCACATCGCAGTGTACTTTCCGCAGTGCGACCGTGTAGCCACATCGCAGTGTACTCTTCGCAGTGCGACCGTGTAGCCACATCGCAGTGTACTCTCCGCAGTGCGACCGTGGAGCCACATCGCAGTGTACTCTTCGCAGTGCGACCGTGTAGCCACATCGCAGTGTACTCTCCGCAGTGCGACCGTGGAGCCACATCGTATTGTACTCTCCGCAGTGCGACCGTGTAGCCACATCGCAGTGTACTCTCCGCAGTGCGACCGTGTAGCCACATCGCAGTGTACTCTTTGCAGTGTGACCGTGGAGCCACATCGCAGTGTACTCTCTGCAGTGTGACCGTGGAGCCACATCGCAGTGTACTCTTCGCAGTGCGACCGTGTAGCCACATCGCAGTGTACTCTCCGCAGTGCGACCGTGGAGCCACATCGCAGTGTACTCTCCGCAGTGCGACCGTGTAGCCACATCGCAGTGTACTCTCCGCAGTGCGACCGCGGAGCCACATGGCAATGTACTCTCCGCAGTGCGACCGTGGAGCCATATCGCAGTGTACTCTCCGCAGTGAGACCGTGGAGCCACATCGCAGTGTACTTCTCCGCAGTGCGACCGCGGAGCTACATGGCAATGTACTCTCCGCAGTGCGACCGTGGAGCCACATCGCAGTGTACTCTCCGCAGTGCGACCGTGGAGCCACATCGTATTGTACTCTCCGCAGTGCGACCGTGGAGCCACATCGCAGTGTACTCTCCGCAGTGCGACCGCGGAGCCACATGGCAATGTACTCTCCGCAGTGCGACCGTGGAGCCATATCGCAGTGTACTCTCCGCAGTGAGACCGTGGAGCCACATCGCAGTGTACTTCTCCGCAGTGCGACCGCGGAGCCATATCGCAGTGTACTCTCCGCAGTGAGACCGTGGAGCCACATCGCAGTGTACTTCTCCGCAGTGCGACCGTGGAGCCATATCGCAGTGTACTCTCCGCAGTGAGACCGTGGAGCCACATCGCAGTGTACTTCTCCGCAGTGCGACCGTGGAGCCATATCGCAGTGTACTCTCCGCAGTGAGACCGTGGAGCCACATCGCAGTGTACTTCTCCGCAGTGCGACCGCGGAGCTACATGGCAATGTACTCTCCGCAGTGCGACCGTGGAGCCACATCGCAGTGTACTCTCCGCAGTGCGACCGTGGAGCCACATCGCAGTGTACTCTCCGCAGTGCGACCGTGGAGCCACAACGCAGACTATGCCCCACCTCTTCTTGTCGTGCTCTCTGTGCACTAACACCTGCATTATAGAAGACCTCTGCGAGGACAACGATAAAGCTGTCGAAGTGGCCGAGTATTGTTCGAAGCTCATTTCAAATAAACGGAATCATCGGTACGACGAAGAGGAAGAAGTAAAGCATAACAAACATACCTTATGGACACTCCTCCAAATGACAACTGTAACAAAATCAATGAAGCAATTTAAGCTCTGGTTTTAAAATTAGCATATTAATTACTAAACAAGTACTAGTTCGGAACATGCGCCCACGCACCAGCGCGGAATTAGAACGAGCATTCACGTTCTTGATGTTTTGATACAGACAAGATTAGTTTAAATCAGGAACCATTATTAAAACGAATGTCAAAAACGCGCTCCACAACAAGTTACAGACAAAAACCGGCAAGAGCGAGTCGGACTCGCGCACTGAGGGTGCCGTACCATCATATGTTTTTAAATTTTCATCTGCGAGGCCTATATTCATCAAAGAATTTTAACACTTTGCACTGCTGTGTAGAATATTGCAATTTTATGTCAGATATATATTATTATGATCTTTTGTTGATGATTTCTGAAAAATTGTGCTATTTGTATTTAAGTACTTACTTCTTTTTATTTTTCCTGTAATATTTACTTAAACTTCTATCACAGATCGAATAATTTCAGATTTACCTCTTTGCAAACTTCGGAGATAAGTGGGGAGCGGTATTTTTTTTTTACATTTTTTTTTCATCAAAAGTCGAAAACTATGCAGCCTAAAAAAAAGTTTGAGAATGTGCAAGCTGCGCTCTTTCATATGATACCCCGCATGCTCTAGTGGCGTCACTTCGAATTTTTCAGACCCCCTTTCGGTCCCTGTTGCAAAAAATATACATATATTTTTATTTCTTTCTTATATGCAAAATATTTGGGCAAACGTCATCTAAAACTATTCCAAATTTCAAATTGATAGCATTAGTAGGTCTTGAGATATCCAGCTGTGACAGACAGACAGACAGACTTAGTCTCATCATAAGGGTTCCGTTTTTACAATTTTGGCACGGAGCCCTAAAAACGCTATACAAAGTGATAAATAACTTTAATTTCGGAAGTCGGTGTCTTTGGATCTGTATTTTAGTTTTTTGCCACTGACTTCCGAAATTAAAGTTATTTTTCCCTTTGTAGAGTTATTTGGAAGTTTTTGTCGGTTGTTTTTTTTGTAAAAAAGTTTTTATTTTTCACTTTTTAGTGGGTCAGTTTGTTGAGAAGTCACCATCAGCTCCACTTCACCATAGGTACGCATTGTAACGAGCATAAATTGCTTAGCAACCACATTAAAGTAACTAATCGAATCGCAACCCGTGAAATACGGTAGGTACTTATTATTGAGTAGGTAGTTCTTTTGACTGTACTTACCTGTTATAAAGAGTAAACTTACATAATGTGGATAAGACAAAGATTAAAACAGAAGACGATCCAGGAGGGGATCGAGGTGGGGGGGTGGAGGCGGGGTTCAAGGGATCAGACCGGAATAACTCGTTCTGATGGCCATCTGTGGTCTTCATTATTAGATCCACTTCACCAAATGGTGCTTTCCAAGAGCAAATACACGAGTTACTATAAAAAATACCCAAATCGCTATAGGCGTGTCTATAAAATTTGAGGGTTTGCCTCGATTTCCATGGGATTCCCTCATCAGATTCCGACTCGGTGACAATGGGTCCACTTCCCTTTCAAATAAAAAAATAATTTTTAAAATAGGTCCAGGATTGACGGAAAAATCGGTGAACAGAAATTTAAAAAAAATAAAAAATAACATAAAATCGAACATTATAACCTCCTCCTTTTTTGAAGTCGGTTAAAAAAGTAAAAACTGTCTTCTCAAGTACTTGTTATGTGCAGAACAAAACAAATTTAAACTAAGTAAGCTCCTCCTCCTTTTCGAAGTCTGTTAAACACATTGTAAAACATGGAGCTGTTTTGTTCGCAAGTGGTGAGAGCCAACTTTGTATATAATAATATACGTACTGGGGACCAACAACATTGGTAGGTAATTGATATGCGTTACAACACAGTCTGGCACAATACAAGTCACTTTTTCCATTCTGATAGCGAAGTTCGTGAAAGATACATTATGAATCAATACATGAATACAAGTCAAAACAAATTGAAACAACAAGGAGTTCTCCGGAAATGTCTTTAAAAGGCTTTTAAGGCTAGTTACCATTTTGAAATCCAAAAGTTTTAAACATAATTACCTGGTTCTCATAGAATATCAGAAATTAATCTCAAATAATGTTTCTCAAAGCCCTTTCAACCTAGTTTCAATAATCGTAGGTGTATCTATAATCTGACTGCTGAAAATGAACTAAAAACTCTTGTGGAGGTATGCCATAACCTAATACTCAGGCGTGTTAGTGACGACTAACACAGTGTTCTGCACCGCACTCATGTTGCGGACGAACCCACAGCAAGATTAATCATTTAATTATAGACGAAGATATTTGATATAAATTGGATAAACAGACGTTAATAGCCGCCTGCGCATGCTCTGTGTACACTTGCAGTAAGTACTTGAAGGTACTCGCGGGGAAATCTGGCGAAAGCAACAGGTTTGTGAAAACCAATAAAACTGTTAGCTTATGCAATTAACTAGTCACCAGTAGGTGCCAGTGGGGTAGGTACCTAGGTAGCAGGCACGCGGCAGTCGACATGTAATACTAGTGGGGTAGGTACCTAGGTAGCAGGCACGCGGCAGTCGATATGTAATACTAGTGGTTCATGTTTGAACAGCCGGGTGATGATAAATGTGGTGCTGGGACTCTCCAGTCGCCACTCATTACATTATCTATGGGACATGCTTTTAGCTACGTACTGATGTCTTGATGAACAGAGAAAAGGAATAACCTGGCCATAATTTTATTTATTATATTTTTAGTGGATTTTTCTATCATTAAGAATTACTTAGTGCTGAATAGAAAAGTTTCATTAAAATGTAATTTATTTTGAACATCCAAACTTCTGCAAGTCTGCACTAGTGCGGATTAAATCTAAAATAAATGAATTTAAGCGTCCGGCGTCCCCGTAAAATGAATCATGATGACAGTTAGTGAATTTTCACTTTAAACGACAATCTTGTGCCGCGACCGACGAGACAACTTTTAAGTGAGTTAGTGAAACGTGCAAGTCAGCGCAGAATGAAAAGTTTGCGGCGTGGGGTCGGTGCTTACCTAGCTTTCGAAAGAACATTTACATCCTACATAAGTCAGAAGGTCAACTACCACTGAACTGGATAATCTGATCACATTGGGGTGTGCTTGAAAATGGACGGTAAAGTTGTGTGGGAATATTCCCACACGACTTTGCCATCCATAAACAACCTAGTTTTGTGTATAAGTTTATAGATCATGCACACACAAAACTGCCGAAGAGCAGAGAGCATAGATTTTACGCACCAAGTAGAGTCCGATCAATCGAATCAAAATACAAATTTTTTTAGTTCTGTGTCACACTTACAGCAGGTACTGGTATTGTGGCCGTGTGAGTATTATCACGTATATCAAATAGAGTGAGCCTTCTGTTTCTTCTCATCTCATATGACTTGCTCTTTTGAACTAAGAGAAAAAAAGGTATTGTCGTGGTTCGCCTCCGGTCTCCGGCTGGTCTTGTTTGTCGTGGTTCACCTCTGGTCACCCGGCTGGTCTTGTTTGTCGTGGTTCACCTCTGGTCACCCGGCTGGTCTTGTATGTCGTGGTTCACCTCTGGTCACCCGGCTGGTCTTGTTTGTCGTGGTTCACCTCTGGTCGCCCGGCTGGTCTTGTTTGTCGTGGTTCACCTCTGGTCGCCCGGCTGGTCTTGTTTGTCGTGGTTCACCTCTGGTCGCCCGGCTGGTCTTGTTTGTCGTGGTTCACCTCTGGTCGCCCGGCTGGTCTTGTTTGTCGTGGTTCACCTCTGGTCGCCCGGCTGGTCTTATTTGTCGTGGTTCGCCTCTGGTCGCCCGGCTGGTCTTGTTTGTCGTGGTTCGCCTCTGGTCGCCCGGCTGGTCTTGTTTTCATAAGCTCGGCTTGCAGGCTTGTGCAAAGTGTAAATTAGATTTCTCTTTTCTAAATTCCTACTGGTTATGCCTGCATACTATATTTTTGGTTAATATATAGCTGGTACATATTTTCATCGGCACTGTTTTAAAATCACTGCCTGAACTTTCGTACGGCAATGACCACTGAGCGTTGTCACGCAACCTGAGATAAGGCTTGATCATCCGTGTATTGAATTGGTTAACCCTTCGGTAAGAGGCGTGACTATGACGTGAAGAAAGATAGCGTTTTTAACAATATCATACTGTGTGGAGAATGTTTAAATGTAAAGTGTTATAACTATGTGTCGGTTGATCAGAGAGAGGAATGTTTACTGTGAGGAGTGGTGTGTGGTGGTCATTCGGGGCGCGTCGTGCGGGCGACCGGTACAACTGGGCAAGAAGGTTTACAGGCGCGATGTTGAGCGCATTGCGGGTGCTTATGCTATTAGAGACCTCACTTGCACGCAATAGATCAGAGCCACTTACAGTATTTCTACTTACATGTCATCTGATTAACTTCAAAATCCTAATTGTAATGCCCTGTAAACCGTACAATTGCTAAGGGATAGACCCTGTTTGGATTGATGGGCGTGTAATGAGTTCTGTCGTTTTCTTCTCAATACGCCACGTTTTCAGCCACGTTTTCCATCGACAACGGGGATGCCAATAATACACAGAAACAACATTCAAGTACAAATTGGGACAGAGGCCTCTGTCAGCCTCCCGATACAGAAGGCATGTTGCCGCATCGCTTGGCCACACTTGGCGTCACAGAACATGTTTTTATCCTTTAATAAATAGAACCTGGTTCTGAATAACTAATTAAAATCTAGCCTACAAAACTAATAAGCAATGTTAACTTTAGTTATATTTTACGTGATAATTATAGGGTTGATTGTAAACTAAACAAGTCCGTTCCACTTTCTTAGAGTTTGATATAATGATATTATAATGATAAACACTAAGAAAGAGAAGCGCGATTACACAACGCTGGTAATTTATTGCAAAATATGAAGCAATTATTTAATTACAATGATAAACACTTTGTGTGTCATTGTCACTATTATTTCTACACTTGTTACACTACACTAACTCAAGGTTTAGTTCGTCTAACAACTGAATTGCCTCGATGTTCACATGTCGGTGGAGTCGATGTTCATGGGCCTCAGCATGACCTTGGAAGATGTTGGTGACGGGTTCCAATTTCAGGTCACGATGGAGGTCGTCATATCTTATAGACCAGGGTGCATCAGCAATGCTCTTATTCTGGAATGTTTGTCGGTTTGGTACCTACAGCCCAACAGTTGGAGGACATAAGGATCGTCATCTGCCTGCCTTTTCCCAACTAAGTATGTTGGGGTCGTTTTCCAGTGGATGCAGCTGAATACCAGTATATTACATGAAACGACTGCCTATCTGATTTCTATAACCCAGTTACTGGGTAATACGATACCCCTTGGTAAGACTGGTTGTCAGACTTTCGGGTTACTGACGACCCGTAACGACTGTCCACGAATGACAGCCGGGTCCAACGGCTTAACGTGCTTTCCGAGGCACAGAGTCTTGGTATGTGAAGATATACCCATCCATGGACCAACCGCTTCAAGCGTAGCTTAACCTGATCGACCCGTGCGGCTGTTATTACCTAGCCCCTCAGGAATCCTACATAAATACGTACAGAACATAATGGCGATGGCGCACAGTTTCCACCAGCTCCCAATAGTAGCGCACTAGTAAGCGTTAATCCGTTCTGCCCGTTTTGTCACACCCATCACCGGTGTGTGCCGTGACCTCACAGCGAGGCGTCACTTGTCACACCTCCGCACCTGTGACGCGGACACAATGCTGCTGTAACTGGTTCCGTAGGGCTGCTTCAACTGATGGCATGTTGTCCCATTCATATTGTGTAACATGTATCCAGCCACGAATAACTAACCGTAGATACTGCGCATACTTATTGGAATATTTTGGAACAAAACTTAGTGCTTTCTCAGATCTCACTTTTTACGGTAATAAACTAATAAGTTGACGTACTCTTAACTGTCATTTAAATAAAGTGTAGTTTGCTACATGGTGACCATAAAACGATGTCGTTAAAGTTTATGTAGGTACGAGATAAATAGAATAGAAGTGTTAATTTTAATGATCCCTACAACAAGCAACTTAACTAATAGGCTTTCTATTAAAGTCGGATGTAGGTACTGTCGGCTCCGGGTTTCCAAATCAATATTCTCGCCGCGGATCTCGAAAGAAGTTGAGCAAATATTGAATGAAGCTCAGAGACTCAGTTGTGCTCGTGTCGAATCTATTTCACGGCGAGACGCAGTGTCAAGCGTGAACCGTGCCGCGAGCAGCGTGACGTCACTCCAACAATATCTATAAAGTAATCAGCATTAAAAAATGTTAAGTATTGCTCAAAACCGAACATTACCGAAGAGCTCCGATCAAGGGCAAGTTTTTGTTGAACGTAAAGCTTGAACATGGCTTGAATAATATAAACCTGATCAGTACAATGTTGTTACTTGTTTCCTAGGACATCGTGTGAGAGGAACTGCAGAAAGTATAGTCTGAACAAAATAATTATGATAATAATGATGACTTGACACACAGGTAGGTACGCACGACGATATATTATCAAGTTTTACATTTCCAGTATAAACTGACTTCTCATTATACGAAAAGCCTATACAATGCGAGGTCAGCTAAAACTGGAAATGTATAGCTTGATGGTGTCGTCGTGTGTACGTACACTGTACAGTCTACAGACATGGCCGCTATGATCCAGTTTGAATACGTATATTGTATGAATGTGAATGCTACACATTTATGTAATAGCTATATTTTAACTTACCACAACACCACGCCTGTGAGCCCCGTGGGGTTAGCCAGAGGTGTACCTTTAGGACACCCACATTTATGTTTTCAGTTATGTTTAGGTCCCATGTAATAAGGGAAATATTTTAGTTTTGTATTATGTAGTTACTGTCGGTGAACTGTGAAGGTTGTCTGCAAAAGGAACCTTACATCATGCAGGCTGCTAGAAAAGTGGCTCTGGTTGCATTCGATCACTCAAGCGAATATAGAATTAGTTTCAAAACTGAATATGCGGCGATAGGCGCGTAAAAGTGGTATAAGGGGTTGAGCACGTCCTCTTGAAATAAATAGCGGAAATTCAATATTGCTTCTTATTTTCTTATGTAAAATGTAGATAAGATAAGATAAGATAATGCTTTATTTCTCACCACAATAAGTACTCGTACATCAAAAGATCAAGAACAATACATTAGTTTAAATTATATTGTGGGAGACTGGTGCCTAAGCTAGGCGTAAGGCCTGTATTTCAGGACACCAGGTCTCCACCCCTTCAGAAGCAGTTACAATCAAATCGGCCTATGCACTCGCACACAAATGCGGTAAGTTATAAAAACAAAGAGAAAAAAAAAGTAAATTTAAAAATATACAGAATGCACTATTGATTAAAACTTATTTTAGGGTTAGTATTTATGTGTGTGTGTTACGGTGAGTGCGCGTTTGTATGAGGGTGTGTGTGTGTGTGTGGTGAGTGTGTGTGAGTGTGTGTGGTGAGTGTATGTGTGGTGTGTAAGCCAGGTGTGGATGCGAGGTGTGTTTGGTGGGAGCCTGCGTGAGAAAGTGAAGATCTGAATGCATAGAATAGTGATTTACATAAATAGATACATTTGGCATATATTAGTATTCAAACAAGCAAGTTATACTGGGGCAGCCAGAAGTTTTTCCGTAGCATCATAACTTAACGTAGATATTAATTCAATACCTATATTAAATAAATAAATGCTAGTGTGCCTATGGTAGTGTCTGTATTATGACTGTATTTTTTTGCAACTACGATTACACATAAAGCGGCGATCGCACCCCATTTAACTTCACAATGCCATAGAAGTCTAATTTTGCTGAGGACTGAACCTAATAGTCACCACACACTTAACCCAGTGGTCCTTCTGAGCATAATAAATAGGTGGTGTTTATTCTAACCCACACACAAACATGCCTACGTACACTATATGTACCCTTGGCATGCGTGTGCGCAGCGCGAAGGGCGGGACAAGGCCGCGGAAGGTCGAGTGGCTGTGTGACCCGGGGGCGAGTCGGGGCGAGAGGTGTCTGTTTGTATGTCCACACGCTCTGTGGAAACGGGGTGTAGAATATGTGGTAATTGTGTATTGATAATACAATGGCGCATAGACATTGAAAATAAATGATGTAAAATTCATTTACAGTGACAGTGTCACTGCTACAGCTCAAATGCAACATTCGCGCCACACGAGCACAACACAGACTCCCGCATCAATCTATGTAACGTGAACACCTAAGATTACATAGTATGGCGTCACGTGATGTCATGAGCCCCATGCATTACATACCCGCTTTTGTGGTCGGTAGGCAGGTAGGTAGGCCCAACGTTGCACACTCGTTGGTAGTAAGTACGGCGGGCGTGTGGTAACGAAGGAACAACGAGGGCTTATCATTACAGAGTACAGCTGCAACGTAACATGCTAATGAGGGAAAACACATAAGTCGTAAAGTAAGTAATTTCGCAAAGTCTCTATGAATACGAGATCAAAAGAAAATTGGTTTTATACATAAAAACGTATTATTTTATGTGCCAGAGAATATGATACGGTTATCGTCAGAATCAAAGTTTTCTTCACTTTATAGAGACATACCGAAATCACATCATTAATAATGGAACCGCCCCTGATATACTTATTAGAACATTATCAAACTACTTCATTGTATATCTACCTAAAGCAAGCAAAATAACTTCATACCAAAAAATCGATGATGTCGTGATATTGGACAACAGTAAGTTCCTAAAACTCCATCATTCGCACATTCCTTACGAACCACCTCAAGTACTAAGTTAACCTTGTAGTGCTCTGTTCGTGCACAACGCGCACTGTTCTCTACTTATCACTAAAACGTCCAAACAAACTGCGTCTGTCACTCCTGTCAGTTGGTTTGAGAGACAGTTATCAATAGTCTCCAACGTTTGCGTTCCCATTGAGGGACCACATTTGATTTTGAGCTTTTGAATGCGTCAGCTTTTAGTAAAAGCTCTCAAACAATTGTAAATTCAGCCTCTAATTTGTAAAAGTAGCCCCTCAAAAGATACAATCGGTTAAAGGTGGTCCCTCAGTCGTGACTGAGAGGCATCCATATCTCAAAATCTAGTTAAAATTTATAACTGCTATAAATGACTACTCTTAGTAAAAGATTTGTAAAGCTAATTTTATGAATATCACCCCTTCCTTTTCACAGAATAGAAAGAACTAGCATGCGGAAGGTGGTCCCTCAATCGATCACCATAAGGTACACCTTGAGTGGAGACCACAATGGAATTTGAAATTTACTTGGGTCTAGCGTTAGTAAAAGTTCTCGAACGATTGTGAATTCAACCTCTAGTTTGTAAAAGAAGCCATTCAAAAGTTACAATCGATTTAAGGTGGTCCCTCAATTGAAATGTTTATTAAAAGAAAAATCAATTTACGTAGCATTCGGAAGTTAAATTGACGAATGCTACAGTCTATCCTTTAGTAAATTTTTTTACTAACGTTTACTTTACTAAACAGTATCAAAATATTTACCGTTTTATTTTAAATAATAATCGAATTCCTGGGAAGAAATACTAAGATAGAGGTGACCACACAGCAGGATTTTTTTAATAAGTAAAAACTAGTGACTGTTGATATTATTTTTAATTAATATTTGACATCACTTAGCTAATTAAAAACACAGAAAGAAAAGAAAATAAAATAATTTAAAAAAACAAACAAAATCTTACTCTGCAGTCCTGCACTGACAATGTAACTCTAAGGCCCGACCGACGTGCGCCGCGTAGTCAATTTCACTAAATTGACTACGCGGCACGCATGTCGGTCACACGCTCGAGGAACGCTCGCGCCCGGCGCACGCCTAATGTTGGGGGGGGGGGGGGGGCTTAAGTTTCTAATTCAAACATTACTGCTAATGAGACAGTAGCAAAGTGTATGAATAAAAATTTGTTCATTTGGAGGACTTTCATCAAATTTAGAAAAGACATTAAGAAAAAGACAGAAGATAATTAATATTAGTTTAGTCCTGTCAAATTAAGATTCTCCATAGACAAGTTTAGACGAGATTAAAAAAATTGGCTACTCAACATACCTCAATTTACGTCAGGCGCTGACTAATTTGACAGGACTAAACTAATATTTATCTTCTCTCCTTTTCTTAATGAAATAGAAAGCAAAAGATGCACTGAACAAGGAATCGGCGCCAATGACAAATGTTGTGTTTAGGTTTAGCGACAAGACAAGAAAATTTAAACAAAATGTCTCTTTCGCAAAATGTCTACTAGTCGTAAAATGTCTTTCTCACAATGTCGCTTTCGCAAAATGTCGCTTTCGCAGAATGACTCATTCTCAAAAGGTGGCTTTCTCACAATGCTTCTTTCGCAGAATGTCTCTTAGACAGACACAGTTTCGCATGTACCTATAATATTAGTATGGATATAGTATGGATTAAAGCTCAGCTATAATTCACTAAATTCTTTAAATTGACAAATGCTACAGTCTATCCTATAATATATTTTTTTACTAACGATTACTTTTCATGCAACATTTATATTATTAACTTTCACTTAAGCTTAACCAAAAGCCAGAGCCATCAACCTAAAGCCAATTCTATTCAGACAATTATTTTCTCTGACAAAAACTCTGTCACACTGTAGTACGTTTTATATATTAAAAATGTACATAGCCTACTCTTAGACAGTGGTTGTCAAGTCTTTCGGACCACTTGGTAATTTATTGTAAACTAGCTACTCGGCGCTACTTCGTTCGCGTGGTGTCCTAACCCTTACCCTACTCCTACCTTACCCTACTCCTACACTACTACTACCCTATTCCTACCCTACTTCTACCTTACTCCTAACCTACTCCTACCCTACTCCTATAAGTAAATAAAAGTATTATATTTAAAAAAACGGATAAAAAGTATCCTATGTCCGTTTCCTGGTTCTAAGCTACCTCCCGTTCTTGAGTTATAGATAGTGCAACTAACACGACTTTCCATTATATATATAGATTAGTATCAACAAACAGCCACTAGAAATTCTACTTTGTGGTCACCTCTTCTTAGTATTTCTTCCCGGGAAATCGATTATTATTTAAAATAAAACGGTAACTATTTTGATACTGTTTAGTAAAGAAATCGTTAGTAAAAAATTTTACTAAAGGATAGACTGAGCATTCGTCAATTTAACTTCCGAATGCTACGTAAATTGATTTTTCTTTTAATACACATTTCAATTGAGGGACCACCTTAAATCGATTGTAACTTTTGAATGGCTTCTTTTACAAATTAGAGGTTGAATTCACAATCGTTCGAGTACTTTTACTAACGCTAGACCCAAGTAAATTTCAAATTCCATTGTGGTCTCCACTCAAGGTGAACCTTATGGTGATCGATTGAGGGACCACCTTCCGCATGCTAGTTCTTTCTATTCTGTGAAAAGGAAGGGGTGATATTCATAAAATTAGTTTTACAAATCTTTTACTAAGAGTAGTAATTTATAGCAGTTATAAATTTTACCTAGATTTTGAGATATGGATGCCTGTCAGTCACGACTGAGGGACCACCTTTAACCGATTGTATCTTTTGAGGGGCTACTTTTACAAATTAGAGGCTGAATTTACAATTGTTTGAGAGCTTTTACTAAAAGCTGATGCATTCAAAAGCTCAAAATCAAATGTGGTCCCTCAATGGGAACGCAAACGTCTCCAACAAATGTAATCTCTTGTGGCTGTTCAGAACAGTCACAAGACATTATTCCCATTTTGACCTCAATTATGTCGTAAGTTACAGAGTTAATGATTAACATTTTTGAATGTAGTATAGTTGAGTACTAGCTTAGTTTAGGTGATACAACCGGTTTGAGACCTTTACAGGCATGTTAATTAATTGAATAATTGCTAACTAGTTGCCGAATGAGAAACCAGGTTTACTTATAAGTGACATAAACGTTTCAGACTTCATTAAAAGGTAGTTCGTTTTCTTGGAGATACTTACTTACCTATTATTGCTTGCGTAAGAAATTCTATATTGGGTGATATCTTAATCAATCACAAACACCACACGAGTCTCGCTGTACTTGTCATGCAACTCAATTACCACACAGTACATTAGCGAAACTGCAGCATTCGGAACTCAAATCTTCATCACAGACAGCAAAAACTAACTCTAGGAATTACATATTTATAACTAGCAGCTCCCCGCGGTTTCACCTGCTTAAGTTTCGATCCTGTGGGAATGACGGGATAAAAAGTAGCCTATGTGTTAAACCAGGGTATCAGCTACCTCCATACCAAATTATATCAAAATTGGTCAAGCTGTTTGTGCGTGAAGTATTACCAAACATACAAACATACACAAACTTTCGCCTTTATATTATTAGTATGATTAAAGCTCTGCCACACTGAATGCAACGTTTGTGTAACGCAAGACGATGCAATTGTGTCTGTATTCACATGTTCTTTACAACAATCCAAAACAAACGCAACCACTAAATGAGTCCAATATTCGCCTGAAAAAAATAGAATATTTAATTTTCGTAGCCTATAGTAGCGCCGCATTTTTGCATGCAGGTTTTTCACAAGTCTAAGATCAGGGCTCTTGAAAACCGCACGCGGTAGGTGACAACGTATTCTAAACGCGACGATTTTACTTTTCTCAACACATTTTCTTTCTTTTCTCAACAAATAAATGATGAGTTTGAGTTTGCAACTCAAACTCAAATCATTTATTTCAATTAAACCATTAACAGGCACTTTTGAATTGTCAAGAAGTCGGTCAGTCAGAAAATATGAAGCTAGTTGCCCATTCCAAAGTGTAGGTAGGGACACTCTTTTTAAATTACATTTTACAAAAATATTTGTTACATCATTACTTTTGAATTTATGATTATATGTAGGTATAATGTGAGAACGATGTAAAAAATAAAAAAGACGTACGCGTTAAAAGCGTCCAGAATACAACAAATAGTAACAAAACAACAATCCAAAATTAAAACAATTAAAATAAGCCCAGGCAGCTAAGTGATGACCAGCCCCAACTGACGGCGCCCGTTCATGAACATGACGTATATATCAGCACCATTCAGCTCAACCATTTTGAAGGGAGCTAAATGATCCAAAACACACGCCACCGTCAGCGAGACATTTGAGTGAGCATGTTTAGTTAGAGCATGCAGAGTTTTCCTGTGGCAACACTACAGCTAACAGCTGTTTAAAAGGAGATGTCCAGAAATGGTTTTTTATTATTTAATAATTCTAACCAGGATAAGTTAAATATATTTGGATAGACATCCCAAAAATAAGTGGTTCTAACTATTTCACAGATTTTTAAAACCCTCCAATTTTGAGAAAAATATTTTTTTTATTTTAGTGTGAATTTGCTTCTAAAACGAACGAACCTTTCTAATTATCTCGGATAATACAGTGAACGCACCCTAAAAAATTATAAAGTTGTCAAAATTGACAGTATTGACACATGGTACTGCCATTACTGACATTATACTGACAACACAGAATACAATAATAAATTAATGTTTGATTTGCGAGTTTATTACAGACTACAATATAATATATTATTATGGAGTATAACAATGTGAACGAAACAAATATTATTTATAACAAAGATTATTTATTTACCTCTGTAATATAATCTATACTAATGATAAAGCTGAAAAGTTGTTTGAACGCGCTAATCTCTGGAACTACCGGTCGGATTTGAATAATTATTTTTGAATTTGATAGCCTAATTCTTGAGGAAGGATAAGGGCAATCGAAAACATTATCATCATGCTACGACCCTCAAAAGCCGAGTAACGTAATAAGACAAAGGTCTAAAGAACACTAAGCGAAAATGATGTAATCGTAACTCGAACGAAGTCGCGGGCAGAAGCTAGAAAGAAATGTTTTCAGTGAATATGTAGCATAATTCTTTTAGAACTAAAGCGCATTCTACATGATTATGGCTATACTTCGAATGTTCATGTGCAAGTTGCAATATTTTACAAAGACCTCGGTTATCAAGAAGTGCATGTTTCAGCATACTCCACAGGGATGGGTTAGCAGGAATAAATGATAATAGTATCTACTGATTGAAATTCCTTTTTAATGATTTGGAATCGAGAGAAAAGCGTTTCGACAATAAATATGCTAATTGGATGCAAGTGTTACTATGTATTTTATGTATGTAGTTTTGTTATGAAATAAAACGTTTTTTTAGTTTTGAATATTCATTTATTAACTTTCTTCATTTTCAATATCTTCTCTTATTAAAATATTGTCGAGAAACTGAGCAGGTGGAGATATATCGTTTTGATGCCGAGCGCATCCAAGATACCAGACTATTGTCATCACATGAGCACCGCTTCCTATTACATGCTCAAGCATTAGCAGGGATCTGAAATTAAGTTTTAATTTATTGTGTGTTCCACTAATCAGAGATACAATAATGTACTATGTGCAATGTACTATTTAATTTACATATTAACCTGACGGGGGTTGATGATGCCAGCTATATAAGCCTGCTCAGGATGATCAACAGGTAAGGGACGAGAGCGCCTGCCTGTTCTTCTTGAGATAGAAACGCCACAACATGCACATACTGATTGATGACCCAGCTGTTGGTCACCTATATTGTGCTGGTTTCTGTTATTCAGTTCTATTAGTAAAAGGTTGATGCATTCTTGGCAAATGCGATCTCCATCTGTTACCTAAAACAAAATAATATTTTAAGAACACCGAATCGTTTTTCTGCATCTTCTTTGAGCAAAGTAGTGCTATTTAATCTTTTTTAACATAAGCTATTAAGCCTGGTTACACATTATTAAAAAAAAACTTATAGTTAATGTAAGTTAAAGAATACATTACCTCTTGAGCATCCATTCTTCAATTATTGAGACTATCTCTGGGCTCATGTTAAAGCGTTATATTCATAGTGCTGATTTATAGCATGTACTGCTATATTGCAATTTATGCAGAGAGCCATAATCTGAAGATAGAAATGAAAGTTAATTTTTGCAGACTATCAGAGGTCGTAAAACAGGCAAAGGTTGTGCAAATAAAACCCCTAATGAGCTAAATATAAATAAAGAACAGTACTTACATACGGGGTTTTAAATCCAAAGTCCTAATCGCGTGCAATATCAAATAACCGTTAAGAAAAAGCAAAGTCGTCAGGGTTGAAGGTTCGTAAGCTATCGGTATCCTAATCATGTGCAAAGAAGAAGAATCCGTTGTGAAAAGGCCAAGTCAGTTAAATCAAAGAAAGCAAAGCACAAATTAAAATACGTTATCATTGCATAACACAAAGGCACGAGCGAAAGTGTGACGTATCAGACATATTTGTTTGACATATGAAATTATGAATGGAATCTATCTGTCATTATGACATTTTCAAAGTGTGTGGGAGGTTTCATTTGGGTTGCCATCAACAAATAATATACATGTACTAACATTAAATAATTTATAATTTTTCTCTTAAATGGAGGGCTCTAAAAATATTATTTCAGTGGTTCCAAGTTCCATATTTTAGTAGCTTTTATTTGGATGTAGTTTGATTCTGGTTAGATTTTTCTCGGAATAAAAAACCAGCGTCCATACAAAAAGCGGACATCTCCTTTGTTCTTGAAATTTTAATTTTAAATATTAAATTTCGTTGTTTTTTAGGCCTATTTCCAATTACTCTTCAAGTAAATAGGATAATAATGTGTATTTTGTGTTAGATTCACATACCTAGTGCAAATTAAGTGTAAATATAACAATGTAAATCGGTGACAGTTACCGGCACAAGGGAATTTGCATTGTCATCTTGATATCAGGTACAATACTTTATATTTTACTTGCTATTAGTTAGTTTACGTACTACAATTAGTATAATTTCACCTGCAATTACCTACTTTGTTCACTTTTAGTAAGGCTACTTGATGCCAATGACCTTTGAACGTAAACATAACCTTACTTAGGTTTGGTGACAGAACTCCTTTTATTTACATCTAAATCTCATTTTTCCCATTGACTTCTGCCCCTAAGACGACCTACTGACCGACTTTTATATTCTCCTATTAAACTAATCATCTTTCCAACTCCTGCCACAACAACCTTCTCTTTTCTAATTTCTTGTCGCTTCCTTACTAGTTTTAATCATGATTATGACTCGCAGCGCCCGTGCTCGTCTCGAAGAGTCCAAACTCAATGAGGCTTTGAGCGCTTTAAAGGCGTCAAAGGAGTCCTGTGACCAACTAATTAAGGAAATGGATGACAATGAAAGGTTGCTCTTTGATGCCCATGACAAGAATAGGAAATTAAAAATTGAAATGGCTCAGTTATATACTCAATACACTGATGCCATAGAAGAACGGGATAGACTTCAGCTTGTTGTGGACGGGTTCAGCCAGTGTAGCGTAGAGTATGAACAAGCTCTTAGCCACAAACACTTATTACAACAGCAGCTACATGAGGCTCAAAGTCAGATTACACAACTTGAGACTACAAACCTTAACATCACTGCCTCGCTGAACCAAAGTCTGTTCAATGAGTTGGTGTCTATTGCCCCGTCAATGGTTTCTGCCATAAATCCTACTAACACTATTGATTTGACAGGTGATGATGAATCAAAATCATGTAAATCAGTGAGGGTAGTCACTAGTAAAAATAAACTCAAAAAGTACATCAAAATTAATAAATACATTGTTAAAACCCAAAAAATGGTAAAAAGACAAAAGTTCTTTATTAAAAATGTAAAACTTAATAGGGAAAGGTTAAATTTGCTTAAACAGTTAGATATGTATTCTTTTAATTTGGAGCAAAGTACTAGGAAATACAATATTGACACACAGGACTTGCAATCTCAACTTGACCAGCTGCAGGAGAAACTAAGATCTATGACTAACAAATATAATACCTCTGAAGATCTAATGAGGGAATATGTGTTGGCAATGAATGAGCTGGTGAACTCACAAACAAACAGCTGTGAGCGCTGTCAAACACCATCCACTGTACCTACACCAGACCATTCATTATCAGCATGCAATACCACATTACTGCATCCTTGTGTTGATTTGACTATTCCCTCTGTTAATAGTTCCATTATACCATGTAAAAAAAATGTAAATCATGATATTGTATTATTTTGTGATGAGATTGGAAAGGACTTAGGTCACTTGTTGACAGATGAATATCCGGGACACTCAATAATAAATTACTGTATGCCTGGTTGTTCTTTATTTGATATTATGAAAGAAGTTATTAAATATAACTTTAAGCAGGAAACAACTTTATTAATATTTATGGGAAATAGGGGTAATTTAAATAAAGGAGAATTGCTCCAATATCATCAAACATTGTGCAACCTTAGATTAAGAAAAATTGTATTGTTTACATTCCCTTACAGTAACAGTTTGCCACAGGAAGAAAATAACTTAAGATTTGATATGAACATGACATTGCACAATTTGACATATAATGATAACCAATTCCAGTTAATTGATACTAACTATTATGTTGGTAATAATTTATATTTGACAAAAGATAGATACAATATTGTTATGTACTATCTTTCTAACTATCTTAAAAGACAGATAGCTGTGTCGCTATCATATTTTTTTTCAATTTCAGCCAAACATTTGGCTAAACAAATTGCTCCTATTGAGCAATGCAATGACTTTTTAAAGTATTCTGCCAATAATTTGGTCAAAATTAATGACATTAATCATCATTTAAATTAGACATTAAGACAATAGAGGCAACCTCTTGCAAAAATGTAACTAAGGCAAATAATAAGTCAAATGAAAGTGTAAAAAAATTAAATAGTATCAATCTGGTGCATCAAAATATTCAAGGATTTTTAAACAAAGACTTAGAAGTAGAATTATTCCTGAATTGTAACAATATAGATATTCTTTGTTTGACAGAACATTGGCTTAAAAGCCACCAGTTCATGTTCAATTTTAGTAATCACCAGATTGGTAGTTCATTCAGCAGAGTAAATGCTATACATGGTGGCTCATTAATTTTAATAAATAACCAGCTTAAGTTTAAGGACCGAAAGGATATCGTAAGCCTCTCTGTTGAGCGAACAATTGAAATAGCCTGTATAGAATTGGAGCAGTTCATTATATTAAGTGTATACAGACCACCTTCAGGATTGTATGGTTGTTTTGAAAAAGTTATGGATGAAGTGTTGCACAAAATCTGTAATACAAAGAAGTCTATCATCACTTGTGGTGATTTTAATGTTAATTTGTTAGAAAATTCTGGGTTAAGTACTAAAATTATAAGTTTGTTTCAGTCATACAATCTTGCTAACCAATTTTTAGAGCCCACTAGAATAACTCCTACTAGTGCCACATGCCTAGATAACATTTATACAGATGTTATACCGACCCACAAAGAAATTATTAACTTAATAGACTCAGATCATTGCGGACAATTGATCAGTATTCCAAATTACAACAAAAAAGTTACTAAAAAAGATATCACTGTTAACCCAAAAACAACTAATCGCTTGGAAACATTTAAAACTAAACTCTTGGGTAAATTACCACTTTTATTCACTAATGATGACCCTAATCAACAATATAATGATTTTTTTAATATGTATTGCACACAATTTGATAACACTTTTATTCCAAAAAGATTATCGGTTAATAGTAACGCTTCCTTCAGTGACTGGGCCACCATTGGTATACATAAAAGTAGAAAACGACTTTATGAATTATATGAAGAACGGATTTGTATAAACACTGCTGAATTTAATTTATATGTTAAGAATTATTCTAAAATATTTAAAAAAGTTTGTAGTATTGCCAAGTCACGTTATTTGAGTTCAAAAATTAAAAATAGTAGCAACATTATTAAAACGACTTGGAATGTCATTAATAGCGAAACGGGAAGGTCATGCACCCGAAGTAGTGACTACAGCCTTGCTATTGATGATAATATAATTAAATCAGATTCTCAAGTCGCCGCGGCCTTTGAAAATTTCTTTGCAGAGATTCCAGTATCAACTACTAAATCTCTTAACTCATCACCCGCTGCCGCAGAGTCTTTACTTAAAGAAAACGTTTCAGTTTGTGATTCTGAATTTCAC
Organism: Mesoligia furuncula; assembly: GCA_916614155.1. Classification (NCBI taxonomy): domain Eukaryota; kingdom Metazoa; phylum Arthropoda; class Insecta; order Lepidoptera; family Noctuidae; genus Mesoligia; species Mesoligia furuncula. The sequence continues at coordinate 28,166,586 of OU744809.1, forward strand.
TTTGAATATGTAACCTGTAACGATATAATTAAAACCTTTCACACGTTAAATGTTAAAAAGACCGCAGATCTATGGGGTAATTCTGTGGATGTTGCTAAGTCGATTATAAACATTGTAGCACCTACTTTAGCTGTTATATTTAATAATTGTATTGACCGTGGTGAGTTTCCTGATCTTATGAAAAACAGTAAAATAATACCGTTGTTTAAATCGGGTAGTACATCAGACCCTACTAATTATCGACCTATTTCAGTACTACCTACCTTCAGTAAAATTTTTGAAAAACTTATTTTGATTCAATTGCAAAGATTTTTTAATAACAATAAATTACTGCATAATAAACAGTTCGGTTTTACAAGGGGTCGTTCGACTACCGATGCAGGAGTTGAACTTTTAGGACATATTTATAATGCATGGGAGGACAAATGCGATGCCTTGGGCGTCTTTTGCGATTTGTCCAAGGCATTCGATTGTGTTCTTCATGACACATTAATCAGGAAACTGCACCACTACGGAATCCGGAACGCCTCTCTGGATCTTCTTACTTCTTACTTGAGTGATAGGATTCAGAGAGTTGATGTTAACGGAAAAAGGTCACCCGGATCTGTAGTAAGAATGGGGGTCCCCCAGGGCTCAATTCTTGGTCCTTTCTTGTTCCTTATTTATATCAATGACTTGCCGTACCTCATAAAGGATAATCATGATATAGTGTTGTTTGCAGATGACACTTCTCTTTTGTTTAAAATCAAACGTCAGCAGCTGGTCACTGACAATGTAAATAACGCCCTTGCAAAAGTAGTTAACTGGTTTAATGTCAATAACCTACTTCTTAACGAAAAAAAAACGAAATGTATTAAGTTTACGATACCCCACGTTAGACAAGTAGAAACTAGTGTTCTCATTAAGGATGAAGAGTTAAAACCCGAAGATACCACAGTATTCTTAGGCATAACGTTGGATGCCAAGCTTCAATGGGGCCCCCATATAGATAAATTGTCAAAAAAGCTTAGCTCTGCAGCATACGCCGTTAGGAAAATTCGTGATTTGACTGATTTAGAGACAGCCCGTTTAGTTTACTTTAGTTATTTTCATAGTGTGATGTCGTACGGTATTCTGTTGTGGGGAAATGCCGCCGATATTCAGACAATTTTTATTTTACAAAAAAGGGCAATTCGTTCTATTTATAAATTAAGTCCTAGACACTCCCTCAGAGACAAATTTAAAGAGATTAATATAATGACTGTGCCTTCTCAGTACATTTATGATAATCTTTTGTATGCACATAAAAATATTAATCTGTTTAAAAAATACAGTGATATCCATAACATAAATACTAGGAACAAACACAAATTTGTTGTTCCTACAACAAGGCTCAAGAAAATAGGTGGCTCGTTTAGATGCCAATGTATACATTTTTATAATAAACTTCCTAGCCACATTCAGGAACTAAGCCTAAATAAATTCAAAGCTTTTATAAAGCGAAAACTATGCCAGAAAGCCTATTATACTGTAAAAGACTATATTGAGGACAAAAAGGCTTGGGATTGAGCTGCTCCAATAGGTTTAGACAGTGAATGTTATTTTGCAATTTTTACACTTTAATATTTTCTTTTTTTTTTTTTAAGTAAGCATCTATTTACTTACACAATGACATGTACATTTACTGTATAAAGTATTATATTATTTTAATTATTGTGAATGTGAGGACTATGTGGGTCATAGTTTACATTTTAATCGTGGTCTGGCAGTTTGAGTAGTTTATGCGGCCTACCCAAATGTCCTGTCTTTGGTATTGTTCGTCGAATCGTTGAGCTCCTGAAGTTCTGAGTTGAGCTGCACGGTTACTGACAAATGCGTGCACTGACTGGACAGGTCCACTCAATCTGTGTGGTTCTTTCCTCAAAAGATCTTTTCAGACACTAATCTACATGGTCCTCAAAGATTATGTCCGGATTTTTATATACACATTGACATTGATGAATTTTATTTAGACAATGACATGAATATTTACTTTGTAAAGTATTTTTTATTTATTTTTTTTTCTTTTCATTTAATTATTGTGAATGTGAGGACTATGTGGGTCATTTTTTTTTTCTGTTTTCCTTCTTAGTTTTAATCATGATCTGGCAGTTTGAGTAATTTACGCGGCCTACCCAAATGTCCTTTCTTTGGTATTGTTCGTCGAATCGTTGAGCTCCTCATTTCTGAGTCGAGCTGCACGATTTTTGACAAATGCGTGCACTGATTGGACAGGTCCGCTCAATCTGTGTGGTTCTTTCCTCAAAAGACCATTTCAGACATCAATCTACATGGTCTTCACACGATCTGACCAAGATTTTGTCTGGACTTTAAAAGAGACTGTGACCTCTGAGTTTGTTTCGGCCTTTCTTCTCAGAGTAGTCAGATAGGAAACGCCGACCACATCTAGTTTAAAAAATATGATGACGTGTAAAAGTGTTTGTAAAAACCTACTTACAGAAAATAAATCATTTATCATTTATCATTTATCATTTATGACATACTATCAGCCGCCAAGTATATTCAAGTCAATGAAAGACATATTATTACCCGGTAAATGGTAGCTAGGCTTAAACACAATTCGCACAACCGCATTGTGTGTTGCTTAGCCTTTATTGAACCTAGTCTGCAACGAGACGGCTGTTATTGCAACGAGATCAACGAGTGATGTGCGCCGCCGCCGCGCCGTCGCCATTAGCGGCGTGATCATGAACAGCTGTTCATTTATCACCGCCATCGCTGATGAAGGGTTACCTACTTCCAACCAGATTGCTACTATACCTACCTTGTATGTCACAATCTCATGTAAGAGCCAATGGCGGTATGTGCATTCGTTTGTCATGCGTGTGTCAAAACAGTGATAGTCATAATAAAATTGATAGATCATTTTACGCGGGACTTTCTACATTCAATCGTGCGCCGCTATTAGATGGACGACACTTGCAATAAAATCTGTTTCCCATATGAATTATTTCTCTACAACGAAACTGCCGGTTTAACCGGTTAAATCGGTATCTTGATACGGTTTAAACAATAAGTTTACCCACTATTGATAAATAGGTATAATGCACCTAACTTAGACGGAATTGTGAAATATATATAGAAGGTGAACCACATAGACAAAAATAACCACATAACCACGTACTAGGTATAACAGAATTTTAGATATTTTCATATCAATGCATAATGAGCTGTGCAATACCTACTCTATGGTGGAAGTTGTACCTTCTACAGAAACCGTCTAAAGTCACCGTGCAATTTAGTATTATATGCACGATGAAATTTAAAACTTGCGCCTGTTCGAAATAAGAGGTGAAGTAACTGTTACATAATTATTATAAATTGTCATTTCAACAACAACAACAACTCTGATTTTATATACAATTGTAAGAATACAGTTTGTATGATGTTATTATTAGTTAGTTATAAGAGTAGGTTCGTGAAGGATAAGAGGCAGACACACGGGATTTAGATAGTACTACGTGCAAACATGTAATAACTGCACTAATTCATACTACGATCTTTACATCATTGTTTTCACAATCTTGGTAATCAGTATCATTAGTCTAATTTAGTGGAGGCTATGTATGCTAACTCAAGCATAGTTGGGAAAGGGGTGGCTGGATGATTGGACTAATATAAAGTACATAAGTAGTTTAAACTAAGCGTCTAAGTAGTACCTACTTTGATCACCCGGATCTATAGTAACAATGGGAGTCCCACAGGGCTCAATTCTTGGTCCTTTCTTGTTTCTTATTTATATTAATGACTTGCCGTACCTCATAAAGGATAATCAAGATAAAGTGTTGTTTGCAGATGACACTTCTCTTTTGTTTAAACTTAAACGTCAGCAGTTGGTTACTGACGATGTAAATAGCGCGATCTCGAAAGTAGTCCACTGGTTCAATGTTAATAATTTGCTTCTAAACGAGAAAATAAAAACTTTTTTACAAAAAAAAACAACCGACTTCCGAAAAACACTATAAAGTGAAAAATAACTTTAATTTCGGAAGTCGGTGTCTTTGGATTTGTATTTTAGTTTTTTGCCACCGACTTCCGAAATTAAAGTTATTTTTCACTTTATAGTGTTTTTCGGAAGTCGGTTGTTTTTTTTTGTAAAAAAGTGTTTATTTTTCACTTTTTAGTGAGTCAGTTTGTAATTTATCTAAGTTACAATAGCCTAATGTCAACTGCTTATCACCTTTTACAAAATATTGCTTTACCCGATGCAGGGACGTTAATTGTTGAGGAGTTCCCATAAGCCAGGAGAACTGGAGCTGTTTGAGAAGTCACCATCAGCTCCATTTTACCATTGCATATGGTGGAATGGAGCTTGTAAAGAGCATAAATTGCTTAGCAACCATATTAAAGTAATCCAATCGCAACCCGTGAAATATTTGTCATTGAGTAGTTCCGATAGCCATCTGTGGTCTTTATCATCAGCTCCACTTTACCAAATGATGATTTTCGAGAGCAAATGCTCAAAAAAGTATTTTCCAAATCGGTTCGTAAATGACGGAGTTATGAAATATGAAAAGATCGTTAATGTAGATAAATTTTTAGGTTTTTGTTGATTTTTTAAAAACCGCTTGTCCGATTTCGATAAAATTTTCATGGGACCATTTGGGAAGGGACCATACCCTTTCCAACAAAAAAAGGATTTTTCAAATCGGTTGGCAAGCGACGGAGTTATGCGCGAACAAACATAAAAAAAAAAAAAATACAAACATCCGAATTGAGAACCTCCTCCTTTTTTAGAAGTCGGTTAAAAACCAAATGCATTAAGTTTACGCTACCCCACGTTAGGCAGGTGAAAACTAATGTGTTGATAAAGGGCGAGGAATTGAATCCTGAAGGCAACACAGTATTCATAACTTTGGATGCTAAGCTTCAGTGGGGTCCACATATAGATAAATTGTCAAAAAAGCTTAGTTCCGCAGCATACGCTGTTAGAAAAATTCGTAATTTAACTGATATAGAGTCTGCCCGTTTAGTGTACTTTAGCTGTTTTCATAGTGTAATATCGTACGGTATTCTATTGTGGGGAAATGCCGCCGATATTCAGACTATCTTTGTTTTGCAGAAGCGAGCTGTTCGATCAATTTATAAATTAAGTCCGAGACACTCTCTCAGAGACAAATGTAATGACTGTGCCTTCTCAGTATATTTATGAAAATCTTTTATATGCCCATAAAAATATAAAATTGTTTAAAAAATACAGTGATATCCATAATATAAATACTAGAAACAAACACAAATTTGTTGTACCTACAACAAGGCCCAAAAAAATAGGTGGCTCGTTCAGATGCCAATCTATACGCTTTTATAATAAGCTACCAAGCCACGTTCAAAATCTAAGCCTTAATAAATTCAAATCATTCATTAAACGTAAGTTGTGCCAGAAAGCCTTTTATACCGTTAAAGATTATATTGAGGACAAAAAGGCTTGGGATTGAGCTGCTTCCAATTTCTGCATTTTGAATGTCTTTTTTTTATATATTTTTTATATACACATTGACATTAATGATTTTTTTTTATAAACAATGACATTTGCTTACTTTGTAAAGTATTATATTATTTTATTTATTGTGATTGGTGAATGTGAAGACGATGTGGGTCATTTTATTAATTTTATATTTTTTATTATTCTCTCTGTTCTATTGGTTTTTTTTTCTCTCTCATGGTCTGGCAGTTTGAGTAGTTTATGTGGCCTACCCAAATGACCTTTCGTTGGTATTGTTCGTCGAATCGTTGAGCTGCTTATGTCTTGAGTTGAGCTGCACGATTTCTGACAAATGCGTGCACTGACTGGACAGGACAATCTGTGTGGTTCTTTCCTCATAAGACCGTCTCAGACATCGATCTACATGGTCTTCATATAACCGGACCAAGATGAGTCTGGACTTTAAAAGATACTGTGACCTCTGAGTTTGTTTCGGCCTTTCTTCTCAGACTAGTCAGACAGAAAACGCCGACCTCATCTAGTTTTAAAAAAACAAGATTGACATATAAAAGTGTTTGTACAAACCTACTTACAAAAATAAATTCATTTATCATTTATAGACGCTTAGGTTAATCTACCTACAATAATTTTACAAAGCTCTTAAATATTTGCTTTTTAATTGTCTCAAAAATCCTACCCAGGAACCGAACTTCAACCAAAGATCAACAATAACATTTGGAACTCATGTATAATGAATAAACAGTCACGTTCCAAATATATTGTCTGTATTTTTAGACAAGCTATTTAAATACGATGTCATATTACGTAGAGACATCAGATGTTTCTAAGAAAAATATAAGTTATTTTTATGTATGATAATGTCATGTATGTATAATGTCATGTCAAGATGATAAGTAGTACATAAATAATTAATTTCGTTGAGCTTACAGGTGATACTGGTGTGTTTACTGATCACTGAGTTGTGTTGTTTGTTCCTGTGCGCTGTACATGCTGATACGACACAATATTTAGATACTAAACTTAACTGGTTTTAGATTACATGTGAGCCAGTGGGGGATGTGAGGTGTTTACGATGATCATTTCATCAGTATTTTCTATGAATTTCCAATCATCCTGCATGGGAAAATCCCAAAGCAAGAATAACAAAAGATTTTTGACAAGAGAGGTTTTGTAGCAGTTGATGTATTTTAGGACACCGCTATGTTGGTTTGATGCGATTGTTTAAAAGAACAAGCGTGTTAAAAATTAGCTTTAAAGATTATATTCTAATAGCATTAGCAATCAAAACAGTAGTAGCCAGGAATTTTAACGTAAATGAGATCCTGGCAGATTATCTGGGTTAACAGGTGAAGCATGCAAGTGAAGAGTGTCAACCTCGCGGTTATCTTCATCGTGAGCCCAGCACAATTAATATTTAACTAACTGCTACACATACCTGCGCGACAGACGCCATTACAACGCCGCGCCGCCGCCGCCGCGCAGGCTTATCATTACACTTTTATTTTCTTTTCTTTTTACATGAAGTCGTCTAAAAGTACTAGTGACATTCCGAAATAAACTATACACTTTTTTAATTATTTATAAATATTGTTATATAGATGTCATGTCGACAGTTGCGCTGGGCACACGTCTGTGAAAAATAATTTGAGTTGAAGAGAACACAGAGAGACCCAAGGTGAAGAACATGAAAATCTGCAAGATATAGAAATTAGTGTAGTGAGAACATGGCGGAATGTTCAAGACGATAAAGTTAGTGCTAAGTGTGAATTAAAGTGACGATAACTTGAGAAGTGCTGTGAATATAAGTTTACGAGGCATTTCACCCAAGACTTGTTTTCCTAACAATATGCTTTAGCTATTCCATTACAAACGAAACGTTAACTACATCAGTGTGCACTAAACATGGTAGATAGCTAGCGTGGCCATTGATTTGAATCCAGGAAGGTAGTCAAATTAACCCCTTTTCTCTGAATTTTATGATGATACCAAAATAACCAAGAATTAGGTACACAATCAAATAACATTAAGGAGGTTTAAAGTTACGTTTAACAGGCAACATTTTAGTTACATAAAGTGTTCCGAGAACTCAGCGCAAAAAATATTTTCTATATTGTCTTTACCATAAGGGCTTGCACCCAAACTATTATATAGCTAATCTCACAAATACATTCGTTGTGTAACTACCTATCATAGTTGGCTCCAAGCCCACCATGACAGACTTAAACGCGGACTCCAAGCGGGTCCACTTGGACGACGTGTTGGGCCAACTGGGCGCGTTCGGGCGCCACCAGGCCGTCACCATGGCCATGCTGGCGCTGGTGTACGCCACCAACTCCATGTACAACGTCAACTATGTGTTCGCCGTTGAGGATGTGGGATACAGGTGACTGATAGTGAAACAAGCTTTAAGCTTGGATTATTGAATAATGTCTTATTTTATTTATTTATTTTTTATTTTATAAAATTGACAATTTCGTGCTACGCAGTCTGTCTTAATGTATTCAATTTTAGTCTTAACATATTGTATCTAATTTTTCATAATCAAAACCACAATTTCAAATACATTATTATAAAAAAAAATTAATAAGCTGAGGCAATGAAACAAATTACAATTATTGAACATCTTTTCTGAATCCCTGTATGAATACATTATCATAACGAGCTTGCGCTTGCGCATTGAACTCGCTCGTAAACAGTCAGCTGTTTCCGCATGTCATCAAATAAAAAACCAATTTCATACTTTTAGTACATGATATTAACGCAGCGTGTTTGTCTGTTGGTTTGCTTATAACTTCTGCTTATCAGTTTTTATGCATTCAAGGAAACATAAGATATAGGTAATAGGAGAAGGTAATTTCATAACATGGTCGCACCGCCATCGCGCCACCGTGCACAGTGATGGCATTCACTGCTGGCAGTCACAAAACTGCTTTCTGAAAGCAGTTGTGTGACAAACATACCGTCATCTATATTATGATGGTCAACCAGCGACACTTTCATAAGTAGCGTACAAAATAAACAAGAATTCATTTCATTGAATGTAAGCTCTTTGGATGTTAGCAATAAGTGTCTATCAGTTGTTATTGATATTGAAATCTACTTTGCCGTCTATTACAATTTCACGTACGATTTAGCAGTTTTGCTCGGGAATTTTGTTAATATTTAATTCAAATATCTCTCTCTGAAATTCCTACATTCATGGAATTGAGCAAGCACTAAATACACTTCGTAGCGACGCAAAAACGGCGGGGTGTTATAAGATTGACGTGTCTGTGTGTGTGTCTGTCTGTGGTATCGTAGCTCCTGAACGGATGAACCGATTTTGATTTTGTTTTTTTTTTTGTTTGAAGGGTGAGTTAGTCGGGAGTGTTCTTAGCTATGTTTGATGAAAATCGATCCATAATGGCCGCCGCCACAAAATGGCGGATTACATATTTTTTCACAACTCCCTCAATATGGGTATCAAATGAAAGGGCTTGACTAGAATAATACTATCACTATTACAAATTTCAAATCCAAGATGGCCGCCACCACAAAATGACGTTACATTTCTTTTTTCACATCTCCTTCAATATAGGTATCAAATGCAAAGGCTTGACAAGTAGAATAATGTTCACTATATTGAAAGGGAATGAGGAATATTAACTAACGAAATGAAAACTAAACACTTGAAAATTTTTTTTTCTGATCAATGCCCTAGATTGATGAAGAAAGGTGGAGTGATGACTGGTACCTACGACCACTGAGTTTGACCATTTTACGAATGGAATTATCCTACTTAACAAACTTATTTCTACATCAGATTTTGTCGCAGTCCCATTTTATAAACTAGATCTGAAATACCTAAGATATCTAATAGCTATGTACTTGTACGAAAGTTGAATAACTAAATGAACAACTAGAAAAAGGATATAATAAAAAAATCTGTTTAGTCTTAAAAATTATTCTTCAACTATAAATTAATAATTATATTTTGACGGATAAACACCTGATTAAACACCACATTACCTGAATCTTAAAACGCAAGAAAATAAAAGAAATGAAATACAAAAATCAAAGAGTCCCTACAAAAAGCATGAAATAAAAAATTAAATTAAAAAACCCCCGACACAAAATAATAATAAAATGAAATATAATTGGAAAAGGATAAAATAATTTAAAAACCCTCGACTTAGAGAATTTATGTAACGAGACTAAAACAGATAAATTCATATGGAAGTCGGGGGACCGTTCTGTGGGACACCTTCTATTCTAAGAGGTCTCCCGACTGCCATATGAATTTATCTGTTTTAGTCTCGTTACGATACGATTATATCTCACATCTTCGGTTTGCCGATGACATCGTCATAATGGCAAAGACGCTGGAACAGCTAGACCAAATGTTGCATAGCCTAAATGGAGCCTCCCGGCGGGTTGGCCTCGGCATAAATTTGGACAAGACAAAAGTCATGTACAATTCGCACGTCTTGCCGAGTCCAATCCACATCGAAGGGTCGCTTCTCGAAGTTGTGAAGGATTACGTCTACCTAGGCAAGTCATCCAGCTCGGTAGACACAACTTTGAGAAAGAGGCCTACAGAAGGATCCAGTTGGGTTGGGCAGCATTTGGAAAACTCCGTCAAGTGTTCTCGTCGCCTATTCCGCAGTGTTTGAAGACTAAGGTCTTCAACCAGTACGTCCTGCCCGTCATGACATACGGTGCTCAAACGTGGACACTGACGGTCGGGCTGGTACACAAATTCAAGGTCGCTCAGCGCGCTATGGAGCGAGCTATGCTCGGAGTCTCTTTAAAGGATAAAATCAGGAATGAAATTATCCGGAAAAGAACCGGAGTTACCGACATAGCTTGCAGAGTAAGCAAACTGAAGTGGCAGTGGGCTGGCCATGTCTGTCGAAGGACCGATGGCCGGTGGAGCAGACGAGTCCTGGAGTGGAGACCGCGTATCGGCAAGCGTAGTGTGGGACGCCCCCCAGCTAGATGGACGGACGACCTGAAGAAGGTGGCTGGGGTAGACTGGATGCGGAAGGCGGAGGACAGGGTGCTGTGGCGCAGTCTGGGAGAGGCCTATGTCCAGCAGTGGACTGCGATAGGCTGAGTTGATTGATTGATTGAGTCTCGTTACAATTTAAATTCTTTAAGTCGGGGGTTTTTAAATTATTTTATCCTTTTCCAATTACATTTACTTTTATTATTATTTTGTGTCGGGGGTTTTTTAAATGTTTAATTTATATAGTGTAGGACCTTGTCAAGACTGAAACATTCAACCGAAGTGCGAATGAATGAAAGGATGGATTTCAAGAGAACAAATGACGATGATTATTGAGCGAATGATAACTAAGGTCCACTCATTTCATTTCCACTTACGTTTTAAGGTCATATTAAAGATTTGGTCATATTAGTGCAGAAATAAAACCCTATATGTATAGGAGTATAATCTTTGTTTTCAACTTATTCGAATAAGTTAAAATCGTTAAAAGAAAAAGTTAAAGTTAAAAGAATTTGTGTGAACGAAAATAAGACTCGTAGTCTTATTCACACAAATTCTTTTAACACCTCATTTGTTCCAGATGTAAGATCCACTCGTGTGACGGTTCGGAAGCGTCGTTCAGCACGGCCTGGCTGAACCAGTCCCTCCTCGGCGCCGACCAGCCCGTCAAGCAGTGCTGGTCCCCCTTCGTGGACGACTGCGCGCGGTACAACCACACCTCCGACCAGCTCTGCAGGGAGTGGGTCTATGAGAGACCCGATAGCTTCGTCGCTGAGGTTAGTCTTGTTTTGCTGTAGGTATATCCAGTGCGGTGTGTACGGTAGTGGAAGTGTTCAGGTGCGGTTCGTCCAAGTGCGGTTCAAATCAGTGCTCTGAGTAGAATACCTCATTTTTATTATGTCTCAAAAAGGGAATAATAATGAGGTGTTACTTGATTTCAACTTCCAATGTGAACTCACAAAGAAGGATGTGATCTACAATTAATGTTGGCGCCAAAGTTGATAGAAAAGTAATGTCTATTCCAACCAGAACTTCACAGTTATTATTTTACTAACTCAGCTTGAAATCAATGAATGCAAATAAGCTCACTAATTAAATGTGCTCACACATCGGAAGCAGTTTATCAGTGCTCACTAATTCTTGTCAATTATGTGCACTGTCTTTACAACCGTCGCGTTACTCGCTCAAATTATGTGAGCTATCAATTATTACGCGACGCTCACTTAATTATGTGAGTTATCAACAATTACACGAAGCTCAACGCTTTGTAATTACAACATGTCACTGAATAATTATGCATATGTTTCCCGCGAATACCTATAATATTATTTGAATCAAGAACTCTTTGATGTTCATAATGTCCATATCGCGCACGTCATGTTTCAGCTTAAAGACATGTTCAATAGCTCGGGACCTCTTCCGTCTTATCACAGAACGAAATCAAACTTCAATTCTAGCCTAAACTTTTGAGCCGGTTATTGTATTTCAAACTTTATTTCGGTTCAGGTAAAGTTCATAATAAGGGGGCGTGACTTCAATTCATAGACATCCGATGTTTACCGATGTGATTTGCTCTGTGGTGTACTCGTATGTATGGTCACGAAAAGTGTTTTTACAGACAACATCATAACGAAGACACATCAATGGACACGATAGCAGCGTGCTCATTGTAATACATCTGGGTTCTGTAACGGTTCGGCTGTAAGTTCTACACCATGAAAATGACAATTTGATGGCTGACCGCGACGGTCATAACGTCATGATCAATATTTGATACTTTATTAACACGTTGAACGCCAGACAGCAGACACAATAGAAAATCTATTGTTCGCGGTCACCGGTGACCGCGTTGGCAGTCAAAGCCTTAAACCGACACTTAGGTACACATTTATTGGAAAAATTATTTTGACCAAAGCACCATCGGTTTCCTGACAAATTCTTAAAAAGAATAAATGGATTCTTCAGTACCTATAATAATTGTATACTTAGTGCAATGGAAATCAAAAATATTTTACCAAAATTCAAATCTCGTTTACTTTTAATAGTGGAGATGGACCCGACTATTTGATAAGGACTAAATGCTTGTAATCATTAAAAGATTTGTACTTTGATAACGACGTGTATAATGAATGAAATACAGTAGACAGGTGCTTGAGCCCTGACGGACAGACAGACACGACAGTTGACGACACACAACGTAATTTGATGATTTTGACAAGTCATTAGTAAATACATTCTGATATGCTATTCAATTATAATAACATATCAGAATGTATATTCACTAATGACTTGTCAACCTTGGGAACCTACTTATAAGTAAAATATGCTCAAGGAAAGTGACAAACGAGGAATTCCTAATTTTATGTTTAAGATTGATCAATTCTTTAGGTAAGATGTTAACTGTCCTTAATTTGTCGCAATGTTCGAAAGTGTGTCTGTTGATTTTATGAACCTTTTTTTTTTTACAGATTATGTTGATAGTCCTACAATTAATTAAAAACATGTAGAAGCCGCTCTTTGTTTTGTATTATTATCATTTGAAGTTTTTACAAGTTTTTTATTATTTCTAGCGCTCTGCCAAATCTTTTTTGGTCATTCAATCTTTATTACGTAAACCTACGTTATTTTCCTTAAGTCATGAAGAGACAACAGCGCCAAGATAAGTAACAACACACACAGGCATTGCGAAATTTCCATTCAACCGTAGAGAAGATCTGTGGCTAACACAGGTTTATCTAAATCTATAAATACAATATAAAACGTTACAGGTGAATAAGGACAATAACTATTTGACTCATTGGTATTCTGTGGGAGCGCCCGCGCAGCGCCCAGGGAATCGTCCACAACTTGCACAATACTAGTAACTATGGCGGGTATCATCGCACGTGGAGCTATTTCTATAGTTTTATCAGACGACGCTCCATAGGTAGCTGTGTCTCGTCTAAGGGTTTTCACGAGCTATCGGTAGGAACCGTTATTTCAAAGGAATTTGATGAGCGCTTAATTAGTTAGCAGGATATTAGTATTCAATTGCTTTATTCATTAATGTTTCAGACGAACGAATAGAAATAGCAATTTAAGTCATATTTATACTGTGATTGATAACAAATAGACACTTCTTGAATTAAAGTACACCTTTAACATAGTCCCTACCCCCTAGTCGTCTTTGGTCGTACACGAGTATACCTACAGCAGCAGCTTCTTGAAATGCTTCAGCGAAGATAAAGCAGCCACACTGATCTGTAGCAGCTATGAACACGTTGGCACAAATACGACCACTCATCACACTAACAGTTACTGTAGGACCAATAACTTTACTGTCCACCATCCCTAATTCATACAAAAGATCTAAATAAAACATTGCCATCAAAATGAACAACACCTACCAACTGACTCGTATCTGACTTATTAGACTCATTGCATGCCAGTGCCGAGCTAAGACAATAGTCTACAACTCCACAAGCCTCCCGAGCGCAGGGGCAGCAGGGGCGTGTGTCGTCGCCGGGCGCTTGCTCGCATGTGGAGCTATTTGCATAGTTTTTGCTGCGCGACCGGTCTGCGCGGGCGCACAGGACACTGCGACGCGCTGCACTCGCCTGTTCCCTACGCTTGACCGAACTACTTGAACTATGTGGAGAGGTCTAACATGAGTCTATTGATCAGGAACAGTTAAGGAATTGTTAAAGCATTTAGAAGTGTTGGAAGAGTTAGAAATAGATTTTGCCTTCACAAAAAGTACTTTATGTCATGCGACTTATGTTCGTAAGTCGTAGAAGTATAGAAGACATTCCCAGACACTATTTGTGAGCAAGGTTGTATACACGGACGCATACATTATTGCGATGGGAGGCTGAACATGTAAGCACTCCATCCTTGTCACCGATATGTTTACAACTCGTCCCCACAACGAACTAAAGTTATTGAGATGTCGCAGTCTTAAACATCATAACAGCAGTTAGTTGTATGCCTTGCCGAAGGCTCTGTTTCACTTTGCATTGAATAATAGCCATGTAGATGAAATTGTACATAACTGCTGTATGCAATACAAAGAATTTGTTTCAGTTCGGACTGGCGTGTGACGACTGGAAGCAGACGCTGGTGGGCACGGTGCATAGCTTTGGAAACATGGTCGGACTGCTCATACAGGGACAGATCTCTGACAGGTAGATATGTCTTGCTATTTTGATAATGTGTTGATGGGTGTGACAATTTGCTCTAAACCAATCGATATGGAAATATCTGACAATATGATGATAACAGTCGGCGAAGGCGTAACTCGAGTAGTTAGTCTGACTGCCTATAGCGTTTAATTATAGTTTTGATGAACAGTATGGCTGATAAAACTTGTTTGGTGGTATAAAGGAGTTTAATGTGCATAGGGTAGACTCAGTGAACATACTCAGGTCTTACGAGTACATGTGCAGTGTACTCGACTACATAATCGTAGTCCGACAATACAAAACATGTGTTTTTGTCACATCCCTACAGGACATGTTCAAGTGCCGGTCACTAACGTCCATCGAGCGCCATCTGAACAAGTAACACGTCTCATCTCGACACTGATTCATCGCCAACATAATGTTCGCGATCTTCTCATTTAATAGCAGTCTTAATTATGAGCATGTTCACCATAACCGTGTAATAGAATGTTGAATTCGTCACACGAGTATGATGTGCTTCACAAGTGGAAGCGCTGGGGTCATTAGCGTCAGTGGTTGAGTTACATGCACTTGTAGGCCGGGTTGCACTATGTTATGTCTTAATTACCCCCCTCGGCAGGACATTTATCAGCTGATCGTAATGGCCGCTCGTTTGAATGATCGCCGCTTTATGAACATAACCCCACCCCTCAACACAAGTTTCATAAAGATGGGAGGTTTAAAACAAACTTTTAATCAAGTATTTAATTTGCTTTATGAAGAGTCGTTTGTAATGACTAGAACGTTTTACTTGTTAGAGGACTTTGTAGTACCAAACGTCGTGTTAACATATTTATCCCAGTGTATCTACATTTTAGGACCGATGTTGTTATATATTAATTAAAATAGTTTTAAGCTTTGTATGCAAACCTTGGTGACTTGACAATACCACATACTTCATCCACGCGTGGCCGCTCGGCAAGCACGCATATTTATCTGTAATTTACTGAGCAATTTTCTATTGTGCTTGATAGTAGACTGGAAGCTGACCCCAACATAGTTGGGAAAAGGCTAGGCAGATAAGGCAATAACAGTCAGTGTATAATCCATTTTTGGCTATTAATA
The DNA here is from genome assembly GCA_916614155.1 of Mesoligia furuncula. Lineage (NCBI taxonomy): Eukaryota > Metazoa > Arthropoda > Insecta > Lepidoptera > Noctuidae > Mesoligia > Mesoligia furuncula. The sequence goes on from OU744809.1 coordinate 28,182,319, forward strand.
AACTGCAAACATTCATACTAGTAACAGTGCTAGCTCTCAACACAATATCAGTGAAGTTAAAACGCAACGCAACAATAATATGGTACATTATACCATTATATTGTACAGTCATACTTAAAGCTGGATTAAAATCTCTCTCAGGTTGTTCCGTAATTAATCCTTGGAAGATTGGAAATAAATGTTTGTTCGCTTAAGTACTAGCCCCAGGAATCGATGATGTTGACTCTTGAAGGCTTCTCATTGTGATTAACGTATAAAAAGTGCTGATTCTTAGATCGAGCTGTGGTTTTCCTTCAGGTTCGGTCGCAAAACTGCAGCCGTGTTCGCAGGCACTATGGGCGCATTGCTGGGGCTCACCAAGAGTTTCGCCAGCTCCTTCTGGTTCTACATCGTGCTGGAGGGCCTGGAGGCCGCCATCGGCGACGCGCTCTCACCCATGTTCATGCTGAGTAAGTCCATCATGCGCATATTGTATTGTGCCTATTTCAATAAGTTATTGTATATTCTACGTTGCTTTTGGATAGTTCAAATTCAAATTCAAATTCAAAATTATTTATTAGTCACAATTATTGGTACAAGGAGAGAATAGACGGTGACCCCCAAACTAGGCGATTGCCTGTATCTTGGGAGTCAGTGTTACGACATTTTTAAAGTGGTACATAGTGCATAGTAATTATAACAAGACAGGGAAAGAGAAACTAAAAAAAAAAAAAAAATAACTAATCTAAAATAATATTAGAATAAAAATAAAATATAAAAAAAAAAAAATAAACTTAGGGTATACATTGCCATCAGCGTGAGATCAAACTGAACAAAATAAAATCAACAGTGTAAGATCAATTAAATAGCGATTCTTGCATAGGGATTATTGCAAGACAGAAAAACAAAGCTAAAATGTAACTAAACTAAAATCAATTAAATTAAAATCATATAATATAAAATAAAAATAAAATATAATAATAACTTATAAATATACATTGCCATCAGAGTGAGATCAAAGTAAACAAAATAAAATCAACATTGTGAGATCAATTAAATAACAAAATAATGAGTAATAATACCGAAACTCACAAGATATAAATCAACAAAAATCTAATAAATTATATAAATCAATTTTACGAAATAAAGTGTAGTGTAAGCGTCAGTATGTGTTAGAGAGTGTGAATGTGTTAGAGAGTGTGTGTGTGTGTGTGTGTGGGGGTGTGTGTGAGGGTGTGTGTGTGAGGGTGTGTGTGTGGGGGTGTGTGTGTGTGTGTGTTGTGGACGTCAGCGAGAGCGAGCGAGTATATTTAGTGTGTTTAATGTTGTAGTTTGTTTAATGTTGCAGTCTGTTAAATGTTGCTTACTTAGGTATAAATTATATTTTCTGTTTCGTCGTAGGAGAGAGTAAAAAGCCATTTATTTATTTCGTTTTTGCACAGGGATATTTTGAGGTCTATTATGTTGCAGCACCTTATGGCATTGTTATAAATGCGTGGAAATAAGTAGTTCGGGGAACGTCTAGCCATAAGAGAGTTTACTTGGGGAATGGGAATTCTGATTGTGCGCTTTGACATTATTTCTTGGTAATCTGTCCTGAATTTTAGATTTCTATGAATGTGAAGTATTGCGTTGAGGATAAACAGCTGTCGAACACGGAGAACCGGGAAGTCACTGAAGAGTTTGTTGGTTGGGTACAAGAAAGGCTTCTTGAGCATTACTTTAATGACGGCTCTTTGTGCTCTTTCGACTTCGATAAATGCAGTTTTGCCAGCACCACCCCAGACGGAGATTCCGTATTGAAGGACCGACTGGCAAAGACCAAGGTAGACAGTGCGGAGTATGGGGATGGGTGTGCAGTCACGTAGTTTTTTCATTATATGAATAAGTTTCCTTACTCGTCCAGAGAGTGAGTGTATGTGATGTTTAAAAGATAAGTTCTCGTCTAAGGTAATTCCTAAATATCTCATGGATTGAGTGCGGTCGATTACGGTACATGAACAGTTTGTAGTTTGAGGGTGGAGGCTATTGTTGCAAGTATGAAATTTGAGCCTTAGGTGTGGAGGGGGTTCAGATGCTTTGGATTTATAGAATGTTATTATCTTTGTTTTTTTAACGTTTAAGGTCAGCAGGTTTTTATCTAGAGTCTTAGCCACTATCCGTAGTCCCTTCTCGGCATGGCTGTATACTTGATCCCAGGACCCACCATGAAATAAGATCGCTGTATCGTCTGCGTAGGCTATTAATTCAGCATTGGTAATAGAAAGATTTAGGATGTCGTTTATGTAGAGTAAGAAAAGAGTTGGTCCGAGTGTGCTGCCCTGCGGGATTCCAAAATCGATGGAGAGGAGGCTGCTAGACAGTTCACCGAGTTTGACAAATTGCCTTCTATTAGATAGGTAGCTTCTGAACCAATCCAGGGGAGTACCACGTATGCCTGCGGCTTCCAGTTTCTTGAGCAGAAGTTCTATCGAAATCGTGTCGAAGGCTTTTGCCAAATCTAAGAAAACCCCCATGGAATGTTCTCCTTTATCTACAGTTGATGATACAGAGTTAGTTAATAGCCTAGCTGCGTCTTCGGTTGATCTACCCTTCCTAAAGCCGAACTGCTTGTCGGAAATTAAATTATGTTTTTCAAGAAAATTTGTTAGTCTTCTGTTTACAATCTTTTCGAGTAGCTTTGATAATATAGGCAGTAGGGCTATTGGTCTATAATTATCGGGAATTTCTGTTGCTCCATTTTTGTGAATTGGGCTGACAGCTGCTACTTTCCATCGGTCAGGAAAAATTCCAGTCCCCAAGCTTAGGTTGAATATATGGGTTAGAGGTACGATGACAGTAGATTTAATTTTTTTAATTAATCTTACATTTAGATTATCAGGCCCAGGAGCACTGTCATTGTTGAGTTGGGATATAAGGCTATTTATCTCATCTTCATCAGTGGGGTGCAAGAAAAATGTGTGCGGGCAGGTAATATTTGGACTATAATTATCGGCAACAGACGCTTGGGTTTCAAAGATTCTTGTTAGAATTTGGTCAGCCAGATTTTTGCCTAATGAAGTGAAATAGGCGTTGCATTTGTTGAGTGCTTCTGTGGGGTTGTTTGTATTTGTGACTAACTTCGGAGCATCGGTTGATGTTTTTTTGTCGCTATATATAGATTTTATACACTTCCAAAGTCTCTTAGGGTCAGCGCGGTTGGTCTCGATTAAATTACTGTGGTATTCTGTTTTTAATTTATGTAGCAGATTGTTGCAGAAGTTTCTATAGCGGGTGTATACGAGTCGCTGCATTTGATCATCAGGGTGGTTACGTGATGCTAAGTGGAGTTTGTCGCGGTGTCGCATGCATTTTATTAAGCCTGGGGTGATCCAGGGTTTGATGTTATATTTGCTTCGGCTTGTTCGAACTTTGTGGGAGTGTTTTTTAATGATATTTGTGATAATTCCAATAAAAGCATTAACGGCAGAGTTTGTACATTCATGGTTAAGGACTTCAGTCCAAGACAGATTATTTATCTCAGCGACAACGGCTTCTTCGTCTATTTTAGTTTTCCATCTGGGTCTGGAGGAGGAAGATCGATTGTGTTTTAGGCATGTCATAGCCATCGCTATGTCATGATCCGTGATAGAACATTTACATATTGCTCCCGAAGTTTTATTTATGGACTTCATAAAAATATGATCTAGACAAGCACTTGCTCTAGTCGGCTTAGTTATTGCTGGAAGAAGACCGTGTGTCGCCATCATACACAAATAATCCGCGTTTCTGCTGTGAATTTGGGTACATATGTCGATGTTTATATCTCCAGCTACAAATACTGTAGCGTAATCCTTTAACTGATTCAGTGTGATATCTAAAGAGGTAGTGAAGTTATCAGTATTGTGGAAAGATGGCGATCGATAGATTCCTAGAATAGCAATTTCACTGTTAATTTTTACTAAAAGGCTGTCTGCGTCTGCTATATTTGATTCACTAACAGTGAAATGCCACGTGCTTTTGGTGTAAATGACGACACCGCCATTTTTGTTTGATTGTGAGAACGTTCTGGAGCCTGTGTAACCTGGCAATAATTCGAGCAACGAACCTTCGCTTAGCCAACACTCTGTTAAAATAATAATATCAAAATCGCCATCGAGACGTTGTAGTGCAGAGTAAAAACTGTCAAAATTATGGTGGTAGCTCCTGATATTAAATGTAAGTATTTTAAAGTTGTAGTCCGTTTGTAGTAGCTGTTCCCTGCAGCTTTCTAGTAGATCGTAAGAGTGACATTCAATTTGTATATTTTCATCAATATCCTGTATAATATTAAATATAGCCATCTATATAGTAAGAAATATGGATAATAATAGTAAATGTCAAGGTTTGGAATGTCACTAACTGACTAACGAAGATTGCTGGCAGGGAACCTAAGGTGTAATTGTGTGTACGTGTGAATGTGTGTGAGTTAATTATTTGTTCATTTAGTGAGAAAAGCAAAAAACTGATCGCGAAATGTTGATATTGTAAAAGTGTCAACGCGAGAATATATGTATGATATGTAGAGTAATTTTTGGACCTGTCAAGGAACGAAAGTATGAGAGTGAATGACGTGTTATGTGTTTTTTGTGTATAAAGTAATAATAACTTTACAAAATTGTTTAAGAAAAAATAAATTATGAATAAAAACATATAGGATAACATTACAAAACTGTTTAAGAAAAAAGAAATTATGAATAAAAACATATAAGAGTCAAAGAAATTAAGCGTTACATAAGAAGTAAAATGAGGTTTGTACTGAACTGCGGGTATGTTAGAAGTTAGCGTCCTGTTGCAGAAGTCCAGTTCGTGATCGGACTGATGAGGGCGCTGGAGACGGCGATTCATCCATGGGAGGGGCCGGTACAGATTCCAAGAAGCGAAACAAGTCATTGGTATTTTTGATGTGGATAGACGGGATTCCTTCTTTTTTACGGATGAGAATTGACCCGTTTTTGATCCAGCAAAATTTAAAGCCTTTTTCTTTTGCTGATAATTTCGTTGTACGAAATAACTGCCGGTTTTCCCGAGTGAGTCGTTCGTTACAGTATAACTTTCTCGAAGGTCCTTCTATTTCAATGTCAGAGGAGGTGAGATTTCGCCTTGTTCTTGCGGCTTGCAAAAACTCATCACGTTTATAGCGCCGTACAAATCTGACTACCAGTTGTCTTGGAGAAGTTTCGGTGTTATCTGCAGATTGTGGGCGACGAGGGCCTACTCTAGTCGCATAGTCTAGGTCTTGGTCTTCCAAAGCCACACCAATTGTTTGTGACATAATACGAATAATATGTTGTGGATTTTCGTTGTTCAGTTCATTGATCCCGGTAATTTCTATCTCGTTTTTTAGAGACGCCTGTTGCTGGTTACTTAGTTGTTCGCGTAATTCGGTGATTGTGTTGTTGAGGCAAATTATCTCTTCCTCACGTTTCTCCAATATTTTGATTCTAGACTCGTTATCGTCCAGGCGGGCATTGCAGCGGGTGAGGAGTACAGTTAACGTTTGAATATGTTCTTTTACCTCTCCCACATCCTCTCTGAGTAATTTAATTTCCGATGTAAGTGAGTTCAAGGGATCCGAATCAGTGTGCATATTACTAGGAGAGTTTTGTGTCGGTGAGGTTAATTTAGGGCGTTGTGTAATGTTTTGATCATTAGAATTAGAATTCCCAGGAGTTTGTACAGCAGGCAATATGTTTTCCTTCTTAGATTCGTTAGGTTCACAGAATGGGCATATCCAGGCACGTTTTAATTCATCGGACGGCTTTGAGAGGTTCACGCAGATGTAGTGATAGGGGTGCTCGCATATAGAACACTTTATATGGGCGGCTTTTACCGGCTTGTTACAGTTAAAACAGTTATTAACCATGTTGTTTCGTAAATATTGACGACGTGCGTTTGATATTATTAACGCTAAATACCTACTGCCGGTGTTCTGCGCGCCGCGCAGGTGTTTGTAAGTGCGTGCAATCTGCGCAACTATCTCAAATCAAATTTTGGTTTAAGGAGTATCAAGCGCTTCAAGCGTTAGCAAGCGTCATGAGCCGGGTAGAAAAGCGATGAATATGCTTGAAGCCAACTCAGGCGTCGCTGTGCGACGTGCTCGGAACAAAGGTCGTAAGCGCCGTGCAATACGCGTCGCTTACGCGTATGAGTCAATGAAGTTCACGGAACACAAAAACTTTTGAATTTTTTTAACGATATTGCGATAAAATGTTGTTATAAACTAATTATCTGGTAGAATTAGCTTTAGACACTATATCACTAGGACAGTAAGAGTTATGTAAACAGTTATTTTGTAAAATATCACTGTGATTTGCACTTTAAACACAATTTTCTGATTTATTTTGAGAGTAATCGTACGTGTGATGTGTACTTGACGGACGCGACGACGGAACTCCCTGGCCAAGTGCGAGTCGGACTCGCACACGAAGGGTTCCGTACCACAAGGCAAAAATGCCGAAAAAAACATGTTTGTTGTATGGGAGCCCCCCTTAAATATTTATTTTATTTTAATTTTATTATTTATTATTAAAGTTAAAATACAACTGAGTATTTTGTGAATATTTCAAGGGCCTACCTATTACCATTTTTGATATCGAGCAAAAAAGGGCAAAAAAATCGCGTTTGTTGTATGGGAGCCCCCCTTAAATATTTATTTTATTTTGTTTTTAGTATTTGTTGTTATAGCGGCAACAGAAATACATCATCTGTGAAAATTTCAACTGTCTAGCTATCGCGGTTCTTGAGATACAGCCTGGTGACAGACAGACGGACAGACGGACAGACGGACAGACGGACAGACGGACAGACGGACAGACAGCGAAGTCTTAGTAATAGGGTCCCGTTTTTACCCTTTGGGTACGGTTCACTTCCCTTGAACGATTATTCTTTATGAACATAACGTAATGTAGCCACTAGTCGTGAATCAACATTATTATTGTTACACGTCACCTTCAATATCATCCACGCCGTTCTTCTTCATCTCAATCAAACATAACTCTGAAGGAATTAATTGTCTTTTTATCAGGAATACGGTCAGTTCAACGGTTGTTTTGCTTTTCTTTGAAACCGTTCAATAAATCTGTGTAATGGTGACTTCTGAATGCTCTTAAACTATTTCGTTGCATTGTAGCGCCCGTAACTACACTACTAACTTATTACCTTAGCTTTGCTATTATTTAGGTTTAGGACGTCAGACACAGAAGGCAAATATTATGTATATAAATCTCTTACTCTCAAGCTACTGCATTCTGCAATATGTTTCTTTGGTTAAGCAACTATTTGTGAGAGTGTCTGTGCCTACCCTTTATACACTCAGAGAATCGAGACCATTAAAAAGAGATTGTGGACTAACAATTAATGTTTCCCAGGCATAGAAATAGTTGAGAAGAAGCGAACTGTTCTGTTCCAAATGATCTTATTGAACTGCTACACGTGCGGTCTGATCGTGATGCCGTTCGTCGCATGGGCGGTGCCCTACTGGAGGAACTTCTTGCGCGTCATCTACGCGCCCACGCTGCTCATCCTCAGCTACTCCTTCTTCTTGGACGAGAGCATCCGCTGGCTGTACAGCAAGGGGAAAAAAGAGAGAGCGGTCCAGCTCATACAGAAGATAGCCAAGAGGAACGGCGTGGAGATCGACAGTATGATGCTCGACAAGCTGGACTATATCGACGAGGAGACCAAGAGTGGCGTCAGCGATAAAAAGCTGCTGATAAAGACGTTCAAGTCACGAATTATGATGCAGAGGTCGGTGGCAACAATTATCAAATCGATAGTCATAAAATTATCAAAGTCTTTCAAATTAATATATCACAATCGTAAAGCTAAAGCCTACAAGTAAAAATTCCTATCAGCACAATTGATGTATTGGCTCAATAAAACTGTACAGATACCTCTTTCATAAAATTAACTACCGTAGATTATTTATCATCATCATCATCATTTCAGCCGAAAGACGTCCACTGCTGGACATAGGCCTCCCCCCAAAGGGTTTGCATTATCGCCACGCTTGGCAGGCGGGTTGGCGATCGCAGTATGGTATGGTGGTGGAATGCATAGAGAACGCTGCTGCCCATTCTCCGGTACGCCCCTTAGTCGCCTTTTACGACACCCACGGGAAGTATGGGGCGGTGCTATTATTTAAGTCCGGCCCCACAGAGACAATTATTATATGATTATTTATGTAGGGAAGTAATAGAAGTGTGCAGACTTTTCATATTCATGATATCTTATTTGCTTCGTCACATAATCTTACTTGTCTAATTATGAGTTTACCATTCTTAATTTTCCAAAATCTGCTAGGAGTCAATATGACTTTAGTCCTAAACAATTTAATCATAATTATGTTTCCCCAGGTTCCTAGTGTGCATGGTGTGGTGGTTCACGATCACGTTGATCAACTACGGCATGATGATCAGCGCAGTGCACATCGCCGGCAACAAGTACGTCAACTTCTCGCTGCTCATGCTGATGGACATTCCCGCCAACGTGTTCTTTTGGCTGGCGCTCTCCAAGTACAAGAGAAAGATACCATTACTAGCATCCTTCATGGTTGGAGGACTTTTCTGCATTTCACAGCCGTTTGTTCCAAAAGGTTATACTATTATGATAGTGGGAGAGCCATCCAAATCGATTTCCTTTCTTACGTCAAAACTTGCATATCCACCTTTGGTAACAGAATTTAGAAAATTAAACACTTGCAACTTTGAATTCACAGCATCGATTCATAAAAGTTTTTAAAATCTCATCGACCAATATTTTCTGTTCCAGGTTACGCATGGCTGGGCCTGACGCTGTTCATGGCGTTCGAGATGCTAGCGACATTCTCCTACAACATCGTGTACATGTACACGTCGGAGCTGTTCCCCACCTACACCAGAAACTCCATGCACGCCATCTGCTCCGCCGTGGGCCGCGTGGGGTCGCTGGTCGCCCCACAGACGCCACTGCTGGTAAGTGATATAATTTGTGTGACTAATAGTCAAGTCAACTCTGCACAAACTGCGTGAACTTACGAAGTCTTTTATGAAAGACTTCGTAAGTTCTATAGTTAATATTCCATCCTACAGGAAAAACACATACTCGATCACTCAATAACACACATCTTCGCATTGTTTTCTAGATGTCATACTGGGCTGGTCTACCAACATTCCTGTTCGGCGTAACGTCGATCATGGCGGGGTCGCTGACGCTGCTGATGCCGGAGACAGCCCAGACCGAGCTGCCGGACACCGTAGCAGAGGCCGAGCAGATAGGACGGAAGAAGCTGTTGCCGGAACAACAGAATCTAACCAAGAATAATGTGACGTAGGTGAATAGAATGAAACTGGAGTAAACTTGGAAGCAACCGAACTCATCATCATCATTTCAGCCGAAAGACGTCCACTGCTGGACATAGGCCTCGCCCGAACTCATCATGAGTACAATCAATTCAGAGTGGAGATAACAAACTCATCAAAATATATTATGATGTTCTTAAACTTACAAACATCGACTACAACGTATAATAACTAAATGATACTTCATTTAGTTATAAAACTAAGTGCGAATGTTGCCTATTTCAGTGATACAGATGACGAAGGTAGTTTAACTATAATGATTATGTTATTTAAAGTATATTTGAAAGGACTACTTATATCTATCGTTATTGCCAATCGCAGTTGTTTTGTTACGTTGCTTATTATTACAAAAAGTTAAACAATTTTAATATGAAATTATTTACCATCCTCGAACCGTCGTTTTCTAATTAAACTTTTCTTAAATATCTCGCTCCAGCGCCTATCATTTATTGACTAAGAAAACGATATCCCTAAAATGGTCCCCTTTTTACTTATCGTTGTTTAGTGAGCCGTCTAATTCCCGCGCGGTTCGTTTGACGTAAAAACAGTTTTGTGTACTATTATGTTTGTTCGGCATACACTGACGTGAGCTGCGTGGAGTAGTTTGCCGACACATTAGCGCACCGTGTCGGGCCGTGTCGTCTGCTACGTCAACATTAGCCAAAGATACCATGTCTGATGGGCGAAACATTTATCAACTTCGTGGGGAAGGTCTATTGATGCTTCCATTTTTTGAGGTTTTCTTTTGGCAAGATTTAAAGAATGTAACATAATTATATTGAAACAACCTCTACATCTTTATAAAGCTATCAATATTTGTCAGTATATAGTCAACACTTGACATCATAAACAATTTTCCTTTGGGATATAGCATTGTTACACCAACTCAGCAGGTCGCGGGCGCACCTGCGCGTGCGACGACCTTGCACCTTGCGCGCGCGTAGTCAGCACAAGCGGGCAGCGGGGCAGCGCGCCGGTGACCTTATGATACACTACGCGTTCCTATCCCATGTACGACTGATAGCGAAATGTTGAACTGAATGAACCCAAAAGCAAAATTATTTAAAAGTAGGCAATGAACATTATTATATCGATGTCCGTGTGACTATAATCTTCGTTTAAATATATGTATTTCATTACCTAATCCTATTATCCTATCTAAACCAATTAGTCTTAAAGCGCTAGTTCATCTTTCTTATTTTAATCATCTCAAAATCTGAATTTCGTCATTATTTTTTTCATGTCGGTGAAATCATACTAGCACATCTATCACAAGAAATAAATTAAAATACCTTTTCAACGCAACGTTTTTTTTTTCGTCACGTTTTTTATCCAAATCACATGTAGTCACTTTAAAAACTTCAACCGATTAACGAAATAGTGAAAAAACAGGGTAGGGGGCAAAAATGTTCAATTCGCAACAGTCCATTTGGTTGTCGTCCAATTATGCTCGATGGTCGGCTCGGTAATGGTATAATTGGTGTGACCTTCACGATGTACCATCGCTCACCATCCATACGAATTAACAACTGTTTCGAAACTCTCACACTCCACAACACAGGAACAACAAGTTTATAATCAACGAGCTTCGACGATTCTCAGCTTTGTATGAGAATTTATTTTGTTTTGTACAGTCCTAGGAATGCGAACATCTTCAGACTCAAATAGTTAAGTGTCAAAGTGCGTCAGGCCCTTTAACACGAGGACTATGCCACTGAGTGTAGACTTAACAGTAGTTGGGACGAATCAGACCAGACAACAAAAGCATTTTAGGACAATAAACGTTATCCAATTTGAAGACAGATTGACGTCGGGCTATTACTTAGGATTAATTTCGTTGTCACAAAACGGATTCTACACTGGAGCTGATGCCTGCGTTCTGATTACAACACCTACAACTAATAAAAGGACAATAACTGTCTGTGAGAATAACACACAATTTCACATTAGGTATGAGTTAGACAACGATAGTAGAAGTAGGATTATGTATCAAGTTACATACAACACAGCTGCGGTCCCGAGTACAAACACTCTCAGTCGCAGCACTAAGTACAGTTACAACCTGACTGCATCGTAAGCTATAAGGAAAGCGCTATGAGCTGATATGAGTGCAATCGCTGTCTAACAGCTTAGGTTTCTGCTGCCGAGACTTATAATCTGATTAGTGGATTACTTAGGAACATGCAACAGGGCGCTAAATATTAATTGTAGGGGGTGGTATAAGCAATGTTAACTTTGTAGTAAAGCTTTACCTAGCTCAGCCTTGAATTAAAGAAGTTACTTCTTTATTCTTAAATATTTTATCTATTCCATGAAAGAGTTTCTTTCTGATAACAAATCACTATTTTGACATCTCTATCAACTCTTATTATGGTATATTCGCGTTGTCCTTATTACAATCCCAACAATGTATGTTGTAATTATAGGTTTCGATGATAACGAACTCATCTGTGACTGACTGTGACCGACCCGACATGTCACTGACAACAATGACCCGACACAGCACTGTGTGGATCACCATTGTGAGATATCGTCACATCTGGTGACGTCACATGCTAATGGAGCCTAATCGACGATAAGCTTGCACAAGCAACAACTATAGCCACATTAGAGCGCATAATCGACACTGTGACTGATCTGCTGTTCACAAGGTTGCCACCACACGTCAGACTATTTCGACAAATGTTCAGGTACCTATTATATTACGAGTGATTCAGTGACCGACCAAGCAATGGATTATTCCGTACTCATTTGTGGAAGGTAGCAATTGTGGAGCAGTTCTAGTTCAGTAGTGGGTGGCTACGGATTATTTCCGTGACTAATAAAGGTCCCCCGAGGGCAAGGGTAACGGATCATGTGGCACCCGCAGTGGTGCGTGTGGTAAGTAGCTGTTACTTGCATATTACTGACTTGTGGTTGCATTTCCTGCAGTGAGTCCTACAACGTGTGCAATTGTTTCCTGGATGGTTATATTTACTTTCGAGTATGTACTGGATGGGAAGTTATAGCAGTTACAGCACATGGGTTATTGATATAAAAGAGAAAACATGTTCTGCATGTCGAAATTTCTATTATTTGGTATGAGTCTCCAGTTCTAAATATTTGTTTTACCATCGACCAGTTTAGTTTTATTTTCTAGGTATATTCTATTACCACCTCGTGTGGCAACCCCAGACGGTACCGTCGACTCCAAACGCGCTGATGTGCTGTCCGAACATTTGTGATCGTTACAATTTGTTCCAGCTCCATCAGAGGTGCCGATTTGCCGCCGCGCCACAATTATACCCTTTTAAATGTAACGACTGTTCTGGAATAGTGGTGTCAAACATTTATTTTTATGTGAACGTAAGCTGAAGCATTTTTGCATGTGGTTAATTTTAAATGTGTTCGGTACTTGTATTATGGATGTTATTTTTTTATTTTTATGCTATGGAACGATTTCAAACACAATATAAATTGTTTGTGAATAAATTGAATTGAATTGAACTTATTTGCTCTACTCATAGGTCAGTAGTCTATACCAAGTATACAAAAAGTTGCAAAAAATAACTCTAACCAGTTAGCCACGTGGGTGAAACTTGGGACTAATTTAATCGGTCGCTCGCTTTAAAAACAGTACAGAATGAAATGTTAATTTAATGGGATGTTGAGGACTGTGAGCGATGATAACAAGCTGGTCTCATTATCAACTCGGCGAATTAAATGTCTCAGTATCAACATAACCTGTTACCTATCACTGCACGAGAACGATTAATTAAACGCAACTGTTTTGATCAGTTGCGGCTATAAACTATATCTATTATCGTAAAAGTTTTACTGCGACCACCAGCTCGCCTAGCACGACAACGGTAAATAGTAAGAACACCATTGTCTAGCTAGACCAACGATACCTACTAACACAAACGATTGCTCTGGTCTTCATAGTACTCGTGAAGATAAAAGCTTCTTTATTGACACTTTGTAGCCGATGTGTTATCTTCTCTTTCAAAGAGCTCATTTGGCATAATGTAGTAGTTCGGCTTTGAAGAGCGGCGTCTCTGTCACCAATATCTACATATTATTTTGCTGTCTTTTTAAAGCTCGATGTGCCACATTAACGCCCAGATACTGTAACTTTGTAAAGGGGATTGAAAATGTTTATATGGAGGCGGCATACCATACGGCTTGTCGCGCCATTTTAATATTTTTAACGTTCACGGATCAAAGTTGATATGGATGTCACGTGATCAACTGTGAACGTTCATATCTCTGAAACGAAGCGCCTTACGGGGTTTGGTCCCAGTATGTTTTCTGTCAGCTATCAATTTATAAAGGTTACATGGGTGGCCGACATTTTGGAAAATAAAACTTTTTTACAAAAAAAACAACCGACTTCCAAAAAACACTATAAAGTGAAAAATAACTTTAATTTCGGAAGTCGGTGTCTTTGTATTTTAGTTTTTTGCCACCGACTTCCGAAATTAAAGTTATTTTTCACTTTATAGTGTTTTTTTAGAAATCGGTTGTTTTTTTTTGTAAAAAAGTTTTATTTTTCAGTTTTTAGTGGGTTAGTTTGTAATTTATTTAGGTTACAATAGCCTAATGTCAACTGCTCATCACCTTTTTACAAAATATTGCTTTACCCGATGCAGGGACGTTAATTGTTGAGGAGATTTTTGTTGATTTTTCAAAAACCGCTTGTCCGATTTCGATAAAAATTTTCATGGGATCATTTGGATAGTATACCCTTTCCAACAAAAAAAGAATTTTTCAAATCGGTTGGCAAGCGACGGAGTTATGCGCGAACAAACATAAAAAAAATAAAAAAATACTAACATCCGAATTGATAACCTCCTCCTTTTTTAGAAGTCGATTTAAAAAACCAAATTGCGCGACAATAGGTATGCCACAGATCTTGAAAGCCGCTTTTGAGCCATTCATCTTCTCATCAACATCACCTTGATACGACCCAGCTTCTATAAACGTTCAAGTATAGTCTCTACGATTAGCACATGGATTGGTAAGCCAGCACAATTTATTGTTACTGTGTTAAAACGTTGCCTATCTCCTTGGGATAATTCCTTGTGCGAGAGTGGCGAAGAAATGTTCATTGTTCCACACAAATATTTCTATGTGAATGTTTGCATAGAGTTGCATCTATTCGTGTGGTCGCTAAAGGTCGCGCCACAAACGTTGACGTAAATTAATATTAATACAAGTCTGCATTTGTGCGGTGTGTTTATTTAACAATGCTACATGTCAGAAAATATCATATTTATTGATTCTTAGCACGCTGTGCTGGGCATGGGAGAGATAGATATGTGGCTAGTACGAGTATATGTTGATAGCTTTACTACGTATTCTTAGCACTCTGTGCTGGGCATGGGAGAGATAGATATGTGGCTAGTACGAGTATAATATGTTGATAGGTTTACTACGTATTCTTAGCACTCTGTGCTGGGCATGGGAGAGATAGATATGTGGCTAGTATATGTTGATAGCTTTACTACGTATTCTTAGCACTCTGTGCTGGGCATGGGAGAGATATATATGTGGCTAGTATATATGTTGATAGGTTTACTGCGTATTCTTTTCTGTCATTTAAATGCTAGGAATCCCAACAAGGATAACAACCACAGCAATATATTGCAGCTTTCTAAGATCTAAGAATTGTATTGTCTCGTATTTAATCAGTAAAATTATATAATAACATGTGATAGAAGCAAAATTACTTATATGAACACAGAATCGTAAAAAACCGGGCAAGAGCGAGTCGGACTCGCGCACCGAGGGTTCCGTAACATCCGGGTTTATGCATAAGGTTTATGTTTATGAAATTAAATGTTTTTTTTTTTTGAGTTGATTGAATGAATGGTAAAATGCGGTTTACGATTTATGACGTATTAAAAAAAAACTACTTACTAGATCTTGTTCAAACCAATTTTCGGTGGTAGTTTACATGGTAATGTACATCATATATTTTTTGTAGTTTTATCATTCTCTTATTTTAGAAGTTACGGGGGGGGGGGGGGGGACACACATTTTACCACTTTGGAAGTGTCTCTCGCGCAAACTATTCAGTTTATAAAAAAATGATATTAGAAACCTCAATATCATTTTTGTGTGAAAATCTTAATGCGTTTCACAGAATACATCTACTTACCAAGTTTCAACAGTATAGTTCTTATAGTTTCGGAGAAAAGTGGCTGTGACATACGGACGGACAGACAGACAGACAGACAGACGGACAGACAGACAGACAGACAGACAGACAGACAGACAGACAGACATGACGAATCTATAAGGGTTCCGTTTTTGCCATTTGGCTACGGAACCCTAAAAAGGAGACTAAGGACGAGATACAAAAAAAAACGCAAATATTTTAAATGGCGCAGAGATAATCCGTCCGACCGGAAGCACATTGCACTCACTCACTACTGGACATGTGCCCGAGATGCACTGAATGCTGCGCCTTCCGCGCCCAGACCATATATCCTAGCTAGCTGAGCTACGCCTCCTGCTGCTGCTATTATGTCTATTATAAAATACATAAAGTTTATTGTCGCCGAGATTATCCCTCATTTAGTTCTTGTGTGAGTGATAATTGCTGCACTCACTTGAGCGAGTGGGCACACCGCCACACCGCCACACCGCCACTAGCGCCGCACAACCACCTTATGATCCTATATGTACAGAACACTGCCTGGGATTCATACAACAAACACACATAGATTTACTCTCCAGTCATTTAAGTCTGCTAGTCACATTATTTTAATTGGTTCTCCTTGTATGTAAGTCGCGCTGAAGCTAATGTAAGACTTCTAGAGAGTGTTCTGCCTTCCTGAAACTATTTTGCTAACGATTTGAACAATGTGCAGCATCTTTCACGCTTACACAAATAAATAATTATAATTTTCATTCGGAAAGCTCTTTTGATGCTAATTGGATAGATTCGCAGGTTGGCAGGCCTTACTACTTGTCGGACTGTTTGTTCGACTAATGTTTACAGCTCCTTTCTCTTAGTCTACTTCTACAAGATATTAGATAGTTTTCACCGGCCAGATAGACTGTTACAAAATCTATTTACTGTTATTGCGCTAAATGGTACTCTATTATCTAATAGCGCTTTTTAAGGTTCCGTAACTCAAAAGGAAAAAACGGAACCCCTATAGGACTATAGAATCACTCGTGTGTCTCTGTCCGTCCGTGTGTCACAGCCAATTTGCTCCGAATCTAATGGACCGATTAATTTGAAATTTGGTACACATATGAGTCTCTGTGACCCAAACACAGACGTGTAACGTAAATAAATGATTTTTTTTAACATGGGGGTCACTTTTGGGGAGCAAATAGAAAATAACATAAAAAAAGTTTCGCAATCTGTACCGTGTGACATATCAAATGAAAGGGCGGGACCCATTTGAATTTAAAAATATAATAAAAATGGTATGGGTCCCGCACGCCTGCTTCCAACTTTTATTTAATTTAAAATGGGCCTGTTTTTAGCTTTTCAGTTTTTTTTAACTTAAGTTTTTTTACTGCTGTCGGATTTTTTTTATTTTTTAAATTACTTTTGTTATTTCCAGCTTTTTAGTTTACAACTAGCTGCGCCCCGCGGTTTCACCCGCGTAAATGTTGATCCCGTGGGAATATCGGGATAAAAAGTAGCCTATATGTTAATCCAGGGTGTCAGCTACCTGCATACAAAATTTTATGAAAATTGGTCCAGCCGTTTGAGCGTGAAGAAGTAACAAACATATAAACACACACACACTCACAAACTTTCGCCTTTATAATATTAGTGTGGTGTGATTGCGAAAGATTTCGCAAACGATTTAGTTACGTGTACATGTTTTTTTACGATTTGTCACTTCGAATTACTTTTAACAATGTAAATTGTATTAGTTTTGAAATAACCTTTTAAAACCCAATATTACGTCTTATTATGTCTTTAAAAAATTTTTTTGAAGACATAATATTGCATCAAAAATCGGCCATCTTATTTTCTTTTTCAATTTTGATATACCCAGTGTCACTCTCACAATTAAAACGAATCTAACGGCACCTCTCAAGCTAAAATAACAACTTTGAACGCACACCTTTGTTTTCTCAATAACAACTTTGTAACCACTGTCTTACAATAAAGATCTTTGAGTTTGACTTTGAAATCGATCAAGCCGTTTAGGCTACAGAGCGTGCCAAAGAAATATAGACATACACTCGAATAATAAAAACATAACCCTCCTTCTGACGCAGTCGGGTAATAGAATAGTTCTATACCTATACTTACTCGTAGATTACAGAAAAACCTATAAGCAGTCTGTGGTCTTAAAGCAACCTGGTAAATGTTGTCAATATTGTGCGTACAAACTTACATTTTTAGTTGGAATGTATGGGAGAACATGTTTTTAAATAAATGAACTTACAATGTTAAGTTTGTTCTTAGGATAAATTCATTCCAACTACGGATCCCTTCATTGTGCGTGGTCCGACACGCACTTGGCCGGTTTTTTTTGCGCCTTTAACGCATTAGCACCCCTATAATCTTTACAAATCTCTTCCTACAGATAGTGTTCAACGTATAAATTACGTTGCAGCTTGTTTAATGGTGGATGATCTCGTCAAGTGGTCGAGATGACAGGCTCACGGGCGTGGAGCACCAGGGCTTGTTGTGATCGCGTCACTTTGCTCAGCAAGCTATGATGAAGTCGTCAACTAAAGCGGTGTCATTTGCAAGAAATTGATCGTTTTGCTCAGAAAAGGACTTGTACAATCGTCGGAATTATCTATGCTGTGATTCCATTTGGATGTGTTTTCGATGAGCAGGCACGATGGAGTTTATCAAAATGAGTATCCTGCCCTTTATGTTAGGTGGAAGAATTAGGAGAAGAAGAAGGAGAATTGGCATGATAAACCAAGGGAACAGCGTTTTCGCGCCAACAGCATTGTGCCAGTGACATCAGTAACTATGTATGTACGAGTATTTGTTTCAAGAGCACGAAGTAAGTTTCATTAAGGATAACCTAATTAAAAAGATATAGTTGTTCAATGTTGCTTCATGTTGTGTTAACAATGGTGGCAAGCTTCGAACATGTATGAGCAATGGCTGCAAGTGGCTTCGTTTCCAAACATGTATGAGCAATGGCTGCAAGATGCTTCGTTCCCAAACATGTATGAGCAATGGCTGTAAGTGGCTTCGTTCCCAAACATGTATGAGCAATGGCTGCAAGATGCTTCGTTCCCAAACATGTATGAGCAATGGCTGTAAGTGGCTTCGTTCCCAAACATGTATGAGCAATGGCTGCAAGATGCTGCGTTCCCAAACATGTATGAGCAATGGCTGCAAGATGCTTCGTTCCCAAACATGTATGAGCAATGGCTGTAAGTGGCTTCGTTCCCAAACATGTATGAGCAATGGCTGCAAGATGCTTCGTTCCCAAACATGTATGAGCAATGGCTGCAAGTTGCTTCGTTCCCAAACATGTATGAGCAATGGCTGCAAGATGCTTCGTTCCCAAACATGTATGAGCAATGGCTGCAAGTTGCTTCGTTCCCAAACATGTATGAGCAATGGCTGCAAGTTGCTTCGTTCCCAAACATGTATGAGCAATGGCTGCAAGTTGCTTCGTTCCCAAACATGTATGAGCAATGGCTGCAAGTTGCTTCGTTCCCAAACATGTATGAGCAATGGCTGCAAGTTGCTTCGTTCCCAAACACGTATGAGCAACGGCTGCAAGTTGCTTCATTCCCAAACATGTATGAGCAATGGCTGCAAGTTGCTGCGTTCCAGAGCCATTAATTGCAATGAGCGGCGAGTCCTGTTAGCAAACAGTTACATTACTTCCCAGAACATCAGAACATGTTGTGACGAGGAGGCGTCCTCTTCACACCTTGTTCTAGAGAGCTATTAATTTTAATTAACATTAAGCTAAATGTTTGCCGTATTTGTGCAGCTTCGCGAAACTGCGTTTTGTAACTGCAGATATCAAGTCGTGTGCTGATCATAAATATAATGTTATGGCTTTACTGCAGCGGTAACGAAACCTGACTGATTTAAAGCTTTCATAGACAGAACATTGTTTATTTACTGTAGAGAAAGTAGGTTGTAGTGGTTGTGAGCGGTAACAGAGCAAATGGACCGGATTCCTCGCACTACACCTATCCCTGCACCTAGCACTAATAAATAGTTACCGTTTACTTGCAACGACACAAATACTGCGGGCCGTCGAACTTGCACCCGGTCAACGCACCAAGATTTATCTCTTCATCCGCTGCACCAGCCCTGCTGC
The DNA here is from genome assembly GCA_916614155.1 of Mesoligia furuncula. NCBI lineage: Eukaryota > Metazoa > Arthropoda > Insecta > Lepidoptera > Noctuidae > Mesoligia > Mesoligia furuncula. The sequence goes on from OU744809.1 coordinate 28,201,925, forward strand.
CTGCAGCCCTCCTGTATGCACCCGCGACGTGCTCGTGCAGACGTTTGTCACTCACAGCACACACACACAGGCACAAGCGCTGTCAGCACACACACATACACACAGACACAAGTCGCAATCCACACGCGGACACTCGCGGTCGGCAAAATTCGGCGGTTGTCATTCAAACGGACCAATGAAGCGAGGAGTGCGTGCGCACGTCGTTCGGCGGCGGGCGGCCAGCGCTCACTGCCGCCCGCGCGCCGCACAACCTGCGACCAGCTTTTTGCGTTAAAAAGCTCCACAGATAAAAGTAAAATGATTGCGCTCCCACGAGGCGCGCAATCTTGGCGCAGTGGCGGCAATTGGCTGGCGGCTGGCGAGTCGGTGCGGGTCGTTGCGGGTCGGTGCGGCCGGTGCAGTCGGTGCACTAGTAGGTAACAACACCTCATTTGATTACTACTGAGCATTCGTTACAAATGGCGACGCTCGCGCATGATTTACGAGCATGTTCCGTCGCTCCGACAAACGGCCGCCAGATATATTGAATGCATGTAGAATGTTATTGATTTTAATCGCCCTAATAAAAGTATTTGCAATCAGTTTTGATTTACAGCTTCCCGTCTGAGGAGCGTCGGATGTCCATCAAGTCGGGCCGCAGACTGAATGACATTAATTGCTAATATGTATAATGCATTCAGAAGTTCTCCATGCGCACCCGGCTAAATATTGAATAGATTATTTAATACTGGTCTGTAATGTTATTGGAAAAATAGTTACCTAAGTGATTCAGAAGCAAACCTGACAACTTTTATGTCCTACGTTTTATTATTCGAAGGCTCTAGTCTACCATGCTTCTTTACAGGTTGGATTTGCCATATAGAGTTTTATAAAATGCAAAACTTTATTTACGTAAATCATGTTACTCAGTTTGTACGGTGTTTTGTAAAGAAAGAATGGCTAATTATTTATCCATGATTTTGAACAGGTTGCAGAACCCTGCACATGCTGGTGCACGATGAGGGTACAGTAATAACACATGTTATGTAATTACAGGTTCGAGCAGCAACACAGGGAAAGTGAGCGCGGTGCGTGCAATACGGTACAGAATACGAACGATCTGACATTGAGGTATCCAAGTGCTGCGTTTATTATTTGCAGGACGCCTTATTTTCTGAATTTCGTCACTCAGCCTCGAATGAAATCAAAATATGCGTGAAATGTTTTCGTTAGTCAACCTAAGATAGCTCTCATTGTGTAACCTGTGAGTGTGCGTGAAGTAAAAGCTTTTAGATTTATCAGTCATGACAAAGAAATGTACAAAATATTAGATATCTATTATTAGCCACCACAGTGGTGGCTGTGCTGTAGATTAGATTTGGTTATGAGGAATGCTTGCTCGTGCGCGCTTTGTTAAATTGGTAAAACTCACTCTGCTGGCTCACCTTTATCATGTAACCGTAGGGCTTTTTGTAAAGACACTTTGTTTACCTATCAGCAACAATAAATAAATAGGTAATCAGTTGATCTTCTCTATCTCATTTATTACCCAAATCACATGAACATCTAAGCGTTAGTATAATACTAACGTTCAAGAACAAGACAGGCGCACTCACCTCACCTGCGCCCGTCCACGGAATGTGTCTTATTGATCAACACAGTCCACTTCGCCGATACATCTCATAGATAACGAGGTATCAACATGTAACCAGCACATGCCTTTTCTATCTGATGGCTCACAGTTCCATGTTGATGTTGTTATTTAGCAGATTCTGATGCGCACAAAAATTCCGAGACGAGATATCCACCATTTCGCACTAGGTCCGCGTGGCTAACCACTAACTGAGGAGGCTTGAGGCCCAGAGCCACGCTGTGGGCAGACTATAGGCTGACTATGTGATGTTATGACACCAAGGTGATACTTGAAAAGATATTGATTATTGAGTATCTGGGGGCACGGGAGTGCCCCCGCCAAGACGAGCCAAGCAAAGCGCAGGGGCACTACCTACCTTTTCTCGAAGCACTTCGTCCTATTTTTGAACCCTCATAACTTGGGTTTGGATTATACCAGATAAATAAAATTTTCGGGATACGATATCAGTGGTTGACTTATTAAACCTTAAAAAGTTTCAATTGCATAGCTCTTATACTTTAGATTTTATTGATATCTAAAATACCCCGATTTCGTCACTGATTCACTGACTCACTGATGATCATCCATATTCTTAAGGTTCTTCCTGGAGTCCTAGAAAGCTGAAATTTGGTAAGTAAGGTTAGTAATATTACACAAACAACAAAAAAATCTTAAAACTTGAATCTTTTTCCCCCCAACACAAAGGGGTTGAAATTTACGGAAGTCTCATACAAACTTTCACCCCCTAGTTAAAGAACTAGGGGGTGAAAGTTTGTATGAGACTTCCGTAAATTTTGATGCTAGAGGTCTGAAAATTTATATAGGAGGTCCTTGTTATAAATAATAAGACATGCATTTCAGGATTTTTTGTAAATCTTCCCCTACCCTTTAAATTAAGGGATCCACGTTCTCTTGTGGGCAGGCTTATGTAGCTCTATCTAGAGTGACTAGTTTGCAAGGTGTTCACCTTATAAATATAGACTGCAGTAGTATTAAGGCACAACAGACCGCGATAGTTGAATATAATCGCCTAAGAGCCAAGTATCGCCCTGATCTATCGCTTATTGTAAACAGTAAGCCAACAAAGAATAAAGACAAAGATAGAGAATGGGCTATGAAAAAGGCACCTCTGATGTACAAGAAATACACCCCAAAAAAAGAAAGAAAAAATTAACAACAGAAAAAATACTCGTATAAATAGCTCGCACTGTCAAAAAGTAATCAGATCTCATGTAGAGCCAAGCTTCTAACTCTACACGCCCTAACTCTACGAGGCCTAACTTCGCAAACTCTACACCTTAGACAAAATATATGGCTTGGCCGTTTCGTTACTACAAGAACCATTGTTTACCAGTATGAGAGTTTTTCACCTTACACTCATGTGAATGTAGCGAAATGGCCAAGCCACATATTTTGATTAAGGTGTAGAGTTTGCGAAGTTAGGCCTTGTAGAGTTAGAAGCTTGGCTGTACACGAGATCTGATTACTTTTTGACAGTGCGAGCTACATGGTCTCGTCTTGGCAACATTTAACATGAAATGTTTTTGTGGGATTGAGGGTGATACTTGTTGGAAACGTTGGCGGGTATGTCTATTGATGGGTACGCGAGTGGCGCGCTGGTCGTGCTCGTAACAGGCAGTTGGCTCTCGGTTGGCTCAGTGTGCGGTACTGATGTGCAACGACAGGGTGGCGACACCGCCATGTTGTGTGGGGACCATAGAAATGTACCTATCTATGGTGGAGACACAAACCCATTGTTTCGTTGAGACTACTGACTGTACTGTTGCTACCTCACCTCACGCCTGTACTCCCGAAGGGTTAGGTAGACGTGTACTTGCCTGTAGGTATATCTACAATTTCGCCAGTTACTCTTATGAAGCACTTATGGACTCTTAGCGCTTCACAATAAGTAATAGTAACTTCGAAAAATACAAATTACAACGGTGTTAAATGTTGTTAAGACATGGTAGTTGTAAATAAAATTCACACATTTGGGTATTTACTAAACGTAAACGGCATTCCAACGAGTACGTGAAGCGCGAGCGCAAATCAATGAACTCACTGCACTGCAAGGATAGTATACCAATACTATACCAATACCATAATTACCAGTAATAATAAAATTACTACTTAAAATCAATACTGACTTTCGACCGATCTCCTCGATCTTCATTTGTTTTTCATTCTGGCGGAACGCCCCGCGCCGCCTCAATTATACCCGGGGTTACGTCAAGTTGACAAGATTAGCGTCGCAAAACCAATTTGAACGCGCCGTCAAACTTTTAGCATAATTAGTTCAATTGTCTGCGTGCGTGTAAACATAAGACTTGAGACAGTGTAATGTTCCTATCTACTAGGTGTCCCTTTTCAGGTTTTCAGTTATTTCAATAACACCTTGCACATTTATTCAGATATCACGGATTCTTTAATGGGTCGGACTCATAGAGCGCTAAGTATTCAGAGAGCGTGGTGGCGCCGAGCTATGTGTTCTGTGGTCGCTATAATTGACCTATTGTTTGTTCCAACTATGTAAGGCCACAATGGAACTGTGTGACACATTCATTACACAGAATGCTGGAATTTGACACACCTTGTGTTTGCATGTGGTCCTATGGTCTGCGCTACCGTTAAACCACAGACCACAACCACTTCCTCTATAAAACCAAAATTCACTGTGATTTATTAGCAGCAAAAATATTTTGAACCTGGATGAAACTTGCAATGGATCCCCGCTCGCCCCGGTCAATGTAGCGATGTTTGGGGAAGGCCTATGTCCAGCAGCAGTGGAAATCTTTTCGCTGAATTATCATTACGCTGTAAGAGACAGTTGATGCCTAATTTAAGTGTCTGTCTTGCTACATCGGGCTGACGCCACCTAAATAACCCTAAAGCCAGTCTAAGTATTTGAGTAACATCACTTGGATGATAAATCATGGTTCATACATCCACACTGTAAGTTACCTGCGCCGTCGCTGGTCTGGCGGAGGCTGCAACCCGACACCTGCGTGTATTACGTTGTCTTGCTAACGCGCCGTGTCACCTTACCAGAGAATAAGAAAGTTCACTCCAACTAAAAATTGAAAGCAACTCATGCCTACCTAATCCAAAAAGTTAATAGAAATCATTTTCTGACGGAAAACTGGGTCGGAATAGAGAATATTTACTATAACTAGAGCTCGGTGGCGTTCACTAGAGATGAAGGATTTTTGCTTATTAGCTTTCTTCCGCTTTTCGTGTTTGCTTCTAGAGACGACTGCAAAACTGTAAACTATACTCGAACTGAAGTCATTTCGCTGTCATGTTTCCACTTGAGCCATTGAGCTGTATAGACCTACAGCGAGTCTTCTGTCTCTATGCATGCGTGATGTCTCGTCCGCCTAGCCGGCTCGGGTTACACTGGCACGCACAACAACACACGCATGTTCACGAAGCGGCTGCACAGGACCCGCCATGTGCCCGCTGCCCGGTGCTGCTTGATCTACCAGATAGCTGTGGGACCTCGACTACATGTTCACGACGCGGCCGCACGGGACCTGCCATGTGCTTGCTGCCCGGTGCCGCTTGATCTACTTAGCAAATAAACTTTTCACAAACAATTGTAACGCAAACCTAATGTTTGGCAAGTGAACGTTTAAACAATAACTTGCTTACCAAATAGTACTTTTACCAATTTTAATTTAGTCAAATCGCCGGGTTATAGGCAAAAACAACTATCTGCGATTTTGCCATTCAAATTGGCATTTGATTCTTTATCTAATGGTAAAACCAACTAAACCGCAGGACTTACCGTTCCCGAGTTTACATTACACTCAAAACTCAAACTCAAAGCATTTATTTCAATTAAACCTTGTACAGGCACTTTTGAATTGTCAAAATTAAATAGTCTGTCGGTTAGTCCGAAAGTTGAAGCTAGTTGCCCATTCCAAAACGTAGATCTCTATGGAGAAGAACGGGCAAGAAACTCCATAGACACTCTTTTAAATCAAGATATTACAAAATCCTGGGTACATTATTCTTGTTGCTTCTACATGTGAGAACAATGTAAAAAAAAAAAAAAACACAAATGAAGAAACATCATGACGCGTGGATCAGCACCATCCAGCTCAACCAGTTTGTAGGGAACCGAATGATCCAACTCACGCGCCACCATCGGTGAGACATTTAAGTGAGCATGACACGTTCTCCACTGCCATGCTCTTTCAAGTCAACATCAAAAAAAAAAAATAATAATAAACGGAAACATGGTTCTTACATTTACACAATTTAAAAAATGCTTTTAAATTACACAAAACTATAGTTTGCAATTTATTTAAGAGGTTAATATAATTTTACTACCAAACAGGAAGAGAAATTTAATGTTGACGAATTCAACAATTAAAAGTTGATTGAATTACAAAAATAAAAAAGTTATGTTCGTAATGTCAGAAACATTAAAAAAGAAAAAGAGAAGCACCTCTTCCAAAAATTGAAATTTTAACTAGTGATCCCAAGTGCTTGTGGAGCAGGACCAGCATTAAGCCAAGCATTTTTATCTACAATATAATCAAACAAACTGCAATCACTAGTATTTTATAATGTTCGCAATTAAGCACTCTCCAATAGAACAAATATCACTAAGGCAAGTCCATAACACTGATCTTCAAGTTTAACAACATTTTAAGACACTATTTATGGATTCGGCAGATATTTAGAATAAGTAAAGTTGGAGCACTTTTCGTAGGTCTGACTTATATGACAGCCGGAAGCGGAACCTCCATGCAATGTAATTAAAAAAGTAATTACTTATGCAAGTAAAACCGTGTAATTCCCAAAAAAATATTTTTGTCTATATATTTTTTCATAACAAATCATTTGACTAAATGTTTACTGTCTAAAGATTGTTTACTGTAATAAATCATTTGATTAAAGACCAAAATGACATTATCCTTGATAATATACTGCCAAGTAAAAATTTTACCAAATGAAAATATGCGTACTAAAATCATTCCAAACATTTCATTGGTATAAAAAAAGGTTGCTAAAATTTGTCTGGGTAGTAAAATTTTGGCAAAATCTTTTCAGCAAAACGACAGGATCCCCCCCCTATGGGACGTCTTCTGTCAGCGGATATATGCGGTTGTATCTTGTCGTAGATGTCACATGCGTTATGCATGAGCTAATGTAGATCTTGTTATTGAATCAAGCGGTACTTATGTATGAATGTGGAAACTTACACTACTATTGAGCGATAACGTGCACGTATTTACATTTCTAAGTTTGTTTCCCTGCCGCATGCCGTGGAGGTCCACAATATCTACGTTTGCTTCCCTGCCGCATGCCGTGGACGTCCACAATATCTACGTTTGCTTCCCTGCCGCATGCCGTGGACGTCCACAATATCTACGTTTGCTTCCCTGCCGCATGCCGTGGACGTCCACAATATCTACGTTTGCTTCCCTGCCGCATGCCGTGGACGTCCACAATATCTACGTCTGCTTCCCTGCCGCATGCTGTGGAGGTCCACAATAACATCGTCACGTTAGAAATTATAAAAGCGCACATTGGAAATTAAAAGAAAGTCACAGTAAATAAAAGGAAACGAGAGTTATGTCGCATACAATGCGTTATCAAGAAGTCCTGTTCCAGAGATTGATAAACGAAAAACCTAAAGAGGACGACGACGCATTATTTAATCGAAATATCAAAAAGCAAATCTAGTTAGTCGTGAGAAGTTTCATTAAATAGTTTGTGCGGGTGCAGTCATCAGTCAATGCAATCATATTTACATCAAACACGCTGGTTAAGCATGATAACATATCTCATGGTGGATGCTGTATCGCGTGATCACGTCATAACTGCCGCTATACATCAGGATAATCTCTGCATCTCGGTCGCTCGCAGGCGCCGGCGCCGCGCCGGTAGTCACCGCCCGGATGTACCGATACCTACTAAATTAAGCTATAGAAGAAATGCGTGCTTTGACAAGTTTTATTTACCTAATCTTAAATAATTTTATTTATCAAGCAGTAAAAAAAACCTTCAAATTCAACAAGTAAAAACACAAGAATTCCCTTTCGTATTGTTTTCTGCTATAATTTGTTATTGACAGATATGTCTGAGAACTTGAGAAGGACCTTTCATCTGGAGTTAGTTCAGTTCACTTTCATGGAGTACATTGGCTCAGGGGATCAGAACGGAATAACTCGGCAGTTTTGACTAATTAGAAGCATTGACAGCGCTACTATTAAGGAAATTATAAGTATTGGTAAATATTTAAATCCAAAAGGCTGGTCATCATCATCTGCCTAGTCTTTTTCAACTATGTTGGGGTCGGCTTCCAGTCTAACCGGATGAAGCTGAATACCAGTATTTTACATGGAGCGACTGCGACGCAATTAAGAACTGGGTTGTGGACAACCCAGTTCTTAATTGCGTAATACCCCTTAGTAAGACTGATTGTCAGACTTTCGGGCTTCTGACGACCCGTAAAGACTGTCATAGAATCAACGAATGACAGCCGGGACCAACGACCTACCGTGCTTTCCGAGGCTTGGAGAGGTCTTGGTATGTAAAGATGGTCAACCGTTCACGGACCAACCGCGGCAAACGTAGCTTAACCTGATCGATCGACCCGTGTGGCTGTCATTATTTAGCTACAAGCCCATCATCCGAAAGGCTGGTAAAGACTTTAATTTGAATTAATAAAAAACTAAACGAAATTGTCTTTTAATTAATTATAGATCCTGGGAACGTGTTCAGGTGTAGGACGTGTTACAAGGTAATATTTCCCCGGCTCTATCCATAGCCCGACCCCGGGACCTACTACACAAGAATGTTTGACAGATTCCTTCCTGCGTGTGGATGTACTCGTGAACCAGCACGTTACGTCTTACGTCGGGTGACTAATGTAACTGATGCACCGATAACGCTGACAAATCACTCCGATTGGCCGCTGCTATTTATATGTTTGGGAAGCCCCGGCTATGTACCTACGGATACCCACTGAACACACGTGGAGAAATATTTAACATTTTCAATTAGCCGCGAGTGACCGATAGGAGGCTATAAGTCCAACCGTGAGAGTTAAACTCTACGTGCAGTTGGAGGATTTGAATCAATCGTAAGCTCATAAGATGGATTAGATAGATATTCGGCATTTTAAGCTGTTTACATTTCATTGATATAATCTCTTTAATTTCTCTCAATCTCTCAGGGAACTTTTTAAAAAGATTAATATTATGACGGTACCTTGCCAATTTATTTATGAAAATATTATGTATGTTAGAAAAAATCTACATCTTTTTAATAAAATAAGCGATAGACATAATTTTAATACTAGAAATAAAGATAAAATACATCAACCATTTTTTAGATTAGCCAAAGTAAATACATCTTTTATGGGGTACTGTGTTAATAAAATACCTTGTGATATATTGCAATTAAATGAAAGAAAATTTAAAACTCACATTAAACGTACACTTTGTAAACAAGCATACTATAAATTAGAAGATTATATCCAAGATAAGAACGCTTGGAAACATGCTGGTTCTGCTCCATAGGACAATCTAGAGTCTAGACAAAATCAAACTGGTTGCTAATTTAATTGTAAAATTGATTCTTTCTTCTTTTTTTTTGACGTTGATTTATATTCTGTAATTACTTAAACTCACACCCTGACTTATTACTTGTAATTTTTTATTTTAATGAAAATCGTTTATTTTTACCATGTTTGTAAATATGTGAGCACCATGTATCTATTAGATAATTAATTTATGTCATGTTTTCATTTTTAATTCTTTTACCTATTTTGGTATAGTAATTTTATTTTATTTTAGGTGCATCGTCTTCACATATTATTATATAATTAATGTATACAAAATATTGTAAAACATTTTAAAAGAGTAACGGTGGAGTTTCTTGCCCATTCTTCTCCATACGAAAACTACCTTTTGGAATGGGCGACTAGAATCAATTCTATTTTTTCGTAATTTTTGACGTTCAAAAGTGCCTTTTAAGTGCCTACTTGAAATAAATGTTTTGACTTTGACTTTGAATTTAATATAAAAAAAATTAATATTTTGAAAGACACGAATAAAACTGACCCTGCAACAAAGATCATAGCGGATAAGTCAAAGTGAAACAAGTTGCATCGCACAAGGTTCAAAATCGCATGAACTTCACTTTTCTTGTAATAATGACCTCAGACCTTAACTAAAGAATGAAGATTTGTAACCGATCGATGTTGACAAACCACCACCTCTAAATCAATTACTGTTATGAATACATCATCGCTAAGCTTGTTAGGTGGCGGTCGGCAGGTGGCAGTGCCACACGCTGCGAGCTGATAACATCAGTGGGCACGAGATACGGCGCGACCTCCACATTAGTCAGGGCCGTGAGTTATGGCTCAATTTATATCAGCACACAGGTGCTAACGAGAGAACCGGACTTGGGCTCTACTAAACCAAGGGAGGGGTCCATGAGGTTACCTATTTTCCCCTGCTCTTTCGGCTACCGGTATTACGTGTCCTCAGCATACAGTTTCAATAATTCATATAAAAAATTCAAAGTCCTGATTGACTGATATATCAACGCACAGCCTAAAACGCTGGTGCTAGAGACATGAAATTTGGAGGGTGTATTCTTTGTGATGAGTAGATATCCACTAAGAAGAGGTTTTTCGAAATCCCACCCCTAAGAGGATGAATGGGGATGGGTGAAATACCACGCGGACAAAGTCGCGGGCAGAAGCTAGTTTTACTTAGGGCTGATTTTTCTATCGCCAGATAACTTTTATTCGAAGAATAATTGGATGATTGAAAAATCAGCCCTTAATTGCATAAGTTTATTTGATGGGTCGTCTCCTTGTGTCAAGCAAGAGCTGTACCAGTAACATGTGGGTTATTCGTATTACCATGCTTAAGAAATAGTGCATTATGATACACCTTTGTACCTTTTTTTCTCTTCTGTTTATTTCTTGTCTGTTTATATATGTGTGTACATAAATGCTAAAATAATAATATTAATAATGGAATGGATTAATAGCCTCGACCAACACCTGAGGAGGCTCTCGTTGGGCAGCTGGATCAAGGGATTGATCCAGAAAGCGGTACTTCTGGGCACGGCCTGCATTGTTGGGAGGTTCCTCTCTCTGGAGCCCTGACCGCCGCGCCGGTAGCTTGGACCCGGTTCCCGATACCGGTAGGCTACTATTTTTTATATTTTTAAATGTTGAAGGTATATCACCTCCATGTACGTTAGTACTGGCTAGATGAAAAACTGTCTACGTAAGACTTGACATATAGTTTTTCATGTGATTCCAGACTTTGTTCTTAGATAAACCTTTAGACCACGTTATATTGCTGTTATACCTTCCTAATAAATACTTAACAGCATAACCTGGGTTTTCGCTCTGCAGACCTTTACATTAAATGTTTTTATTTTTATTTTATACTAATATTTAAAAATATAATTTATATGTAGGTATTATATATGTATAATATTATACGTATAATAATAATAACAAATAATACAATAATACACACTTGCGAGGAATAAAACAGACTTGTATTGTTATTAACTTTTATAGAAAATGGCGCGCTGGTTTTGTTTTTCCGCGCGCCGCGCTAGCAATGTGCGCGCATTTGTAAATAAAGGCACTGCTAAAATCGTTAAACAGCCTACATAAAAAATATAATAAACACAAAATAATGTTTTGACTGATCATATTGTTTTCTTTTTCTTTTTTCTTCGCACGGTTTTACATTCGGCCAATGTCACTTTTTGTTCTATATTATTACAAAGGAAACAAAGGTAGGGAAACGAAAATATTATTATTATTATTTTTTTTTTTGTTTAGCCTGTTCTGTCCCACTGCTGGGCAAAGGCCTCCCCCATTTCCTTCCACCGTTCCTTATACTGTGCCTTCTCCGTCCAGTCGATCAGGAACGAGTCTAAATCGTCACGCCAGCGTTTCTTAGGCCTGCCTCGGTGGCGGCGCCCGTCTTCAGGCACCCACTGTGTGACGATCTTAGCCCATCTGTCTGGATGCATCCTATAAGTGTGACCCGCCCAGTCCCACTTCAGCCTCGCAGACTTGCCGCCAACATCGACGATACCTGTCTTGGAGCGTATTGTGGTGTTGCGAATTTGGTCGGTGAGTTTAATCTTTAAGATACTACGCTCCATCGCTCTTTGGCAAACTTTGAGTTTGGACTTCTGAGCCTCTGTCAAAGACCAAGTCTGGGCGCCATAGGTTAGGATAGGCAGGATACACATGTCGACGAGCTTACGCTTTAGTGAAATAGAAAGGTCGCCCTTCATTAGCGCCTTCATGGACCAGTAGCTCTTCCAAGCATTTTCGACTCGACGGTCGATCTCTTTGTCCTGTCTGTTGTGGAAGGAAACTAGCTGGCCCAGGTAAATATATTCGTCGACATAGTGTATTTCCTGCCCATCGACCTCGGCCTTATAGTTAGTGGCATTGGTCATGACTTTAGTCTTTGACTGATTCATCGTCAGTCCAACCTCAAGGCTTGCAGTGCTCAGTTCTTGGAGCATTTGTTGCAGTCGATCTGCTGTAGATGCAAAAAGAACGATATCGTCTGCAAAACGAAGGTTTGACAGCATTTTATCGCCGATTGGAATACCCCTCATTGCCCATGCGTCTGCGAGTTTTTTGAATATCTCCTCAAGGGTGCTCGTAAATAGTTTAGGAGAGAGCGGATCACCCTGTTTTACCCCTTTGTCTATTTTGAATGTTCTGCCTACGGAATCCAGTTTAACGTTGGCCGTGCTATTATTATAAATAATCTTTAGAAGATCTATGTAGGTTTCCTCTATATCTTGACTTCGTAAGGCTGAAAATATTGCGCTGTGTTTAATGCTGTCAAAAGCCTTTGTGTAGTCCACGAAAGCCAGATATAGAGGTTTTTGAAATTCTGTGTGTTTTTCTATTAACTGATTTAAAGTTTGAAGATGGTCCGTGGTAGAAAAACTTGGGCGAAATCCTGCTTGTTCTGGTGGTTGATGCGAGTCTAATTTTGCATCTATGCGATTGTGAATGACCTTAATGAATGCCTTATAAATATGTGAGACTAAGCTAATGGGCCGGTAGTTGTTTATATTGGACTTGTCTCCTTTTTTATGAAGAAGAACAATGTTTGAGTGGCACATCTGGGTTGGGAGTTTACCTGATTGTAAAATTGCATTAAATAAGTTTGTGAGGTGTGGGAGCAGTGTGGCAGATCCTAGTTTCAGAGCTTCAGTTGTAACACCATCTTCGCCAGGGCTCTTATCGTAGTGCATTGTTTTTAATACTTTGTCTACTTCATATCCCGTTATTGGAGGGATATCCTCTTGACAACTGTATCTATTTTCTGTTTCTAATTTTGAATTATCTGAATATAGAGAGCTGTAGAATTCTGTGCAAATTTCTATAATTTTCTGTCTATTGTGATGTTTGGTTCCATGTGCGTCCAGTAAACTATTTATCCAAGGTTTGGTTCGAGAGATTCCCTGTTTAGCTACTCTTAACGAACGGTGCTTTTGTAAGGCCACTTTAACTAAATGGGTATTCAAGTTTCTTATATCTGTCCTAATAGCTTTCTTAACCTGTTTATCTATTAATATATGCTGTTCTGACCCTATTTCGTGTAATATTATTATTCGAATTAATTATAACGGGATATAGAGGTAATATCTATAGGATCAGTATTTATAACGGGTAGAAAATTCAAATTCAAATTCAATTCAAATTCAAAGCATTTATTTCAATTAGACCTTGTACAGGCACTTTTGAATTGATAAATTAAAATTAAATAGTCTGTCAGTTAGTCCGAAAGTTGAAGCTAGTTGCCCATTCCAAAACGTAGATCTCTATGGAGAAGAACGGGCAAGAAACTCCATGGACACTCTTTTAAATCAAGATATTACAAAATCCTGGGTACATTATTCTTGTTGCTTCTATATGTGAGAACAATGTAAAAAAAAGACACAAATGAAGAAACAATTCAAAATATAGGATAAAAATAAGCATTGGCAGTTAAGAGATGACCAGTCTCAACCGACGGCGCCCGTTCACGAACATGACGCGTGGATCAGCACCATCCAGCTCAACCAGTTTGTAGGGAACCGAATGATCCAACACACGCGCCACCATCGGTGAGACATTTAAGTGAGCATGACAAGTTCTCAACTGCCATGCTCTTTCAAGTCAACATCAAAATTAAATCATAATAAACGGAAACATCGTTCTTACATTTACAAAATTAAAAAATGCTTCTAAATTATACAAAACTATAGTTTGCAATTTATTTAAGAGGTTAATAGAATTTAAAAAAATAATAAAAAACAATTATATGAACTCATATAACTTGTCAGTAAACTAATTATGGAGAAAGAACATAAACATTGTCTTGAGTTAATCAGGGCGACCAACTATTCTTATCGTTTAAGTAATCGTTGATGGAATAGTATGCCTTTGAACAAAGGTTGGATTTTATTTGAGCTTTAAATGTATTAAAGGGCAAATCTAGTAATGAAGAAGGTAGCTTGTTATAAAAGGTTATACCAAGCCCAACAAATGAGTTATGAACCTTATGAAGCCGGTGAAAGGGAGCGCGTAGTTTGTCCTTATTTCTAGTGTTAACATTGTGAATATCACTGTTTTTAGTATACAAGTGTATATTTTGCCTAATATATAAAATGTTGGCAAAGATGAACTGTGATGCAACCGTAAGAATTCCAATATCTTTAAAAAAATCTCTTAGAGAAACTCTGGCACCTAACTGGTATATTGCTCGAACAGCTCGTTTTTGCAGGACAAATATATTTTGTATATCAGCGGCTTTGCCCCACAGCAGAATACCGTAGGACATAACGCTGTGAAAATAACTAAAATAGACTAAACGAGCTGTATCAACGTCAGTGTATTGTCTTACTTTCCTGACGGCGTAGGCAGCCGAACTGAGCCTTCCTGCTAGACTTGATATATGTGGTCTCCACTGAAGTTTGGCATCTACTGTTATTCCCAGAAAAACTGCCGTGTCCACAGTTTCAAGCACCTCTTTATCTAAGACGATGTTGGGTCCTAGATTTCTAACATTCGGTAAGGCGAACTTTACACATTTCGTCTTCTTGGCATTGAGGACTAGGTTATTTGACGTAAACCAATTCGTAACTATTGAGAGCGCACTGTTTACGTCGTCAAAATCTTGTCTATTCCTGTCTACTTTAAAAATAAGAGAGGTATCATCTGCAAACAGTACAACGTCACAGATGCCCTTTAAATGGAATGGTAAATCATTGATATATACTAGGAACAAGAAAGGACCCAGTATTGAGCCTTGCGGTACACCTAACTGAACTGGTAGCCCGGAAGATTTCACACCATTAACATCCACACATTGGAACCTATTATGTAAATAAGAATTTATTACGTTGAGAGCTTCGTTTTGGACACCGTAATGACGTAGTTTACGTAAAAGCGTGTCATGGTGCACGCAATCAATGGCTTTGGAGAGATCACAGAAAACTCCAATAGCATTTTTCGAATTCTCCCATGCATTATATATGTGTTTTAGCAAAGCAACACCCGCATCTGTAGTCGAACGACCTTTTGTAAAGCCATATTGTTCATTATGAAGGAGGGTATTTAAATTAAAATGTCTTAGCAACTGCTTGAGTATTAATTTTTCAAATATTTTGCTAAATGCAGGTAAGATGGAAATAGGCCTGAAATTGCCAACGTCATTTTTATTACCTGATTTAAATAATGGTATGACTTTACTACTCTTCATGAGGTCAGGAAAAGTTCCTAAATCAACACATTTATTAAAAGTAACAGCTAGATAGGGGGCTACGATGTCTATTATATTACTTAAAAGTTTAATGGAGATGCCCCAGTAATCACCGGTGTTTCTAGACTTAAGTGTGTTAAAAACATTAACTACATCACGCGGGGTTACATGTTCGAAGCTAAATAAGCGACTACATTTAGGTACACTGCTATGCAAAAGGTTTTCAGCTTTAGACGGGGAGGAATTTAAGGAGCGAGTCGTAGTTATAGGTATGTTGGCAAAAAACTCATTAAATGCCTCAGCTACGTCAGCTGCTTTGTTAACTAATTTGTTGTCGACCATAATCTCAAGTTGTTTTTCTTGTTTAACCGATTTACCAGTTTCATTTTTAATAATTTTCCAAGTTGTTTTTACTTTATTATTAGAATTTTTAAAATTTTGATTTAGCAAAAGCACTAATCTTTTTGAATAATTTTGAATAATTTTTAACATAATCTAGGAAAGGAGTATCAAACCTGTATTTTTTCAAACCATATAACTCGTATAGTCTCGCTCTACTTTTATAAATACCTGGAGTAGCCCATTGGTTAAAGCCAACCGAGGAGCCATTAATGTTAATGGTTTTGGTCTTGAAAGTAGATTGGTACTCTTTTTGCACAACATCAAAAAGGGCACCATAAATTTCATTAGGATCCTCTTGTTCTACTATAGATGGTGTAATTCTATGAGCTATATTATTTTTAAACATTTTGCAACGACTAGCTGTATAAGGCCTGCATTCAAGTTTATGCGGCTTTTTATTTAATGGCATGGGGAAGCTAGCTAATAAACCACAGTGGTCGGACGTTAAGTCAGTTAACACTAATTTATTTTTGGCATCACAATCACTAAATATATTATCAAGACAAGTTGACGAAGATGCCGTGATCCTGGTAGGTTCAAAAAACAAGTTAATTAAATTATAAGACCTAAACAGATTGAGAAGTCTAATACTTAATGGAGTAACATCTAAAATATTAATATTGAAATCTCCACATAAAATAATACTTTTGTTACTTGATTTCAACCTATTGAGAGAATCCTCCATTACCGATTCAAAACTACTAAAATCCCCAGAGGGGGGTCGGTAAACGCAAATTATAACATATCGCTCAAGTTCAACACAAGACAATTCTATAGTGCGCTCAATTGAAAGATTAACTAAATCTAAACGTTGTTTACATTTCAACTTGTTTGAAACAAGAACTAAAGAGCCACCGCGAATAGCACTTTTTCTCACAAATGCACTCTGTACAGTAAAGTTATCATCATCGATAAACACTACTTCATGTTCTTTCAACCAGTGTTCAGTCAAACATAACACCTGAACATTGTAGTTCTCCATAAATAAACTTAATTCTAGCTCTTTGCCGGACAGACCCTGCATATTTTGATGTACAACATTCAACATATGCGGCTGACCCGTTGTCGCACCTAATAGTTTAAACTACAAGGCGTATCAGAAGTAGTGTTAGTACCACTACTAACAGTAATCGATGGTACACTACAAGTACCAGTGTCACTGAGTATATTGTATGCTAAAAGATTAGCAATTTGTCTCCTACAACTAGGTGGCAAATACATAGTGTAATTTGTCAGTTTGTAATCAGTAATGAATTGATTACAATCAAAATATAAAATAGCGTCACTGTGACGACAAGTCCTATTATAAATGAACATATTTAAATTATAAATAAGCTTATTTTGCTCATGAGATAAATAATAAGAATAAGGCAACGCACAAAAAATAAATTTACAGTTATTGGTCTCATGAAGATGTAACATCAAATGGACACATTCAATTATGTCCTTTTTTCTAACATTTAAACTATCCCCATATAATAATATAACAGTTGAACTAGGGTTTATTTTTGTCAATCTGATATTACTAATTAATTGGCTAATACTGGCACCGGGTGAACAATTATTAATTACATATTGTTGCGAACACTGATTAAATATCCTACCAAATCCTTGACCAAATTTATCAGAAAATACATAAGTAGTGTTAATCAAATTATTCATGGTATTGCTATCATCATTAATACAGCTACCTACTGGCTGAGCCACTGAGGGTGTGGGTGTAATAGGTTGAGGCTGCAGTCCCTGGGAGCAGGTACAGCTAAAAGAGAGGTTATTTGTCAGAGACTCATACCTCTCCGCATTATACTTGACCAGGTCTGCTAACTCATTAGCCTCCTGCATGCGCTTACTCAGGTCTTGTTGAGAAGCCTCATATTTACTAAAGATTTCCTTTAGAGCATATTCCCTAACAAGCAATTCATCCTGCAGGTGCTGAGTGTCTGTGTCATACATAGTATTACATAATTCTAATTCACTGTTACAGTTCTTTAATTCTTGTATTAAATTCAATTTCTTTTGCCTAAGTTTTGTATTTAATTTATTTACTTTTTGGCATTTTAAAGATTTTTGGGTTTTTCTAATTAATCTATTAATTTTAATATATTTTTTTAACTTATTGTGACTAGTAAACAATTTGCTTTTAAGGATAGTATCTCCAGTTAAATCTATTGTTACAACTGGCTCAACACATGTGGGTCCGGACCCGCTACCAACCAACTCATCATAAAGACTGCAGGTGATCGCAGACTCTTCACTGGCTTTGAGAGATTCCAAATGGGTTATTGTGTTGTGGGCTCTGCATAATTCCAGTTCAAGTTCCGAGATGCGTCTCAAAGCCAGTTCGTGGGTGTCACTACATTCCTGGAAATTTGACACTAGTTGCCGGAGGTGTTGATGCTGGTCAAGTATGTCCATATGCTGTACATGTAGTTCAGTCAACTGGTTCTTAAGCTCAGTGTTCTTGTCATTAATGAACTTTATTTCTACCTCGCTGTCATCCCTTTCCTGAAGAAGCTGTTTGTTCTGTTTTATAGTAGATTCCAATTCTTTCAATGTAGCCCTCAGTTTTTCATCCAAGGATGCTGCTCTACGGGTCAACATGTTGCCAGACCAACCCTAGAGGCACCCTGGAAAGAGAGAAGAGAAAGCCAAGTGAGTGAAAGGAATAAGAGAGAGGGATGAGATGTGGGTAATAAGTACTAGGATGAAGTGAATAAAAACAAAGGAATAAAAGTTAAGATGAGTGTGTAATCTCAAGTATGAGATGAAAATTCTTAATTGTCTTACTTAATATTAATATTGAGATAGGAATATTCGACAATAAAAATAGAAAAACAACAAAATAAGTTTGCAAAAAGTTTGGGGGTGAAAAAAAATTAGCTAAATACAATGCGAAACATTATATTAGCTTAATATCATCTCTGTTAAGGATTGAGACTATACATTAAAATACAGAAAGCTATTTGTACAAAGTAAAGAAAGTATTGAGGTGGGAAATGATCGCAGTATTATCGTATTTCAAATTGTAGTTTAGTTAGTATGGAATTAGAAAGTACTTTTGGCAAAGAGAAATATCCATTAGTTAGGGTAGAGAGAATCCGCAATAATAGAACGCCAGTCAGGGTCTTTTCCGTTTGGTTCCGGGAGGGACAACGGACAATTTAATGTAAATAAATTTTAGTTCATTTTGGAACCAAGGACAATTCAGACTGTTAAAAAAAAATTAAATATGGCCCGCGGATTCCTTTTGGCATGACGTCTGATGAGATTTAAAAAAAAACGCGCATCGCCGACCAGTAAATAGTTATCTGTGGCGTAAAGTGAAAAGCACGCGTGTTTAGTACACTGCATTATAAACCTGAAAGCGGTTCATTAAGAGCCACTTTACGAGCAAGTGAGTTGAAAAGATAGTAAAGTTCCTTTATATAAGCGGAAAGTGATTCGATACATTCAAGTGGCCGTACTTGCCCATACTTACCTACTTATTTTCCATTTCGGATAAAATAAATAATAAAAAACAATATGCTGCTCTTTTCATTGATATGTCAAAAGCATTTGACTGTACAGTGTAAAGTATGACATCTTGCTTGATAAATTAGAAGGTATAGGAATAAGAGGCATAGAACTGAAATTATTTGAGAATAGAATGCAGGGCACTTTTATTGAGGTCTTTATTGAACGTACAAAAATGGTGGAGGTAGTGAAATGTAAATTCAAATCTGTAATTCTAGGCGTACCGCAAGGCAGTATACTGGGACTCCCCCTGTTTTTATTGTATATTATCGAGCTTCCAAATATAATTAACCATCTTTGTGTAATGTATGCTGATGACGCAACCATATTTATTTCAAATGAATATTCCAATGATCTTACTTACGAAAGTGAATATAAACATATCTGATACAGTGATTGAAGAAGTAAAAGACACAAATTTCTTGGGAGTTACAATAGATCAACATTTAAATTGGAAGGCACATATTGAAAAGATTGATAAAAAAAATATCAAGTGCTTGGTACGCGTTGTCAGTTCTGGCAG
Source organism: Mesoligia furuncula (assembly GCA_916614155.1). Lineage (NCBI taxonomy): Eukaryota > Metazoa > Arthropoda > Insecta > Lepidoptera > Noctuidae > Mesoligia > Mesoligia furuncula. The sequence continues at coordinate 28,221,753 of OU744809.1, forward strand.
AAACTACAAATCCAAGTGTTACTAGAAATGCTTATTTTGGAAATGTGTACCCACTGTTAACAGACTTATGGTGTCATATATTGGGGGAACTCGACAAATGTACAATCCACATTTATTCTCCAGAAGAAATGTCTTAAGACAATATATAACATGTATCGTACCGAATCGTTAAGAGATGTCTTCAGAACGAAGGGTTTCCTGACACTGACTGGTATTTATATACTCGAATTATGTTTATTTGTTAAAATTAAAAACATTCAAATTCTAAAAGAAACATTCGAAAACAATATAAATATATAATAATAATATATAATTTACCAGTTATCTATACATATAATAAAATTGTAGAAAAGTGGTGTCTGTACAATGGAAATATATTAAAAAAAAGTAGCAGGGGTTGTTATTATATCGATGCCGAACCCGAAATTGTAATTAAATTTTTTTTTGTCTGTTTGTCTGTTTGTCTGCTGTGTTTGTGCACGCTAATATCAGAAACGGCTTATTCGATTTAGATTGCGGATCACTAATATATTGTAGTAAGCTTCACTTAACATTTAGTGTTTATTTCATGTCAATCGGTTCATAAATAAAAAAGTTATGTCAATTTAAAGAATCACGGCGAACATTTGTTAAGGTATTCTATCAGAGTACGTAAACGCCTCGCGCCTGCGCGTCTGTGGCTATATATACAAGGTGTAACGGAAAGGGGGTATCAACCCTGAAGGAGGTGAATGAAGATGAAAAAAAAATTTGGACCTCCCATAGTAATAGCACATCAATGATTTACTATTACTATGGGAGGTCCAAAATTTTTTTCATATTTCGACCTATGTTCTTTGGGGAAATTTGTTCAGTTTCATGAGCACATTCACCTCCTTCAGGGTTGATACCCCCTTTCCGTTACACCTTGTATAAAGCGCGCTGAGAGCCGCGCCGCTGCCATAATTCCGATCCAGCCTGTCCCTTGCTGCCCTCTCCCAGCGACGCCCTAAGCCGAGGTCCGTACCCCACAGGGGGTGCCCTTAGCGTGTAGTCGCTTAGTTTTTAAGTTTATATTGTGTAGTCAAGTTGTGTATTATGCCCTGGCTGGAGGCCTTAATTTATTGAGGCATCCACAGGAAAGCCACGTTAAGCAGTCGACAACCCCTCAGGTTGAACTGCGAGATGACCATTTCAAAAGAAAACGCGCCGCTGCCATAAGGATTCAGTTATTCGTAGCGAACGCACGTATCCTGGAGAGTGTAGGCGAAATGTTTGCATATTTCATTTATTTATATTTTAGGATTTGTAGGTTAGGTTCTTTTTCTTAATTTTATTTAAAAATTTGTAAGTATTTGGTATAGGTTAGGCGGTTCTTTCCTTGATTTTTGGGTATTTACTTATCTTAATTTTTATTTAGGGTTTTGTAAATAAATATTGTAAGCATTTATTATTGGTTGGGCATTTCTTTCCCTGATTTTCGGTATACATACTTATCTTAATTTGTATTTAGGGTTTGTATATAAATATTATAAGTATTTGGTATAGGTTAGGCATTTCTTTTCTTGATTTTCTTTATTAAGTATAAGTTCATTAGCTTAGGTTAGTAATTATTTTTTCTAGCAATTCTTTTGTTTTATAAAGTTAGTACGTTTGTCTGTGTAGAAGAATAGCACCACCCCTTACTTCCCGTTGGTGTCGTAAAAGGCGACTAAGGGTCTCACCGGAGAATGGGCAGCAGCGTTTTCTATGCATTTCACCACCATACCATACTGCGATCGCCAACCCGCCTGCCAAGCGTGGCGATTATGGCAAACCCCCCCAAAATTGGGGGAGGCCTATGTCCAGCAGTGGACGTCTATCGGCTGAAATGATGATGACAATGACGTTTGGTTTACACGTCTTAACACTTATTACTTAAACTGTGATAATTTTAGACTGTATAATAATCTGTAAGTATTTATAATTTAATTGTTTACGATAGTACGTGTTTACTAAATAACTGTGTGTTAAGTAGTAAGTAGGTACTATTTTATTGTAAGAATGCCTCGAAGAAGATCCAACCTCTCCCAATGTAGCAATGTAGAATGCTAAAAGGATGAGATTAGTTCGATCACAGGAATCTGAGGAAGGTCGTGAGGCAAAAGGCTCTCTGCACCAGGCTAGGTTTCGTGCTGCAGAAACTTTGACTCAGCGAGAATCTCGACTGAGTTCAAATCGTTCTCGAATGATGACAACTCGAAATAGGGAAAACGGGGAACAACGAAAGGCACGTTTATCTGTCGATCGCGAAGCTCACGCGCTATCGCGTGAGTCTGAGACTTTTGCTGTCAGGGAAACCCGCCTGAGCTCCCAGAGAGTACGGACAACAAATGCTCGATCCCAGGAGACACAGGACGAACGGGAAATACGTCTCACTGCCGATCGTGAAGCTCATACACTATCACGTGAATCTGAGACTTTCACTGATAGGGAAATTCGTCTGAGTTCTCAGAGGGTTCGGACAGCAAATGTTCGGTCTCAGGAAACACAGGAAGAACGAGAAATACGTCTCACTGCCGATCGTGAAGCTCAAGCACTAGAGTCTGAGACTTTCACTGAAATTCGCCTGAGTTCTCAGAGGGTTCGGACAGCAAATGCCCGGTCTGTAGACGGTATATGTAATTCAAAATATGCTGCCCGAAAAATCACTATTCCACGCGGACGAAGTCGCGGGCACAGCTAGTTAACAATATGATGTATTATAAAAGTACCTATTTTACTGCTATTCGTGTGTACAATCAGTTACCGCTAGCAATAAAACCGCGGACAAGTACCTACCACAGAACAGCATAAGAACAAGCTATTGAAGTGAAGTTCTATTTTATTATAATAAAAATATGTATGTTTAGGTTAAGGTATATTTATGGGCCTGCGTCGCCTGAAACAAATGAATAAATAAAAATAAAGAATTAAATGGAAATATGTTTAAAAATAAATTGAAAAAAATGTTAATTGATAAAGTATTTTATAATTTGCATGACTTTTATGATAAAAAAATAAATTTGTAAGTACCCAATTTCTTAATACTACTGCATATCCGACTCGGATAGACTGTTGAAACAAAAAACTGTTATGTTTACACGTTGAGTGCGAAACGAGGCCTAAATCACCCCTCATGCAACTTCCTTGTGGTGCGGCAAGGAAAAACGTGAACATCTCTGTCGTGCGAAGGGCATAGCTTTGGTTTGGTCCAGTATAGAAAAGAGATAAATGTATATTTGAGACGCGCTAATGGTCCCGGACTCGGTGGTATACCTACCTTGGTACCGGATGTCTTAGGCCTCGTACCGCACTGAATTAATATAATTTTAATGCAGTGCGGAACGAGGCTAAAACGTCCCGTATCCCCCCGGACCTCGTACCGCACCCAACGCGAGCTTCCTGCGACTAGTGTTGTGCATCACGTCGATTGGAGAGCACGTCCTTTTACATCGCCGAACATGTCTAAACGATGTCGGAAGAAGTTAATTAAAAAAAATACAGAAACAGAACCAAAACAGGTAAGTTTTTAGTTGATATTTTTGTAGGTAGTGAAAAACTCCACAATATACATTATCATTGTTATTCTCATCTACGATCTAACCTAGTAACAATGCCAGTTTTATTACGTTATCTTTACATTTTTGTTATTTTTCAGCACCTGAAAGCAGCGCACGTCATTGCCTCGAAAAGGGTGAAAAAAGAAGAAGATGTGTTGGTTGTTACCAGAAACTACGCACATTTTTACCATCTCGTGAAGCTGACAAAAAATCCAAAAAGATTTTGACTCAGTGCTCTCAGTGCAAAAAATCTTATTGTCTACCTTGTTTCAATGAAAAACACTCATAAGTACAAAATATATATTGCGATTTTTTATAAAAAAGTATATTGTTACTGATTTTTTTATGTTAATTCAAGTTCTAATACGTGTATTTTTAAAGCCCGAGGCAGAATACATAGGATAGTTTCTTTTCTACTTCTGGTTTTCTTTTTTTTCTATTTTGTGAACCGCTTTAAGATTTTCACACAAAAATAGATAAACGTCGTTACGTCGATATTATTTTTCCCATCACTAATCTTAGCGAAAATTTGCCCTATTTCAGTGCGTTACGAGGTGTATAAGATCCCATATTTTGTTTTGCCAATAATTCCTAAACTAGTCATCAGATCCCGGGGCGACGGTAGATTAGGGTTCATCAATTCACTGTCTATATCGATAAGGACCAAATTTTTCATTTATCTTTGATTTCGCGCCAGAAAATGAATTTTAGTCTAGTTTGCAAAAATTGGTGCCGCAGCTAACGTGTTAAGAACTTTATGTAAGTACACAGTTATGCAATAAATATATCTGTATCTTTATCTTCCTTAAAATGTAACGATATAGTACCAAGAGTTGTTGAGATTGTAACGAGGTAGTACCGCGAGTTGTTGAGATTGTAACGACGTAGTACCGCGAGTTGTTGAGATTGTAACGACGTAGAACCGCGAGTTGTTGAGATTGTAACGACGTAGTACCGCGAGTTGTTGAGATTGTAACGACGTAGTACCGCGAGTTGTTGAGATTGCTTCATAGGTATGTAGTGTGATTGTATCGCCAATTGAAGCGATAAACTAACATTCGGTTATGAGCCTATAATCGGTAGTGCCGGACAATGGTCAGTTCCCATGGATACCGCTTTCTGTTATGTTGCAGCAATTTAATTTGATAGTGATGCCACCACACCATGTTCGTAGCTTTTTATTCATTCGGAACGACTCCATTAGATGTCGGTAGGTTAGGTACTTAATTGCAACAAGGCTATCGTTTTCTGTTCGGAACTGGTTACTTACTATTTACGAATCTGTTGACTGCTCTATTAAGTACTCTCAAATAATTCATTTTGAAGAAATGTCAACGCGACTTCCATGCAATACTTTATGCAGACTCTGATTGTAATGAGCTGAATGGATGGTTTTTAGGGTTCCGTACCCTAAGGGTAAAAACGGGACCCTATTACTAAGACTACACTGTCCGTCTGTCCGTCTGTCACCAGGCTGTATCTCATGAACTGTGATTGCTAGACAGTTGAAATTTTCACAGATGATGTATTTCTGGCGCCGCTATAACAACAAAATATACAAAAAACAGAATAAAATTTATATTTGAGGGGGCTCCCATACAACAAACGTGTTTGTTTCGGCGTTTTGCCTTGTGGTACGGAACTCTTTGTGTGTGAGTCCGACTCGCACTTGGCCAGTTTTTAAATTAGCCCTTTTATCTCAACCAAATAAGATTCCTAATCGTGTGTACTGAACTGGTCAGCTTCACTCGTGTATTCGGCACGTGCAGGCCAGCAACTTTTGAGGCGGTCGGTTGCTGTGGTATCATTGCGCGGCGCCCTGTCCGGCCCGCTCCGGTCCGGTCCGGCCCTCTCCGGCCCGATCCGGCTGGCCAGTCGAAGTTCACTGACAACAACATATTGTGTTCTATTTATCAATTACAAGCTGCATTTACATTTAACAATATTAACTAATAAATTAATGTTGGGCTTTGCACGTGTAAATTATTGGGTGCCCTAACTACGTAGGAGCTCTTGGATTGATGAAAAGAGTATACTCGTAGAACAAAAGCCGTTCAAATTCAAACTCATTTATTTGCATAACTCAGGTTTCAAAGTACCTACCTATTCGAAATTATCCTAATAGATAAATGTTATGTGCGGAAAAGCCATCTTATCACAAGGCATCCGACCTACAAACTATCTATAGGTTGCATGCAAGGGAGATACAGCCCGACATTGTTTTATGATATAATATACTACATTGATTTAAGAGCACTTAGGCACACCGCACACTACACGTATGATACGGCCAGTCAAAACGAACAGTCGGCCATGCTCCGTGTTAATGATTACCAACAAGCACCATAGGCTTATAGTATCTCAATGTGTAGTAGTGTATCTAATCAATGCCTATGGTGAATGTTCAGCAGCCAGTAAGGCCTCGGTCTCGAAGTCAGCTATTGCGGGGCGGCGGTGGCGGTGGCGGCGGCGGCACGGGGAGCGGCGCGGCTACGCAGACCCGGAAGCCAGCGGCGGGCAGAACGCGCGGCGCTAGAACGGCGTAGTGTTGTGTTATGATGAGAAATCAGTGTCTTTGTTCACGAACAAAATGTCTAAACAGCGATGAAAACATCTTTTTAATACAACATTTTGAAACGTCGGTCTTTATAAAGTAAAAAATAAAATACACAACACTACGTCAATGCAGACTTGGGGACGCTCGGGCACCGCTAGACTGACTAGTGACTGGTGCGCATCTCTCGTACGCCGCTCGCGGCGTGGCAGCGGCAGGATCTAATGCGTAAAATCAAATGGACCGGCCCTCGAAAACAGCGGCGCGACGGCGCGGCGCGGGAGCGGGCAACGAGCGGTGCACTCCAGTCAAGCGGTGACCGCCTGCGCGTCTTCATTAGAGATTCACTTCTTCTTTTGCCCACAATACCTAAAACGAGCGTTACGGATAAATTTGAATCAAAAAGATGTTGTAGCCGTTGTTCAGACATTTCGTGCGCGAATAAATACAAATATCTCGACGACACAACCACGAACACAACACTACTATGTGCCGCACGATCTGCCCGCTGGTTTCGTGAACGGGTGTGCGTTGACCGCGCCGCTACCGCGCCGCCGCCGCCGCCGCCCCGCTGCCCGCACGATTCGAGGCAGAGGCCTTAGAGCTTCAAGTGGTAGCCAGTAGGTATGTGGTAATACGCTTAGTTGAAACAGACACACTACAACTGTTTATAAGTAGGTATTACAATATTACTTTTATCAAGACAGCTTATCGCAGTAGGTTAGGTACCTACTGCGATAAGCTGTCTTTTCAAAATGTGATTAGGTTGAGAGATCCCGTGGGTCCAGTTCGAGTGGGTCCAGTTGACCAAAGACCACTTACAAATAGTCTCACTCTCATCTCACTCTAAAACCTTGTCAATTCAGGCCGGCTTCCTAAACGTTGTTGTTTTATTGCCATTTCATTTGAAGCATGTAACAGCTACAGCTTAATATGTTTGTGCAGGTATGCCCCTCTGTTTCACAGGTACTGTGCTGTAGGAACGGATGCGCTGTTCTGCGCCCGCGCATCTAACACACAGCGCACTTAATGTATAGGTATCATATGTAAGTACCATGTTAGTGTCCCAGTGAGTATGAATGCAGTAATATAGAGGCAGGGGAGGCAGCTAGGTGTACCTAATGCTGCTAGCGATTGAACCTGTTTAAGATGGCACAGTAACACTATCTTCTGGAGTGAGCGTTACTGTGCCATATCATATGGCACCATATCAGAGGATACAAAGCCTGGAGGCAACAACGGCCAAAAATCTCATACACCTACTCAAACACAACAAGTTCATATTTGACAATGACCCGATCAAGTACCTATCCTAAGCTAAAACGTTTTCAACTAGAATCACATTTTGAACAGTATAGTCAAACTGGCTCTGAATTGCACAATCTACCGTAAGTACCTACCAACAATGTCTTCAGAATATACCTACACAATAGGGCCAATAGTTGGTTCAACGACCGCTTGCTCCGACGACTGACACCTCATACCGCATCAGATTGTTATTTTGAATTTACCTATTTCGTAAGAGCTATTTCAAACTCCCATGAGGTTGAACTTTCCTACAAATTTTTAGGATTACCCTTTTTAGAGCGACTGGAAAGTACGCTACTGAACTGAGATCTAGATAGTCTAACTGGAAAGTTAACCGCGGAGGACTTTCACTGGTCCACCTTGCAATTAATGTAAGAATTCCCCTCCGACAGGCTGGTCGCTACGGCAGCTGTTCCTTTGACGAGGTACTGCTGGTCGACAGGCTAGTTGTCGGCGAGACAGCTGTGCTTGCGTGCTGGTTGCCAGCCTTCATTAAAGGGGCCTGAGGCTCGCGACCAGTAACAGACAGGCTCGCTGGCTTATGATCGCTATCAATCGCGCACTGGACGCTTGCGCCCGCGCCGCCACCTGCTACCATTTGCAATATGCGTGATTTAGCGACTGCATTGCTATTTGATGATTATTGAGCTCCTTGGTATCTCGTTCTGTTTCGTGTGAATTAATCAATAGATTGATTTTCTCGATTCAGTGAATTTAAAGCCGCTAGCAAGTTTATCAAAAGCCCTCTCCGTGATTTAGGTAAGTTATGTCAAGCCAGAGATTTATTTTATAAGCGGCATTCTGAACATTTTATTTAATGTTTAAGTGGATAAAGTTTGCAATTGTTAAGTGATCAATGACCACGTGTTGTACCAAGAATAAGGTAAACGTACCAGTACTCTTCGGGTTTTACTGGCTTTCAGGAACAGAACGGAAATGCTGTGTAAAAAGTACTAAACAGAGGTACGTATTTGAATATCGTAGATTAAAACACCTACTGTTAAAATATCAATGTTCAAAACATCGAAAATGGAAATATCGAACGACCATAAAACCCAAAATTAAAATAACGAAAGTTTATATTATCGAATGGTTAAATATCCTACGTCCAATATATCTAAAATCTAAATATCTACAAAAGTTACATCGAAAAATCCAAATATCGAAATACAGATTATCGAATGTCCTAAATATCGAAGTACAAACTATCGAACGTCCTAAATATCGATGGGTACATATATTATGTTAACATCGAAAATTAATATACCTACGTGTAAAAATGGGTTAATTTTCAACATTTAATACATTCATTTATTCACCCTAAAAATACGTACAAGTTAAAATATCGAACAAATTTTAATATAAGTAGTATGAGTGAAAAAAGGTTGCTCCTGCAACGTCTCCGGCGCTACGGGAAGTGCCTGATTTTCATGGATAAAATAGGTCGAAATTGTTCCAAAACCGAATTGGGGCACCCCGAATTTACGTAGTCTTTTGGCTGTTACCCCTAGAGTGTATATAAAAGCCGGAGGCGCGAAGCTGCGGAGGTGAACATGGGTGCCTATCCTTTGTCACAGCGGGCGGGGGTTGCCCTCCCTTCGCGCCTCCGGCTTTTATATACACTCTAGGGGTAACAGCCAAAAGACTACGTAAATTCGGGGTGCCCCAATTCGGTTTTGGAACAATTTCGACCTATTTTATCCATGAAAATCAGTGTCCAGTGTACAGTGGGCTGCATCAATTGGGTACCCCCTTTGTATTAAAATTTTCATACAAATGGGGTACCCAATTGATGCAGCCCACTGTACAAGCATAGGTCAATCGTGAAGGTATTATTTAGGTCTTTAAATTAAAATATTTTCTTGAAAGTCAATATGTTGTGCTACTAAAGTTTGTGACAGAAACGTATCGCTTCAAAACCGACTCCACGTAGTCTTGTCTGCCCTACCCCTAGAGTGTAATTTAGAATCGCGTAGGCGCGGAGGGGCGAGGCAGATACTTGCTTGCATGTTGCATGATTGCTGCATGCTTGTTTGCTAGATGGTAATCAGTTACTATGTGGGTTACAAAAAAAAAACAAGGAAACCCTCATGTAATGTAGGTACTTTAATTATTTTTACATAATAAAAACCCAAAATAAAACACATTTGTACGCAATTGTACGCATCACTCATACTGCCTAAATAATTTATTTTTTTCGGTATTTTAACTAGTAGGTATTTTTAACGTAGATATTATGAACTTAGATGTATTAAATGTTGATATTTTTAACTTAGGCATAATGTCATTCGATATTTTGAATCATTCGAAATTTTAATCACTCGGCATTTCAATCTTCGACGTTTTAAGCGTAGGTACAACAATTTTCGACATTTTGATATAATCGATATTTAAATTTTCGATGTTTTGAACATTGGTATTTTAAGCGTAGGTATTTTAATCTTCGATATTCAAATACGTACCCACTAAAGTACATTTAGAATAAGATTTTTTAACCCCCGACGCAAAAACGACAGGGTGTTATAAGTTTGACGTATCTGTGTGTGTGTGTGTGTGTGTGTGTGTGTGTCTGTCTGTGGCATCGTAGCTCCCGAACGGATTTGTTTTTGTTTGAAAGGTGAATTAGTCGGGAGTGTCCTTAGCTATGTTTGATGAAAATCGGTCCAAGATGGCCGCCGCCACAAAATGGCGGATTACATATTTTTTCATAACTTCCTCAATATGGGTAGGTATTAAAATGAAAGGGCTTGAATAGTAGAATACTATACACTATTACAAATTTCACTAAGTATTCAATATTAGTTAAAAATTCTATAAATCAAAAGAACGAAAAGACATAATCGGGCTATCTGTTGAACACACCATTGAATTGTCCTATGTTGAGCTCGATAAGCATGTGGTAGTATGCGTATACAGACCTCCAAGTTACCAGAATCTAGCTGTTTGATTCTGTAATGGAAGATGTGCTAAAGAAACTTTCTTCTTAGTAGTAAGTCAATAATAATATGTGACGATTTTAATATTAATTTATTAGAAAATAACTCGAATACTATCAGATTATTAAATCTTTTTAGGTCATTTGATTTGTCAAATGTTTTTATTGAACCCACCCGAGTGACAGCTTCCTCTGCCACTTGTACTCGTATATATAATATTTTCTGGAACTGTGATTATTTACACAAACAAATTGTAAATAAGTTGCCATTCACAATGGACAAACAATAACATTTTGCTCCTACATGCCTTTACAATATTTTTTTTAATAAGGTTTAGGCCAATTACATGTAAAAATTTAGAGAAATTAAGTAACTCTTTGGCTAGTAAATTATGCGTTCAGAGTTTTAATAATCTATGTGACCCAAATGAGTTATACACCGAGTTCTTTTCACTATTAAACACGTAATTTAATGACACTTTCCCACTAAAGACTAAAAGTATTTACACAAAGTTCTTATTTAGTGATTGGGCGATTGGGTATTCGTAAAAGCAGGGAAAACCTTTTTGAACTTTATGGCCTGAAGCAACATATGAATAACACAAGCTTTCATGGATTACTAGCATGTCCTCAGATACGCAAGTGGTAATCAGTATGTTGCAACATATTCCAAAACTTTCAAAAGTGTATGCAAAACAGCTAAAGCTCTTTATATTAGCAACTAGCTTCCGCCCGCGACTCCGTCCGCGCGGATGTCGGTCTTCGCGTGGATGGTTTATTTCTCCATTTTGAGTAACTCTGACAATGACATCTTATAAATATCTATTGGACCCAAATACGGCTAAGCCTATAATAATTAAGGAGATCCCTCTATTGAGCTACTGCTGTTGAGCTCGCGTTCTGTAGTAAGTATTTTTTTCATAGTAATTCCGACCTTGATAAGTAGCATGTAGCAGTAAATTACTGACAGTGACGAAAAGTTTGCAATAATAAAAAAGTGATCGTGACAATGCGACAGAAAGTTAATTGAGAGCTTCAGCATACACAACATTGTTAGTGAGCTCGTCCGGAATATGAACATGAAGATTTCTTGGTCTGCTCACACGGGAAAGAGCTACGTAAAGTTGCCCGTGTGAAAAACAACTCGCGGTAAGATCTACGCCAGCAACTCCTAGGGTCTGACCTTGAGCCTTATTTATTGTCATGGCGTAACACAAAGCTACAGGAAACTGTATTCTCTTAAATTGAAATGGAAAATTATCCACTACGGGTAATGCAACGTGTGTTCGCGGTTCTACAGAACAACGTCTATGAATAAAACCGAAAAATAAGTTTTTTTTTTCTACGTATTTTTCCAGGATAAAAAGTATCCTATTTTATGCCCAGGATAATAAGGTATAATTATACTAAGTTTCATCGAAATCGAACCGTTAGTTTTCACGTGATGCCTGCATATACAGACAGACAGACAGACAGACAGACAGACAGACAAAAATTTTTTTAATCACATATTTGGGTTTGGTATCGATCTAGCAACACCCCCCGCAATTTATTTTTTCAATATTTTCAATGTACAGAATTGACCCTTCTACAGATTTATTATATGTATAGATAAAATAAAATAAAATCAGCCGATGATAAAATAAAAACTACTTAACTGGCAAATAATAAATAATGAAACAGGTAGGAAAAAATCAGCGTAAAACTGAATTTAATTTAGAGGGCCCATCAATTCAGATGTAGAAATTGCTCAGGAATTCGGCTTTAAATTCTTCACCCGCGCTTTCTGCTAATTTACTTACTTATAAAGAATATTAAGGCATACCCTTCAGGGTTTAGGTTTCAACATACAAACCCCCATGCTGTTATAAAAACTTTTAAAGATCTTAAAATTAAATCAACAGAATATCTCTGGGGAATGTCTGTAAAAGTTTGTAGATCTATCATCGAAACGATTGCGCCCTATTTAGCTTTCATATTTAACATCAGTGTAGACCAAGGAGTCTTTCCGGATTTCATGAAACACAGTAAAGTAGTACCATTGTTCAAATCCGGTGATAGTAAAGAACCCAACAATTATAGGCCTGTGTCAATTCTGCCAGTTCTCAGTAAGGTGTTTGCAAAGTTGATGCTCAATCAAATGTTACGCCACTTTAATAGAAATTTAATCTTTTATGAACAACAGTACGATTTCGCTAATGGGCGTTGTTCCACTGACGCCGGTGTCAGCCTAATAGAAAACATTTTTAAAGCCTGGGAAGAAGCACAAGATGCCATTGGAATCTTTTGCGACCTCTCTAAGGCGTTCGATTGCGTAAACCATGAGATACTTCTGCTGAAACTGGAGCACTATTGGATTAGGAATTTAGCTCTTGATTTACTAAGGTCATGCCTAGAAGATAGAAAGCTTAAAGTTCAAGTAAACGGCGTAAACTCATTAGGGTCTGAAATAACAATGGGCATTCCTCAATGTTCGATATTGGGTTCATTCCTCTTTTTAGTTTACATTAATGATTTACCCCAATTACTTCAAAATCAACCGAAGATGGTGTTATTTGGAGATGACACCTCATTGATCTTTATGACAGACAGACGGGCACAAAATCTTGACGACGTGAATAACTCTATTCTTCAGGTCCAAGATTGGTATACGGTCAATAATTTGGTACTAAATGAAAAGAAAACCAAATGTATTAGATTTAAATTACCTAATGTTAGAAGTAGCGAATGTGACATCATACTGAATGGAGATAAACTGGAATTTGTTGATCTGGGAATCAAAAGAGAGCTGTCAGAGTCATTTATATTCTACGTCTCCGCGAATCTTTCAGGGAACTTTTTAAAAGGATTAATATTATGACGGTACCTTGCCAATTCATTTATGAAAATATTTTTAATGAAATAAGCGATAGACATAATTTTAACACTACTAATAAAGATAAAATACATCAACCATTTTTCAGATTAGCCAAAGTACATACATCTTTTATGGGGTACTATGTAAATGTCAAAAAAACCCAAAAAAATTCTAAATACCTTGTAATATATTGCAATCAAATGAAAGAAAACTCACATTAAACGTACACTTTGTAAACAAGCATACTATAAATTAGAAGATTATATTATATCCAAGATAAGAACGTTTGGAAACATGCTGGTCCTGCTCCATAGGACAATCTAGAGTCTAGACAAAATCAAACTGGTGGCTAATTTAATTGTAAAATTTATTCTTTCTTCTTTTTAGGGTTCCGTAGTCAACTAGGAACCCTTATAGTTTCGCCATGTCTGTCTGTCCGTCCGTCTGTCCGTCCTCGCTTAATCTCTGTGACCGTTAGCACTAGAAAGCTGAAATTTGGTATCAATATGTATATCAATCACGCCGACAAAGTGGTAAAATAAAATTTTGGAAAATATTTTTTTTTAGGGTAGCTCTCCTACATGTGAAGTGGGGATGAACATTATTTTCGTCGTCTACCCCATCGTGTGGGGTATCGTTGAATATGTCTTCTAAAATGACTTGGGGGTTGCTGAAAATATTTTTCGATTTAATGCTCCATTTACGAAATATTAAACTTTAAAGTGCAAATTTTTGTTCCTGTAGAGCGTCCCCCCCCCCCCCCCCCCTCTAAAACCTAAACTGCTTGCTTGAAAAATCTGGAAAAATTCACGATGATAGTGCATTTCATGAACTTTAAAGGAAAATTACAGCGATTAAGATAACTTTATTAGTTTAGCAGTAATAGTCGTTGAACTTGGGTGTTGGATAATTTTGTACCAAATAGAAAATCCTTAGCATTAATCCTTTAAAGTGACTAAGATGAAGTAGTTGCTTGTTTATAAAGGGTAAAGACTTGCATTGAAAAGCAAAATATGTAATTATTTTTTTACCTATTTAGAATAATGAGAGACAGAATCGTACTACATTGTGATAACGGGCTACTACGGAACCCTACACTGCACTTGGCCGGTTTTTTTACATTGATTTACATTCTATAATTACTTTAATTCACACCCTGACTTATCACTTGTAATTATTTTTATTTAAATGAAAATCTTTTACTTTTACCATGTTTGTAAATATGTGAGCACTATGTATCTATCAGATAATTAATTTGTATGTCATGGTTTCATTTTTACCTATTGTAGTACTTATACTAATTTTATTTTAGGTGCATGGTCTTCACATATTATTATTATATAATTAATGTATGCAAAATGTTGTAAAACATTTTAAAAGAGTAACGGTGGAGTTTCTTGTCCATTCTTCTCCATACGACGAGAAACCACCTTTTAGAATGGGCGACTAGAATCAATTCTATTCTATTGTAATTTTTGACGTTCAAAAGTGTCTTTTATGTGCCTATTTGAAATGCCTATTTGTACGCTTTGACTTTGACTTTTACTGTGACGAAAAATAGAAAACAAACATCCATATTTTCGTTAGATAAATGACGCTGTAAGACGATATTTCAGGAAACCCCATATATTTAAGACTTGAAAGAAACGGTTTGCTATTTTGTAGCCCCTACCGAAAAATATGAGACAAGGAGATCTGATGGATCAAAAAAAAATTGGGAACGGGGTCTACAGTATTTTGCTCATCATCCTTTCAATTTATATCGTTGGTAAATTAGCTGAACTAATTCATCAAACTTACCGAAGACCCCACTGAAGTTTCACAAATCAAAACACAAAACTACGTAGTACCTACGTATACTGAGTGAGTCTGAGTATCACATTTAGCAGCTTAACTTGCAAACAAAATAAAATTTGTGGACACACACTTTTTTCAAGTAAAATATTTCAAACGCCATCATTAGGTACAGTTAAAACTCAGTGTTATTATTTTAATTGTGCATTAAGGTACCAAAAATATTATGTCATAAAAATCGGCTGGTTTAATTATCATCTGCCTAGCCTTTTCGTAAGTCTAACAAATCGGCTAGTTTAATGTTTAGTAGAAAAAGATTTTGATGTTTTTAGATAATTTGACGACTTCTGGGTCACTGTCGACTTCACCCGCGTTTACCTAATTTACATATCTCTATTCTATACCTACAAAGAGACATTTTATTGTTTTCATTTGTGACATCTCGCTGTAGAAGTCTTTCTGCAATCTGTCGTTTTGTGTTTCGTTTCTTCCGTTTCTACGCTGTGAGCGTAGAAACGGAAGAAACGAAACGCGTACAGGTTGATAAGTTACAGAACTCAAACAATTCAAGTAGAAATCAAACATCATAACGCAGCAAAATTTACGTCGTCGCCATTTCCCGTTCTTCAACGATGCATACCAAATTATCCGCAATGAAATGATGGCTATTATAACTGGGATCGCCGCGGTCCGCCCACCTCTCCACCATCTCCTAATTAATATTAGCGGATGTTTGGACAGTAAACCCGCACAAGATTAAAATAAAATGACTTGGGGGTTGCTGAAAATATTTTTCGATTTAATGCTCCATTTACGAAATATTAAACTTTAAAGTGCAAATTTTTGTTCCTGTAGAGCGTCCCCCCCCCCCTCTAAAACCTAAACTGCTTGCTTGAAAAATCTGGAAAAATTCACGATGATAGTGCATTTCATGAACTTTAAAGGAAAATTACAGCGATTAAGATAACTTTATTAGTTTAGCAGTAATAGTCGTTGAACTTGGGTGTTGGATAATTTTGTACCAAATAGAAAATCCTTAGCATTAATCCTTTAAAGTGACTAAGATGAAGTAGTTGCTTGTTTATAACGGGTAAAGACTTGCATTGAAAAGCAAAATATGTAATTATTTTTTTACCTATTTAGAATAATGAGAGACAGAATCGTGCTACATTGTGATAACGGGCTACTACGGAACCCTACACTGCACTTGGCCGGTTTTTTTACATTGATTTACATTCTGTAATTACTTTAATTCACACCCTGACTTATCACTTGTAATTATTTTTATTTAAATGAAAATCTTTTACTTTTACCATGTTTGTAAATATGTGAGCACTATGTATCTATCAGATAATTAATTTGTATGTCATGGTTTCATTTTTACCTATTGTAGTACTTATACTAATTTTATTTTAGGTGCATGGTCTTCACATATTATTATTATATAATTAATGTATGCAAAATGTTGTAAAACATTTTAAAAGAGTAACGGTGGAGTTTCTTGTCCATTCTTCTCCATACGACGAGAAACTACCTTTTAGAATGGGCGACTAGAATCAATTCTATTTTATTATAATTTTTGACGTTCAAAAGTGCCTTTTACGTGCCTATTTGAAATGCCAATTTGTACGCTTTGACTTTGACTTTTACTGTGACGAAAAATAGAAAACAAACATCCATATTTTCGTTAGATAAATGACGCTGAAAGACGATATTTCAGGAAACCCCATATATTTAAGACTTGAAAGAAACGGTTTGCTATTTTGTAGCCCCTACCGAAAAATATGAGACAAAGAGATCTGATGGATCAAAAAAAAATTGGGGACGCGGTCTACAGTATTTTGCTCATCATCCTTTCAATTTATATCGTTGGTAAATTAGCTGAACTAATTCATCAAACTTACCGAAGACCCCACTGAAGTTTCACAAATCAAAACACAAAACTACGTAGTACCTACGTATACTGAGTGAGTCTGAGTATCACATTTAGCAGCTTAACTTGCAAACAAAATAAAATTTGTGGACACACACTTTTTTCAAGTAAAATATTTCAAACGCCATCATTAGGTACAGTTAAAACTTAGTGTTATTATTTTCACTGTGCATTAAGGTACCAAAAATATTATGTCATAAAAATCGGCTGGTTTAATTATCATCTGCCTAGCCTTTTCGTAAGTCTAACAAATGGGCTAATTTAATGTTTAGTAGAAAAAGATTTTGACGTTTTCAGAAAATTTGACGACTTCTGGGTCACTGTCGACTTCACCCGCGTTTACCTAATTTACATATCTCTATTCTATACCTACAAAGAGACATTTTATTGTCTTCATTTGTGACATCTCGCTGTAGAAGTCTTTCTGCAATCTGTCGTTTTGTGTTTCGTTTCTTCCGTTTCTACGCTGTGAGCTACGCGTGCAGGTTGATAAGTTACAGAACTCAAACAATTCAAGTAGAAGTCAAACATCATAACGCAGCAAAGTTTACGTCGTCGCCATTTCCCGTTCTTCAACGATGCATACCAAATTATCCGCAATGAAATGATGGCTATTATAACTGGGATCGCCGCGGTCCGCCCACCTCTCCACTATCTCCTAATTAATATTAGCGGATGTTTGGACAGTAAACCCGCACAAGATTACACGTTGTGAGCAGTTCACTCTGTTCATTCTGTTAAATGTTTTATTGGGTTTACATATAATTTGTTCACACCTACCAATTAGGTGTGTGTCCATTATAAACCATTTTCACAGCAGTCAACCTGCATTCTCGGAGAATCGCCCGAGATCTCTTGGACTTGAGTTTTGTATGAAGTCTTGAGAAATTTCTAATAGGTATGGAAATGTAATCTATGAATCGCTAATAGATAATTCGTAGTTCTACCGAGCAGCAGGTTCTGGTTTCCTGTAAAATATCATATTTCACAATGTTGTCAAAGTGACTACTGAAATACCTACGTATTGAGTGCGCGGTGCGCGGTGCGTCTGCGGACAGCCATGAGATCATGATCAGCCTATACTGTTCCCATTGCTGAGACACAGGCCTCCTCTCTGTGAGAGGGAATGGGCCGTAATCCACCACGCGGGCACAATGCGGGTTGGTGTCATGACTCATGAGATATATATTACATTATACTTAAATTTTTATAAAGTTAAATAAAAAACCAATTGCTTCTGTGCAGTCCCATACCTAAGTACGTCACGACTCCGGCTCACTTCATCAACGATCGTGACTCACTCGTCGCGGTCGTACACTCACAAGCAATGTCGCACTCTGTCCACACCTGTCTTATTATGTCCAGATAAAAGATTACCATCGAAGAAAGTTTTTTTTCTACCACTATATACCATGGAACAGTGAAGTCTTGAGCAAGTGAGTAATTATGATCTTAGATAGTAATCGCAGCATGACGTCATCCTCACCGGAGGATGCCTATCGACCTTGTCGTTTATGACGTCATCCTCACCGGAGGATGGCGCCCTTGTCGTTGATGACTTGACTTATTTACATTGTGATACCGCATGGTGGAGCTCACGAGACCGCACTTGCTAACCTCCGCTACGTTACTCTTACAATACCTGCGTCTATAACTTTTCAATTGAAAAAGACTCCTAAGTAGCTACGTCCACTTTGGTTGTAGTTCATTGTCCGTGAGCTACGTCCTCGGAGCGTCCGCGCTGATTGGTCGCTGGGCGTGTCGTGCCAGCCAATCAGCGCGCCGTCTGAGCCCGCCTTTGTTGCCCTAATTACGATCACCCATTGTCCACTAATTCTGTACGCGAATATAGGCGTTAGACTTCGTTACGTGTCAGAGTGTAATGTTAGAATTGCGAGCGCTTGGAACAGGCTTCGTAACTTTATGTTCTTGAAGTATACAGAATCATCTCCACGATTTTATAAAACATAGTAAGGTAATTAATTAGTAGTTATCTAAGTTTATATGTGTAAGTTAAGGTAGGTAGGTAGGTAGGTGTGTAGGTTATGTGTAAGTTATGTGTTAGTTGCAACAATTAATTAGTAATTAAGTTTATATGTGTGTTACTCTGCAACAATTAATGACTAATTATGTTTATATGTGTATTACTCTGCAACAGTTACCTAATTACTAATTCAGTTTGTATGTGTATTACCTACTCTGCAACAGTTACCTACCTAACTAGTAAGTAGGTTTGTATGTGTATTACTCTGCAACAGTTAATTAGTAATTAAGTTTGTATGTGTATTACTCTGCAACAGTTAATTAGTAATTAAGTTTGTATGTGTATTACTCTGCAACAGTTAATTAGTAATTAAGTTTGTATGTGTATTACTCTGCAACAGTTAATTAGTAATTAAGTTTGTATGTATATTACTCTGCAACAGTTAATTAGTAATTAAGTTTGTATGTGTATTACTCTGCAACAATTAATTAGTAATTAGGTAAGTTTTTATGTGTATTACTCTGCAACAGTTAATTAGTAATTAAGTTTGTATGTGTATTACTCTGCAACAATTATGTGTATTACCTACTGTGCAACAGTTAATTAGTAATTAAGTTTGTATGTGTATTACTCTGCAACAGTTAATTAGTAATTAAGTTTGTATGTGTATTACTTTATAACAATTAATTAGTAGGTAATTAAGTTTGTATGTGTATTACTCTGCAACAGTTAATTAGTAATTAAGTTTGTATGTGTATTACTCTGCAACAATTAATTAGTAATTAGGTAAGGTTTTATGTGTATTACTCTGCAACAATTAATTAGTAATTAAGTTTGTACGTGTATTACTCTGCAACAGTTAATTAGTAATTAAGTTTGTATGTGTTTTACTCTGCAACAATTAATTAGTAATTAAGTTTTTATGTGTATTAATTACTCTGCCTGCAACAACTCAAAAATATTATTTCTACAAAATATTACCTAATCCAGGCCTGCAACGTCAAAATACCGTTACATTTTGGTCATAAATAATTAACAGCCATAGTTTAATTATAGTAGATACGAAGATAAAATAAAGTCAAGCGATATTATGCAGTCACGCGAGCGGCCGACAGACACCAAACGACTTGTACACGTCAATGTACTCAGAGGCTTTATTTTTATCCACTCACGTACTTAGTAAATTAAAACATAATAAATGTGACGAATTAAATAAGAGCAGTGTGTAATGGGTGCGCACACGCAGGCCTTAATCGCGGTCGTTTGTCCGCGATGCCACTGAAATCAAAATGAGGACAAACAAGAAGTCCTAATACAAGTAACACTTAAAATGAGAGGGAACCCACACCGATGTCCTTTTGTTCTTTGTGTTGCGTTGACTTTCATACGTAACAGTAAGCAGCAAGTATTTTGATTTATTTCGGAATATAATATTTACTTACATAATATTATTATATAGGATGTTTGGAAGCTGGATCAATCGCGAGATAGATTATAAAGTATCGGTGTTCACAATCTTACTGTGATATACATATAATTATACAGGATGTTTGGAAGCTGAGTGCAAAGCTTAAGGGGGTGATAGCTGACACTATTATAGCATACCTACCTACATGTCTTTGACGAAGTATGTTTTTTTTTATTTTTTTCCCAGTTAAAGTTAGTAGATTATTTTTCACTAATAGTTTGCAGTTAAAAATAAAAAAAACATACTTCGTCTAAGAAATGTACGGCTCAAAATGCTGTAAATGGTGTCAACTAAGCTTCCAAACACCTTGTATAATAATATATGTGACAGTAATATTGTGAGCACTGATAGTTTATAATCTATCTCGCGAGATTGTAAACTGTCAATAAATTGTGAACTGTACCATACTGATTACAATACACCACTATTTTATTAGGTGTATAACGTATTCATTTTCGTTAGTTATACAGGGTTATTGGTAAAACATTAACAACCTCTTAAGAGGTCATTGTACTCATCATTATGAACAACTTTTACTATGGGACCAAACCTGAAATCGCGAAAAAAAATCAGCTGTTCCCTACATTTATGTTCGTATAACTCGTCAAAATGTAGGGAACAGCTGATTTTTTTTTCGCGATTTCAGGTTTGGTCCCATAGTAAAAGTTGTTCATAATGATGAGTACAATGACCTCTTAAGAGGTTGTTAATGTTTTACCAATAGCCCTGTATAGTCTATCCTGATCATACCGTCAAATTGTGAACCGGCCATGATACTTTTTTTTTTTTAAATCTCATTTATTTAAGGGATTTTTGTACGCTTATGCGACGAAATCCATCCCACCGTGCTTTTACAAATAACAACTTACTAACTAAACTAAATAAATTAATCTTAGGCAAACAGAACTTAACTTAATCTAATTTATTACCTAATAAAAAAGTATAGATATAGTATGTTTGCTGCTTTAGAAGTAGGCTTGGCTAAAATACCATGGAACATTCCAACATCCATTCTCGACAATTTTAAAGAGTTGAGAAGTTCGTTTCTTTTGTTAGTAACTATATCGGACACATTCCACCAACAAATGCTGTGCATCCTCTACTGTACATACCATACACCTCACAGTTAGGAGAGTCTGATTTCCGCATCAGAAAAGCAAAGTTGTTTAATGGAATATGTCCTGACCTCAAACGATGCGCAGCTACAATTTGCCAGCTACTCAGTTTCGACCCGGAGAACCAAGGTATATGAGGAGGCTCACTCTGTATACTTTTGTACCAGATTCCTATCGTTTTAGATGTTTCATTAAAGTGTTCATTCCAATATAAGTTGATTATTTTTCTAAATTTACTTAACATTTCCGAATAACTTGGTAAAAAATCCCTTGTTTGTATGCCTAAAGAAATTGCTTCTTTGGCTATTCTGTCAGCCTCCTCATTACCCGAAAGTCCAACATGAGACGGCATCCACTGGATAACTATATTTTTATTTGATTGGTTAAAAAAATTGATTTGTTTCAAAATTGTGTATGCTATAGCTAAACCCATTGAACCCTTATGAACACATTTAGAAATATGCTGTAAAGCACTCTTACTACCGGTGCATATTACCACTTTATTAGCATCTAGCTCTAACACATATTTCAAGGCCTCAGAAATGGCAAATAGTTCAGCCGTCATAATGGAAATATGATTATTAATTTTATAAGTCCTGTGACACTTATTTGCTAAATCACAATATGCTGCGCCCACTCCATCTGATGTTTTGGACCCATCTGTGTATAAAAAATGCCAGCCAGTGTAACTTTCCCGTAGTTCTTTGAGGGTATTATACTTTAGAGACGAAATATGATAATGTGTTTTTGGAGCAGTAACGCTAACTAAATTACATCTAATGATATCCTTTATATCTATTTTAGACATCCATGTCTCCAAAGTAAACATTAAGAGTGAATACGAAGATGAAATATTTTCAGCTACCACCAGACTGTGTGAAGCAACTAGTAGAGGTTTCCTCTTCCTATTCCAGTACCTATTCTCAATCATACCACTTAGGTCTGAAACCAAACTTAGAGAAATATCATTAGCCCTGGATTGTAGTTTTAAACAAAACTTTAGAGAAAGAAATTGTCTTCTTATTTGTAAGTGGGGCATACTCAACTCACTTTCCATGACCTGTATCGGAGTCGTTTTAATAAAACCTCCAATTATTCTTAAAGCTAAATTTTGTAACTTGTCCAATTTATAAGTGTGACTAATTGCAGAGTTATCATACAAAAAACATCCGTAATCAATTCTACTCCTAATAACGGCCATATAAAGTCTACGCATATATGTAGGGTGAATACCCCATGACGATCCTACTAGAACTTTGAGCAGCTGAATTTTTCTTTGTGAACTTTCACACACCTCGTTAATATGCTTACTCCATCTTAAGCATTTGTCCAGCCACATTCCTAAATATTTAATGTAGTCGACAGCTTCTAAAGCATTATTGTTTACTTTAATATCAACTGAAAGTCTTCTACGACCTCCAGTAAATATACATAATTTAGATTTATTGCTCGATAATTCCAACCCCAACATGTCTATAGCGGAGACAAAAAAATCTAAAGCTCGCTGCATATTATCAACACTATCTTGCAATTTATTGTTATTACAATATAGCACAAAATCTTCAGCGTATTGACTGATAGAAACATTAATAATATTTTGACAAATATTGGCCGTAATTATATTAAAGAGAAGGGGGGATAAAGGATCACCCTGAGCAATTCCCCTACCAGTCCATCTTACATACTGTCTTTTGCTTTCATCAGCTTTTATTATTCCCAAATGTGCGAACAAACATATTTCCCAACTTTTACATAATTTAGAGTATATACATATAACCTGGTTCAATATATAACCATGTAACACCCACTCTCATAAAAATCGGAGACGCTACACTCGAAGTCGTGGACGAGTACGTTTACCTAGGACAAACTGTCCAGTTAGGTAGGTCTAACTTCGAGAAAGAGTTCAACCGACGAATCCGACTCGGCTGGGCAGCGTTCGGGAAGCTATGCAATATCTTCTCGTCCCACATATCGCAGTGTCTCAAGACGAAAGTCTTTGACCAGTGTGTGTTGCCAGTGATGACTTATGGAACTGAAACGTGGTCGCTCACAATGGGCCTTATAAGAAGGCTAAAAGTCACCCAAAGGGCAATGGAGAGGGCTATGCTTGGAGTTTCCCTGCGTGATCGAATCAGGAATGAGGAGATCCGCAGGAGAACCAAGGTAACCGACATAGCCCGAAGAATTGCCAAACTTAAGTGGCAGTGGGCAGGGCACATTGCTCGTAGAACAGATGGCCGATGGGGCCGAAAGGTTCTGGAGTGGCGACCGCGTACCGGAAGACGTAGCGTTGGAAGGCCTCCCACAAGGTGGACCGATGACCTTGTGAAGGCCGCAGGAACCCGTTGGATGCGGGAAGCACAGGACCGGTCGAAGTGGAGGTGCTTGGGGGAAGCCTATGTCCAAAAATGAAATGATGATGATGATGATATCCTGGTCAATTAGAACGTTATTATAAGCTCCTTCTATATCTAAAAAACACTCAAACCCAAAAAAACCCAACCCAAATGTAAAACCTATTTGTATTGTGGTAACTAGGCGTGCCAGACTATCATGACATGAGTGATTTTTTCTAAAACCGGTTGTACTAGTAGATAATATTTTATTGTATTCAGTAAACCATTCCAGACGCTTTAGGATCATGGAGTGAAATATTTTACACAGACAACATATCAATGCGATTGGACGAAGCTTGCTATCAGAATCGCTGCTAGTTTTAGGAATCGGTACTATGTAAATATCTAGCCATTGAAAGGGAACTATTGATGTTTTAAAAATTAAATTATATAATTCGAGTAAATATTTTTTAGCAATAATAGGCAAATTAAAAATCATTGAATAAGTAAAATTGTCCATACCGGGAGATGTATCCTTAACTTTAAAGCAAGATTCCAATTCTTGTTTCAAAAACTCACAATTTAAAGGTGATTCGTTTTTATCAAAAACAGGCGTTGGAGTCATCACAAAATCTGGAGCCAGTGAACTCAGTAGTTCTTCTTTTTTACTGTCCGATGAATAAGATCTCGTCTGCCTAAAACCCTTCATCCAGCGCATTGTCCTCCACATGGTTGATGAAGTTGTAGTCTCATCAATACTGTCACAGAATTTATACCATGACTTAGACTTAGCTTGCCTTGTGATCTTTTGACTTTCATATATTTTAACATAAAGTAAATCTAGATTTTGAGGGTTAGGGTTTTTCCTAAAATTTGTTAAAACTAAGCGTCGCTCGGCTACTACCTACTTTAGAGAGTTGTTGATTCCAATATTTTTTTGGTATAAAATTGCCCATTGGATTATTACATAGTTTTATAAAAGGAATTGCTTTATCTGCAGCTTTATTCATTTGCTTAGTAAGAAAGTCAAACATACATTGAGCGACTTGTGATGGCGGCGGGTTTTCTAAAAAAGATCTAGTAATAATTTGACGGTAGCTAACCCAATCTGCTTTTTTACCCGACTGCGCTACGCAAAGGAGTGGTAATGTGTTCATCAGCCTATGTATGTATGTATGTTTATATGTTCCTTTGAAGCACTATACAGACCAAACGCCTGGGCCGATTTTTATGATTCACACGTTAATCGATTCCTCTTAGTCCGGCGAGTGTCACTAAAGACATGACGTTAGTGAAAATTCAATATGGCGACTACTGGGCGCCATATTAATTTATTTTTTTAAATTTTTTTTTTCAAAACCTATCGAGTGGGGTATCAAAATAAAGGGTTTTAAAAGGTGATTACAAAAATATATACAACATATATACTTAAAAGCAATTCGAAGTGACAAATCGCAAAAAAAGACCTACCAAGATCTAAATCGTCTGCGAAATCTTTCAAATTTTTAAACTAAAAAGCTGGAAATAAAAAAAGTTATTAAAAAAATCAAAAAACCCGACTGCGGTAAAAAACTAAAGTTAAAAGAAACTGAAAAGCTAAAAACAAGCCCATTTTAAATTAAATAAAAGTTGGAAGCAGGCGGGACCCATTTGAATTTGAAAATACAATAAAAATGGTGTGGGTCCCGCCTGCTTCCAACTTTTATTTAATTTAAAATGGGCTTGTTTTTAGCTTTTCAGTTTCTTTTAACTTTAGTTTTTTACCGCAGTCGGGTTTTTTGATTTTTTTAAATTTTGCTTTAAGGCTCGTACACACAGGCGCGACTTGTCGCGCGACACGTCGCGTGGCGATTCTGCGATATTATCGCGCCACAACACCTTTCACACAAGCGCGACGCGAATCGCGGCGCGACGAGTAGCGCGACACCGTGTAGCCGCGACATCGCCGCGACGCCATACAAAATGAACATTTAGTATGGTGTCGCGGCGATATCGCGGCCGCGGCGCGACACGAGAGATCGAGAGTATAAAAGGCAGTGCAATCCAAGCTGAGCTCAGTAACAGACGATCTTCGTCAGAGGACGAAGGCAGGTCTGTGCGTGTTTGCCCCGCGGGGGGATAGGTTCGATTCCCCGGTCCGCCAACATAACCCAACCTAACCTAAGTAGGTACCTACTTAGGTTAGGGTTTAGGTACCTAAGCTTGACCACACAAGCACGAACGACGACACTGGTGAATTCAGACGTACCTACTTTTACGAAGTATTTGTTTACTAACCAAGATTTTTTAATTATAATTGTTAAGATTTATTTTTTACGGATTTCATGTGATTTCGGAAAAATAACTTTAATTTCTACTTATTAGGTAATGCGTACTTTCGTCTGCAACACATTTGTATGGCCTTTATGAGTAGGTGGGTAGGTACTTACTTATCATTTTGAAATCAGTGGATATTTGTTAAAGTGGAAACAACATACGAGTACTTAAATTGGAACTAACCTAGGTAGATACTTACTTCTAATTAACTTACTTAGGCTGATTTTATAGTCACGCGTTTCAGCAGCGCCGTCGGAGCGCACGCGCTCGGATATGTATTGGGGTAGTAGTAGCGTTTCAAATTCGCGCGCTTGAGCAGCACCGTTCGGTGAACGCGTCCTATTCGCGTTCAACAGCGCGCTGCCCAACGGCGCGTCTAGCGGTGTGACTATAAAACCAGCCTTAGCAAACTAATTCGATAGGTATCTACGTGAATTCTTCTCCAGTAAAATTATGCTCAAGCTATGTTGTAAATGCTATGTTTAAGCATAACTGGTGAAATGTGAGTGCATCTACTAACCCTTTGGGGGGATTACAGGCGTGATGTTATGTATGTGTGTATGTTTAAGAAATAATCAATTATAACTTATTATGTGTAATGATTAACCGCTTGTGCCGTAATTACAGACACAATTAAAAGCCATTGTGTCTCGCGTAGATCTACGTTCCGGCAGACTAAGGGTTAATGAATGAGTGACCTAATTATAAATATAGTAGTGATAAACTAACAGACTGCCTCGTTGGTGTAGTGGTCGCAAGTGCAATTGCTCGTGAGGTTTTGTGGGAGCTGTAATGTACCTGAATGTACCTAACACAGCCGTTTGCATTCAGCCGTCGAACTCGAACTGACTCACGCACAGCTGCCAGCACTAGCACTCGACTGCTAGCGGAGCCCAAACTACTTAGGACGGGTTGTTTCACGTTCACTTAAAAATAACGATAACTACCTACTTACCGTCAAACCTTTGATTATATAATGTCTAGATAGAGCATCAAATGCGCGCAAACGTGTCAAAAAATATCGGCCAACTGTTGGGCACGATCGGCACTAATCGGCGGGTAAGAACTTATTCTTTCTTACCCGCCGATTAGTGCCGATCGTGCCGCTTTAGCCCCTTCGCACATGGCATCGTATCGTAAGCGTATCGTAGAACGCGCGAAGTACGAGAGCAATACGAGCAGGAACATGTTCAAACAAGTCCGCACACGAGGCGGTGTTGCAGCGTATCGTATGAGGTGTTCATTGTCATTACGATAGTCGTAGCGTACTGGCGTAACGATATTTTCTTGTAATTATTTGCGATGTATGGATGGATCCAATGAGCACGTCGCTTTCTACTTCTAACGAAATCAAATAACAAGAAATCCTCTTCGTCTGAAGAGAAGGTAAGGTCATCAATAAATTCCCCAAACACATCTGGTACGCTTGACGCCATGATTTCAACTGAGATCGCCGACTAACACAAGGGAAGGGGCTAACACTCCGCGTCTCGTGCGCGTAGCGTAATTACGATAGGCGCACGAGACAACTACGCCTACGACCCATGTGCGAAAAGCCTTAGCCCCTTCGCACATGGCGTCGTATCGTAAGCGTATCGTAGAACGCGCGTAGTACGAGAGCAATACGAGCAGGAACATGTTCAAACAAGTCCGCACACGAGGCGGTGTTGCAGCGTATCGTATGAGGTGTTCATTGTCATTACGATAGTCGTAGCGTACTGGCGTAAAACGTAAGACAGTTCACGTGCAGCAACAAACAATACATAACATGATCAGCCTATAATGTTCCCACTGCTGGGACACAGGCCTCCTCTCGGTGAGAGGGAGTGGGCCGTAATCCACCACGCGGGCCCAGTGCGAGTTGGTGGATAACAAACAATATTTTCTTGTAATTATTTGCGATGTATGGATGGATCCAATGAGCACATCGCTTTCTACTTCTAACGAAATCAAATAACAAGAAATCCTCTTCGTCTGAAGAGAAGGTATCTATAAATTCCCCGAACACATCTGGTACGCTACGCCATGATTTCAACTGAGATATTACAAAACGATACGTCTACGCGACGATTCGTTTGTAGAACACTCCGCGACTCGTGCGCGTAGCGTAATTACGATACGCGCACGAGACAACTACGCCTACGACCCATGTGCGAAAAGCCTTGTTTCACTACCCACGTAAAGTAAATAAACAAATAAACAACACGCTAAGTAATAAACAAATAACAGCGATAAAATGACGGTATGTGCTATTAAACTGTACCGGAATTATAAAGGAAGGGTAAAAAATACCAAACACCTCACATAACATGGATAAGTAACCAAAAAACTATGTATTTATTTTTTGTTTTTATGAACACCAAATTACGCCATATTTTATCAGTGTTGCCAGTTTCTTGTTTCATTCTCCCAACTTAACGTCATTTTTTTGTGGGTAAATTAATTGATTTATGGTTACGTTTATATTATTTAGTTGGTGTACTTTTATTAATCGATTTAAAAAAAAGTGGAGTTTTTCAATTCGTCTGTACTTTTTATAATAACATAATGTAACTATACTGCGATCGCCAACCCGCCTGCCAAGCGTGGCGATTATGGCAAACCCCCCGAAGAATTGGGGGAGGCCTTTGTCCTGCAGTGGACGTCTTTCGGCTGAAATGATGATGATGATGATGAGTTGTGCTTCCTACAAAGACAACAGATTAAAAGACAGGCTATGGAGGCAAATTGCAACGGAATTGGAATCAACACGTAGTTAGGTAGGTATAAGGACTTTTTTACTTTATAATGATTAATGAAGTAATGACCGACCATTGCATTTTTTTCAATTGCCCGGTTTCGGTTGAAGTTAATTTTTACTAAATAATTAAGTAGGTATCCCTAAGTAATTAAAAAATCTTGATTTTTTTATTAATATTTAAGTATCATAAAAGCACGTCCGAATTCGCTAGTTTCCTTGTTCATGCTTGTGTGGTCAAGCTTAGGTACAGTTGTTCTATCTCACGAAGGGTGAGCGATACTTGTAGTTGTGTAAGTAGTATAGACAGACACGCGCATTGTGTGCGTAACTGCATGTAGCGTTAGCAAGTTCATCGTTATTGAACAAACAGTTCGGGCGGGAGTCGATACTGACACAACCAACGTCTGACCAACCCGCCTTCGTAAGATTCATAGAACAACTGTACCTACTTAGGTTAGGTTGGGTTATGTTGGCGGACCGGGGAATCGAACCTAGGACCCCCGCGGGGCAAACGCGCACAGACCTGCCTTCGTCCTCTGACGAAGATCGTCTGCTACTGAGCTCAGCTTTTTTTTGAAATGGGCATCTCGCAGTTCAACCAGAGGGGTTGTCGACTGCTTAACCGGGCGATCCTGAGCTCAGCTTGGATTGTACTGCCTTTTATACTCTCGAACTCTCGCGTCGCGTCGCGGCCGCGATATCGCCGCGACACCATATTAAATGTTCATTTTGTATGGCGTCGTCGCGGCGATATCGCGGCTACACGGTGTCGCGCTACTCGTCGCGCCGCGACCGTGTCGCGGCTCGACAAGTCGCTCCAGTGTGAAGTGTCGCGCGCGTTTCCATAGAAATTGTTCTACGGATATATATCGCAGAATCGCGTCGCACTGTCGCGTCGCGCCTGTGTGTACGAGCCTTTAAGGTAATATTTCTCGAGTCCTGATACTTAAAACATATTAGATGGACCCAGGCTTTCACTACTAACACTCCAACAACCATTAATAGCTATGTCTGTGGTACAAAACGAAACGTCAGGGGAGGTTTTTTGTAAAAAACCATTCACGAGCTTTATTCTCGTAGGATCACCATTATTTATTGAGATATAATTGTTTTCAATGGCAGCGTCAAACAATTGCTTACCTCTAGAATCATTTTTATTGGACCAGCAGGCGTGGTCGCCGCTATAACAACAAATAATAAAAATAAAATAAAGTTAAAATTTAAAGGGGTACTCGTATAAAAAGTCCGCCTCTGTACATTTATGTGCTTGAAGTATTAAAGAAATAAATAAATTAGTTTTGACAAATTGTTGCGGTTACAGAATCACAATCGACTAACGATGGATAATTCTTCAAGTGGACCTTCTGTATCTCCTTTGTCTTGTTAATGGTCGCACCGCGACCCGCTAGATGGCGGCACTGCGGCCGTATCCGCCATCGATCTGTTTCAACTTTCAACGATTCGACATCATCGTGCATTAGGCGAAGTGGATTACAAGCCAGTACCTAGTTCAGTCTTACCTAAATGCAGCAAGTATATGCTCAATAGGCACAAGTTATTTTGCTCAACTTTTTAGAAATCTTAATTTTAAATAGGAATTGTGAGCTTTTTGCCTGCTCATGATCATATAAGATAAGGATAAGGGATCTCTACCGAATCTCTTTGCCGATTATTTTTACGAGTCTTGTTCCTTAGATAAAATGAGTGTTATTGAAGTGACAACTTCTTTAAGCGCGTTGGGCATTTTTTGAGATGGGAAAAAACCATTGAACTCGCGCCACTGTTACCATAACCGACACCGCAGCTGTTTTGTTTGTAAGACGATTCAAAAAATACCCGCTTCGGATGTGTTCGGCCGTCCTCAGGATGTACAAACGACGCCAGCACATCAAGCTACCCGAAACAGTTAAATTTTCCCAATCAACCTTGAACCTTATAAAGTTATAAGGTTCAAAGTTGATTGGGAAAATTTTGTATAAAATATAGTATACTACTTATAGCGATAAAGTTGGAAATATATAAAATAAATTTTACAGATTACCTAGTAGCTTGATGTGCTGGTGTCTGTACACGGTTTTATATCCGATATGTCAGTGAGTGATGGCAAAGTATTCTGTTTGTGTTTTGTTTTCACTTCTGTCAGCACTCTCGGAGTGCCACTGTTTTTTTTTTATATTATAGGTTACCTATTTATTATAGGTTACCTATTTAAGCTGCCTCGGTATAGGTACCTACCCGTCTTGATATTTTTTCAGGCCGTGAACGTCCCAGGTGGAAAGTGAGTAGGTACCGCTACCACAGAATATATAAATAACATAGTACAAGCCGCTACCTTAAATTCACTTTCTAAACCCACGAGTTAGTCCCCAACGTGGGTATAGTTTTCATTTGTCTCCATCGGTCAGTCTATCTGTCAGGGGTCCACATTTGACAGCGAGCTCAATATGCAACGAGCTCATCAGGATACTTAGTGATATGCGCTGAATATCATGAATATGTCGCATCACTGGGTGGCCGAGATGCGATACATCGGGTCTTCTTCACGATCCGACATAGCTTAGATAGGTGTGGGCACTTCAGTGGGTACTCGAACGAAAAGATTATTTGAATATACGAGTACAGTAACTTTAATAAACTAGCTATTAACCACCGAACCGCACACGTGCGACGGAAACAAACACGTGCGGTTGGTATTGAGCGTTTGCCGAGACTGTCCCAGCTCGACTGTCGACTGTAGACTGTCGCAAGTTCGCCACCAGGGGGAGTTAGCTTTCATAGCTGCCAATGCCAACAGTGGAACAAAGGAGCAAAGTTGAACCGAATCACTCGCTACTCGCCGCTGCTGCAGGCGCTGGCCCGGAACTGCCTGGGACCCCCAAGATACTGGCGCTTCCATCTATTATATTTCCAGGGTTCTTGTTGTAAATTATACTCACGAAGACTAGTAGATATAAAGTTTATTCATAGACAGTAGACACATTACTACAGAATTATTAAAAATACAAAACTGCAATACAACTTATCTATCTGACAGCTAGTCGACGACCTCTCGCGCCAAGCCCGCGCTTTCTTTTTCAACGACAACCACATGACATTATACTTTTTTTTTTTCTTATTTGATGAAAATGGAACCAAAATTACAGAATGTATTAAATTACTAACAGACGGCCATTCTGCCGTGGGGATGACCCTATCCCCAACTCAGTTCGGCCATTCACTGTAAGGTATGACCTCATACCTTGACTTGTTATAAACAATAAATTGAAATATGTTGGAAAGCATTGGTTATCATACAATTTTTTTTTTTATAGTACAAGATAGATCCACAACAGTAAATCTGACATATAAATGATTTCTACTTATTTTAAATTCCATTTTTAACTGTACATATTTATCTTATTCTAGTATAACCTGTACAACACAAATCTAAGTACACATGATGATTGATATTTTTAAGACTTCAAGAGAACAGCTAGTAGTAACTCCAATAACTAATCTATAAACTTAATAAAAATTATAATTATCATTCACAGCTTATAATAATATAACACTAGAGCCACCCTAGGGGCATACAAATTATAACCTAAGCCTATTTTAACTGTAACTATTTATCTTATTCTAGTATAACCTGTATAACACAAATCTAAGTAGGTACACATGATGATTGATATTTTTAAGACTTCAAGAGAACAGCTAGTAGTAACTCCAATAACTAATCTATAAACTTAATAAAAATTATAATTATCATTCACAGCTTATAATAATATAACACTAGAGCCACCCTAGGGGCACACAAATTATAACCTAAGCCAATTATATTATATTATTTATTATTTATTATACCTACCACACTGGGGGTAGATTTGATTAACTGCAGCCACACTTGGGGATTCTCATTCATTTCAGTGGACAATCATCATTATTGTTCACACTTGGGAACTTCATTAGGTACCACACTTGGGGTCCGTTGTTATCTATTTGTATTAGCCACACTAGGGGCTAACATCCACACTTGGGGATTCTCATTGATCTTGGGTAATCATCATACTTCACACTAACTTGGGAACTTCATTAGGTACCACACTTGGGGTCCATTGTTATCTATTTGTATTTGTCATTGTCTATTTGTCATTGTTATCTATTTGTATTGGCCACACTAGGGGCTAACAGTCACACTCATGGTCGTAATTCATAATTTTCTCACTGGTATCTATGCTGTAAGGGTCATAATACGGAAAATAGTGGTAAGTGTATAAGATGTCAGTCAGTTAATTAATAAAGATAATAGATGCATTAAATTACTCTGGAAGAGAATCGTCAGTTATGGAACTTATTTCGACAATAGCAGAAAGTGCCCCCATCGTTATCCAAGGTTACTCTTCTTAAAAATAATTGGCTCTCACAATGTTTTCAAATTACAGTAAGTATGGGAGGACAGCGTAGGCCTGTCAACAAGTGGTCTACAGATCTAAAGTCTACAAGGCCTACAAAGTCCTCACCTTTACAAAATAAGAATTTATCAAAAGGATAAATAAAAAATAAAATATATAAAAACCTACTAAAACGAAGTGATATGATTCCCATTACAACCACTAATAAAGAGGTGAATAATTAGAATTTTCTCTATATAATGTCAAATAATAAAGAGATTATGTCAAAAAAATTTGTAAAACAATAAACAAAAAATAAACATCGTAATTTGAGAGCAGATACTAGACATTTACATAGTTTTGCCTTTAATGAGGAGTCAGGAAAGCCACATGTCATAATACTGTGGAAATGAGAACCTAGCTGTGGCTATATCTGTCAACTGCCTTATTTTTCTTACTGCATAATGCAGCTGAACTTAATCTACCTGAAAGAGCTCTAATGTGTGCGCCCCATTGTAATTTGGAATATAAAGTAATTCCCAGAAATACAGTTTCCGTAACAGCATCTAGTTGTTTTTTTTATTTATTTATTTTTAATTTGACATTCTAAATTTAGACCCAATTGAGGTACATTTCAAAATGAGAACTTAAGACATTTAGTTTTGTTCGCATTAAGTAAAAGATTATTAGCTTCAAACCATTTCGAAAGAACAGCCAGACTATCGTTAACATGTAAGACATCCGTATCTTTTCTATCTATTTTAAAAATAAGAGAAGTGTCAACCGCGAATAAAATTATATCTGACAAGTTAGCCATCATGTAAGGAAGGTCATTAATATAAACTAGAAATAGGAAAGGGCCAAGAATTGAGCCTTGAGGCACGCCAATCTTAACTAGAGACCCTGATGACGTCGCCCCGTTAACGTTTACTTTTTGCTGTCGCTTTGACAGATAGGAAAGAACAAGATCAGCAGCTTGTCCACGAATTCCGTAATGGTATAATTTACAGATCAGTGTATTATGGTCAACGCAGTCAAACGCTTTTGAGAGATCACAGAAAATGCCAACTGCATTCTGGGACTTCTCCCAGGGTTCTAAAATGTGACTGATGAGTTTTACTCTCGCGGCCGTCGTCGACCTATCTTTCGTGAAA
Organism: Mesoligia furuncula; assembly: GCA_916614155.1. Lineage (NCBI taxonomy): Eukaryota > Metazoa > Arthropoda > Insecta > Lepidoptera > Noctuidae > Mesoligia > Mesoligia furuncula. Next base: position 28,256,180 of record OU744809.1, read on the forward strand.
CCAAACTGGCGACTATGTAAAATCCCATTTGAATTAAAATGTGATAACATCTGCTACACCATGATTTTTTTTTTTTTTTTTTTTTCATAGATTTTGCTCAATGCTGGTAGCACAGATATAGGTATATAATTGGAAGGATCAAACTTACTACCCGATTTGAAAATTGGTACTACTTTACTATGTTTCATTAAGTCAGGAAACGTACTGCTGTCTAAACATTGATTAAATATGCAGCGTTAGGGCAGTGGCACCTGTGTCAATAATATTGTAAGAACCTTAACAGAAATCCCCCCATAAGTCTTCAGTGTTTTATTTTTTATTTTAAGACTTTTAAATGCATTTTTTTTTTTTTTTTTTTTATTGTGGCAACAAAAATGGGCTTGAATTCAATGCTTCGAATATCCTTATTAAAGTTTTCTTTAAGAAGAGCTTTAGCTAATATAGGTGATGAGGGGAGATACTTTGTAACCTCTTTTGGGATGTTGGTAAAGAAAACAATTTTTAGGGACAACTCATTCTGATCTCGCTGTTTTGTGTTTCCAGTTCCTTTGTTAATTACCTGCCACACAGCTTTTATTTTATTATTAAACATACTAATTTTGTTACTTATTAATTGAGATTTAGCCTCAGCGCATATCTACTCTTTTGAATATTTTAGAATAGTTTCTTACATAAATATGAAGGGCTTGATCAGAAGCTAATGATTTCTCGTGATACAGATTATATAAAATATCTCTGCTTTTTCTAATGCCATGCAGTGGCTCATTCACTAAATTTTGGTTTAGTATTGATAGTAACTTTTTTTTTTTTTTTTTTTTTTTACAGGACATGCTTTATTGAATTCTTGGCTTACTGTAGAAAATAATGTACCATAGTTTATGTTGGGGTCTTGTGAACCAAAACTAGCTGTTGAAAGATTGCTAAGAACATTATTATTAAACATTTTCAATTTATTTTTAGTTAGAGGTCTTAATTGAATGGGTTTATCTAGGTATGTGTAATCTTTTACCTAAGTCAAATGATACAAGTTGACCAGTATGGTCAGACCTGCCGCCACTAATTAAGAACGAGTCTTTTATTTTACAATTAGTAAATACATTGTCGATGCATGAAGCTGAAGTTGCTGTTATTCTAGTCGCTTCATTAAATATACATTTTAAATTAAATGATTTAAACAATGAGATTAGCTTAAATTTTGCTGGTGAATTCACAAATAGATCAATATTTAGGTCACCACAAAAAAAAACAAATTTACTATCTTTAAAAAGTTTACTTAGTATTTCTTCCATTATGATCAAAAATGATGACAAATTTGAGGTTGGTGGTCTATAAACACATAAGAAAGTATGGCCTTCACCTTCTGCACATGCTACCTCACATATTGATCAACAGAGCAAGCAGTGATATTCTTTTATTTCTTTATATCTAAAACAACTGTTACATAATATCAAAGTACCACCTCTTATTGAGGACCTGTTGTATGCACTGGCAAGTTAAAAAATGTTCACATTAGACAACATTCTATCCGGTTTGAACCAGGTTTCACAAAAACATAAGATATCCATATGATATTTATCTATTAACATTTCCACGTTTAGGATTTTGCCAGAGAAGCGATTTATATTTTGGTGAAATTGTAAAATATTCTATTATGCTTCTCTTTTTAACCGACTTCAAAAAAAAGAGGAGGTTTCTCAATTCGACCGTATATATATTTTTTTTTTTTTTTTTTTTTATGTCTGTTCGCGGATAACTTCGTCGTTTATGAACCGATTTTGATTATTCTTTTTTTGTTGGAAAGGATATATGCCAAGGGTGGTCCCATGATAAGGAAACCAGGATCTGATGATGGCATCCCAGTGAAATCGAGGGGAACTTTCGAAAATCGTAGGAGCGACTAGTGCGTTTGTTAATTTTTTCATTAAGTATTTTAAAGCACTACAATTTGATGAAGGCCTGAAGTCGATCTGATGATGGAGCCGAAAGACAGTCGAGGGGACTCCTCAACGATTTACAGCAGTTACCTTGTGTTTGGGCTTGATTAATTTGTATTAATGTGAACTTTACACCTAGATGGGTTGCGACTATCATTAGGGGTCTGATGATGAAGACGAAGGACAGTTAAGGGAATTCCTCAACAGTTTACAGTAGCTACCTTGTGTATGTTCACCGATTACTCGAAGACGACTGGACCGATTCCAAAAGTTCTTTTTTTATTTGAAAGGGTATACTCTCGAGGTGGTCCCATTATCATCAAGTTGGAATCTGATGAGAGGATTCCATGGAAAACGAGGGAGACCCTCAAATTTTATAGGCAATGCTACAGCTATTTGGATATTTTTTAAAGTGACTTGAGCATTTGCTCTCGGAAATCATCACTTGGTAAAGTGGAGCTGATGATGAAGATCACAGATGGCCATCGGAACTACTCACTGACAAATATTTCACGGGTTGCGATTCGATTACTTTAATATGGTTGCTAAGCAATTTATGCTCGTCACAATGCGTATTGCGAGTGATTGTTGAGGATCTCCTGGTTTTACCGGGAGAACTCCTCAACAATTAACGTCCCAGCATCGGGAAAAGCAAAATTTTGTAAATGGTGATGAACAGTTGGCATTAGGCTATTGTAACTTAGTCAGTTAAATTATCAATAACTGCGTGTATATTGTAAGCTAACAAAGTAGCCAATACATGTTGACTTTTCTTGGGAAGAAACATATGTTCCTGAACTAATACAAAATCCCTAACAAAATAGTTTGTTTTAAAATAGGTACAATAAACTATGATGACATGTCAAAATATGCATTAAGTTGTTTAAACTTTAAATGTAATCGTTTTCTGCATCATACAAATTATTACAATATGGTAATGCACATAATATTAATTTACCTAGTTTTAATTTAAGTCGGGTGTCAATACCATTAACTATGTCCCATTTTGTTAAGCTCAGACTGTTTCCAATTAAAAGAATCACAGAAGTCTGCTCATTCATTTGTGTATGTTTTATTTTATGAACAAGCTCATTCAAATGCAGGTTATGATAACACCAGTTAACTATAATATGTTTAGAGCAGTTAATTAATAATGATCCAAAACCAGATCCTAATCTATCAGAAAATACCAAAACATTACTTTGAGTGGGATAGATAGTTTCTATAGTATGAGTTGAAATGGATGAAGTAGCAGGTACAACATGCTGTGACATCTGAGGTGAATCGGGTGGTGAGGTGGTGGTGTGAGTGAGAGCCCAACTACAAGTTAGATTGTTGGTCAGTGACTCGTACCTCTCTGCATTGTACTTGACAAGGTCCACCAACTCACAGGCCTCCTGCAAGCGCTCGCTTAATATTAGTTGACTAGACTCATACTTACAGGATATTTCCTTAATTGTATTTTCCCTGCTCAGTAATTCCTTTTGAAGGTTTGTATGTCAACATAATACATTTGTCTGCTATTTTCAAACTTATTATTACATACATTTAGTTGGCTTGATTAATGTTAAACTTGTGAACACTTTGTGTCTTCAAGAGTTTTTTTTTTTTTTTATGTACCTTTTAATGTTTTTACTAATTTTAATATGTTTCTTAATTTTATTATGACTAGTTGGATTTGGTCATCTAGTTAAGGTATCGTTCCCAGTCAGGTCTATGGTAATGGTGGGCTTCTCATATTCCAGTCTAGATAAACTGCAAACCAGCTTGTTGAAAAGGTTCGTCAGCTGCGGTCATAGACTTAAGCCATAACGTACCTATACAAATAAAGCCCAGAACCCAATCGTGTATTCAATTGTTAATAATTCTTCTAGTGCTCTCGGCAGGGGATCGAACCCAGGCTCTCTTAAACACGCATGCCACCAGGTGTACTAGGTGCGTAGTCTTTATTATCATAAACATAGAAAGCAAAAGAAACCGATACAAGACCGGTACCCTACTTCCGACGGCTGTGGGTAGGTGGTACGCTTTGCGATGACCTTAATTTACCCGCTTACAACTTTTGTTCGAAGATGCCTACTTACACAATATAGTTTGTATGTACTTACAGTACACCCAGATGCACTATACAACTACTTAATTACCACACCCGCCGTAAATATGATTGTAAAATAATAAGTGGGCTAATCATTTCAGTGAGATCAAACTGCCTGACAGTAACTAAATCAGACACCTATTATGTTTAGTTCTAGAGGCGATTACACTTGTTTATAACAAGGCAGGTACCTACTTGCTGTTTTTTGAGTATCACCATTGCTCGTCGCCTATTAGGGCAAGTGACGTACCTATAGCATACTGCGTTCTTAATTCTCGAGAAACTTACATTGTAAAATAATGTAAGTAACATCTTTGTAAGTATACAAACCGATTATGTAGTGATTTACATTATACTATAGAGGTTACATACCAGCAGATTTTCTCCAACGGTTCTTACCACTTCTGAAGTATTATATTTCCAGGGTTCTTGTTGTAAATTATACTCACGAAGACTAGTAGATATAAAGTTTATTCATAGACAGTAGACACATTACTACAGAATTATTAAAAATACAAAACTGCAATACAACTTATCTATCTGACAGCTAGTCGACGACCTCTCGCGCCAAGCCCGCGCTTTCTTTTTCAACGACAACCACATGACATTATACTTTTTTTTTTTCTTATTTGATGAAAATGGAACCAAAATTACAGAATGTATTAAATTACTAACAGACGGCCATTCTGCCGTGGGGATGACCCTATCCCCAACTCAGTTCGGCCATTCACTGTAAGGTATGACCTCATACCTTGACTTGTTATAAACAATAAATTGAAATATGTTGGAAAGCATTGGTTATCATACAATTTTTTTTTTTATAGTACAAGATAGATCCACAACAGTAAATCTGACATATAAATGATTTCTACTTATTTTAAATTCCATTTTTAACTGTACATATTTATCTTATTCTAGTATAACCTGTACAACACAAATCTTTCAAATTCTTATTTGATGAAAATGGAACCAAAATTACAGAATGTATTAAATTACTAACACATCATTGCTTCGTGGACATCTCGAAACAAAATGTCTGGTGTTGCCGCATCGAAAACTGATGCTGTCTGAGACTGCCATCCTGCTAGCAAACGTTCTTGTGTGATAACCTGTAGCCAAAAAATCAACAGCAGTGCATGTTCCACTCGGCCAATTCTGACAATTTACGGCTTCTAACTTTGAAATCAGAAAACTTTAATCCTCTTCTGATTGGTTTTACAAAACAATATCTCTAATTTAACTAAACAAACTTTGATTAATCTTAGCAAAAAACATCCAATGACCAGAGCCATGTAAACAAAGTTTGATTGTACAGGGTTATTGGTAAAACATTAACAACCTCTTAAGAGGTCATTGTACTCATCATTATGAACAACTTTTACTATGGGACCAAACCTGAAATCGCGAAAAAACATCAGCTGCTCCCTACATTTATGTTCGTATGACTCGTCAAAATGTAGGGAACAGCTGATGTTTTTTCGCGATTTCAGGTTTGGTCCCATAGTAAAAGTTGTTCAATAGGATGACTACAATGACCTCTTAAGAGGTTGTTAATGTTTTACCAATAACCCTGTATAATGAAAGCGAAAATCATCAGCCAGAATTATGTAAACAAACTTTGATTATCTAATCATAGCGAAAATCATTTACCAGAGCCATGTGTCATCGCTACCCACATTAACAACCATCTTTTTCGCTTAGAGCCTTAGACACCGAGAAATCCACACACGAATAAACCACTCTAACGCCACATCATTCACATAACCTATCGTGAGCGTATTTAAAAGTACGGTTAGAATTTAAAGCTTTTAACCATAGCAAAAACAAATAAGTAAGCCAACTAGAGCCCCGAGCGAACGATAATAGCCTAAACACGTAGGGCTGTCACTTATAGTTTACTAGCTGACCCGGCGAACTTCGTACCGCCCGGGCGCCCCCCGCCAGCCGCTCTGTCCCCACTTTTTAAATCTCTGATATCTTGATATTCATTTTAATTATATGCCGTAAAGGGCAATTTTGATCTCAATGAAATGCACAACATATGTAATGTATTTAATTGGATAAGGAATAATACTGTATTGTTTAAAATAGCTTGGTAAATAACCCATAATTTTTTTGTAATATGTAAAAGATAAAAATTGTTACTGTGGGTTATCCTTAGGATCTCCTAAGGGAAACAATATACCATCGGGAACTTTTTTATTGATATTTTTAAGATATACAATTCCGTAGTACATTAATTTGATCTATCTCGTAAGGTTTAGCTAGCGTTTGCAATGCAAGCGCACAAAAATATGTTTGTTACGACATCATAATACAAATCTTTAAATTTCTCGGCTTTTCTCTACTACAATGTGCATATATTATACATATAAACCTTCCTCTTGAATCAATCTATCTATTAAAAAAACCGCATCAAAATCCGTTGCGTAGTTTTAAAGATCTAAGCATACATAGGGACAGACAGACAGCGGGAAGCGACTTTGTTTTATACTATGTGGTGATTAAAACGTGGTTTTACTGAATCATGTATTTATTCAAATCAATTAAAATGATTATGAAATTGTTAAAGGAGGTAGGTAGGTACCTACACGTACAAATTATTACGAGCAGCTGGGCAAAGCGGAGCGTGCGCGGGCGCGTAGCCCGTAGACAGAGTAATCTGTAGGCTCATGGTATCCGTGTCACCGAAAAGGACAAAAAATTCCGGCAATCTTCATCATACTATCATTTTCAGGGTTCCGTAGTCAACTAGGAACCCTTATAGTTTCGCCATGTCTGTCTGTCCGTCCTCGCTTAATCTCTGTGACCGTTAGCACTAGAAAGCTGAAATTTGGTATCAATATGTATTGAAGGGGAGCGTAACATGAAAACTCCTTCTTCTTGAATCAACTATTATTTTATTCAGTGTAACGCGTACATTTATGCGCGTGAGTACAATATTGAGTAGCGGTCGCTTGCGCGACCGGATGTGCACTGGTGTGTCGGCGCGGCGCTCCGTCGCGGGCGACGATGTTGCCCGCGCACCGCTGCCGCTGCCGTTGTAATGGTGTGCCCACACGTCGTCGCACGCGAATTATAATATTGGTGCACACGATGGCGTGCACATACTCCGCGGCGTTGAAGCTATTTCAACAGCTATGGTGTCGTGGGCAATAGACACATTTTGTGGACGGCCCGTTTTATAAGGCCTTTGTTGGTGTGGATGTCCGCAACCCGAACAATCCCATCTTGGCCCGGGTACAACTTCATCACGCGCCCCATGCGCCAGTCGAGAGGCATAAGGTTGTCCTCTCGTAGCACGACCAGGTCGCCGACTTGCAGCGATGGTTGCCCTCTTCTCCATTTGGTCCTGTTCTGCAGCTCTGCCATGAACTCCCGGCGCCAACGTGCCCAGAATTGCTGTCGGATCTGCTCGATGAGCTGGTATCTGTTGGGTCTGATGCAGTTAACCGGTAACGACGGCACGGACATTAACGGGCGGCCTATAAGGAAGTGCCCAGGAGTCAAGGGATTTGTGTCAGTTGGATCAGAAGAAAGAGGAGAAATGGGGCGGGAATTAAGGATCGCTTCAATTTGCGCAAAAAGCGTCGCCAACTCTTCAAATGTAAGGGAGGCACTACCAGCAACGCGTTTTAAATGATATTTAGCCGATTTTACGCCTGCCTCCCATATACCACCGAAGTGTGGTGAGTAGGCTGGACAAAACATGAATTTGATTTCCTCATTTGACGCGAAATCTGAGACTGATTGACGGCTGGCTTTTATTACTCTCCCTAACTCATTGTTAGCCCCTACGAAATTTTTTCCATTGTCGCAATAAATCGCGTCAGGCTTGCCGCGACGAGAAACAAACCTGCGTAAACAAAGTATAAAAGCTTCAGTGGTTAGGTCACTGACAACTTCAAGATGTAGAGCTTTAGTGGCTAGACATACAAAAACGCAGAGGTAGGCTTTAGTAACGCGGTTACCTCGACCCTTTTTAGAGGATATCATAAATGGTCCCGCAAAGTCGATCCCACATGTACTGAACGGGAAACCTGGGTTAACTCTGACACTAGGCAATTCTCCCATTAAAGGCTGTATCGGCTGACCTCGCAATCGAGTACAAACCACACAAGTCTTGACAATAGTGCGAGCCAAGTTTCTGCCACCTATTGGCCAAAACCTCTCGCGAACAGAGGACAAAAGTAACTGGGGACCTGCGTGAAATAACCTAAAATGTTCACAGCGCATTATTAATCTAGTTAAATGTTGCTTAGCATCTAATAGAATTGGATGTTTCTTATCATATTTACAATCAGACTTATTTATCCTACCTCCTACTCTAATTAAGCCATTATTATCATAAAATGGATTTAAAGGCAACAATTTGCTTCTGTGATGTAAAGCCTTACCATCCTTTATTATTTTAATCTCCTTTGCAAATGACTCCAGCTGACTGAACCTTAATAATAATGTTAATGAGCGATCAAGTTCCTCAGTTTGCAAAGGTCCTAACACTTTAACAGTATTCTTTTTACAGTTATGTAGGAACCGTAGGACGTACGCAAAACATCTTTTTATTCTTAAATAACTAGAATATTTATCAAATTGGATAAATGAATTAATGTTATCTGATGCTTCCTCAAAGGAAGTTAGAACCGTTTCGGGTAAGTTATTAAGGCTAAGCTGTGGCTGGGTAGGCCATTTAGATTTACCTTCCTTTAGGAACAAAGGTCCCTCCCACCACAACGATGATGCCTGCACTTGCTGTGGATCAATACCCCTGGACGCTAAGTCTGCAGGGTTAGATTTTGTTGGAACATGATTCCATTCAAAAGTTTCAGTAAGTTGGTTTATTTTGTTTACACGGTTACGCACAAATGCTTGCAAGGCTTTATTTTGTGTTTTTAACCATCCGAGTACCACCATGGAGTCAGTCCACATGTATATTTTCTTTACATTGCACGGAACTGACTTTAATACTTTGGTACATAATTCAGATCCTGTTAAGGCAGCACATAACTCTAACCTTGGAATAGTGAGTGTTTTAATTGGTGCTACTCTTGTTTTTGCACATAGCAATCTAACAGTAACTGTATTATCTTTATTATTATTTGAGCACATATAGACACATGCTCCATACGCTTGTTGTGATGCATCAACAAAGCAGTGCATTTCCACGGACTGACCATCTAAGTTGTCACCTAAAACGTTGCGAGGTAAGACAATATCTGACAAGAAATGTAAATTTTTTATAAAACTAAACCATTTTTTAACATAATGTTCTGGTACTGGGTCATCCCAATCCAATTTAAGAGCCCATAAATTTTGCAATAATATTTTAGCCTTGATAATGCAACAACTAACCAATCCCAATGGATCAAATAGCTTACACGTAGTAGAAATGATTATTCTTTTTGTAACCTTATTAGAGATTTCAATGCCACTAGGAAAATGTAATTTGTCTGACAAGGGTGACCATTTCAACCCTAAAACAGTAGCTTCATCATGAAAAGTAAGGCAATTATTAGACTCTGAATTATCTTCAAGTATTTTAGGACAATTTGTTCTAAACTTTCTTAATGGAAAACAAGCCTCATTTAAAGCCTGTGATACACCTAAATATATGTGCTTTAATTCTTCCTCACAAGAGGCACCAGTTATCAAATCATCCATATAAAAATTATTTTTAATTACCTCAGCAATAACCTTATCTCGACATAGGCTACCTAGCTCAAACAGACACCTGGTACTCAAAAATGGAGCAGATGCCATTCCATACGTTAAGGTTTTTAGTTGTAGAATTTTAATAGGCTCTGATGCTTGGTCTCTCCACAATATCAGCTGTAGATGCCGTTGTGACTCATTTAATTCAATTTGTCGATACATCTTTTCGACATCCGCTGTTAATACACATTTATGTAATCTAAATTGGATAAGTATCGAAAACAAATCATTTTGCATTACGGGACCAACTGCCTGGATGTCATTTAGCGATTTTCCAGATCTTGTTTTGGCAGAAGCATCAAAAACCACCCGAAGTTTTGTGGTTTCATGTTGTTCGCGTATAACACAATGGTGTGGTAAGAAACATCCGAATTTTGGCCTATTAGTTTCAACTAAGTGTTCTAATTTCGCATATTCATTTATGAATTTTGCATATTGTTCTTTTAACTTAGGATTTTTATTTAATTTACTTTCTAAGTTAAAAAAGCGCTTAATTGCTAAAGGGTATGAATTTCCAAGTGCCTGCTCAGGGTTCTCCTTCAGCGGCATCATCACTGAAAACCTACCATCAGGTAACCGACAAGTATTTTTATTAAAATGTGACTCACAAAATTGTTCATCAACAGAATAAATATTAGCTTCTGAAGGTACTTCTTCAACCTCCCAGAATTTTAGTAATGACTCATGTAAATCTTGATCACTCTTTGAACTTTTTTGAACAAAGTTACAATGTATTTTCTTATTATTGTGACTATCCCCGGTGGGGCCAGCCACTATCCAACCCAGCATGCTCTCCTGTAAGACAGGTCTGTTGGTGCCTAAACTTATTTTATTTGGTAATATAATATTAAAGAAATGATCTGCGCCCAGTAAAATATCTATTTCAGATGGCTGGTAAAACAAAGAATCAGCTAATTGAATGTTATCTGGTAAACCAAACCTTTCTACATTAACTTGAACGTTAGGCAAATTGCCAGTAATTTTTGGAAGAATAAAACAATTGACATGCACACTAAACATGCCTATCCTTGATTTTAACTTTATATTGCACCGTTCGGAAATTTCACACGGTATATTGTTTATGCCTGTTACATTAAAGGCATTCAGCTTTTCAGTCTGTAGTCCGAGCTTTTCTTTCAAGTTACCAGTCATAAATGAAGACTGGCTCCCAGTATCCAGCAATGCACGAGCTAGGCAAGTACAATTTGTTTTTGTATTAATCACTTCAACCTGTGCAGTGCACAATAAAACTTGTCCCGGTGAGACTGCAGCTAAACTAACAGGGACACTAGTAACCGAAAGCTCAGTGTTTTCAGTAGCTACATTTATAACTGTACTGTTTTTATGTAATAAACTATTATGTTTCTCCTGACATTTCCGGCATAAACCTTTCAAGGTACATTCTGTGTGTGTGTGACCACTGCGAAGACAGTTGGTGCATAGCTTGTGTTTATTTACCAAGGAAAGCCTATCATTTAATTTCATCCCTTTAAATTTGAAACACTGATGTATAAAATGGGTTTTATCACACACAACACATGTCTTATTATTTGTGCTATCTGTAACAGTAGCAAACGACCTTACAGATTTATTTTCCTTGTTATTATTATCTCTAGCAGAGTTCTTGCTATCATGAGTACTATGACTATGGTTAGCTGTTTGCAAAACGTTAGCTCTTTGAATTAAAAAATCTTGAAATTGTTCAAGTGATGGACGGGATGACAAACTACCTTTAAGATCTTCCCATTTGCTCCTAGTCCTGGGATCCAACTTTGCAGCCACCAAATGTATCACTAAAGGATCCCAACTATCTGTAGAGATCTCTAAAGTATTCAGCGCATTTAAATTTTTAAAAATGATATCACATAAATCCCTTAATGACACGAAACATTCCTTTTGAATAGGAGCAATATTTACTAACGCGTTCAAGTGATAGTTCATAAGAATATTTGGATTATCATATCTCTTACATAAAGCCTGCCATGCGCTTTTATAATCCTTAGCCGCAAAATTGATTGAACTAATAGCAATCCTAGCGCTACCCACCAACGAATTTCTCAAATAATGATATTTATTTATTATTGGTACAGAATCATTTTCATCTATGAGAGATTGGAACGTGTCTCGAAACTCTAGCCATTTTACAAAGTTTCCATCAAAAGTTGGTAGATTAATAGTAGGCAATTTTATGGAAGCATTTACTCCACTACTAGTTTTTATTGAATCATTATTTATCAAATTTTTGTTTTTAGATGAAAACAAATCAATTATTTCCTGCGCCAGCGCAATTTGAATACAAAATTCACTTTCAGTGATATCTCTTTCCGAGTACTGTTTTTCTGCATTTACAGAAAGTTCTTCAATGTCTGTTTGAACTCCATCAAATTTTTTAACTAATTCTTGTAACTGTGCTAATTTTACCGATAATTCTCTTATATCTAAACTAGTCACGCTATCCAACTTATCTAACTGAAACTTAGCGACATAGTTTTTAAAATACGTTACACGACTACGTATGCCGGAACGTTTACGGATTAATTTAACTAAAATAGAATTTGAGTCATCGTTTTCTTGTTCACTGTCCGACATTTTGTTTAACAAGTTTACTACAGGTAGGTTCACGAAACTTTTTGTTTGGAAAATTAATCAAATTAATCAACACAGTTACGTAGCAATGACTTTTAACAATGAGAAAGGTAAAGTTAAATAACTGTTCACTCTAACCAAAAACACATCCAGCAGTCAACCAGCTCAAACCTCGCAGCTGCCACCGAGCTCGCCAACAGAACGGACAGCACCCGTAGCCCGTAGGGCGCCGCTGCTGGCCGCTCCGCCGCGCACGTTGTCGGCACGGCACGGCACGTCCGCCGCGCGCCTACGCAGGTGCGAGCGAAGCCGATGCGAGCGACTTGACGATCGTCTGGAATGTTCGGCAAATACCCGTTCACAACTAATAAAATATTACCTATTTTCCTTTACCTAGGAGCCAAACAACAATTCTTGAGAAAAGTTAATTATTACGAGAAAATATTATTTATGTGCCGCGTGGCCGCGTGGGTGCATAAATATAAGATGGCATGCGCATAGCCAAGCCAATCATAAAACACGCTGCTAGGCACCTCACCCCACAGCTTCAAGGTAGCTCTGCATTTACACGCAACCAAAGCTGGGAAATTAGGGATAGGGAGCAAACAAGGAACGGGCTTACTTCCATTCTTCTATAGCTGTTGTAACGCCGCCGCCATTTTGGTAGAACATGGATCGTTTAATTTTTCTGTTCCACGCTTCCGATCGACGACAGCAATTTGGATTCTTACTTCCAGCAGCTTCGATAATTTATTGTTCACGGTCGCCACATGAAGGGGAGCGTAACATGAAAACTCCTTCTTCTTGAATCAACTATTATTTTATTCAGTGTAACGCGTACATTTATGCGCGTGAGTACAATATTGAGTAGCGGTCGCTTGCGCGACCGGATGTGCACTGGTGTGTCGGCGCGGCGCTCCGTCGCGGGCGACGATGTTGCCCGCGCACCGCTGCCGCTGCCGTTGTAATGGTGTGCCCACACGTCGTCGCACGCGAATTATAATATTGGTGCACACGATGGCGTGCACATGTATCAATCACGCCGACAAAGTGGTAAAATAAAATTTTGGAAAATATTTTTTTTAGGGTAGCTCCTAGCTCTACATGTGAAGTTGGGATGAATGTTTTTTTCCATTTACGAAATATTAAAGTTTAAAGTGCAAATTTTTGTTCCAGTAGGGCGTCCCCCCCCCCCCCCCCTCTAAAACCTAAACTGCTGGCTTGAAAAATCTGGAAAAATTCACGCTGATAGTGCATTTCATGAACTTTAAAGAAAATTATAGCGGTTAAGATAACTTTACCAGTTTAGCAGTAAAGTCGTTGAATTTTTTTGTCGTTGAGTTTTGGATAATTTTGTACCAAATACAAAATCCTTAGCATTAATCCTTTAAAGTGACTAAGATGAAGTAGTTGCTTGTTTATAACGGGTAAAGACTTGCATTGAAAAACAAAATATGTTTTTTTTTTTTTTTAATATTCAGAATAAAGAACAACAGAATCGTACTATATTGTGATAACGGGCTACTACGGAACCCTACACTGTGCGTGGTCCGACACGCACTTGGCCGGTTTTTACAGCTTATTACACTGCACCTTACCATGTTCACAATTGCGTAAATGTTGTACTATTATTGAATTATGCACGAAAAATACCTTGTTTTCCGTTCAATCGCGGTGTAGTCTTTATTATTTCATTCATAAACATCAAACTTGTTGTGCACATTGATGTGCTTAGCCGACACGCAGTAAGGGACAGAAATATTCTTACTCTGTCTCTTTTCTTTGCTAGTGACGTTAATATATTTCTCTTTTTCTTGTGCGAATGAAAAAGAAGATATGCAGCAGTCTATAGTTTATTCTGTCTACGGCGCTGGCGCAGCGTAGCGACTGGTAGCCACGCACGACTGGCGCACCTTCAGCAGCGATAAATTTCGTCAGTGTGTGCGTGTGACGACACATACGTACGAGTGCGCTCACATACAAACCGTGTTCGGTGCGTTTGTATGAAGACATCCTACTTATTTGTGTTTACTCTGGTTTAACGCATGGGTATCACCATCCAAAACATCAAATAACATAAAGGGACCTCTGAGCTTCCGATCTAACTTAGTCTTATAATTTGATTTCGCACTTCGTTTTTAGGGTTCCGTACCCAAAGGGTAAAAACGGGACCCTATTACTAAGACTTCGCTGTCTGTCCGTCTGTCCGTCTGTCCGTCTGTCCGTCTGTCCGTCTGTCCGTCTGTCCGTCTGTCTGTCTGTCTGTCTGTCACCAGGCTGTATCTCAAGAACCGCGATAGCTAGAGAGTTGAAATTTTCACAGATGATGTATTTCTGTTGCCGCTATAACAACAAATACTAAAAACAAAATAAAATAAATATTTAAGGGGGGCTCCCATACAACAAACGCGATTTTTTTGCTCTTTTTTGCTCGATATCAAAAATGGCAACAGGTAGGCACTTGAAATATTCACAAAATACTCAATTGTATTTAAACTTTAATAATAAATAATAAAATTAAAATAAAATAAATATTTAAGGGGGGCTACCATACAACAAACATGTTTTTTTCGGCGTTTTTGCCTTGTGGTACGGAACCCTTCGTGTGCGAGTCCGACTCGCACTTGGCCAGTTTTTTAATAACACGAAATCGCGAATCGAAAATGTTGTTATAGCTGCCTTTGTCCTATCATAATATTACTTTGCAAGTAAATGTCTCGGTTAGAAAAGTAATAAAATCTCAAGTTGTTGCTCGCTAATCGCAACGCTACATATGATTTGTTCTGTGTTGAATACAGGCGTTTGACCAATATAGTTGCCGGCACGTAACTTGGCAAGAGTTTTTGTAGTGGGGGAAGTTTGCGTACGCACAATTTTATACATTTTTATATGCGCGAACTTCCCCCACTACGAAAATCTCTTGCCAAGTTACGTGCCGGTAATTGTACCAGTCAACGCAACAACGTTATTAACTCGTTTGCCACTTAATTTGGTTGCACAACTCGCTTTTACAAACGAGCATTCAGCACCAGAATCGTAAACAAAACAATACAGCTCACCTTTATGTTCCAACGTGTCTGAGGGTACCTAGTTGTACGACGTCCACTCGCCCTTCACTACTTCCAGCACGTTGTCCAACATCCGCTTGACTACCACTACTCGTGCAGGGCCGCGATATTTCCTGGTTTCACACTTGCAGCACACAGGGTTTCACAGACGGCTGCGAGGCTGCTTGGCTGGATTCTTAGTCACTTCACGTCCTTATCCAGGTCAAATCCAAGCAAAGAAATATCGAAACGTGACGTCATCGCTCAATTGAATTCTCCATAATTTCTTCAGCTCGAGTGTATCCCAGTTCTTTTGTCGCATCACTAGGAGGCCGAGTTGCGATACATCGAGTCTTCTTCACGATCCGACATAGTTTAGATAGGTGTGTGGGCACTGCAGTGGGTACTCGAACGAAAAGCTTATTTGAATTTACAGGAACTTTAATGAACTAGCTATTAGCAACCGAAACGCATACGTGCGTCGGAAACAAACACGTGCGTTGGTATTGAGCGTAGCGACGGACACTTGACAACACCGATCAGCGCGGTCACGCGGTGGACATCAAGTAGCGACGGACACATGGCAACACCCACCGGCGCGGTCACACGGTGGACATCAAGTAGCGACGGACACATGGCAACACCCACCAGCGCGGTCACGCGGTGGCCATCAAGCGACGAACACATGGCAACACCCACCGGCGCGGTCACGCGGTGGACATCAAGTAGCGACGGACACATGGCAACACCCACCGGCGCGGTCGGTCACGCGGCGGATATCAAGTAGCGACGGACACATGGCAACACCCACCGGCACGGTCACGCGGTGGACATCAAGTAGCGACGAACACATAGCAACACCCACCGGTGTGGTCACGCGGTGGACATCAAGTAGCGACGGACACATGGCAACACCCACCGGCGCGGTCACGCGGCGGACATCAAGTAGCGACGAACACATGGCAACACCCACCGGCGCGGTCACGCGGGGGACATCAAGTAGCGACGAACACATGGCAACACCCACCGGCGCGGTCACGCGGCGGACATCAAGTAGCGACGGACACATGGCAACACCCACCGGCGCGGTCACGCGGCGGACATCAAGTAGCGACGGACACATGGCAACACCCACCGGCGCGGTCACGCGGCGGACATCAAGTAGCGACGGACACATGGCAACACCCACCGGCGCGGTCACGCGGTGGACATCAAGTAGCGACGAACACATGGCAACACCCACCGGCGCGGTCACGCGGCGGACATCAAGTAGCGACGGACACATGGCAACACCCACCGGCGCGGTCACGCGGCGGACATCAAGTAGCGACGGACACATGGCAACACCCACCGGCGCGGTCACGCGGTGGACATCAAGTAGCGACGGACACATGGCAACACCCACCGGCGCGGTCACGCGGCGGACATCAAGTAGCGACGGACACATGGCAACACCCACCGGCGCGGTCACGCGGCGGACATCAAGTAGCGACGAACACATGGCAACACCCACCGGCGCGGTCACGCGGTGGACATCAAGTAGCGACGGACACATGGCAACATCCACCGGCGCGGTCACGCGGCGGACATCAAGTAGCGACGGACACATGGCAACACCCACCGGCGCGGTCACGCGGCGGACATCAAGTAGCGACGGACACATGGCAACACCCACCGGCGCTGTCACGCGGTGGACATCAAGTAGCGACGAACACATGGCAACACCCACCGGCGTGGTCACGCGGTGGACATCAAGTAGCGACGGACACATGGCAACACCCACCGGCGCGGTCACGCGGCGGACATCAAGTAGCGACGGACACATGGCAACACCCACCGGCGCGGTCACGCGGCGGACATCAAGTAGCGACGGACACATGGCAACACCCACCGGCGCGGTCACGCGGTGGACATCAAGTAGCGACGAAC
The DNA here is from genome assembly GCA_916614155.1 of Mesoligia furuncula. Lineage (NCBI taxonomy): Eukaryota > Metazoa > Arthropoda > Insecta > Lepidoptera > Noctuidae > Mesoligia > Mesoligia furuncula. The sequence goes on from OU744809.1 coordinate 28,273,483, forward strand.
ACATGGCAACACCCACCGGCGCGGTCACGCGGCGGACATCAAGTAGCGACGGACACATGGCAACACCCACCGGCGCGGTCACGCGGTGGACATCAAGTAGCGACGGACACATGGCAACACCCACCGGCGCGGTCACGCGGCGGACATCAAGTAGCGACGGACACATGGCAACACCCACCGGCGCGGTCACGCGGCGGACATCAAGTAGCGACGGACACATGGCAACACCCACCGGCGCGGTCACGCGGTGGACATCAAGTAGCGACGAACACATGGCAACACCCACCGGCGTGGTCACGCGGTGGACATCAAGTAGCGACGGACACATGGCAACATCCACCGGCGCGGTCACGCGGCGGACATCAAGTAGCGACGGACACATGGCAACACCCACCGGCGCGGTCACGCGGCGGACATCAAGTAGCGACGGACACATGGCAACACCCACCGGCGCGGTCACGCGGTGGACATCAAGTAGCGACGAACACATGGCAACACCCACCGGCGTGGTCACGCGGTGGACATCAAGTAGCGACGGACACATGGCAACACCCACCGGCGCGGTCACGCGGCGGACATCAAGTAGCGACGAACACATGGCAACACCCACCGGCGCGGTCAAGCGGCGGACATCAAGTAGCGACGGACACATGGCAACACCCACCGGCGTGGTCACGCGGTGGACATCAAGTAGCGACGGACACATGGCAACACCCACCGGCGCAGTCACGCGGTGGACATCAAGTAGCGACGGACACATGGCAACACCCACCGGCGCGGTCACGCGGTGGACATCAAGTAGCGACGGACACATGGCAACACCCACCGGCGCAGTCACGCGGTGAACATCAAGTAGCGACGAACGCATGGCAACACCCACCGGCGTAGTCACGCGGTGGACATCAAGTAGCGACGGACACATGGCAACACCCACCGGCGTAGTCACGCGGTGGACATCAAGTAGCGACGGACACATGGCAACACCCACCGGCGCGGTCACAGGGTGGACATCAAGTAGCGATGGACACATGAAAACACCGACCGGCGAAGTCACGCGGTGGACATCAAGTAGCGACGGACACATGGCAACACCCACCGGCGCGGTCACGCGGCGGACATCAAGTAGCGACGAACACATGGCAACACCCACCGGCGCGGTCACGCGGTGGACATCAAGTAGCGACGAACACATGGCAACACCCACCGGCGTAGTCACGCGGTGGACATCAAGTAGCGATGGACACATGGCAACACCCACCGGCGCGGTCACAGGGTGGACATCAAGTAGCGATGGACACAAGAAAACACCGACCGGCGAAGTCACGCGGTAGACATCATGTAGCGGCAGACACATGCCTGGTGCTTACGCCCAGTATGTTGTTAATACCGCTGCATAACATGCCTGTCGGGGAGAATGCGACCAGCCCAGAGGAATTTACATATAATATACATGTTTTCAAGGATTCCTAATCAAGTGCTTCATAAGTCTGAATTATTCGTCAACGTAAATAACTAGGAACTCAAATGGCAACTCACGAAAGTTAGGTATTTCAAGACAGTAGAAAAAACTCGAAAATATCGTAGTTCAACCATGATTTAGTACATCTTTGCACATCAGTCTGATGAAGCCTGTCCCTATACGGTTTCCTGTATTCTGGGTACCTATATGATGTATAAATGTACCCCCAAGCAGTTGTTGCCGTTGTAGGTAGGAACTCCTTGAATCAGCAACGTTTAATCAAACAAAAAACATCTGCATTCCTGCTAGCAGCCGCAGTAGACATGACGGACTCGACGAAACATTCCTGCACTTTATACGTATCATCGCATCGCATAGTATTCGTTGTCTAGCTATAGGTATGGCGGAGGGTCGTCAACAACAACAGATCGTCGCTTGTTTTTGCGTCCTTCATCCAACGACTGTCTGTTGTTTGACTCGATGGGACAAGCAATTAACGGTAAGGGATTAGTCATACGATCACTATTGATTTCCCATTCAAAACAAGCGACTGCCATTTGTTTGGTAGTAATCCTCACCATCATCAAACCTCCTTCTGCCCTGAGGTATCTCAATTTATTTGGGATCGCCGCTGCATGTCTGCTTAGTATTAATCGTAATGATTGAATTATCGCATAAAATATTTGATTGCCATGCCACAATATTTTGATAAAATTGTGTTGAAGGATAATGTCATAGATAATACTGTATTTTACATTTCTTTGGCTAAATTCCAAACTCCAACAACATTCATGACTTCATTTTATAACAGGTTAGTTTATAAAACTAAAGTACAGACTTAAGATCCCTGTCGAGTAAACTTTAAATTGACCAAAAAATCAAAGTACAAAAATGTTGTTAGTGTGTAGCTGAGCCCTTAGCGTAGAGTTAGTTCCGCGAACAGCCGCCACTCAATCAAATATAATTGGTCCTCTGATCTGCCGTATTTATGACGTCACTTCCTCCTCTATGACTTCTTTATTGTGCTTCTCATTACTGCTACACAAATACAATGCGCTGTTGTGCGCTAACTCTACGTACCATGCTGTTTGCATATCTACTAGATTTGTTAGACTGAACCTAATAAATCGAAAATCAAAAAGTCATAATAATAATGGTAGAAACTAGAGACGCCGCGAATACACGCTATTATTCGTTATTCGGCATTACTTAACATTTTTTGTTATTCGTCGAATACCGAATAACAGCTATAGTTACTTATTAATTAGCTGCAGTAAAATGAAACTTCTTGGTAACTCATTTTAGACTGAGTTATGAGATATGCATGTCAAATAAGTTTCGTTTGTTACACTATTCTGAACTAGAAAAACAAGATTTGGTTGATGGCCGCGAAAAAACAAAAAGACGACAATTTCAGTAATATAAGTAACACATAAGCTGTCATTTTACTTCTGCTAATTAAAAGTCCAACTATAGTATTATAAGCCATTCGGCGAATAGATCTCTAAAATAAACTTTTCATAAACAAAAAAACTATAGACTTCTATTTATAAATCAAACTTACACTTTTTTTAACAATACACGCTTAGTACCTATCATTAATATAATAAAAAGATAGCCAAAAATCAGTTATGTCATGTTAAAGTTAATTAAGCTTTTTAATTTATATATAAAGTCTAAAAGGGGCAGACTGTGGTGCAAAAAACTAGTTTTCCTGCACGATTGGGATCAAGTCGGTTGCGCTGTTCTTCATAAATCAAACCTGCTTCAGAAAATAGTTTTTCTGAATTTAACAGGGCTTGCTGGTGTGATTAAGTATCGTTCATCAGCCTTTGCTAATGCGATGCAGAGGGCCGTTTCTTCAACAGTGGCATTTTTGGGTTGCTCTTCAGAAGGCTACTCTATCGTAGATTCTTCAAAACATGCCCAAAATAGTTTAGGAGTTTCCGAATCGACCTTCCCACTTTCATTGTCCAAACGAGGTATTTTGGACACCAATTCTGGATCCGATTCATTATTTTCGTTGTCTAAAGAAAGCCTAAGACGGAAGACCTTCTCTGAGCACAACTCTACGGACCCGTTCAGTTTGGGCAGCGTCAAAGAAAAAGTGCTTGTAGCGGGGATCTAAAAATGTCGACAAGTAACATGTCTTGCTATATATAGCACAGATCCTCCAAGTTAAAAAAATTAAATTCAAAATTTAAAAAACCCCCGACACAAAAAAATAATAAAATTAAATGTAAGTAATTGGAAAAGGACCAAATAATTTAAAAACCCCCAACTTAAAGAATCTAGGTAACGAGACTAAAACAGATAAATTCATATGACAGTCGGGGGACCTCTTAGAATAGAAGGTGTTCCACAGAACGGTCCCCCGACTTCCATATGAATTTATCTGTTTTAGTCTCGTTACCTAGATTCTTTAAGTTGGGGGTTTTTAAATTATTTGGTCCTTTTCCAATTACTTACATTTAATTTTATTATTTTTTTGTGTCGGGGGTTTTTTAAATTTTGAATTTAATTTTTTATTTCATGCTTTTTGTAGGGACTCCTTAATTTTTGTATTTCATTTCTTTTATTTTCTTGCGTTTTAAGATTCAGGTTATTTGGTGTTTTATCGGGTTTTTTATCCGTCAAAAAATAATTATTAATTTATAGTTGAAGAATAATTTTTAAGACTAAACAGTGTTTTTTGTTTTATTATATCCTTTTTCTCGTTCTTCCTTTAGTTATTCAACTTTCATACAAGTATTTCACAGCTATTAGATATCTTAGGTATTTCAGATCTAGTTTATAAAATGGGACTGCGACACAATCTGATGTAGAAATACCTACGCGTTTTAAGTAGGATAATTCCATTCGTAATAAAAATAGTCAAACTTAGTGATCGTAGGTACCAGTCATCACTCCACTTCCCTCATCATTCTAGAGCATTGATCAGACAAAAAAATATTTTCAAGTTTCTAGTTTTCATTACGTTAGTTAATATTCCTCATTCCCTTTCAATATAGTGTACTTACATTATTCTACTTGTCAAGCCCTTGCATTTGATACCTATATTGAAGGAGTTGTGAAAAAAAATATATAATTCGCTTTTTTGTGGTGGCGGCCATCTTGGATTTGTAATTTGTAATAGCGTATAGTATTCTACTAGTCAAGCCCTTTCATTTGAAACCCATATTGAGGGAGAAGTGAAAAAAAAAATGTAATTCGCCACTTTGTGGTGGCGGCCATCTTGGATTTGAAATTTATCATAGTGTATAGTATTCTACTACTCAAGCCCTTTCTTGTGAAAAAATATGTAGTCCGCCATTTTGTGACGGCGGCCATATTGGACCGATTTTCATCAAACATAGCTAAGAACACTCCCGACTAATTCACCTTTCAAATAAAAAAAACAAAATTAAAATCGGTTCATCCGTTCGGGAGCTACGATGCCACAGACAGACACACACACACACACACACACACAGACACGTCAAACTTATAACACCCCGTCGTTTTTGCGTCGGGGGTTAAAAACGGGCTTGCATAATTTTTTTTATTAACGTCTTTCTAAAATAATCAACGTGTCCAGTTTGTTGAATCAGGACATCTTTCATTGTAGGTATCTGGTTAATGAAACTGTTCTAGGTATTACATCTGATATGTGGAATATGTGGAACTCGTTATTAGGGTTCCGTACCCAAAGGGTAAAAACGGGACCCTATTACTAAGACTTCGCTGTCTGTCCGTCTGTCCGTCTGTCTGTCTGTCTGTCACCAGGCTGTATCTCAAGAACCGCGATAGCTAGACAATTGAAATTTTCACAGATGATGTATTTCTGTTGCCGCTATAACAACAAATACTAAAAACAAAATAAAATAAATATTTAAGGGGGGCTCCCATACAACAAACGCGATTTTTTTGCCCTTTTTTGCTCGATATCAAAAATGGCAACAGGTAGGCACTTGAAATATTCACAAGATACTCAGTTGTATTTTAACTTTAATAAGAAATAATAAAATTAAAATAAACATGTTTTTTTCGGCGTTTTTGCCTTGTGGTACGGAACCCTTCGTGTGCGAGTCCGACTCGCACTTGGCCAGTTTTTTTTTTTTTTTATCTCTTCGAAAGGTTTTAAGAGCTTTAATAGTTGTTCTATAACCTCCCGCTGGTCGCTGGTTAAATTTTCAAAATTCACGCCCCTTGATTCTGGAATATACACTGAAATTGCTCTTTTTTGTTCAAGTAGACGCTCCAGTAGCAAGATTGAATATCTTGAATCAGTTTATGTTTAGGCAGTCCGAGTTCAGATTGAATAATTTTATTTTTTTTATATCCTGAGTGATTGAAATGTGTTACAATGCGGCGGGCACTAGTCAGAATTTTTGTTATTGCAGGAATGTTTCTTAATGCATCATTTATCACCAGCTGGACAGTAGGTATGAAGCAGCGCTCTGAATGAAGTAGAGTTTCCCTTACTCCTTTAACCATATTCGCGCCATTATCGTGAATAATCGCTCGAATTTTAGTAATGGATATTTCCCATTTCGTTACACATTCTAACAGTTCTCTTTTGATATTTTCTGATGTGTGTGATTCAGGAAAATACACCATGTTTAGAACGGCATGATTTAGTTTAAAGTTTTCTGATAAGTATCTGGACATCAGAAAACTTTTCATCCGCATTCATCCGCATCCGCATTTCTGAGTTGCACAGAACACCAGTGTCCTGTGCACGTCAGAAATGCGGCATTATTTACTGAACAAGTCCAAAGATCGGTAGTAAACGCTATATCCTCATCTGTTTCTAACTCGCACTTTAGTTTGCAACCACTATCTCATACAATAGGTATGTCTGGAGTGAAGTACCTACGTCCTACTAGGAATAGTATATTGCGGCAAAGCATTATTTATTAATCAGACGTTTAAATCCCATTTATGATGATCGACGATGGAAAGTGGCTCACTGTCTACAGCGATCATTTCGCCAATCAAGTATTGATACTTTTTTGCACGAGAGTCGTTGATGTACAGACGCCAGCACATCAAGCTACCCCGAACTGTCAAATTCTCCCAATCAACTTTGAACCTTATGCCTTAGCGATAAAGTTGAAAAATCGATGCCGACATGCTGAAAAGGCCTAGTTGCTGTGACTCGTTCCTTTGGAAGTGAACCCAAGAGTAAAAGTTTCACAGTTTTCCTTGGTATTGAAATAAAAGGTTGGTTCAATAATTTATTTTGTGACTTTTAGTAAAAAATAGAATCAAACTAAGTACCTAGTTTAATAATAATTAGCGTTTATTTACAATCGCAATATTCGCAATAACCGCGGTCGACCTCTGGATTGGTCAAAACTCGCAACCGAAAACAACACGTGCTATAAGCCCCGCCTCCTCTGCGGTCATGGCTCGACTCGAACTTCAGCATTCATGATCAGCATTGATCAATGCGGATGCTGATGCTGATGCTGATGCTGATGCTGATGTTGAAATTGTAGTTGGTTGAAAATGATGCTGAAGTTCCGCTGATGTCAGCATCAGCATCAGCATCAGTGCTGATGTTCGCAACAACCCCGGTACATATGTACAGTTACAGAATCTATCCATCAGGAACTCATTTTATTAAATCGTCTGTACTATCATGTCGTGTTCATTGCGTAACGTCGGAGTGAACTGCGCAGGCTATCGCAACTTGATTGCAAATTAATTTCGACCTCTCACAGAAGCTGATCGCAGATTAAATATCGCAGATTAAATCAAGCTAATGGCGTAGCTACAATATGCGAATAATAAATATAGATAAGCGGACAGATACATACCAAATGTTTATTTGTTTTGGTATTTATGTAACATACAGATAAACGTATACTTAAAACAATATCGCTTAATTCAAAATATGTACCTAGTGTAGCGAAAATAGACGAAAAGAAACACTTTTCGCTAACTAATACGTTTAATTTGACTTTAAAAAATCCAAATATTGATTATAAAAAAAAAAATATAGGTACAGGTAAAAAATAATGACAAAAAAATTTGGGAATCTGTGACGTGAAAATTGGAAGGAATACCTAGGGATTGTACCAAAAAAAAATTAAAATTTGATAACGCGACGAATTTAAAACGTGATTGCAATCAATTTTAATCCGTACGCGTGCTTAAAAAGGTCCGCAAAAATAGCTAAGGTATCACACCCGCCGTATTACAGTTAAAATAAAAAAAAATCGAACTATCTACAACATACAACATAATACAAGAATAGGGGAGAAATAAAAATATCTGTTTAAAGCAGGCTGTCCTGTCCTTTGGCGAACACGACCGGCGAAACTGGCTCAGCACGGCTCAGCTCTTGCGTATTCGGTACCTGCGAATCGGCTGATGCTCCGGGGAATTTCAGGATGGAAAACTTATTGGCAAGCGACTGGGTGCCGGGGTGGAGCCGAGTGTATCGGCTTGCTCTTGAGTTCGGGCCTTAATCAATGAATAAGGAAAAGAACTTATTTTCCATCAGCAGTGGAGACTCTTTTAAAAAAACGTCTTCTAGCGAGGAACCAAGATAATACAAAAACACTTTCAGATAAAATAAAAATCACGAGATTTAGGCGTTCAGATCGAGAAGAAAAAAATATAATCTTTCACGTCAACAGATTTCTTTCAAGTGAAGTTTTGCACCATAAAAAATGCCATCTGACGAATCAACGATTCGTAATATGAAAAAAAACTAAGTAATACATGGCCTGTATTAAAAACGAGGTTGAATATCAACTCCAAGAAGGCTTGATGACCAAAAAAAAATAATGCAGGATTTGTTAATGCTGCAGTACCCCCTTTCCAAAAAAAAAAGGATTAGGTGAGGGAGAGGAAAGAAAAAAAAAATATTCAGAGGTATAAGAACCCTGTAAGAAATAAACTAACTTAGCCTAAATATCAAGACGATAAGATAAGAAATCTAAATTAAACCTAAATAAACGACATCGAAGTGCAGCTGATACTGAATAAATACGAATTCCGGACTTCAATCTAAACGTTATCAGTGCAAACTCCAGATGCATTGACTAAATCTAGAAAGAAAGTAAGAAAACTAAAAACTAATAAGACTAGCCTATCTTAAAAGCTAAAGACTTAAGACCTAAGTAAAAAGGATCCCAATGAAATATAACTCAAGGGCAAAAGTAACGACAAAAGTAAAATTAACGACTAAGTCGGAGAAAGGACTAATGAAAGAGACTACATAAAACAACCAAAGAACTTAAGCCAAACAAAAGACTTGAAATCAAAAAAAGAACCTTAAATCTAATATAAAACTAAAGCCGAACAAAGGACTGTTAGTCAAAGAACTTCGAAGAAATAAGAAGCTTATGCTTGCTTCTTATAAATAGAAAGAGGGTAATCAATAATAGCAATGATAAACAAAAGAAGGGAAAAAGAAAATTGTTAACCGTATAATTATTGTGATTTATCGATAAGAGTACACCGACAATGTCTCAGCACTAAACTAAATTATCGATACGTGTTAATCGTCCGTATCCCAACACTAAGCGCTGTCATTATGTCATTATGAGTATGACAGTCGTAACGACATCTGCGGGAAAAAACGGAACTTATAAGCATTGACATTACAGAGAAGTTATAAACAAGTAGTTTCAATTAGAAACAACTAGATGACGCAGTTAATGTTTTTATTAAATAGACATTTATGAATGAGCTTTTTTATTTTATTAAATATTAAGGGAATTAAAAGGGGTGAAAAGCATAACAATAATTGGAATGGAACATTCCGAATGGAAAAAATTAATAGGATTAGGAGTTTTGAAATTACAGAGGAATTATTTAAGAATATCTTTGATATGATATCTACCAGAATGGGGGGAATCAAAATCATGAAGTTCATAAGTGATTCTAGAAATAACTCTAGTCACACGGCATTTAATAAAACGAGGAGCTAACTTCCCGGAAAAATAATCATCACCAGAAGATCTGGAAAAATTCTTTCTCCATACTATGTCACCAACATTCAACGTGACGTCTGAACGATGCGAGTTATGAGCTCGTGAATTACGGAGGTAAGCCATTATCAGCGACTTTCGCATAAACCTCTGCTAATGATGATAAGTTCGAAGCGTACCGAGTCCGACTTTCAGCTAAATATACGCCTTGAGTCTGACTATTAGTACGAATAGGAACCATGAGAACTTCTCTACCAAACATCAGGAGGTTTGGTGAAAAACCTGTGGCTAAATTAATACAGGAGTTGAGATAACATTATGAAACATTCTCATAAAACTTGATAAGGGAAGAATGATTCTACGCGTGTTTGAGCCCGACTTTCAGCTAAATTGACGCTTACGGTCTTATTACAAAAAAATGCTTAAGTACTGGTTTAAACCAAGACTAAAAGGTCTAGGTTTGTGACGGTATTAAAGTTAGTACCAGTATCAAAATGTGTTCCGATTACAAAACGAAGACTATCCGAGGATCTTTTAGTACCAAAGAAAGTCCATGGTTCAAATAATATCCACAGATAAGAAACAAAAATGGCATTCTTTCATTGGTTCCTACAGGCTTTATTTGAAGCAACGTTCTGTTTCTATAAATATTGATATTATAATAACACTTGAAATGATTAAATAATTATTTATCATTACAAAAATATGTCATAAATTGTTCTTTGTTTAGGTTACAATATAATGAACAAGCACAACTTGTACTTTTGACGCGCTTTATTTAATCAAGTTGTCACATTTTTCAACACCTAGCTTGAAATGGAGTGAATTACTATGGGCTGTCCGCGTCAGTTTGTAAACACAGACTACAATATAATGCATGTTTGCGTCCTGTTGAATAAGTAAATGCACTTCTTATTTATTAATATTATTCTTAGTATTTCTGTTACTAACAGTCTGTTAGTTGATTTGTGCGTGAGTTGTTGTGTACACACAACAAATCAAAAAATATGTTCTACTAACTTTTTCTTCAGAACTCCAGAAAAAACTGAAAACTGTGTTGTGTGTTGTTTTGTATGTGTTGAAACTGTTTCAGAGAAAACTGGAGTTCTGAAGAAAAAGTTACTAACATAATTTTTAAATTATTATTACGTAAACAATGCATTGTTTCATCTTATTTCGACTACCTAACGCGGATGTTCTTAATATTATAGGAAATATTACGTAATGCGCAAACCACTTGCACTTCAGGACTCAATGGGCATCCTCGAGGGTCGTGGGATAAATCCTCACTTAAAACATCCACTATTTTTTCCTCAAAACGTTTTGTGAACCTATACTTATATTTAAAATCTTCGTCACTCAATTCAAAAGGATTTACACGATGACGATGTCTGTAAGATCGCTGAGACTTCTCCAGCATATCCAAATCATCCAAATCCATCAAGTCAATCATATTAATACCCATTTTTTTACAATTTGTAAATAAAAAGACACAATAATCATCAACGCTAACCTCAAAAATAAGTTAGTACCGATGTTAAACTAGGGGTCTCGGCGGACTAACTTTAGTACCATAGATAGTTCAAGAACTAGTGATAAACTTCATTTTGTAATAGCGTTTTATTTAGTCATGGTTTAAACCTAGTAATAATCCCAGTACTAAATTTAGATCGCGTTTTGGAATAAGGCGGTTAGAGTCTGACCATACGCACGGGTAGAACGCATAAGAACTTCCCAACCATACATAAAGAATATTTTAAGAAAATCGTAAATAAAAAAATTAGAACCTCTTTCTTTTGAAGTCGGTTAAAAATAGATCAGACTATAAATACGGACGCTTTTATTAGCCTTTCGTATTAGAATCAAATCAAAATCAAATAAAGTAGAAATTTAGAAAATTTTAATGTATTAAGTGATGGAATAATTACGTAACTTGAAAACGAGGTTTTTAGTTTATAGGAATATTTGCGTAATTTTAGTGTCATATGAGAGGATTACGTTTAAAACTAATATTCCCGTTTGAATTTAGTAAATGGGTCCAAGGTTTTTAGTGTTAAAGAATATGGTAAAATGAAAAAATGCCCAAAGACTAATTCTCTAAAATCGGTCTTTGTCTAAAAAGTTTTTAGTATAGAGATAACCTTCATCTGCTATGTTAGGATGCAACAAGGACAAAAAAATAAATAGGCAAATATGATAGTATGAATGTACTTAGAAAGAGCTAGAAATCCAGTGATCAGTCTGATGGGGAACTGAATGGCAAAATATCAGCAAAGAAAAAATAAACTATTGAAAATAAATAGCCATCAGACCCTAAAAAACTAACACTAAACGAATAGTAACGCTGAAAATCAAAAGCAAACTAAGGCAGTCAGGAAACCAAAACAAAATCTAACCCTAAACTGCCATAGTAAAGACAAAACGTAACAAATATACGGGTCAGATTCCACGAAGCAGAAAAGTGTTAGGTAACGAGTAATATGGCTGATAGAGGAATGGTACGACGATGTGACATCACAGGAACGGCTGGGCTAAGAATTCAAAGAAAAACAAATTGAAAATAGTAAACCATCTGCACCAAAAAAACAAATACGTACAGATGGGCTAGAATCACAAAAAAGACAAATAGAATCTAGCAGACAACCGTGCAAAATCAACGCTTACCTTAGCCACGAAACCTAAATCATTCGCACACCAAACACACACTAGAGGACACTAACTACTTCTAACTAAGGAGTGGAATAAAACCCAGGATAAAGATGTATTTAAAGGGAAGAAATAAAAGCGTTTTATATGTTTTATGGTTCTACAAAATTATTATTTATATTGCATCACAACATAGCACATTATAATAAAGAACACCATCAGCAACAGAAGGGTTAACCGAAGTTGTCAATCACAGCATATCTCTGGTAACCATAGCAACGATCTTGTTTGACAGACGGAGAGAAATTCCTGTATTTCTGTTCTTGATAAACCTGTAAACATACAGAAATGAAATATTATTTGCTCGGAAGGAGCAACCACCCCCTCCCGACAAAAAAAAGGTTAATTCAGTAATTATAATCAATAAAAATACTTACTTTTACTTCGGGCGCCATTTTGTAGCGAAAATAGACGGAAAGAAACACTTTTCGCTAACTAATACGTTTAATTTGACTTTAAAAAATCCAAATATTGATTATAAAAAAAAATAAAAATATAGGTACAGGTAAAAAATAATGACAAAATAATTTGGGAATCTGTGACGTGAAAATTGGAAGGAATACCTAGGGATTGTACCAAAAAAAAATTAAAATTTGATAACGCGACGAATTTAAAACGTGATTGCAATCAATTTTAATCCGTACGCGTGCTTAAAAAGGTCCGCAAAAATAGCTAAGGTATCACACCCGCCGTATTACAGTTAAAATAAAAAAAAATCGAACTATCTACAACATACAACATAATACAAGAATAGGGGAGAAATAAAAATATCTGTTTAAAGCAGGCTGTCCTGTCCTTTGGCGAACACGACCGGCGAAACTGGCTCAGCACGGCTCAGCTCTTGCGTATTCGGTACCTGCGAATCGGCTGATGCTCCGGGGAATTTCAGGATGGAAAACTTATTGGCAAGCGACTGGGTGCCGGGGTGGAGCCGAGTGTATCGGCTTGCTCTTGAGTTCGGGCCTTAATCAATGAATAAGGAAAAGAACTTATTTTCCATCAGCAGTGGAGACTCTTTTAAAAAAACGTCTTCTAGCGAGGAACCAAGATAATACAAAAACACTTTCAGATAAAATAAAAATCACGAGATTTAGGCGTTCAGATCGAGAAGAAAAAAATATAATCTTTCACGTCAACAGATTTCTTTCAAGTGAAGTTTTGCACCATAAAAAATGCCATCTGACGAATCAACGAAAAACAAAAAAAAACTAAGTAATACATGGCCTGTATTAAAAACGAGGTTGAATATCAACTCCAAGAAGGCTTGATGACCAAAAAAAAATAATGCAGGATTTGTTAATGCTGCACTAGGTAGGAATACAGTAGGTATACTAGCACTTTGCGCGACTTCGTCCGCATGTATTTCGTACTTTCCTCTAAAAATTTCGAAAATGTATGTTTATGATCTTTATCATTTATTTAGATTAATAAGTATTCGGGCCAATTTTTAAGTTTGTAGATCAAAGGAATCAGATTTTTCAAATAAACTGGATCTCCGCTTTTCACCTCCACAGGTGTGGATTTTTGAAAAATCGTTTGGGCTTTTTAGCCTTTGTGGCACAAGGATGTTGTCGTGTTGGTCATGTGTCGGAGACCATTTTGGCTCTTACGCTGGAGCCAGTGCTCTGCGAACCACTGGTGGCACTATTACTGCTAGTGGATACAGCATTTCCTACAATATTTCCCAGCAATCCACCCTTAAACGTTATTACCCTTTTCCACCTTGGTAAAGTCGATTTTTGAAAAACCCTAAAACACATACCTACTTTTTTATTTTAGTAGTACCGAGTTTATCCGACAGCGGGTTACATATTTTTCTAACCTATTAACTTTGTCACCCCCTAAATCCTCTGTAAGGGTTTTTTTTAAACTATGTGTCATAATTTATTATTTACTGAGCCAAATATTGCCAAGTTTCAAGTTTATTAACCAAATGAATAAGATTTTTCATAGAAACTGTATCCCCTCTTTTTATCCCCATAGGGGTGGAGCTTATAAAAATCGTCTGGGATGTAACTATAGCAAGCTATAATAGTACTCGAAGATTGTATAATACAGACACACCTACACCCACACCTACACACACACACACACACATACATTCACACCTGCACACACTAACACACAACATACAATTCTACTCTTTTATACCATACAGTAGAATGACACAGTCCACTTGAGATATAAGTTTTTGTTGATTATTGACCGTAAACTACCTCTTATAATACAGGTATACCCTAGCTTAAGAGGTAGAGAATATTATTCTGTACAGATTTTGCAACATATACTATTAATGTACTTTCTAAACCAAATATCAAACTGTATTTCAAACTCTGTATGTTTGGATAAATAAAGATTATTATTATTATTTATTGATACCAATTTTCGACTTAATCAAGCCACGCAGTAAAATCCTCCCCTGTAAACTTTTAACTACACCTTTTTACCCCGTTAGGGGTAGATTTTCAAAAAACCCTTTTACATGTTATTTTTAACCGACTTCAAAAAAGGAGGTTTCTCAATTCGACCGTATAAGTATATATTTTTTGATTCTTCCATAAAAATTTTGACACCCCCAAATCCCCCTTTAACGGTAGATTTTCGAAAAGCCCTGATACACGTTATTTTTTATTTTTGGTCTTAAGTATAAATACTGAGTTTCGAGTTAATCGCACCGCCCGTTAAAATTCTTCCATACAAATTTCGACACCCCCAATCCCCCTAGGGGTAATTTAGAAAAGCAAAAAAGGTCAAACTTCATAATTTACTTAGATAAGTATTCGTGCCAAGTTTCAAGTTTATTAAGACGTCACCTGTTTAATAAGCTCCCACTTCCATCCACGTTGCTTCATAGCACATGGTGGAACTGTACAGAGCTGAGCCCCTCCGGCCGTTTTCGCAACTGGGGTTCGCAACCAGTTGCGAATTAAGAATTTTTATTCCTTGTTCGCAACTAGTTGCGAATCAAGAAAGCTTTTTCCTTAACCGCAACTATGCATCTTGATGATTAATTTTCGTAACCAGTTACGCCAAAATAATTGTTTTCCTTATTCGCAACCTTCGTGTTGATACCCGATTTTGTGGATTTGCATACAAACAATGGGCCAAAAAGCAAGAAATACGGAATTATTGCTGCTGTGAAAATGAAAAAATAAAAACAAACAATCATAAAGAAGGATGGTATACAAAAATAAATAAAGACATAACTTGCATAAAACCAAATCTATAGTTTTAGACACAGACCCTACGTGCTTTGATTTAAGAAAAGTAAGCAATGTAAAGAATACGAAGAAATAGATGCGAAAATCGATTCGGCAATAAACGACCTAAAATCCGGAATAATTAGTGTGGGGCACTGCGTAGAAATTACTTGCCCAAAGAAGGGTGGAAAAGGCCTTTCGAAAAATAGTTTAATTCTTCCTTCGAAAAATATAGTTTAATTTTGCAAGTAAGAAAGAAGAATATTTCGTTTTATAAGTTTCATTTTCGCTTATTAAGTTTTTATGTTTTTGTTAAGTGAAAATATAATAAGTAATTAACATCGCGATTTTTCGTTTTAATTCAATTTTTTATTCATTAATTTAGCTATTGGTTGCAAACTAAGAAATGCTTTTCTCACATCCCAACTATGTAATTTTTTTTTTTTTTGTCAGTAGCAATAATTCCGTATTTCTTGCTTTTTGACCTATTGTTTGTATGCAAATCCACAAAATAGAGTATGAACACGAAGGTTGCGAATAAGGAAAAAAATATATTTTGGCGTAACTGGTTACGAAAATTAATCATCAAGATGCCTAGTTGCGGTTAAGGAAAAAGCTTTCTTGATTCGCAACTAGTTGCGAACAAGGAATAAAAATTCTTAATTCGCAACTGGTTGCGAACCCCAGTTGCGAAAACGGCCGGAGGGGCTGAGCGCAGTCGTCGCTCCACTCGAGTTAAGAAATAAGACGTCACCTGTCTAATAAGCTCCCACTTCCACGTTGCTTCATAGCACATGGTGGAACTGTACAGAGCTGAGCGCAGTCGTCGCTAGACGTCACCTGTCTAATAAGCTCCCACTTCCACGTTGCTTCATAGCACATGGTGGAACTGTACAGAGCTGAGCGCAGTCGTCGCTCCACTCGAGTTAAGAAATAAGACGTCACCTGTCTAATAAGCTCCCACTTCCACGTTGCTTCATAGCACATGGTGGAACTGTACAGAGCTGAGCGCAGTCGTCGCTCCACTCGAGATGTCTCGCTTTAAAGTCTCAACGGTTCATAGATAAAATTTAAAAAAAAGGCAAAAGGGAAAAGGCTAGGCAGATGATGGTTCTTACATAAAATTTGTCTAGTTATAAGGTGATAAACGAATATCCGATTACCAGCGAACAAGCTCGGGGCCGCCGGCCGGTAGCTACTCTACCAATGAAATAAGATAGGTAACGTGAATTTATGACCTAGCCGAGAGTTTCTATAAACAGTTTGTGAGTGCACCTGTGTCTGCGCAGCACACACGACTGCAATGTATCTCCCGCGCCGAAGGCTGCTCTCCGCTGAGATTGGTCGCTATGGCCGACATTCGGTCTGGAGGAATTTATTAATTTATCTTGTCGGTGATGTCTTGGTCTGTGTGGTGCCGGACTTAAAGAATACCACCACCCCTTACTTCCCGTGGGTGTCGTAAAAGGCGACTAAGAATCGTACCGGAGAATGGGCAGCAGCGTTCTCTATGTATTCCACCATCATACCATACTGCGATCGCCAACCCGCCTGCCAAGCGTGGCGATTATGGCAAACCCTCCCAAAATTGGGGGAGGCCTATGTCCAGCAGTGGATGTCTATCGGCTGAAACGACGATGTCTTGGTGTCACAAAAGTTGAAGTTTCAGCATGATTGATACAACTGATGGAAAACAAAGTAAGTATAGGCGTTATCATAATATGTAGGGTGCACACTGTGACATCTTGGACTATTATGTATGAAGTGCTTTTGCTTATAAGTAGCAATCGTGCGGGCGCGACTCTTGCAGTATACCGCACACGGCGGCGGCGGCGACATCAAACGGTATGATTAACGCTAATTATACGGTTAATTGCTTCAAGCCCTGCGCCCGCGCACTACCTGCGGCCCGCCCGTACCCCGCCGCGCCCCGCGCTCTCATACAACACATACCAAATATTTTAATTAGTTTAAATTTTACAGAAACCATTCATCAGTTTATAGCTCACGAGGAGCCTCCGTAATCAGTATTAATTGATTTTATAACCTTTTCTAAACGCATTTCAATTAACGTTTTAGATCCTTCGTGGCGATATCACACGTGATTAATTTACTTTAATCACTACCTATTTAATTCTGGGCACTGTTCAATTAAACGCTATGATAAAATAACAACCATTCCTAATTTCATCCAGCTACGCAATGTAATAGAAATCGAATCGTTTTGTTATATGTATAAGTTATTAATTCTTATGCAGCAGTTTGTCAGTAGACGTCCATGTCATCCTCACCGTAGACGGATAACATCTTAGTGCCTCCAACATTACTAGCCTTGGAGACTTTCCGTATGTTCTGATACCTACCTACTACTACAGAAATCGATGCATTTTCGGGAAAATTACCATTAACTTGCTAAAAGGTTCAAACATATCAAAATCATTAGCCTCTATCAGGTAAGTGATACCTACGTAGGTATATTTACTTCGTGAGCCTACATAATCATTCGCAGTTGATGTGCAGAGTAAGTCAAGGTGACAAGTAACAGTTGCACACTGCGCACATCCTACAAACAGTTGATGTGCAGAGTAAGTCAAGGTGACAAGTAACAGTTGCACACTGCGCACATGCTACAAACAGTTGATGTGCAGAGTAAGTCAAGGTGACAAGTAACAGTTGCACACTGCGCACATGCTACAAACAGTTGATGTGCAGAGTAAGTCAAGGTGACAAGTAACAGTTGCACACTGCGCACATGCTACAAACAGTTGATGTGCAGAGTAAGTCAAGGTGACAAGTAACAGTTGCACACTGCGCACATGCTAGCTACAAACAGTTGATGTGCAGAGTAAGTCAAGGTGACAAGTAACAGTTGCACACTGCGCACATGCTACAAACAGTTGATGTGCACAGTAAGTCAAGGTGACAAGTAACAGTTGCACACTGCGCACATGCTACAAACAGTTGATGTGCAGAGTAAGTCAAGGTGACAAGTAACAGTTGCACACTGCGCACATGCTAGCTACAAACAGTTGATGTGCAGAGTAAGTCAAGGTGACAAGTAACAGTTGCACACTGCGCACATGCTACAAACAGTTGATGTGCACAGTAAGTCAAGGTGACAAGTAACAGTTGCACACTGCGCACATGCTACAAACAGTTGATGTGCAGAGTAAGACAAGGTGACAAGTAACAGTTGCACACTGCGCACATGCTACAAACAGTTGATGTGCACAGTAAGTCAAGGTGACAAGTAACAGTTGCACACTGCGCACATGCTACAAACAGTTGATGTGCAGAGTAAGACAAGGTGACAAGTAACAGTTGCACACTGCGCACATGCTACAAACAGTTGATGTGCAGAGTAAGACAAGGTGACAAGTAACAGTTGCACACTGCGCACATGCTACAAACAGTTGATGTGCACAGTAAGTCAAGGTGACAAGTAACAGTTGCACACTGCGCACATGCTACAAACAGTTGATGTGCAGAGTAAGACAAGGTGACAAGTAACAGTTGCACACTGCGCACATGCTACAAACAGTTGATGTGCAGAGTAAGTCAAGGTGACAAGTAACAGTTGCACACTGCGCACATGCTACAAACAGTTGATGTGCAGAGTAAGACAAGGTGACAAGTAACAGTTGCACACTGCGCACATGCTACAAACAGTTGATGTGCACAGTAAGTCAAGGTGACAAGTAACAGTTGCACACTGCGCACATGCTACAAACAGTTGATGTGCAGAGTAAGTCAAGGTGACAAGTAACAGTTGCACACTGCGCACATGCTACAAACTCGCTCCGCACTCGAAACATCGCATGACACTAGCTAGTTTCTCTTTTTGTCTCAAATACAGTGTTTGGTCTGTGTCTTCGAGTCCTGCACGCCCTGCACCGCACACCACCACACGCCGTTTCGCCACACGTCGCATCCTGGCTGTCATCACACGCCGCAGTTATATAAGTTATTAGCCGAGTCGCTCACTAAACGACCGCTCAGTTCGGACCACCCGCGAGTAGAGGTGCCCCGCGCACGCTGCAGATATGAGTCCGCTCTATTTGACGACAACTTAATGACGACGCATTGTTTTAATAACTTAATACTAAAATTGAATAAGATGACGATTGTTATTAATAGAGCATTTATTGTGTGTCTTATCAACGAATACAGAGGAGGCGAAGTGAACGATAGTACTAGGTGTCTGTATCTACATTAGCAGTGGCTTCCCACGTTCGCACGTGCTCCATCAGTGGTGGAAAGAACTATTATTATTTCGATAACACTTGTTTTCGTTGCAACTCAGCAATAAACTCTTATCGCACTATTGTCGCCAAAACCCATCATATCGTACACATTTACATATAATTATGCAGCTCGAGTCGCCCGGGTCGCCTCGAAAATGTTACGCTAATTAGTATGCTGACCTCCGAGATCAATTAAGTAAGATTTTAATGTTCGCGCCCACGCAGGCTGCAAGCGCGATGTTCCCCGAACCAGTACCAATAACAATAACGTTTTATACCTAACGCGCCGACGACGCTCCGCACTACGCAGTAATGGCCGAGCTCCTTCGTAACTAGGGAACCGTTTCGAGATAAAACCAACCCACGTCGAAGTATGCTAGAGACTATTTCTAATTATGATGGTTAAATGTTGTTCATATAGGTACCGGGTGCGCATGTGCACAGCATCGCTTTTTGTAGTGCTCTGCCCGCGCGAGCCTCATCAGCGGTTTGTAGGAAAAACTTAAGAATGCAATTCCCAAGAAGTGCAGTTCAGGTATAATGCATGCACGGAACCTGTTCGTGGTGTCTGTCTACGTATGCAATTAAAGTTCTAATATAAAACAGATCATGGCGTCGCATTTTTATTGCAAATAATTACCCGAAGGTACCGGCTACGAAGTTACTGGCGGGGGGCTAGGGGGCAGGGGGGCTTGCGCTAAATCTGCGCAGATCTCACGAACGGCTTCAAACCTGTCCCGACGGCGACGCATAAAACAACAATTTACAAAAATAAATTTATTGGCTTGACCGCCTGCTAGTGTGAAGTAGAGCATTCTGATGTTCTGTACCTACTGTGGTGTTGCATTCCTGCATTTTTGCCAAATCCGGCCAGTGACAAATGTCAATAGTGTACTGGGAACGAGAATTGAGAAATCACTAACAAATTCATCCTGCTGAATCAGAATCAAGCAAGTAGCACTTTGAGAGGATTCCCTTCTTGATTTCGAAAGTTGATCAAAGTGCTACTGCTTGATTCCGATGAAACCACATTTACCAAAAAAATACTAAATCCATTCTCCACTCTTACACATGTTCTCCACGTGCAAGTTGGTAATTGAAATCGAATTTAAAATAAGAAGAAAGGACAGAAAAGGATGTTATCATGTAACCATTTCATTTTGCAGATTATCCAACTTCACAAGTTGTCACCCTTCTAGGTACCTACCGTTAGCGTCGGGGGGTGCTAACTGAACAAAAGAGTATTCACTTTTATTATCGTCTATAAACTAATAGCATTTTTACACCTTTTTCCTTTGGCTTGTCAGCCAAAGCTGACGTCTTCTAATCTTGAGTCATCATCGGTAGGGCAGGCGATGTGCAAGGCAGAGGGCAGATCAAGGTGAAAGTTATACAGTCTACATCTTATATTGACCTCCCATAAGAGAGAACCTATACTTAGCTATTTGATAGGCCCCTGACCTGAGCCTTGTTACGTGCAACTTTAAAGCAGTGGGTGTGAACCAGAGCACGCGCAGCGGGCGTGCCGTGCGTGCTCCGGCGCCCCACACCGCACCGTGATAAGCGGCGTGCTGGCGAGCTCAACTATGTAGACGTACCACAGAGGAGCAGGTGCTGCAACAGTATTTTTCAACACACTTGCTTGTAAAGTGGCTCTTATTGAACCGCTCTTAGGTCCATAACGCAGTGTATTAAAAACGCGTGCTTTTTATTTTAATCCACAAGTGCTTTATTTCCACAGATAACTATTTACTAGTCGGAGATGCGCGCTTTTTTAATCTCATCAATTCACTTTTTTTTTAAATAGTCTGTATTGTCTTTGGTCGCAAAATCAACTAATATTTATTTACCTTAAGGTAAGCTTTCAAGTTAGATATTTGTACGGTCAGCAACCGCACATTGTACTTTGGCCTAGTTAAAAATACTGCAAATATTGTTAAATAATTAACGTAGTATCGTCACGTACGCAAGTACGTCAGTCTTCGGTTTTATACCAGCTCGCGCAACATCTAGCATTTTATAACATTTTTATAACATTTTTATAACATTTTTTATAACATTTTTATTAAGTTTTTATCATACATTAGTTTAGTGCAATTTTCATTAAATCTTTCTCGAACATTAACATTTATTTTATTAACATTCAACATTAAATGTAAGGGCCTGCCCTTACATTTTGGTCCTTCGAGCTGTTGGAGTAAAATCAGTGCCGTGGTACGGTTTCACTCGCGGGAACATTTGTACAGAACATTAAAACAGTGTGAACAGTGATATTGAGTGAGAGCACAGGTCGGGGTGGAGTATTAGCAGCAGGCGTAAGCAGCGAATCCGGTGAGCACGTTCCATATTATCTACGTTACTGCAATTTTGTTTTTTTTTGTGTTCGTCAAACACCGATAAACTACAATGTCTGCTTACGATGCTTTACTTCAGTCTCAATCTACACATATTGATGCTATCAAACGGATAGGTGAACACTTTAAGAAAGATAGTCTTGCACGTAAAACCACTCTCGAGTATCATGATAACAGACTTGAAAGGCTGGAGGAGTGTTGGAGTGCGTTTAAAAGGAACGACATTCAGTTAGCCTTGTTTGAAGGCGAGAAGTCTGGACCCTACTACGAGAATCGCGCCTACGAGCGTTTGGAACAAATATATGAAGAAACGAAGGGTATGATAAATAAATCTAAGCAAAGATTACTGGCGAAAATAGAAGACGAGAAATTTACTTCGTTCAGTCAGTTGCAAAAACAAGAAGGATGGTCAGGTGTTCAAGAGAATGTTTCAGAGCAACAGGAGACCGATGACATCGCGGATGGTATGAAGAACACGTCAAGTGAGGAGTTAGGCGTGAGCCAACGAACGAAAGATATGATGAATGAGCAGAGGTCAAACATCAAAGCTTTTGAGAGAACGATACGAACTATGGACATCGAAAATTTAAAAGAAAAGTGGCAACTTGAAGATAAATTGAAGACAATCACACAGCGCTGGGAAAAAGTCGATAGTGCTTATTGGAAGCTCGATAATATGCTGGGCAACACGCAAGCGTTTGAAAGTGATTATAACAGATTAGAAAGGCTGTATGAATTCAGCAAGGAACAAATTAACAAGAAGATTTGGGATAGCAAACACCAGGAAAAATCCACGCCCAAAATTGACCTTCCGGTGTTCAGTGGTAGCTATGCCCAATGGATAACATTTAAGGACTTATTCGTAGAAATCGTGCATCGTAACACTTTTATCCCTAATGCTCAAAAAATGCAACATTTGAAAGCGAAATTGAAGGGAGAGCCTGAGCGATTAATACAGCACATGAACATTAGTGCTGATAATTACGAAGTCAGTTGGCAGATCCTTCAACAGAGGTACGACAATAAGAGGCTACTGTTTACCTACCAAGCAAACACTCTTTTAAACCTACCCAACATGCAAGCCCCAACCGCATCTCTACTAAAAAGAATGCATGATACGACTATCGAGTGCCTTGAGGCTATTAAGAATCTACAATACGATACTTCTAACTGGGATCCCTTAGTGGTCCACATTCTGATGCAAAAACTGGATTCAGACACGCGCCAGTCCTTCAAGGAAACAATGGAAAACCCAAGGGAAATGCCATCATTAAACGAATTCCTGAAATTCATTGAAACCAAGTTCATGTCAATGGAACCGGGTACAAACCCGAACCGCCCACGAAACTTCAACAGTCAACAGCAAAACGTTCAAACGAAATCAGTTCATAATACAACATACAGCAAGCCTAAGGTGCAACAACATAACATTCAAGATGGAGCTAAGAACATGCCGAGAACATTCCATAACAAGCAAACATTTCATAGTTGCCCTAAATGTAATAAGCAACACGGTCTCTATAATTGCAGAGATTTTTTAAGTATGTCACCAGAGGAGAGGTTAAAGACCGCTAACAACCTACATGTATGTCTAAATTGCCTGTTTAGTCATAACGGCGAAAAATGTACGTCGGAAAAAAAGTGCAAGCACTGCGATGAGCCGCATAATAGCATTTTGCATGAAGCGTTGGGCGTTGCAAAATCGAGTAGCGGCAGGGCTATTGTAGGTCAACAATTGAACACGCACTTAGCGCATGACAACTCGAATGAGGTATTGCTAGCCACGGCTCAGGTCAAGACGATAGCCAATGATGGAACTACGATCATTTTACGCGCTTTATTAGATCAGGGCTCCCAGGTCAGTCTTGTTACAGAAAATGCTGCACAAAGATTGCAGTTAAAACGGAGCAGGATGAGCGCCGTGGTATCAGGTGTTGGTGCTTCAGCCACCACTAAGTGTAAAGGAGTGCTTCATCTTAATTGCCAAGCGCTATACGATGAATTTAACATTAACATTAAGGCACTGATTATGCCCGTAATAACAAACAAACTGCCAAGTAAAACAGTGGATAAAGACAGTTTTAAACATATACAACATTTACAACTCGCCGATCCAGATTTCAATATATCTCAGGGCATAGATTTATTATTGGGAGCCGATGTATATCCCGAGATATTGTTAGAGGGGTTAATCAAAACAAAGACATCATCCATTATAGCACAACGGACTCAGTTAGGCTGGGTGGTATGCGGTAATTACAAAACATTCAATTGCCATGTAATTGTCAACAACATTCAGGAGCTTGCCCAATTCTGGGAACAGGAGTCTTTGCAAGAAGACAATGAAGATAAGGACCCCGACAACAAGTGCGAACATTTCTACAAGGAGACAACAAAACGACTTCCGGATGGGCGATACCAAGTTCGACTCCCTCTTAAGGACAATTTTATTGAGCATTTAGGAACATCAAAACCACAGGCCATAGCCCAATTTCAACAACTAGAGCGAAAGATGGCTAAAAATCATGCGTTTGCCGAAGATTATAAAGCATTTATAAAAGAATACGAAGAAATGGGTCACATGGAGCAAGTCGAAAGCAACACTAGGAACAAAAACATTGAATATTTCCTGCCACACCACGGGGTAGTGCGACCAGGTGCTATCACAACGAAACTAAGAGTTGTATTCAACGCGTCGGCGAAAACAAGCTCGAAACACAGTCTAAACGACTTAATGGAGGCGGGGCCGAATCTACAGAAAGACATACTTAGCATTTTGCTGAAATGGAGACAGTACAAATATGTGTTAACATCAGACATTGAGAAAATGTACCGTTTTATAATGGTACATCCAGAACATCAATCCTTACAGCAAATCGTATGGAGAAACTGTCCAGGGCAAAAACTAAGAGAATATCAACTGTGTACAGTTACGTATGGTACTAAGGCCGCTCCATTCTTAGCGCTTCGAACACTTCAACAGCTAGCGATAGACGAAGGTGATAAGTACCCGGAAGCAAAAAACATCTTACTCAACCAATTTTTTGTAGACGATGCCTTATTCGGAAAAGATACCATTGACGAGGCCCGTGATACAAGAGACCAACTTATACAGCTATTGAAAAATGGAGGTTTCAATCTCAGAAAGTGGTCTAGTAATGAACGACAACTGCTAGAAGATCTGCCAGAACACATGATTAGCCCAGTCAGTTTAAGCTTTACAGAGGCATTAGCGTCAAAAGCATTAGGCTTGATATGGGATCCGAAACAAGATAAATTCATATTTTCACCAACATTAAAGAACAAAAACAACAGTTGCATTAATAAAAATTCGTCAAAACGACAAATATTAAGCGACATATCAACAATTTTTGATCCGTTGGGGTTGCTATCCCCAATAACAATCAAGGCCAAAATTCTATTTCAACAGATCTGGAAGTACAAGATCGAATGGGATGATGCCGTTCCGGATGAAATAGAAAAGGAATGGAGAACACTAAAAACCGAGTTAACAAATATGCAACCTTTCAAAATTAACCGATGGCTTGGGTTAGAAACGAACAAGGATTGCGAATTACACGCATTCTGTGACGCATCGGAAAAGGCATTCTCGTGCTGTTATACCCTAAATCTGTAGGGGAGAATGCTAGATCAGCGCCTCGTCGGCGCTGCCAGCTTTTATCTACTTCTCGGTTAGAGACATGATCTTTTTTCAGCAGTTGACACTCAACCTCCGTAACAGACGGTTCTGCCCAAGGGTCTCGCGTGCTATCCTAAAATAATATAATATCCTAAAATTACATGTATTATCCTAAACTGTAATAACCTAAAATATACTTATTGTCCTAAAGTAAATAAATTCCTTTTTTTAAAAAGACGAACCGTTGGAGACCTATAACAAATTGGTGGCAGCGGTGGGATACGAAAATCCCCAGTGTCCTTCAAACTCGCAAGTTTACCAGTTAATATCCAAGTGTTTGAAAGTGTACCAGTTGATATCCAAGTGTTTGAAAGTGTACCAGTTGATATCCAAGTGCAGTGAAGGTGGACTATACCATCAGGTCAGCTATCCTGAGCATCGCGGTGCGTATAGCCGCTGTTCCTGTCATCGCGGCTCGTAGCCGTTGTTTCTGTCATCCAAATCTCATATCCAAGGCCGAGGTCAATACTAAATAATTGACCAGTTATAATTACTTACTCAAGATCCCGACGACTCGGACTCAGGCCGCAGCGACGCGGCTTATCGCAGCGGAATGTTCCTGTTCGCCATAACATCCGTCGCCCACACATTGCTAGTACTGTGAGTCTTTGGTCATTGTCTTATCGAAGCTGAGATATTATTTAATACTCTATACAAGGTTATTTACTTGCGACTTATTAACTGAATCATTTACTGTAATTATCATTGTAAGACCTTGTTCTATCCGCAACCTGTTTTCTGTCATTTATGGTCAAACAATATAATTATGCCAACAGTTCCTAAATCAGAAGGAAGTAAATTGAAACTTGATATCCCAATTTTAGAGCAATCTCAAAGTGATACAGAAAAATCACCTAAGTCTCCTAGTCCCAGGGTCACAAGGGCTGCTACTGCACGTAGCGCAATGGCCGAATTAGACTTAAACACTTTGTTTAAATTCGTCAAATCATTTGACGGCAGCCGGGAAACTGTCAACTCATTTATAATAAATTGTAATAACGCTTATGACCTTGCATCAGAATCACAAAGACCAATTCTTTTTAAATACATTCTCAGCCAGTTAGGTGGAAAAGCGGAAATTGCCTGCTCCATAAAAGAGTTTGCGTCATGGGAACAACTCAGAGACTTTTTAAAGGCACAATTTAGTGAGCGAAAACATTATGCTCACTTACTTACCGATCTTCAGGAGAGCAAGCAAAGCCCGCAAGATAGTGTTAGCCAATTCTCGCTCCGCGTGGAGACCTGCCTCTCACAACTGTTAACTGAAGTATCCTTATCTAATACTAAGGTAAAAGAATTACCTGGTCGTTCTGCAGCTATGGAGGATTTAGCTCTCCATCATTTTATTATGGGGTTACATCCCCGTATATCCAACATTGTGAGGTGTAGATCTCCCAAAACATTAAACGAAGCTATTAACTTCGCAATTTCCGAAGAACGCATTCAACAAAGCCTGTATAAGCGTCCACAGGTTGAACAAAAGTTCGTGAATAATAACAAACCAAAACCAGGGCCTTCAAAACCAAACTCTTACACACAATCCACTACGTCAAATCCAAATAAAACCGACGCATTGTTTTGCCGGTATTGTAAAACTGCTGGTCACGAAATAAAAGATTGTAAAAAACGCGAATTCTATAATAACAAATTTCAATTCAAACCGAATAATAATCGGAATAATAATAATAAAATCAGTCATATCCGCGAAACACCCGATGATGAACTCACAGATGATTTCTCACTACCCTATGTCCATGGCTCCAACGATTTAAACGAAATGGAGTCTCGCGAGGGTGCCGCACGAGACGAAGCATAACTGTCGGCACCCAACAACAAAAACCAATATTATCAAGGACTAACCGACAGGGTAACCAGCCCCAAACTGACAGTTCTAATCCTTATTATTATCCAAGGAAGGTCAACCGACAGGGTAACCAGCCCCGAACTGACGACCTTAACCTACACTCATCAAGGACTAACCGACAGGGTAACCAGCCCCAAACTGACAGTCCTAATCCTTATTCTCATCCAAGGAAGGTCAACCGACAGGGTAACCAGCCCCGAACTGACGACCTTAACCTGCACTCATCAAGGACTAACCGACAGGGTAACCAGCCCCAAACTGACAGTCCTAATCCTTATTCTCATCTAAGGAAGGTCAACCGACTGGGTAACCAGCCCCGAACCGACGACCTCAACCTAGATTCATCAAGGATCAATCGACAGGGTAACCAGCCCCAAATTGACGATCCTATCATTAACATATCTCAGGTCAAACGAGAGGGTAACCAGCCTCGAATCGATAGATACGGAACTAAAAATCTAGAAGTTTCGCCAGTATCTAACGAGACCAGTACTAAGATATACGAAGTCAATCTAGACACATCCAAGAGGTATCTACCACATGTATTTTTAAAGTCACAAGTATCAGATACCCCTTTATCCTTATTAGTCGATTCAGGCTCCGTCATATGCCTATTAAAATTATCCAGTATCAAGAAAAATCAACAACTGGTGAAAGAACCAATTAAGCTTAAGGGCATTGACCGCGGTGACGAGCCTACCCCAACCGAAGGTCATTTTCAATTAAAATTAAAATTAAATGAGAATAAAGTCATACCATTTAAGTTTCATGTCATTAAAGACATAAGTTTGCCCTATGACGGTATTATAGGATCAGATTTCTTGACCTTTTTCGGCTGTAAAATCGATTATACAACCGATATCCTTAAAATGGGAGAATCCAAAGTTAAACTATACTTTCACGATCCTTTCTATATTATCCCGCCACGTACTGAAACTGTTATTGAGTGTTCAGTACAAGATACCGATCTGAAAGAAGGTATCATTATGGATCAACACTTATCAAAATGTGTCCTAATATCTAATTGTATTGTAAAGATCAAGGATAATCATCGTGTTAATTTAACGATAGCCAATACCTCAGGGTCGTTTATAAAAATTGACCCCAATATAAAATTTGCAATCAAGCCCTTACATGCTGCCATTCAGGTCAGCATGAACACTCAAGAAACATCAAATCGAACCATACAAGTTTTAAATTCATTACGAACTGATCATCTAAATCGAGAAGAGTCTGAAGCTCTCACAGAACTTTGTTCTCAATATTCTGATATTTTTTACCTGCCAGATGATCAGCTTACCCACACTACAGCCCTTAATCATCAAATCAAAACAAGTAGCGACATCCCTATCCATACAAAGTCATACCGATTCCCGGAATGTCATAAGAAAGAAGTCGAGACTCAAATTGGTAAAATGCTGAGTCAAAATATTATAGAGCCGTCATCCTCACCCTGGAGCTCGCCGATTTGGATAGTTCCCAAAAAGGCAGACTCTCAAGGGCAACGAAAATGGAGAGTAGTAATCGATTATAGGAAATTAAATGACGTTACTATCGGTGAAACATATCCTATACCACAAATATCCGAGATCCTTGATCAATTGGGTAGTAGTAAATATTTCACGACATTGGACCTCACATCCGGCTTCCATCAAATTCTAATCTCTCCTAATGATGCACCCAAAACTGCATTTTCCGTACCTCAAGGTCACTTCCAATTTACACGTATGCCGTTTGGTTTGAAAAATGCACCTTCCACGTTTCAAAAACTAATGAATAATTGCCTTACTGGCCTACAAGGTACAAGATGTTTTGTGTACTTAGATGACATCGTGATTTACTCATACGACCTAAATTCACACGTTGATAACCTGAAAGCCGTATTCGACAGACTCCGTAAATTCAATTTAAAGTTACAGCCAGAAAAGTGCGAATTTCTTCGTAAAGAAGTCGCATACTTAGGACACATCATTAACGAAAATGGTGTCCAACCAAATCCCGAAAAGGTTCGTGTGGTGACAGAGTATCCAGTCCCTCAATCGCCGAAAGACATAAAGTCTTTCTTAGGTTTAGTATCATATTATAGAAGGTTTATACCCGACTTTGCCAAGTTGGCTAAACCTTTGACTTCCTTACTAAAAAAGGACGTTACCTTCGAGTGGCAGAATGAGCATCAACTTGCTTTTGAATCCTTAAAGTCCAAACTCATTTCCGCCCCAATACTCGCATATCCAGATTTCACGCAACCTTTCCTTCTAACGTGTGACGCCTCAAATTACGCGATATCCGCAATCTTATCCCAGGGGCCGGTAGGACAAGACCGTCCTATTGCATATGCATCCCGCACGCTTAATAAAGCAGAGTGCAATTATAGCGTCACGGAAAAAGAATGCCTCGCCATTATTTTTGGCACCAAAACATTCAGACCGTATCTCTACGGACATCGATTTAAAATCCTTACAGACCACAAACCTCTACAATGGCTGTTTAATTGTAAAGATCCTGGATCTAGACTTGTCCGTTGGCGTTTAAAGTTAGAGGAATTTGAGTACGATATTCAGTATAAAAAGGGAAAGGTTAACGCTAACGCTGACGCCTTATCTCGTTTTCCAGTAAATCCTGTCCAACAAACGGGTCCTGTAACTTCTGACCCTCTTGGTGAAGAATCCACCGAAGAGTTAGATAGAGACTTAATGGATTTACTAATAGACCCACCTTCGTTCAATCCTGACGCAGATATCCAGACTGAAGACCTCTTGCCGTTACCTGATATAAACTTACCTTCTAACGTCCCAGACACCCTCAGAGAAGAAATCGAGAATGACGCAATCACATTACCGGATCCTGTATTGGATGAATCAACAGTTTCCAATCCTCAACATGTTCTTAGTCCCAGACCGTCAACAAGCTCAAGTCCAAATGCCCCTGTTGATGATTATCCTACGTTCCTGAAATGTATGGCTAATAAAGATAAATTATTTAACACAGAAATTATAGAACACAATGAAAGCCTTTTAAAATGTCCTGCAAAAGTAATTCTAGTTCCCACGTCTATTGATTTGGACGAATCTAATCCGTATATCCAAGATATATTGACTGACCTCGAAATTAGCACTAGAATACATAACTCCGAGAAAGAACTTTTCTCGTCCCTGAAAACAGAAATTAATAATAAAACATATTACCTGTTGTTTACCAAAGTCCATCACTTTGACCAAGCCTCCTATCCGGAAATCTTTGAAACCCTGAAAAGAATAAGAAATGAATTAATAATATTTGGAAATACTAATGAAATTGGCATATCTGATTTTAAAAATCCGTTTGAAAAGCATTCATTCGTTAAAGTTTATAATATTCTTACTTACCTTTTCCACGGCACGCAAATCAAGGTCAATGTATATCATAACAACATTATATATCCTGTACCAATCGAAATTAAAAAGATCCTGCATGACAACCATGACATTCCCATAGCAGGTCACTTAGGCTCATCACGAATGTATAACAGAATAAAACAAACGTATTATTGGAAAGGTATGC
Source organism: Mesoligia furuncula (assembly GCA_916614155.1). Lineage (NCBI taxonomy): Eukaryota > Metazoa > Arthropoda > Insecta > Lepidoptera > Noctuidae > Mesoligia > Mesoligia furuncula. Next base: position 28,304,478 of record OU744809.1, read on the forward strand.
GTAATGATATAGAATCATACGTAAAACAATGTAAGTCGTGTCAAGAAAATAAAGCACTTAGGAAAATTAATCGCGCTCCGATGCAAATTACCAGCACTTCGACTGAACCGTGTCAACGAATTGCTCTGGACATCGTAGGTCCGCTCCCCGAAGCAGGTCCTGCGAAATTAAAATTTATATTAACAATCCAGGATGACCTTACCAAATTCTCTTCCGCATACCCTATTCGTAGTACTACAGCAGAAGAAACAAGTGAATGTCTGCTCCACTATATATCTATATTTGGCATCCCCAAAATGACGAGTTGCTCTCATTTAGACCACATATTGACAGTTTGGTTACAAGAGTGCGCAGGTTAATTTATGTTTTTAAAAAATTGCGAACAATTGCAGATAAAAAACTAGTGTCACAAGTTTACTTGGCCCTAGGTCAATCTGTAATACAGTACTGTATTACTTCATGGGGTGGAGCACCTAAAACTTACTTACTGCCTCTTGAAAGAGCACAGAGAGCAATTTTAAAAGTAGCTAACTTCCATCCCTTTCTCTATCCTACAGATCTGCTATACAAATCCTGTAACGTGCTGACTGTTCGCCAGCTTTTCATAACGCACTTGGTATTAAAACAGCACACCATGCTCTTCTTTAACACTGAAAGTACTAATAAGAGACGGAATGATATTGTATGTGAGTCAAATGCATCCTCTAAATATGTCTTTGTAAACAGATTTTATACATTTTTAGGCCCATTTCTATACAATAAATTAAATAGGAAATTAAGTATCTATAAATTAAATAATTACGACTGCAAAAAGGTTATTCTGCAATTTTTACTTAGCATATCATACAGTGAGACAGAAGATTTACTCGTAGTCTGTAAATAGAACATGCTAGTCTTTTAAGTTAATATTAGTTTTTAATTAGTTTTCTCATTTGTTATTTATATATTTTAAATTTCTAAGCACCTTTTCTAGCCTGAAACACAGGTCCTACCTAGTTCAGGCAAATGAGCAACTGTGTTCTTTATAATTTTTAAGATAAATTATTGTAAATCTGCACCATTTTTATAAATAAACGATATTATTATTATTATTATTATTATTAATGATTCTCACCGACCAGGGCACCAACTTCACATCGGATCTATTTAAGAAAACATGTGAATTCCTTAAAATAAAAAATCTGTGGTCTTCACCCTATCATCCACAAACCCAAGGGGCCCTGGAACGAAGCCATTCAACTCTTAAAGAATACCTCAAGTCCTATATTAACGAAGAACAATCAAATTGGCCTCGTTACGTATACACAGCCATGCTTGCTTATAATACTGCCGTTCATTCCACAACTCATTTTACACCGTATGAGCTAATGTTCGGTAGTAAACCATTCATCCCTAATTCTATTTATGATGAATCCCAAGGAGCTACTTACCCCGAGTATGTCCGTATGCTACAGAACCGACTAAAATATTCACGTGAAAAAGCATTAGACTTCATGAGGAAATCCAAGGAATCCTCAAAGTCTTATTACGATAACCGTACTCGCTCAGTTAGCTATAAAATCGGTGAATTCGTGTATCTCAAAAATCATTTGAGATTACGTAAGGCTCTCTCCCCTCTCTGGAAAGGTCCTTATAAAATAGTAAAAGTTAATAGTAATAATACACTTACCCTGCTTATTAATCGGCGTCATGTCACCCATCATTTTGATGAGGTAAAGCCAGCTGATGTTGGAAGTAACCTGTAGTATCTTAGATAGTTATAAGTCTAAACTTAAGTATTAATACATAAGTAGGTATGGTTATCATATAAGTACTCATATATTCGTTTAACGTAATTTGCAGAACTCCGAGTCAGGCTCGAAGCCAGCAGGACTACTATGTCCAGCAGATAAGATCAAGTCCTGGCCTCTATTTCGATTACCTCGGCACATTGAAAATCACCAGTGGACAGTTGAACCTCTTGATGCCTCTAGATATTTCACACATCGGCCCGCATATTGAAAATATAAACTCCGCTCTTAATACTACTAGACACCTATGTAAAAGAATTGGTCTGATGGAGGATGGTTGTAATAACATAATAAAACCCTTAAATGCCCGCTACAGTGACATGTACAAAGAGTTTTTGTCTATTTCACATTTGTTAGAAAAACGGTCAAAACGTGCCTGGGTAGGAGGACTAGGTACTTTGATTAAACAAATATTTGGTAATTTAGATGAAAACGATGGCCTCAGGTTTAATGACGCTATAAATGTACTACAAAACAACGAGAAGAAGTTGGTTTCATTAATGAAGGAAAATATTTTACTAACCACATCGACAATTTCATCGTTTAATGACTCCATTAATAAAATAAAAATTAATGAAATTAACTTAAACGAAGCCATCGACAAACTCTCGAACAATTTAATGAATATAACTTTCAAAACCAATGAATTATTGCTACGATTAAAAATTGTTCATATACTTAATAATCTAGAAGTGTCAATTTTAACTATGTCATTCCAACTCGAAGACATAACAAACGCTGTCCTATTTAGTAATCAAAATATCCTACACCCATCGATGATTACGTCACAACAATTGTTCCGGGAGCTTGCCAAAAACTATCAATACTTACCTAATGACCTGAAACTACCTGTTAATTTAGACTTAAGTTCTATTCATTTAATCTTGAATGTATCTAGAGTAATTAGTTATTATGCTAGTAATAAGATATTTTTCGTGTTACAAATACCTTTAGTATCCATCAAAGAATATGTATTATTTCATAATATTGCTTTGCCTACCCCTCACAACTTGAGTAAACCTAATACCTTTAGTTTAATTTTACCCAGTTCTAAATACATTGCGATGACCAAAGATAAAACCCAGTACAGCACTTTAAACGATTTGGAAAACTGCAAAATCATCACCGCAGGAAAATATGTGTGTGACATAACAAACGTTTATGCATCAGATATCAGACCTATTTGTGAAAGTGAATATATGTCAAAAGTGATCAGTGAAACTCCAAAATATTGTGAAACTAAATTTATTTATGGTAACTTAGATATGTGGAAACCCATAGAAAATAATAAATGGATTTACATACAGTCAGTGTCTAATAGAGTTTCAATAGAATGCCGAACCTCAAAAATAGTAGAAATTAATGTTTTGGGTACCGGAATACTTACAATCCCTAAAAACTGCATAGGTTACTGTAAAGGTACCACTTTGATCCCAAAATATACCGCAATAAATATATCTACACCCATTACCTTTCTTGACTTTAACTTATTAAATGACACTTGCTGTAATGTAATGAGATTGAACCAATCGATCAATAATGTATCCCCTATTAAACTACTAAACACTGATCTAGATGATCTGAAATCTAATAAACATATATTTTTAAAACAATTAAGTAATCTAGATAATGTCCTTGACAATCAACCACACATTTTAAAATATGGGATGCATTATTCTATTATCACCATATTAATTACTGTCCTTATAGTATCATATGTATGTTTTAAAGTTTATAAGTGTATACGACCCGACAGCAGAACCCCAGTTAAAGTATCTTTCTCATCAAAACCAGAATCGATTTGTAGAATCAATACAGAAAATAGTAATTCCGACAATGAGGAATCCTCCCTTCCAGCTATTAGAACTAGAGTTTAGAATACTTGATGGCTTTGATTTTACATATAGAATAATTACATAACTTCGAAGTAACCCCGAAGTTATTTCTTAAAGGGGGAGGTGTTATACCCTAAATCTGTAGGGGATAATGCTAGATCAGCGCCTCGTCGGCGCTGCCAGCTTTTATCTACTTCTCGGTTAGAGACATGATCTTTTTTCAGCAGTTGACACTCAACCTCCGTAACAGACGGTTCTGCCCAAGGGTCTCGCGTGCTATCCTAAAATAATATAATATCCTAAAATTACATGTATTATCCTAAACTGTAATAACCTAAAATATACTTATTGTCCTAAAGTAAATAAATTCCTTTTTTTAAAAAGACGAACCGTTGGAGACCTATAACAGTGCGTGGTGTACAGCACAGTTAGACAAGGAAAGCAGAAACAAATAGCATTGGTTGCCGCAAAAACAAAGGTAGCTCCAATCCAAAAACAACAAACACTCCCCAGACTTGAGTTATGCGGCGCTCAGCTGTTAGCTCAACTGGTGAAGAAAATAAAACATTGCCTAAATAAACCTAACATTAAAGTAACAGCATGGACGGACTCAATGATCGTGCTTGGCTGGCTAAAAGGCGATGTCTCGCGATGGAAGGCCTACGTCGGACACAGAGTTCAGGAGATAACATCTGTAGTGCCCGCCGAGAGTTGGAAGCACGTAAGATCGGAGCAAAACCCGGCCGACTGCGCGTCACGTGGGTTACTACCATCTCAGTTACACAACTTCCCTCCGTGGTTTGATGGACCCGAATGGCTTAGCAGGGAAAACATCCCTGAAACATGTGGCACGTTTAAGACGCCAGAAGTAGAAGTCAAAAAGGTGCATGCAGTTACGTCAAGGACTACCGAAAACAAAAACATGAACATTGTAACAAAACTCCTTAATGAGAACAGCTGTATTACGACGATAATACGCATCGTAGCTTGGGTGTCGCGTTTCATAACAAACACGTCACAAAATAATCGTCACAGGGAAGTCTTGACCATGAATCATACAAAGATGAATGACCCACCTACGTCAAAACAATGTAATTTAACACTCGCTGATATTCGACGCGCTACTAACATAATTATAAAACATGTACAACATGAACATTATGGACAAGAAATTCAAGATTTAAAAACAAAAGGAAAGGTTAGAAACAATAGAACACTTCCGAAACTTTGCCCTTATCTAGATGAGAATAACATATTACGCGTCGGAGGGAGACTACAGAATTCAAACTTACCTGAAGAAACAAAACACCCTGTGATTATACCAAAAAACAGCAAGCTGGCATACCTTCTCATTGCCCGTGCGCATGTTACAACACTACACGGTGGAGCGAGATTAACTATGGCTACATTGAGACAAAAATATTGGATAACAGGAGGAAACCACACAGTTAAAAAATACCTGCAAGACTGTGTAAAATGCTGTCGCTTCAAACCATCGAAACAATACCAATTGATGGCTGACTTACCCAGTGAAAGGATCACACAAGCACCACCTTTCTATCACACGGGGGTGGACTTCACGGGGTTCGTTAGCGTTAAACTAAACAAGGGCCGAGGCGTCAGAACGAGTAAAGGATATGTCGTGGTATTTGTATGTATGGCAACAAAGGCGGTGCATTTAGAACTCGCATCAGATTTATCAACACAAACATTTATACTGGCTCTCAACCGCATGATTGGGAGACGAGGCTGTCCGAAACATATTTATTCCGACAACGGAACAAACTTTGTTGGAGCCGAAAGGGAATTAGCTAAACAACTGCATATATCACAAACATTCAACAACGACACTTTGTCGAGAAGGAGCATCGAAATGGGAATAGAGTGGCATGTTAACGCTCCAAGCTGGCCGACTGCGGGAGGACTTTGGGAAGCTGCAGTCAAGTCCATGAAATACCACCTAAAGCGTGTTCTAGGAGAGCAAAAGTTGACATATGAAGAGTTTTTAACACTGCTTACCCAAATCGAAGCCTGCATGAACTCTAGACCACTTTGCCCTTTAACTGAGGACGTGGAAGACATTGATTACCTTACTCCAGCACATTTTTTAATTGGCCGACCAGTAACATTCCTACCAACTGAAAATCTCGAAGAGAAAAACATCAACATTCGACATAGATGGCAGTTATTAAACAAAATGAAACAAGGGTTTTGGACCAAGTGGTCGTCAGAATACCTGCAACAACTTCAAGCTCGTAGTAAATGGCTAAACAAAACAGATAATTTATCAGTTGGGGATATTGTCTTAATCAAGGAAGACAACCTTCCTCCTGCGAAATGGGCACTTGGCAGAATACAGGAAGTTCATCCGGGGAGGGACAATCTGGTCAGAGTAGTGACTATGAAAACAAAAACAGGGCTACTAACAAGACCAATAACAAAATTAGTTAAACTCCCAATACCACAATCTCAAATAAATAAACCTGACACCACCACCTCAAATTTAACAACCTGCAAGGAAAAACAAAACTCAACAATAAATAACACTAACAGAAAACAACGATACAAATCAAGGAAAATAAGTTCCAGCCTGCTGTGTACACTCATAACATTAATAACATTATTTCAGCCCACAAAGCAAAGTAGTGACGCCATAAGTGTCACACCGTTCGATCCAAATAGAGCAGTATATTTTGACAAAATCGGCAATTTACAAAGCGTACATGATGACTGGAAGATTGTGACCTACTACAATATGACCTCTTACTGGCAAGGCATGGAAAACATACATCGAGTTGTAAAACACCTGGAAGAAAGGTGTGAGCAATTTGCATATCAAACGATGTGCAAAACTATTATGACGGAATTCAAACAGGAACTCAACGAACTTGATCATAACAATTACATGTTGGAAACACATCATGGGCAGACAAGAGGGCGCGTTACTCGAGGTCTGGTCAACGGAATAGGTTACCTTGCAAACAGCGTGTTCGGCGTGCTAGATGAAAGGTTCGCAATACAATATAAAAAAGACATAGAAACATTGCAAAGCAACAGAGACCATTTACTGAACCTGATAAAAGGGCAAACATCAATCATTGAGGCGCATAATAACATTTTAAAAAGAAATGAAGAGGCGATGAACACCCAGTTCAACCTCTTAGATCAACATCTTAATGCTACAGAGAACTATTTACATAAACTAGGTAAGGCTGTAGAGCAAGAGGAAGCTTTGAATTACTTTAACATCATGGCCCTGACCAGTTCAACAATTCTATCTAAACTGCGCCACATCCAACAAATGCTTCTAGATACAGCCATTAACATCCATCATGGTCATGTGGACACAAGACTTTTACCACAGAGCCAGCTCTTTCAAGAGCTCAACGTTATTTCAGGACAATTGCCACAACAATTATCGATACCCGTTGACAATATTCAAACCCAATTAGCTGACATATACAAACTACTAGAGGTAAAGTCTAGATTGTATGAGAAATACTTTATCATCGAAATTACATTACCATTAACAGGGGACACTCAATTCACTGTCTATAAAACAGTTCCTATACCAATGATAACAAATAACAAACATTCACTTACAATGAAAACAAATTCAGAATATGTCGCAGTCAATATAAGAAAGGAGACTTATATGCAGCTCACAGACAGTGACTTGAAACATTGTATAAAAATTGAACCAACTACATATGTCTGTTCATTAAACAAACCAACACGTAACATGAGAAATCATCAAATTCCATGTGAAATTGGCGTAATAACAAACATTACATTATCAAAATGTGTCTACACATCCGAAACCTGCAACAATAAATGGACACCATTACAAAAACCTAACACCTGGCTCTATGTCTGCTGCACGGATTGCCAACTGCAAATCATCTGTGAAGGTCGTATGATTACCAAGGCAATACATTCGACGGGAATTTTAGAAGCCAAAGAAGGATGCATAATTAGAAACAACGAAGAAACATATTACACACAAGTTTACTACACAAACAACATATATGTCAACCCGGAAATACCTCTAATAGATATGGAAGACATCAACAACTTAACATCTGTCCAGCCGATTGATTTATCAAGTAGACAGCAAAATACCCAATTTGTAAGAAACGATTATGGAAAACTTCATAATTCGTTGAAAGAATTGGAAGATCAAACGAATCAGACAGAAATGTCAAAACACGATGTACACCAATACGTCGTTTCATACACTACGATGGGACTTCTGATCTTGTCAGTAGTCGTCGCGGGAGGTGCCTACGTGTACTGCAAACGCCGCGGAAAAGTCGCCGTCAGCGTCGCCGGCGCGTCCACCAGATTACCGCCACAGAAGCCACCAAGAGCTGCACCCACTGAAAACATCGAACTGACCACGATCAGAAATGCTACCTACGCGACACCTCATTCTTTTAACTTTAATTAACTAACTTATAATTAATTTCATTCACATTGGTTTTATGATTAGTATTTACATTAGTAAAATATTTGTTAATAAGTTATCTTAACTATAATTTTTGGCCCGCCAAGATGTACGGTCAGCAACCGCACATTGTACTTTGGCCTAGTTAAAAATACTGCAAATATTGTTAAATAATTAACGTAGTATCATCACGTACGCAAGTACGTCAGTCTTCGGTTTTATACCAGCTCGCGCAACATCTAGCATTTTATAACATTTTTATAACATTTTTATAACATTGTTTATAACATTTTTATTAAGTTTTTATCATACATTAGTTTAGTGCAATTTTCATTAAATCTTTCTCGAACATTAACATTTATTTTATTAACATTCAACATTAAATGTAAGGGCCTGCCCTTACAATATTTTCCCTAAGAACTTTTCCATAAGAAAGATGTATTAATAATTCGAATGATTATCATTCTGTAAAGACGAACCTGTTGTAGTCGCAAATCATATTTTGATCAAGATGCAACCTGACATTGACCTGAAAATTGCAAAAAACCTAAGAAAATTTTAATTTCGCGGTCTACCTGCGCATTCACCTTAAATTGTCCGTGGTCCCTTCCGAAACCAAACGGAAAAGACCCTGACTGGCGTTCTATTATTGCGGATTCTCACTGAACTAATGTATAATACAATGTGTGTGTAATACAAGGTATTATAGAGGTCAGTGGTCTAAACATTATTTTGTGTTTATTATATTCTTTATTTATTATATTATATTCTATAGGCTGTTTAGAGGTTTTGTCAGTGCCATAGAGTAATATATTTAAAATGAGAGTGCTTTTATTTACACCTGCGCGCGCATCGCTAGTGCTGGCTAGCACGGCGCGCGGAAAAACAAAACGCGCAAAAAAGCGAGCCATTTTCCAAACAAGTTAGGTAATATTTAACGATACAAGTCTGTTTTTTCCTCGCAAGTGTGTTGAAAAACGTCGTATGAAACGCGTGTGCATTGATCATTGGACTCTCGGCTTTCTTATTGCGCGAACCGCCTTGAGCATGATGATCAACATAGCACACATGTATCATAATGTACTATTTTGACACATACCATCGCTCACAACTCACAATAGTGTAACAGGTCACTAAACAAAACTACCTACAAACATATTATGTACATAGACAGCAGCCTTCATTCTTTGCTTCTCCTGTGCTGTCGAACAATTGTAATTTAGATTCTCCGATCGTTTCAGCGTTGGTTCTTAACTCTGAAGTTACATTTTTCTACATTAGTTCAGTAATTACGGAAAATTGCTAAACTTTGTTCAGTTGTTTGACATAACGGAGCGGTTTTGTAAAACAGTGGATTCAACAATCCATCAGATACAAGTACAGTAATCATGTCTAGGAGACAGAGAAACATCTGCAAACATGGCCAGCATAAGTGGCTCACCGCGCGCCGCCGCCGGCTGCAGGCCGTGGGCTCCCCGACAGATGAGCCAATACGCATCGCCTGCTTTCACGCAACGATCACTCAGTATTGATGACGTAGAGTTGCTCTTGCGCGGTCTACTTACTTTTCATGCAGATTGTGACATCTAGAGAAGCTGTAACTTTAACTGCGTATTCTTTGTCCTGTATGGATTCAACAAAATTAGCACTTTGCTCGATTTGTCATAGTTGTTGTTTTTCGAGCTGTAGGTAATGCAATCTCACAATTCACCCCTTATAGAAGTAATCATAATCTCCAAAATCTACTTTACAAAAATCTTAAATTAACTGACATACAACGCACAGCCAGCTCGCTCTAGGAGTATGAAGTGCACAATAGTTCCTTATACAAGAAACGTGAGAAATTCATCCCCATTCATTATTTTTGTATGGAAGTTCGTCATTTTTGCCGATGGGGAATCTATGGCTGATGTATTGAATAAATTACACCGTAATATTACTGTGGCTAAGACACCACAGAAAATGTTTATTCCGGAATTTATTAAAACCTGAGACTTTTTTTTTTGTTTCCGGGTTGGGAAATCTTCATGAATGTCCGCCGCCCTGGGGCAAGCGGCGGGGTCTGTCAGACTCTTACTCACTAAAAATCACCCCGGTGTTCCATCTCACACCTACGCGCGGGAACGTACGATCCTTCCGCAACCCCCGAATGGTGCCGGCGCGCCACTGCGGGCCTCATCGGGTCAGGGGGGGGAGTGAGTCAAAGTCAAATAATTTATTTCAAATAGGCACATTAAAGCCTTCTTTTTTTAAATAAGACATTTCAAAAATGTTCTCTACTAACTTTTTAGACCTTTGTATCCTTTGTATGCGTATGAAGTTTAATTAAAATCGGTTCATTCACTTCGAAAAACAAGGGCTTGTAAGTTTGTATGAAATGCCGTTCGGGTAAACGCTCTTAAGCAACCATGCTCTTATCTGAGACCCTTTTTTTTACGTGGAGAAATGCTCATGCATTCTGCACTACCACGGCGAGATGGTGCAGTTATGTGGGACTCTAACCCACTAAAACTCCACGGTGTCCTCCTGAGCCGCTTACGGCGGGAACACGGGCACGCGTTAGCACTCATCCGTGAACCCACCGCGGCTGTCCGTCACCGGACCCTCCTCTGGGGAGTACTCCCTATCACCGGCGCACCAGTACACATAGCACGCCGTGACGGACCAAGCCAGCACATGGGCGCCAGACGACCCCGTGTCTGGGCACCCTTGGTCCCCCTGCGACGGGTCAGGTCATTGGCCCCGCCACCTGCCAATTTTCGGCCGCAGAGGATGGGGAGACCCCGTCAAGGCCTCCCATAAGACATCGTGGCCCGCCTCAGTTGCGATGTCGCCCAAGCGGTACCGCAACCTACTTGTTGGCCGCTACGTCGTCGGCTTACAGACAAAAGCCCTGACAGGCAGCTCCTCCTCGGGTTCCTCTTCGCTTCAACGTGGGTGACCAAGCCACGGCTACTGAACCCCCCACCCCGCCTTGACAATGTGGGAGTCCACCGGAGGGGTTATCTGAGACCCTATGCCAACATTGCCAATCATAGAAATACACCCCTACATTTTGATCGTTTTAATCCTTAAAAGGGTCATTGTACTCATCATTATGAACAACTTTTACTATGGGACCAACCCTGAAATCGCGAAAAAAAAAATCAGCTGTTCCCTACATTTATGTGGGTCCCATAGTAAAAGTTGTTCATAATGATGAGTACGATGACCCTTTTAAGGATTAAAACGATCAAAATGTAAGGGTGTATAATTATATATATTACATGTTTCCAACCTAACCCAAATCCATAATCTACTAAACCACTGCGCCCTTCCTGCACGAGGAGACAACGCAGCACACGGGGGTGAGGATCCTCCATGATGAGGCCCCGTGCATCTTGTAACGAGAGCCGTGTTGCCACAACTAGCGCGATTACTGGCATTATGGCTGGGACCGCGCCGCCGCCGTGCCATATGCGTCGCATCCGGCACGGAACGTGACCGCGTTCACACGAACTGGAGGCGGGACCGCGGGACTGGATGAATTAACATACCACTATGAAGAATCTGGCCCTGACTTGCTGAGGCACAACTACGGTAAAAACAGATGTTCTAAATCCTAACTTCTAATACATAGGTCTTTTAGCAGTCAATAAAAGTGTTGTGAAACACTATGAAGTGTTTAACAATTAATTAAGCAATCACCTTTTAGACAAAATGGACCAAATTATCAGGCATTATACATTAACTTGGATTTTAAATGTGGCTATAGACGACCGAGGTTGGGCTGGGCACAAGCTACTCTTCCCATTAATATGGGAGGCTTCGTGTCCGCAAAATTTCTAGTGCTAGTTTACCGGCCTTCATATCCTCCTCCTATTTAATACAATGTAACGTACAAACAAACATAAATCAAGGTGTACTAGGAGACAATGAATTTGCATGAATGACATGTTATCATAAAAAACGCTCAATTATTTACTGACCTAATGAGGGCTAATTACCGGCCACTAACGAGCTGAGGTCACATGTGTAAACACTACGTTAGGTAGACACGCCCCATGAGCTAGATCTTTTTTATTACATTGTCAACATTTCTAGGTATGTAAATACTCTTTAACTACATTAATCTTCTCCCCTAGTAACTGCGATGATTAGATTTTGGTCGGCTTAGAAGACAAATGAGGAATTAGGTAAGGAGTATGTACGCGCGGAATGCGTATGCCAGTATAGAACCCGCGCCTTGTAATGGAAGCGTTGGTCGCGAGAATAACTTGTTGCTGTCATAGTTAAACAGGCGCACCATCAACATGAAGGCAGTCCTACCAATACAAAGTAAAAAAAAAACTACTTGTAAACAAGTACAAGCTTACAATGTAAAAAAAACATACTAGCAAAGTATGTGATCATGATCAGCGCCTCCCACCTGATGACACACATTAGGCTGCACTCTTCATTAGGGCCGCCCTCACTACTTAGCGGTCGGCTATATGTGCGCGCGCGCGTGGACAGCCACCAGTTTGAATCAGAAGTCATCAAGTCATGATGCAGGAGGTGGTGCGAGCGCTGGTGCTGCTGGCCGTGGCGGGCGCGCTGGCCGACGTCAACGTCATGAAGGACGTCACCCTCGGCTTCGGGCAGGCGCTCGACAAGTGTCGACAAGAGGTGACCAGCATACATTGTTTACTCATTCTCATTACTGATGACGAACAAAGTGAAATTCCACAACAACTGCTTGTTTCCATAGAACGATAGGTCCATTTCTAATGGAACCGAAGCCTTTTAGATGACCCAATCTTTGATCTGTGATTACGGAAGCATCAGTCTACAAAGAATTAGCTCCATTGAAACATTATGAATATCTAAGTACCTAGGTAGTAGTTGCATTCAATGACCTGTAGGTATACACTGGATGTACGTCATAACTAATCGATCACCCTTCCTTACTGAGCGCAACCTCCTTGCTTCCACCAGAGTGACTTGACCGAGGAGAAGATGGAGGAGTTCTTCCACTTCTGGCGCGACGACTTCAAGTTCGAGCACCGCGAGCTGGGCTGCGCCATCCAGTGCATGAGCCGCCACTTCAACCTGCTCACCGACTCCAGCCGCATGCACCACGACAACACCGAGCAGTTCATACAGTCCTTCCCCAATGGCAAGTCTAACCTTATGTTACCTTTGTCGAATTCTCAAATCTTTCAAATTATTTACCTGGAAAGAAGAGCCGACAGTATACACTCTCTAGCTACATCTCTTAGAGCGCGTCCTCACCAAAAGCGATCGTCGCGCCAGTACGCGGTCGATCTTGGTTAGGACACGGGGTTATGCTTTAGTGAATTATCCTCAGAAGAAATAATAAATGAATGTTTTCCTCGAATAGTCCTATTCGTCCCAGACAGCGTCATATCTTCAGTTTGTAATGTGTGTTTACGTGTGTGCAGGCGAGGTGTTGGCACGGCAGATGGTGTCGATGATCCACTCGTGCGAGAAACAGTTCGACCACGAGGAGGACCACTGCTGGCGTATCCTGCACGTGGCCGAGTGCTTCAAGCACGCGTGCGTGGCGCACGGCGTGGCGCCCTCTATGGAGATGATGATGACGGAGTTCATCATGGAGGCGGAGGCGCGGTGAGCCTCGCGGAGCATCTGTGCTGCTGCGCTCACATGCAACTTGCTCATAGTGCTGTTATGGTTTAAGGGTAGATTGACGTGTTGTAAGCATCAAACTTAAGACTGTTTTTCAAATTGATGGACGAAGGCTAATAAAGAAAATGCAAATGTAAAATATACAAAAGAAGTTGAGGGTCAGTGAAATGTTTGTTTGTCAAACTGAAAGTAGTGATTAGTATCTAAAAAGCAAACAATGTCAGAATGCCACAACGTGCCATGTGGGGACGTTGTAAGGTTAGTGAGAAATGATGAGCAAGAAGCAAAGTTACCGCAGTCGCAGTACCTACACGATGTGGAAAGTTTTATTGTTCTAACAATTATTACCTAATACTACGTAGAAGTGACACTTGTTAATAACATGAATGACGTCGCACATTTATTGTTAACTTATTTATTGCAGACCACAGTCACAGTATAAAGATCATACAGTATTGTAACTCGGCCGTAACCTTGAAATAAATGCCTACAGCCGCGCGGTACGTAAACATGCGATAGGGCTACCCGCCTCCAGCATTTTAATTACATTTGCCTACTTTGTGTTTCCATTTAGTTTTGTTATTGTATTTTGCTGTGTGTACATAAATAAATAAATAAATATACTTCTTTTATATAAACAAATAAAATACTATGTGAATTTAATAGGAAGTGTTTAATAAAAATGCGTGTTGTTTTTTGATTGGTAGATTTAATTAAAAAACCATGTACCTACCCAAAAAACCATGGTATTTATGTTTTAACAAATCTTATAAATTTGCGACCGAAAAATATTACCGCCTATAACTACCTATTTCACTCGTGTATAACAACACTTTCCTTTACTCTATTCACTTTATTTATTAATCCAGACATCTTTTTTTTCGGGAGATAAAAGGAAATACTTATCCATTAAAAAGACACATTATGTACCTACCTACTAGTAAGTAAAATTATTTTATAGTCTTACCTTTCAGAGTTTCCAGGTAATCTAAAAAAAGTTATCTCTGGATGCGTTATTGACGAATTCATGCAACCAAAAACAGCACAATATTGCCTACTCGTCATATTAAATATGTACTTGAACTTATTTTTAGTGATCGCGCGGTTATTGTTAAAAAAAACAACACACCGTCCGTTCGTCACTGCGGCACAGTCGCAACTGTCTGCATGCCGAGCGCATGCCGAGGTCGAGGCGCGTAGGTATAGCTCGCGTTTCGTCCGTTTGTATGAAGTCGAAATACTGTCTATGATCTTTATACTGTGCCACAGTGTCCGGGGAATAACTCGAGTTGTCACTTGTACGTAAATGTTCATATTTTATTTAGTTCATTTAATTTTATATTGTTTTATTAATTATACCTAAACGGATAGACAATGACGACTTCTGCTTGAAAATGGTGTAACGATTATTATGAAGTAATACTTCAATTTTAAAGTGATTAAGAGGTACCTTATTATAAATGACAAAAAAACAATGGTTCAGGGATTAAACTATTAAAGTTACGTGCGTAAACTTTTGATTTATTTTGATTTCAAATCATATTAGTTAAGTTTTGTCTAGTCTAGTAACGAACGAATTAATTATGTACTTAATTATTTCATTTATCTTCAATTTTGCCGCATTTTTTATTACTCTTTTGTGCCGAAACGAATTTGGTAAGTAAGAAGCACGCTTCTCTTGCAGCTCTCTTGCAGCAAGCACTGAATCCTATAATATATTATTATCATCATTACACGGCACTGTGCAGTTAAACACGGAACGGTTTATCAGTACTGTGCCAAATAAACTTACTTTCTTATGTCTGGAATAGGATGACTCATGATCTAGCATCACCGAGTAGTACGGTGGCGACCGACGGCATCATGGAGCAGATCTACTACGGGCACAACACTCCGGGGCACCGGGCAGGTGAACGCTTCGAGACGTGCAACACGGGGGACCCGTAGACCTAATCGATTCGGGTCGCCAAGGTTTTTTTTTTGCGTGTGCCTGTTTTAACTGCTGCTCTATGGAAGGCCTCAATCAAACTACGGTTTCTGAATCAAGAATTTGAAGTTAAGACTTACCGAAGTCTACTTTTAACTGGTAAGTAGTGAATAATTTCAAAAATGCCATTAGTTGGGGATGTAGCTCAGTGGTAGAGCGTTCGCTTTGCATGTGAAAGGCCCCGGGTTCGATCCCCGGCATCTCCAAATTTTGCTGCCCTAAAAAAAATATTATGAAATAGTCCATTATATGAAAATCTAAAATATTATGAAAATCCACAAGAGATATTTTCTAATTATAAAAAAATAATAAACAAATCCCTTAATTTCATCTACCAAAAACAGAGGTTTGACCCCGACGTGATTTGAACACGCAACCTTCTGATCTGGAGTCAGACGCGCTACCGTTGCGCCACGGAGTCATTACCACCTGTGGCGAAATTACAGTTATGTTCTAATAAAAAAAAATGGTCCCTTAAGATGACGTTTTGCAAAATAAGAATACTATTCACATAATTAAGGCTTAGTTGCACATTTGCACAAAGTAGCAGAAAATAATGTAGAATGCGTCAAATCTCATTAAGTACTTTCCTGTAAAAACAGCTCTAAATCACCCGTATATACTAAGTTCAGTTTACCAAATTAATGTCAAAATCATTAAAAAGTGATGATTAATAATATTGAACGAACACAAATACCTACTACTAGTGCCACCTAGCGGTGAGTGGCCGAACGGGAATCGTGAACAAGTTATTCAGCAGTCATTTCATTACGCAAACTACGCTTTATTATCACACTAGCAGCGCCTCGCGGTTTCACCCGCATTAGTGTCGATCCCGTGAGAATTGGGATAAAAACTATCCTATGTCCTTTCCCGGGACTCAACTCAAACTATCTCTATACCAAATTTCATCTAAATCGGGTCAGGCGGTTTAAGCGTGACGAGGTAACAGACAGACACACTTTCACATTTATAATATTAGCATGGTTATAGTATGGATATTAAAGAACGGATTGTTATTTAGCTATGTAATAGGTTTATTTTGGTTGTCAATCAACTCAAAGGTTATTTATTTTCAATTTACCTACATTATATGGTACGTTATAATAATAATAATAATAACTTTATTTGCCAAAATGTAGGTGTACAAAATAGTATGATCTTATTATAAATGTGGCCCAATTACATTCTACCATTACATGTGGTGTGCAAATATTTAATTCTAGAATACATTAAATTATTAAAAATATCATAATAGTTATTCCTTCAGCTATGGACTTACAAAATGTCTGATTATATATTAAATTAATTGCAAATATTCAATTTCACAATACCTACATTAAATAATTAAAAATATCATAACATTACCTACATTAGTTACCTATAATATGATTGTTATAAAATGTCAGATTTTATGTAATAATTTGAAATGTTAATGTCCATGAATATTGTTATAATGTCAAAAAATTTAATGTCCATGAATATTGTTATAATGTCAAAAAATAATAATAATAGTAAATGTCAAAATAAAAACAAATATTAACCAAATTTATTGACATTACTTTCTTTCTTCGACATGTGACACAATAGTACATTATGATACATGTGTGCTATGTTGATCATTATGCTCGAGGCGGTATTATTCGCGCGAGCCGCAGGTGAGTGCGATAAGAAAGCCGAGAGTCTAATGATCAATGCACACGCGTTTCATACGACGTTTTTCAACACACTTGCGAGGGAAAAAACAGACTTGTATTGTTAAATATTAACTTCTTTGGAAAATGGCGCGCTAGTTTTGTTTTTCCGCGCGCCGTGCTAAGCAGCACTAGCGATGCGCGCGCAGTTGTAAATAAAAGCACCGACTCTCATTTTAAATATATTGGTCTATGGTACTAACAAAACCGATCCGCCCCGATCACACGAACCTGTTTGAGAATGAATTATGCTACACATCAAATCTTAATGAATGTGCGTTAATTAGGAGTGTTGGATAAACACCTTATAATATGTTCATATTTAGCGCACAAGTTTACTACTATTATTAATTTTCCTTGTATAAATTCAAGTCATACGATACTCGCCATTTTGATGACAGTGGTGGTCGAGGCTAAAAAACATAAAAATTGGAGATTTCGAACACCCTAACTTCACCACAGGGGCTGTGAATCATCGTCTCAATCAACATCATTTAATTATTTGACGAATTTATCCATAGTTTAAGGTAAATAAGTACTTAGTGGTAATGAAGTTTTTGGATATCTAATGTCGAAGTTTCGCGCCAATCGTGCGTGTTTACATTTTACTTTTCACAAATTTCACACACACAGTTAAATGTAAGATTTAAAATGTGACAAATATTATTGAAAATATTGTGAACAACACGAAAATGCCCAGGTCTTAACGTGATATTCAAACACAGGTCCAATAACACGTATTAATCATTACGACTAGGTACTCAATTTGTGTTCAAAATCGCCGACCATTATTGTTTTTTTTATTGCAATGATGTACGAAAGCGATTATTCCAAATGTTTTTTTTTTTTTAAATTTCGATTGATAATAATTATGACGAATGTAATCGATATTTGGAAATTAAATAAAATTAAGTATTTTAAGCAGTAAATACAATAAGCATTGTTTATAATAATGATTTATGCTTTTCTATTGTCATTTCAATCGTTTTTTGGACATTTCACTTAAACATAGTCAATAACAGGCCAGGCCATAGGTACCTCATTTATTGAATTTCGCGCCGAAATGTTTATATATTTGAATTTACTCGGAATGCGCTCGCTGTTTAGAATTATTTTAATTTTTTGAACAACTATTATTTATTGTGGTTTTTTTTTTTGATAATTTCTAATAGTTTCCTACAGAATTCCCAGTATATATTTATTAGATAGGCTTAGTAAAATTTTGTTTGAGAATGATGATAAATTAATTCCATAAATTGGGTATTCTGCAAACACTTTCAATACTTTTTGTTAGTTATAAGAGTTGTTATTCAGTTTCTAATTTTTTTTTTATTTCATTTATCGCGAATATCGATTAGGCTGTATGCAAGTTTTGATCGAAATAAGGAAATTGGGTGGACGGTCAACACCTTCTTATATACGTATCTATGGTCAGCACTAAAAAGTGTCACGTCGCAACACAATTTTTAGTAATTTATATCAAGATTTGATCGTTTTTTTTTATGTAGTTTATGTATGAAAAATGGTAAAAGGAAGAATGCAGACAGAATGACAATATCTTTATTTTTTCCTTTTGCATATTTGCAGTTTGACCGACCTCAACATATAAATAAATTATAGATTTTTTGTAAACGATATCGCAAAGACCATAAAATACACACACACAGAACTCTATTTCATCATAATTCCATACTGACTATTTAAAAAAAAAGTGAATTAATGAGATTAAAAAAGCGCGCTTCTCCGACTAGTAAATAGTTATCTGTGGAAATAAAGCACATGTGGATTAAAGTAAAGAAAAAGCACGCGTTTTTAATACACTGCATTATGGACCTAAAAGCGGTTCAATAAGAGCCACTTTACGAGCAAGTGTGTTGAAAATTCATTTACTGTGTAAAAACATTTTTCTTTGAGCCACTGAATCAGTTTTTTTTTAAACATTAGCAAAGGTAGTTCTTTAAAGGAGTTTGGTAATTTATTGTATACCTTAATAGCCATTATAAATGAATTTCTTTTATATAAATCGAGCTTGCATTGTGGCAAGCAGAGCCTATGCCTATCTCTAGAGGCAACATTCCTTTTGGTTATATCTGTATGCTTAATAAAGTTTTCAGGATGTTGTCGTACTAATAGGCACAATTCTTTAATATACATGCACGCTAAGGGTAAAATGTTGTACTTTTTAAATAGTGGCTTACAGCTATCCATGTACCCAGCTCCACAGATTGCACGCACACATTTTTTTTGTATCATAAACGCTTTATTGGCATCTACCGAATTACCCCACAACAAGAGCCCGTATGAGAGTACGGAGGAAACATATCCGTGATATGCACAAAGAGCCACTTCAGTTGAGACCGTGGCTCTTAATCTTCTTAGTGCATAGATAAATCTGTCCAGTTTGTCACAAACGTAATCGACATGCTTCTTCCAGTCACAATTCTGATCTAATTGTATGCCCAGAAATGGAGCACTTACTACTTGATCTATACAAGTGTTATTATATTTAATAGTCAGCGTTAATGGGTTTCTCCTGTATGTTTGAAATTGGATCATTTTCGTTTTCTCCATATTAATTTGTAGGTTATTGGAGTTCAACCAGTGTATTATATTTTTGATGGCTTCATTAATCTCATACTCGTAGGTGTCGACTCTTTCACACTTCACGACAAGGGTCGTGTCATCAGCAAATAAAATCATTGTGTGGCGCGTGATATTTGGGAGGTCATTAATATAAAGAAGGAATAAAAAAGGCCCCAATACACTGCCCTGCGGCACTCCGAAATTATTTTTCTGATAGTCGCTTCTATAAGACACCTTTTCGCCATTATGGATTCTGGAGACTTCCACACATTGTTGTCGGTTTTTTAAGTAGTTTCTTAACCAGTCGTTCGCTTTTCCTCTTATTCCGTATTTTTCTAACTTGTATAAGAGCAATTCGTGATCTACAAAATCGAACGCCTTGCTCATATCCAAGAGGATAGCCGATACTGGTAAGCCTTCACTTATCGCCTGGGTGACATTCTTCATCAAATTGAAACAAGCCAAAGACGTTGTACTGTTTTTCCTAAATCCAAATTGCTCGTCTTTAAGTATATGATGACTAATCGCAAAGTCTTGGAGCCTTCTCAGCATGATTTTTTCCAAGATTTTTGACATGATTGGTATCAGAGTCACTGGCCTATAGTTCTTCATGTCAGATGTATTACCTTTTTTAAATAGTGGCTTTACTATTGACTCTTTTAAAGTCTCTGGGAATGCACCTTCTTCAAAAGAAAAGTTTATTAAATAACTTAACGGTTGACAAATATATGAAGCGACTAATTTAAGTACCTTTGTTGTTATGTCATTCATTCCTACTGCACTTGTATTTTTAAGATTTTGTATTATTCTAAATACCTCCGAAGCATCAGTAGGTTTTAAAAATATTGTATAGTCATTATTACCATCGATAGTCTTGTTTATCTCGTCAACATTGTATTTAAAACTAGCTGTGCCCGCGACTTCGTCCGCGTGGAATAGTGACTTTTCGGGCAGCATATTTTAAATTACATATACCGTCTACAGACCGGGCATTTGCTGTCCGAACCCTCTGAGAACTCAGGCGAATTTCAGTGAAAGTCTCAGACTCTAGTGCTTGAGCTTCAGGATCGGCAGTGAGACGTATTTCTCATTCTTCCTGTGTTTCCTGAGACCGAACATTTGCTGTCCGAACCCTCTGAGAACTCAGACGAATTTCTCTATCAGTGAAAGTCTCAGACTCACGCGATAGTGTATGAGCTTCACGATCGGCAGTGAGACGTATTTCCCGTTCGTCCTGTGTCTCTTGGGATCGAGCATTTGTTGTCCGTACTCTCTGGGAGCTCAGGCGGGTTTCCCTGACAGCAAAAGTCTCAGACTCACGCGATAGCGCGTGAGCTTCGCGATCGACGATCGAGATAAACGTGCGTTTTGTTGTTCCCCGTTTTCCCTATTTCGAGTTGTCATCATTCGAGAACGATTTGAGCTCAGTCGAGATTGTCGCTGAGTCGAAGTTTCTGCAGCACGAAACCTAGCCTGGTGCAGAGAGCCTTTTGCCTCACGACCTTCCTCAGATTCCTGTGATCGAACTAATCTCATCCTTGTAGCATTTCTGCTACATTGGGAGAGGTTGGATCTTCTTCGAGGCATTCTTACAATAAAATAGTACTTACTACTTAACACACAGTTATTTAGTAAACACGTACTATCGTAAACAATTAAATTATAAATACTTACAGATTATTATACAGTCTGAAATTATCACAGTTTAAGTAATAAGTGTTAAGACGTGTAAACCAAACGTCATTATCATCATCATTTCAGCCGATAGACGTCCACTGCTGGACATAGGCCTCCCCCAATTTTGGGGGGGTTTGCCATAATCGCCACGCTTGGCAGGCGGGTTGGCGATCGCAGTATGGTATGGTGGTGGAATGCATAGAGAACGCTGCTGCCTATTCTCCGTTGAGACCCTTAGTCGCCTTTTACGACACCCACGGGAAGTAAGGGGTGGTGCTATTCTTCTACACAGACAAACGTACTAACTTTATAAAACAAAAGAATTGCTAGAAAAAATAATTACTAACCTAAGCTAATGAACTTATACTTAATAAAGTAAATCAAGAAAAGAAATGCCTAACCTATACCAAATACTTATAATATTTATATACAAACCCTAAATACAAATTATGATAAGTATACCGAAAATCAGGGAAAGAAATGCCTAACCAATAATAAATGCTTACAATATTTATTTACAAAACCCTAAATAAAAATTAAGATAAGTAAATACCCAAAAATCAAGGAAAGAACCGCCTAACCTATACCAAATACTTACAAAATTTTAAAGAAAATTAAGAAAAAGAACCTAACCTACAAACCCTAAAATATAAATAAATGAAATATGCAAACAGTCAGTATTCAAGTGAATCGCAAGAATCGAATCCAACTATTCGCCTATACTCTCCAGGATACGTGCGTTCGCTACGAATAACTGAATCCTTATGGCAGCGGCGCGTTTTCTTTTGAAATGGTCATCTCGCAGTTCAACCTGAGGGGTTGTCGACTGCTTAACCTGGCTTTCCTGTGGATGCCTCAACAAATTAAGGCCTCCAGCCAGGGCATAACACACAACTTAACTACACAATATAAACTTAAAAACTAAGCGACTACACGCTAAGGGCACCCCCTGTGGGGTACGGACCTCGGCTTAGGGCGTCGTTGGGAGAGGGCAGCAAGGGACAGGCTGGATCGGAATTATGGCAGCGGCGCGGCTCTCAGCGCGCTTTATACAAAGTGTAACGGAAAGGGGGTATCAACCCTGAAGGAGGTGAATGTGCTCATGAAACTGAACAAATTTCCCCAAAGAACATAGGTCGAAATATGGAAAAAATTTTGGACCTCCCATAGTAATAGTAAATCATTGATGTGCTATTACTATGGGAGGTCCAAATTTTTTTTTTCATCTTCATTCACCTCCTTCAGGGTTGATACCCCCTTTCCGTTACACCTTGTATATATAGCCACGAACGCGCAGGCGCGAGGCGTTTACGTACTCTGATAGAATACCTTAACAAATGTTCGCCGTGATTCTTTAAATTGACATAACTTTTTTATTTATGAACCGATTGACATGAAATAAACACTAAATGTTAAGTGAAGCTTACTACAATATATTAGTGAAAACCGCATCTAAATCGAATAAGCCGTTTCTGATATTAGCGTGCACAAACACAGCAGACAAACAGACAAACAGACAAACCGACAAACAGACAAACAGACAAAAAAAAATTTAATTACAATTTCGGGTTCGGCATCGATATAATAACAACCCCTGCTACTTTTTTTTAATATATTTCCATTGTACAGACACCACTTTTCTACAATTTTATTATATGTATAGATTAGACTTATTGGTCGATTGTATGTAGAATTGATTAAATATGTCACTTATTTCCTTAGGGTCTAGAATTGTCCGGTTATCTTTAGTTATTGCATCAATTTGCGTTTTAGCGTTTAAATCATCAATATTTTCATTAATCACCGCCCATGTGGCTTTACACTTATTTTTATTATTGGCAATATACTTCTTACTTTGTAGCTGTCTAGATTTGTATATACACTTTTTGAGAATGTCACTATATGATTTATATTTTTTGTTTAGTTTTTGTCTCTCAGTTTTATTGTATTGTTGACTAAGATAAAGAAGCCTTTTTTTTACGCACGATTTTTTTATGCCTTTTGTCAACCATTTGTGGTTTTCTTTATGCGATGACATCTTTTTTGAATATATTGGAAAGCACAAGTCAAAAAATAATTTAATAAGACCGTGAAATTCCTCAAACGCTTCCTGAAAACCATGTTTTTCATATACGCTTGAAAAAGTGAGAGATGATATGCAACTATAGAACTTTTCCATGTTTTCCTGACTTAAATCTCTGACCTCCTCATACCAAGTGCATATTTCGTACGTTTTAATAGTCTTCATCGAAAGCGTCTGTCCAGTTTCATGATCGGACAAGGCAAGATGATGCACCTCCGGATTAGCTTGCTTGACGTTGCTTGCTATCTGATCTAAGCACGACATCTGTCTTGTGGGCGTTTTAATATGCAATTCGATATTAAAATTTTTCAAAATGCTTTTCAGGCTTTCACAGCTCTTATTTGGCTTTAAGATGTCCAAGTTCCAATCCCCGCATAAAATAATTTTTTTATGCTTTCTCGTCAACCTTAATAGCAACTGTTCCAGATTACCGAGAAATATTTGAGGATTACTATTTGGAGTTCTATATAAACAAACAATAATAACAATAATTGACACAAACAATAATTGTCTGTGTGGTGCCGGACTTAAAGAATACCACCACCCCTTACTTCCCGTGGGTGTCGTAAAAGGCGACTAAGGATCGTACCGGAGACTGGGCAGCAGCGGTCTCTATGTATTCCACCACCATACCATACTGCGATCGCCAACCCGCCTGCCAAGCGTGGCGATTATGGCAAACCCTCCCAAAATTGGGGGAGGCCTATGTCCAGCAGTGGACGTCTATCGGCTGAAACGACGAAACAATAATAATATTATTTATTTCTACGCCACAACATTCAAAATTAAAATTACATGTCAAGTCGTTAATATTACTTAATTTTTTATATTTCATATTATTATTAAGCAGTATGCATACCCCTCCTCGTTTATTATCACGTGAGTATGACGCAACTAATTGGTACCCAGGAATTTTTAAAAGCTTCTCTGTACCTTTTTTAATAAAAGTTTCAGTCAGACACACTACGTTTATTTTTGGTCCTTGTTGCGATAGCTCGCGAATTGCAAATGTTAATTCTTCTGATTTGTTTATAGCGCCGGCAATATTCTGATGAAATATTCTAAAATTCAAATCCGAATTAGGGACGAAAACATTTCTGTGTTGGCATAGGTAACTTTTTGTCGGATTGCATAGTTAAACACGGTGTTATTTTTTTTAAATAATATGGAATGGTTCCCTTCTTGTGGGTGTCGGTGTTTAGTGCCTGCTTACTTAGAGAGGCAGTATTTTGACCATTATCGCTTGAATGCGTATTCTTATTACGTTGAAAGTAGAATGGGATAGTGCCTTTCTTAGGAGCAGTTGTGCATTTTGTTTTAGCCTTCGCTGTATTCATCAGTAACTTAATATTTTTAAAACATAAAAATGTCCTGTCATAATAATTCGAGTCAATGTTAAAGTTAATTTTTTTACATACCTCTGTCAAATAGTAGTCCTTCTTATACTGGTAATTACCTTTTATATTCACAAATGAACAATTTTTAAAGTTGCTACATAACATTTTTAAGTTGTTATTTAACAAACTACAATTCAAATATTTATTTTGCAAAACATTAAAAACAAGCACGTTAAGTTTTTGAAAGGATTTTAGCAACGATCCTAATTCTAATAGTATTTTATTGGGGTTGGTATCATTTTCCCCTACACATATAACTAGATAATTACCGTAAAATGCTGTAACTTTGCCTGGATTTTGACGTTTTTTGTTCGTATCTCTGAACCTATTTACTATTACGGCTTCTAAAGACTTGCAGATGGAAAACAGAACTTATGCCTTGCCAGGTAGAACCCAAATCTATTTAAATCATGCCGTCATTCAGAATTACAAGCACTCAAAGTCGTAGGCAAAGTTGTAGGTAAAAGACACAACTTTGCCTAGAAGGATATCTCAATAAATATATTGTTGATCTTTTTAGTATTTTTTTTCCGTGTACATGAGACACCGTGCTTGTCCCCAGCAGTTAGATTATTACCATGACGGTAATATATATTTTTTTACAGCTAATAGGCAATGTTGTAGCAGGTACCAGAAACTTTTCATACAAAAATGTCGTTGACTCTAGGGTTGTCCCAAAAAAATACGGATTATTTTCTTAAAGTTTTATTCACTTTGTAAAAAAATAACTTATGAGTAAAAATCACAAATGTATTGCTTTTTAGCAATGCTGGCTTTTACGATGTGGGCTTCTTCCTCAGTTGTCAACTCTGTAGGTTGACCAAATGGTTTGCTATGCATGTTTTTTGATTTATTAAAAATGGTCTGACGCGGGATCCCAAATTTCTTTTCCGCTTCCTATGACGAAATGATTTTTTTTCGTACGAGATCTGCAGCAACTTCTGATATTTCTACAGAGTAATCGGCTTAACTGTTCTACGAGCTCCTGGTTTTCTCCTGCTTCGTTGTGTATTATTCGGCATTTTTGCATATAACTGCAACAAAGTTAAGACTTACTTAAGTAAATACAAAATCATGCCTGTAATCACTGAAGGGTCAGGCAGAGATACACCTCTGCCTCACCCTTACAGGCGATTGAAAACATAACTGTCGAAATAAAAATAAGAATGTTCTATTGACATAAAAAAATGTAACATTTTCAATTGAAGCTCTAACTCCTAGGTGATACCTGTGTCTCACCCGATTTCGGAACATTAACAATCTATGCAATAAAATTAAAATATCGTAAAACGAAGGGAATTTAGTGCATGCAAGCTCTTGAGTCTCGATATAACCGGGTTCCAAGCTGTGAAAATTTCATGCAAATATGACATTTATATAGTAAAAATATATCAATATTAAAATCCGCCTAGTGACAACCCTAGACCCAGGCAAAGATGTGTCACTCAAGTTTCCAAAACAGTGCACAACATTGCCTACTAAGTTATTTTAATGAAATCGTGTCCTTTTGATAAAAATATCAAGCAATATGGAAAGTAGATAGTATGTTCTTACCCTGGGAAGTTATAGCTGCACGAAAACACCTTTTCTTTAGCTAAAACTTCAAAAGTTACACGACACTAAAAATTTACACCTACGCGCACCGGTGTTTGTCGGCCAACTGACAGAGTAACAATGAAGCTACCATTACAAAAAATGAAAAATCTGTTGCCCTAATAATGTAAAATCACTACCAAATGGTAGAAAATAGGAAAAAACTAAGCAAACGCGAAATATCGTAATTGAAACGAAATAGGCAAACTTGGGCTTAGTTGGCAAAGTTGCAGCGTTTTACGGTATCTTCCAAATCTTCCAGTTTGTAGATAGGCTTGAGAATCTCTTCTGTGGTGGCGTATGGTTTCGTATTGGAAGAAATATGATAATTCTTATACTTAGTATTGTTTCTAGATTGTATAAGTAGTGTAGCCAATCCTGTGAATTGTTGTCCTCCAAATATAATTAATTGTGAATTTGATTCGATTCTGTCGCATTTAGTCAGTACTTCATTATTGTTTATTAAATTCACTTCATGAAGATTTAGCAAAGCGCCATCTAGCTTGTTTTGGTCGTACTTCTTCAAATCTGTGTTACTCTCTTGGGGCGGCTCGCTCATCATCACTCGACTGTCGGCGCCATCTGTTGCACTTTCTTCGCACAATTTGCTCTCTAGATCGATTATACTCATATCAAGTTTCTTTTTGTTTATTAAATCTAGATTCTGTACCTTACTATTCCTTTTTTTAGAATTGGAGTATTTTGTGATGCTATTTATTGGTTCGCTACATAAGTTTTTTAATTGGGCTATGACGTTTACGCATGATGCACTTTAAAATGACTGATTTTACCTGAATCCTGCAAGAAAAGTTGGTGCCGTACTTAGTTCACAGGTTATAGGTAGGTCCTGTACCACGACATCCAGTTGTTGTGGTTTACCTCTCCTCCCTTACTTCCCGTGGGTGTCGTAAAAGGCGACTAAGGGTCTTACCGGAGAATGGGCAGCAGCGTTCTCTATTTATTCCACCATCATACCATACTGCGATCGCCAATCCGCCTGCCAAGCGTGGCGATTATGGCAAACCCCCCCCCAAAATTGGGGGAGGCCTATGTCCAGCAGTGGACGTCTATCGGCTGAAACGACGAACGACGACCTCTCCTCTCGTTTAATCTCGTAATATTAACATAATGAGGATCTTTAATAACATTTTAAGAAGTTTGTTTAACTTTCTACAATTTTCCACATTATTCCATTCTACGACTTCCATGACCACGAACATTACATATTCATATCGACGGTATTTTTTATTGTATTATTAGGTATATCGCTGTGGTTAAGGCCGCATTCAATGTAAATATTATATATTTGTAAAAATAATTCTTAGAATAGGTACTTATTCCACAAGCAAGTTAAGAAATAGAAAGTCCTTGGAGTTTTCCTTAAATAACAGCCGCACCGCGCACGGGTCGACAGATCAGCTTGCCAAGGTCGGCCCGTCTTTAGATAACGAGACCCGTCCGTGCCTCGCCCGGCTGTTATTTGTAGATCTTTGACAGTCGGCGCATGCGCGCAAAACTTTGACCACCAGATACCAGTCTTGACAAGGGATATCATGTTACCCAGTACCTAACTGGTTGTGGAGGTCAGATAGTAAGCAAGTACCTAGTGTACCTACTCCTACATAAATATTACAAAAGTCAACGTCGTGGATCCAGTTCACACCGACGCACAGTATGATAAATGCCCCAAAAAACGGACATCCCTTTTTTATTCTATTACCTAATCGAAAATATGAACTATTTTGAATGCGAGAGTAGAACTCCCGGATCTTAAGGCGATTAACACACGGCACCGCGCACCGCCGCGGTTGGCGGTGAAGCGGATCTCATGTCGCATTGATCTCTATCAAAGACATTTAATCTCTTTGATCTCTATTAAATCCGTCGATGCCTAACACACGTACACCGCCTGACCGCGCGTTCGAGCGGTGCTCTCACCGCCACCGCCCCTCCGCGCGGCCGGCCGCGCTGAGGGGCGGTGCATCACACACGGGGCGCCGCATAACCGCGCGAATCATCGTGTGTGCAGGATGTGTTGCAATTTAAAAATGGATTTTGATATTGAAAAGGTCAAATCCGCGTTAAATCCAACCGCGCGGACAGGCGCGTAAACCGCCTTACCGCGCGGGGTACCGCTATGAAATCCGCTTTACCGCCACCGCCCTCCGCGGCGGCGCGCGGTGCCGTGTGATAATCGCCTAAGTGTACTTTAAAACAGAGTTATAATTTTTATTAGATTTTTTTGTATATCCAGAAAAACGCAAAAATAAACGATGTGATGAAAATATTTGAACATTTGTTTTTGAAGTTTATTGACATTATATGCAAGGTATTATATAGGTGAAACAGAAAAGATTTCACTATAATAGAAAAATAAATATGCCTAATTTTATCTTTATTCCTTTTTATTTTTTTCCTCGGACATCTTTTGTCAGTAGCACCTAATATTTATCTTAAAATATTCTTTAGATCTGTACTATTAACTGTAAAAAGAATCAGATGCAAATCTATCAGGAAATCGAAGATATGATGATTCTATGGTTTTCAAATTTTTCTCTGATAATAGGGTTGTCACTCTCAGAACACAAAAAATACAATAAATACTTTCTGTTGAGACTATAACCTGATGAGGGTGGACCCCTTTCCTATACCACATTTACCCCTTCATCAAAAAAATATAAATTAAGTATGTAAATCTATAAAAAATATTTTTAAATGTAACGGTTTTATATTAAACGAACAAATATACACGTCAAACAAAATAAACTTTACAAAGTATACCTACAAACAGCCACTAAGGGCAATTTTTGAACTTCACAATATTATTTTACGCCAAGAAAACTTTATAAGCCATTAAATTTCCTATGGGTACCTCTATACCTACTGTTTATACTTAATGAGTAATACTTACTTCATTTTAAGAATTAAAAAATTAAAATATTTTTGCTTTCAGATTTTTGATTTGTGAAAACCCTAGCAACAAAAAATCTAAACTCGAAATATCCGAATTCCTTTGGGTTAAGCATCTGATATTTTACAGGCAGGTTATCATAACACTAAACAATAATGTGTGTGAAAATAAAATGCTACTACCATATAGAACCTGCGCAAAAAAATAATTTCAAAATTACAGAAAAAAAAAACGTAGCTTGCTTTATATAACATCTAAAAAATATTTTTTTGTTTCTAAAAATAGCAGATAATTGGCTTTATCACATACTATAATTAAAACATAAAAACGTTGCATACATAATAAGATAATACAATTCTATTGATTTCTATGGATAACCAGAATAAAATATTGAAAAAAATATAACTCTGGTTCTAAGCTGAATTGGATTCTGGGAGGTCTTCTCTAGCATTCAAAACAGTGTATACTATCGATTAGAAGAATAAAAAAGCGATGTCCGTTTTTCGAGGCATTTATCATACTGTGCGACGGCCGCACTCGCCGGCTGCCACTACAGGCACTAGTACAGCATACAAACATAGTGACCTGCATTTGAAAGATAGTATGTTCAGCACTAGAGCTAAGCATACGGCACTAGCCTGTGAATAGGTATAACCAATGTAGGTAGGCGCCCTAAATATTCCACAGGTATGATTGGAATGTTTAATTATCCTACCAGTGGCGAAAGCATCATAGAAAACGATTCCTACCAGATTCCCTTTGGAGGATTCATCAGATCAACAGCATTGTATTCTTTACATTCCTGAAATAATTTTAGAATGGTAGGTACATAGTATGTATAGATGGTGGTGATTCAGTAAAGGCAAGACTTTTTTTCTTTTTCAATTAATTTATTAATTTTTATTTTATTGATAACTAAATTAAAACCAGATTCGCTTCGGCTTCTCTCTTATCAAAATTTACACTTCGCCGCTTGTAATTTCCCAAATCCCCCGCAGAAACGAATCGTGAAATTATGAGCAAGCATTAGGTATTTCACAAATTCGTTTCTGCACAAGTTTAATTTCAATGAACACAATATAGTCGCACCCATCAGTGCCCCGTCATCACGTCACCCCGTGTGTATCGAATGCGACTCGTAGGTATAGGTATAAATACAAATACTTAGTTGTGCGCATTGCACTCTTGCACGCTTCAGGTAGGTACAAAGTGTATGTTATCGCTCGGTTTTCCTTATATATATTCCGAGGGAATACCCACATTCCCTCATTCTGAGGACGTATAAGTAAGGAGCGGGATCAGGGTGGGTTCAGTGCGCGGACACCGAGCGACCGACACTTTCTTATTGTTCGTCGAGACGATATTTAATTCCGCTAAAAAAATAATCAAATTAGCTACAACTAGACCAGTTACAAAGGTAAAGGACGTTAGTGTAACATGTTGCTGAAAGCGCTAGTTGTGGCGCTGGTGGCGGGCGCGGCGTGCGCGCAGCTGGACCAAGGCATCCTGGCGGCGCTGTATTACCCGCGCGCGCCCCTCACGCGCAGCACGGCACCCCCGCGCCTGCGCGGCGCACCCCCCGCGCTCCTGCGGTCCCGCCGCAGCTACTTCGACCGGGACGAGGCGCCGGCGGAGGGTAACGACGCCGCGTTGCGCCGCGTGCAGCACAAGATGGCCGACCCGCACTGGGCGCCCGACGTGCGCCCGCGCTCATCCTGGTCGTGAAGCGCTCGTAACCGGAACATACCGCACCCGCAAAGCCAAAGCTACATGAACTTTCCTGAACATTCAGTGGTCGGTGCGTTACCCAAAATTAGAATTATTAGGAATAATTAAGTGTGTGTTCTATGTACGCATGGGTATTATGTAATGTTAGTTCCTAAGTATGGTAACGTATTCATCACGTAATATGCATAAATATACGGCTGGTCGGCTGCTAAGAACCTGTTGGTGTGAAATCAGCCTGTCTTTGAACCAGCGCGCCGGCATTCTTGCAAGATGTGGCCTGCCGGCGCGCTCCGGCACCGTACCGCACCGAGTTAGTCGACACTCGACAGTAAGCTATGATTACAGCAAAGACTTTAAATCTCTTTGTAATAAAGATAATTTTATAATAAAAATCAGTTTTTAATACCTTTAGTATATCCTTTATCCTTTACCTTATTCATCCATACCTAGGTACTATACTAATATAATATCACCCATAGTCCATACAATACTAACATAGTCAGGTCAGGGCCTTAGGTACATACTTAGGTACATACTTATTGTTTTTTGAAGTGAAAACTTCTTTAGGCGCGTTGGGCATTTTTTGTTGAGATTGTTTAAAAATATAAAAAATAGTAGTTAAAACATTTAAAAATATAAAAAAATAGTAGTCCGCCGGTGTCGGGAGCAGGGTCCAAGCTACCGGTGGTTAGGGCTCCAGAGACAGGAACCTCCTCACAATGCGAGCCGTATCGAGGAGTACTGCCTCCTGAATAAGGCCCTTGATCTAACCGCCTAACGAGAGCCTCGATAGATGTTGATCGAGGCTTTCGGTCATCAGTCCATTGGCCGATACGATGATATGAATGATAGCCGAGCTCACATTCCACATGTCAACAACCTCGTGTGCTAAGTCGAGATATTTAATTTGTTTCTCTTTCTCAGCTTTCACGAGGTCCCCGTCATGTGGAATGGTAACATCGACAATCATTGTGCGGCGCGCTAATCGATCTATCACCACTATATCAGGCTTATTGGCAACAATAGTCCTGTCAGTAATGCTAGACCGATCCCAGTACAATGTGACATGGTCTTTATCAAGAACTGGGTCGGGCACATACTTGTAATACGGTACCTCAGAATCCACAACATTATATTTCAAAGCAAGTTGCTGGTGAATAATCCTAGTTACTTGGTTATGCCTGTGCAAGTACTCGCCGTTAGCCAGACGAGAACAACCAGAGATAATATGTCTGATAGACTCACCCGGACGGTGGCATGCCCGACACACGTCAACACCGCATTATATTGTAGTCTTTGACGTCAACCGTCCCGTCCTTCATAATATGTCTCTGGTAGTTATTCGTTAAGATAACTTCGTCCATAATTGCACAGACAAAACCTTCAGTTTCTCCGAAAAGTTCACCAAAACGTAGCCAGGATACGGACGCTAAGAAGTCTAAACCGGACTCATGAAGAGCCCGATAGAAGCGCCCTTCACGGGCGCTTCTATCGGGCTCTTCTCGCTCTTCTCTTCTCTCCTTGCTTTGCCATGCCTTCTTGCGGTCATCAGTAGAAAGTACTACAGGTTTGCACCAGTTCTCTTTAGCCATGGAGAGCGGGGTGAACCCCTTGTCCACTGCAACCACATCACGGTGCATACCCACTTCTGCTTTTAAAAAATATTCCTTGAAACTGCACACCTCGCGGTTGTGGTGGGTCTTCGCATTTAAAAAGCCTCGACCCCCGCACTTCGTGGGATATACAGTCTCATCACCGATGATCGTGGGTAATGCATCGGGTTTGCGGTCAGTAGTGTACGGACTCTTCTATCCAGGGCGTTGAGTTCGGTCTAGTGTAGTCTCTTAGAGGATTCAGGGCTAAGCAGAACCAAAGTGGACTCAAATTGTCGCCCTGAAATATTCCCCGTTTAATCCATACAGGCTCATCATTTCCCTGGATCTGACGACATCCTGGATAACGAAGGACCGTCTTCCATTGCCCCATACACGACTCAAGGAAAGTGCGTAGAGTTACATCTATCTTGTACAACTCCAGCACCCTCATGAGCCATGCCTGTGGCACCGAGTCGTAGGCCTACTTGTAATCTATCCAACATGTCGACAGATCCTTGCGGGATCGACGAACCTGTTGGCTAATGGCCATAGGAGTAGTTCCTTAGTACCGCGGGACCCAATCCTACATCCATTTTGAGAGGCAGACATAATCGAGTTACTCTTAATGTGCGTATTAATTTTCGGTCTCAAAATGAATGTAAGAAGTTTATAAACCGTCGACAAACACGTGATCGGTCTATAATTCTTGGGTTCCGCGGGACTACCTGATTTATGAAGCAGGTGGGTAACGCCTGTTGTTAGAAACTGCGGTAGCGACCCAGACTCTAAGGATGACTGGAACTGAGATGCCAGGCAAGTGTGTGAACTAATTAGCCATTTCAGCCAAAAGTTGTGCAGTCCGTCCGGTCCCGGTGATTTCCAATTCGGTAACAGACGGACCGCTCTGGCAACGTCTGATGGCGTAATTAGCATTGTTTCCATTTCTGGTACAGACTCACACACTCGCTCGACATCCTGCATCCAGCCAGCCTCAGTGTGACAGACGGGCACCGACCAGATGCTGTACCAGAATGCACTTGTGGCAACATCACCCGGGCGGCATACATATCTGTCACATTTTGTTTAGGTCGCTCTCAAGCTCTATACACCCACCTTTCATCGCTCTGGAACATGCGATTCTGCGTGTATCGATCCACCCGCCGTTTATACCGCCGAATTCGGCTCGCCCATGCACAAACTTTCTGCTTCAGGAAGTCGATGCGCTCTGTGACACGGGACATGCATTCTCGAGGGCTGATTCTAGTCCCCGAGAATGCCCGCCTTACAAAGCGCATAATCGTTACGAGTCCAAGAATAATAATAATAAGTCCTTCTTATTATTATTTCCTTTATTTCATTAAGTATATACTTACCTATAAATTATATTTTTAAATATTAGAATATAAAAAATATAAAAACATTTAAAAATATAAAAAATAGTAGCCCACCGGTATCGGGAACAGGGTATTATTATTATTATTATTATCGGAAGTGTTCTTTTTCCTCAGCTCTCAGGCTGGTTTTAGTTACATTTACGGGCCAATGCCAAGGAAATGCAGCGTGTGATGAATTTTATAATGAGAGTGTACTTTCGTCTAGCTGCATGAATTTCCTAACGATTCTGCATGTGTTTAGGATGGCTGCTTTCTTCAGATTGATGTAAAGGGATTCTTCTAGATCTATTAGTTTCAAGTTACGGAGGAGATGGTTGGGGATAACACCAGTCGTTGAGAGAACGACGGGAACAACATAAACTTTATCTTGTCTCCAAATTCTAATAACTTCTTCTTTAAGCTCAGCGTATTTGCTTATTTTTTCAGCGATTGTTTTTTGTAGGTTATGGGTATTGGGAACTGCAATGTCTATAAGGTAAGTTATTTTTCTTATTTTATCCTGTAGGGTTATGTCTGGTCTAATGTAATGGATGGTTCTATCTGTAAGTATGGCGCGATCGTAATACAGTTTATGTGTGTCATTTTCTAGGATAGTTTGTGGCGCGTACTTATAGTAGGGAGTGTTAGTGTTTTGTATGAGACCGTGTTTGAGTGCTAGTTTTTGATGGATGATGTTTGCAACGTGGTTGTGCCTGTGAGTGTAGTCTGTCTGTGTGAGGGTTATGCATGCTCCTGTTATGTGCTGTATTGTTTCTGATTGAATGTGGCATCTGCGGCATTTGTCGTTTGTGATAGTTGGGTCTTTAATGATAAATTTTCTATAGTTTTTGGTGTTGATGATTTGATCTTGTATAGCCATGATAAAGCCTTCTGTTTCGGGAAAAAGGTTTCCTATTTTAAGCCACTTGTTTGATGCTAATTTGTTAATGTGGGACTGCTCTAGCCTAGGTCATGAGGGTGCCGGCCGTGGAGTACTTTCTTCTTCCGTTCTTCATTTTTTGTTTCTGCGTTTTGTGTTTCTATCTGTTCATTTAAGTTAAGTGGAGTGTAGTTGAGATCGCTTATCACTATGGCTTTATGTATATTACTGGTGCGCGATTTTGTGTGAAAGAACGATTTTAGTCGACTGACTTGTTTCCTGTAAAGGTGCTGGATGTCGATTAGGCCCCTCCCTCCATTATGCCGTTTCTATGGCAGATTTAGGGTGTAAGTTGTTGTGTTTTGTAAGCGTTGTTCGTGTAGTGCGCTCTAATTTTTCTGTGTCTGTTTTGGTCCATTTTATAACTCCGAATGAGTACATTAATACGGGAATGGCAAAGGTGTTAAGGGTTTTAATGAGATGTTTACCTGAAAGTTGGGTCTTAAACACCGCGTTAAGTCTTCTCTTGTACTCTGTAGTTAGTATATTTTTGATTCTTACATGATCGAGTCCCTTTAATGAGATGTTTACCTGAAAGTTGGGTCTTAAACACCGCGTTAAGTCTTCTCTTGTACTCTGTAGTTAGTATATTTTAAATTCTTACATGATCGAGTCCCTTTAGCTGCGTGTACCATAAATATTTACACAAGTTAGACGGTTCCATCGCTGTTACAGTGTCCATGTCATTCATCGCATAGTCGCCGTGCCGCACCTTGCCTCTTATAATGTGAAGTGTTTTACATTTGTCTAAGCCAAATTGCATGTTAATATCCATATTAAACTCTGCTGTAATTTCTACCAATTTTTTCATATCTTTAATGTTTTGCCGTACAATTTAATGTCATCCATGTAAATTTTAATATGATGTGGTATTGTTTTTTCCTCCGTAGTGTATTTGAGGCAATATCCTGCCCTACAGGCCTGCAGTAAATGAGACAGAGGATTAAGGGCGAGACAGAACCACAGGGGGCTCAGAGAGTCACCTTGGTAGATACCTTTTTTGATATTAGATATTTGTCGTGTTGTGACATTACTGTGGTTGCTATTTGTTTCTAGAGTTGTTTTCCACTGTAGCATTATATGGCGCATGAAATTTATTATTTTTGGGTTTATTCTATAAATCTCTAATATTTGTTTTAACCAAGAATGAGGAACACTATCAAAAGCTTTTTTGTAATCAATATAGGTGCAATGAAGATTTCTGTTTATTGAGGTGGCGTGGAATCTATAATCAGCTGTTCTTTGCATTCCATGTGGCCCTGCCTGCATCCCTTCTGTTCTTCTGCAATTATGTTGTGATGTTCAATGTGAGAGCAAATTTTTTTTGTGATCGCTGCTGTTAGTATTTTATATATTGTGGGTAAGAATGTAATTGGTCTGTATTGGGAAGGCTGAGATGAGCTTTTAGTTTTAGGTAGCATGTAGGTAATTCCTGTTGTGATAAATTTGGGTGTGTTCTGCTGTCCTGATACGTATCTGTTAAATTTTTTGCTATAGATTTGTGTAATTAAGTTAATTCTTTGTAACAGAAATTATATATTTTGTCTACACCTGGTGATTTCCTGTTGTGTCTGTTATGTGTGTAATGTCGGACTCTGATACCTCTGCAAATTCCATTTCGTCAATAGCTTTCCATTTTGCCTCTTCTTCCGCTATCCAAGATGCTTTGTCGTTGTGTTGTACTTGTTCTTGCCAAATGCTAGACCAATATGCTTCTAATTGTTCTTTTGATGGTGCGTCTGTGTTGTTTTCTATTGTAGTGTCACTGTGTGTTTTCTGTATGTTTCTGTAAAATGCTTTTTCATACATTGCATATGTTGCATTATCATTTTTGCGCTGTTGTGCCTTCATATATCTCCTAAGCCTATGAACTTTAAGAGCTAGTTTTTGTTTTAATGTATCCAAAAACTCCTCAGGTTTCCTATTGTTACTTTCGTGTCTAGTGTGATTAGAATAATTGTTAAATATTGTTTCAACTCTCTTAACTACTTTATTTGATCTGATCCCGTTGATATAATGTGTGAGTCTACCATAGTCTGCTCTTAATTTTTCAATGTCTTTTTCTAGTCTCTGCTGCCATGCTGGTTTGACAATAGGATTTGTTCTTGTAGTTACTGTGTGGTCTGTGATTTTAAAGTTGAGTTCTTCCGATATAACTACCGCTGTGAAATATACAGGGTTATTGGTAAAACATTAACAACCTCTTAAGAGGTCATCGTACTCATCATTATGAACTACTTTTACTATGGGACCAAACCTGAAATCGCGAAAAAAAAACAGCTGTTCCCTACATTTATGTTTGTATAACCTGAAATCGCGAAAAAAAACAGCTGTTCCCTACATTTATGTTCGTATAACTCATCAAAATGTAGGGAACAGCTGATTTTTTTTTTCGCGATTTCAGGTTTGGTCCCGTAGTAAAAGTTGTTCATAATGATGAGTACGATGACCTCTTAAGAGGTTGTTAATGCTTTACCAATAACCCTGTATAAGTAAATGTATGTCTATAAGTTGTGTGTCATCAGATATAAATTGTACGAGTATATTTTCATTACATAAATTAACTAAACGGAATAGGTTACGAGTATATTTAAGTTTAGGTAGTTTTGGTCGAACTGTTGGATCCGTCCCAGAGTATTGTGTTATTGTTGTTCTTATTTTATCCTGTATTTCATGAATATAATAGGTATCTGTGGCTAAGTTTTGATCTGCGACTACTAAGGTCTCGATATCATTATCGAGCGTTAGGGTTAAGGATTCGGTCTGTGTAGATGTGTGTGCTGTTTGCGTGTAAGCTTGTGATTGATTGTATGTTAAAGATTGACTATTACGATGTAATTGAGTGAGCGATTGTGGTTGTTCTTGAAGAATATTTATGTATGTGTTTTGTGTTAGTATGATAGTGTTAGTGTCAGCATAATTTTCTGATTCTTGTTGTAATTGTATGCGTACTTCTTCTTTTAACTGATCTAATTCGACTTGTGACAAGAGTTTATTCCTAACTATACGGTTCTTCGTTGATCTGAAATCCGTTGTTCTGAAACTGAAATCTCAGGATATTGACGTGAAAAACATTCATGCAGTGGTTGTCTGTAGGTGGTCATGTCGGTCTCTAATTTAGTTATGTATAGATAAGTTCGAATGATGAATAGGTTAACTTCTTTGCTCCATCTCATGCGAACTCTTGTTTTCCCAGCCTTGGTGGACGCGGGTAAGAAGGTAGATACCTCCCGCGCAACATTCAAGGCCGGAGTAGGTGAAACTGTATTAAACTAGTTATGCCGGTGATGATGGTATGGATGAAGATGCTATTGATGGTGATGATATTCTTGAAGGTGTGTACGATACTGTACTTGGACTATATGGTTCTACAGGGGTGTCTGTCCTGTTTGTCAGTCTATCACCATCATCAATAACTTCGGCTGTAGCATCTTTGTCGGTGGGAGTCCGCCTGTTTCCCTCCATTTTTAAGTGGGTTTCCAGAGCCACCTTAGCCATGCTAGTAATTTCTCATTCGTGTGTCCGCCCCCCACGTGATTAGATGGTCAATCATGCATGACGTGTGGTTGTTTAGGGGGCTTATTATTATTATTTTTCCTCTTTTGATATTTCTCGGGACCCTGGGGTCCCGGACCTTTGGAACGTACGAGGGGCCGAAGCCAACTCGCAGAGGCCCGTTAGACGTTTTTAATGAAATAGGCACCAACCGACGATTATCCCTGTTCGCACTATGCAAGTGCACCCAAGGACAATTCCCGGTTGTTGTAGGACTATTGCAGGATATGGAAACAAAGATATTGGATTACGGGTTTGGGTGGTTAAAGTGAACTGGTTATGTTTTGTATAAATTACATAGATAAAATAGCAGGGGGTGACTTGCACACTCAATAATGGACCCCCGAAAACGGTCGCTAGCACGTAGCGACAATGGAGCAACATTGCCTGAGGTGCTTATGAGGAGTGGAGAGGTATTCCACGGCTATCAGGACAATCCCGGAAGTTCGGTCAAGATCCCTACCAGCATCTTACTGGAATACTTCCTTCCTCCGAGCACGTTTGCTCTTGCGAATCTACACTCAAGCCGGCCAACAAAGGCAAGAATGAGGTGGGAGATCTGTTCCCCATCATTGTTCACTCCAGCCGGCCAATAAAGGCAAGCCAGAGGTGAGGAACAAGACTTCTCCCGGGAGATAGGGTCCGTGGGGTCGCTACTGCCCAACAGCTCGCCACATGCTGCCTTGCGGGCTTCTGTATCTCGCTTGATCTGGCTCCTCACTCTAGACCTGTTCCGGCAAAGTAAACTCTTTCAGCACAGGCCTAGAGTCAGGAGCGCGCAAGCTTAGAAGGTGGGGCTTCCACCACGACGTCAACGTAGACATACGGCGGTGGTATTACAAGCGCACGCACACATGGCGCCGCGCGCACAGATGAGTTGAACTATCTGTAGATACTTTTATCGACAACACAGAAAAGCTAGAGAATTATAAGAATGTAGAATGCAAAAGCGTCCGACGGGAGCTTAAATATTTTTGCGCGGGATAAGGTTACTAAGATTTTGTTTTGACAGCCCCTAGCTACGACGTCGGCAGGAACAAGGAACCCATGGATCGCGGGGCCCTGGGCCACCCCGAGTGGCCAATGGAAAAGACGGAGGGGGCCTACCACCATCTCTGATCGTAATGTAAATTGCACTAGTAGGTAAATTCAACGCTGTCGCATACCACGGCTGCGGTTTCCGTAGTGAACATTGACCTCGACGCACACTTGGCAGGCAGAATAAGAACACAGAAAAGAATTTTAACACTATAATAAACACTATATACCTAAAGAGCCTATAAGGTAGATAGATACTCTGCACTGCACCGTATTCTGAAACGCTAAACGAGGTAATCTGGAATAACCCAAAAATATTTGCTCGGTTTTAGATGTACATACTTACCTAAAACATTAATGAATGCCAACTGGCGTCTGGGGTATTATACTTTATGATGTATTGATATGAATGACCCGAGATTTTAATAAAATAATCTTTAAAATGTCCACTCCGCACATCGCCTGAAACGTTGAGATGAGAGCAAGTTCAGTCAACCAATCACAGCAGATCACATGCATATGACAATTTGTTAGCTTTTTGTGTTGATGTGCATACTATGTTGACTAAGGGGCAAACATGACAAAATTAATAAGCTTATAAGCACGATCAGGAAGTTGAAGCAGCCAAATTGAGTCTAAGCTACGGTAAGTACCATAAACGCTTACACACGCAGGGCAATCTTAGACGAAATGTGAAGTGTCCAGCCAAGTGTCATGCCATTTTGTAGGTGCCATAAACACATCATTGCCCTGGCAATGACTAAGGCCCCCGAAGAGTATGCCAGTATGATGTGCCTTCTGCTCGTTTGTGTGTGGGGTGGCACGGCTCGCGGCCGGGTTTTCCGCGCGGCCCGCATGGCATGTACACGCACATATCATCCACATTTGAGTGTAGCGCAACGATTATGTGAGCGAGACCACACGTGGCTGTTCGGCTACCATGTGCTGTCAACACACGCTCTACCAAGTGACTGCTTCATTAACTCGAAACTACAGACGATGTTTTAACTAACCTGAATTAACATTAGGTTACTTATCGAAATATAAAAGCGACTTTCTCGTAGAGTGAGAGAGTTTCGTTAAGTTTGTGTTAAAATATGCTGTCTGCACAGCAACTCATAATTTCAACGAATCGAGGGATTCGTGAGTAGCGGTGGTAGCGGGCGGCGGGGGCTATTCCGCTGCGCACGAGGCGCTGGGCTTTCCCGTGCATTCCGTGACATACACTCGCGGTTGCAAATAGTTGCATCACTGCACGCCAACAAGGCAGCTTATTTGTTCGTTACATAACACCAGCCAGAACTGCCAGAACAATAACAAGCATAACAACCAAGTACATATTTCGGTCGCCCACTCGTCGGTCATGTTGTAGCTTCAATAAAGACAAACATATCAGCAGTGAGGCTATTACAAATTAGGTAATTATCCGTTACAAGGACTAATGACACTAGTTTTTATTTTGGAATCCCCCAAGTCGTCCACAGTGGTAGGAAAACACCGCACTAACGTCATCCGCTCAGATCACCTTGAGCTGTTTCTTAGTAGACACTGAACAATGAGCATTGGTCAGTCGATACACTACTCGTAGGTACAAGGTAGGTACACAACACTTGCGACTCGACCTGCTGTAGGTATGTACGTACCCGTACATACCTACAAAAATATCTTTACAACTGAATTACCTATGTAGACAGGTACTTGAACTTACCTACTTATACGAAACTGTTCTAACATCTCCATTCTGATAATCTTGGAAGAAATCTTGCTTAGAAGATCTATATAGGTAAGTAACTACAAGTAGGTTGGCGGTAGGTACTGACAATCTCACAGAGGGTACCTGGGTTGCCGAAGTACATGCCCTTTAAGTGACGACCACCGGGCGGTTTACAAGCACATGAGCTGCTGTCTCGTCGTCCTCCATACAGGCGTTGCACAGCGGGCTGTCTGTGATTCCTATGGCAAAGGGGTGTTTATTAAATGCGGTAAACGACCTGTGACCAGTAAAACTTGGTGTAACGGTACGCAGCAGTTGTTTAATTAGTCGGAGAACCTGTTTCGTAACGCGGCCATGAATTTTAGGGAGTGCTTAGTCTACCTTTTTTTTTGTTTCCGGGGTGAAAATCCTCATGAATATCATCAACCAT
The DNA here is from genome assembly GCA_916614155.1 of Mesoligia furuncula. Lineage (NCBI taxonomy): Eukaryota > Metazoa > Arthropoda > Insecta > Lepidoptera > Noctuidae > Mesoligia > Mesoligia furuncula. Next base: position 28,346,476 of record OU744809.1, read on the forward strand.
CATCATCAATCCTCATGAGACGACTGTTTCGCAGAAGGAAACCACCGCATCCCAGGACTCTTCGCTGCCGACCATCGACTCGACCACGGCTGGCAGCGACAGGTCACTGCCCACTTCTGAGATGAGGGCACGGCACGGCTCCTCCCAAGCGGCACACTCTGCCAGCGTATGCCACGCCGTGTCCTCCCGGCAGTCGACGGATGTGGGGGCCGAAATCCCACCGGCTGTTGAGCAGCAATCCCAGATACTACTAGATGTAGACTCTACACTTACAGCAATCCACGATGTGTGAGCCGGGCGGCGGCGCCGGCCGGGGGCCATGAAACACCATGGCCTCCGACTTGTTGAGGGCCACCTCCAGGCCTAGGCGACTTATGCGGCTCGCCACCTGAGAGACCACAGCCGTCGCCAGCAACGCTGCCTCCCTGTGCGAGCTCCCCCGAGTAGTGTTTAGCCTGTCTGCACTAACCTTGGCCCACCTATTCTCGGTCTATAGTCTGTGATGGTGGGATGATGTCCCTGGGTGCGTTTCCTTGCTAGAGTGCGTCAGTACCCGAAGGGGACTGGCGCGATGGGTTCGGAAATCAGGTTCCAATCCCTTTCTGGCAAGTTCGTCGGCTGCATCGTTACCTAGCACACAGCTATGTTCTTTGATCCGTTGAATAGGTATGTTATTGAAGCTAACTCTTTTTTTTTTAACCGACTTTAAAGAATTCAAAGAAACCAAAGACACCGACTTCCGAAATTAAAGTTATTTTTCACTATGTAGTGTTTTTTATCGGGATAATATTAATTGCACATCAAATAAATAAGGAATCACCTATCAATTTACTTCCATCATTATTGTATACTTTTTTCATATCAAATAAATTATTTCACTACAAATAAACTAATTGTATAACAGTTGCGAGACTATGCGAGACAAATAAATTCCTTTAGGTACAAAAATACGACAATCATATCATAAATACTGACTGAATAGCAAATTAACCAGCGTAGGTACAGTACCGCATCAATTTGTTACGACTCCACACACCACACCTCCCTGGAGTACTTAGGTACAATTAAATCTACATAAGCACGATAAAAACAGATTATTCTTCCGAAAGTATTGCACGCCTCATATCAAGTCATGGATAGTCTTAGCTTAGTTCATGGATGGTAGACTTCGTAAAAAGGCAACCAGAGCTTAGGATGCAAGAGCGAGCGAAGCGAGTTCGGGACCCATATTTTGAATTGAATATTTTGTTGAGCAATCAGTAATTTTGACTGGAATTCGGATTATTTTTAGATAGAAAAAGTTTTTTTTTTATTTACGTTTAAATACCCCTTTTTTATCCAATGCAAAATCAGGCAACGGAACACTAAACATAATATCTAGTTTGTAACACACAGTGTTCGTATAATTAAACTTCTGTGTATTCTCAAGATCTGTCGATTGTACGAAACCCAACTAAAAGCTACAACAGTCTCAATCAGATTAAATTAAGATGCTACGAGTATAAAGATTAAACTTTCCTGTTTCATCTGCAAGGCAGTGTAGACGGAAAGTACGGACTCGCCCACATATATACGAGACACGTATCGCAGGAAAATCAGTCGCACTGTCGCACCCGCGATCAATCCATCATGATACAAGTCGCCTGCCTCCTAATGCTGATGGCGCGCGCCCTCGCCGAGCCCACCAGTCAGCTCCGTAACACTGCGCTGCTGCGACCCGACCGCGCAGGGCTCGACTATGACGACCGGCCAGAGGACCTGCTCATCAGAACCCTGTGGAAGTTCAAAACAAATGCACCAGCTGAGCGCACTAACAGTGATCATGTCAGCAGAAAACAGTTCATTGTAAAGTTACTCTGCCGGAAGGGCGACAAGTGTGCGCACACGCAAGTGTACGAGTTTGACCTGATGCGAGTGGAGCCGAGCATGAGCGGGAAAGGAGTTTATTATTGACGCGGACCGGTTCAGTTGAAGTACACGGCGCGAGGCGCTTGCGGTCCAGCGAGCCGTCATAACTCCTGGGGGAACGTGTACGTGACTGTGCATGACTGGCGCGCGTCCCGTGGACATAGACAACGACATGCATGGAAACATACGCTAGGAGGACGCAGCAGCCGCTGTGACCAAAGAAAAAGTATTATCGTGCCAGTTTAGTTACTAAGAAGTGACTCTGTGTGTGGTGGTGTGTGTCTGTGGTAGTTGTTACAGGACGGCTCTACACAATAGTGCATTAGAGTAAGAAGTGCTATTCACGTTTGTTGATAATGAGATTCCCGTTATGTAGGTTCCGCGTCTTCTGCGGCTTGAAAGGGGAGGCTTATTCTTTACCGGTAAGCTCTCCGAGGAGATGTGTTCTGTGGCACTCGGATACTATTGTTTATTGAATTTTCTTTGCCCTTGTGAACTCACTGCAGGGCAGGCCCTTTCCAAATAGTTCGAAAGCTATCCTCGCATTGTGAACATGGCAAAACTTCTGAAATCCAAAAATTTGAGTAGGTACCTATGTTAATTATAAATCTTTATGTTAGTTAGGTACATTATGTAAGTAGAAGTACTTACATATAAATATTTTAGCAACATAACATAAGTAGGCACATACTGAAATACATTTGTGTTTGCCTACAACTCCTTGTTTTATTTTTTTAGTTTAGGTACTATTGTGATGATCTATGATATTCAGCTGCATCCGGTTAGACTGGAAGCCGACTCCAACATATTTGGGAAAAGGGTAGGCAGATTGATTTTTTATTCTAATCACAGCATCAACCACAGCATTCACAGCTATCTATACAAATCTCAATCACAGCATTCACAGCTATCCAGTTAACTAGGTAATTCTCAATACTCGACCTTGTTGGTTGGTCGAGGACCAACGAAAAAGATCGAGTGTTGTGGAGACCAAATAGCTAGTATAGGTTAGGTACAGTCAGCAACAAAAATCGATTAACACTTCGGTTTTTTTAATCTCAGTAATTAATTGAGGAAAATATTAACTCTTTAGTTTTTTTAGTAGTTAATGAGCAAAATATTTGTTCATAATTGCGTTGTACTTCTGCTGCAATTTTTAACAAATTCAAGTCAACATTTTGGTTTTGTACTGGATTGGTACCTATTTGTAAGGTCCTAACACTATTGCATGATATAAAAGAGTAGTATTTAAAAAACTGGGCAAGAGCGAGTCGGACTCGCGCACCGAGGGTTCCATAATATCCGGGTTTGTGCATAAGGTTTATGTTTATGAAATTAAATGTTTTTTTTTATTTTTTTATTTGAGTTTATTGAATGAAAGGTAAATTGCGGTTTACGATTTATGACGTATTAAAAAAAACTACTTACTAGATCTCGATCAAACCAATTTTCGGTGGAAGTTTACATGGTAGTGTAGTCAACAAAGGAGATAAGTACACAGGAGCGTCGGATATAATTGATGTTTACTAAGAAGCCGATGGGTGTTCTGAACTGAAATTTAATTTAATAAATGAGCTGTTTGCTTTCTATTAATAAAATTAAATTTTATTCGAGAACATCCATCGGTTTCTTAGTAAACTTCAACTATATCCGACGCTCCTGTATACTTATCTCCTTTGTTGACTGTACATCATATATTTTTTTTTGTTTTATCATTCTCTTATTTTAGAAGTTACAGGGGGGGACAAATTTTACCACTTTGGAAGTGTCTCTCGCGCAAACTATTCAGTTTAGAAAAAAATTATATTAGAAACCTCAATATCATTTTTGAAGACCTATCCATAGATACCCCCCACACGTATGGATTTGATGAAAAAAAAAATTTTGAGTTTCAGTTCTAAGTATGGGGTACCCCCAAAATTTATTGTTTTTTTTTTTCTATTTTTGTATGAAAATCTTAATGCGGTTCACAGAATACATCTACTTACGAAGTTTCAACAGTATAGTTCTTATAGTTTCGGAATAAAGTGGCTGTGACATACGGACGGACAGACAGACAGACATGGCGAATCTATAAGGGTTCCGTTTTTTGCCATTTGGCAACGGAACCATAAAAAGGGCCCGCTGGCTGGACGTTTGTTTAAATAACGAATATCTTCGGAAGTAACTCGCAGAAAGTCGAAATTTTGGATTTGTAAGGTACAGACTAGGGCTTTCAGTCTCGGTGCATTACTGAGTCCCGGGAAAAAAAACGAGACTCGATGTGGTCTCGAAATTCCCGGGAAAAACGAGACTTTTGAGACTATGTCAAAAATAGGTTTCTAACTTATAGTCTATGCAATTAGGCAGTCAAAACAAGATATTTTAATCAAGTACTTTATTAAACAAACATCATCATCGTCATCATTTCAGCCGAAAGACGTCCACTGCTGGACATAGGCGTCCTCCAAGCACCTCCACATCAACCGGTTCTATGCTTCTCGCATCCAACGGGTTCCTGCGGCCTTCACAAGGTCGTCGGACCACCTTGTAGGAGGCCTGCCAACGCTACGTCTTCCGGTACGCGGTCGACACTCCAGAACCTTTCGGCCCCATCGGCCATCTGTTCTGCGAGCAATGTGCCCTGCCCACTGCCACTTAAGTTTGGCAATTCTCCGGGCTATGTCGGTTACCTTGGTTCTCCTGCGGATCTCCTCATTCCTGAATCAATCACTCTTCATTGCCATTTGGGTGACTTTTAGCCTTCTTATAAGGCCCATTGTGAGCGACCACGTTTCAGTGCCACAAGTCATCACTGGCAATACGCTCTGGTTAAAGATTCGTCTTGAGACACTGCGGTATGTGGGACGAGAAGATATTGCGTAGCTTCCTGAACGCTGCCCAGCCGAGTCGGATTCGACGATTGACCTCTTTCTCGAAGTTAGACCTATCTATCTGGACAGTTTGTCCTAGGTAAACATACTCGTCCACGACTTCCGAGTGTAGCGTCTCCGATCTTTATGAGGGTGGGTGTTACATGAGCATTTGACATGACCTTCGTTTTGTCCATGTTCATTTTAGGACCCACTCTTTCGGAGGCTCTGCTGAGGTCATCCAGCATTGTACTGAGGTCCTCCATAGTCTCAGCCATAACTACGGTATCGTCGGCAAACCGAAGGTGAGTTATGTACTCGCCTTTGATGTTAATGCCAGCCCTTTTCTAGTCCAGAACCTTGAAGACATCCTCCAGTGCACCGGTGAACAGTTTCGGAGAGATAACGTCTCCCTGTCTCACACCTCGCTGCAGAAGGATAGGTTTCGAGGTCTGCTCCTGGATTCGGACAGACACTTCAGCACCTCGATGTACAGATAGTCAATCTGGCACCGTTGAAGAGACTGCAGCACAGCCCACGTCTCGATCGAATCAAAGGCTTTCTCGTAGTCCACAAACGCTAAGCAGAGAGGTAGGTTATACTCTTCGGTCTTCTCTATAACCTGTCGCAGCGTATGTATGTGGTCTACGGTGCTACAGCCTTTACGGAATCCGGCTTTTTCGGGAGGCTGGAAGTCGTCAAACCTGCGCGCGAGACGGTTCGTGATGACTCTCGAAAACAGCTTGTAAATTCTTAAGAAGGGCATTGTCGCCCTTCTTAAAGAAAAGTATCACCACACCTCAGTTCCGTGCCTTTGGTGTTTTGCAACAGCTTCTGAAGGGCCTTATGAACGGGTTTTCCGCCGGCCTTCAGGAGCTCGGCCGTAATTTCGTAATCGCCTTGTTGTTTTTGAGCTGCTTCAGAGCCATCGTAATCTCGTATAGGCTGACGTCCGGGATGCCTTCGGTATAGTGTCGGTCAATCTAGCTCTTGGGTCGTTTGCCAGATTCATAACGGGGTTACTTTTTGACATGTATAACTGTTCATCGAACCTCTCTATCTCTCTCAACAGCTCAGGTTTGGCGGATACGATCCTGCCATCATCAGTCTTCAGTTTCGTAAGCTGGCTATTCCCAATAGACAGATCTCTAGCAAAGACCTTGGAGCCTTTATTTCGCTCTATCGCGTCCTTAATACGGTAACGTCTGTACTCGTATTAAAGCGGCGAAGATCGCTTTTCAAGGACTTAAGAGATCCGTCTATTGAGTTGCCGGTAATTTAGCGCATCATCTGAAGACTGCAGGATCATCTCGCGCCTCTCCTTCATGAGCCGTAAAGTAGGATCAGAGAGCTTCTTTTTTGAATATTAAACAAACGCAAATTAAAAACTAAAAAATTATTTGTTGAAGTTTTTTTCATTTTTGTAGTGGGTACGGAAGAAACAAAAGGAGTTTAATGTGGTTTCAGACGGAGAGAACCTAATTTTATTACAAAAGAAACCCGCGTCTCAAGTCTCATAAGTCTCATTATTCCCGAGACCGAAAATGTTATTCTCGAGTCTCAAAAATACCAAAAAATCATCGAGACTCTCGAAATTTTCGAGACCGAGACTCCCGGGATGAAAGCCTTAGTACAGACACGCCAGCACATCAAGCTACTACTATCTGTCAAATTTTTTTAATAGATTTTCAACTTTATCACTAAAGCTGGATCAAAGTTTATTGGGAAAATTTGACAGTTTCGGGTAGCTTGATATGCTGGCGTCTGCGCATAATAGTATCAAGCAAGCTCCTAACACAATTGTACAACATAAAAGAGTTATATTTTAAAAACCGGCCAAGTGCGTGTCGGGCCACGCACAGTGTAGGGTTCCGTAGTAGCCCGTTATCACAATGTAGTACGATTCTGTTGTCCTTTATTCTAAATACAAAAACAAACAAAAAATGTTTTTCAATGCAAGTCTTTACCCGTAATAAACAAGCAACTACTTCATCTTAGTCACTTTAAAGGATTAATGCTAAGGATTTTGTATTTGGTACAAAATTATCCAACACCCAAGTTCAACGAATATTACTGCTAAACTAATAAAGTTATCTTAACCGCTATAGTTTTCCTTTAGAGTTCATGAAATGCACTATCATCGTAAATTTTTCCAAATTTTTCATGCCCTCAGTTTAGGTTTTAGAGGGGGGGGGGAGACGCCCTACTAGAACAAAAATTTGCACTTTAAAGTTTAATATTTCGTAAATGGAGCATTAAATCGAAAAATAATTTCAGCAACCCCCAAGTTATTTTAGAAGACCTTTTCAACGACACCCCACACGATGGGGTAGACGACGAAAAAAAATTCATCCCCACTTCACATGTCTAAAAAAAATATTTTCCAAAATTTTATTTTACCACTTTGTCGGCGTAATTGATATACGCACTCCTACAAAATTACAGCTTTCTAGTACTAACGGTCTCTTAGCAAAACCTCGGACAGACAGACGGACATGACGAAACTATAAGGGTTCCTTGTAGGAACTACGGAACCCTAAAAAGGGCCCGCTGGCTGGGTGTTTGTTTAAATTACGAATATCTTCTAAAGTATTGCTCACAGAAAGTCGAAATTTAGGATCCCGCTCACAACGGGCCCGCTAGCTAGACACTTCATAAAAACGTCATTCAGTCTAAAAGTATCGACCAGTCCTCGACATCGTCCCGACAGTGGACCCAGTAAAACCGTTCTCGTATCTTCAGTAGAGTCCGTTTTACTCCCAGATGACCTCCTGAACAACCATTATGGTGCCCTTTACGGCATATAATTAAAATTATTCATTTTAATTTTATGCCGTAAAGGGCAATTTTAGAAGATATTTAAAAAGCGGGGGTAGAGCGGCCGGCGATGGCGCCGGGGCGGTATGAAGTTCGCCGGGTCAGCTAGTGATATTATAAAGATGCGCTACGTTCATACCACAAAGTAGACAGCAACGGGCTGTATGGTCGATGGTAGACAGTCTACTTTGTGTTCATACTGAGCGACGTTCTGTATTGTTGCGTTGTTATTACAAAGTACTAACTGCGATAGATAATACGGAACGTATGACATAGAAAGGGATAGCTATTTATTACTAAGACTTCGCTGTCTATCCGTCTGTCCGTCCGTCTGTCTGTCACCAGGCTGTATCTCAAGAACCGCGATAGCTAGACAGTTGAAATTTTCACAAATTATGTACTTATTTCTGTTGCCGCTAACAACAAATACTAAAAACAAAATAAAATAAATATTTAAAAGAGGGCTCCCATACAACAAACGCGATTTTTTTGCCCTTTTTTGCTCGCTATCAAAAATGGCAACAGGTAGGCACTTGAAATATTCACAAAATACTCAGTTGTATTTTTAACCGACTTCAAAAAAGGAGGAGGTTCTCAATTCGAAAGTATAATTGCCGGCACGTAACTTGGCAAGAGTTTTTGTAGTGGGGGAAGTTTGCGCACGCACAATTTCATACATTTTTATATGCGCGAACTTCCCCCACTACGAAATTCTCTTGCCAAGTTACGTGCCGGTAACTATATGTCTTATTTTTTTTTTTTGTGTTTCTTACGCGATTACTCCGCCAATTGTGGACCGATTTTCAAAATTCTTTTTTTGTTTGAAAGGGTATTCTCTCGAGGTGGTCCCATTATCGTCAAGTTGGAATTTGATTACAGGATCCCATGGAAATCGAGGGAAACCCTCAAATTTTATAGGCAAAGCTATAACGATTTGGGTATTTTTTTAAATAACTTGAGCAGTTGCTCTCGGAAATCATCATTTGGTAAAGTGGAGCTGATGAAGAAGACCACAAATGGCCATTGGCACTACTCAATGACAAATATTTCACGGGTTGCGATTCCATTACTTTAATATTGTTGCTAAGCAATTTATGCTCGTCACAATGCGTATGGTGAGTGGTTGTTGAGGAGTTCTCCTGGTTCTTACACTCCTCAACAATTAACGTCCCAACATCGGGAAAAGCAATATTTTGTTACAAGTGATGAGAAGTTGACATTAGGCTATTGTAACTTGGATAAATTACAAACGGACCCACTAAAAAGTGAAAAATAAAAACTTTTTACAAAATCCGTCTGATATAGACATAAATCTACATCGTTGGCTTTCTCTAACAGCCAACACAAATGTGTATTACTGATCGATCTGTTCTCTATTTTGTTACCTAACTTTTTTATCCATAATCTAAAGTGCCATAATTTTTTTTTGAATCATCATTTGTCCGAATGATAGCTTGCCCGAAGTTAGTGTCACATTATATCAAATGCCATAAAATTGAAATCCCTAAATACAATATGCCCATATATTTGCCATAAATATACAATAATAATAATAAATAACAAAAACAAATAATGTTTGTCAATAATATACAAAAGACCTAAAACCGTTTTCAATAAAAGTTACAAGTCATAAATTCATATTACCTAATGTTTATTTATCCTAATAATGGTTTTAATACAATTTTTTATTATATGCATGCAATAATGCAAGTAAGCATGCAGCAAGCATGCAAGCAAGCATGCAAGCAAGCATGCAGCATGCAAGCAAGCATGCAGCATGCAAGCGAGCATGCAACATGCAGCAGGCATGGTTTCTGTCACGGCTCCGGCACTGCGGGTCTCCGGCAGTCCCACGCGCTTACGCGATTCTAAATTACACTCTAGGGGTAGGGCAGACAAGACTGCGTAGAGTCGGATTTACAGCGATTCGTTTCTGTCACTAAAACCAAATTTTTAGCGGGGAAACGCTCCGACAAAAAAAAAGAATTGTCCTTACGCAAAATATTAAATCTACTGCCTAAAATACTAACTTTCCGACTACTTCCGAAAAAAAATGACGAAACGACGGAATGAGATACTGAAATCTTCGAAAAATAAACATGACTGATTATTGCTATATTACTTTTCTACCAGCTTACATTACGTTTTACTGAAAACTATGAGTCTCTAATCAATTAACATATCCCTAGGTAAAGGTATTTGTATTCTCATACGCTCGCTCTTACATTCTACGTTTTCGCGGGGCTCCCATCTCTATATAAAGGGTTTAAAGTAACCTAACCAAACCGAATCTCGCGGTGCCCTTCGTTCGCTCTTGCAACCTATGTCTACCTGAGCCCCGCCCTATTTCTGTGTAAAGGGTTTAAAGTAACCTAACCCAACCGAACCTCGGGGTGCCCTTCGCTCACTCTTGCATCCTATGTCAACGTGAGCCCCGCGCCATTCCTGTGGAAAGGGTTTAAAGTAACCTAGTAAGTAAAGATTATTAAGTAAAACAAAATTTCGAATTTTTGAACATTATGGTGACTGAAGTTTATAGCAAACGTGATAGGGATAATGATTTTCGGACAAAAAATTTTAGGAGAAGAAAGGGAGTACCGCATGAAACTTTGTATAGAGGATAGTGGAGAGTAGGTACTTTGAAGAGATTTAATAAAAACAACCGACTTAACACAAAAAAAACACTACAAAGTGAAAAATAACTTTAATTTCGTTTCGTTCGTTTTTTGACACCGACTTTCGAAATTAAAGTAATTTTTCACTTTGTAATGTTTTTTGGAAGTCGGTTGTTTTTTTTGTAAAAATGTTTTAATTTACACTTTTTAGTTGTACCTACCTACCCCACACAAATTCATATACTTAACACTACTTTTTTTTTTAAATGGGAAATCATCAAATGACTCCTCCCGTTTTGGGTGGAGCGGAAGGGAGTGTCAGACTCTTACTGACTAAAACCCGCCCGTGTTCCTTCCTTAGCCCTTTATGTTCCGGGGCAGCGGTAACCCTTTCGGACAATCCCGCTGGATATAACACTACTTGCTATGTGAATATCAGTGACAGGAAGCTATTGAACACATGTGTTACACCCTTTAAAGGATACAGGCGTGATGTTATGTTATGTGATTGCGCAAACCATGCATACATATGCGATAGCAGCAATCGCGGTTGGTTTGCTGGCATTTATTGAAGAGTTCCGTTGTCTGTCTCCGAAACTCATCATCAGAGCTTTACGAAATATAATTGGGACCATTTCGAAATAAACCTCTTTCAAACAAAAAAAGAATTTTGCGAATCCGTCTATACAGGGTTATTCGTAAAACATGAACAACCTCCTAAGAGGTCATTGTACTCATCATTATGAACAACTTTTACTATGGGACCAAACCTGAAATCACGAAAAAAAAATCAGCTGGTCCCTACATTTACGTTCGTTTATCTCGTCAAATAGCAAAAAAAAAATAATGGAAAAAAATATTAATAAATGCATAAAGAACATTTTTTTTTGTTTTCGCAAAACTTTCTGAGTGTCCCACGTAAAGTGACAAAGTTCAATAACTAAGCAGAAAACCCAATAAAAAAGTAATTTAAAAATCCAAATCGACTTCAAAAAGAAATTAACTCAAAATTATGAAATAACTTCGGAATTCGGTGTCTTGGAATCTGTAATTTAGTATTAGGTTTTTGCCACCCACTTCCGAAATTAAAGTTATTTCATAATTTTGAGTTAATTTCTTTTTGAAGTCTATTTCATTTTTTTAAGTTAGTTTTTTATTTCGTATTTTTTAGTTTTAAGTAAAAACTGGAATATTTGTTTGTAATAAGTCATCATCTGCCTAGCCTTTTCCCAACTATGTTGGGGTCGGCTATCCAGTCTAACCGGATGCAGCTGAATACCAGTATATATTTGTGTGTAATAAGTAGGAACCTAGTAGTTTTGTTGTAAATATTGCACTAGAATTTGACCAAGGTTTTGAGATGTTTTCCCTTTGACACTACATAGCTCGTATCAATAAGCTAGGCCGTCACACCTACACGTATTCGTCCGTTTCTTGAAAATTACAGAATCGATTTTGATGAAACTTGCACTGTTCTCTAAGTTGACGTAAATGTAAGTCAATAAAAAAAACTGGCCAAGTGCGAGTTTTTGTGTTTTGTGAACAGCTATGTCCTGCCCTTAGGGCGTACAATAAAATGTAGGTACATAAAATGAGTTTAGATGCATGTCGACAATAATATTCAAACAAATTTCAAAGTACATTACAAATAAATCATTAAATATTTGTTAGAATAATACATTTCAATAAATAAATCAGTTCGTAAATGAAACGACTCTCTTCTTCGTCATGCTTTTCAAGAGTTCTTCATCATGTTTAAGACGCATCATGTATCTACAAAAAAACGCATCATGACCTAGGCAGATTGTATTCTAACAGTGATTTGTCGGCAAAGAAGTCTTTTACAGAGTAATAACATTTGTTCACTAACAGTTCATGGAGATTCTTTTTAAATGATTTTATTTCAGTAATTGCTCTTATCGGCCTTGGAATGTTATTGAAAATACGCGGAACCGAGCAAAAAACACTTTTGTGCAGGAAATCCGTCTTACTAGGCACTATGTCTAGCTTGTCCTGATGCCGTATACGCGTTCGATATTTAAATAGGTCAATATTATTTTTAACAAAAACTGCGACCTTAAAAATATATAGACACGGTAATGTTAATACGTTCATCTTTTTAAAAAATGGTTCACAGGATTCAGTTTTTTGTAGGTTGAAAATTGCCCTGACACATCGTTTCTGTGCAACGAACACGCGTTCCTTATCAACACTATTGCCCCAGAATATTAGGCCGTATCTAAGGTTAGAGCTGATGTAACCATGGTATGCCGTTATTAGTGTTGGTAGATTTGTAATTTTAAATTACAAATCTACCAACACTAAGACTTCTAAGACTAAGACTTCTTTGCCGACAAATCACTGTTAGAATACAATCTGCCTAGGTCATGATGCGTTTTTTTGTAGATACATGATGCGTCTTAAACATGATGAAGAACTCTTGAAAAGCATGACGAAGAAGAGAGTCGTTTCATTTACGAACTGATTTATTTATTGAAATTTATTACTCTAACAAATATTTAATGATTTATTTGTAATGTACTTTGAAATTTGTTTGAATATTATTGTCGACATGCATCTAAACTCATTTTATGTACCTACATTTTATTGTACGCCCTAAGGGCAGGACATAGCTGTTCACAAAACACAAAAACTCGCACTTGGCCAGTTTTTTTTATTGACTTACATTTACGTCAACTTAGAGAACAGTGCAAGTTTCATCAAAATCGATTCTGTAATTTTCAAGAAACGGACGAATACGTGTAGGTGTGACGGCCTAGCTTATTGATACGAGCTATGTAGTGTCAAAGGGAAAACATCTCAAAACCTTGGTCAAATTCTAGTGCAATATTTACAACAAAACTACTAGGTTCCTACTTATTACACACAAATATATACTGGTATTCAGCTGCATCCGGTTAGACTGGATAGCCGACCCCAACATAGTTGGGAAAAGGCTAGGCAGATGATGACTTATTACAAACAAATATTCCAGTTTTTACTTAAAACTAAAAAATACGAAATACAAAACTAACTTAAAAAATGAAATAGACTTCAAAAAGAAATTAACTCAAAATTATGAAATAACTTTAATTTCGGAAGTGGGTGGCAAAAACCTAATACTAAATTACAGATTCCAAGACACCGAATTCCGAAGTTATTTCATAATTTGAGTTAATTTCTTTTTGAAGTCGATTTAGATTTTTAAATTACTTTTTTATTGGGTTTTCTGCTTAGTTATTGAACTTTGTCACTTTACGTGGGACACTCAGAAAGTTTTGCGAAAACAAAAAAAAATGTTCTTTATGCATTTATTAATATTTTTTTCCATTATTTTTTTTTTGCTATTTGACGAGATAAACGAACGTAAATGTAGGGACCAGCTGATTTTTTTTTCGTGATTTCAGGTTTGGTCCCATAGTAAAAGTTGTTCATAATGATGAGTACAATGACCTCTTAGGAGGTTGTTCATGTTTTACGAATAACCCTGTATAGACGGATTCGCAAAATTCTTTTTTTGTTTGAAAGAGGTTTATTTCGAAATGGTCCCAATTATATTTCGTAAAGCTCTGATGATGAGTTTCGGAGACAGACAACGGAACTCTTCAATAAATGCCAGCAAACCAACCGCGATTGCTGCTATCGCATATGTATGCATGGTTTGCGCAATCACATAACATAACATCACGCCTGTATCCTTTAAAGGGTGTAACACATGTGTTCAATAGCTTCCTGTCACTGATATTCACATAGCAAGTAGTGTTATATCCAGCGGGATTGTCCGAAAGGGTTACCGCTGCCCCGGAACATAAAGGGCTAAGGAAGGAACACGGGCGGGTTTTAGTCAGTAAGAGTCTGACACTCCCTTCCGCTCCACCCAAAACGGGAGGAGTCATTTGATGATTTCCCATTTTAAAAAAAAGTAGTGTTAAGTATATGAATTTGTGTGGGGTAGGTAGGTACAACTAAAAAGTGTAAATTAAAACATTTTTACAAAAAAAACAACCGACTTCCAAAAAACATTACAAAGTGAAAAATTACTTTAATTTCGAAAGTCGGTGTCAAAAAACGAACGAAACGAAATTAAAGTTATTTTTCACTTTGTAGTGTTTTTTTTGTGTTAA